>OY728136.1:1777777214-1780277214 GCA_963277665.1 Viscum album
TATTTTTTATCATTTTGATAGAACAAACATAAACTACATGTTAAATCATTCATTTCTATATGTGTTTAATAGGATATAAAACTATTTATATCCATGGGTTTTTATAATATGTTGATCCAATAGAAAAGGCACACATATGTATTATTTTCATTATGTGACTTATGTTCCTAGAATTATATATCCCATAATGAAATGGGAATTGTCTCAATCTCATGAGATATCATAGATCATGGGTACTGGTTAAATTCAACTATTGTGCAAGGGCGGTATGTCTAGAAAATATTTTAATGTTAACATGGTAGAGAGACCTAGATTATTATTTGGATGTCATATTTAAGTTGTATCATCAATTTGAATCCATGCTCTTATGTTGTTATCATTGTTTAATCAATGTCTATTTGATTTAATCAATTTATTCCTTGAGTTGATACATTTGACCATATTCATTGTAATATCATGTTATTCATCATGCCCCTAATGTTAGGATTTATTATAATTTTCACCCTTATGTTTTAGGTAAACCCTTATTTTTTCCCCAATCACTATGGAATTACATAAATTATTATGTATGATAAGCCTCGTAGAGTGTATTTGGTGGAGAATTGATTGGTGATGTTGAAAAATCGTTATGGGTTTTTAGTGTCTTATACATTTGAAATGGTGGTCATTTGATGAAAAGATCTAAGAAATTTTATTTAGTGGTTTTTCATAACTACATAAAACTCCGAACATATTGTTCCTTAGATTGAAAATCTATGAATGATATATTAATCATACATGTGAATAAAATGATGTGTTGTAAGAAATGATATTTTGGTACTAAAATAAGGAGAATGGTTCAAGGGAGATACTATTGGTATTAAATTATTGTTTAGATAACATTATATGATAAAATGTTTTTTTGTTAATGATTATTTCACGGTTTGGAATTAAATCAACATTTTATTAGATTAGAGTGATCTTAGTTAAATATTTATAAAAAATCATTTTGATGGTAGTTGAAAATAGCATATATTATTTGCGGAGTATGATAATAGAATATTACATGGAACATTAGGAATATGTATAATTATTGAAAAACACGATATAAATTTGAAAAGAAATTGTTTTCCCTCGAATCAAATTCCCTTTATTTTAATTGAAATTTTGGACTTGGTTGTAGAACAAATAAATCTAAAAAAACAACAATAAATATAGTTTTTGGTTATATATAGGTCATCATTATATATCATGGTGAATAATTCCAAATTGTGAACCTAGGTAGGAACACCAAGTAGATATATATGTGATAATTCAAATTCTCATTACAAACCATTATAAAAAAATTAAATTTTTATTTTATAAAAGTTAAATGTATTATATAATCTAATAGTATAATGACAATAAATTAAATTTATTGATAGTAATGAATGATAATCATGTGTATACACATCTTTTATGAATTATTTATCCTATTATCATTGTTTTTTATCCCAAAGTATATAAATCCACACATTGGGAGACTTCCAAGAATCCAAATTATATACCATTCTATAGAATCACTGTTTAAACTGAAAATAGAGCATCGTCAGTCTCATTGGAATGATGACATTTAGAAATCCATTACATTTAATTTATTCATTGTTTGAATTCATATAATTTTTTTTGGTGGAATATAATATTCAATATTTATATCTTCTTCATACATTCGTTATCATTCTACTAATCCGAGTTGAATAAGGAGATGATCCTAGACAAGATATCTTATACAGTCTTAATATATAGGGTGTATTCATTTCTTGAGTGTTATGGTAGTTACAAACATATATTTCATTATTCCACCCACTAGACATTCTCACATAACCTAAAAAATGAATTTTAATTTTTAAATTGAATGTAATGGAACTAGTTAGTGATTTACAATAGTTCTATGAGACATTTTGGAGTGTTTCCCCAAACATGGTCTCACATGGGTGTGCCTATGAGATTTCCCCATTGTTATACCACCCATGAGATAGGTGTTGTGGTTTTATGGTTAGTGTAATCCATACTAAACAAAATTTAGTTGAGATGATTATTCATGATATGGTTTTATTATTTTTACACGTTGTTCAAGATGTTTATTTATTTTACAATTTAAATTGGAAATTTTATGAGTTGGTAATATTATGTGATATAATTTAATAGAAATTATTATATGAGTTGTTAATATCATGAAAGTTAATTGTTCTAAATTTTCGAATGGAATAAATGATGAACAATTCCATTAGATTCAATGCGTATTATTCCTTGGGTATTGAAAGCGGTATTTGATGCATTGGAAGAGATTGATCATTGGGTCTTGATTCAATGGGATATGTGGCCTTGATACCCCTTCGATTTAGATTGTATTGGATCATAGTGGAAATAAACATTTGATGGAAACCATGGTCCCCAAACCAAATCTAACTTAGATTCCATTGATATGGCCCTAGGTCTCGAAGAGCAAGCCTTTGTCTGCTATTTTTTGGATCCAGCATTATGGGGTTTAATACTTTTAATTTTATAAATCATCCGTAATAAATTTTATATTCTTATTTTAAAAAAATGGGGTGGTTGTTGTGATATTTAATTTTATACATCGTCGTCGTGGAAGTTATTACATATTGTGTATTCATCATGGTAATGGAATTTAGTTCCTATGTCTTACTACTGCCTTTTTGTTCCATAATGAATCATGTTTTGTTGGGATTATTGTATGGATATAAAATATCAATTAATTGGATAGTTGTTTCCATGGAAAATTTAATTTTAGTGTATCCATACCTGTTATATCTGGTATATAACTTTTACATTGATTTACCTTATACATCATAGCTAGAATATGTTATTGACACATTTCGTTGTGACCAATTGGTATTGTTTATCACACCATGTTCAGGATGTGGTTGGGTACCTGGAAAGTTTATTTTAATGTAGATATGGACAAGGGAAATAATCCTTATTTTGATACATGACATTGTGCCATGATTCAGTGTATAAGAAAATTCAACTAAGGAGTGGCTCATGAAACTATCTAGAGATAGAGCTTCATAGTAATTTTAGTTTTAAAAAAATATTTTTATGAATTCTTGTATACATGTGTTTGTCAATTTTTATACACATGATGTTATCATAATTGTATATGGGATTGTATATTTTTCTACATTTTTCAATTCATATACTATTATTCATTAATTATATTATGTTTCAAGTCTAGTGGCCATAATTTCTATTGATAATATTTTTTCATTGTTAAATTTATTCTCATACTGATCTATATGATTTATACCACTATTTTACACTCTATTAATACACCATGCTCTAACCATATACACCCAATAGTCCCTTTAAACTTTTTAGAAACCTCTTCTAGTTGTGGAGATATGTTTGCAGCCATCTGGAAAACTGTTCTCAGGGAATAATTCAATGGAATCTGAGTCTATGAAATTACAAAGTACTATCATAACATTAATTTTATTGTTTTATTTACTCTTTGGAGATGAATAAAATTTATAAGGGGGATCATAATTTGGTAACGAGTTCTTCCTTGGAATATATTACACATGTAGAGGGAAAATAAAAACTATTTCAAATTTAAAGATATATTTTCATAAATCTTCCTATTATAGTTGATTTGAATCCACTGTTTGGTGATTCACTTAAACAATGGTGTTATTATTGATATGTTTTTTGTTTATTTTATATTCCAACACAATGAGAAGATGTTATCCCATCCCAAGAATCATTATATCATCCCGTTATGATTTAATTCCATGAATTATGCCATACCATATTGGGTGTACTGCTTGATTTTAGGACATTGTGATATGTTACATGTGTGATATATTTGATATATTCGTTATTTTGATAAATTATTTTTGCTGGGAAATGAGAAATTGGAACATAGTGTAAAAGTCATAACATAATAAGTGTTCTTTTGATTAGGATACAACAAATATAATAAGAAACCAATTATAGAACATTAAGACATGGACCAGGAGTCTCATGGAATAGAATGTGTTATGGTGTTGATTAGGTGGAATATATATTTTGGTTCAGGAGGAATTTGTAACCTTTTAGATTACATGTTGTGAACTATTTTTTTCAATAATTTAAAATTAAATGTGAAATGAATATGTAAATGAAATGGAAGGCGTTATTTTGAAATAGTGACCTAGATCAGGAAACGAAATCTGTCTATGTAGTAGGAATTATCTCTAGTGACATGATGACTATTTCTATTTATTAATCATGGATTTATGAGTTTTTAATGTGCTAATACATATTAATAGGAATGTTTTTAACTATCTTGTTATTTTAGTTATAAATGTTTATATGATCTTTCTAGAGGTGTGTGTTTCGATATCTAGATATATTACACCATGATGACATTGATTCGTATTCCAGGAGGGTGTCGAAAACCATGCTCTATAGGTTCTAGGCCATGTGATTCTAATGGATCCTATGATTGTAATATATATTGCACCGACTATATTACAAGACACATGGGCTAAGGCACAGTTCCTTGAGAGTTTTATGATCTTTATGGATTCTTTCCTAGGATTATTTTATCCTACCGCATTTAGGGATGAGATTATTCTAGTGTTCTAGTAGATAAATACACCCACATGTTCTGGGGTTGGTGGTACCAAGGCTACTGAGAATGGAATTAAGGATACCCTATCTATATTTGATCATCAGGGGACACCTCATGGGGGGAGAGTGAAGCTAATGGCTAATGTGTTTTTAGGAGTATCAAAGCACTGCTGGGATGTTTCAAAATAGGCTAATAGGCTATGAGACATGGGTTGGAGAGATTTCAAAACCGGATTACATGTTTAATTTTTTCATAAGACTCAATGATTAGAGATAGATAGTGGGTTCATGCATTTATAGTAGGGCATAAATATAGTTAGAAAGTATTCAACACGCTTTATAGAGATTTAGAATTTTGTGCTGATATATCTTCTTTACAAAAAATGTAAGTGTGACACCTTGAGGAAATTCTCCAACCAGCCGTTTTATCCCAGGTCAACATGTTCAGGTTGTGGACCATTTCAAAAATAGTACACTAGGAGCTAATTACATAGTGGATCCTAAGGGAAACTGGGGGCCCAATGTTGAGAAGTGTATTCTCTCAGTCTTGTTTATTGGCTTCTATTGGATGAGAGGAACGATTTGACCATTTCCATGAGTTTATTACTAGATATGATTCTTGTGTAGGAGTTAATTTTTTTTTCCATTAGTTAGGATGAAGTGTAAATATGATAAATTATGTATATCACCACCAATTCATGTGTCTATATTGTGGTAGGATAGACCACATGTATTATTTTTTTTATTAAAATCCCTCCAGAAATGAGTGGTAGGGGATCATATATAACACTGCATTTGGGATCATGTTTCTGAACTCCATGTTATGAAGGATGCTAGAGTTGTATTGTTTAAACATGATGTGCTGGTGATCATGGCCATGGAAACCAGGCCCCAGTTGAACCAAGACAATTGAGTGGACCTACTCTGGGATGTGGAGTTATTTCAAATGGTTTGATTTTGGGTATGATCTATTGTGTCCAGCCTACCCCTATAAAGAGTAGGGATCTAACAAGTATATATATAGAGGTATGATCTTAGTAACCTTGACCCTTCAATCTTCTAATTTTGACACATGTGTGTCTCATATTTAATATATGTACATCAGGTGGAGATCCTTGGGAAAATTTTTAGTTTTATAAGGTTGTTATGACACTCGACACTCTATTGGGGATTTGAATTGAGAGATTACATTATTGGAGGGAGTTCAACTTGATATTGGTGGTTGAAACATCATTTTTTTTATCTTTTTATCCTTGAGATGGTGGGGTTTTACTTCACACTCGTTATGAAGTTTCTCGTTTTGTATCAATGCAACATTTCATTCTACCTCAGATTCTGATTTTCACATCACTATAGGGAGGATAGTTTATTCAAAATGGTGAATGGGATTTATAAGAGAGTATAGATGGAACATAACATCACTGGCTTGGAAAGATGAATAAAAGATTCCTAGGATGTATCTAGTTGACTATGGATCGTGTTAGGCATATTCCCCACGAATATTTGATCATTTCAGGGATCAATCCCATGAATGAATTTTATTATTATCATTTTAAAAGGGATGGGGTTATCCATGAGGTATTTCTATCGGTTTCACTGGAATTATTTGGCCTTACTGGATAGATACGATTTTATTGCATGAACTCTTGAGGGTACTAGAGGATTTTGAAGAATAGTGGTTTATATGGCCTAATAATTCACCATGGGGTTCTCCTACCCTCATGCAAGAAATATTATTTATGGTACCTGTAGGATATGTGTGGATTACCTGAAATTGGACCAGTTGAATTTTTAGGTCCACTGTCCAATTCAATCGATAAATGACTTGTTTGATCAGCTATGAGGAGCTTGGGAGTTACCAAATTTTTCTTTTGATCTGGATACCATCATGTTAATAGTATACCTGTAGTCATTCTTCATATATGTTTTCATGTAATGTATGATCTATCATAGTATATGGTTATGTTGTTCAATCTTATGAGCACACCAAAAATTTTCATGTAACTGATGATATATTTCATTTCACCAGTATATGGATTTTCTTATGGTGGTTTTCATGAATGATATCTTGGTGTATTCTCACAATTGGCATGACCATGCCGAACATCTTGAGATCATTTTGGATAAATAGAGAGAGAACTTTTTATATGATATCATCAATATTGTTCACTTATGTATGTATATGATTTATTTTTCTGTCATATATTTGAAGATATAATATAATGATTTATCCTTGAGTAGGCGAGGGATCTAGTTTCTTGGGAGAATCCCAAGAACTTCTTTGACATACAATGTTTCTTAGTTATAGCTGGATATAACATTCATTTTGTAATGGTATTTTCACGCATAAAAATAATGGTGAATGGAATGAAATTGGAGGGTGTGAATATTTTATGGATATGTACCATAGAGATAACCTTTCAGAAGTTGAATTAATGATTTCCGTTAGTGTTTATAAAGATTATTCAAGAAAAGGGAAGGATCTACAAAATGTATGGTGATGCATCATGTACCAGGAAGGTAGATTTTATAATTCATGGGGTTAATTTAATGGTGTATGAGACTCAATATATTAGGAAACATAATATGAACTAATAAACACAAGATCTATATTTATCTTCAATTGCTCATTCCTTTAACCATTGGAGATAATTTTTACTCTGATGGAATTTTCTGGTGCACACAGACCAAAAAAACCTAATGTATATATTTAGACAATGTGATCTGAATCTGAGGTTATGAATGTGGGTTAAATACCTCATGTATTTTGACATTGACCTTGTATACATGCCTGGGATGGGTAACACAATAACCGATTCACTGAGCTAGAGGACTCAGATATGAGCAATTCTAGGGGCATGTACTATGGGGAATCAAATGGATATATTTTAAAGGATTCACATGGTGGTGAATTATTCTTATGGGAGGGTATTTATTTAATATTTGGATATGAACTCTACTATTTTGGATAGAGTGATAGAGGAACATATTTCAGTTTTATAAGGCATAGTCTTAAGGGAGAGTTTGGTAGTTGAGGACCCACATCCAAGATGGACTTTGGCCAAGGATGACATCCTTAGTTTCTATGGTCATGTGTGGGTTCTAATAGAAATGAATGAGGAGATGATGCATGATTTCCATGCATCTTTTTGGGAAGATCACTATATAATATGTAGTATTTATCATGAATTATTCTATCAATACTCGTGAGTGGGTACAAATAATGAGTTAGACGGTTTTGTTGAATGGTGTTCCACCAATAAGAAGATGAATGTGGATCATTTTCTTGAAAGCAATATTTTATAGAAACTACCTATTCATGGGAGGAAGTAGAAGGATTTAGTGAAGAATTTTTTTACTAGATTTCTCTGGTCACCCTAGGGAATCGACGTGGATTTGATGTTTTATGACATGATCATGAAGGATTCACATTTTCATCTAATCAAGGATACCTTTATTGTATATGATCTTTGATGGTTATATATTCTTGAGATTATATGACATCACGATGTCCACTATACAATCATTGTATATTGGTAAGCTAAGTTTACTTCTCATTTCTGATAGTTTTTTTAGAGGCCTATTGTTTCACGGTTTCATATCATCACAACATACCACCCTCAAACCGATGTCTAGTCAGGGGGTATGGTCTAAATTATTCAGGACATACTGTGAACATGTGTCTTGGGTTTTGGGGGCACATGAGAGTGGTAAATACACATAGATTATTTCTCCAACAATACTTGGTATCATGATATGCTACATATAAATCATTATAATGATCTATATGGTATGACATTTCTAACTCCTTCATTCTAGCCTGAGGGAGGTGATGAAACTTTATTTGGATCGTGTATTGTATAGGATAAATCAGAGTAGTCTAGTTGTAAAAAAATCATATGGATACTTCATAGTCTCTACATAAATCTTATGCCAATCACCCCACAAGACCTCTAGAATTAGAGTTATGGGAATTGGTCTTTTAAAATTAATCATCAGGGTTGGGACACAAAAGGATCAGGAGACATAGTAATATTTAACAACCATATGTCAGGTTGTTCATGATTACATAGATATTTGGGATGGTATCCAATCTATTATAGTTACCTTAGAGGTACAAGTCTATGAATGAAATATTCTAGGTATCTCAACTATGATGCTTTCTAAGGAGGTTAAATTCATCTATAATGAGTGAAAAAACATGATGAATATCTACCAGAATATACATGGGAATTTGAGGTATAAATACACTCTATTTGGCTTGATTTATTATCAAAAAAATATTAAACTCTCTTTAGAGGGAAATTTGGGGACACATTGCGTTGATTGGGGTAGATTATATGATCATGAGTATTATTATGAGGAAAAAATATTATTATTTCATTTAAAATTGTTTTTATGGCCTAATGTGAATTCCATTTTATTTTATGTTGGTTATAGGAATGTTTTTTCTTGATCATATCCTAGGAAACATCTTTTTGGAAGAATAAGGATGGATATATAGTTATTAGAAACTGTGTGGGGCATGCCACCTAATTACTACTAATAATGTGAGAACAGGGAAGAAGGAAAAAGTTGTCAGCAGTGTTTTTCAGGACATTATGATTGTGGTTAATTCCCATCATATTAAATATAATATTTTTTAATGTTGAATGAGATAGTTTTTTCAAAAGGTTTCAAAATCTGAGTGCACTACCCATGTGATTTCCCCTGCTTATACCAATGGGCACACAATTTTCTTACAATTTTCCCAACCATGTATCCGAACCATGGAGCCATGTATTTAAAGGAAAAAGTTTAGTGTTATCCTTAAATTAAAATATAATCCAAAAAATATTTAATTTTCTCCTTCCATTGGCATAACATAATCTTAGAAACCCTCCTTGATGCCACAATGCATGATTTTCCACCAATTATCCATAAGAACTCAAAATCGAGAACTGTTAGTCTCATCAGATTTGCACCAGTGATTACTCCAATACTTTTTGTCACTCTTCATTCAACATTGAATCAATGGATTTATTATGGTGCAAGGTAATATTCAAAATCAATATGTTATTATTATGTTGTTTTTTTCTCTGGATCTAAGACGAGTTAGGATTTTACAATGGATGATGATTCTACTATGTACATATAGTAGGGGGTTTATAAAAATATTGTGTGGTTTGGATACATATAGATAGAGTATCAATTGTGTTTCCATGTATATATTATGGTGTAGCCTAACAAATGAATTTAATGTTTAAATTTATCATAATGTAACCTATTTTGGATGACCACTATTTCCTTCCAACTTGTTGGAGGTCCCCCCCTATGGTTAGACATAGTGTGTGCCATTTGGATATCTAAATTTTTATTTTATAGATGGGTTGATTTATGTGCATTCCTAGTTCATGGAAGCAGTAATAAAAATGGTTGAGTGGAATTGATCAATTAATTAAAGATTTTATTCTGTATCAATACAATACATGATATTTATTTGGTTGAGTGTCTAAATATGAAATCTTATATAAGTGTTAAAATGACTGGAATGTAAATGATTTTTAATTGTTATATGAATGGGTAAACTCTTGGAATTGAGTTCTTTTTAATTCATTAATGAAAAGAATGATGAATTAATCTATAAATGAAATGGATTTTATTCCTTAGATGTTGATAGTGGTAGTGGAATCCTTGGATCCCAAGCTATGACTAACAAATTATCTGTTTATATGACCCTAGTACTTGATGCATATGCAGTAGTCCACTATTCTTTGGATCTGGCCTCGTGAGATCATACACTACTGATTATACGAATTGGTCATGGTAAATGTGAAATGCTTGAATATATGGTGTAGTGATAGTTTTTTTTGACATTACAAGTTATAAATCATGATAAAGGATCTTATGATATGTTTTCTATATGACATGATTTTGGTGTTAACATCCTTTTTCATATTGGTACCTTGTTATAGGGTCTTGATACATGGTTTGAAGGGATACTTATATGGATGTATATTATCACTCATTTTTTTATTTACTCCATAGGAACATTAATTTTAGTACTTCCATACTAGTTATACATTTTCTATACCATTTGGTATTATAAATAATATATTGCACAACCTATAATTTTTATAAACCCCTTGTGTGGTGACATACTAGGATTGTATGTCACACACTATTCAGGTTGTCGCTAGGATCCTAGAAAAACTACTTCAATAATGGTTGGGAACAGATAAACTGTGCAAAGATCAATGATTGAATTCATTCCATGCTCTTGAATAGGGGACCATATGTTGGAGATGATGATCATGATGCTATCTAGAGATTTTTGTTGTTATTTTGGTATTTTCATGCATGTATTGTGTTGATGAATGTATACCTATTTTGGATTCTTTATAAGCACATGAAATTATCATCGTCATATATGATAGTACTTATAGATTTTCATTGTACATATTCCTATTCAAATATTATTTTTCATTCGTTATGGTGGGATACTTTTCTAGTGGACTTTGTTTCTGTTTCTACTGTTTATTATTTTTAATATTTCTTCTTTAATGATCTGTATGATTTATAAATTTTTTTTAAACTTTGAAAAGGAGAAATATTAACCCATAGAAACAACACAGACCCTCACTTATAGTTGGATGAATTTGTTTTTTTGGGGTGAACTGCTTGAGGACATGTGGGCAATCCGGATCAGGTCACTTTTTAGTTGCATCTGGGCCTTAGACGTTATATTCTTGATCAAAAAATAATCCATTAAATACTCCCATGAATATATATCAGTGCAAAGTCACAACTATATCTATTCTAGATGTGAATAGCTATCCATAATTGTGATCAAAAAATAAAAACATCTGTATTGAATACTCACAAGTCCAATTCATACTCCAGGGAAAGAGACATGTAAAACAACATTGGGAAGGATATGTAAATGGAGTGCACCTCAAGTACATGGAATGGAGAAATAATGTCCCTACATGTACATGTGTACCAATACACTCATCATGTACCTCCACAAATTACATGACATTCCCCATGGTACACAACATGTAACCCATCACAGGTACCCACTCGTGCACCTCATTCTCGCTCAGTGGGTTACAAGCCCAATACCATAGGTTTTATGGATGGTACAAATCATGTAACCCAATAAGGGTACCCTCCCATGTAACAAGAAATGTTCATGTCATGGGTGTGTGCTCCTAGAATGTTTTAACGCCACAAGGGAACTATTCATATACTATATATGACCATGCGGACCTGCACAATGTGTCTGACAATGTATTAAACCACACATCAGAGAACCACTACATGGTGTGTTCCCATGGTAGAAAATATGTAGTTAAAAATATTTATATTCTATAAAAATAAAGGATAGATGACATTACTTCAACAAATCTCACTTTGGTTGATCAATATTTCCTTAATTGAAATCTTTCTGGATCACCAAGAATAACCTAATTAACACTAAAACTACAAGATCAACCAATGATGGGTCCCCACAGTACCAAAATCAGGATTAGAACATAATTAATCAAATCAATGTAGATATAATGTTAAAAAAATAAAAGGTTGCTTCCATCATATAGAAACAGTCAATTTTTCAATTTGATTTGTGTTCCATAGTAGCCGCATGACGATTCAGTGCTACCTGATCTCCACAACTGCTCCTACATCTCCATCTCTCCCACGTCTCTCTTTCACCTCCAAATATCATCTATATTATATTATGGAATAAACAATGGGGGGTGGTTAATAAACATGCATGTAGATAAAAGTTATGAAAAAAATAGAGAAAAGAATGAGAAATTAAAAGCAAAAGAAACTAAAAAAGAGAAGAAAAGGGGGCCCGACTAGGGCTCAGTGCCCAACATGAGGTTATGGATGAACATTGAAAACCCCCAATTCTATAATCAAAAAAATCATAGAATTAATATATGAGGCTCCAAACATATTATACCCAAACAGAACATTTAATTATTTGTTAAATCCACAAAGTTATATTTATATATGTATGTATGTATAAATTAAATGGAATGAACAGGTAAAACTAGAGTTGTCACATAAAAACTCATGCATAATTAAAAAAATATGTTAAAAAATAATTCCGAAATATAGTCATATATGTTAACTATTATAATATTAAAATATTATTATTAACTACACATATCATCTTCAGTTATGATCAATTTTAATCACATGAATTTAGTAATTTTTGTATCACATAAATGTTTCATATTGGGGAAGAAAGACATTGTTATACAATATCATGTTCATCATTTCCATTATAATATTTTTTTGGAATCATTATTCCCATATATGTTTATTGTCATTTGTAAATATAATGGAAATTATGTATACAATTTATGGTAATTGAATCCGTGATGAAAATTGTCACAACCCGACTCTACCCAGGCTCAAACAACAACTACCCCAAGCCCACCTCCATATTCTAGGGGCTGGTGATAAGTGTCGAATGCTTAACAACTCGAGGAGGCCTTTTCTTGAGTACATATACACACAAACACATCCCACTCAATGAAGAAGTAAAGAGTAAAAGAAAAACTAAATAACCAACTGCTGTAAACAACCAAAAAAGTTCATTGACTTCTAACCAGTACAAAGTAAATGCTTAAGGTAAACTAAATAGAAAAAGGAAAAAACACGTGCCCAAATAGAAAAGTTCCACCACTCGGCAATAGGTAAACAAAAGTAAACCGTTGGGAGAGTCCCACACCAAGAACCTGACGATTACCATCGCACGTGGTCCAAGCTAATTAAATCTTAATATCCTCTATAGTCATGAGCAACATGTTCGTCATCTTCATGGGCACATTAAGTGCGGGAAAATCTTAGGCAGGGGTGAGTAAAAAAATACTCAGTAGGATTCCCTAAAGACTCGAGGGAGTAGAAAATGAGGAACTAAAGAGGAGAGCAGTAGATCGAATAGGGAATATTAAAGGAGTACAACTGAGAGTGCAGTAACGAGTACAACTCAAACCAACAAGTGGAAGGAAGTAGACTCTTCCGAACACAAGGATCTAGAAATGGTGAAAAGATGAACTTCTCATCGAGTCTTTGCTACCTATAGCAGGAGAGTAGACTCATCCGACCACGAGAATCTAGACAAGGAATGCACTTGTCGTACCACAAAAATCGTTTCCACTCCTTGGAGGAGAGTAACCAAAACCTAAGAAGTGGGTATGGAACAAGGTATATACATATCTGTATGCTCAAACAAGAAAAACAAACAAGATCGTAAGGAGATCTCCATCTCATAGCTCATCCCATGATATTGAGTCTCCAACTGTCCCAGAAGAAAAAATCATTGATGCCTAGTATCCCTCTCGTCTTCCCCGAACATCAAGTCAAGGGGCTCAAATTACCACACCTTGACACTATCCAGTTTGGGCAGCACTGACTCGCCCGCCCAGTTTTAGGTTGTGTCTCAAGGGCGCTTCTTGGTGGGGAAAGCGGCCCTCATACTTGAGAGTTTTGGGGAAAGCCAAACAACACCTCGTCACTATCATACATTCAAGAGGTCTACTCAGAGTTAAAGTTGTCACATCACTGACCCGTATAACCAAGTGTCCTACTCCGGTAGTCATGGAGAAAATCCAGAGACTAGCCGAGTAGAAAAGGATGAATATGAAAGAAGTCATCGGGTAACCCACATCCCAGTACCGTAGGAGGTTAAACCCTAAGAGGACATCATGTAACCCACTGCCCAGTCTCTACTGGAGGGTAAATCTAATGAAGCCATTGGGTAATGCACTTCCCAGTATCTTATGGAAGGTAAAGCCTATGATGTCATCAGGTAACCCACAACCCAGTCTATGTTGGACGGAAAACCCTAAGTAGTCATCAGTAACCCACTACCCAGTCTCTACTGGATGGTATACCCTATGAATTCATTGGGTTACCCAGTACCCTGTCTCTGCTGGAAGGTAAATCCTAAGATGTTGTCGGGTAACCTATTGTAGATTCTATGCTAGAGAGTAATCCCTAACATGTTGTCGGGTAACCCCTGTCCAGTTTTGGTTTGAGGGTAAACCCTAAAAAGTCATCGAGTAGCAAACTACCCAGCCCCGCTAGAGGGTAAACCCAGAACTACTCTGGCCATCCCTACTGGGCAGTACAGTACTGGATAATAGAACACATAGTGGGAATCACTCAACCACCCAACTCCAGAACAAATCACCTAGTAGAGTTTCAGCGCCCATGTAGTGTGGGTCACGCCGATATGTGGGGATCTTCCTAGGGAAACACATTACGGTAGATCGCGGAAGGAGGATATGATCTCGATACTCAGCAAGGGAATCTGTGCCCAGGCTCACTAGGGATCCATACCCTACTGGAAACAACCTCATGGTTAGAGGATCTGTTCCCACATAATTTATTGGTCACACCAAATCCACAATAACCATCCCAGGGAACACGAATATATGTGATACTGAAATCTCACATGGCTAAAGGAATAGGGAAACCCAAACAAGCCCACATATCAAACCAGCAAGAACAGAACTAGGAGAATCCACTCAACCCTGCAGGTCTAAACCATCGTGAATTGAAGGACCCTCTATGTCGCGAGAGATCAAAGGTACGTAATACAAAACATGACATGCACAAGGGTCCCACAAGACGTGTGGGCCAATATCATCTCCAAACCAAGTACACAAACATTAAGGGGTATAAACTACAACATGTACCTCCAATAATCTCCATATACTCCCATAGTATACGAAAACTCTAGCCCAATGGCTATCATGCACACGACACCAATATTCAACGCGAAGTGAGAAAACATAATTTCACCAACCTGCTTCCTCCATGGACCTATCACAACCAACCATATCTCTTCATACATCAACATCACTCTCACTAGAGTGAACGCGATCACACCACAACAGTTCTCTTCCAAACACAGCAAGAAGAACCACCACCGGAGCACCATCAATGATTCCACATTTAATGAGATCCGGAATGAGACTCCGAACATCCAAAAAGATTACACCATTGTAATACTCGTTGAAAATCATGCAAGTTAGACTATCTAATCACCTCAATTAGACATCCAACGTTAAATTCATTCTATACTATCTCACGCCCTAACGGCGTCCCGTGGTCCCGAGTCTCGGTCCCAAAAATAGACGGGCACATCACACCATTACGATCCCCTCGGAATGTCACATCAAATTGACTCATTACTTGCATGGAATGGATTTCTGGAGGAAAATATTCATTTTTCCATTCCACACACGAGCGGTGCTTTATGGGATCTACATCCCGGTCCCGAACCGCTGCGAACGGATTGCACCATTGAGATCCTATCAAAAAAGTACATAATATTGACAAAACACTTGTCCAAAATGAACAACCGATGAAGAATTTGGAATTCACCGTAAATGCCCAAAACACCCCTCATGGCGACCACACCACTATTTAGAAATAAAGCGGGTGGATTGCGCCATTGCAATGCTCTCAGATAAACACTCCGAATCGACTGCCCGCATGCCCCGAATGGACATATGATGAGAAAGTTGATAAATGTTGCTCGCAGCATAAAAAGATGGCCGATGGGGCCCATGACTCAACTACAACATCAATGGCTGAAAACCCCTGGGAAACCCTCTTCTCGATTCCAGGGTCGAAACATCACTGACGACGATCAAAATGGGCATCATATGTGTTTGTTCCATCCAAAACAAGAACTCCTGGGAAAATTTCTTCCACTTAAAGGGTGTGGCGCCCCACCGAGGCCCCCTTCTTGGCGAATAAAACCCTCAAAACATCTCAGAATTATATACTTGTTTCATGGAATGTGTCTACACTGATGATGCGCAAATCTGACACCTGGTTGGAATTTTATGAGCGTTTTAATTTTTAATGGAGGACAATTGGTGGGTCGGGGCCTGTCCGGTTCCACTTCCATAGGACCTGTATACTACGGGTCCGTGTCTCCCAGCTGGGGTCTGAAGTCCCCGGTCTAACCTCATGTCAACTGGCTGAGTAGACGGTTCCCGAGCAATGCCCCCCAGCTGGCACTGCCGCCGACCCCACTGACCGCTCGCCTCCGCCGGCCTCTTCTCGCCCTCTCCTGGCCAACCCTCGCGGCCGCTTGCTGTTCCCCGCTCGCGCCGACGCCACCTCGCCCGACCACCATACTATCGTGCCGCCGAAGGCCGCCCAGTCGAACGTCGTGCTGCCGAGTTGGCCTATTGCTTCCACCAAGTGGAACCACCACTACTGGCTGGGAAGAAAGCCAGACCACCTGGAAGGCCAGATTCTCGCCGAAAAACACCCAACACACCGTGATCTTTGACTTGTAGATGCGGACGCCTCGAAACTCCAAATTTAAATTTGAAACATGTGTCGGGATGTTTAAAATGTATAATACTCATTTATGTGCTTCGATATAAGATCAAATAGAAATAAGATGCTACAAATTGCGATCAAAATAGGTGCATGAATTAAAAAAGTAAACGCATGATCCTACCACGGGGGATTAGCCCGTCACTGCGCAATGATCCACCGTAAGTCGCAACACCTTGGATAGGAGGTGGAGGGACTGAGATTGGGGAAGGTGGATGTATCCTTGGTTGAGAGCATTCACCAGAGGAAACACCAAGGGGAGGTAGAAGGAGGGGTTTAGGTGTTTAAGTATTACTTAAAAAGATTAATAAATTTAAATCCCCAAATTGACCCGCTTCTGAAACTCTCGACATGGTTGATGTTATGCCTCCCCTATTGTAATCCCAAACTCCCAAGCACTACAATGGTCGCAAAATTTTAATCTGAGCCTCTTCTTGAAGGTTTTAAAATTTAACGTCTGAGGCCGCAAAATTATGAAAACGCCCCTGGAGGCATTTTTCACAGGAGGTCCGTGACCGCGAAAATTACACCCCTCCTAGGGTAAACAACACACTCCAAACTCAACAGTGCTCTTGTTTTTCCCATCCGAGAAACCATTTTGTAGTTACTATGCTTAATTGGCATGCCCAGTGTGAACACACTGAAAATTTAATTCTGGCCACACTAGGACTTGGAATCACTTGCCGCATGAAGGTGCTTATCTGGAATAACATCAAGAATATTAAAAAGTATTTTATAAAAAAACTAGATTCATAAATCATTACCTTTTTCATGTTTTTCATCCCCTAAAAGAAAAACTAGGGAAACAACTCAGGGTACTTAGCCCGTACCTGGCTCTTCAGTACCTAGAGAACTCATTCACAGTTTTGCGTCACCACGTAGGGACCAAAGGATTTGGTCTGTTCACGCGAGGTATGCCCTCACCGAAGAGGTGCATACGATCACGCACACATCTCCTCAGGTATGTCATATGGGAGTCATCATGCACCCACTCCAGAATTTGTGGGGTTTGGGCATGGCGGTAGAAAACCTCGCCATCCCTTCGCAAGGTCTCAAATGGCCCGAAGGACCTCTGTAGAAACCCAAATCATGACGTAAATGGACATTACATTACTTTTTTGGAATAGTTAATACAAAGAAAGCCCAGACACAAAAGGACCGTAATAGTTTAGTGTCTTCGGAAACATGATAAATAATATTCTAATAATGGTGAAAGTTCTTCAACATCTCCCATAAAAATCATCCCCTTTTGTTTTCTTACCTAAAAACCTTCTTTATTTTCTAGGGAAAATAAATCATAAAAAGGGTGATCTCAAATGCTCAGTAAAGGAAAACATAGAGAACATAAAACAATCCATAAAAATTTGAAAACAAATACTTGAACATGAAATTTAAACATCAAAATCTTGAGCAATGACATAAATCATGGAAGTATGTAAGGCATATATCATAATGGAATATCAACCATGATAAAATATAATGGGAATAAAACATGTAATTGTGGAAACCATTCAGAACATGTCATGATTTCCATAGTAGCCAAGGCATTACTACCATGACCATCTTAGTGGACAAAGTCCCTTTCTGAATCGAGTTCACTCCATGTTCCAGTCCTGTATTACTGAACTGGATTAACGTACCATTCCAGCCATGTCTATATAATGAGATATAAATTTTTACCCTATACATTGGAGGGATATATAGGTCCCACCCATCTCATAATTAAATCATTATTACTTGTGCCACAAAATAAACTTAAAATATTCATCATAACCCAATGAATAAAATGGGTTTCATAAACATCATCCCATCATCACATACTTCATATAAAAAAATGGATATCATTTCATAATAAGAAAAGTGAAACCATGTATATCATAGGGACAATATACTTGAAACATATACATAAGAAATAGTGTGATCATATATGGAAAATGGTTTTGATAAAACACTCTAAATTAATTCTTGAGGATAATATCCTTTCTTCTTAAAAATCATTTTCATTTCACAAAATTCCATGCAATCATAAAAGAAATGTATTTTGTTGAATATAGTCAAAAAAATTTGTAGAGGAAACATCATTAAAATAAGTTTTTATGAAACAATAACAATCCATGCATGTCGTATAATTTAAAAATAACATTCTTCTCATACTTTTGTTGGAAAAGTCAAAAAAGTACCTCGTGTGGTAAACAAAATAATGATTCCTTCCATATGATGTGGTAAAAGTAGAAAACGGTAAAAATGAATTTAAACATACATGTATGAAAATTAAACATTTTATGAAAACATTTTTAGAACATATGGACATGGATAATTATCATAACCCTAGAAACTACTTACAAATAAACAATCTCAGATAAGAATGAGATTGGAATAATTATCCCTTACCTTAGGTCTGATATGCTCCGTACGTATCAGAACCTCATGTATAATGATTTAAATAATGTCATTTACTTATTAAAGAATCATATTCACTGTTATGATATCATATATGGTTCACTTATGTCTTTATATTACCCATTATTTTTTAAATTTCATGTTAAAGCAGCGTTTTGGGTAAAATGTTTTATTTATCATAGGTGTTTGGACTTGTTTTTCTTGATATTATTAATTATATCATGATTTATATAATTACAGAATGTAAAAAATGATTTATATATAATATATATTCAGCATATACATACATATATATGATAGATCAATAAATGGAATGAAATACACTATTCATGGAGACGATATGTCGTACGTACGAATGAACGCTGTTTTCGTTTCCTTATTGAATAAAATGAAATTAAGTAGATGAAATACACATATATATACATAAATACAGTATAATTATTATGTCATATATTTCATTATTATTCATTATATATACATTATTATCATTCATGAACGGTTAACATGGAAAATGAATCTCATCGCGTCGTGGAGACGGTAGTCCGTACATACGCACGAGCGATGATATCATTCCCATGATCATGGAATTGTATTGATGTGTATGTATAATATTTAAAAATCAATATCACTTTACAATAATAATATATAGTTATTTATTTACACCATTATACCCATCCATGTAAGGTGGTGGTGGAAAATAGATTACACCACGGCGTGGAGACGGTATTCCTTACGTACGCACGCGTGGTGATTTCATTTTACGTAGGATGGATAGATGGTGAAATAGGGTTGTTTCATACATATAATAACATATCATTATATGAATGATACTAATGTTATTACATCATAATGAAAACCCAAAATAAGAAGAAGTAGAAGAATAAAAATAAAGTTGAAAGAATCGGTAACGGACATTACCACTTCTTGAAAGCGCCTCTTCTTAACCTCCTCTTAGGGAAGTAAAAATGTTCTTTGAAGAAGAAAAAGACCTCTAGGATGTTTATAGGGAAGTGGAGAAGAGACATTGGCAGGGGTTGGCCGATCCTGAAGGCTCAAAGTGGTGTGAGGAATAGAGGGAGGAGGTGCCCTTTTATAAGGGAGGAGAGGGCCACCTTAGGAAAAACTAAAAATATTATTTTATTATAAAGTCATATTCGGTTTTTAATAGCTCCAAATTGATTTACTTCGACGATAAGGTGGATATGGGGAGAAATAATCTCAGAAAATATAATTTATACAAGTTTAGGTTTCTATTTTAACCTTATCATTTATATTTAACATTAGGTTAAATAAATTTTCTTTTACTGTGTCTTCTTGTTTTCATAGACTATAAGGTTAATAAACATACTATAACAATCCAAATGATCCCAAAGTTGTTTATTATTAATATATATAACATCAATTATATCAATATTTCATTAATAATATAATTTCTGCATCATCATTGTGTCATTAATAAATTAAAATATTTAATGACTAAAAATTATAATTAAAACACCATTATGTAGGAAATATTTTTAGCTTTCTAATGAATATTTATAGTTGAATTTATCTTATGTATAACCCTATATTGAAAATTTTTTAGTTATTAAACATTGATTTTAACCATTTTAACTCTTCTTTAAATAAAATAATAATAAATGTCCTAATCCAATCCAAGTGGACCTAAAAGGTAATATTTCATTACTAAGGTTTTTTTGGTCGAATTACACTTATCCAATAGAATTACGACATGTTTTAGGGTAATAATAATATCATTTTTACCCTTAATTACACTATTTACTTTTAACCGTGGTAAAAAAGTAAAAAGTTACTATTCACCAAAATATTATTTTCGTCTCATTAGACCACATTTTAGTACTAGATATTATCCGCGTCTCTCGGATTTTCAAAATTCCACTCACAGAAGTGGTAAAATTATGTTTTCTGTATATTTTCAAATTCTCCTAGGAGGTGGGTAAAAGACGGTGAAAAGTTCAACAAAATTTATATATATCTAAAATTATTATAAAATGACTCCAATGAATTAAATTGAACTTATATAGGTGTTATGTATCAATTTTTACCTAAAATAAATTTAAATAAAATAAATAATTAATTAAATAAAATGTCGTTTTTTAAATAGTATCCCAGTGTTTTCAGTATTCATCACAAATTGAATGTTTTCAAAAAAATACCAAAATTTCACCCTGAGATAATTTCGATATTCCGAACCAAAAAATGAAGTCCATTTCGAAAGATAAAATTTATAAAATTTTAAAAAACGGGTTTTACTATTCATAATGGCTAGTTAATATAACATATCATTGTTTAGTTAAACTCGGTATTGCGTACAACACACACTATTGTGGGATGTAGAAATTGCGAGTAATGCATGCCAAGTCAGGGATGTGTGTAGTGAAATATCATTTTGGTGTAGCGTACAACACAAGACAACAATAATATAAAAAATAATATTTTTCATAAAATCTCGGGGTGTTACAGCCTCAGGGGTAGCTCACCTCCCCGGTTGAACCTCTACGCCGCACACTATGACTGGAATCACCATTTGGACGTAGGAAGAGCCTGGTGATTCCTTCCTTCAGAATATTTAGATGGTAAAACACCCAGGGATATCTGGTGATGCAAGGTTTCATAGTCGATGTCTCGAAACCAAGACTATCTTACACGCTCAGAAAGCGATGGAGTCGACACTATCGACTAAAGAGAAAGGTTTCACGCATTCTATTCCAATAACACAGGGTTACACCGACGCCCCACGTCACCATGGTAACATCTCAACCAAAGAGCAAGGAGAAAGCATTTCAAACACAGAGTCTATAAATTCTACTACAAAAAATTAGAAGAGCCGTAGAGCGTACCTCTTATCACCTCATGCTCTACAGGATTGTAGACATCCAAAGATCACAGCTATATGTAGTCCCAACTGTCAACACCTGGATCCAGACGTGGACCACCATGTGGTGATGGGAAGACCATGTAAAGTTGTCCCCCACATCCAGCTCCTCCCGGTCCTCTACTGGCACCACCTATATAGGGACTACTTCGATCACGATGCTACCTCCGTCGTAGTGGTGCTTCTGCTGCCTGCCCGAAATTCTCAGCGTGCCTGGTCGGGCATTCTCATGTCAGGTTTCCTTTCCTGTTACAAGCATAGCATCGACGCTCTCTTAGCTGCCCTGGTGCCCTCCGACGCCACTGTGGTGTGTGACCATTTCTCCAAAACTGGCAGTGGAAAGGCTATATGCGTCGAGGTTCTGTCTTCTGACGCCTGCCAGCTGCGGCAGACGTCTCGGCTCTATTAAGCCTACTAAAAACTCTAACTGTTCTGCGTGACATAAAGATCTCTATCATTAGCGCCTTCTCTAGCACCTCATCATATGTGGGAATTCCCAAGGGTAATTTGATAGCACGGATCTCTCTACAGAGACCGTGCTCGAACTTCCGTGATCGGAAGTTGCCGTCATGGACCATGTTCGGGTAAAAACATGCACGGTCCACAAACCTAGTCACTTACTTAGTCACCGCCATCCCTCCATTTCTGAAACTTCAAGAGGTCCATGATCCGAATGGAGCGTAAGTAGGAGGGGTAAAACTCCTCATGAAACAGCAGCTAAAATTCATCCCCCGAAAGGGATGACTCATCGAGTAATTGAGTAACCATACTCCACCAATGCCTAGCTGCTCCATGGAAATGGATGGATGCCAAAGAATCTATAAGATCTTTCGGCATCTGAAAAAGCCTGAAGAGGCAACCCACTATCTCGAGCTAAACTTCTACTACCTGAGGGTCTGGCTCACCACTGAATCTCAGCGGTCTCTACCGCTGGATCTCACGGGGTGCACTCAACCTGCGCTCAAGCTCCTTCTGCTCTGCTGGAGCATTATGATTCTCACCAGGTGGGGGTGCTGCTGTGGGCCCACCCGGAGAATGGGACATTCATGATGGTTCTATATTGAGACCTCGTAGCTCACAGGGTTGTCGTCATGAACCAAAGCTAGTATCCTGGCTGGCTTTCTTCGAAGAGACATCCTGAATATAATCAAGGAGTGTCGCGGTCAGATGAGCATATATTTATATAACAGTAACTAAAATGTGGAGATTAATCAAGAAGGAGAGTCAAGACTAAATCCTCTGTGATTCACAAACCAATTTCCTTGCAACGAGTGTTTCATCATGCCGAGTCGACAAATTACTTTTTAGGGACATCCCCACAACGTCCCAAGGAAAGGACCATCTCTAATACCATATATTCATAACCCAACCCTACCCGGGCTCGGGCCACAACTATCCCAAGCCTGCCTCCATAGGCCAGGGGCTGGCGACGAATGCTGAAGGCTGAACAAATTGGGGAGGCCTTTGTCTAAGTACCTGTACACACACACATAGCCCAATAAATGCAGAAGTGAAAATTAATATGAAAATTAAATTACCAACTGCTATAAACAACCACAAAATTGCATCGAACTCAAAACAGTACAAAGTATATGCTGAATGTAAACTAAATAGAAAACGTGAAAAACACACGCCCAACCAGAAAAGTGGCACAACCTGGAAAAAGGTAAGCAAAGTTAAACAGTTGGGAGAGTCCCACACCAGAAACCTGACTACGACCACCACACACAGTCCATGCTCATGAACCTCTAAGATCCTCTGTAGTCACGAGCAACCTCTCCATCATCTGCAAGGGCACACCAAATGCAGGAAGATCCCAAGAAGGGGTCAGTATAAAAATACTCTGTATGATGCGACGAAGGATCAAAAGAGAAACAAAGGAGGTACTGGAGAGGTGAATAGTTGATCAAACAAGGAATATTAAAGAGTACAACTGAGTGTGCAATAATGAGTACATCTCAACCCATCACGTGGAAGAAAGTAGACTCATCCAAACAAAAGGATCTAGAAACAGTGAGAAGATGATCTTCTCATCAAGTCTTTGCTACTTATATCAGGAGAGTAGACTCATCCAACCACAAGAATCTAGAAATGGAAAGCACGTGGCATACATCACGGGTCTTCGCCTCTCCTGGAGGAGTGTAACAAAAACCTACGAACTGGGTACTGGAACAAGGAATATACATTTCCATATGCTCAAACAAGAATCCTGAACAAGATCATAAGGGGATATTTATCTCATATCCCTACCCAAGATAGTGAGACGCCAATAGTCCCAGAAGTAGACATCATCGATGCCCAGTATCCCACACGTCTACCCCAAACTGAAAGTCATGGGGCTCAAATCATCACACCTTAAGACTATCCGCTATGGGCGGCACTGACTCGCATGCACGGTTTTAGTTCGTGCCTTAAGGATGCATCTTGGTGAGTAAATTACCCCTCATAATTGAGGGTTATTTGGAAATTAAAACCACACATTTTCAGTGTCACACAGTCGAGAGGTCTGCTCAAAATCAAAGATGTCACATCACTGACTCGTACAACCAAGGGTCCCACTCCGGATGTCATGGAGAAAAAGCCACAGACTAGCTTAATTGAAAGTACTATGTCTAAAAGAAGTTGTCGGGTAACCCACTGCCTATCCCCACTAGAGGGTAAACCCTAAGAGGTCATTGGGTAGTCCACTGCCAAGACTCTACTGGAGGGTAAACCCTAATACGTCATCCTATAACCCACTGCCCAGTCTCTGATGGAGGGTAAACCCTATGAAGTCATCGAGTAACCCACTATATAATCTCTTCTGGAGGGTAAACCCTGAGATGTCATCGGGTAACCCACATCCCAGTCTCTGATGGAGGGTAAACCCTAAGAAGTCATCAGGTAACCCACCTCCTAGTCTCTGCTTGTGGGTAAACCCTAAGAGGTCGTTGGGTAACCCACTTCCATGTCTCTACGGGAGGGTAAACCCTAAGAGGTCATCGGGTAACCCACTGCCCAGTATATGCTAGATGGTAAACCCTATGAAGACATCGAGCAACCCACTTCCCAGCCCCGCTGGAGGGTAAAACCATAACTGCTCTGGCCATCCCTACTGGATGGTACAACACTGGCCAACAGAACACGGAGTTGGTATTGCGTGACCACCAAACTGCAGAACAACTCACCTAGTAGAGGATCAACGCCTGTGTAGTGTGGGTCACACCGATACTTGGGATTCTTCATCGGGAAACATGTCACGATAGATTGCAGAAGGAGGATATGATCTCAATACTCATCTAGGGAATCAACGCCCAGGCTCACTAGGGCTCAGTTCCCAACTGTAAACAACCTCCTTCGTAGAGATCAATTCCCATGTATTGTATTGGTAACACAAGATCCAAAATAACCCAACAAGGTAAGATGAATATACATTACACTAAAAGCCCTCATGGCTAAAAAAATAGTGAATCCAAAAAAACTCCGCCAATCAAACCGTTGAGAAAAGAACCAGTGGAAACCACTCAACCATGCTGGTCTAAACCATCATGATACAAAGGACCCTCTATGTCACGAGATATCAAAGGTACAAAAAGCAAAACCTGGCACGCACAAGGGGCCCATGCAACGTGTTTCCTTATCTCATCTCCAAACCAAGTACACAATCATTATTGGGTATAAACTACAACATGTACCTCCAAGAATCCCTGTATACTCCTAGAGTATAACAAATCTCTAGCACAAAGGCTATCGTGAACACGACTCCCAACGTCAACGCGAAGGGCGAAAACGTAATTTCCCCATCCTGCTTCCTCCACAGCCCTAGCATGTCCAACCATATCTCTTCAAACATCAACTTCACTCAAACGAGAGTGAACACGATCACACACAAAGGGTTCGCTTCCAAACACAATAAGAAGAACCACCACCGGAGCACCTTTCATGATTCCTCATTTAATGAGATCTCAAATGAGACTCCACACAACCTAAGAGATCACACCATTGTAATCCTCACAGAAAATCATGCAAGATAAACTATTTACTCGCCTCCAACAGACATCCGATGTAAAAGTCATTCAACACTGCTTCAGGCTCTAATGGCGTCACATGGTCCCGAGCCTCAGTCCCGAAAACCATCTAGCGCATCATACCATTGCGATACCCATGGAAATACATGTCAAATTGACTAATTACATGCGTGGAACAAATGTTTGGTGAAAAAGATGCATTTCACTATACCGCACACGAGCGAGGCTGCATGGGACCTCCATCCTGGTCCCTATGCTCTAAGAACATATCAAACCATTGTGATCCTATCGAAAAAGAACACATGATTGAATAAACAATTGTCCAAAATGGACACCCGGTGAAGAAGTTGCAATTCACCTTCAACGCCAAAAAAAGCCCTTGTGGGGCCCGCACCACCGTGCAAATTTAAAGCGGGCAGATTGTGCCGTTGCAATGCCCCTGGAAAAAACAATCATAATTGAATACTCGCACGCCCCGAATGGACGTCTGTTGAGAACGTTGCTAAAAGATGCTCGCAACTAAAAAGAGGGAACGTGGGGCCCATGCATCAACTCTGGCTTCAACACCCAAAAACCGTATGGAAATCCACCTCTCGACGCCAGGGTCACAATGTCGCTGTCGGTGATCAAAACATACATCGGATGTGTCTGTTCCATCCAAAACAAGAACCCCTGAAAAAATACCAATACACATGAAGGGAGTGTCGCAGAACCCGAGGCCCCCTATCTCAGGGACTAAAACCCCCCGAAACCATCTAAAAATGCTCGTCTTGATTCAAGGAACGTGTCGTCATAGATGGTGCGTTAATCTAACAACTGGTCGGAATTTTATAGGCGTTTCAATTTTTGAAGGAAGAATATAGGTGGGACAGGCCGGTTCGGCCAGCCCACAACGCCTAAACCATCCCGCGGTTCACGCGGGTCGACTGCCTCGCTCGGACCTATTGGTGCCGGTCCAGTTCCACTTCCACAGCACCCACGTACCGTGGGTTCATGTCTGCCAGCCGGGGTTTGATGACCCCGGTCTCCCATCGTGTCAACCATCCAAGCTGCCGGTTCCCGGGTCGCGCTCCCCAGCTGGCGCCGCTGACAACCCTACTGACCGCTCGCCTCCACCGGCCTCCGACCGCCAATCGCCCTCGCCCGACCGACAACCACGACCGCCAGCCGCTCCCCGCTCGTGCGGACGCGGCATCGCCCAAACACCCTGCTGCCAAGCTGCTGAAGACCGCCCGGCCGACCGCCGTGCTGTCGAGTCGGCCCCCTGTTTCCATCGGGTGGAACCGCCTCCTCTACCTGGGAAGACATCCGGACCGCCTGGAAAGATGGATTCTCGCCAGAAAACACCCAACTCACCCTGATCATCGACTTACACATGGGGACGCCTCGAAACTCCAAATTTAAATCTGAAACATGTTTTAGGAAGCTCAGAATGTATACTACTCATTTATAGGCTTTTCTCGAAGATCAAACAGCAATACGATGCAACAAATTGAGATCAAAGTTGTTGCGAGAATTAAAAAAGTAAACGCACGATCCTACATCGGGAGCTTAGCCCATCACGTCACAATGATCCATTGGAAGCCGCAACATCTTGGAGAGGAGGTGGAGGGCTTGAGCTTGAGGAAGGTGCAGGTATCCTTGGATGAGAGAACTCACCCGAAGAAACACCACGTGGAGGAAGAATGATGGGTTTAGGTGTTTAAGTAATAATTAAAAAGTTTAAATAATTTAAACCCCCAAATTGACCCACATCCAAAACTCTCAACGGGGTCAATGTTAAACCTCCCCTAGGGTAAAAACCACCTCCCGAGCAGAACGGTGGTCTCAAAATTTTAATCTGATACATTTTTTGAATGTTATAAAATTTAACCCTAGAGGCCGCTAATTTATGAAAATGCCCATGGAGGCATTTTTCACAGGAGGCCCACGCCCGACGAATATTATACCCCTCCTAGTGTAAACGGCATTCTCTGGACTCAACGGTGCCCTCATTTTTCTTGTCTGTGAAACCGTTTAGGAGTTATTCTACTAATCTGGCGTGCCCACTGTGAACGCACTAAAAATTTAATTCTGGACACACTGGGTTTCGAAATCGCACGCCATCCGATGGCGCTGCTCTAGAATAACTTCAAGAATATTCCAAAGTATTTTATAGCAAATACCAGGTTCTAAAAAATATATTTTAGTTAATTTTAGAATATTATTGAGTTACATAATGTTGATTATTTTTTATTAATCCATTAAGAAATATAATAATGACATATATTACTCCTTAATATAATATATTAAAATATTTAATGTCTAATTAAATTTTCAATTTGAAGGTTTTTATGTTAGTTTGACATTAATAATTTTTGTGGTTTAAGTAACCTGAATAATAATTACATATATAATAGAAAGGGTAATTTTATTGAGTTACATAACATTAGAAATCTCTTAAAAAATACTTGATGATATTTTTACAATATTTTAAAATGAGAAGACTAGACTTCAAAATATATTAAATGAGGTGGTGAATGACAAATTTAGGGATGTGAATATATACTTGTTGAATTTACTCGTTCTCAACACTGGTTTTTTGAATGAAATATTTTGGTTTCCATCATTGAATTAGAGGTAATAAAACAAATAAGATGGAATTTTAGAGGAAAATTTTGATTATATTTAAAGTGATAACCAATTAGTTTTATAGGTTTTGATATGGTGGACGAGGGTTCTATTTATTGGTGAGTTTTGAGTGGAATTTCCATAAATATTATTATCCAAGGTGTAAGGTTATCATCTTGAAAATAATTTTGATATGAAGTGGAAAATATTGGGTATTGGATATGCATTTGAAAAAAATGAAAATTGTTTTTAGAGAAAATATTTTATAATATTATATTCCTCTACCTCTTATGTTAACCACTTTTTTTCCATAGCAATTTTACTAATGTAACTAAATTTTTTACCCTGATAAATGTTTTTTAAACATTAAACTGAGATGAACATCATTAAATAATATTAAAGGAATGAATATAATTTTAAATCTCATTTAATATATAAAAAAATCTTAATATGGGAAAATTTCCATTCAATTAATTATAAAAAATATATAAAAAATTATAGTTATAGAATAATTGATTTTAAATGATAATGTTTCCTTAAATAAATGAAATTTCAATTTAATTTGAAAATAGTATTAATAAACTTATTTCTAAATAGAATAATTACATCAAATTAATCAATTAATGACGGTAATATTTATTTATTTAGATAAATAAAAAATTTATAATATATTTATTAAAAAAATATATTATTTTAAAATTATAAGTTTTTTAACTACGCTCACTCAAATTAAGTATTCTAATTATAAATAATTAGTTTTTTCTATCCATTTGTATACAAAATTTTCATTACATTTGATAGATACATTAAAATAATATCATGTGATAATTATATATTATCAATGGGTAAACACATGAACCCAATTACCCTCTACACCCTATTAAATTTTAATAATTATAGTTACCACTTGTAACACCAATATAATTATTTTTATAATAATTATTTTTTAAATTTATTAGTTTTTTTATATTTTTGGTTTGTGAATTGTTTTATTTATTATTACACAAAATACTAATTATATTTTCATATTGACTATATATCCACTGACAATATTCCCATTGATAATATATTCAATGAAAATATTGATAATGACCATATATATAACAATAATGTTATATTATTATATATACTCAAACAAACATTCATATAATCATTCATTATACCTAATTATATATTATAATGTCTATTATATTTTTATTCTTATTATATATTGCAAAAATCTAAAATAACAGTTTGATATTTTTGAAAAACCTATATGATAAATATTTTATATTCATAGTTATTTTTTATTAATAATTTATTCCAAATATTGTCCCCCAAATTTTGTTTCATGGTTCAATATCATATTGCAATAATTATTCTCTTCTATAGTAATATTTCATCTCAAATAAGATTTGGTAGTTTATAATAGTTTGATTTTGGGTATTTAAATTCCATTTAATAAATAATATATTAAAAATAATAATAAAATATTAAATCATGTAGTTATATAATCATTAACTTTATATTGTATTATATCATATTATATATGTATATAATTTATTCATTGCATTTTTTTCATTTAATTTATGTAGATTTAAAACATATGTTATGATATATGGAATCTATTTTCATGTTTGAATGAATATAAAATTTTTCAGAAACAATCATTAAATATACTCTTTAAGGATTATTATGAAACATTTTATAAATTAACATTTGATATTAATATATAAATAATGATTTAAAAAACTAGTTGAAATAAATATTGATTAGGAACTAAAAGTTTTATACTGTGATTTCTATTGTATACTTTGTTTGATCACTTCATGAAGATTCATTATGAAAAAAAATATTTTAATATAATCAAAATTTATAGATTATCTAAATTTACTCTTAGTTATTTTTTATTCACAAATTATGATATATAGATTATCATTGCATTGTTTAAATGATGACTACTTTATGATTTTATATTATAAAAAATACATTATATCTATTTATATCCACGGTAAAATGAATATGTTTCTTTATTGTTTCTCATAATTTGAATGGTTTGTTTGAATGAGGGTTTTAATTCCAAAAAAACGTATTTTAACTATATGGTGAATCCTAATTAATGGTAGGTATTTCATGTAATACTTCTATGAGAAAAGTTATGTTTTAATCAGGTTTTTAATTTGAGAAAAATTATTTGGATTTATGTTTTCTTTTATATTATGGATTATATATATCTTATAAATAGAAATATATTTTTTATTAAATATGATAAAACATCTAGTATATATATAAATAGGTTTTCACGACCTATAAATTAAATTCATTTTCAATTTTTATATATATAATTTTGATGTAATTTATTTTAAAATTTGAAAAATATTATTAAAAAACACTATTACCATTCATTAATTTTCAATATTGGATAATAGTTGTGTGGATAATGTGAATATTTTGGTAAAAAATTTAGTGGGACCTATAGAAATAGTATGAGAAAAATTTCGCTAGTCACCACACAATAAAAAATAATCATTCTTCCTAAAATTACTTATAGAAAGAACATATTTTTTTGGATTCTTCAATTGTGGGTCATCCTGTTAATGATGAAATCAGACATCATAATTTTAATGTGGTGTAAAATATTCACCACTAACTAATGAATTAATCATGTTCTCTATAAATCCCATTGAATAGATCTCTCAAAAATAGGTCCCTAACATTTAAATATGATTCTACAATCCATCATGTGTAAGGAAAAACATATATTTGATTTCATACTACGATATTGATTTATTTCACATATTTATTCTATCTAAACAGTTATATTTATCAAACATTCCATCATCTGAATTGATTCCACTTTCATATCATTCCTTTCAATGAAGAACTAAATCGTCACACCCCTTCATATCATTCATTAAAATCTAATAAAACATGCATTTCCATAATTAATATACAATAATCCATTTCCAGTGACCATTCCATGATTATAACCCCAAAATACCAAGACAAATGAAAATATTAAACCTCTACATCCTATTCACATTCTTATGATTTGTAGTATTCTACACACGAACATGTCAATCCATGTCCACAACTCAAAAAAATAGGGATAATCAAAAATCATAAATGGAAGAACATTCACACATAGAATATCGTTAATATCATGATCCTATGAAACATAAAACTTTAGAGAAACATTAGGGATTATATCAAAATAGTGGAATCACATTAGATATTTTAGTTTATAGAGATAATATTTCACGTTGTTTTGATTTAAAAAATTCAACTTTATTGCATTCCATTGTGGTGTTACATTCTTACAAGACTAGAAGCTGTGGATCCTATATTTGAGTGATTTTGATGTGGGATAGTGAATATCTTATTTATTTATTTGACAATAACATAAAAATATCTAGTCCTTGAGCCAAATATGTGTGTGTAATAGAAAAATTTGGCCACAGTGGATGTTGATGAAAAAAGGAATCATGAAACTAATATAATTTTTTTTGCATTTCATGTCCCCATATAATCATTATTCTAGAGTAACATCCCCACAATTTATAATTCATTAGAGAATAATTAGAAGAAATTAGAATGTTTGAGGTTATTATATTATTATATATTTTTTGGGTTAAATTCTTAAACGTAGACCCCTAATTGACCATATAATTTAATGGTTAATATAAATAAATAATTATAGATGGTTATGTGGGAGAAATCATCTATAATTTATCAATGAACATAATTGTTTTTTGTCTAATTAATTTCTCATATCATTATTGGGAATTTCACAACTAATTTAATGTAATTTTCACTTTTAATTATTAATGAAAAAAGGGAGAACACTTACAAAATGTGAGTAGATTTGATTGTGTACACATCATTGGTGGACAATAATATAGAAGTCCAATATATGGATTCTTTTAGACCAGGAGAGACCATATAATATTAATTTAGAGGATAACCATGACCCATGATCAACCATATAACCCCACTACATATATTTAGTTTTGGATTGATTATATAGGGTATTCTATCTAGTTACATATAGATTATAAGAGGGTAATTTTATATAATATGTTGATTCAATTTCATAACACACCATTGAGATAATTTACTTACCCACTAGGCCCATCATATGTCCCATATGAACCAATAGATATGTCTACTAAGGCATATTATGAAACCACTAGATATCCTCCTTTGCATGAGGTCCAGATGATTATTGATGTATATAGCATAATGATTGAACTGATGGCCCATTAATATAACATATTAAAGGCCCACAAAAAGGGAACCATGGTTTTTATAGATATATATTAGGAAGATTAATTTATATTTATGACCATCATATTTGTGACCACCAACAAAACTATTTATTTAACATATAGAAAACATATATATCCTATATTATTATCACCAACATTATCATTGGATTCCATTGTGATCAATATATTGAACCCATTTCAACATTCAATTTTGAAGAAGAATTTATTGTACATGATTACGACAACTATAATTCTGAGATCAATTCTCACTATATATATGTATGGATTTTTTCAGAAACGTTCTCATGATGAAGGGATTATTTTTGTATATGGGGATATAAAACCAGTGACGTGATTTTCTCCATCTTCCCATTATGTTTTTAAATGTATGTATTTTATTATTTCATATATTTATTCATTTTGATATAGTGATCAATGTGTATTTCAATATTAACATTCATATGTAAACATGTGATGAAATTTTTTCATTTATATAATTATGTATATTGTTAGTTACTTTCTCTGATCAATCTTATTTCAGTTACAGATTTCCCTTTTTAGAAATCAATTGTACATTAATTTTTCTAGATTCATCCTATACCAATCTTTATTATAGGCTACTAATATCATCATGGATTGTTTGAAAAAATCGTATTTAGTGTAACTTTTTATTTCTAATAAAATTATCATTTAATTCCAACATTCTCACTATTATATTAAACTAGGTGGAAACAATTTTGATTTTAAATGAGGGTAGGATATTAATGGTATTTCATTGAACCCACATGGATTATATATCCAATTAATTAAGAAAGGGTGAATTATTCATGAGATGAATTCATCTAAATTTATATTCTGAGAAAATATTCAATAATATATGTAATTCTATTAAGGGAAATTAATTAATAAGGTTTGTTATGTAATAATTATTTTTAAAATATAGAATGACTATTATATCAATATATATAATTTTTTAATTATTTTTTACTCAATTTATCAACCAATAAAATAAAATTCATGTATTGAATGATTGTGACACATTTAATGACTTTATTCCTCATAACTATTCTGATATACTTTACAATTTTTTCACATACCATATTTTATTAGTAAATTTTGGACATGTATAAATATAAAAAAACACTCATATTTCAGATAGAATGAATTTTTTTAGACCACATTGAAATTATTGAGGCCATTTTCTATAAATTTCCTTTAAATTTTAATGGGACTTACATTTGACATACACATAAGAGAGATTCAGGAATCTTAGGAGTTTTTCCTAGAAATTCACATTATCTTCTGATTTGAATCTTCATTATAATGTGGCTGTATGGAAAAAATCTGATTAATATTGTAATTTTTTAATTACACATATATTTTTCCTCATAAATGTAGTAAAGAGAATTTTCAACCAACTGATGATATATTACACTCAATCAATGATATTGTTACAACTATTACATTTATTGAAACTAGGATATAAAAAAGGAAAGGTAATGGATTTGAGATTATTATCATTATTTATTGTAACTACAAAAATAAAAAAAATATTATAATGATGATGATATAACATAAATAGTAAGAGTAATGTTTTTAAATTGGTCTTCCACGAATTGTTGGAATCATTGATGATGATACGTTTTATATGTGGATTATACAAATTAATATATAAAATGGTTTATTTATTTCATTTTACTTTTTTTGGAATACCATGTAGAGTTATGAAATAACTGTTCCATAATTTTAATTCCAAATTAATAAGAATAATTAAAAACCCACACACATTGAGTAATATATTAAATATATCCTTAATGACAAGTCATATTTATTAATTTTCTTCGATTAATCTAAAGTTGATACTGAGACATTTTATAAGATTATAAATGGAACATATTAACTTGACATTGAAATTTAATCAGGTTGACAATAATCATGAGGTATGAGAAAAAGTTATTCAGAATGGTAGATCACAACATTTTCATTTGCATTTATATTATGGTAAATATATAATAACGGAAATAAAAATTATTTTTAGTAACACTATATTGATAAAAAAAGATCTTATACATTGGGAAATTAGTTGATAATGTGTAGTTATTTTTAATGAATAAGTATTTAATATTAATATACATGGATATATGTTTTTATATATTGAGGTATTTTTTCCTCTGGATATTAATTTGAAATTAATTTTGGACAAGGGACACTAATTGATCATGTGATGGGGAATTTGATAAATTTAAATTATTAAATTTAAATTATATTGATTATTATTATTTTTTACATAAAACATGATAGAGTGGTGAAATTGGGATGATTTAATAGTTTTCTTTGAATTGTAGTGAATTTAATATTAAAATAAAATTTGAGTAAATTTTGATGATTTTGAATTAGGATTGATATTTCTATAACTTGAGTACATGCAAGATATATTGATAGCTAAATAACATTGAAGTCATGTCCATGAAAAAGATATATACAACTTGATGGTGTTTTTAGATGATGATATTTATTCATAGTTATCATTAATTCTCTCAAGAAAAATGATTCAAAAAGATGAATTCGAATGAATGAATGAAAAAGGATAAAAAATATCATTTGTGTATATGAAGTATATCATAACCACTGAGAATAATTTTCTATAAAATTTGGAGGAAATTTTGTAGAGAAATTATGCCGAAGTCTGTAGTCATTTCTTAGAATCCCATGAAGAATATGAATATAAGCTTTCTTACATAAGTTTTCATAATTATAAATGGAGACAAAATTTTTGAGTCACTATATTTTCTATCATGATTCATGAGGATCTTATATGATGAGGTTAATTTGATAATTTTTATCCTATAAAATAGAATATTTTTTCATTCCATAATCGTACAGATCATTTCCTGACCATGAAATCGTGAAATATGATAATTACCTCCAAAATGTGATATCGTGTAAAATTCATGAAATAGGAATTCCAAATTGATTTTGAGCCTCCATGATGAATTTAATATTGAGTATACTGTCGTAGGATGAAATCATGAAGACATTCAAAAAAGAAATTCATGTTTGGACTTGAATTAATCTAATGAACTATGATGAAACCTTTTCGATTATGCACCATGGATTATTGGGATCACATTATGAAATATAAAATATAGATTAAGTGGTAATGTGAAAAAGAGTGTCGTATACAACAACATTATTAATTATAAGGGCATTAATGGATGAGGATATTACAATATGATCCTAGATTATTTAAGGGTTATATTTTTCATTATATTTATAGGATTTTAATATTGTAAAAATGTAATGAAACAAGTCATGTCACATAAGGACTCATTGTACATCATTATATTTGAATGTTGAATATATTGAGGATTATTTTCTATGATTGGAAAGGGATAAAGAAATATTACCTTTTATAGTTCACTAAAATGTTATTTTCAAATTATATACGGGTCTAAAAATACTCAAACAATATGTATTTCTCTATTATATTATGCATTTTTATGTTTCCTTTTAGTTATTTTCTTCTTTTTCTTCAAGAAATATATTTTGATGTATGAAAAAATTAATTTAAATATGTTTTTTTAAATAAAAATATTTCTTTTTTATTTTTCATTTCTACTTTACTGAACGCTTTGCTTTAGAGTGACACATTCTTGTTGGGTGGGTTTCTATGCACTCATGTGGGTGTAGTTTATAGAAGACATGAGTAGTTGAGAATAAATAATGTGATAAATAATCTATATCTAATATTATTCCTTATATTTGATTTTAATTTGTCATTTTTAAAAAAATAACTAAACCAGCATTCCACAACACAAATCTATATTAGAGGGGTGTCAAGGGAGTAACTCTAAATAAAAAAACAGAAACATGCTATGAGTAATAGCTTGTTCCTATATTATTATTTATGAATTGGACTTAATGAATCTATATTAGTGGGATTATCTAAAAAAGTTATCTTCACTAGTATATATATACTTAATGAGTTATACTATAATTAGATAGTTACATTATAAATTATATTCAACTAATGAGTTCAACTCACTCTTGAGTGAGGGAGGAAATTTATTCTTAATTAACCATTCAAAATTATTCTGAATCATAAATTATAATAAAATTATTTTATATAAATAATCATATTTTAATTATATATTATGTAGACTATAGTTTCTAAATATGTTAAAAATAATACCCTTAAACAATAAAGGCACACATTAACTCAATATGGGATGAAATTAGATTCTTTATTTGTCTGTTCTTAATATTTGGTAAGGGTTGAGAATGTTAAACATTTTTAAACTTCTGAGAGGAAAATCATTGATAGTAGTTTTCAATGCACAAAATGATTACAAAATATGTTTTTTTTCAATTATCGTGGTGGTTTTAATCACATCAAGATATATCTTCATCATTGACAAAATGACCTAATTATTATTTTATAATAAAAAAGTTGCCATCTCTATATATATTTCCTATATGAGGACAAGGAGGACCATAATTTGTTTTATAATAGTATTCATATTCCATTTCTAGACAAAAAAATTATGAATTATTTGATGTTTGTATAACTAATAACAATACAAAAAATATCAACTAATTCGTCCCCTTTTTTCTATAGAAATTATTTTTATGATTTAATTTCCTTATACACAATTCATTTGATAGATTCTTCCCTCAAATAGAACTCATCAATGATCTGTAGAATATTCATCTCTTATGGTAAATTTAATGTCTCCCATGTTTTATTGTAATGCAATGAGTAATGTTAAATTTTCATAGATAACAACCACTTTCTCGAGATTCATAGAATTACCAATTCTTCTGTGGTCTCATAATCCACTATTTCCATTAGGATAATATAATTCAAGGAATTTCCAAATATATGAACTATTCAGATGACTCTATATGATCTAAAAAAACTATCCCATGGTTTTTAATTTTCTACAACTACATCATGAAAACTTAAATAGTTATGTAAGTTGATATAGGAATTCATAATTTTTGTTCTCTTAGGTATATATTTTACTACGTCGACCTCTTTAAATTCTATTATTTCTAATTCCCACAAATATTTTTCCATATAGACTTTTAAAAAATATATAATCTCTTCATATAACTATATCCTAAAATGAGTATTTAATGACATATTTTGTCATATTTTTTCAATGATGGGAATATATATAGTTAATTTAAGTTATTCGAAATACATTGTAGATGGTAAGTTTCATTGGTTCACAACAAAATTTCCCTTATAGACTATCTTTACAAAACTGTTTTCCTAGAAATCTATTAATGAGGACAATTTTTCAATCGATTGATTTAATATGATTATTTTGGGAATTTATGGGCAAGACTAAACGATCAAAGACTTTTCAATTTATATCTAACTCATTTTCACTACTATTCAATTTTTTATGGAATTCATGGAACAATTATATTATTTTTAAATAATCACGTTATATAATAATCTTATAAAATACTTCCATTTCAGTAAATACTGTGGTTTGATTATAATAATCCATTTTTATTTGAGGACTCTATTCTATTAACTTAATTTTTTTATTAAACAAATAAGAAATCATGTTTTTTACAAAGAGAAATTAAATATATTTTCTATAGATTCATCCATATATTTAATGAATTATAGTGGTCCGACAGGATATTGTATTGGGGATGTCCGAAAAATCAAACATGTGAATGATTTTTAACATTTGAATTATTTTCATCCATCCTTTAATGTTTAATTAAATTATTTTTAATTATTAATGAAATTAACACTAAAAACATTTTAATTTATTATAAATTATATTTTTATTTACTTTGCTACAATAAAATTAATATAATTCGAACTGAGATGTCTAATACACAAATTATACATCACCTAAATTTTATATGATTATACCACATAAATTAACACTCCATAGAGTGATCCAATTTAATATAGATTCCTATATTTTACTATTCATTCCAGCATAATGGATCATATAGTCAATTATTAAACTATATTAGAAATGATATTACTATATCCTTCCTAATTTTTTTATATTCAATATTAGATTATTATAGAGAATTGGGATGTTAATAATTTTTCAAAACATCATAGAGGCCTATTTATTTTTCAAGATATATCGATTTTTCCAATGGATTCCAAATCCCCATCCTTTCCCAAATTCACATTCTTAATTTTTTTCATACACATAATTTATTGAGAATCCATACTACCCTATTGAATAATATTATACACTTATGTTAATCAGCCCCAAATACACCAGTGTATTTACATTAAGTAGCATCAAATAAAATACCTTAACCCTTTTCATGGAACTCATAAAAAGTGAATTTGATCATCCAGTATTCTTTACATGATTCCATAAATCCAATATTAGATACACCCTTATTTTATAATTTAAAAATGTAGTTAATGTAAATGATTATTTTCATTTTCTCATTTATCAAGGAAAATATTCAAAATTATTTGACTTATCGATTAATATGAACATCTATTAATTTTAATTTTAAGTCATTTCCAATAAGGACAAGGAAATACCATCACCTGATATCAAAATTCTAGATAATGAACTCTACAATCTCAATCAATAAATAATCATTTCCACAAGAGTGATAAACTTTGGTTACTATGACATACCATTATTTTAGTTTTAATTATATAATCAAAATATCCATATGATCGTTCTTAATCATCAATATGACCAAATCAAGATATACTCAAATTAGTTTTACATTCCTAATGTGAATTAAAATAAGTCGAGCTACTATTTTTCTAATGTAGAAAACATCATCCAAATCATCAATTTTTATTGTTTATGATTCTCATACTTTACTTTAATGACTTCATAAACACAATAATTTTATTACATCATATAATTTAAAATATATATTATAGGTCAAAAACATCATCAATAACCCATGAAATTTCCAACTGATCCATTACTATAGTGATTACTCTTTCCCCTTTATTTTTACCCTTTCTAATATATCATTGAATCCATTTTGTATGATATTTAAATTTATTTTCAAAACACTTAATAAAAAATATATTCATTTAAACATGTCAATATAAACCTATTCTATTAGGAACCATTATTTTAGGCATTCACATTATATATATTTTAATGAATATTCAATAAATTAAACAAGACAACGCTTGATTTCCGTAATAGTTTAGTTTAATGTGTACTAGGTAAATAATAAATTAATTTGGTGAATAATAGTCAAAATATCTAATAATGATCTTCGCATTTGGTAATCCTCACAATAACAACCTACATAAATACATTATTCATAACCTGGGGAATGAAAATACAAGAAAGGGGGAGAAAAGATACCAAGTAGGGGTAAGAAAGGGAAATATGTAATCATAACATGAACGAATGGGTATGAGTGCATGATAGTAATATTTGGAAACCATACCTTGTATATCTAAGATAATAATATTGATTGAATGTATACATTTTCAATGTTCCTAAGGCTATAATAATATGGAAAAAATAATATTATCTAACATAGATTTATATTGGATAAAAACAATGAAATGTGTAATCTATATAATCAATGAATATCTTTTTTCAAGGATACCCACCTAGAATATGATAACACGTTTTTGTTAGCAAAAAACCAATGTACTCACAAGGTTATTTGAATAAACTCTACTCTACCATATTTTTGGATTCAGAATACCTTCCTTTTTCCATATTTTGGTCTTGTTATAATGTCTTATGTATCATATTTTGGGATTGGGATACCCTCTCTTTTACTATCTTTCTATTTTGTCATAACATCACATGTATTATTTGTTCTCATATAACATTAATCAGTACCCAATTCATAATAACTAGATATATTTCACTCCAATGAAATGAATTATTTCATAAAAAATTGGTAAACTAGATAAAAAATAAGTATCATATCACAACTCATCAATTTTTTTTTCATAATCCATTTAGTATTTCCACAATGAATAACCCATAGAAAAATAATAATGTTTTATCCGAATTTTAACATTGTTTATCCAATAAAAGAGATATGGATTTCAAAAGAAGATGATGAACTCAATATTCAACAATCAAGAGAATGATTATTATTGGCATCCTTAGATCTTACAACCATTAAAAATGAGTAATAACAAAGGATTTTATCTCATATTAAAAATTATATTGAAATAAAAAACACAATGAGTATTTGTTTTGGAAATTATCATTTATTTAGAAATATATTTTTTAATTTAAAATTATATATCATACCATTGAGATAGAATTCATTGATGATAAAATTGAATTATTATAAAGAAATTTTAATATAAAAAATGTTGATGACATCCTGAAAAAATTATTCACATCATACTTGTAAGGAAAACAATTATTTTCACATTTTTAGTAGACAGAAATATCGACATGTTTAGAAAAAGATGTAAATATTTCTTGTAATGTATATAAAAATTTTATAAATATTAACAATGAATTTAAATGATGGATTATGAAAATTTATAAAAATTAGTTTTTTTAGAAACATAGACGGAGAAGAGAAAGGATTTTTTGTCGAAGAGTAATTAACTATTTATTGTCATTATGAAATTATTTTGATATATTGATTGTATAAATAGGGGAAAATGTACATAAAAAATTATTATCAGGAAATAACCTGAGGAAAAATAAACTAATGAATTTATTTTATTATTTATCATATTATTTTATCATGTAAATGATAAATATAAAAAAATTCTATAAAAAATGATATTATATCATAAAATAATTAGCAATTTAGTGATAATGGGTCTTATGTACCCTTAAACTATATCATTATATGAAATATATAATATCTTTATTAATAAATAATATCCTGGTATTAAATTTTAATCATCATGTATATACACCTCATAAAATTTTATAGTTTAATAACACAGTATATGGGTCAATGAAGGGAAATTGAGGGAAAATGCCTTAAAAATTGGTAACTATTGAACCTAAAATTCATGGAAATAGAGATCCTAAAAACGATATGAAAATCATAAAAAATCACCAAAATAAAAAACATAAAATAAACTCATCTATAGTATATACAATATATTTAATATTTGGGATGATGAAATTGCATGTGTCTCACAGAAGTAAAATTTTAGACAAAAATCCCATACCATATATCGCGACATCATTCAGTCATATCCATACCTATTTTATAATAAATATATGTTTATTATTAAATTATAAAAGAACCAAACGCACAGAAAAAAAATAGGGATATAAATATATATCATACCATATATGATTTTTTATGACATTTTATATCCTTTTAATTAATAATTCTATTTCAAGGTCATGTCATGGGTAATAACATCATTATTTTTCATGCATGTATTGAATTGTTATTTTTGTTCCCGTTAATTTGATCATGGATCCATCAAAATGAGAATTTCAAATATTATATAAAAATTATAAAAATTTATTGTACAAGTTTAAATAATGATACATAAAATATTGAGATAGAAAATGAAATATACTATTCATAGACAAGGTTGGTCATGCATATGCATGAATATTGTTTCAATTTTCCTGATGTAAGGAATGAATGTGATGAATGAATAAAATTGAGATATATATATTAATAAATAATAATAATATCATATATAAATAATAAATACATCCTTATATCCAGCTCTGTGTGGTTGTGATAGAAAACGAATAACATTTGTTCACGTGGCTGTATTTCACTATACATATGAGTGATTATCTTGTAATACATTTTATATAAGAGGATATTGATTTAATTTATTAAATTAAAATAATAACATCTAAATAATTTTAATATCTCATGTTTATTAAATAATTTTTGTTTAATAATAATTTAATGAGTTAAATATGGAGATAAAATAAAATTCTTTGATAGGAGTGTAACAACGTCATTGGACAATTTTTTTGGTTTTAACCAAAAGGATTATTATGATGGATTTAATATCTAAATAAGGATTTTATATTTATTTGAGAGAATTAGTAGGTGACATTGGGAGTTATTGTCTACAGTAAATGGTTTTGGATGTTTGTAGTGGAGAGGAGAGGGGTGGCATTTTATAATTGAGGTAAGTGTCACACATGTTATTTTTAAAATTATAATGGTATACCCACGTTTTTATGAATCGAAGATGCTAAAAGGGACCATTATAATTTATTTAGTAAATAGGGTCTAAATATAGCCATCATATAGGTGTTTTAAAAGTTTTGTTTCATATTTAACCATTATCTTTATTAGTTTAAACCATGGTAATCCTATTTTTCCTTAACAACGTTAATTTTATTTTACTAATTTTACAATTATTTATAGTAAAAACATATTCTGAACATATTAGATAATATAAATATTAATTGTTAATAATATTTAATAAAATATTTAAATTTATATTCACATAAATAGAAAAATTAATCTTAAAAACCCTACAAAAAAGAAAACAATTGTGTATTCAAATAAAAAATGCTCAAAATAATAATATGACTTATATAAAAACTTAATATGAAAACGATTATAATGAGATGAATTGGATTTAATGATATAAAATTGAATATGATTTTGCTTTCTAACAATATAATTAAAATTTTAATGTTTTTAAAATCCTTAAAGAAATGAAAATTCATAATGAAGTCTAGTATTTTTTATCTTTCATAGAAAAAATAATATTCTAAAAAAGAAAAACATTTCACCACAAGATGATAATAAAATTAATATTTAATTAATTAAATATAATTTTTATAATTTTTTAAATTAAAATAATTTGAAAATTAATAGAAAAATATGAATGAAAAAGGCGGCATAACAGCTTCTTAAAAAAGTAAATACTTTAAGTGTAAAATTGGATATGTTATTATCTATTTACTATAAAATATATAATATAAATGAGAAAACTGTTATTGAATATATAATATATAAATTCCATTATAATAATTCATCAAAAATTCGTTGCCTAAATTCTTTGGGAAAAATTATTTTTTGTGTATAAGTATTTATTTAAAAAATATTCATTTATATTAAAATAATTTTTTTCATTTATAAATAATTTTTCACATACGATTTAATTTTATATAAAATTTTAGACCATATATTATTTTAATTTATCTAATCAAATTTATACTCTACATTTCGATGGATATGTGGTAACTATCATATTAAATAAATGTTTTTTAATAGTACTTCATGTTTAATATAATCTCGGCATTGTGGGTAATGTAAGATAATAATAATGTGTCATGTATTGTGTATTATAAAAATTATTAAATAATGTTGAAAAAAATCAGCAATTAAAAAAGAGTTAAATATGTTTTCTTTATATGATATTAATTTCAATGAAATTAAATGCCCACTAAAATAAAAAATTATTTTGTTGTATGAAGGTTCTTGTCAATTATGTTTCATTTGAGTCCACTAAAGATTGATATAAGTGAGAAAAACTATAAAGACAATTGTTGTGATTTTCCATCAACAATATTCTAGATATTTTCATATAGAAGTTCCAATATATTAAAAGGAAAAATAAATATCATAAGAATATAAGGACACCCTAAGTCTTAAAATAAAATAAGATAAGAAGATAATTATACCCTATAACGACTACATGTTAATCATTTCATACACACTCATGAAAGAGTAATAATTGATAAAACATTTTGGTGAATATAAGTTATGCAATATTGAAAACGTATTTTATGTGGTTAAGATTTATGTTATACATACATACAGGAAGAAAATCATAATTTTCCACTATTATAGGATGATACAACATTCATAATAAATTTTTTTAAGCATAATCTGATCAATAATTAGGCATAATATCCCAATGTATTTAGTATAAATATATTATTAATCCAATAAATTTATTGGGATCCTTATCTAGTAATTATAGTCCTACTTAACAATTATATTTATAGGGTAAAATATATTTAATGTAGTGAAAAATAATTCATTTATTCAAAAAATCACATATCCGAATAAATATTAGGATGAGGGAAATATATGCTGTACATAAAAACAAATTAAACATAAATTACACCATTTAACATTAAACCAATCAATTTTTGATAAATACCTAATTCCATAACTAGTCCATATAACCATTAAATATGATTTCCATAGCCAAGACTATAAATATGTCACCCATCAGAAGATTGATAAATCAAAAACACACCTTCAACATTGATTATTTACACTACTATAATATAGAACCTCCCAGTCGATTAATATTGTGAATATTTTACATAAATAAGAAATGAATCATAACTCTAAAAATATTTAATTTATTATTGTAAACACATTATGTGGAACTATAATGGTTTATGAACCCATTTAGTAACTAAATTTATATAAACATAAAAAATATACAGACAAACTGGATTCATAAAATCAATATCATATCCAAGTATATACCCCCATCATTACCAGAAGTTGGTAAATGCATACTATTTATGAAAATACTAGTAATTAATATAATGGACCTCTTATTATACATGCATAATTATAATTATCCAGTCATTAATGAAATACCTGATATACATCCACATCTAAATACATTTCCTTGTCCACATTTATATTGTCCCATCTTATAATATAATTATTTTTTACCTAGAACCATCAATAAATAAATCCTTAAAAGTATGTATAATTTGATTCCATATTTATGAAGACATGTACATAACTTTTATGATGTCCCATATTATATACACCAAAAACAATGAAATATTATAAGAGGACATACAGTTTCATGACCCCCATCCATTTTTTCCTAAGCCATGTTGCGGTGGAAAAAAATTGTAAAAATTGCGTACCCCCCCCTCCCATGTAAAATTATTCCATAATCCTATCATTCATAAAATATCAAATGAAATCCATGATAAATTTTGAACAAATTTGATGATATATAATAATTTATTCCAACATCCTTCAATAGAACCTCTATTCACTCTATTATTAGTTAGCATAGACACAACACTAATTTCTCATGGGTAGTTCAGATTCATATAAATATATTAATTATGTCTATGAGATATTTCTGCTTGTAGTTGGTAATTTTTTAATCTAATTTAAAATTTTACTATATTATTAAATATCTCATAGATATAAATTTTTATAAAATCAATTACCGTCCAATAATAGAATACATATCCCAAAATTTCATATAAATCATAAGAAATTAATATAAAATAAATTAACATGCCTTGGGTGTAAAACCTCTTGTATTTATGAAAAATTATTTATTAAATAAATTAAATGATAATTTCATGAATTAGTTACATGAAAATAAATGTTTTTCATGTGCTACACACAACACATTCTTATCATGTATTACGCCCAACACATAGTTTTAACAATACTATGATATCCTATATATTTAGTAATTTAAACAAGACTAATAAAAACTATGTGTTAAAAATAGAAATGTAAATATTAGTTAACTATTTTAAAATATAATTTGTAATATGTTAATTTAATGAAATCATATTTATTAAAAAGTACTTAATTTTAAATAATAACTTTATATATTTCGAATATTAAATACCTAAAAACTTTTTTTTATGTACAAAAAACAAAACATTTTTTCAATTATAAAGAATTTAAATTTATTTAATTAATCACATTTTTTATTTCATAATTTCAAATATAACTTCACATTAATTTTTAATATTTGTTTAAACTGTTTATTTCTTGAGTAATAATTATAATATATATAAATTAAATTGAAGCCATAAATTTCTATAAATTTATTTATAAAGATAAATTGTATATTAAATATTTTTAAAGAAAATATATTTCAATGATACATAAATTAATCCATATGAGGTCATTGAAATCAATTTCTTTTTGATATTTTATATAGTCTCTTTGTAATCTTTTGACTATTTTTTTTAAAATGCCTCTTTATCATCACCTCTATTAGAATAATTTAAATTTATTTCACAATTTTGTGAATGTAATTTGGAAAATTTTATTTCATATTTTTACCAATCATAATTTATTTTATCCAATAATTAGAACATAATTTATGTCCAAAATAAAAAATTTAGCTAGTAAAAGTTATTTAGGATGGTTAAAGTAAAAAATGGATTAATATGTGTTAAAATAAAAATACAAGTTTGATATTTACCCATAAACATTTCAAAATAATATTTTATGCATATATATTGAAATTATAATTTTATGATTATAAATTTAGACATTTTGGACAATTATTCAATGTGAAAAACATGGGTCACTTATTTATTTTAAAAAAACCAAGAATAACTATGCCCACCTTATTAAACTAATTATTAAATCCTTCAAACATAATTGGTTTACCCATTACCTTCCAAAATCATTTCCCAAAATCCGTAGTCTCATTCTGGAGGCCTTAGTATTGGAAGAAATCAATCCTCTGAAGGATTCTAGTGTAATCATTAATAAAATACCTCAAGAAGAGGAAACATTCATCAACATTCATCGTTATTTTATTTGATAATCATAAACCTTAGATTATAATTATATCATTTTTATATAATAACATTAGTATCAGAAATATATAGGGAGGTATTTCTTTTATTCTATTTACCTACAACTATACGCTCTCCCCTAAAATGGGTTACCAAATCATTGTTTGTGTGTACGATAGTCCACTGCCATATGAACCGATGTCCATCATTTTTTCATTACCACCAATTATAGATGGAAATAATGATGATTTTTTTTATATTAAATAAAATATATTTATGAAATTTTTATGATTAATTTTTTTATATATCTCATACATAAGTCTGCTCTATTTTTTAGTAATACGATAATGTCGTCCGTCTGTAAAGTGGTCAATAGGCTCATGAAGTGATTTGATTCATTATCCCATTAATTGGAATGTAATAAAGATGGGTTGAATATAATATTTTAATATATATATATAATAAAATATATTTTTTAATTATAAAATATATCATTGTATTTTCTTTCATTAAACCGAACAAGAAAATAAAAAACAATTTATGTGCGTACATACAACCTTCTGTCATTATGAGCATTGTATTTCATTTTTTTATTACTAAATATTTTGGGACACTATAAATATATATATATATATATTTAATATATAATATATTTATGATATGGTTATAATTTTTAATATGGTGGAACCACAATCAGTTTAATATGACCAAATATATAACAGATCAAATCGTATAAAAAACAAAGTTGTTATTACCCAAAACATAAAATTTACATGGAATTGATAATAAACATGTAATAAATGGTCACAATAAAAAAATATATGGTATGATATATACATGAATATGTTTCATTAATTGATTTATAATAAAATTATTGATTTTATGAATGTGTTTTGAATGTGTATGGAGGATGTCAATACTTCAGGTATGGGAACACCATTGTACTTTTTACACATATGAGAGACATGTCATAATGACCACCAATTTTATCTATTTGGGTTATATAATATAAATTAAGTTATTTTATGATTATTTTAAAATTTTATATTGTGTTTTAAATACCTATTTGTGTATATTTCTTTCATGGGGTATACAATTCAATAGTTTTCAAACTTGTCAAGGTTTTTTGACTAAATTTTTTATCCTTTTTATTGTTGTAATGTTATGCACCTATAGTATTTCATGAGGTGTATATAAATCATAATATACATATAATAACAAGAATGTATTTATTATTATAATATTTTATTATTAATTTCAACTTATTACTTCATGGGGCTTCTAATTCAATGTTACTAAATTGGTAAATAGCTTATATAACAACCTCATAATTTATTGATAATATTTATGATTAAGTATTAAATGATGAAATATCATGATTAACATATATATAATTCTCATAAATTTTATTATCATTTTTTTATTTGTGATTTAATCATGAATAGTAACATTTTTCTTATTAATTATACATAAATATCATTAGAAAATGTAAATTCAGAAAATCCAAGAGTATTTATCTTTTTTGCTTGAAATCTATTTTCATCCAAAATTCTGTTTTATAAATCTGATTCTTAATTTTTCAATTTGTATCTATTTATATTTAAAATATATTTTACACATGTTTTCTATTAAAAAATATTTTTAATTGAATCATTATTTTGTTACCCAAAAATTACTAATCTGATTTTACCGAATATGTGAAGGAATAATTTTCATGAACAACTTATGTAATTTTTTTCATACTCCATGACCAATAATTTCATGAATGATTCATATATAATCATTAAAGTAAATTCTTGAGCGAAAATTAATTAAACATTTATAATTTTTTAAAAGAAATTTTCAAAATGGAATGTTGATTTCCTCAATAGGAGTTTTAAAAGATTAATCATAAATATTTTCCATATAAGAAAATATTCATTGGTGTTTACTATTGAATAATGGGGATAAGATCCATTGATACCATTAGTAATATTTATATTATAAATTTAGGTATTGATGACATGATTTTTGTTATCACGGCCCATCCCCCGGGGCCTGCTCCATGAAATACCCCAAGCCCGTCACCCTAAATCCTAGGGATGGTGACTAGTGCCAAAGGAATCAACCTGTAAGTGGGAGGCATTTGACTGAGTACCAGTATGCCTGCACACATGACCACATCCCTAATATAGAAAAGTAAAACAAGTATGCAACTATAAATAACTCCCGAGTACATGTAGAACTGAATATCCAGTGGGACCGAATTCAAACACAACAAAAGACTAATTGGAGAATATGAAGTATAAGGAAAACTATGGAATCTATCCTCTTGGAACCCAATATGATGGGTTAGTACATAGTTGCTACTGGAAGCCATATAAGTACGCCATGCCTGCCTAGTCTCATTGGGAACCACCGAGTGCTGGGCCCCCATTTCCTTCATCTATGTGACAGTCATCTATACAAGATATAACATGGGCATTCAAATCCTATTCAGGGGTGAGTAAAAAAAATACTTCATAGCAACCCCATAATAATAAGCAAATACCAAAATTGAATCCATAAAAAACCAGGAATCATTATAATGAATCATGATCATGATGCAAAGATATATCAGATAAGGTGTATTTTAGAGTAAGAAAGTTGGACCACCGGTCATGTCAACAAACACCTTGGGCTCTTGGAGAACTCATCCTCAATGAGTAATATGGGTCTACTTGGTCACACAAGATCTTCTTTGCACTAACCTTGGGAATGTTGCGGTACTCATCCATGATTATAAGCATGGGAAGGTTTGGTCACACAGATGTCACTCCTCACCTTGGCCATACTGAGGTACTCCTCCTGTCGAGTATCGTGGGTCTATCGAGTCCCACAGAATCCACATCTCACCATGGGCTAGCATGGTCAAACAGAAGAAAATTCCCACCAGTAAATTGTTTCTGATCCACATAGGGTCACTTGTTTGTAGTATTTGGTCCCAGCCAACCATGGGGTTTTCATACACTGTATGTTATATCTCAGGAGAACCCGCCGGAATCCATTCATCAAATTTCAACCTATATTAAACCATTCATAGATTATATCAAAGGATATTTCGCATCATGATGGTTCTGATGCATCTAACATCTTTCCAGGCATTCATATGGTTTGAATGATGATGGCATTTTTTGGAAAAGGGGTCGGATGGGTTTGGGATGGCCCAACCCCACCAGACCCGGATCCGCTGACCTGACCCAGACCTCTACCAGCTTGGGTCCAGCCCATTAGGATGAGGTTCTTGTCAATATGCTGCTTATTCCATCTAGTTAGGTCATCACTGGTTGCTGCATCCGGCTCCCCTCTCCCAGTGGGTCACCCGCATGGCTGTCCTCCCCATCACGGTCGAGTAACTGTGGCATGCCACAACGCAGCCGGACTACCACACGCAGTCAATCGACCACATGCTCCCGAGTAGTGTGGACTGTGACAACCATATTTAGTGCACTGTTGTGGTCCCTTGACACCTGCCTATGGTTGCCGTCATGGGACACCGTCGACCTTCTCTTCCACAGACTATTGGTTTTACACTGGTGGTCTGTTCTTCACACCGCTTGGACCTTCTCCCTCATAGGGGGTTCTCCTTCCCTACAATGGACTCAAATCTACCATGAAACCCCTTTCAATTGACCAACCACAAAAAAACCAAAAGAAGAGGGTCCTGGGCCTTGTTCTTATCAGATCACACCATCCATATTAGAGTTTAAAAATAGGGGATGTTTGTGGATGATGTTCTATCAACAATAATTCAATCCCACTGTAAAAACCCAAGAAGAACACCCTCCTAAAATACTTTAGGATCCACAGATCAACATATTCATGTGTTGATCTCTGTTCCTCATTTAATAATAATATTGAGGAAGAACATAAATTAAATATGCCACTACCTTAATCAACATTCCTATTGGAAGCACTCTGCCATTGAAGATTCAATCTCGGTTAGAATTCTTCACCTCCTGAGTCATGTTCTTTATAAACTATTGACATTTCAATCAATACCGCCAGTGTTCATCATTCATTGTTTGAGGTAATCCTTTCCTTAGGGTTTTTAGAGAATTTCCTTGGTTAATTCTCATTCTCCCAACACATTATCTTGTTAAAAAGATTACATATAAAATCATTTTTATTATGATGCAATGTCACATCATTATATTTTTTCTTGAATGAAAAATAATATCTTTCATGTTGGACAAAATTTTTCATTAAGTATCATCCTTTAATGCACCTCATCGCCACACTATCATGCTTCTTTCCACTGCTCAATGGTGATAATTGAAAATAGAATAACATTTAAAGTTATTTTATTATTTTCCAAATGATCAAAAATAATAATTTCCATACAAACCATTCCAGTCAATGTTTTGTCCTTTAAAATAAATAACCTAGCATTCTGAATCCAATGATCCCTCATATTTTTTATTCATGGATAAGTTTAAAATAAACAATAACCCACATTCATGTTTATTTAAGTGAACTAAAAATGTTAAAAATTCCTTTCTACCCTCACTGGGCCTCAAAAATCACATACCATCAAAGCTTGTGGTCTCAAAATAATTTTATATAACATAAAAACTTATATGAAAATCCCAGGACATTAAATTCTCCCCACCTTTAGGAATTAAATCCATGAAATCCAAAACAATGCTAATCAAATAGAAGGGGTACTAAATGAATCTGAGCCTCATATTCTAATGTTCTATCATAGATATTTTGGTGCTTCCACCGAACGCGCATCAGAGGAATCGACTGTCCTTGATGGACCCACTCCAAAAAATCATCTATCTCTATTTGTGAAACTAAAAAATATTCCCCATCATCAAAGTCCTTCTCACAACATTTGATGAACTGTGAAGAGCCATGCAAGTACTTTCTTATCTGTGATACATGGAAATCATTGTGCACCTGGTGCATCTATGGGGAGAGGTCTATGCGATATGCCACCTTGCCAACAAGTCCAAAAATCATGAAAGGTCTGATGAACCTTGGAGATAACTGTTTTCCCCATCCAAATATCCTAAACACCCATCGGGGTGAGTAATGAAAAAAATCATGGTTTCTCGCCTCAAACTCTAAAAGTCTCTATATCCTTTCAGCTTACAATTTATACAAGATATGGGAAGTTCTCATATTCTCCTGGATGATCTACACATTCTCAATGGTAGCATATACAAACTCTATACAAATGAGTGTTAACTCTACTGGGTCTGTCCAGTGTAGAGATTATTAGAAAGGCAACCTAAACAAGGTGTAAAACAGTGCCAATCTAATAGTGGTGCGATAGCTTTTGTTATATAAAAACACTACTAATGGTAGTTGGTACACCCAAATGCATCCAAAATCAAGGACACAAGCATGAAGAATGTCCTCCATGAAATTTATGGTCCATTTGGTCTGACAATCTATCTGGGGGTGAAAAGTTGTTCTCAAGTACAACTGATTCCTGAATGCCTCTGCCAATCCATTCTACAAGAATGACGTAAATCTTGCATCACAGTCTGTGAAGATCATCAAAGTCACCCGGTGTAGCGACAATATATTCTAGACGTAGAGGAATAATAATCCCTCTACTGATCCCTGCACTCAGATGGGTATGACATGAGAGAACATGGGGATTAAGTCAACGATCTCGTAGATAGATTCATGGCACAAATATGTGTGTGGTATCCCCATCACTATATCCATGGAGATATTATAACACATCCTTTACGGTACCTAACTTTTTATGTTATGGATTCTAGGACATTATGCTTAGATTTATCTTTCTGACATTTGAGTCACTGTCATGCGAACAATGCCACTACTTTCATCATTCCTGGACACCAGTACTAATGTCAAAGGTCTTGGTATATCTACTCCACACGAGGTTATACCACCAAAGAGGATGTATGGAACACCCTAAAAAAATCCTCCCGTAACATCACTTGTAATACGGTGAGTCTTCTAAAAAAGATGACTTGTTCCCCACCTTTGAAAAATCCATCAGGAGCACGTACCAAGAATAATTGAGCACATCGCGCCTCAAAGAAAACTGCCACAAGTTGTGCCTCCCCGAATCGCTGTAAGATAGGAGGAGTGGTAGTCATCAAGTATAACTAATCTACTGCATCATTATCCATGAAGGATATCTACATTGTTTCTAGATAAATGTCACATCACTACCATGTTGTAAACCAGACCTTCTAATGAGCGCGTCTACCCCCACGTTACGCCTACTAAGAGTATAGACTATCTCAAAGACATAGTGTTAGAGGAACTCCATCCATCGCCACTATGACAAGTACATGTCCTCATGTGAGAAGATATAAATAAGACTATTGTGGTTGAGGTAGATGGTAAACCATCCACCCATCAAGTAGCACCACAACATCATCAAGGAAAATACCAGTGTTGCTCACCCATGGTCATGTGTTTCATATTTCTTCTCATGATGCCTCAAATACTATTATTCATTGGTTCTCTATGCTTTCTCCTGCATCAAGACACAACCCAGTCCATTCCCTGATGGGTCAAAAAAGGCTTCAAACCCAATACCCTATTCGGGTAGTCTCAAAATGGGGGAAGTCGTCAGTCTCTCCTTCAGCCCTTAAATATTCTACTTAAACCGCTCCATCCACATGAAGGGTTGTATATTTCCTGTCAAGGATGAAAAATGTTCTTCTACTCAATCATAGTTAGGAACTAAAATTTGGTAGTATCCAAACAACCCCATGGATCATGATATCTCATTTATGCTTCTCGGTGGCTCCCAAGAAATCACTACCGTTATCTTTGTTGTATCCTTTACAAATCCAGCCTCCAAAATGATGTGCCCTAGAAAGTGGACCTCTTGAATCCAGAACCAAAACATTGAGAGATTATCATAAAGCTGGAGGTCTTTGAGTGTCTCAATTACAATCCACTGGTGTGTAGAGTATTCCTCCTCTGGCACTGACTACACCAAGATGTCATCAATAAATTCCACCACAAAATGATCGGGGTAAGGTTGATAGATCTTTTTGATGAGTCCCATTAACATTGAATGGGAATTATTCATGTTGTAGGGTATCACCAATAACTCATTGATTCCATACCATAGTCTGAAGGCTATCTTCAGTGCACCTTCTTCCCGTACTTGAAGCAGATGATAACAAATCTGGGGTCTATCATCACGAACCACCTCGCTCCATTCAGCTGATCGAGGAGGTCATCGATCGTCGAAAGTTTATAATTTTTATAATGTTCACCTAGTCTAGCAACCATTATCCCATTCATAGCCTCATGCTCCCACCTTCCCTATTTTAAAACAACATTAGGGCTACCCATGGTGAAATGCTGGGTCTCACGAAGCACTTATCCTCCAAGTCCTCTAGTTTTACCCTCAATTCATTAAGTTACATGGTAGCCACTTGATATGACTGGATGGATATCAGTACATTCACCAAGTACAAATAAATGATTAATTCTACCTCCCATCAAGGAAGATGTACCAAAACATCCTCAAGAAATACATCATCATACTCATCCACCACTAAAAGAAATATCATACTCCTCACATACACCATTATGAGGGTGAGTCAAGCCAACTGGTTAGAGATCAGTTGCACCCTCCTTTGAGAAAGTATGTCATGTACTGTAAATTTTTCCTTCTCAAAGATGAAGGAATACCTGGTCCCATTCTCATGGAAACACCAAAATTTGAACATGAAATAGTCGATCTAAAAGTGGAATGTAGATAAATAGTCCAAACCCAAGATGAAATTTTGAGGCTTCATCTCCACTACTAGTATATCCCATCCAATGATATTTCCTCTTAAAGTAAGCTCACACTACTAACACTACTATATAATCCTTGAATCCCCTACTGTAAGATTTTTTAATCATAAAGATCGAGCCAACATATATATTGGTATCTACAAAACCAGAATGAGGTTTGTGGAAAGGAAAGAGTGAATTTTACATCTGTTAATAAAAACAAAAGATAATGTTTAGAAAAAATAGATCATGCATCTAATCATCTCTACAGCACTGCGGTCGTAGGCCTTCATCTCATGACGCCAGCCTTGACCCTGTCTACCCGCTCCATGACCCCATTGTGGACTACATGTTGGTGGTGGTGGTTCACCCAAAAATATCATCCACCACCTACTTGTCGTCCAACTACCCTACCATGTCCACCTCCCTATATTCATGTTCACTCGAACCTCTTCCTCAGACATGGTGGTTTCTGGACAGTAAGTTCATCGTCAATGCGGTTGGTAAGGTAGTCACAAGACATGTGTCCTTACCCATCATTAGTGAATCACAACATCGTTCCCCACTAACTACCACTCCTCTGGGATCCCCACTATACCAACCCCAAGTCCTAGTGTCATCCCCTGAAAGATATGACATGCTTTGCTGCCCTTGTTTGATGTCTACTGCTCACTACTCAAGTCTCTACCACCTGAGGTCTATTGGCAGTGCCAGTTGTTTTCTCTGGCTCCTATAAGAAGCTCTTTACAAGAAGGGATCAATCCAGTACACCCGCATGAGTAGGAATGCTGGAATACACCATTGAAACCGTGATCTCCCATTGGAGACCCTTCATAATGGTCTTAGCCCTGAAAAAGGGTCCCACAACATGTCATTTGAGTAGATAAAGAGGTATGTAAACCATATAGAGTACTCATCCACTATCATGCTGCCTACGTTTTGTGAACTAGATCTTGTATTCACTCCAAGAGAAAGCTTTTGAGGAAGAACACTCCAAAAAAAGCATTTTGAGGTATGTTCAGGTGAGGGTCACCTCATTATGTGTATGGATGGTCAAGATTCACCATCTACCAGCCAATCCTTGTTGAAGTCTCATAGTGATTATTTATATCTGGTCAAGTGGTTTCCTCAATATGATGAAGACACACAACATTGACTTTAACCAGTACCCATATAATTGAGGATATGTCTCTCCCCTGAAAGAAGGAGGTCTCTGTCTCAGGAACTCTTTCATTGTTCTAATCAGGTGTGCTTCTTCTATCAGTAACGACTACAATAAATACTGATTACTAGGTGGTGGAAACACCAGTACACTACCCGACATGAACATATCTAGCACTATTCCTTGAACCGATGCCATATCACTAGGCGAGCTATCCACACAATCATGTATCAGAAGCCAAGTTGGTCATCTGCATGGAGGAATCCTAATATAGATTAAGATACTCAATAGTTAATATATTATACTTCGTGATTTGACTCTTATAAAAGAAAAACATATGATACACCGATGCAACCCGTGTTTTCATGTTTATGGAAAATTATCATAATTCAAGGTCAAGGTGTATGGATACATCGACCGCCACACCAACACTGGACTCCCACAATTTGAAAGTGGAACTCAAAACACTCAACATTTTTCACCCATGAAAAAACAAACCCTCAGTCTTTGAGGTATTACTAACCATATATAATACCAATTTTTCACGTCACATATCCCAGGTCCCATGCCGTGAAACACGTGAAACCCGCCAGCCAAAATGTGGTGGTTTGTGACTAGTGCTGAAAGTGTCAATATGTTAGTGTGAGGCATTTTCCAGAGTAATTTTACATATGAACACACAACCACATCCCAATTTTAGAAAAGAAAAACATGTTGGCCACAATAGATAAACACCGAGGAAATGTAAAACTAAAAGACTAATGAGATAGAATAAAAACTCAACTAATGAATATCTGGAAAACAAAAATATACATGGAAAACAATGGAATCCATCCATTAGGATCCCCACCTTATGGTTATGTACAAACTAGCTGCTAGAATCTATTGAAGTGTACCATGCCTTCCAGGTCTCACTGGGCACCATTGGGTCATGGGCCACCAACTCCTCCATCATGTATGAGATTATATGATTCAAACAAAACACTTGTGGGAGAACCCGTGTAGGGTTGAGTAACAAAATACTAAGTAGGGACCCAAAAATAAAGATGAAATACCAGAGTGTAATCCATAAACAAACCAAAAAGAATGATCATGGAGCATGATCACGAAGAATTACAACTCACACCAGGTATATACTAAAGTAGTAATGTAGGACTAGCTGTCATATCATCAAATAACATGGGATACTGGAGTACTCCTCCTCGATGAGTACAATGAGGGTATCATCACACCCCAATGTTCATTCCCACTAACCTTGGGACTTCTATGGTACTTATTAAATATGTGTATAGTGGGTCTGTTGGGTCATAAAAAAACAAATCCCTTCTTTGTACAAAATAATGTACTGATACTATCAATAATTGTGTGCCTGTCGGGTCACACTGAATCTGCTTTCCAACAAGGGCCCACCAGTTCACATAGAAGTTGTTTCCCAATAGGCCATTGTAGCTGATCTAGAATGGGTCACATGTTAGTAGTCCTAAGTATAAACCAACTATAGCATTTCCACATGTAACACGCTAGATCTCAGGAGAACCGCTCCATAAGCCATTCATAGAATTTTAACTTCCACGAAATCCTCCCTGATTATAACAAAATATTTTCTTCATCACAAGTGTTCTTACAACGTAAATGGACAGTCAATCCCATGTACAGTTTGAATGATATTTGCATTTTTTCAAAAAAGGGGGAAGTTGGTTCTGGGCTTGGTCTGACCCAACCCGACCCAGCCTGAGCTTTACTGCCCCAGACAAGGTACGGTGACCCGAACAATACCCGACAAATCCAGGGTGCAACCCATTGTGTTGTGGGTCTAGCCCCATGGGGTGGGTCTTACATACTGGGGTGGGTTCGGACCACTAGAGCATGGTCAGCCCACACCATACCCGGTCTACCATAGGCGATATAGTTCCACCAATTTAAGATGAAAATGGAAGTCGCATCCGGCTATCCTCACCCAATGGGTCACCCACGAGACCATCCTTCCTAATGTGGTCGGCCAACTAGGCTTATCGCTATGTGTCTGGCCAATAAGGATTGTTAGAATACTGCACATGATCAAACGACTACGTGATCCCATGAAGAAAGACCCATGACAACCATCTTTGGAAAAACATCTTGGCGCACCGCCACCCGCCCACGGTAGCCACCGTGGGCCACTGCTGGTTGTCTCTTCCACAGACCACCGGGTTCAGAACAATGGTCCTTTCTTTACTCCTCTTGCGCCTTTGGCCTCAGTGGGGTTTCTACTTCCATGAAAAGGCCTCAAATCCACCTCACCTCTCCTTTAAAATGTCTGACCATGAAGAACACACAAGAGGAGGAGCTTGGCCTTTCATTGTGACGGACTACACAATCCTCATTAGTGACCTGAATCATACGGTGGATTGGGGATGATGTTATATCAATAATAATTGAATCCAACTGTATAAACCCAAGATGAACACCATTCCACATGAAAGATTTATCCGTAGATCAACCTCTTAGTGGGTTGACCTTCATTTTTTGTTTTCAAATAAAAATAGGGAAATCACAAAACAAGTAAAACCCAACCTCAATCGATGTTCATCATTTATGCACTCCGCCCTTGAGGAATCAAGTGTTGTTGGCATTCACCACTTCCATGTTCCATTTTTTTAAAGCATCGACATTTCTAGTGATCCTTTAGACATTCAATGATCTTATTTTGAGGAAAATCATACCATAGGGTATTTAGAGAATTTCCATGATTTAATTATTATTCTCCCAACATGTTTTCCAATTAAAAAATAATACACGTCACAACATTTTTTTATGTTGTGATGTCGTGTCGTTACAAAGTTTAATTTATGAAACAACTTATCTACTATGCTACAAATAAAAATTAATTAATGAGATTAATTTAATGTGCCTCATCACCACAACACAGCACTGTCATCCTCCACTCAAAAGTGAGAAAAGAAAAGAAAAGAATTTTTTTTGTTATTTTATTATTTTCCACAATGTCTGAAAATTAACATTTCTGACAGAACATTGCTAGTCAGAGTTATGTCTTTCCTTTGTAAATAATGACTTTTCAAGTTCAACGATGCCCTCATATTTTTTATTTTAGTACCGATTTAAATGTTAGATAAACATTCTCTCATGTTTGCTTAAGTGATAAAAATAATGTTTAAAATTTTCTTCTCAGATCATCGGTCCTCAGAATCACATGTAGTTAAATCATGTGGTCTCAAAATAGTTCCATATTATTTAAAAAAAATACAGGGAATTTATGGGACCATAAATTTATGAAACCCATTTCAATTTCACAATTATTTCCATAATGAAATGATTATGAAACTCGATTCATTTCATATATTTTTTAATTATGAAATGATTATCAAAAAAATATATTTTCAATAGGTTATGATATGATAAACTATCTATGATACCAATTTCCGTTCAAGGGTAATGATATGATGGATTTTTATGATATTTTAACATATAAAAATATATTTTTTATTTTGTGACAAGTCGTATGTATATTGTTCATTAACAAATTTGATAAAGATTTACATTCTACAAGATAAATTTTATTAGATCAGGAAATGTACCAGGTTCTTTAAGACATGTCTAGAATGGGGACTGAACCTAGTTCAATAAAATATAATTTTACATTTTAGTGAACCTAGTTCAGTAAAAAATATCTATAATAGTGATTAAACATAATAGAGTAAGTTAAATTTTCATCAATAATTGTCTAAGTAGTTTTCCTTGTATAATATGGAAATTATTTTCAATGATAATTTATATACCCCAAATTCATTATTGTAAGACAATGATATGAAATCATGGATCATGTGGTTTGATTCCCTTATGATTCATGACTTATGATGTTCCAATATTTATTCCATGAATTAATATTATGTTATATGATACTCATGGTATGGTTTTCAAATGTTGTCTTCATGTTATGAGACCCTAATGTTCATATTCTACATACATGTATCCGTTGTTTACTCTTACTGAAAATCTATGCCCACCATTTCTTATGTTTACTTTCCTAAGGTAATGAAGATATGTATTATATATGAAATTTATAAGGATGGTACTATCTGAGAAGAAAGTAGTTGCATATGACATAGTACATTTATTTAACATTATTAGTGTAACCATGTTTCAAAAGGAACTAATGTATATAATTTACACATATTTTTTTGTAATGTAATGAATATTAATAATGAATATTAATAATTAATTATGAAATTAAAATGTATGATAGTAATGTGTTATTATAGCTAGTATTGGAGGGTATATTTAGTTAATCATTGAAAACATTTATGGGAAAACATTAGTGGGATCAATTGAAAATTGTGTAAGAATAATTATAAAGATTAGAAAAAGAATAAGGAAATATCCTAGATATTTGGTAAAGGATAGAGTGAATTTTGGAGACAAAATTAAATCTTTGTATGGATACTAAAAGTGGATGTGGCACTAGGATAGAGGTACCTTGTTGTAATAACTCCAAAAGGGATAATTGAGCAGGAGTCCATATTCACTTGCATTCAGATAATGGGTCTTACTACACATCGACTTTGACACTTCTAAGGGGTATTATTTTGAAATTAAAAAACTTTTTTTTGAAATAATAATAATAATTTAAATAGAAGATGAATATGAATGAACATGTTTGTACCTATGATCATGTTGATTAAAAATAAGGTTTTAGGATTTAGATATATTATAAGTGTAATTCATTATAATGTTGTTCCCAAATATTACTATTGATTCTTAGTCTATGAATTTTGGTTTTATTAAATTGCTAAAACAAGAAGGAACCATGTTTATGATATGTGTGATAAGAAATGCAATGATTTCCCTCTTGATCATCCAAAATTTATGGTAGACGAAATTAATAACCTCATTTCAATTATCTCGCAAATTTCACAAGATGTGAATCATGATGGAAATCCAAATGAAAAAAGGGAGGGAAGAATATTTTTTAGTCGACTACAAGGTAATATCAACCTTCATTAAATAGGCATTTGATACACATACTATGGAATAATGGATCAGTACCATTGGAATGATATTTTCCATTTTCCCATGTTCAAATCATTAAAATGTAATTTTGATATCTTTCAATGATGTAGGAACAATTCAATCAGATAATCTTACGAATAATACACCTCAATAGATTAATGATGATTATGTGTATAGCATTGACTTTAGTAACTTATTTGAAAATAATTACATTCCTCATATTCTCTTTATGAAGATTTATAAAGAGATTCTTGAGATAATGAAAATGTATAATGAGTCTGTTGGTACCTATGAAGAAATTTTTAAAAGACATATGAGGTATGATTCAGTATTATATTCCAACCTAAATGTATGGCTAATAAATTTTGCAGTTTGTTATATAATTTTTTATAATGGTTGTTAGAAAGAAGATATATCCATAATAGTGAATATATTGTTTGATTCCCTATCACTATAGAAATAGATATTCATATCACACACTAATCTTATGATTTTAATAAGAAAAGAATGATGGAGTTTGAATGAAAACTAAAAACCAAGGAGATAAGAGGATGAAAAATCTATTATTCTCAACATGTATGAAGAAGCATTTAAAAAATTTCCTATAGTAGACTAGTAAACGATTTTATTGTGTAATGGAATTTCATCTGAAAACTGATTTTTCATGTGAGGGAATTATGTAAGGTATTAATGTGAATATAGAGATTGTTTCATAGAATGAACATACCCCACTTGAGTGTATTTTGGGAATAGATTTTAGGAATAATTCTAAATAAGGACACTACCACAGGGTTTAAGTTGTTGAACAACATCATCATTATATTATGTTGATATAATAGGGAAAATCTCATTATATAACTATTTATAATGAGGGCTTCAATAACGACGCTGTGAATGGTACACATACCATTCAATCTAGAAAATATAATGTCTTATTAGATTATGGATCTATCCTTTAATTCATATCTAATGATTTTCCTATGGGTATCTTGAAGCCACCCAATTTTTTTGACATTTAATTAGTAGTAAAAATAACTAATGGTATATTGGTTACATGTCATGTTTATTGATCATCTCAGTTTGATTTTTGTGGGAATTCAATTCTTATAAATCCTTCCATTATTCCTTTTTATGTGATTTTTTTCTAATTAGCGAAGGATATCTTTTTTGTTACAAATACGAAATTAATTTTCATTGATTGTAATTTTTCTTTAATATTTAAATCAAAATAATGATTCTATATCAATGTTCAGATAAACATGAAATTCAGATGAAGATTGCATCCATTGTATGGGTCCTAATTCTTATTCAGAATGGGTGTTCATCTCTAATTAGGGAGAAAATCAACATTGATGATATTCATATTTTTTGGAGTGTGTTAAGGTATTTTTAAAAGAGTTTCCAAGACTTCCACCACCTCATGATGTTTATTACTAAATAGAGATCTAATGTGATGTGAGACCAATTTCAAAAGAACCTTATAGAATGTCCATAATTGATAATAATGAGTTAATGAAGGAAATCCATGTAAACATTGAAAAGGGAATCATATATCCATGTATGTAACCTTGGGTTGGACCTGTTCTTTTTTTAATGAATGAAGGATCTATGAGGCTCTAAATTGATTATCTAGAGATGAAAATAGAAAAATTTAGACCAATAATCATCTTACCTATATTTATGATTTGATTAGGAAAATTCATGGAGCTTAATTCTTTTCCTATATCGACCTTATTTATAGTTATCATCATGTAGGGTCCTAAATGAGGATATAAATCACAAAAATTTACAAAAATTTATGAATACTATGAATATATAGCGTATATATTTCGTCTTATTGATTAAACATATTTCATCATGGATTTATTGAATTATGTCTTACAATATTACCATGATTATTTTGGGGTAGTGTTTACAGATGATATACATATCTAGTAAATGAGTAGAAAATAGCATGAAAACCACTTATGAATTGTACTAAAGAATTTATGGATGGAAAAAATATATTATAAATTTAAAAAGTGATAATTTTGGCCAGAAAATTGAATCATTTTTTGTAATAAAATCTTCAGAGAGGTTATATCAGTGGTTCCATCAAATACAAATGCACTATTGAATGTCGGCCCAGATCATATATGATGATTGAGATCCATAGTTTTCATGGTTTCGTTAGACATTATCATGATTTTTTGCATAATTTACTATCACTATATTATACATTGACCATATTAAGTTAGAATGGTGTGATGTTCCTTCAAATAGATGAATGTGGGGAAATGTTCAAGGAAATAAAGTGAATATTAGACAACACACCAGTTTAAATATTACCATATAGTAGACAATGGGTTTCAATATATAATGATATATCAAATACGGTACTAGGTTTTTCTATTAATATAATAACATTGTCATAGATTATTCCCCACAAAAATCAAGGTTAAGAGAAAAATTAACCAACACATGATTTGGAGATAACTGTGTAGATTTTTTCATTATAGATATAGATTCATTACCCTTATGGAGGGAAGTTTGATATATTTAATGTTCATAAAAGATTAAAGCATATATTCATATTGAATATGATTAATATGTTCCCAAGAATAGGGTTATTACTAATTGATTATTGTAACTACCTAATACATTACCACATTATAAAAATGTGGAAGGTGTCCACTACATTGAGACAAAATGATTAGGCTACATTATCAGTGATGATGATTAAAAAAATATCAATTTTTTATTGATTTTCATTGTATGTATTGAGAAATAATACATAAATGATAAAATATTATCTTGTCTGTTAAATGTTCAATCATCTGTTGAATTGATAAATAAAGAGGTACAAATGGAATATAGATATATATTAAATTTGGTTTGAAACATTATTGAATTTAACCATGATAATAACTAAATGATAAGTTTCAAGAAACATTTATTTGTTGAATCCATCCATGATTTGAAAAATGAGTTCCTATAGGCAGAACATAGTTCATCATTATACATTCTTCATTGGTTTTTAATGATATACTAATATTTGAATGAATAAATCTGGTTTGATTACATGATGTGAGATATCAGAATGTTTTTTTTGGTGCTTAATACATTATCATGTAAATAATGAACAAAAGTTATCCATGGGGATATTTAATACATTATTGTTACTTCATCAGAATGGGAGAATTTTACCCATATATTTTCCACTAGACACCCAAAAATGACTTAAGGGAATAATTCTATATGGGTTGTAGTTTATTTCCAAAATATGTTAGCATACTTCATCAATACCAGATGAAACTTATATCTTGATAAGATTTACAAGATACACATTAAGGATGTGGTCAGTTTTCTTGGAGTAAAACAGTCCATTATATTTGATTAGGATTCATGTTTTACCTCAATGTCACAGTGAATCCACCTATAAGATCATAATACATATGTCAGATTTATCAGTAAATATCATCCATATAAATATGGATTGTTTGAATGATTAATTTAAACCATAAAGGATATATTGACATCTTATTCATTTGATTTCATATGTATTTGGGATCAGAACCATCCATTGCTTGATTCTTCAAACAACAACCACATTCAATCATGAATTCATATGAATCCAAATGAATTACTAAATATAAACAAATATAGAAATCCAAAATGATATCATGATGTTGGAAAGAGAATGCTACTATGAATTGGGATAATAGACAAAATGGGAGAGAAGTTTACATCCATTTAGAAACAAAACAAGGCATCGCAGATTCAAAGGAAAATATTTGAGGAAAATCACAAGTGTGAACTAGAATTGGATATCGGTGAATATTTGTTCTTAAACATTCTCCACAGAAATAGTTAATGTGATTTAGGAATGAAGGGAAACTAATCTTTATGTATGTCGGTCCCTTTTAAATTGTTGATCATGTTAGGAAAAATTCATTTTTCTGGGTTCTTCCATTACACCTGTCTTATGTCATTAAATTGTTTAAGGGATCACTTTTGAAGAAGTTCATACTGGAACCATCACAAGTACAAAACTCATAGGTGTTACCATTGGAGAAATATATCTTTTATGAGAAAAATTGAGTGCAAAAAATTATATCATTTGTAGATAGTTCAAAAAAAATGAGAACTCTCCCATTAAATGTTTTTTTAGAAAATAAATGATTGAGGAAACCAAATGGGAACTTTGGGATATGATTAAGGGGATTTATCATCAATTGTATTTATCAAAATGAAAAAATTTATGTGAGAAAGTACATATAAGGGGAAGGGGATGCGAGTAACACTACATGTTAATATTAATTTTTATTATTTGAAAAAATAAAATTTTAGTTGATTGATATTTTTCTATAAAACAAAAATATAATTGTGTACTAAATTCATCAACATCTTTGCATTCCTTCCCAGAAATATTTTGTTTTAACCAAAACACAATATATTAATAATTTAGTTATTTAAACATGAACTTTAAAAATATTCAATTAAAATTTTAAATGTGAATAGTAATAGATACATTTTACATATAATTTATAATGGATTTATATAAATTAAACATATTAATAAAAATTACTTAATTTTTAAATAATGTATTTAAATGTTTCAATAAATTTTTTTTCCCAAACACTGTTCTTTTAATGAACAATAATATATTTAGTTTTTCACTAATATAAAATTAATATGATTATATAATCATCATCTTTTAATTCATAATTTCAAAATTACTTTTGTGTGAATGTTCATTATTATTTTGAAAATTTTCAATTTTTATGAAGAATCAATTATCGTTACATTTATTTAAAATTTTCCCTTTCATTTTATTAATTTAAAAATATAAATATTAATCTTAATTTTAAATGATTAATTAGTTGAATTATATATCCATAAATCCTATTTAAGAAATATTAATCAATTTATTTGAAAAATTTGATATAAAAACTTTGTAATCATTTTACCGTTTCCACTTTAAAACCCAACATCTTATCACATTTTCTAGGTTAATTTGAAATTAATCTTCACCAATTATCTGAATTGTATTTGGAAAAAATGATTCCATATCCTGAATTTTAATAATTTATTTTATCTAATTATAATAAATTTTTTTTTCAAAATGATGACTGACTTCAGTAAAAAATATATTCAAATTTACATACTTATTTCTCAAATGTTTGATGGTGGACATATTGTGACCTTATCAAATTTTTTGTTATATTTTGATCCATTACCACCACTTAAGGAAGGTCCAAATTCTATATTTATTGTTTATATATAATATATATGATTTTTAAGAAGTTATAATGATTCTATAGATTTTATAATTATGATATTATATAATACTTTTATATATAATTCTATATTTTTATATTTTCATGAAAACAATTATACAACAATTTATAGACTATCCTCACAATAATAGAACCATGATATGTTTTTCTCTTTCCCATTTAGTTATAATTTTTATATTCTAATGGTCATAATATATTCCTTTTTTACATAATTGATTTTCTCTATTTATGTTATTGGAATAACCATTTTTTATCTTATCTCAGTTGAATAATTATTTTTTAATTATTTAATATAACCGAGGATACTCCATGAAGAAATATTATAAAGATGATCACAATAAATCAATCTCATTAAATATATGAAAATCATAGAACATACATATTTTATGAAATTTATTATACAATTCCATTGTATGTTCTTCAAAGATACCATTATATACCTCAATTGGATTATGTAATTCCCAGATTTCATCTCATTAAGATAAACCTTTCTAATCAAGAATTATATTTTTGTTGTGTAGTTTAGATAAATGGATATAATTTTATCTATCATATTTTATGGTATATTTTATTTCATATATTTACTTTAAAATCTATTTTTTTAAAATTATAGTATTTTGAATAGTGTTCCCTTCATTCATTTCCCATATAATCTTATTCCAATGAAATAATGATTCATTGATTAATAATGGATCATGATTTTTTGGTCATGAATGTTTTTAATTACCCTTTTAGAATATAGATTATCCACAATATTAATTTAATAACTTATATTATTTCTCAACTGTTAATAATATTATTATTTCATAAAGGCAACGACTCATAAAAATCATATAGATACAATTTTAATGTTTGTGATAACACTTTTAAAGTCATTTATAAACTAAAAACCATATTATTACTTTGTTTTGGATAGTGAATACTCATACTATGTACGTAAATTTAAAAAATAGTATTCATAATTAATTTTGAATGTATATCTTATATTTATGAATTGATTAATTTTTTTTATAGAAATAAAATTACTTTACTAAATATTCAGACACCACGAGTTATTTGATAAGGACTAATGATCCCTAAATATTAATTTTTAGTCATTCCCAAAAAAAATTTATCATTAAGACTTACTTCAAAATTTCACGATTTTAATAATGCATTTTCCATACCCAAATTATTCTAAATTGATCACCTAGTTACACATATTACTTTTAAGAGAGAATTATGAAATGGGGTATACCATCATAAATAAAAATTATACTTAAATATATTATGTAATATTATAAAGTGTTATATTAATAGTAAATTATAATCATTTTCTCCATTAATATTTTTTATTGTTATTTTTATATTAGTTTTTACCATCAAAAATAATAATTTACACATTAGTAGTTTTGAGTCACCCTGATCTAGAAATTAATTTTTAATACATTAAAATATATCTCTAAAATATGACTCTTATGAATATATATACATTCACTATTGTTATATAATATTTCAATGTTTAATGAATTTTAATTTTTTTAGCATCAAAACATAGAAATCTATATTTCCATAAATAGTTTCATACTCACTAAAAATCTTCTTAGAACTACTCAAATCAATCTAATATTTCTCAAGTGTTATAAAATGAATTTGTTAATAATATTATTTTTATTAAATACCTAAACCAAAACTATAAACTATTTTATAGTATATAATTACAAAAATTTTTGTTTCACAATAAAACCCACTAACTATTAAATATTAGATTCTATGTTAATAAACTCCAAAATTTACCCAAGAGATTTTAAACATGAGATACACTAGTCTTCATAATTTATAATGGAATGATGGTTTTGAAAACTCATGGTATATTCAACCTATAAATTAAATGCACATCATTATATTTATTTTTTATAGTCTTAAATTTTATTTAATAGACAATTAAATTTTCAAATCCTTCTACAAAATAATAGTGTAGTTGAAATAGGCTCTACACACAATAATCACATAACATTTTTTCACAAAAAACCATCACTCTAATCAACAAATATAAATATAAATATATATATGTTCTTTTTATATTATGTCTATCGATGTATTACATGATATAACCCAAAATTATCATTACCCAATACTCATAATTTTCGAGGAAACAACACACTGTTCTTCTTTGGGATCATCCTCTATCATTAAAAAAACATATTGATATTAATTTTTGACAAAAATATATGAATAATGAATTGGTAAAAATTTGGATGTATCATACAAATAATTCCACTTTTGTTGAAAAGGTGAGAGATCTTATTGAATGTTAGATCTTATATATATTGATGAATGAGGGATAATGTGTTCTCAAACAAGGAATGACTATAGAAACATCATAATTTTAATTTAGAATTTTTTTGTTTTTTATTATTGAAGAAATAATTTTCAAAAACTCTTCCATGTTTAATGTATTCAACATTGATTTATAGAATCAAATATGAATTTTTATTAATATTATCTGATCTGGCATGGATTTCAAAAACCTTTTCTTGGTTTTCACAATTTGGATAATAGAATATGGAATTATTTAATATTTCACCAATCATAAAACACCATATAGCATTAGTGCATCTAATAGAAGGCATTAAATAACGTCAGACACAATTTTATCAGTGATGATTTAGTGTTACCATCCTATATAATTGTGAAGATATTCCATAGTATCAAGTATATTTATCATTAAAATTTTCGAAACAAAATCTACAAATAATTCACCATATTATATATGGAATTAGATTCATCACATTAAATTTCCATGTGAATTTTTATTGTGACGATTACCAGTATGGTTTGGGCTCTAAAAATTTTTCACAGTTAATCAGAAATTCGTTTATTTATTTGAAAGAGTCAATGGATATTATTTTTATAATAATATTGAAGAAATTTTATTATTAATTTGAACAGAATAAATTATTTGAGGGAATAAATGAATTAAGATATAAGTGGAAATAATTTGACTTTAATGAAGCTAAAATCTGAATTATTCATGATATAGATTTTGAGTAACTTCCACAATGATTTTTGTGGAAAGAATTGAATCATGCTTAAAAAACCCATAACGGGATATAATGATTTATTATAACTATTAATGTTATATATTTAGTTTAGAAAATGAAGATGATGTAATGTTCATACATTATGAATCATTTTCTAATCAAGAGGCCGTAATAATTTCTTGCTAAAATAAATGGTCATACCCTAGGATATATGAGCTTGGATCAAAGAAAACTAACCATATTAGAAAATTGAAGGGTTCTACTAACAGGTTACAAAAAATAGTGTTAATGTGGTGTTACAATAATAATAAAAATTTGGATAGATGGGTGACTTCATGTAACTATCTTCTAAGAGAAATGGTTGTTAATAAAATTCATTATATTCTCTATGAACAAACATTTCTAGTGATTCTATTGATAATTCATATTATAATATTTCCTTCCATAATAGTTCATTATGATTTTTTGATATGTCAAACTGATATCAAAACTGAATTCCCTAATGAAAATTTATTCATTGAATTTTATAAGAAATAGAAATGAAAGTCTTGATATTCTTGATTATTTTTACCAGGTTCTCATGTTTAAACCATAAATTTATGGATTTATGAATTTCTATTAGATATTCATCCTATAGATTGATGATAAAAAATGATTGGGTCTTTATAAAAAAATATCGGTGATTCTTGTCTATAAAGGAATGTAATTGGAAGTATTTTAGTATTTATGATGTTTTATATTAATAAAATAATTTTTTTGTTAATATATACAATCTATAAAATCAGTATACATTTTCTTGGGATAATGCATATCTATGGATGGTAAGGGATTGAATTTATAAAAAAAACAGAATATTGGTAAAGTGATATATTAATGGTATATATTGATATATTGAATTAGTAAATTTAATAGAGTAAATAATTATATAGGAATTGTGATTATGAAATTAAATATTGATATCAAAAAGCAGCGGTGAGTACTAGAGGTACTTAGAATAAACATAAAAAATGTAAATGTTATTCTTAAAGAGTTTAAATGCATGTATTAGGTTACTTATACATTCATCATACTATTCATTAGAAATTAAATATATTTTTTACCCAATTTCATCTAAACTTAGAGATTTAAAATTTGATAAAAATATTATCAATGTAAAATTCCCTAAATTATATATAAAAATTACATCTTATATGTGGAAAATATCTGGATATGAGTATGTTCTTCATAATAATGGATGAGAAAATTTTATCAGTTTTCACTAATTCAAATAACCCATCTTGTTGGCTGATATGAGATTTCATTATTTTTTTATATTTTACCCATACAGTGCATCTGTATGTAGTAATATTTAATAGAACCACTATATGGAGGAATCATCATAAATAGTTAAATACATCATTAAAATAGTTTCATTGTAAATATACATATATATATATATATATTATGAATTAAATTACTGAACATAAGGTGGTTCATAGGATTTTGGGACAAATTAAGATTTATTTAGATAGAAATTACCAATATTCATGAGATATGATCCTTGTCTAATCAAAAGATTATAAAAAACTTAAAAATTTCATTTCATCCTTGAGATAATTATGAGGGTTGATATAATTGACTATTGTATAGCTATAAATTATTATATAGTTTACTAGTGGATAATTATATTGTTATAGGAGTATAATGAAGGATATGTGATGTATCCAAAAATTAGATTCAAGATTCGATTATTGTAATGATAGTTTAAAATTTGATAGTATCATGGTTTTATTATTTTGAAATATCCTTTATTATTGACTTATTTTGGATTTATATGCACATTATTTTTCATGAGTCATCCCCCAAGGATCGTGCCGTGACTACCCCAAGCCTGCCTTCCCTAGGCCAGGGTTAGGCGACTAGCACCAAAGGTGTAATTCACTATAACTAGGAATGCATTACCATTATAACCTGTAAACACACACACACACACACAAGCACACAGCTGGAAAAAACACCATGTATACTGTATAGAAATAGAGTGTTGAAAGTAACAGGGGCCAAAATACCAGCACAACAATAAATGAACAAGTACAACTGAAATGTAATACAATTGAAGAAAGAGGAAATATAGCTACTGGATCATCCTCCGGGATTCCTACCTGAAGGGTACGTACAAATAGCATCCACAACACACCACGTCTGTTCGTCTACTCTAGGTATTGACACACTGAATAGTCCACCTCCAGGTACCATCCAGTCCTGGTGCTCCTAGCCTCCATCCGTGCTATACGTCGTCTGCATCCAATATAACCAAGTGTAGTCATAGCTCGTGTAGGGGTCTGTATAACAATACTCAGTAGGGAAACCGAGACCATCAACGTATCACTAAATCTACCAAATATAATCCACAATGAATGAATCTAACAGACAACCTTACCTAAGTATATTCCCATACATATACCTAAGTTATCAGGTGATCCATCTCAATCTTCAGGGAAAACACAGAAAAAATGACTCATCTCACACAGGTATACAACATTTGAAGAGAGATAGAGATGATTAGATGTAGCCACTGAGTAATCTTCTCTGTCGAACCCACGTAGGATCCAGGAACAGAAAACAGAGCTTTCAAACCCACTTAGGATTGAGGAATAGTAGTCAGAGGTGTCGAACCCACGTAGGATCCAGGAATATTTGTCAGAACTGTCGAAACCACGTAGGATCTCGGAATAGTAGTCAGTGTTGCTGAACCCTCGTTGGATCTAGGAACTATAGTCAGAGTTTTCGAACCCACATAGGATCCAGGAATAGTTGTTAGAGTTGTCGATCCCTCGTAGGATCCAGGAACAGTAGTCAGAGCTGTCGAACCCACATAGCATCCAGGAATAATAGTCAGAGTTTTAAGAGTATCTCAAAGGTCCTCCTCGTCAAAGAGATCTCAATGCAATAGACAGTGCGTCAATCAAACAACCAGTCAGTGAGTTATTAGCCTTTTAGTCCCTCAGGCCCGGTTGGATTCATCCATGATCTAACCTAACCGTATCTCAACTATACCCCAAAAATTAGTGGGGTATACTCTAAAAGACATACATGATCCATTATTACTAGATCCACTTACGGTTCATCAAACAAATGTCTGGTGCCAATGATATGGCCAAAATAAAGTAAAGGGTTGGAAGTGGTCCCAAGTCTCATCTGTCCTGGTCAGACCGACCCGACCCATGCCAGTTTGGGCCGACCCAATCTGGCTCGACCCGGTCTAACCCATTGGGTATGTCCTGGCTTTTTAGGTTGGTTATCCCGTTAGATTTGGCCCGGCCTGCTCGGACCATCCCAGTAGGCCGTGTGAGTGCAGACGGGTCGTGAGTATGGGGACATGCCACAGGTCCGCACATAGATTCTTTAACGCAGAGGGTGCGGCGTAGGTGGCTCAATCTGGAGGCGTGGAGACGGTGTGGTTTAAAATGCCCTAGGGGCGTATTTTGGGTAGATCGGCCCAGAAGGCGGGTGCTGGTTCGGCCCGGAGCGGCGTGAGGGGGCGGTTCGGGCGGGTGTGGCCCAGGGGGCCGAGACCGGTTTGTCCTGGGGCACATGACAGGCCAGCGATAGATGGGAGTTGGGTGGGGCAGGCCGGCACAGTTCGGCTGGGGCGCACAGGAGGACGGCGGCTACCAGGAGCCTGGTGGCACTGGCCGGTGCAGCTTGGACATGGCGCACGGTAGGCCATCGATGGCCGAGAGACATGTCGGGTGGGCTGGCGCGGTTCGACTGAGGTGCACAAGTGGTCGGTGGGTGGCCGGGTAGCTAGGAGGCTAGTGGATCGGGCCGTCAGGGGCATGATTCGACTGGGGTGGCCGAGCCGGTTCGGCGGAAGATCCGTGAGGGTGACGCGGGTTGCGGAGACCCTGGGTAGCATGGTCGTTGCCTGTCACCTATGATTCTTCGTCATTTCATCTCCATGCCAATGAACATCACAAAAGAGAATCGACGGAGAGAGACGGGCCATGTTAGTTTTTTCCACACCCTCTGCGTGGAGGGTGATAGCAATAGATTCATAAGATCGATCACAAAAATCCAATCTCAAATAGGAAACATCCTAGTTCTTTGTTTTTGAATGAAATTAAGGAAATATCACTTAAAATAAATTAAACCCATACCTTGATCATTGTTCATCGACAAAGTCACTGGGAAGAAGACAAGTTGTTGGAATGAAATATGGATGTTAGAATTTTCCTTGTTCGTCAGTTTGTGTGCCGACTCATCATAATTGAAGACATCCTATGTTGAAAGAGGTTTTATGGTAGGATGTCGAAGATGCTCCTCTTCGGTATTCTATGTTGGAAGAATGCGTTCTTCGTTCTACATTCTTCGTTGGCGAGAGCTTTTCTCTCAAATGATCCTTCCTACTTTGCCAACCAAAGAATCGGTAACCAAGGATAATAGATTATAAAATCAATCATTTGCATAAGAATCCATAAATGGTGAATTAATTAAGTTGGCTCCACTTAATTAATTCATGAGTTTGGCACAATAAATTAAAGAGGATGATTTGGCACAATAATGGAGCTGGTGGAGAGACTCTCCCTAATTAATGATGGGAGTTGAGAGGTTTTCCTCTCCCACCATTATTAGGGGGTTTAGTCCCGGGTGGTCCCCACATCGTAACCTATCATGGTACGTTAGGTTATAGTGGGCCCCACCACCATAACCTCACATGGGAGGCCATTGTTGGGTGGTCCCCACACTTCCTACATCCAACTTCCAAGTGGAGTTTTTAACCAAAAAATAAAAAAATCTACAATCCATTATTTTTATTTAATAAATTTACTAAAATACCAATAAATACCTTTTATTTTCGACCAACTGTCATCGAGGTGAAAGTCTTCTTAAGTGAATACTGACATTGTGAGTTCAACGACACCCTCATATTTCAATTCCGAGTACCGATTCAAATCTTATAAAAAACCACTTGTACGTTTACTAAAGTTACCCGTACAAAACATCAGAAATTGATTCCAGACAATGTGGGCCTCAGAATCATGCACCGTTAATTTTCTCAGAATCATAAAATTCCCATTTAAATAAAAACATTACATAGAAATTATGGGACATTACATTATTCTCAGCTCAAGGCTCTATGTACCCATATGCAACAACTCATAACTAAGGGATCAAGTAGGGGTACTGAGCACGAATCTAAGCCTCCTACACCATTGTGCTCTACTAGAGTTTCCCATGCTACCAGAGAACATGCACCAGAGATATCAACCATCCATGTAGGACCACTCATTTCTAATCTCAATCTCCAGAGGATCCTCTGTAAATTTTGCCCCATCGTCGATGTCATGCTCTACATGGTCGATGATCTGAGAAGGGTTGTGCAATTATATCACCAGCTGGTATATGTGGTAGACTTCATGCACCCGGTGCAACTGAGGTGGAAGAGCTAAGAGTTATGCCACCTCACCAACTCTACATTGGTCTTGAAAAGGTCCTATGAATCTCGGAGATAACTTGACACCTCATCCAAATCTCTATAAACCTTATCAAGGTGATACCCACAAAAATATGTGGTCACCATCATCAAACTCTAGATTTCTATGTCTCCATTAAGTATATGACTTCTTCCTACTCTGTGTAGTCTTCATCCGCTCCTGGATGATCTACACCTTCTTTGTGGTAGCCTGTACCATCTCTGGTCCCATGAGTATTGACTCCCTTGGGAAAGTCTATCAAAGATGTGATCTGCAAGGTAGCATGTATAACACCTCAAATGGTGTCATCCCAACTGTTGAGTGATAACTGTTGTTGATACAAACTACACCAAAGGTACGTGACCCTCCTAGTTGCATCTAAAGTTGAGGACACAAGCACACAACATGTCCTCGGGGGTCTGAATGGTCCGCTTGGTCTGGCCATCCATCAGAGGGTGGAAGGCTGGTCTCAAATGAAGCAGTGTCCTGAAAGCCTCCTACAACCCCTTCTATAGATGTGATGTAAATCGCGTGTCATGATCAGAGACAATAGAATAATGTACACCATGTATCGGTTCAATCTCCAGCACAAAGAGGCATCCCATGCTCTCTACTGAACCCTACTCATAGATTGGTGTGAAGTGGGATGACATGGTTATTCGGTCAATGATCACCAAAATAGAGTCATGTGACCTAGATGTACGTGGGATTCCTTTCACAATGTCCACGAATATCCCATCCCACATCCACTCTGGTACCTCTAAAGGCAGAACCAATCCTGCTGGTACCCGGTGCTTCGCCTTGACTTGCTGACACATGAGGCATCATGAGACAAACTCTGCAACCACCTTCGTTATTCCCGGCCACCATTGCTATCTTCAGATATCCTGTTACATATTTTCTACTCCTGGATGTACCACAAGAGGGGATGTGTGGAACTCCCTCAACACTTCCTCCAAAAGTGACACGGGTTCCATGGTACGTCCTCTAAAGAGGATGATGGGCTCCCCACCTTCATAAAATCCATCAGATGCCTACCCTGACGATATCTGAGCACGTCGTGTCTCACAGTCAGTGCCCCCACGTAGTTCCTCCCTGACTAGTTGAAGAAGCGGGGGAGTGACTGTAAGAGACTTAAGGAAGGATTCTCTATCTCTATCCATAATGGATATTTGTAAAGCTGCAAGATTCTCTATCGCCTCACCTAGAAAATGTATAACAGAGCTCCTGCTGAGTGAATCTACAACAGTGTTCCCATTAGCATGATTATAGAATATCTCAAAGTAATTGTCCTAGAGGAACTCTAGGAAATGTTGATGTATCCGGTTTATGTCTTTATGGGAGAAGTTAAACCTGATACTTTTGTGATCAGTGTACACGGTAAAACATTCACCCATTAGATAGTGTCACCACATCATCAAGGCTAAGTCATCTACTGCTAACTCCAGGTCATGGGTAGTGTAATTATGCTCATGTTGTCTCAGCAGCTGAGAACAATATGTGATCACTGCCTGCTACTACATCATGACACACCCATATCTGGCCTCTGATGCGTCGTAGTAAACTACATACCCTACGCCTTCAATAGGTAGCCTCAATATGGGGAACTAGTCCGTCTATGCCTCATATCTTTAAAGATCACCTGGAATCTATTTGACCATAAAAAGGGTTTCCCCTTTTTGTCAATACTGATAATGGTGCTTCAACTCTGTAGAAATATGGAACAAATCATCAGAAGTATCTTGTTAAACCGAGGAAACATATTACTTCTGTAACACTCCAGGGTGGATCCCAAGAAAGTATCGCCTCAATCTTCGATAGATCTATTGAAAATCCAACCTCAGAGATGACAAGTCCCAAAAAGTGAATGTCTCGGATCCAAAACTGTCATTTCGATAGGTTACCCTAAATCTGGTTCTCATAAAATATTTTCAATACTACATGCAAATGGTAGGAATGATCCTCCTCTGTAGTCAAGTAGATCAGAATGTTGTCTATGAAGACTATGAAAAAGAGATCGAGGAATGGTGGGAAGATCATGTTCATGAGACTCATGAACACTGTTGGAGCATTGGTTATGCCAAATAGCATAACCAAGGACTCGTAAAGACCATACCGGCATTTGAATGCCATAATATGCACATCCTTATCTCAAACTCTGTGCTTCCGGTAACATGATATTTGGTCTATCATTGAGAACCACCATGCTCCCTTCAGCTGATCTAAGAGGAAATCAATCCTCAGGATTGGGTACTTTTTTTCCACAGTCACCGGGCCCAGGCGCGAGTATTCGACAAAAAGCCTCAATCTCCCATCTTCCTTCTTGGAAAACAGAACTAGCGCTGCCAAGGGTGAAACTCTAGACTGGATGAATCCCTACTCCGAAAATTCTTCTAGCAGTACCTGCAACTCACGATTCCCCGCAAGAGCCATCTAATATGCTGGTGTAGATATCGTTTCTATCCTAGGGTACAAGTCAATGTAAAAGTCCACCTCTATGCGAGAAGGTAGACCTGGGACATCATCAGGAAAAACATCTGCATACTGATCCACCACTATAGGATAAGTCGGACTCTCCACATCAACTGCACCAAGGGTAAGGCAAGCCAACTGACGAGTGATCGGCTACACCCTCCTCCTAGTTTGTTAGTCATGTATTGCAAAGGCTCCCTTCTCACCAGAGAAGTTAAACAAGGTCTCATCCATGCCGACACACCACACATTGAAACTAATATAGTCGAACTTAGCTTCGACTGTAGATATCCAGTCCATACCCTTGATGACGTCATAAGTCCTCGACGTTGCTACTAGGACATCCCAGCTAAATCACTCGCCTCCTAGATTAAGCTCACAGGGCCGGAAACAGCGCATAGTCATGGAATATTCTCCCATAGGAGTCTGTAGACGTACGGATCGAGCCGACGACTCCATCAGAATCTTCATGCTCCGAATGAGGTAAGTGGAAATGAATGAAATATTGGAACCATTGTCTATATGTTCTCATGCTATGGTGGAGTAGAATCAAGTCATACCTCGAATCATCTCTGAAGCGTCATGATCATAAGCCTCAGCTACCTGGATCTGAGCTCTCGCTTGTACTCCACCTCCCTACAGCCTGGTTGGACCTCTAGGTGGTGTTGGGGGTAACACATCATAACGATATCCACCGTTAGTTGCACGACGAGCTCCTCTGCTAGGTCCGCCTGTGCCCTGCAGTTTGCCTCGATCGAATATTATTTTTCAAAATGTGAGGTCCTTCGACCGTCTGTTGATCATCCAAATGGATGGTCAGGAAGTGAAGAGTAATGTGTCTCTGCCCGGCCCATGTGAAACACTGCTTGTACATAATAAGACTGGATCTGTCAAATGTGCCTTGCAAAACCGATCCCGTTTCTAGAGGTTGTCCACTGGATGGTCTGGTGCGCTTGTATCTCTATGCCATCTATCTGATAACAGCTATAATAGAGTCCACTACGTGACACCTGCTGTTGGGTCTCACTAATGGTGACTGCTCAGCATGGAAACTCTCCACCAAGTGGGCTAGCTCCTACACACCCGTCTGCGTTGGGATGCTAAGGGATATCATAGATGCCCTGATATCTCTCCTGAGCCCCAGATCGAATGTCTTATCCCTAAAGAATGGGTTTCATACCATATCTATTGAGTAGCATGAGAGGTTGGAGAACCTCGCTGAGTTAACTGCCACTGTCATGCTGCCCTGCTTATGATTAAGTAGCACATTTATCCGCACTACACGTAGGGTGGCCTGGACAAACTCCAGCCAAAAAAAGCTCTCAAAGACATCCCAGATAAGTGTCGCCTCTTCATGAACCTGGAGCATTAGGCTCCACTATCATCCTACTCTTTCCTAAAGGAGACTCATGAAAAGTATTAAAATATGGTTGTCTGGTGTCCCTACAGGTCAGAAGAGTCTCACTATAGCCTCCAGCCAATCCTCAGCTGCATACGGGTCTGTATCACACCTGATCTTGAGCGGCCTTTGTCACTGTAACTCATGCAACACACTTAAGCGGTTTGCATCCTCTCCTACTAGGGCTGGTGGCATCAGTGGCCCAATGTGTAGTGGCATCACTGGTTCCTCCATGGTGATAGGGCCCTGGGTCGAGGCCTCATTGCTCGGTGGGATGCCATCTCGTACAAAGCCTGGAGCCCTAGCTGGTTGTCTACGTTGGCCCATCCTGAAAAGAAAATGGTGTGCCACGATCAAAATATTTTACCTGGTGAGTTTACTCAAAGAGAATTTTGAAAACACATTCCCAATTAGTGTTTTCATGCACAAAGTTGGAAATCAGAAGTCTGGGTCCTCGTGTATGGATACGTCAGATACTGCACCCACACTGGACTCCCTGAACTGAAAACCATACTCAGTACCCTTAACACTATTTCATTACAGAAAATATTAGAGTCCTATATTATACGGTAGAACTGATCCCTCTGATACCCATATGTCATGACCCGTCACTCGGGGGTCGTGCCGTGACTACCCCATGCCCATCTAACATATTCCTGGTGTTGAGGACTAGAACCAAAGGCGTAATTACCTATAACTGGGAAGGGATTTCCTTTATAACCTGTAAAAACACACACAACCAAGCACCCAGCTAGACAAAACACCATGAATACTGTATAGAAAAAAGTGCTGAATGTAAAAGGGGCCAGAATACAAGCCCAACAGTAAAGGTACTAGAACAACTAAAATTCAATACAATAGAAGAAATAGAAAATATAGATATAATATCGTTCTTCGTGATTTATACCTAAAGGGATGGTAAAAATATCCTCCTCAGCACTCCACGTCCATCTGTCTCCTCCAGGTACCAACACACCGAATGGTCCACCTCCGGGTACCATCCAGTCCTATTACTCTCACCCTCCATTAGCAATGTTCATTGTCTACATCCAACACAACAAAGTGTGGGGAAAGCCCGTGTAGGGATGAGTATAATGATAATCAGTAGGGCTCCCAAGACCCTCATGGTGTCACTAAATATAGTACGGATAAACTAAAAAAATATTAAATAAGAAGATAATATTACTTTGGTATATCCACATACTTATACCTAATTTATCAAGGGATCTATGTCAATCATGAGGGAAAACATAGAATAACAGACTCAGCCCACACAGGTATACAACTTGTGTAGAGAGATAGAGATGATGAGATGTAGCCACTAAATCATATTCTCAATCGAACCCACGTACGATCTAGGAATAGTAGTCAGAGAGGTCGATCCCACGAATGATCCAGGAACAGAAGTCAGAGCTTTCAAACCCACGTAGGATCCAGGAACAACAGTCAGAGCTATCGAACCCACATAGGATCTAGGAATAGTAGTCAGAGCTGTCGATCCCACGTAGGATCTAGGAACTATAGTCAGAGTTGTCGAACCCATGTTGGATCTAGGAATAGTAGACAGAGCTGTCGATCCCTTGTAGGATCCAGGAACTATATTCAGAGTTGTTAAACCGACATAGGATGCATGAAGAGTTGTCAGAGTTGTCAAACCCACATAGGATAGAGGACTAGTATTCAGAGCATTCGAACCGACGTAGGATCTTTGCATAGTAGTTAGAGTTGTAGGATTATCTCAAAGGTCTGCCACATCATATAGGTCTCAATTCAATAGAATGTGCATCAATCAGACGCCTGGTTAGTGAGTTGTTAGACTTTTACTCCCTAGTGCCCGGTGGGATTCTTGCACGACCAGACCTAGCCGTAACTCAAATATACCCCAAACATTAGTGGGGTATACTCTAAGGGTTCTCTATGCTATATTACTACCAGTTCCATTGATGGTTTGTCAAACGGACGTCTGGTACCAATGATATGGACAAAAGAATGTAAAGGTTCGGTAGTGGTCCCATGTCCAGTCTGACCCGGTCAGACCGACCAGGCTTGAGCCATTCTGGTCTGACCCGGTCTTGGTCGACCCCATCTATCCTGTTAGGTCTAGCCCGAATCGTCAGGTGGGTCATCCCGTTGGATTTCGCCCCACCTATTGGGTCTAGCCTTGCATGTCACGAGTGTGAAGACCGGTCGCGAGTACGAGGATGGTCCATGGGTCAGTGCGAGGATGGTTCATCCCAAAGGGCACTGTGTAGGTGGCTCAACCTATAGGTAGGGAGCCGGTACAGTCTGGAGTGCCACGTGGGCTTGGTTCGGGCAGCTCGGACCAGGAGGCGGGGGTCGGTTCGGCCCAGAGCGCTGCGAGGGCGTAGTTTAGGCTGGGGGAGCCCGGGAGATCAGGGACGGTTTGGCGTTGGTCACAAGGGAGGCCAACGACGGCCAGGATCCAGGTGGAATGGGCCAAAACAGTTCAATCGGGTCGCACGGGAGTCCGACGGCTACTGGGAGCCGAGTGGCGTGGGCCGGTGCTGTTTAGACGGGGCACACAGGAAGCCGACGGGTGGCCGAGCAGTCGGGAGGCTAGCGTCTTGGGCTGTTGGGTGGTGTGGTTCGGCCGGGGCGGCGATGCTGGTTTGGAAGAAGTGCCTCAAGGGAGGTGTGGGATGTGAATACCGCAGGTAGCATGGTCATTTCCTATCGCTTCTATCACCTCATCGATTCATCTCCATGCCAAAGAAAATCCTAAAAGATAATCGACAAAGAGAGATGGGCCATGTTGGTTTGGACCGCACCCTCCACGTTTAGGGTGATTGCAATAGATTCATAAGATCGAGCACAAAAATCCACCCTCAAATGGGAAACATCTTCGTTCTTATTTTTTGAAAGAAAGGAAGGTCATAACACATAAATGAAATTAAACCCCTACCTTGATCATTGTTCATCGACGAAGTCACGGGGAAGAAGATAGGTCGTTGGAATGAAAGACGGACGATAGCATTTTCCTTGATCATCAGTTTTTGTGTCGGCTCATTGTAGTTTAGGACGACCTACGTCGAAGGAGGTTTCATGGTAGGATGTTGAAGATGCTTCTCCTCAGTGTTATTTGTTGGAAGAATGCATTCTTCATTCTTCATTCATCGTTGGAAAGAGCTTTTCTATCACAAGATACTTCCTCTATTGCCAACCAAAGAATAGGTAGCCATGGATAATAGATTATAAAATCAATCATTGGCATATGAATTCAAAAAGTGTGAATTAATTAAGTTTTCTCTACTTAATAAATTCACGTGGTTGGCATAATAAATTAAAGAGGAGGATTTGGCACAATAAGGGAGGGGGTGGAGAGACTCTCCCTCATCAATGAGGGGAGTTGAGAGGTTTTCCTCTCCCACCATTATTAGGGGGTTTAGTCCCTGGGGGTCCCCACATCGTAACCTCTCTCTAGAGGATAGGTTCATGTGGGCCCAACCACCATAACCCCAAATGGGAGGCTATGGTCAGGTTGTCCCCACACTTCCAACATCAAAATTCCAAGTGGAGGTTTTAACAAACAAATAGAAGTAAAGTTACAATACTTTATTATTATTTAATTAATTTAATAAAAACCCAATAACTAAATTTTATTCTTGACCAACTCCTGTTGAGGTAAAAGTCTTCATAAGTGAATACTAGAGTTGCGAGTTCAACAGTGCCTTCAGATTTAAATTTTGAGCACCAGTTCAACAGTTATAAAAACCCGCATGTACGTTTACTGAACGTACCCATACAAAACATCATAAATTGATTACGGGCATAGTGGGACTTGGAATCCTGTGCCATTCATTTTGGCAGACTCGTAAAATTACCTTTTAATTAAAAAAAATTACATAGAAATTCCAGGTCTTTTAATTCTCCCCACCTCAAGGCTCTACATCCCCATAATCCTCACCTCATAACTAAGGGAACATGTGGGGGTACTGATCATGCATCCGAGCCTCCTGATCCCATGTGCTCTCCTGGAGGATCCTATGATGCCAATGAACTCGCACCAGAGGTATCGACAATCCATGTTGGACCCGCTCATCTCTATTCTCAATCTCGAGTGGAACCTTTGTAAATGTCACCCCATCATCAATGACATGCTTGCCATGGTCGATGATGTTAGATGGGTTGTTAAAGTATCTCCTCAGTTGGGATATGTGGAAGACATCATGCACCTGGTGCAACTATGTTGGAAGAGCTAAGTGGTATTCCACCTCACCAAGTGTAATGCCGACCTAAAAAGGACTGATGAATCATAGAGATAACTTGCCACCTCAGTCAAATCTTTGTAAACCTTGTCATGTTGAGACCTGATGAAATTAGTTGTCACCATCCCCGAACTCCAGAGGTCCCTATATCTTGTCACCATACGACTTCTGCCTCCTCTTTGCAGTCTTCATATGCTCCTGGACGATTTTCACCTTCTTTGTGGTAGCCCATACTATCTCTAGTCCCACGAGTGGTGACTCCCATGGGCTAGTCCAGCACAGAGGTGATCTGCATGGTCTCCTGCATAACACCTCAAATGGTTGAGTGATAACTGTTTTTGATGAAAACAAAACAAAAGGGTACGTGAATCTCCCATCTACGACTGAGGTTGAGGACAGAAGCACTCAACATGCCCTCGATGGTCTGAAAGGTCTGCTCGGTCTGACCATCCGTCTGAGGGTGGAAGGCAGTTCCTAGTCGAAGATGCATTATGAAAGCCTCTTGCAACCCCTTCTATAGCTGTGAAGTAAATAATGTTTCATGATCAATGAAAATATAATAGTGTACACCCTGTAGCTATACAATTTACTCTACTTAAAGTAATCCCAAGCTCTCTACTGAACCATACTCTTTGATCAGTATGAAGTTGGATAGCTTGTTGAGTCAGTCAACGATCACCCAAATAGAGTCATTTTCCCTAGATATACATGTACATCCTGCCAAAAATTCCATTGATATCGCATACCACTTCCACTTTTGGACCTCAAAAGGCTGAACCAATTATGTTGGTACCTGGTGCTCCGCCTTCACTTGCTGACGAGTGAGGCATTGTGAGACAAACTCTTAAACTACCTTATTCATTCCAGGCCACCAGTGTTGTCGTCGAAGATCCTATAAAATATTCTCCACTTCTGGATGTACCGCTATAGTGGATGTGTGGAACTCCCTCAACACTTCCTCTTGAAGTGACACTGGTTCCATGGTACATCCTCTGAAGAGGATGACGTTCTCCACACTTTCAGAAAAACTATTAGATGCCTTACCTATGGATATCTGAGCATGTAGTGTCTCATAGTCAGTGTCGCAATGCAGTGCCTCCCTGACTTGTTAAAGAAGTGGGGGAGTGACTGTAAGAGACTGTTTGAAGGATTCTCCATCTCTATCCATAATTGATATCGATAAAGTAGCTTGCTGCTCTGTCGTCGTGCGTAGCAACTGTATACCAAAGCTCCTACTGAGTGCATCAGCAACACCGTTCCCCTTACCATGAGTATAGACTATCTCAAAGTCATAGTCCTAGAGGAACTCAATCCAATGTCGATGTCTCAAGTTTAGGTCTTCTAGGGAGAAGATATGCATGAGACTGTTGTGATTAGTGTACACAGTAAAACATTCACCCATCAGATAATGTCACTACATCATCAAGGAGAAGACAAATACTTCTAACTTCTGGTCATGGGTAGAATAGTTCAGCTCATGATGTCTCAGCTGTTGAGAACAATATGTGATCACTACCTTCTCCTGCATCAAGACACACCCATGCCCTTTCCCTGATGCGTCATAGTAAACTACGTACCCTACAACTTCCTTCAGTATCCTCAAGATGGGGGCACTAGTCAGTTTCTGCCGCATCTCTTTAAAGCTCTGCTGGCATCTCTCCGACCATACAAAGGGTTTCCCCTTCTTCATGAATGCTGATGGTGGTGCTACAAATCTGGAGAAATCTGGCACAAATCCAAGTAGTATCTAGCTAAACTAAGGAAACCTCGTTCTTCCGTCACCCTCCAGGGTGGCTCCAAATTAAGTACCACCACAATCTTCACAGGATCTACTACAACTCCAGCTTCCAAGATGACATTTCCCAAATGTTGAATGTCTCGAATCCAAAACTGGCACTTCGAGAGCTTACCATAAAGATGGTGCTCTCGTAGTGTGTCAAGTACTACATGAAAATGGTAGGAATTCTCCTCCTCAGTAGTTGAGTAGATCAGAATGTCGTCAATGGAGACTACAAAAAAGTGATCAAAGTATGGCTGGATGATCCTGTTCATGAGTCTCATGAACACTGATGGATCGTTGGTTACGCCAAATGGCATAACCAAGAACTCGTAGTGACCATACCATCATTTGAAGGTCATCTTATACACATCCTGATCTCGAAGTCTGAGCTGAAAATAGCATGATATGAGGTCTATCTTTGAGAACCCTCGTGCTCCCTTCAGCTGATCATAGAGGTCATCAATCCTTGGGAGTATGTACTTGTTCTTCATGTTCACCTGGTCTAGGCACCGGTAGTCAATACAAAGCCTTAAGCTCCCATCCGCCTTCTTGGAGAATAGAATCGGGGTTTCCCAGGGAGAAGCACAGGGTCTGACGGATCCCTTCTCCTGCATGTCCACTAGTTGTACCCACAACTCACAAAGCCCTTACGGAGCCTTCCAATATGCTGGTGTAGATATCAGTGTCTTCCCATTCTAAAAGTCAATGTGAAAGTCCACCTTATGATTCAAGGGTAAGGCAAGCCATCTAACGAGTGATCGGCTTTACCCTCCTCCCAGTAATTCATTCCTATGCTGTTAAGGATTCCTTCTAAACGATGAAGGTAAATATGGTCTCAGATGTGCAGACACACCGCACATTGTGCCTAATCCAGTCTATCTAGCATGGACTGTAGATAACCAGTTCATACCCAAGACGACATCGTAAGGCCTCGATGCCACAACTAGGAGATCCCAACCAAATATCTCGCCTCTAGAGTAAGCTCACATTGCCGAAAGCAGTGCGTAATTGTCAAATATGCTCCCTTAGAGGTCTCTAGCTGTAAGGTTCCAGCTAACAGCTCCTTCGGAATCTCCGAGCACCGAACAAGGGCAATAACAATGAATGAATGACTGGATCCTTTGACTTTAAGTACTGTAGCTATGGTGGAGTAGAATCAAATTTTACCACGAATCATCTCCTGAGCGTTATGATCATAACCCACACCTACCTAGAACTGATCTCTCACCTGTCTTCCTACTCCCTGCGATCTGGGACGAAATCTAGGTAGAGGTGGTGGTAACACATCATAATGTCGTCCACCATCAGTTGCATGACCATCACCTCTTCCATGTTCTACTGCGCCCTGCAGATCGGCTTGATCGAATATCTGTATCTGCCTATACGTTCTTTCGGACGTCTGATGATTAACCGAATGGATGGTCGGGCAGTCACGAGAAATGTGTCCTTTCCAGACGCATGTGAAACAAATCTTGTACATCATAAGACTAGCTCTGTCTCACGTTCCTCACAATACTGAACCCGTGTCCTGAGGTCGTCCACCTGATGGTCTGGTCCGCTTGGATCTCTGCGACATATGTCTGCTTCCAGCTGCATAAGACTCCACTACGTGATGCTCAGTGGTGGGTCTCGCTGCTGGTGATTGCTCAGCAAATAAACTCACCACCAAGAGAGCTAGCTCCAACACCCTCTCCTGCGTCGGGATGCTAGGGGAGATCATCGAAGCTATGATATCTTTCTTGATCCACTTCTCAAATGCCTCGATCCTATAGAATGGGACCACACCGTATTTGTGGAGTATCGTGAGAGGTCGGTGAACCTCGCTGAGTAATGTGCCACTGTCATTCTACCTTACTACAAATGAAGTAGCTCATGTATCTGCACTGCACGTAGGGTTACCGGGGAAAACTCCACCCGGAATAGGCTCTCAATGTCTTCCCAGAGAAGTGTCCCCTCGTCATGCACCTGGTGCATCAGGCTCCACCATATACCTACTACTGCTTGAAGGAGACTCATGGTATGGATCAGCATAAGGTTGGATGGTGTCCCTACCAGTCAAAAGTGTCTCACTACAGCCTCCAGCCAATCCTCAGCTGCATACGGGGCTGTCTCACACCTAAATCTGGGCAGCCTCTAGCGCTATAACTCGTGAAAGAGGCTCAAGTGGCATGCATCATCTGCTTCAGGGGCTGGTGTCATCCGTGGCACATTGGGTAGTTGTACTACAAGTGCCTCCACTGTGATAGGTCTATGGAAGGAGGCGTCGTCACTCAGTGGGATTCCATCTCGTACAAAGCTTGGAACCCTTGTTGGTTTTCTACATGGGGCTATCCTGAAAAGAAACAGGTACACCACAGTTAAAATACTTTACCTGGTGAGATGAATCAAATAAATCTTTTGAAAAAAACATGCTCAATCAGGGTTTTCATGCACTGGGTTGGAAATCAGAAGTCATGGTCCTGCTGTATCGATACGTCGGCCGTCGCACCAACACTGGACTCCCTGAACTAAAATCCTTACTCAACACCCTTAACACTATTGAATTATAGAAAATATTAGAGTCATAAGTTCTGCAACAGAACTGATCCCTCAGATACCAATATGTCAAGACCCATCACTCAGGGGCCGTTCCGTGATGACCTCAAGCACATCTTCCATAGGCCAAGGGTTGAAGACTAGCACAAAAGGCGTAATTCCATATAAATGGGGAGGAATTGTCTTTATAACATGTAAACACACACACGCTGTAATGCCCCAAATTTTTTCAATGGAAATTACCTTTATATATTTATGTCAGAAAATAACATGAAAACACAACATAATGATCTACTAAGTGATAAGTGACCTTTAAACATAAGTTTGTCAATTCTGTGTTAGAAATTTCGAAAATCCGTCATACACATTTGTGTTCAAGATGAATTTTTGCGTCTAATGAAAGAATTTTTTTGGTGAATAGTGACATACCCTTATGAATAGTAACATACCCCTATGAATAGTTTTATAAAACTTATGAATAGTAAATCATTCAACATAAGAGTGACATTACCTATGAATAATTAAATAAAATATAGACATCTAGGAAAGTGACCATTTTACATTATTAAATGTTTTGGAATTTTTTAGGTAATAAATAATTAATTATAATCAATTAATTAGATTAAAAGATAATTTATTTTCTAAAAATGTATTCATTATTTATCAAATCATTTTCTTATTGTTTTTAGATAATTTTATACGACCCTACGTAATATTTGAAAGAACTATAAAATGAATTTTAATCTAAAAAATGTTTTTTGGTAAATTATTAGATTAATTAAATATTATATTAATAATATTTAGAATATTATTTCCTAAAAATGGACTTCATTTTTGGATTCTACATGTTGAAAAATGGTTGGGTTAAATTTTTAGGATTTTTTTGAAATAGTAGAAATTTTGATGAATAGTAGAATCCGATAATTCACGATAAATGCTAAATAATGGGTTAATTTAGTAATTGATGATTCTCTGATGATGTAAACCCACTAGGATTGTTATAACATGATAAAATTACAATTCTTGGTCATGGAATACTCACTATTCCTTGTCTTGTGAGGAAATAATATACTAATAAATTTTATATTAAGGAAACCCCTCTCCCCTCCACTATAAAAGCCACCATTCACACCATCATTTCCTCACACCTCTCAAACTCCAATACATCACTAAACTCTTCTCAAACACCTTTCATATCCCCTCTCCCACTTCCACAAGCTTATAGTCTCATAAAAAGACCATGCATAGGCCCTTAAGGAGGATCTCAAGAGGAGGATTCAAGAGGTAATTTCTCTCCCCCTTCTCCTTTAATTTCCTTTCAAGTTCAAGTTCATTTCTTGATCTCTCCCCACCTATCTTCATCCAAATGGTATTTTAACTCTAGTATTATACATATAATGTTATTTTATGATTATAATGGTATATTTTATCATACAACCCCCTTTAATACTTCCTTTTATTTTATTAAAGAAAACATTGTTCGTGAGGTGTTAATTTATCACCTTCAAGAACGACATGATTTCTTCATCCTTTTATACCTTAAGATCTGATCATGAAAACATTTTTATGGTTGAACAAAAATAATTTTAATGTATTATTTCTATTTAATGTTCTTGTAACCGACTTATGAACAAATTACTATGTGATAAATTAAAACAAGTTCCTTGTGATCGAAAAACCGCCCAAATTAACCCAAACAATCTTTATTTAATTATTATCTAATGATTCTTTCACATGGGTCTAATTTGAATCATTTTAGGATCATTAATACTCTGGTAATATCATTAATACCATGTAATATCTATTCTGAATGTTTACCCATGTTCTACCCAAACTTCAATTAAAGAATACAAGTGGACCACTGAAGAAAACAATAAAAACGAACATCCCCGAACAATGTTTTTAATCTATATAAGTCGTCCAAAGGAACATGAAATGACATAATGAAACCAGAATGAACCCTATTAATGTATAGATGGTTCTGGAATTTCTAATTAATTAATTTAATGTCATTATACAAGACATTAAAGATAAGGAAGCATTCAGATACAAGGTAAGGGGAAATCTCGAACCCCATTTTCTTCCTTCGGGTTCTCCCTCTTTCACTCAATTTTTGATATGGTTACTCTATAAAGATAATTTGTTCATAATTTTTTTTATATTTTGGGATATAAATGTTTTTCACTCGTTTTTATGTCAAAAAAATGTTTTCCAAAAGAACTCCTCTTTTAAGAACACCCCTTTTACTATTCACTCAAAGTGGACATTTATTGTAACCTGTATGTGATTCCCTCTATATTTTGGGAACCCAAAGATTTAGAATGTGTAATTATGGGATGAAAACCCTTAAATTACATGGGTTAGTTATGTAAATTTTTAATATATGTTCTATATGGATATCATGATGATGATAATGTTATGATGTGACGGGTACGTCCAGAATTATATAGCGCAATATGAATGATTCAATGTGACGGGAGCACCCAGAATTATACAGCACTGCAATGCATTGGGTAATGTGATGAATATCATGATTAAATTTAAAATTAAGTTTATACAAGATTATATCTTGGTTCACAAGTATTTTTGGTAGTTAACCACTAGGACATGATCTTTCATTTTTATGCATTGCCACATTTCATGTCTTTTATTTATGCTCCCCTCTTGTTCATGATCTTTTTCCTATGTTATGATTATGCTCACCCCATGCTATATTATTCTTGTCTATACTCTTACTGGGCTTCTATATCACCCCTTTTTATGTATATCCTCTGGTGGCTACATGTACTAAGGAGAGGACAAGTGCCAATAAGAATCGAGATTAGAACAAATTAAATAAATATTTATGTTTGATGTTGTATTTTTTTGTATGATCGTAGTTTAACCAAGAAACTAAACCTTTGGATCCTATATGTTTAATACTATTATGTTGTTTATCTTTAAAATGATGTAATAGTAATTTAAGAAAAGGTCAGGATTCTATAGATCGTATCAAGGGAAAGGTTTAGTTAATTTGGGAATTAGGATTTGTGAAACCTAGAGAAAACCGCTAGCATGAGGATAAGTACAAAAATGAACACAAGAATATTTAAATAGGGATCCCATATGTTATGTATTTGGTATAAATTGTTTAAATGAATAATTTATTCATGAATTGTTTACTTATGTTTTGTTCTATCCTTTTCTATTTTAGAAAATGATGGGAACCAGGAGAAATTAGGCCAACAACTCGTGTGAGGTCCAATGCAATGATTGCCCGAACAACATCCCCAATGATTTGGGAGGTGGAGTTCAAAACATCATGGCAATGTGTACCCAATTATCTCAGGTTATTACCAATAACCATAATAATGGGGAACATCCTCTTTCACCAGAGAGGGAGAAATTGGCTATCGAATGTTTTATACGGAAACGACCACCAATGTTTTGTGGATATTTCGATCCACTAGTTGCGGAATAGTGGGTCAACTCCAGGGATAATATCTTTTCTGTTCTTCACTGTTCTGAGATGGAGAAGGTGACAGTAGCCGTTTATCGTCTAGACTGAGAAATCGATCAATGGTGGGCTTTGATTAAGAACACCAAGCGAAGGGAGTAAATAGAAGAGATGGAATGGGAAGACTTTAAGATACTGTTTCTTAATAATTATTTCCCATGAACTCATCATATGAAGATGGAGAGAGAATTCATAGATCTTAAGAAAAATTAAGGAGAATCTTTCACAACCTATGAATAGAATTTCACAAGGATTTCAAGTTACACTTCGGGTTTTTTTATCAACAATGATAACAAATTTGATAGATTATTTAGTGGATTAAAACAACAACTTTGTAGGGCTCTTGAAATTTGAGACTTTGGGAGTTATGAAGAAGTTATTCGGTTTTCTCTCTATGTGGAGATGGAGTTTGGATAATGGTCCCATAGGTATGGTGTTAAGGAAATAAAGAAGAAGTTTCAAGTTGGTGTATCTAATGACAAATCTGGGAAGAAAAATCAACAACATACATTCCAAAAATGTGGGAAGTTTCTCCCTAGGAACTACCTCAAAGTGATGGGGAAATCCCTCAAGTGTTGGAAAGAAGGAAATCATTCTCAAGAGTGTCTAAAGGACACAAAAGGTATGAGATTGTAGAAGATGAAAGGAGAGAACCACTCATGGTTCAATGCTATAAATGAAGGGAGCTAGGGCACTAAAAAAACTAGTGCACTAAACCTCGAGATATCGAGGGAAATCAGCGTCAACAGCCACCAAAGACAAAGGAACAAGGTAAGGCTTATGCCATCACTACTGCAGAGGTAGAACATGGGAATAAATTCTTACAAGGTACATTTCCTATTGACTCAATAATGGAAAAAGTCTTATTTGATTATGTTTCTATGCATTACATTATATCGTTCAAGTTTTCTAGAATAATTGAATTGAAGCCCCAAAACCTTGAAGTAGAGATATCTGTAAAAACACCAACTGTTGCAATCATTGCAACCCAAGGGTTTGAATCTTCTCCTATTGGCGTATATGGGTAGATTCTTCCAGAAAAAATCATAACTCTTCCCCTGGTGGAATTTGATGCTATAATGGGAATGGATTGGAACTCGTTATATATATCACATATATACTATCAGGAAAAGGAAATATCTTTTCATATTCTGAACCATCCCATACTCCTCTAAAAATGAAAGGAAGATCATGAATCTCCTTTGAAAAATCTTGCAATGGTGTGGGTGTTGATTCCCTATGAAAATGCTTTCCCAGCCCAAATGATTGTGTCGAAAAAAAGTTCAAAACTTGAGGAAATGCACATCGTAAGGGAATACAGAGATGTATTTCTAGAAGAGTTACTCGTAATTCCCTCGGAACGTGAGGTAGAGTTCTCAATTGAACTCATACCCGGAGCTACTCCTATCTCTATGTGTCCCTATAGGATGGCTCTTATCGAACTGGAGGAGTTCATGAAGCAATTTCAACAACATCTAGACAAAGGGTTCATACGCTCTAGTGCATAACATTGGGGTGCACCAGTACTCTTTTTGATGAAGAAGGATGGAACAATGCAGCTGTGTATCGATTATCGGGAACTCAACAAGATCACCATAAAGAACAAGTATCCTCTCCCAATTATTGATGACTTTCTCGATCAATTAAGAGGAGATAAATACTTCTCAAAGGTGGATCTTCGTTCTGGATATCATTTTGAAAAGGTAAAGGAGGAAGATATTCAGAGGACTGCCTTCCATACAAGGTATGGGAACTATGAGTTTTTGGTGATGCCCTTCGAACTTACTAATACCCATGAAATCATCATTGATTTGACGAATAGATTCTTTAGAAATTACCTAGTCAAATTTGAGCTAGTGTTTATCAATGATATTATCATCATATCTAAGATCAAGGAGGAACATGAAGAACATCTAAGACTGGTGTTGGTGACATTGAGAAAGGAGAAGTTGTACGCCATGTTCTGCAAGTGTGACTTTTGGATTAAGCAAGTCGTGTTCCTGGGACATGTGTTCACAAGTGAGGGAATTTTTGTGGATCCTTCAAAGAAAAAGGAAATTGAGGAATGGTCCAGGCCCTCTAGTGTAACCGAAACCTGTAGTTTTCTTGGATTTTCTAGGTACTACACACATTTTTTGAGAAACTTCTAACGATTATCAAGCCTGCTAACTAAGTTAACATGTAAAGGGATAAAGTATGTTTGGACGAAAGAATCTGAGGGAAGCTTCATGGATCTAAAGAGAAGGTTGATCACTACACCTGTACTCACACTACCAAAAAGTGGAGATTGTTTTGTGAAATATAGTGATTATTAAATGAATGTCTTGGGTTGTGTACTTATGAAAAATGAAAATGTGATAGCCTATGCCTCACGACAGTTGAAGATCGATCAGAAGAACTATTTGACACGTGATCTAGAGATGGCAGCCATGATTTTTTCCATGAAAATATGGTGGCACTACCATTATGGTGAGAAGTGTGACATATACACCAACCACAAGAGCCTAATGTATAAATTCACACAAAAGAACCTCAACATGTGTCAAATGAGATGGTTGAAGTTAATCAAGGATTACAATTGCACTATTCACTATCATCCTGGAACGGCGAACAAGGTAGCTGAGGATCTATGTAGAAAAGAACCAGAAACTCTATCTATGTTACAGATTGATATGACTCTATCTTCATGGATATGAAAAGAATGGATTTTGAAATCATAATGGCAAGGGATAAATCCTACCTTTCGCAAATTATTGCGCAAACATCCATCTGAGAGAAGATTAATGAATAACAAATGGATGATGTGGATATACGAAAGAGGGAGAATCCAATAAAGGAAGGTAGGCTTCAAGAGTTCCATATCAATGATGATGGAGTGATTCAGTTTGGAATTCGGCTTTGTGTGCCTTCATCACCCGGGATAAAGAAGGATCTATTGGAAAATAAACATAGCTCAACATTATTTATCCATCCTGGGAGTACCAAGATGTAGCATGATCTTCGGAAACACTTCTGGTGAGATAACATGAAGAAGGAGATTGAGGAATATATATCGAGGATCTTGGTATGTCAGCAAGGGAAAGCTGAGCGAAAAAAGTCCAAAGGTATGATGCCGCCTTTTCCTATACCGATATTGTTATGGGAAAATTTTACAATGGACTTTGTCACGGGTCTCCCGAAGACGTCAAAGGGAAATAATGTGATATGAGTTGTGGTTGACCAACTCACCATGACTTCCCATTTTATTGCTATTCGGGAAGATCTCTCACTTGATCAACTTGCAGTGATATATGTGAAGGAATTGGTGAGATTGCATGGTGTTCCACACTCAACTGTCTCTGATCGTGATCGAAGGTTCACTTATAAGTTCTAGGAGAGCCTTCAACATGATTTGAGTACTGAATTAAATTTCAACATGGCCTATCACCCCCAAACTGTTGGCTAGTCTGAAATAACTATTCAGATGCTTGAAGACTTGCTAAGATCCTGCTCTCTTGAATTCAAAGGTGGTTGTGATTAGAATCTACCATTTGTTGAGTTACCATACAACAATAGCTTCCACTAGAGTATTCATATGGCTCCATATGAAGCTCTGTTTGGAAAGTGATGTGTAACACCAACCTATTGGGATGAAGTTGGAGAATGAAAGCTACTTGGTCTCAATCTTGTTCAAGAGATGACAGAGAATGTTAAAGTCATCCAGAAACACATCAATGCTGGCAAAGTTGTAAAAAGAGCTATGCTTACAACCGTCAATGGGACTTGGAGTTCAACGTTGGAGATAAAGTCTTTCTTAGAATATCTCCCTGGAAGAGAGTCATGCGATTTTGGAAGAATGTGAAGCTGTGCCCAAGTTATATTGGACCCCTTGATATCCTTGACCTCATAGGAGTTGTGGCATATCGTCTTGCAATTCCACCAAGTATGGCTCATGTTCATGATGTGTTTCATGTATCACTACTAATGATGTACATACCAGACCCCTCGCATGTACTAAACTCAGAGGTGGTGCGGCTGGAAAATGATCTCTCCTATGAGGAACAACCAGTAAAGATTATAGATCAGAGAGATAAGGTTCTACGCAACAAGACAACCCATCTTGTCAATGTGTTGTGGAGGAACCATAAGTTTGAGAAAGCAACATGGCACAAGAAGATGCAATGAAGGAGAAGTACCCTCACCTTTTTGTGTAAAGTGAAATTTCGAGGGTGACATTTCTGAAGTGGGGAAGAATGTAATGACCCAAAGTTTTTCAATGGAAATTCCCCTCTAATATTTATGTCATAAAATAACATTAAAACAAAAAATAATTAACTAATAAGTGATAAGTGATCATTAAACACAAGTTTATCACTTCTGTGTTTGGAATTTTGAAAATTTTACATACACGGTTGTCTTCAAGATGATTTTTGGAGTCTAATGGAAAAAAATATTTTTTTTGTGAATAGTGACCTACCCTTATGAATAGTAACATACCCATATGAATAGTAATATGACCCTTATGAATAGTAAATAATTCAAAATAAGATTAACATTACCTATTAATAATTAAATAAAATTTAGACATCTTTGAAAGTGACAATTTGACCTTAGTAAACGTTTTGGGATTTTTTAAGTCATAAAAAATTAATTATAATTAATTAATTTATTTAGAAGAAAATACTTTTTCTCAAAATGTATTAATTATTTATCAAATTAATTTCTTAGAGTTTTTATATAATTTTATAAGACCCTACGTAATTTTTTAAAGAACTACAAAATGAGTTTTAATCTTAAAAACTGTTTTTTATGTAAATTAAGATTATAATTAAATATTAAATTAATAATATTTACAAAAATATTTTTTTAAAAAGGGATTCATTTTTGGATTCTACATGTTGAAAAATCTATGGGGTAAAGTTTTGGGATTTTTCTAAAATACATGAATTTTTTATGAATAGTAGAATCTGATAATTCACGATAAATGCTAAATAATGGATTAATTGAGTCATCAATGATGCTCTACTGATGTAAGCCTACTTAGTTTGCCATATCATGATAAAATTACTATTCTTGGTCATGGAATACTCACTATTCCTTTTCTTGGGAAGTTATAATAATCTAATTAATTTTATATTAAGGAAACCACACTCCCCTCTACTATAAAAGCCACCCTTCACACCCTCATTTCCTCACACCTATCAAGCTCCAAGCCTTCTATAAACATTGCCCAAACACCTTTCCATGGACCTATAGAACGTCCAAGAGCTTCTGGTCTCATAAAAACACCATGTTTAGGCCCTTAAGGAGGTTCTCTAGAGGAGGATTCAAGACGTAATTTCTCTCCCTCTTCTCCTTTAATTTCCTTGCAAGTTCAAGTTCAATTATTGATCTCTCCCCACCTATATTCATTAAAATGGTATTTTAACTCTAGTATTATACATATACAGTAATTTTATGATTATAATTGGATATTTTATCATCCAACCACCTTTCCCTGTTCCTCATATTTTCTTAAAGAGAACGTTCATCGTGAGGTGTTAATTAATCACCTTCAAGAAAAACATGCTTTCTTCTTCCATTTATAACTTCAGATCTAGTCATGATACCATTTTTACTATTGAAATAGAATATGTTATATATATTATGTACTATTTAATGTTCTTGAACTGACTTATGAACATATTACTAAGTGATAAATTAAAACAAGTTCATTGTGATAAAAAAACCTCCCAAATTAACCCAAACAATCTTCAATTAATTCTTATCTAATGATTCTTCCACATGGATCAAATTTGAATCATTATAAGATGATTAAAAACCTGTAATATCATTAATATCATGTAATATATGTTCTGGATTTTTATCTATGTTCTACCCGAACTTCAATTAAAGAATACAAGTGGACCACCCAAGAAAACAATAAAAATGAACATCCCCGAACAATGTTTTTAAACTCTATAAGTCATCCAAAGGAACATAAAATGACATAATGAAACCATAATAAACCCTATTAATGTATAAAAGGTTCTGGAATTTCTAATTAATGAATATAATGTCATTATACAAGACATTAATGAGAAGGAAGCATTCAGATACAAGGTAAGGGGAAATCTAGAACCAATTTTCTTCCTTCAAGTTCTCCCTCATTCACTCCATTTGTGATATGGTCGACCCTTAAAGATAATTTGTTCATAATTGACTTTAATTTTCATAGACATACATGTTTTTAACTGGTTTTTATGTCAAAAAATGTTTTCCTAAGTACTCCTCTTTTACGAACACCCCTTTTACATCTCAGTCAAAGTGGACGGTTTTTGTAACATGTATGTTATACCCCTTTCTTTTGGGAACCCATAGGTTATGAATATGTTATTATGAGATGAAACACATTCCATTACATGGGTTAGTTATGTAAATTTTTTATATGTGTTCTATGTGGAATGAATGATGATGATAATGTTATGATGTGACTGCTGCACCCGGAATTATATAGTGTAATATCAATGTTTTGATGTGACAGGTGCGCCTGGAATTATACAGAGCTCCAATGAATTGTGTAAAGTGATGAATATCATTTGTAAATGTTAAATTAAGTGTTAAAAAGATGAAATTTTGTTTCACAAGTATGTTTGGTAGTTAACCACTAAGACATGATGTTTCATTTTTCTGCATTGCCACATTTCAAGTCTTTTATTTATGCTCCCCTAATGTTCATGGACGTTTTCATATGTTATGATTATGATCACCCCATGCTATATTGTTCTTTTCTATACTCTTACTAGGATTCTAGGTCAACCCTTTTTATGTATATCTTCAGGTGGCTACATGTACTAAGGAGAGGACAAGTTCCAATAAAAAGCTAGAGAAGAAGAAATTAAAAAAAATGTTTATGCTTGATGTTGTATTAGTTTTGTATGGTCCTAGTTTTCCCAAGACACTAAACCTTTGTATCCTCTATGTGTAATAATATTATATTTTTTATCTTTAAAATTTTGTAACAGTAATGTATGAAAAGACCAGGATGCCATACGCACAAGAACCCTATTGGACGAAACACCATGTAAATTGTATTGAAAAAGATTGCTGAATGTAAAAGGGGCAAGAATACAAGCCCAATAGTAAAGGTACAAGAAAAAATGAAATTCAATACAACTGAATAAAATAAAAATGCAGCTATTGTATCATCCTTCGTGATTCCTACCTGATGGGTAGGTACAGATAGCCTCCTCATCACTCCACATCTATCCGTCTTCTCAAGGTACCGACACACCGAATCATCCACCTCCGGGAACCGTCCAGTCCTAGTACTCTCATACTTCATCAGCACTCTCCATCATCTGAATCCATCACAATGAAGTGTGGGCATATCCCATGCCGGTGTGAGTATAACGATACTCAATATGGACCTCGGGACACTCAAGGAGTCCCTAAATCTAGCATGGATAAACCACATAAATTTTAAATTTGCAGATAAACATAATTTTTTATATGCACATACTTATACCTATGTTGTCATGTGATCCATCTCAATCATGTGGGAAAACATTGAACAACTAACTCAGATCACACATGAATAAAACTTTTGTAGAGAGATAGAGATGATTAGATGTAGACACTGAATTATCTTCTCTATCGAACCCACGAATGATCCTAGAGTAGAAAACAGAGCTGTTGAAACCACATAGGATTCAAGAACCATAGTCAGAGTTATCCACCCCCCGTAAGATCTAGGAAGAGTAGTCAGAGCTCTCAAACCCACATAGGATCCATGAACAGTAGGTAGAGCTCTCGAACCTAAGTAGGATCCAAGAACAATTGTCAGAGCAGTCAAACCCACGTTGGATCTAGGAATAGTAGTCATAGATGTCGATCCCACGTAGGATCTCGGAATAGTATTCAGAGCTATAAGAGTATCTCAATGGACTTCCACATCCAAGAGGTCTCAACGCAATAGACGGCGTGTCAATCAGATGGTCGATCTGTGAGTTTTTATCCATTTAGTTTCGGAGGCCCAGTTGGATTCGTTCACAATCCAACATGACTGTATCTCAACTATAACCCAAAATTTACTGGGTGTATACTCTAAAGTACTGATACGCTCCATGATTACATGCACCACTGATGGTTTTTTCAAACGGATGTTCAGTGCCAAGGATATGGCCAGAAGAAAGTAAAGGGTCAGTAGTGGGCTTGGGTCCAATATAACCCAGTCGAACTGACCGTTTCTAGGTCAACCAGGTCTGACCCTTGGGGTCTGGCCTAGCCTGTTAAGCGGTTCAGCCCGTTTGATTTCGCCTAGCCTACTAGGCCCACCCCAACAGGTCCTGAGTGCGCAGACCGGTTGTGAGGGTGCAGACTGGCCGCTTATTGGCGTGAGGGTGGTTCAGTCCGGAGTGACGAGGGGGCACAATTCAGGCAGCTCGACCTGGAGCGCCCCGCCGGCATGGTTAGGGTGGATTGGCCTAGGAGGTCGGGTCCCGTTCGACCTGGGAAGCATGGGATGGCTGCAACAGCCGTGAGCCGGGTGGCGTGGGCCAACACGGTTAGGTAGGGGCGCATGGGGGGGACTGCGGTGGCCGGGAGCCAGGTGGCGTAGGCTAGCACAGTTCCACCAGAGAGCACGAGAGGTCAGCGGCGTCCAAGAGCTGGGTTTCATGGGCCAAAGTGATTCGGTTGGGGCGCACAGGAGCCTCGCGGGCAGCAGAGTAGCATGGAGTTCGGCGGGCGTCCGGGTGCCTGGAGGTCGTCGGGCGGCTGGGTTCCGGGAGGCCGGTGGGCAGCCGAGTGCCTGGAGGCCGGCGGCTCGGTCCATTGGGCAGTGCGGTTCGACCAGGGTGGCGGAGCCAGATCGACAGAAGCGTCACGAGGGCTGCGTGTGTTGTAGATACCAAGGGTAGCACGATCATTGCAAGTCTCATTAGTCGCCTAGTCATTTCATCACCATGTCGAAGAACACCACAAAAGGGAATCGACGGAGGGAGACATGCCGTGTAAGTTTGGCATGTACCACCCACGTTTAGGTTGATATAAATCAATTCATAAGATCAAGAACACCAATCCACTCTCAAAAGGAAAACATCCTCGTTCTTAATTTTTGAATGAAAGGATGGACATAACACTTAAATGAAATTAAACCCCTACCTTGATCATTGTTCATCATTGGAGTCATGGGGAAGAATATTGGTTATTGGAAAGAAAGAAGGACATCGAAATTTTCCTCAATCATTGGTTTGTGTGTCGGCTCATCATAGTCGAAGATGTCCTACGTCGAAAGAGGATCCAAAGTAGGATGTCGAATATGCTTCACTTCAGTGTTCATTGTTGGAGGAATGTGTTTTTCATTCTTAGTTCTTCATTGGTGAGAGATTTTCTCTCAAAATATCCTTCATCCTTTGCCAAAAAAATAATAGGTAGCCAATGATAATAGATTATAAAATCAATCATTGGCATAAGAATTCAAAAATGGTGAATTAATTAAGTTAGGTCCACTTAATTAATTCTCAAGGATGGAAAAATAAATTAAAGTAGAGGATTTGGCACATTAATGTAGGGGGTGGAGAGAGTCTCCCTTATTAATGAGGGGAGTTGAGAGTTTTTCCTCTCCCACCATTTATTAGGTGGTTTAGTCTGAGGTGGTCCCCACATTGTAACCACTCGTGGGAGGTTAGGTCAACCTTACGATGACAAAGTTTTTATTCTTCTAAATTGTTTTGATTTGTGAAATTTTATTTTGAAATTTTATATTTTATTTTGTATTTTGATGGAAAAAATATAGTCAACCTCACAATAGCAAGGTTTTTATTGAAATAAATATTTAAATATTATTGTTGATGTGGCTTTGTGTTTTCTAGGAAGAATATTGCAACACATTCATCAATATATTTTAACCAAATAAATGCTTATATAGAGATATAATATGATTTAATGGTAACAATCAATTAATGATATCATATAGTTGGAGATATGATTTTGATTTTATGATTTTAATTTTGAATTAAAAGAATAAGATAATCCATGCATAACTGTCTTTTTTATTTTTATCATTATAAGATAATATGTGAGTGGGATTAAACATATCCCACATAAATAAATTATAAACTAGTGTCTTCAAAATTCAAATTCATGAATTTTGAACATAGGGATTTAATTATTGAAACCTATTTTACATTTGATGTAGAACGTAATGTTTAATATAATGATGTTCAATGATTTATCAATTTTTTAAAAAATTTAGGATTGTGATTTTGTAATGTTATTTAAGAGGAATACTAATTAAGATAATAGGAAATGATGATATGAGTTTCCAAACTATTTTTATGATTAAATTTTTATTAGAAAGCGTGTAGTGGGTATGGTAATCACTTATATCATGTTGAAGAATCCCAATGAAATATAAAGTGTCTTATTATTAATTATATTATATGATTTTATTTTGTTGTTAATTGTAATATTTTATGTGTATAAAATAATTTAATTTATCGAAATGTACATGTATAATCCTTACTTGTTATATCCATAATGTATAATATAATATATTTTTTGATCACAGTTATTTTGAATCGTGTTATGGATGTACCCTTTTTTGAATATATAAACTTATAAATCACAATATTTATTTTAATTCCCATGTTTTTTATTATGTGATATAGAATAAAAATTAATTCATTCATTAATATTTAACATTTGAGAATGATATTTTTTAATAAGCCAGTTAATTAAACATCATAACTTTTTTCTAGGGTTTTCTTGTTGAACAAAATAAATGATTTGGTTTAGGTATTCACCCATGTCATAGTTAATCTCTGTGGATTATAATATATATTTGTAAAATATTATATATATATATATTTATAATTTTTAATCTGTTATGATAAAAAAAATTGGGGTCACATTATTGTTCCAAATTGAGTTTGGTTTCATTTTTTTTCAATTTAGCATTATTTTTCAATATATAAATTTACATAATAATGTTATAGAAATATTAGAAAAGATATGTTTATAAAGTTGTGAAAGTAAAATTTATTATTTGTTGTTACAAAATTTATGTAACTATGTGAAGAAAAATTACTAATGTCAGATAATACTGTACTGGTCTACATGTTCATAACATGATGAAAAACAGTAGATCTATACTGATTTTTTACCAGTTTTTACATGGATTGAGAAGTAAAAAATGAATGAATGCTGATTCTACATTTTGAAAAATGGATGATGTTAAATGTGGGTGAGTTGTGAGATGTTGGATTTTCAAAAATTATTTTAGTTTCTATAATGGTTTAGAAGTGGTTTATTGGATATTTTATTGTGATGATTCTATATAAAGCGGATGAACACTTTCAGACATACAAAATTAATATGAACTGATGAAAAATTATGTTTTTGAGGTCAAATTTTTTTATGATAAGATAGTATTGATATGATACTATTCTAGGATATTTTAAGAATATGAACATATATTAATGATGATATTGTGATCATATTTGGAATAATACAATATGGGAAACACATATAGTGAATCAGTTAGGTAGATATTTGATTCGTACCTGATTAACAAAAACAAATTTGTAGTGAACAATATTTTATTGACGAAATATGGATGTTGAATCAATGGAGTCTTAATTATAACATATATTTTTACAAATGTTGATTCATAATGTTCCAATGCATAATGATTGGATTGAGTATTTGGAGATGTTATGATTGGTCAAATTAATTGCAATAATATTAATAAAATTATGTGAATAATGGGATGAAACACAAAAACTTAAAAAAGTGTAAAAAGTAAATGTTGGGATGTATGTAATATTTATAATGAATAATGTATGAATATGTGTTATATATTTGAGAGAATTAATATTCCATCATATAAAGATAGAATATTCAAATCATTAAACATAGTAATCCATGTTGTTTCATTGAATCTAGGTACTTCAGATAGATACATGAATGATCCAAAATATATGCCATTATATTTAAATCAGATAGATAATTTCAATTCCATTGGATTAAGGAAATATAGGAAGAGTAGGGTATTCATCGTTTGAATTGATGTTGAGTTTTATCAGATAAAAATTTGATATACACAATAAAAAAATCGTTCTTAAAGAAGTGGAACCCTAAGAAGACAAGCCAAAAGGATATTTTTCATGTGATTATATAAGATGGAAAATTATTTAAATGAAACATGTGACTGATTAGTTCGTCCAATGTAGACATACATGTTCTGAATGGACATAAATGGAGATTTACATAAACCCTATTAATTCCTAAAAAGGGATGATGCAATGCAATTTATTTACTGTTTGATATCAATTTTTTATGGATGGGGCTTACGTATTTTTTAATAATGTAGTCAAAGACCACTTACTATCAAGGTATAGGGAGAACAATTATATAGGCCATAGACCCAATGCCAAATGAGTCATGAAAATGGACCCAAAAATTATTGATATCTTTCCTGTTAATGAAGATTTATGAATGGTGTGTTTTTTATAATCCTAGTGATGTTTTTTTAAGATTTGATACTAATCTAACAAAGTTAATGTTAGTGGGTGAATGGAAATTTTATTTATAATTGTGTAGGACAATACATTCTTGTTACATCCATTTTTATGATAATTTAAAATATAGGGATTGTGGAAAAAATGAATATGTTGAATAATGATCATTATTATGTATTATTAAAAGTGAAAAATAATTTCTATAGTGAGTAACCAATCTTGGTACTCAATTATTAATGTATGGTGAATCATATATATGATCCTTTATTAGAATTCGGTTGGATATAGATTAATTGGGAAAATAAAGAGGTATATGAATGAGTATCATCGATCTAATAAAATAATGATTGTAAGATATAAACTGTGTTTCTACATTCCTGATGGTGGTATAATGGATAAATAAGGAATGTTGGTTTGAGGTAATGAAATCCATGTTTCACCTATATGTTATTATTTAACTCATAGGGGGAAGCCCCTATTTTTTTATTAAACCAAACAAATCCCTCTAATTATCTTACAAAGAGGGATCACATTACATTGATTGTAGGCCCAATGGATATGAAATCCCAATTACAATTCCCGAAAGGACCATACCTATAGGTCCCAATGTGCCTGCCTAGTGATCTTAATTGCTTCATAATGAAAAACCCCATGCGCATCATCCCTACGGTACCACCGAACATCGGAATCCAATCGATCACTGCCTTCCAATGCACATCTCATCAGTGTAAACTGTAGCTGGCCACCTTAGTTTACTTATCCACCTAAATTCATTAAAAATATATCTCAGTGTCCAAGAAATTATTCAGCATTATTCCCCAATGTTTCTCATACCTTTCACCATCATCATTGTTTGTAGCTCAACTGATGATATCACTTGTGTATAATCATCCAAAATTGGCGGTTCACAACCCAAACGATGAATTTTTCTAGTGTACCATCATAACTTCCATTTAATATACCATAATTGCTTTCATCACCCTCCACTGGTGCATCAAAGCCATGGCCCACTGCCTCTACCCATAACCAAGGCTGAGGTGATTCTCCATAATCCCCCAAATATTTCGGGATTCCATGTTTCGATGATTGGAAATATGAAAAATTATTGGGTGTGTGATAAACTTTTATACCACCCAAAAATTACATGTTGTTATTTTTTTGAATTATATGATGGATGCATAGATCATAAATTTTATTACCAAGAAGACAGAGGGCATACAATATATAGCTCGATTGGGTTTAAATTTTTAATAGAGTATTTTTTGAAAATGTTCATTATATTATTAATGAGTAATCTAGGTCTTCAAAAGTATGAGAAGATATTATGATATTAACTATTAAGATATTTATTGAATATCCTATTAATATTATAGATGTGATGGTGATTGAACTTTCTCAGGAAGAATGAACATGTAAAGAATAATATTTTCCAATAGTGTATCAGAAAAGATGAAGTTAGGGAATTTAGCTACTGTGCAGGACAAGTCACTAAAAAAGATTATGGATATTGTGTATAGATATTTTGGAAATAAATTAGTAATATAGATATAATACATTGGTATAACCAATAATATCCAATTAAATTGTTAAAGGATGGCAGAGAAAATGTTTTTTGGGGAACAATTATTATAGAACCCCATTTTTGATGTACATTCATATTCCAAAAAAGTTATTGCTAAATGAATCCATATTGCTAGGGATAAAAACCAGGAAACGAAAATATATTGTTATCTAACACGACATATAATAGGTCTTGGTATTTAACATTATATTACCATTTAAAAATACTGGATGAGACGAATATTTGATTTAAAAGTAATTATAAATGTTTTAGAGGTTGATTTCAAAATATGAATACATGAAAGAATGTGGTCCTAGAATCACCCCTATAACTCTTAGTGACTCTACATTGGTCAAGAAATATTAATCAGTATCAAAGAGGGTTCCATATATAATATCCAACAATCTATTAGGTATTCTGCATATAAAATCCACAAATATCTATGTAGTTCATATATTTTGTGGTAGGATCTATTACATTTTTGAAGAATATAATTTTTCCCTATCTTCAATAAATTTTAATAAAATTTAGTGATGCTATAATAGTTCAATTTCATCCGATGAATATGGTTTTATAGAAAATGAAGATTAGATAAATTTTTATGTTAATGAATGTGATCATAATGAACGATTAGTAACTCTATCAGATAATGGTTCTAAAACGATTATGGGGTTTTCCAATGCTAAAAAATGATCAAAAAGTAATGATTATGAAATGTAGGAAAAGAATGTTTTATGGAATATATAATAAAAATTTAGTGGTTTATGTTTGATGATATTATGAAGGATGATAAAGGATGTATTTATGAATACATTACAAGTCTCAATGGTATTATCAACAATATTAGATGTTTTAGTGAGAAGTTGGGAGATTTAACTTTAATTAACATATTAATGAGAAATTTTACAAATAGATTTGATGTAGAAGTGAAAAAATAGATGAATGTGAATAACTATATCTAGATGGGATTCCAAATTTTATTTTTTCATATGAAATTAACAGAGAAATATTCACTATGATGAAGGATAATGAATCGATTGTTTTCAGAATTTTTTAAATGGAAAGTATAGAGATACTAATATAAAATAAGAATCATGTGACTAAGATTATAATAAAAATTATGTTTACATCAACAAAATTATTTCACTTATTTTTAGTTACACAAAAATAATACCAGATAGGAAAAGGTAAAAAATATATTAAATGTTGCGATTATAAAGATAGAAACAATTTTTTATATATTTTTTTATATGATTATGAATGATTAATTCAAATTGGTAGAAGAAGATATGAAGTCACAGAATACTAAGTAGATGAAAAATAGGTAATGCTTCATAGAAAAAGGAAGAAAAAATTTGTTTTAGGGTATATGGATGGTTCTACATCTAGTAATGAATCTTGTTGTTAGGTGAATTTTAGAAATATTATTAGAAAATAATGTTATTTATTTGATATTATTCATGATGATAAATGGAGAACCAATCAACAGAGTATTATAGACGAATAGTAAAGGGATTATTTTTATTAAATTAATGAATTCAGGAATCAATGATTAAATTTGACGAAATAAGATACATACTTATCTTCTAAGAATGATGAAAAATAAATAATTATATAATTAACATTAATAAGATTAGACCAAAAAATGAATATGGATTTGTGCTGATGAAACAATTTTTTTAAAGGACCATTAGATAGAGAGGAGAATATAACCATGCTATAAATAGTAATAATTTGTGAATATAAGAAATACTGCCTGAAATAGGAAAAAGTAAAAAATGGTGAAAATTCAAAAATAAATAATAAATTATAAGGAAGAAGTTTTATCCGAAAAAATTACTATTTTTCTTATAGAACAATATGAGTAATGAAATGATAGAAATGGATGTACCAAACTAGTTGATGTTAAAAGATAATCTTATGATCATGGATAAGAAATGGGTCTTACAATGATAATTGGCCATATTCCCAAACAGTATCAATGTACAACTTCTAATACTAGTATTGACAGATGATAAGATAATATTAGTGAGAGATAATCTTCCAAGATGAATGTTTGGTATTCAACGTGAATATATCTCTTTGTAAATAATACCCAATAGATTTCGAATAAACCACCACAACATAATTCAAAAATATAGAACTATCATTATCAAGTATAATGATTATTAGGTTATAGAATGTGTTGTAGAGTAATAACTAATAACAAATATTCATCATTGTATAGTATGAATGTAATTGGAAAAAGTTATGAATATAGGGGGATCTATAATGATAATATAAAACAAATCATGGAGGTATAACGAGATGGAATGTAATGTTTTGAAGCAATATTGTGTTAAAACTACAAATAAAAAGCAAAATAAAATAGATGAAGATATTAAAGAATAATTTTTTATTTCAAACGATCAAATTAGTATGGCATGAACAATAGTTTAATAAACATTATGAAGAATTCCATTTTATCTATATGATAATAATATTTGGATAGTTTTAGAATATTTATAAAATGTGTAAGAGATGTGAAAAAAATTAATTTTTTCAAATATTCTATAATTATCTTAACTACCCACAAAGAAACAATGATATGGTTTTTACAAACTCAAGGTACTAAAGATGTTAAAAAAGTTGGATAAAAGGTGTATTCAAAATCTGAATATTCTAAGAAAAAAAACCATTAATAAAAAGAAAGGCTGATCATAAAAATTAATTTACAACACATGATAAATGATTTATTAAACTGAACATGCCTAAACTACAAGAAGAACCTCATTCTAATAGTTAATTATAATGAAAGTTTCAGGAAAGTATTATTCCCAATATTTATTCTTATTTATACTATCGTGTAAGGAATTGATGGAGAAGTTTTAGAGAAGATGGATGTATACTGTTGATGTTTTGAAGAAAAAAAAGACTCATAATAGAACATCATTCAAAAATGGTGAGGAATGGTGGGAAAATATGAAGGGGGGAAAATATGATGTCGAGAAATGAATATCATAGTTTTATTGAATATTATGTAATGATGTTAGGATCTATGTGATATTAGGGACCTTTTGTCTGTATGAATGAACTATTTTGGTATGATTATTAAAATGTGTAAAAGTTTTTTTTTCAGAATCCTCTTACTCAAATATACCAAGATAAAAATATTACAAGGAAACATAGAAACATATTATGTTTATTAAATAATGTGGATATCATTTCTTTCATCAATTATATAATATTTTATTTTACATTAGATGCATCCATAGTGGTGTTTAGTTTTTTAATTAATGGATCTTTTCCAGGTGACTCATATAATAATATGTTTACCTTAATAAATGGTTTCAATTAATTAAGACGATTAAATTTGAGGTGAGATAATCCCTATGTCACTCATTTTATTTTAATTTCATTAAGTAGGAGAATTTACATAGGGTATGAAGTAAAATGAAAATATTATAAATGGATAATGTATTGGTAGAACATATATACATCCACTATTTTTGATGTTTTTCTATGTATTTTGAAACTATAAAATTAGGATATTATTTTTCCAAAGTGATTTTGTGCATAATTTTTCTAATTATATAAATATGTGTTTATATATATTTTCTCAATAATATTTCATAATTTTAATTGAAGAGGTATTTTTGGAGTCAGGTATGAATATTTAATTATTGAGTGTAATAATTTTTAATTAAAAATGATAGGAAGAATTCCTAAATACCAATGATGTTATTCCAATAATGATGTTCCTAACAAAATACACATACTCATGAACCACAATATGTTAGTAAACATTCATAAAAAATCATTTACATATAAATTTTGAGGAAATAAAATGTTACCAGATTGATCAATAATGATGTTACTAGAAATAGAGTATTATGATTTTAGGTTTGTTGAGTTTTTATGACATTTTATAATGGGTGGGATGTTATTTTTCAAATAAATAACAATTGAAATTTTTTTACAGTTTAAATTTGTTTTATGATATAATTAATCAATTTGATTTGATGGTGATATATATTTTCTAAACTATAGGTTTTGAAGATATTGATATATGGAGATTATTGTTATCTATGAAGTGTCAATTTCTATTATTTTAATGCTAAATTTTTCATGATTAGAAAAATAATGATTCGAAAAAAAGAATATCATGTAGTGTAACATTTATGAGTATTTATGAATATTAATTTTTTAAAATGAAAAAATACATCCATGGTGATGAAATTTGAACAATGTGAGTTATGGATCTTATCAATTTCCAGTATTGATATGATTTCTTACAATGGTAGAGTTTAAATGACCAAATTCATGATGATTGTCTAATGATGTTAGAGAATTTCTAATCAGTTTAAATAATAATATGAAGATTCATTACCTAAAAAAATATAATGTGATTTGATTAAACTGTGTGATATGATTTTACAAAGTAAAAGGTGTAAAGTATATGAATAATATAAAATAAATTGTTTAATCATAGATTAAAAGGATGATAACATAAAAATTCTATCAGATGTATATAATGAATTCTGATCATTAGGAAAATAATTAAATGTGTTTTTATTGATTTAAGGTCCATTTAAAAAAGAAGAAATGTACAAAAATTATAGTATTATGATGACATCAATTATAGAATTAAGATTTTATTGGATGGAACATCTCTATGAATTATAAGTCATAAAATCATCCAGTTTGTAGTTTTGGGGTATTGGACTGAGATACACTAAGCCCAAAATATATAGGGTTCCTATAGAGTGGATCCAAATATATAAATATTATATAGATTTTTTTATTGTGGTATAAACTGATGGAGAATGATGAATAATGTCAAAATATCAGATAAATTTTTTGATAATAGAGTTTTAAGGAGATTTATATAAACATTATAAACCTCAAAACAATAATGATTTAAGAACCCATATCTCCTTTTCAGGTATGTTTTCCCTCTTCTGGACAATTTGGAAAAAAAGTCGAGTACTGGATATTTTCAGTGTACACGACATGTACTCAATTATTGTGGGAAGCCATGTGCTGAACATGTAACGGTCGTGCACACAGCCGTGTGTGGTAACCTGGAGACTGCCTAATGCGGGGACCAGTAAAGGAAAGTACACAATGTGTACTTATTGTGTAAACGTTGTGTGGTTTTTTCCTTAAATGGAACAGTGTTGCGTCCAATCGACCCAACACCCTCTTTTATGGCTTGTCTCATCTAATAGAGTCCATACACCTGCATATCTTCTCCGAGCCCTCAACTCACCATCTACTCTCTGATTCGACCATCATCGATTGATTTTGGATTGACATGTTATGTTCTTCCTTCTTCAAGAGATTTACTTCCTGATTCCTCCACATTCTCAAGTTATCCTCGGTTGAAATTTTTAGGCATTTTTATAGTTCCATGGTGTTATTTGGAGAATAAAGGATGGAGATTCACATATATATATCTCCCAACACCGAGGTAGGTGGTCTGTGCCTTACCGTAGATAGTTCATGAACTCTATTTGAAAAATTTCCCAATACCCATGAAGTTGGAGTTGCATATTTATGGGTTTCCCCAGATTTTACCTGGAATTCCCTGTTTGATTTGATAGAGGTTATTTTTTGTGAATAGGGTATGTTTTACATACTATAGTTCTTTTTCCCATGTTTGCATTTTTTGACCATTTGGCACAATTTACCTATTATGCCGCTGTTTTATGTTCCATCCCTAGTATCATAGGATGAAGTGATTTTATATTACATGCAATGATATGTTGTAGACTGTTATCCAAGTAGTTAAGGAGGTTTATAATGGCTTCCATGTATCGTTGTGCACTATTGACTTACACAGGGCCGTGGCAACCTATTGTAGTAGACCATAGGGAGAATGAATGTTAAGGGATTCTCCCAAGTGTTTTTTTTACTATTATGATGTGATACTATTGGATGCATAGATGTAAGTTATTTCCCCGTGTTTATAATATTCCTCAAAATGGGACACATGGTTAATGGGAGGTATGTGATTCCATATATCACCTTTTAGATATCGAGATGAGACTATATGGGGAATTTACATTGTGTGCTTCCTCAGAGAGTCTATGCTACAACTGAACTTGAGGAAGGACACTGTGTGTACTTTCTATAGGGTTTCCTGTGTTTTTTGGTTGAACCAGAGGAGTTAGGTCGTGAGTACGTTGCATAGGGTAACCTGATTTTGTTTAACTGATTAGTAGATATATGGATTTGAATGCATTTGAAACTGTAGGATTGTTTACATTGAGTAATTAATTATTTACTACTTCTATTTTCTTATCGCATGCCATATATATTCACTGACTATTAGGAACAAGTCATTTGGTGGTTTCCTAATAGGATTCATCTCACACCCGGTTTGGGATATTCATTTGGGGCCAAATAGAATAAATTGCTACAGGTATAGATATGGGAAAGTTCCCATCTTCATCAGGTATTTTTTTATTGTGGAGCTAGAGAGCTTGGGACCAAACTGAGACATTCGATGCAGATGAGTTTTTTACCTATTTTCATGTACATGGTTTAGTACTGTATTCTAGCATTGAGACTTGTTTGGTAGATTTATTATACATATGTATCATGCATCACTAATATATGTGTGCTCTAGTTGTTATTTGTATCTCTTGTTTATTTTTAGGGTATTATTACTTCTTCCTCTATTTTTATATGTTTCAATTTCGCTGTGTTACTCTGCAAATGAGGGCATAGTTTCCCCACTATCTCACCAAATTCCCTAAATTATTTTGGAAATCCTCTGGAATTCGAGGAAATGCGCTTCACTCCATGTGACCAACCAGGTATGGTTCGCCTATGTGTGGCTTCCGAAATAGGGATGTAACAAAGTGGTATCAGAGGAATTTTTTTCTTTATGACATATTTTATGGTTCCTTTATCTAGTGATAGGAACTAATAGGTTCTTGGAAATAATTTGTTCCCAATATTAGCAAACCTGTGTACAATGAAAATCCATTTTACCTCATATAATGAATGTTTACTAGTTTTAAATTATTACAGTTGATTTTATTTTCACTGTTGGGTGATTCATATGTATTGTGCTATTATCATTAATGTTATTGAGGTTTGATTTCTCTTGATAACCCGATGAGATGAGGTTATTCCATCTCATGCACCATATATGAACAAGCTAGAAATCTCATGTCATGCATTATTGCCAAGCCATTTTGGGTGGATTATCAATTACATGTTGTTTTGGTAGAAAGTTTTTCCAGATATGCAGGATGTTTTGATATATTCCTTGATAATATACATTCTATTTGATAGGGTAATGGATTGTGAAAGGTTATGTTAGAATGAACTCCAAACATTTGTTATTGATGTGTAATAGGACCTCATGGATCAGAATTTGGTGTATTATTGCATTGTTTTCATTGTATATGACAATATAAGATGCCAAGATTTGATTCGCGGGGATTATGGGCCCTCATGGATCGAAATTTGTAACTTCAATGTTTGTTTCCATGTTTTTATAGGCTTTCAGAGTAGTTTCTAAGTCATGCTATTGGAAAAAACCCAAAATAGACACCGTGTAGATTGAATACTATCAATGTGTTCATTTATTCGGGAAGAGACTTTTTTTCTTAATGTACACACCGTGTGCTGTAATTACATGACCTTTAGTCTCTAACCAAGTCATTGGTTATGTGGGAAAAGATTTGGGGTAGGGAAAACAACATGGTGGGTTGCGCCATGTACCGGACATGCATGTCGTGTGTATAGATTCTGTGTCGGCCTAGGTGAATAACGACACAGATGGATAAATCATTGGATATACATGCCATGGCAATATTGAACATGCCATGTACTGTAATCTTGGAATTCAACGGTGTAGTTAACAACATGGGTTGATGAAATCCTTCAGGTACACATAATGTCCATCTAGAACACACCATGTATAGTGAGCTGAGGTACATTCCATGTAACTAACAACAAGGGTCGGTGATGTTCATCTAGTACATGTCGTATCTGACACTAGAACACCATGTAGTCTTATTCTAGGATAACTGTGTGGCATATCCATGAAAGGTAACATAGAAAGGGGATGGGAATTAAAATACACATCATGTAGTGGACATACACACCGTGTATCGGTAATGACCATGAAATTCCATTGATTTTTTTAATATACATGGGAATTTTGCGAGTCCAAAGTTTCTAACAGTGCCTGATTCAATGAACCGATGTGCCTGAAATCAATTTCTGAAGTTTTGTTTGTGTACGCTCAGTAAACGTACATACGTGATTTTTGTATCTTTTGAACAGGTGCTCAGAATTGAAATCTGAGGGCACCATTGAACTTGCAACACCAAAATTCTCTTAAGGAGAGCATTAGCACAGTTGCATTCCGACGTGAGTTGAAGTAACTTTTTTGGATTTCTAAATAAAAATTAAATAAAAATATGTAGCATATTTTTATTCGAATGTTAGTTAAAACCTCAATGGGGAGGTCGGTGGTGGTGCCACCCGCACACAACCTCCCTTGGGAGGATGTTATAAGGTGGGTCCCACACAAGCTTCAAACCCCTGTAATCCCCCTTTAACTCTTGGAAGTCCCTATAAATTTTTGGAGCCTCTTCACATTCCAACTTCCCTCATTATGTTGCCGACAATCATAGGAATTAATTAATTTCAATTAATTTATTTGAAGTGTTTTGAATTATATTGAATTATATTTGATTGCATGGAAATAATAAAATAATGGTGGAGAAATTATTTTATTTGGGTTGGATATTCTCTTGGTGGAGCTTTGGGATAACTCTTGGAAGAAAAAAATCCTCCCAATGAAGAACGCTCATCCTCTCCGAAGAACGACAAAGACTGTCCTTGTTCTTCGACCAAGATAAAAGAGAAGGAGCCACCCGTGAAGAATGTTGACTAAGTTTCTTCCTCGGACGCTCCCCATCGTTAGCGAAATGATGCTGTCATCAATGAAGAATCCTCGAATAAAGGTTTGGGGATTTTATTATCTTAATGTATTAATTATACACTCATTCTTTGATGTTTATTTTGGTTTGATGGTGGCCAATTATTATCACCTAAGGCGGAGTGCACGACCCAAACAAACATGGCCCGAAGTCCCTCTATTGATTCTTGATTTGTTGATGTTGGAGGCGAAGTTGGAAGGGAATGGTGCCATTGCACCACTCCGAAGAAGAACCACGACGGATAAAAGAGGCACGAACCCATCGCGCCGCGCCACTCCTGAGGGGCGGAACCGAAGCCATGGAGGGCCATGGAAAAGAGGTGGGGTGCCATCGCGCCGCACCGGAGAGGAACCACGGTCGGGAGGGCCATGACGGATGGAGAAGCGCGACACCGTCACGCCACACAGTGGAGCTGAAGGCTGTGGCCTGGTCGGGCCGCGACGGTGATGGCACGGCGCCTTCGCGACACTCGGAGAGCAGGAGGACGGTGGAACCATCGTGCAGTGGTGGATGTACTGTAGCGGCTGGCCGAGCCGACCGCTGTGGGGCTGGACACGTGGGACCACTCGGGTCCCGCAGCCCCTGAACCGATGCAAGGCTCTGGTTCTGTTCGACGAACTGGGGAGGGGCGTGACACCCCCTCCCTCACGTGGCCTGGTGGGCCGCCATGGGCCGGGTTGTCTCAGTCGAACCACCACATAGCCGGGCTTCCCATTGATCGGGCTGCCCATTGGTCGGGCTGCCCCTCGGCTGGGTCACCCCTAAGCAAGGCCGCCACATGCATGGTCGCTTCTTCGGGCCGGGCCGAACCTTTGGGACATGCCGCTCCCTTGGTTCTGGCCACCAAATCAAACCGAGCCGACCACTAGGGTCAGGCCGCACTAGGGACCGGGTCAAACCCCGGTTCGGACATGGGCAGGCATGGTCGGTCTGACTAGGTCGGACCGGACCCGGACCCGCTATGGCCAACTTTACATTTTCACCCCTATCTCAGGCTTCAAGTATCCGATTGATGAACCTCCTGTGGTGATGGAAATCTTGGAGAAAGAAGATTCTTTTTGCATACATCATTTGTTGTTCGGATGCTGTTTGGGTATGGATGTGTTATTTTATGACTAAAAACCAACCGGGCCCCTAGAACAGAAATCCTAATAACTCACAGACCAGACGTCTGATTGATGCACCGTCTATCACTTTGGGTTCCTTATGATGAGATGGAACCAAGAGATACATCAAAGTAGGACTTTATGATTATTTATGTATCAACACATGGCTCTAGGATCAGACCCTCCTCGAAACGAAATTGATATGTGTTGGAACCCTAGGGCTGGCTGCGACGATACTGTACCGGAATCCTCCATGGGTTTAACAGCGATGACTACTGTACCAGAATACTCCCTGGGTTCGACATCGATGACTACTATACCAAGATCCTCCGTGGGTCTGATTGTTCTTAATTCTGTTCCTGTATTCTATGTGGTTCTGAAAGGATAACCGGTCATGTATCATGTGTGGGTCTGATAGCTTAGCTGGTCTTCTATCCTCTGTGGGTCTGGTAGCTTAGATGAATCAGTGACTATATCTGATCATCTCTATCACTCTATAAAATATTTATACTTGTGTCATCTGAGTTATGTCTTTCAACCATTATCATCATGGTCAATGAATTCACTTCTTGTATGGAATGGATATTTCTTAGGCTCGAGAGATGGAGCAAGAACATGATTGATAACTAAGGTATATGTATGGAAATATACCTATGTAGGGATGGTTGATACATTGTTATTGTATATTTCTACTATGGCTTATCCTTTTTCGATTCTGGGAGACCTTTGGGGGTCTCAGGGTACCTAACTTATTATTGTTATACTCACCCCTACATGGGCTTTACCCACACCTTGTTGTGTTATGTTCAGACGACGGTCAAAACTAATCGAGGTTGAGGGTGATGGAAGGGAGGATTCTTGGAGCTGGAGTAGACATGACGTACCACATGAAATTTTGTTCGATTATTATACCTAACCTTCAGGTAGGACACCTTGGTGGATGATCCAAGAGCTGTTTTCCATTTTTACTTGTATTAGTTGTTCAGTTGGGTTTGTATAATGGCCCACTTACTTTCAGTACAATGTTATTTTCTATATAATTACTTGTTGTTTCTAATGATTTTGTTTAGACTGCGTGTGTTACAAGTTTAAAGGCAATGTCATTCCTTTTTTTTATCTGGATTACGCCTTTGGTGCTAGTCTCCTACCCCTGGCATATGGAAGGTGGGCTTGGGGTAGTCACGACACAGGCCCCAAGGACGAGTCGTGACAGTATCCATGTTTTGAAAAACATGAATGTTTTATTTCTCATGTTCACTTCTTATGCTCTTATATTTCAGTCCATGGTAATAATGGTCTAGGGTGTGAACTTCACCTTGCATAGTGATGCCACCGAGATGTCCTCCTATTGTACGCCATTTAGAGGGCAATGACCAGACATGAGACTTTGCTGATGAAAGAGTTCCAGCAGATCCTCTAGTTGTTCTAGTTTTGGAACCATCTATTACTCCGAACACTAGTGCCGACACATAGTTATTGGAGGGAATTATGTGGTTCATACATAACTTCTATAGAGTACCGCATCCAGCCCCATCTATGGTAGAGGTGATACATGAATTTCAGAAGCAGCTTCCTCCATCATTCATCGGGAAGGAGGACCTGAGGCTGTAGATTCATTGGTAGAAGCAATTCTTTCTATCTTCAACCATCTAGATATGACTTTATAGAGGAGGGTGAATCTCACTACGTACATGCTTTGCAATTCCACAAAGAGATGGTGAGATGTTATCTCATAGGCGGGACGCCAACAGGTTATGGACTGGGATGAGTTCCAGTGTGCCATCTATGACTACTTCTATCCGGAGACATTAATGGCTGATCGAGCCTGAGAGTTCCTAAGTTTTGAGTAGGTTAGTCATTGAGTTATTTAGTATTCCTCTCGCTTCATAGAGTTGTAGTGATCATGCCTATTGTAGGAGATGATGAGTTATTCATGGAAAGGAAGTCTAAGGATGTTATGGGGCATGAAATCCTATCTCTGTTGAACATATTCAGGATAACCTCCATCACTTCTACCATCAACCAGGCGCTGATCACCGAGTGAAATTTGAGGGATTTTGATGTTGTGAGGCAGGGTGGCTAGACATTTGGAGTTAGTATCCCTCCAAAAACAACAGGGGGCTCTATAGGGGGTCTTCATGATGAGATCTGAGGAGGCGAGACAATTTTCCTGTAATCGAGGTGTGCCACGAATGAGGGAAAAGTGGGCATATAATGCCACATTTCCTGAGATTACTTGTGGAGTGCCAATCATGCGACATGATGGGAATTCTTCAGTGATTTTTTCAAATATATTCACCAAATGCTGGTGACAAATGATCCTCTATGAGTCCTCATTCTAGAGCACCACCACCAGTTTCTCATCAGTCTAGGAACTACATTTCTTTAGGTCGTTCAGTCAGATGTGGAGGTCATGGCCATGGTAGCCAGTCTCCATGTTTTTATAAACAACAAGGTGGATCATCCTAGAGTGGTAAATTAGGGTCACAGGGAAGCGATGCATGTTAGAATTTTGCAGTGGAATAGACCCAACAGGTGTCAGATCACATACACTCTATTGTTTGTGGAATAATTCTAGTCACCTATGTTTTAGTTTCTACTCTTTTTGATAAAGGGTCATTCCATAGCTTTATGTTGACTCTCATTCTGGAGATCCTTGTAATATGTATCATTTCTTCTACTTATATATTGACAGAAGACACTCTCTTGGTGATAAGAACAATTACTGTAAAAGAGTGCAAGGAGTTCTCTCATGAGGTTTGTGGGTGTCACATTTTATGGGACCTCTATGTCCTATATATGACTGGCTATGATGTCATTCTGATAATGAACTGGTTAGTTCCCTTCTAAGATGTAGTTGATTTATATCAATGTCGGGTGAGTATTACATCACTAGAAAGAAGATCATTTCTTATTAAGGGTGAATGGTATGTCCATGCGAGAAGAGTGGGAGCCGACCATCATGGGTTTGGAGGAGTTAATTCCCAGATTTCTAGCCTATATCTGGGTGACCAGGGGACTTCACATATGGACCTTCATCTAGTGGATGAACTTTTTAGATATTTCATTCCATATTACTTTTTATGTTTTCCTCTGAATCGAGAGATAGACTTTTCTATTGAGCTTGTGCCAGAATCGGCATTGGGGTTCATTCCTCTTTATTGGATGGCTACACCAGAGGTACACGAGCTCAAGAAGCAACTGGATGAGTTGCATGAAAAGTGTTTCATCAGACCCATTAATTTTCGATGGGGTTTTCCTGTATTATTTACGAAGAATTTTGATGATACCCTCTAACTTTGTGTGGTTTATCAGAATCGTATTGAATTTACGGTCAAGAAATGATATCACTTACCGAGGATTGATGAACTATTTGATCAACTTTGAGGATCACCGGTATTCTTGAAGATTAACTCGGTGTCTGTTTATCATCATTTGAGCGTTAGACCATCTGATATACCTCTTAAAACCTTATGGAGAAGGTACGGTCTATATGATTATGTGGTTATGTCTTTGGTCTGACGAACGAGCCTGCTGTCTCTATGGCACTAATGAACCGAGTGTTCCATCTATACATGGATTCCTTCATGGTAGTTTTCATGGACAATATATTTGTGCACTCTCACACTCGACATGACCATGCTAAAATTCATGAGATCATTTTATGTACACTTAGAGAGCATCAGATATATGATAAGCTATCAAAATGTAACTTTTGGATGGATAAAATTAACTTCATGGGTCAAGTTATCTCTAATAAACGTGTATCCTTAAAACTAGAGAAAGTGAGAGAAGTAGTTTACTGGGATCAACTGAAGTATGTCTTTGAGTTATGTATTATTCTATGGCTAGTAGGATACAAAAAATATTTCATACATGATGTTTCATGCATAGAAATTCCACTGACGGGTCTGACTGAGAAGGGTGTAATGTTCATATAGACAGATTCTTGGGAGTCAACCTATCAAGAGTTGAAAGGGAGGTTGACCTCACCACTGATAATAGTCTTTCCAGAGCCGAGAAAGTGAAATACTGTTTACTATGATGATTTAGGTATAGGCTATGGGTTGTGTTTACGCAAGAAGAAAGAGTCGTTGCATATAGGTCTCGGTAGTTGGGACCTCATGAAAATAATTACATTATGCACTATCATGAGTTGGATATATTTGTTCATGATTTACGTTTTTGGAGACATTAGCTTTTGGAAGTTAATTTTGTGGTTTTCACCGACCTCAAAAGTCCCATGTATTTCTACACTCACTGTGACTTGAATAATAGACGGAGAAGTTGGGTTGAGTATCTTCAGTATTTTAATTTTAAACTTGATTATAAGCTAGGTAAGGGAAACACTATGGCTGATTCATTGAGTAGGAGGACATAGATACAGGCAGTTCCGGATGCTAGTAGTGAGTGGCGGTTTATGGCATTGTTCACTAAGATGCATTTGGAGGTGCACGACAGATTGGGGAAGACGTTTCTATATTTTGTTGTTGTTACCTCCAAGCATTTTGATCAATTGTAAATGAGGTTGTAATCATACTCTAAATGCCTATTCCTATAGGAGAGTGTGTCAGTAATTGAACCAATTCCTAGATGGACCATAGGTGAGGATGAGATGTTGCATTTTCATGGGCCTGTATGGGTTTCCGAAGACATACACTGGGAGCTAATATAGTACATTCCTTCTTCAGTTTTGGTAGTTCATCCTGGTGTCTCCAAGATGTATCGTGATCTAAAACATAAGTATTGGTGAGGAGGTATAAATGGAGATGTTGCTGGGTTTATCGTGAGGTGTTCCACCTTTTATTAGGTGAAGGCGGAACATCAGTGACCATTAGGTCTTTTTTAGTAGTTACATATTCATGAGTGGAAGTGGAATGATGTTGTAATGGAATTTGTGATAGGTTAATAGATTTTATGATGAGGGAATGATATTGTATGGGTTTTCATTGACAATGTCATAAAGGATTCTCAATTCATGACGATCATAGAGACCATCAATGTTGATGAGCTGGGACGGATGTAAATCTGAATGATTGTATGTTTACATGGGTTTCCACACTCCTTTTTTTCAAATAGGGACAAAAGTTTAACTTCACGGGTTTGGAAGGGGTTACATAAGACTTTGGGTACTCATGTACTTTTTAGTACTGCTTACCACCCCTAGACAGGTGGCCAGTCTAAGTGTAAGATTCAGGTTCTAGAAGATATGCTCTGAGCATGCATCATGTATTTTGGATGTTCTTGGGTGAAGAATATACCTCTTGTAGAGTTTATGAACAATAAGACTTATAAAGAAAATATTAAAATGGAACCTTAATAGACTTTGTATGGTAGAGCATGCCGATCTCCCTTAGGTTGGCTTGAGGTAGGGGAGGCAGCTATGCTGGGATGCCAAATTTTTTTGGAGACCCTAGAGAAAATATAGTTGATTCAGAAGAGGATAGATACTCCATAGTCTTGAAATAAGTTATATACTAATCAGCAGATATGACCTCTGGAGTTCGAGTTCGGAGATCAGGTTTTTCTACATGTCACATCGAGGTCAGGAGACATAAGGATTTTAAGATAGGGTATGCTTTTGTCGAGGTAAATCGGGCCATTTGTTGTATTGGTGAGTGTCAGGTCACTTACCTATCGGTTTCAGTTACCTCAGAGGTATCGGTCTATGAAAGGTGTTTTTCATGTTTCTCAGCATTGATGATTCTTATTAGACCATTCACATGTTTTTCAAGCCGATGAGGTTGAGTTTGTGGTGGATTCCACGATTGAGGAGCATCCTATACATATTGTTGATCATAGTACAAAGGTTCTCCATGGATGATCTATTTCTCAGTTACGAGTGTTATGGCAACCTGAGTGAGTATATAATGAGAAATATTATAGGAATGTTGATGTATGATCAAAATAGACACAGTAAGATCTTCTTTCTTATAGTGATTCATTTTCGGATTCCTCATATTTCTAGAATTATACTCATTTGAATTTTTAGGCATTTTTGTAGATATATGATTTTCTTGGGTGATTCAAGGCTTGAAGATGATGAATATCGATCTCCCAACACCGAGGTTGGTGGTCTGTGCCATTCCGTTGATATTAGTTAAATTCTATGTGAACAAGTTCCCAATACACATGAAAGGGGTGTTGTGTGTTTATGTTTTTAGCCCTAATTTTTAATGAAATGCCACATTTGATTGGATTGAAGTTATTGTTTGTGAAAAAGGAATGATTTTACAGGATATGGAGGGTTTTTCCATGTTATTTTATTTTTAACCATTGGTCTAGTTTACCCATTACACTGTTGTTTTGCTTTCCATGCCTAGTATTACAGGATGGAGTGATTTTATCTTACTAGATATCATATGTTGTAGACCTTTAGAAAAAAAATTCTTGAGGTTTACTTTGTGTTCCATGAATCTTTGTGTACTATTGACTTACACAGGGCTGTGAGAACCTAGTATAGTAGACTATAGGGAGAATGGTTGTTAAGGGATTCTCTAGAGTGTTTGTCTTTACGATTACGATGCGAGACCATAGGGGGAATTGATGTAATTTCTTCTCAAAGTGTCTTTAGTTCCTTGACGTATGAAAAATGGGGAATGAGACATATGTGTTTCCTTAGTGAGAATTTTAGTTACCAATTTGAGACTATATGGGGAATTGACGGTGATTAATTCCTCAAAGAGTATGTAATAAAGATGAACTAGATGGGTGAGGCTATGTGTACTTCCCAGAGGGTTGCTTGTGTTGTTTTGGTTGAACCAGAGGGGTTAGGTTGTGAGTACTTTCTCATAGGGTTAACTAAATTTTTTTATCTACTTGCTTGATATATGTATTTTAATGAATTTGAAACTGTAGTATTGTTTACATTAAGTAATTCATTGTCTACTACATCTATTTTCTTATTTCTGGCCATATATATTCGCTGACTATTAGGCACAGAACATTTGGTGGTTTCCTACTAGGATTCATCTGACACCCTCTTTGGGCTATGTTTTTTAGCCCAAACAGATTATATTTATGTAGGTATAGAAAAGGTAAAGCACCCATAAACATCATATACATGATTGTTGTGGAGCAGAAGAGAATGGGACCAAGCTAAGGCTTGCGATGCTGAGGAGTTGTTTACCTATTATCTTGTACATGGTTTAGTAATTTATTCTTGCATTTTGACATGTTTGGATAAATTCTTAGACCTATGTATCGTGCATCATTTATATATGTGTTCTCTAGTTATTATTTACATCCGTTGATTACTTTGTATTGTATAATTACTGCTTAAGATCATGCCATATGTTTTACTTCTGGTGTATTACTATGCCAATGAGGTCAATGTTTCCCCATTATCAGACACTAATCCCTCTCTTCTAGTCGCCATCCTCTAGCGTTTGGGGAAATGTGCTTGAGGCCATGTGACCAACCGGGTACGGGGTGCCACTGGGTGGCATCCAGAACCTGGATGTTACAAAAAATTCTAGTATATATGTTAAATATTTGTTATATTAACAAGTTAATTATGTATTAAGGATGCTGATATTGTAACAATATTATGGAAAATTCTATACTATTTGGTAGATGTTTACAATAATTTAATTGATCATATGATAAGACATTTGAGTTCATATTTTGTAGGAATATACTTTTTTGATCCTACTTATTCCAATAATAATTCGACCAGAAGTAGTGAATGTGTAACTATGTATGTGATGAATACTATTTTTATATGAAAATGATAATACGTGTTGAAGGATTTTGCAGTGATTATCTAACCAAGGGTCTAATAGTTTTTTGGAAGGAGCATCATGCTGAGGTGCTTTGATCTAAATGAAATCACACTTTCATTCATTAGTGATTATGTAAGGATGATAATGATTAACATTATTTGATGTAGATGATAAGTGTGAGTTTTCCACCAAGTTCTTACGTAGATTAAGGGTGTGTCTTAGACAAATAAAATGAAATATACTAGGGGTTACTAGACAAATTTTCCTAAAAAAGATGTTTATTGAATTTAGGAGTAAATTACATGGGCACACTAGACAGATTTATTGTCTCAACAAATTGATGGTAGACCAAATAGATTAATCCTAGGTAAAAATTGTAGGGGTAAATTTTCAAAAAAATCATTTTTTCATGGTGTGATCAAGTAATCTAGGTGTTCCAATTAATATTATGAAATTTTTAGACAAGAATAATTCTTAATATCATTTTTCATGGTCATAGATATTTTACCTCTATGATGGTGATAAATAATTCTTGCAGAGATGGAATATTAGAAGAAGATAATATTTATATATAGTATTATAAATGAAGAAGGAATATCTTATATCTATGGTGTAGAAATAGTTGTGAAAAATGTGTATGGTTAGGGTGTATTAACAGATGGGAATGCAATATATATGAGATTTATAATTGGAGGGAATATGAAATTGTCCATGAATAGATGATTTCAAGAGTGTCTAATGTGTGTTTTTAGGAACAATGATTACAATGGTTTTAATTAATTACTCCACATTACATTGTTTTTTGTAAATAAGTTATAAATAATTCCATATGTCGGGTGAATAAGAAAAATGCTAATGCATAGTTAAATATAATGAACTATATAAAAATATTTTTTAGACCTCTCTATATATTTTAATAATTATTATGTGAGTTTGAGAGATATATTTGAGTAGGTCATAACACTATTGGGTTTTGGAAGATTATTTGTTAACAATAAATCATAAATTATATTCGACACGGATTCACCCACTCCCCCTATCTGTGACCCTATTGTGATCTAATAACATCAGTTGTAATGGATAATTTTATTCATATATTGAGTTATAAGGATATAAACATATTTTATGTGGATATAAATATTAAATTATCATTCTAAATTATTTAATTTATTTCATTATAATTTTTTATAAAATCTTTTCAATTTAGATGTGTAGAAACCATGATTGTATGTATTTTTTGAATTTGGATTTATAAAATTAAATTTCAACAAATTATGATATAGTGATGTTTCATTTATAATATCATCGAATTAAGTACATGTATTTTATACTTCATGAAAATCACATATATATTAGTTTCATTTGAAAAATATGAATATTTTGAATTAAAAGATAATTCCCTTGAGGATTACGTTTTTCATAGAAAATCATATATGTTTAATTATGTTCATAATATACTTTTTTTATTTCATATTAGTGGTTCCCAAAAAGAGGAGATGTGGGTAATTTATTAATGAGGAAATTTATCCATCCATTAATGAAGAAATGAAATTACATTTTAGGTGTTTACAAATCAATTATTTTTATTTTATATTTAAATATATCAATATAATATTTTCATAATATAAATATTTTATATTTAAATTTATTTTTCTCACCCGTGTTGTGTGTAAATAATTCTACACCAATTAAAACTACATATCTGGAAGTGAAATATAATAATGTTCCCAAATGTGAGAAATTGGACAAGGATGATTAAATAGATGAAAAATAGGAGCATAATTTAATGATATTATTACAATAATTTATTTAAGAAATATGTATTGTCAAAAAATTATGGGGAATGATGAAATGCAGATGTTATTATATTGGCCCCAAATTTAATGAATACGCCATTAAGGAAGGGGAGAATCAATGATGTTACCATAATGGATAGAATATTAATTAATCAGTCATTTGATATTTATAACTCATTAATATGTGATGGAAAATATTAATATTAAATAACATAAAAGAAAGTTATCATTAATGCTTAACCAATATGATCATATTTCCATTGATCATGCATTGATGGTCTATTAATCCACCAAATTCCAATATATTATGATTTTTTGGATGCATGTTTGGTCATGGTTACTCCATGCTATGGTTCAACTACTTTAATATTATTTCTATTAAGTCACTACCCACACATGTTGAATAACAACTACATCTACTATATGAACTCCATCATCGAATAACATAATTTGATTATAAACATGATGGTATCAGTTTTCTATTCATGTGGAATTGAATATAATTACTCAATAACAATTGATTTTATAATCCATTGATGTCTATATTGACAGTTTTTTCTCATATCACTATCATTTTGAGTTAAATTCATCATACAATAAGTTTATTATCAATCAGCATATTAATAAAAATTATAAAAAATCCTCTGCAGGTTAATAATAACTTTTTATGAAAGTTGTCATTTATATGTTTTATCCCATTATTTATCATTATAATCATATGTAATAGTGAATTTTCATTCATCTAGGAAATCATATGTACTTCATAGATTGAAATCATATATACTAGTTCATCAATTTTCTCTTTATTAAAAGTATAGTATGAAATATATAATATTATATCCAAATATATATATGGAATTATAATTAAATTTTACTCCATTTATTCCTATTTTATCCTTAATAGCATTAAAAAATAATTCTAAACTATTCATTTATTTTAGTTTAAAATGAAATTAATTTCCCCAAATGTTAATATTCATTAATATACAGAAATAATATTTTCCAATTTTTTTATATAATCTCAAATTAATTTTATTGTTGTTATTATATTAAAATATAATGTTAAAAATTTTATCTAATTCCTGCCCTTTAATAAACCAAATATTTGAAATCAGAATCTATTTATATCTCATTGAATTTGGATATTAAATATCATCTAAAATTTTCATTTATATTTTACATTCTTATCAATATTCAAAAATAACAAATAAATATAAATTTATATATTCATAATAAATAAAATTTTTTGTATTAAAATATCAAAAAATTTCATTATTTATTCTTTTATAAATCTAGATTAAAGCACATTTAAAACTATCCAAAATTTTATTAATTAAATCTGAAAATATTCATTCCATGAATATTTAAATTAATTCTAATGATATTTTTCTCCACATGATTTATAACAATAATAATAAAAAAAAGGTGTTTAGAAGGATGCTTACTTTTATATTCCCAATATATCTCCCATTCACTATGTCAACTGTAATGTCCAACAATCTATAACTCTATAACATGGAAGAAAAGTTTTGGTTATGAATCTTCAGATACACCTCCCCACACATCAAAGACTGTCGACTAGATGTTGGGTATGAATTGTAGTTTGGAGACTATACCCCATTAGATGAATTGTTATATTAAATAAAATTTACCATAAATATATGGAAATATTCATAGAAATTTTTTTTTAGAAGACAATAATAAAAACAAATTAATCAAATAAATAGATGTCAAAAAATGAATTAATGTATTGGAATAAAGTAAATTAGATTCATGATTAATAAAATAAAATACTATCATACATAATAAAATACTCAATCTCATGTACCAAACCCCCGGATTATAGCATATCCAAATTCTATCAAAAAACAAACAAGAAATCAACAGCAAGTCCATTTTCCATCATAAAACCATGCATCCCTGAAATATGCTCAGGTACCAAATGAATTCCCTAATTGGTATGACTAAAACATAGAAGCTTGACACCACCATTTATAAAAAAATTCTAATCATAAGTGAGTGATATAATGTAAAATTCATTTGTATTAATTAATTCAAAAAATATAAAAATATTAAAAAGAACTACATCGTCTTTAGGCTGAAATATCTCTGAGCATGTCTTATAACCATGCCATCCACAACAATATTACCAAGGAAAAATAACTTACTACTCTACCTTTCCAAAATATCCATGAGGATGTAAATTTATTTGAAATTTTACAAAATAAATTATTAAATTATATAGTGACACAATGATGACGTTGAAATTATTTTATTATAGGAATAATTAGTTATATGAGATAAAAATATTAAAATAATTCTAATTTCAAACATTTTATGAAATCCATGAATTTTTTGATTATATTGTCATATTAAGGTTTTATTAATGTAGTTTTTTTGAAGTAATCAAATTGTTATGATTTTATAAAAAGTTAAATAATAAATAGTAAAAAACTTTACCTATATGAGAGTTTAAAATAAATAATTATCTATTAAGGGATATGAAATTCATAGAAATATATAATTCATCAAACTAACTAGGATAATTTCTAATATATCTTAATGATATATTTTGAATCATTTAATGGATACATGTCCTTGAAAATGGAATAGAAATTATTAAAATTAATGAATGTGACGAAGTGTCAGAAGTTCATTTTTAATATGTACTGTATCATTAATATATGGTTATCATAGAAATTAATTAGATCATGAGTAGTATCCTGAAATATATAATAATTATACACATAATAGTGATTTATTTATAATTTTTAAAGACTAAATAAATAGCACAAATAATGAAAAATATTAAACAAGTAATTATTTTATTAATAGAGATATCAAATAAATGATTTTAATAATAATTAAATAATTATCATTTGACATAATTATGTTGATCCATGAATTTTATAGGTTAATAAATCATTTTAGGATTGTTTAAAATGGAGTTCTTAGAATTTATGTTTCTTTTATTGTTTTATTTTAAGTTGATTTAATGAATAATGAAAAAATTGACCCTATTGATTTTTCATAAAATTAATAATTATTTAACTAATTAAAAAATCATAAAAATATTTAAAAATTAGAAGGTGATAATTATATGGTTTAATTAATGTGTCAATTTATTTCCAATTTACACCCCAAAATTAAATATATATACCTATTTAATATTTAGAAAATTGTTTTGACAATTTAATATAAATAGATTAAATAAGGATAAATAAAAATGATAAGGTTTAATATAAAATAAAAACATATCTATAATATATTTGTTGAGGTTATTTCAACAAATAATCATATTATCTTATAAATAATTCTCTTAGGTTCTATTTTATTTGAAATTTCATTTATTTTAATTTAATATTTTTAGAGTTTATTATTCTGAACATCACCTCTCTATTAAAATGGAACCTCTCCTTATCTTTTCTAAACACCTATAATCCCTGCAGACTAAAAAAACCATTCCTAATTATCATCCAAAATTAAATCAGTTTATTATAGTGTCCATACAATTTGGCATAATGTCAACAGAAGGAGTACTTTTATATAAATCAATAGGAGACACTCGAAGAAGAGGTAATTGTTTTACCTATTAAATTAAATTTGTTTTCTTCTTCAAATTCATCTTCCTATGATGATTCAATAGTAAAATAATAAATCCAGTATAATATATATGATGAGATGTTATTATAATTTTGATAAAACAATATTCCTCCTTTTTATCTAATCTACAAAAAAATATCACCATGTTTTTGTATGTATAGCGTACCATCTACACGCATTGGTCTAATTTGTTATTCAACACCACTTTTTCGGATGAATACTATGATGAGTATTGTGGATAAAAATAATGAATATAAAATTATAATTATTGTATAAAATAAATAAAAAACCAATTCTATACTATTTTATCATCAGGGGGATGATACCATCTCTCATGCGTATGTATGGCCTACCACCTCCACGATACAGTGAGACTTATTCACCATGTCAACCTGTCATAAATGATTATAAAATTTATGTGATAAGTAATAATAATAATTATAAACTTAATATAATTATTGATATTAATAAAAAACAAACTATTCATAAAAAATAGTAATTACATGATAAAACACGAATTGGAAAATGAAGCAGTTAACACCCAGATTAATGGTAATAATGAAATACTTTTAAAAAAATGATAGAAGAAAATCATATATGATTTCATAAATTGGTATTTGGTTCCAGTATAAGATAATAACATACTCTACTCATTATATACGATGTTAACACCCTATCCTCTAATGGAAATTATAAGGTATGCTTTAATTTTGCAATCTCGTTATGTGAAAGTATTTGATGGGACATATTTATCATCTATATCCTCGTTTTATAAAAACTACTATGTCCAAAAGGGTCATAAATACCATGAGAGGGGGGTGAATTAGGTTATGTATAATCAATTAAAAAAAATTATAGTCCCATTTGATCTTGACCCATTTATTACAAGTGTCCATTTGTTAGCACTTTTTTGTGTAACACATTAATATTATTCATTCATTCTTTATCTGATGATGATTCTTTGAATGTAATGTTGAAATGAAAACACATAGGAACACATGTTTTTTACATGGTTCACCCAATTGGGGAAATTTCCAAGCAGCATACAATGATGATGTTCTCATGTAAAAAATCCACTAATGATATCTACCAAATACAATATTTGGGAACGATCTTGTATTCAATGTACAACTACTTTTAAAAGAATTGCGGTTTGCTCGTTGAATTCCCATGGGTCACTCAAAATTTATCTTCCTCTGGATTACTACTAGTATGAATAATCACCATCTTCCTCTTCCATCTCTCACTGCACATGATAGGGATCCACTCCCAGTTTATGGATTTTTATGTACCTTCATTATCACTAATGAAAGAATCATTAAATATATTTACAGGATCTATAGGTGTCCCACTTTCATCAACATAGAAATACCACTTTACCATGTAACACAAGGTAATCCATTTTAATAAAAAATGAAAAATCACACTCCTTTCGCAAAGTTCCTTATATTATAAAGCTCAATCATTCCTTCACAATAATATAAATTCCATAATTCTAAAACTGACCTTCAAGAAGGACACCTTTCACTCAATGCTGAAGATAGCCACTTTGAATCAAACCTAATTTGAATTGCTCAGTTGGACTTTGTGAAATTATATCCTTTTACAAAACATACTTATCCTTCTCGAATTCCCTTACTATCGTGATGGTCAGATCGTTTAGTTGGATTTATTATCCTTCACAAAAATATTTGCAATCCACTTTCATGAAAGACCTTTATAGAACTCCTTCATGAATACAGAAAAGTTAAACTCATTTTACTGCAGATATTTATTTGGAAGCAGGTAGAGCCCTATTTATAGTCCTTACCACCCAGTCTTGATCTCATGGGATATATCAGCCCCATTTCATGAACCTCCCACATTTAACATGCAATAATCCATTTTTCACAAATATCTACATATATTTTCCGTTCATAGTGCTCATCAAAATCTTGGAGAATTCTGTAAGATATTTTCATTTACATATTGCATGATTATTAATGTTTTCAATGTAAATGTGGTATTAACTAAAATTGATTTAATGATTTTATTAGATTATTTTCATCTATGTCCACATCCACTATTAAATATTATGATTAATATAGGTTGATTTATTAGGAAAAAATCATCCATATTGTATTTAATTTTTTATGATATTTTTGACGTTGGATGATCTATTCTAACAACATTCATGGTTTTTGGTTTATGTAATAAAATTTCTTAAGCGAGTTATAAGAGGAATATTTATGATATGTTTCACCTATTTCATATGAGGAATGAACTTGATTTAGAATGTGATGGGAGGGTCACTCTATAGACCCTCATTGCATTAGTAGGTCTCATGAGACAAACTTGTTTTTTGGCATGAGGCCTTGATTGTATGGTTAAGTATGGTCTTGGCATGAGGCCTTGATGGTACGGTAATGATGTCTGGCATTACCCATTTTCCCATTATGACAATAGTTATTTATATAACCTCATATTTTTATAATATTATAATATCCATATGAAATTTTAAATGGAATTATTTGACAGATTCTAACCATATTGAGTTCATGCTTATTTTTTCAAGGCATGCGATTCAGTTTGACACATTCCTTAAAGGTCATTCTAATTTATGAAGGCCACTACTATATTTTTTACCCTTACTGAGGATCTAATCTCACCTATTTCTTCAGTTTTATTTTCCAAGGATACCAATAAATATTAATTGGTTGATATGTAGGGATAATATAAAAAATAGTGTAATTCCAAATTAATTATTTTCATTTTATATTATGTTTAAAATTAAAATTTAATTTTTAAAAATGTAAAATATTTTTAAAGACTTATAAACTAATTAGTAATTCGTGATTTTATTCACTATAATCATGCTAATGTATTAAAATAATTCACTAAATCTAGGATTCTATTGTCTGGGCATTTTAGTTTGTATATGAAACGCCCCGACCCAAGTTTCCCAGAGTCGGTGCATTATAAATAACATTGGCATGATCACAAAGGATCAAGTCTCGAATGACCGATTAGTTTAGTAGTTTTGGAAATAGTAGATATATTCATAAGTCTTAGATTACATCATATGGTAAAAAAACTACAACAACTTCTTGTCATCATATCCCCACATACTATCCCTACAGGTCATTCAAAAATTACTTCTTCACATCATGGGAAAAATAAAACATTAAAAGGGGTGAGCTCAGATGCTCAGTAAGGATAACAATATTGCATAAGCTTTCATAGATAAGTATAAACACATAAGGCAATGTACAACTAAAACAAAAGCCTTTTAAACATGAATCTCAACATAATATGGAAAATATAAAATGATATAATTCCATTTACTTATTCACATGGATATTCTACTAGTCGAATAATCACATGCAACATCAATAACCACTTTCATAATGACGGAATTCATAATGCCATACTATCATCACCACGTATCCATGGCCTCGTGCCAAGACTACAAATAAGATTTCTATCATGGCCTCGTGGTAAGACACTAGTTAGTCTCATGAGACATACCGATGAATCAAGGAGATATAGCGCGATCCACTCATCACGTACAAAGTCCAATGCATTCCTCATATGAAAATTTTGAAACATTTCATAAACATTCGTATTAAAACTAGAACACCAAATGTTTACACTTTATCCCTAAACCATTAATGGTATAAAAATAGCACATCCAGAGTCAATCATATTTGATTCCAAACAATATGGAATACTATATTGTATCATATTGACCATAATCGATAATGATGAAGGATATTGACATAGATGAAAATAATCTTCAAAACTATTAGAGATAAATATCCCCCTTTTTCTTGAAATAATTTAAAAGTGACACTATTTGTCAAGATTCCATTTAAAAATATATTTTTGAATCAAAGTGTCCCATACCACTGTGATACTTTTAAAAGGAATATTTATTTTTAAACATTAATGTCCATATAAATAAATCCTTAGAAACAATTTTAAAACATGGACATTAATGAGAAAGATATAGAATAATAAATCTTTAAAACAATTTAAAATGAAATTTTAGTTAGAGTTCCTAACCAAAAGAGAGACAATTGAATACCAATAATTGAGGTAATAAAAACTTTGTAATTTCATGAGAATAAAGGGACTCATGATATACTATTTCAAATAACATTATATAAACCATATAAAAGTGATTTGGTGTATTACAACAATGGACTCTCAATGGAATGTAAATTGATATGAAATCTCTCACAAAGGCTATATCCTTAGGTTAAGGATAAATAAACGACATAATTCTGTGTGAAAAATACAAATACACTCAATATTATTGGATATTCAGTGTAAAAAAATCAGAGGACATTCACACATATTCATGTAAAAACAACACCAATGAATTGGATGTTTAACTCAACAAATCGATATTGATTAAAAATTACCTTTATCAATTTCATACCGATGACTTGAGAATTTATCAATGGGGTGATTATGTATATCAAACGTATATCCACAGAAAGGGGAGTGGAAATTATTACATAATAAAATGAATAGGGATTCCACACATAATCTTGGAGTAAAATAATTAATGAAGTATGCGTAAATCTGAATGAATGGAAACTGAAATTCCAAATTCTCTTATCGATTTGGTAACATTCGAAACATACACCCATGAAAGAATGATAATACAATGATGATGTAAATATACAAAAATTAAATTATATTACATAATGAATACAATCACGAGCAGTACACACACCACATGCAATAAATAAGTGGTGAACAATGGAAATATCACGAAATTAAAAGATAGATAAGAAACCCTTACTTTGTAATTTTTCCTTGGACGACGATAGGTTAACCTCCAGTATAATGGTGAAATAATTGTCATTAAATTATACAAGAATCATTAACTTAATATGATATAGTATATGAACTTTTAACATTGATTTGTTAATAATATCTTAGGATTATCGTCGTTTCGGGTGTTAACGAATTCGTTTTCCTTTATATTATTTGTTATGAGAACCTTATTTTTTATGGTTGGGATGTATATTATTCATATCAAGAATGATATCATGACTCTAAAAATTATTTTTATTCCTCAAATGAAATTTAGTATTGAATGGATATGATGAGGAATGAATCTCATCACGTTCGTGGAGACGGTAATCCGTACGTACGCACAAGCGACAATATCATTATTTTGATATTTAAATAATATATAATTGCATTGTATATGATATATAAAAATAATCATTATAATGATATATTTATTATTTAAATGAATTAAACATCATTATTATACCCATCCAAATAATAAATATATTGAATAAAAATTACACCATGACGTGGAGACGGTAGGCCGTATGTACACGCATAAGGTGACATGTCATTTAAAGGATGGATAGAATACTGAATATGGTTGTAACATATTTATAATAACATCAAATTATATATAGGATACTGGAATTATTATTTTAGAATGGAAATAACAATGAAAGAAGAAGTGGAAGGAGAAAGGAACTTTAAAGAGGGTGGTGAATACGTTACCTCTTCTTCGGGTTCTTCCTTTCGATTTGATCAAAAGGGATCCATAGGTTTGTTTTATGATCAAACTAAGGACTCTAGGATGAATTTAGGGAAGTTTGGAGGATATTTTAGAAGAGTTTGGACGAGCCAAATGGCTTTAAAGATGTGAAGAATTTTTTTGAAGTGGTGTCCTATTATATGGGGGAGGAGGGGCACCTTAGGAAAATCAAGAAATATTATTTTATAACAAATTCATATTCGGTTTATAATGGATAAAAAGAGGATTTTTTAAATATTAAAGGGGGGATGGTTCAAAAAACACCCAAACAATATAATTTAGACATTTTGGGTCATTATATCAACCTTATCTTTTAGTTTTAACTCTTAGTAAATTAGTTTGACACTTACCATGTCACTTTGTATTTTTATATTATATAGTTAATAAACATTCTATATACCTACAAACAACCCCCAAGTGGTCCATTAATGATACAACTATCATGATATAAGTCCTTTGACCGAACCATATATTTTTTGGAATTGAATATAATTTAATAATATAATATTTGTTTTAAAAACTCATTTATGTCAATTTTGACACCACTCAATAATTGATTTTTTTAAAGTCTTATAAACATTATTAATTCGAACCAAATTAATTTAAGAAATCCTAAAATGTCATATTAACCAATAAAATTCGTGTATTTCATCACAAATTTCAAATTATATTTATTTTAACATTTATAATATCAATTGCATGATTCGTTTATTAATAAGGAAAATACTGCATCATTATTGTGTCATATATATTTTTACTTTTTCAATGTCTAAAAATTATAAATGAAATACAATTATGTAGGAAATATTTTTATATTTCTAAATAATATTTATCATCTAAAATATAACATATATTACCCTATGTAAATTTTTTTTTTCTAAAAGATATAAGCTTATGTCATTTTTGTATTCAATTTTACTTAATTAATATAAACTGTCCCTATCACCAACAAGTGGCTCCATGGGGTCCCAAAATAGACCCAAAGAATTCCATGGTCGGAAATTTATCATCTAATAAGGTTAGGACACATTTTTGGGTAATTATTATTATTATAATATTATTTTTTAACCCGAATTTTTTGTATTTACCATTTAACCATGGTAAATAAAATATTTACCGAATTAATTATTCAAAATTTATAAAAATAAAAGATACATATTTGCACAATTTGGAAATCCTAATTACAAATATGGAATCCATTTTTCCAACTTTAAATACAGAAGTGGCAGAAATTAATTTAAAATTAATTTTCATTGTCAAAACAAAAAGCATGTTTTTAGAATATAATAACTATCTTAAGATAGACACATGTTTATGTCCGGTTTAATTGTGAAATTATGTCCAATGACCAAAATTGTATTAAATGGTAAAAATATATTATAAATACACTTTAAAACCACTCAAATTTATAATTTATCACTATTAATTATTTTGATTAAAAAAGTTGTTTTTAATTTAAATTTAGTAATTTTCACTATTCATCAAAATATACAAGTTATCAGAAAAGTACAAATATTTCACCCTAAGATAATTTCGACATTAAGAATCCAAAAATGAAGTCCATTTTGAAGGATAAAATTAATAAAATTTCAAAAATTAGGTATTACTATTCATAACGGCTAGTTTGATTGGTTGTGGTGTGTTAGAATCTCGAAGTTGTGTACAATGTAATACATTGCATTATTCAAAGGGAAATGTACCATGGAAGTTTGTGGTGTTACATTCTCCCCTACGTCTTGAAATTGTATCCTCCCAATTTTTAAAATCGGGCTTGAGAATAAAATGGAAAGTCTCACATGGGAAAAAGAGTCAATAAAACTATCATTTTAAAAGAAACAAAGATAAGTAAAAAGGTCACCCAAGATAACCCATACTAGGATTCAATGTAAGAAAACATGGATATGGACAATAAACTATGTGTCATGTTCTTATGGGGAGGGATAGAAAACATGATCAAGAGAAAATTAACAATAAGAAAATCAAAAAATTGTGTTGGGACAAACAGTCATTAGTCTCTCAGTAGGAAAAGTAAACATATAACATTTTTGGTTTTAAGATGCATTAAATAACGATTAGGAATTCATTTATGATATTGAATAATAAAATTAATATATATACTTACTTTTTAAGTAGATTTTCATTATTTAATAAATTTCTACAACTAAATCATTTTTTTTTGAACAATGAGTATTCAAGAAGAATTGGTCACACTAGAAGAGCTTCTATAGAATAACATGATCCACATAGGATAAACTATATATATTTACCTTGACTTTAGAGATTAATCAAAACCAAAACGGTTAGTATAAGATTTGATGATCCCCCAAATGGAGATTTCATTAGAGAAAAAAAACAGTAATCATAATTTCTAAAATTAAACCAACAATACCACAAAGTTAAATAAATACCATTCAATAATGAATTTTCCTTAAAATAATTCAATATAATCCAAAATATTATTGAAACCCAAAACATAGTAGAATTCTGTTAGGTAGTCTTCCACAATAAATTGTATCTCCAAATGACATCAACTACTCTTAAAGTCACATACTTATAAGTGATTAACCTAATCATATATTCTCTATTATAGGTTAATCATTTCCATAAATAACCCAAATTACAATAAATCCAAAATAAATACATAGATAAAATTCCACCATTACTACTCAAATTAAATCCCATATAATTCTATTTTCCTTGGAAATATAGTGTTCCCCACAAAGAGAAAATCTTCCAAAATAACATTCATCTCTTAATCACCAAATCTTTTTCATATACTATGGGTATTCATTTGATGAGACATAAGATCCAAAATCAACTTATTATTGATCAATAAAATTATTAAACTAAAACTAACTAGTCACACTAACTAGGGACATCACGTAGTCTAGTGGTAGGTGAAAAATCCCAATCGCACTTTGGTTGTGGGTTCGATTCCCACAGCTTTGTCTGACGCGATGGGTTGTCACACGGTCTATGTGTTGTCCTTTTTCAAAAACTATATTTTATAATATTAACAAAATGAGATAAAATTTTCAAAATAACCATATCATAATTTAACCTCAAATGTTATCTCATACCTTTCATTTTCATCCCAAAATATAAGAACTTGAAATTGCAACAAACCCAATGATCATAAAAGAAGAAATGGTTATTTATAACTATATCCGCAAGAGAAAAGATAATTCTTCCTCAAATATCATTTTCACATGATAAATTGTAGGGTTACGCATACAAGAGAAAATTCGTCCAAAGTAATCCCATCAATAAAGAGCACTAAAACATTTAAACAATTCACCATCCATCTATTTCAACATTGGTTCTTCATAATATGCTCCTAGGGTTCCCACATTGCCTCTTCCATATTATGATTTCTCTATAGAACTTTTACATGATGAGTCGTCCAGTTTATCAACACATGATCTTTGGTATGAAGAATTATTATAGGCTCTTCACAATAAGATAGATCGGGTTCAAGTTCTAATTCTTCATTGGTGAGTACATGCGTTGGGTCAGGCATGTATTTTGTCACTAGTGATATGTGGAACACATCAGATCTTTGGAGAGGCAAGGCAGAATTTCCATTTTGTATAATGTGTTCATGTGTCAAAATGGTACCTCTGGAATTTTTCAAAATCATATACTTCCTTTACCCAAAAACTCATCATCCATCATTGATTATATCCATTGAAGCATTGATGCATCATAAAAAATAGGTATTTCTTATATATAATTTTGATACATTATCTATAACATGTTTTTTTAGAAAAATTATTACCGATTCATCTTTAAATATTTCAAAATAATGTTTTGGTAAATCAGTTTCCGTATATCCCAAAAGACGTAAATATATAATTTGATACATATAGGCTGCTCGAAGGTCTCCCTCTTCTACATCATCTAGAAACCCATTTAGTGAATCGTAATTTTGATATAAATTGAAGAATTTGAAAAGACCTTGATGGTACATCCCACGCTGAGCGTGGTAAGAAAGTTGAAAGTGAAATATTATCCCAGAGTCAGTACTTGACCCTTGAAAGAATCGTGCAATGATAGAGGTATTGGATGTCTCATAAAGTTGTCTTCATGTAACTTGGACATTTGAAAAAGTTTCAACATAATCTTCTCATGAGTTATGGATAATAATTGTATGTAGTTTTTCAGGAAGAGAGAGAAGAGTTGTTCGTGATCTTGCTTCCTCCATGTTTTAAATAAAAAAAATAAAATACAATTAGGGTTTTTGAATACTTATCTAATAAGAATGTAACAAAATTAGACATAATAGGATAATCTTGTAATTGAACAATATATCCTAGCTTGGGGTACAGTATGTTAAAATCTAGTTTATCCACTATATATTTCCTGACATATATTCATAGGGGAATTTTTTTATTCCCTTTATAATCGTTCAAACTAATCTTGTGAATTTACCAATGCATATCCCCTAGGAGTGTCGTAACCAAGAGTGTAGCAAGGCCCGTCTCAAAGTGGTGTTTTCAGATTTTACCCCTAGGTACATCTGTGCCAGATCCACCTCTACCTACTCGTATCCAGACAAGGATGTATTGCTCGGAAAACTCACAAAATATCTACAATACCAAAATTCTAGTATGTTATTCTACACTAATCCTCAAAGTCTATCTTAGGGCTATGTGATCTAATCAGTGTTTATCTAAATCTAGCTTCCAAGGATTGTACCAAACATCCTCTGATACCAACTATAAAGCCCCGACCCCAGTTACCCAGAGTCATTGCATTATTACATAACATTTTTAATGATCACAAAGGATCAAGTCTCAAAAGACCGATTAGTTTAGTTGTCTTGGAAACACTAGATATATTCATAAGTCTTAAATTACATAATAAGGTAAAAAAACTACAACAACATCTTTTCATCATATCCTCTCATACTATCCCTACAGGTCATTCAAAAATTACTACTTCACATCCTGGGAAAAATAAAACATTGAAAGGGGTGAGCTCAAATGGTTAGTGAGGATAACAATATAGCAGAAGCATTCATAGATAAGTATAAACACTTTAGGCAATGTATAACTAAAACAAAATAATATTAAACGTGAACTTCATAAAAATATGGAAAAGATAAAATGAAAAAATTCCATTTACATATTCACATGGATATTATACTAGTAGAATAATCACATGAAATATCAATAACCACTTTTAGAATGATGGAATGCATAATGCCAGACTATTATCACCATATAGACAAGGCCTCTTGCCAAGACTACAAATAAGATTTTTGTCAAGGACTCATGCCAAGACACTAGTTTGTCTCATTAGACCTACCGATGGATTGGAGAGATATAGAGGGCTCCACCCATCAGTTACTATGTCCAATGCATTCCTCATATGAAAATATTGAAACATTACATAAACATTCGTATTAATACTAGCACATGAAATGTCTAAAATATATCCACAAAACATGAATGGTATAAAAATAGAACATCCACAGCCAAACATATTTCATTCGATACAATATGGAAGATTGTATGTATCATATTAACCTCAATCGATAATGATGAAGGATTTTGGCACATATGAAAATAATCTTCAAAACTATTAGAGATAAATATCCCCCTTTTTCTTGAAATCATATAAAAGTCACCCTATTTGTCAAGAACCATTTAAAAATATATTTTTGAATCAAAGTGTCCCATGCGAATTTAAAACATTTAAAAGGAATTTTTATTTTATAACATTAATGTCCATATAAATAAATCCTTGAAACCAATTTTAAAACATGGACATTAATGAGAAATATTTAGAATAATAAATCATTAAAACATTTTAAAATAATATTTTAGTTACAGTACCTAAAAAAAGAAAGACAATTGAATACAAATAATTGCAGTAATAAAAACATTGTAATATCATGAGAATAAATGGATTAATGATATTCTATTTCAATGTACATTTTATACACCATATAAAAGCGATTTGGTGTATTACAACAAAGGATTCTCAATGGAATGCAAATTGAGATTAAATCACTCATAATGGCCATATCCTTAGGTTAAGGATAAATAAATGACATAATTATGTGTAAAAAATATAAATACACTCAGTATTATTGGATATTTAGTGTAAACCAATCAAAGGACATGCACACATATTCTTTTAAAAACTACACCAATGAATTGGTTGTTTAACTCAACAAATTGAGATTGAGAAAAAATTAATCTTATCAAGTTCATACCGATGACTTGAGAATTTATCAATGGAGTTATTATGTGTATCAAAATTATATCCATTGAAAGGAGATTGGAAATTCTGACATAATCAAATGAATAGTGATTCAACACATAATCGTGGAGTAAAATAATAAATGAAATATGCGTAAAGCCGAATGAGTAGAAATTGAAATTACAAATTCTCTTATTGATTTGGTAACTTATGAAACATACAACCATGAAAGAATGATAATAAAATGATGATGTAAATATCCAGAAATTAATGTATATTACACAATGAATACAACCACGGACAGTACACACGCCACATGCAATAAAAAAGTGGTGAACAATGGAAATCTCCTGAAATTAAAAGTGAGATAAGAAACCCTTACATTTTACTTTTTCCTTGGTCGATGGTAGGTTAACCTCATGTATAATGGTGAAATAATTGTTATTTAAATATACATGAAAAATTTAAATTAATATGGTATCATATATGATTTTTATGATTTATTTGTTAATAATATCATAGTATTATCATCGTTTTGGGTGTTAACGAATTCATTTTCCATTATATTATTTGTTATACGAGCCATATTTGTTATGTATCAGATGTATATTATTCATATACATAATGATATCACGTCTCTAAAAATTATTTTTATTCATCAAATGAAATTTAGTCTTTAATTGATATGATGGGGAATGAATCTCATCGCGTTCGTGGAGACGGTAATCCGTACGTACTCCCGAGCAACAATATCATTATTTTGATATTAAAATAATATATAATTGGATGGTATATCATATATACCGAATAATTATCATGTTATATTTATTATTTAAATTAATTAAACATCATTATTATACTGATCCATATAATAATATATTGAATAACAATTATTCCACGACGTGGAGACGGCAGGCTGTACGTACGCACGTATGGTGACATGTCATTCAAAGGAGGGATAGAATACTGAATATGGTTGTACCATATTTTTAATAACATCACATTATATAAAGGATATTGGATTTATTATTTTAGAATGTAAATAACAAAGAAAGAAGTAGTGGAAGAAGAATGGAACTTTAAAGAGGGTGGTGAAGACGTTACCTTTTCTTCTTGTTCTTCCTTTTGATTTGATCAAAAGTGCTCCTTAGGTAGACATTATGATAAAACTAAGGCCTATAGGATGAAGTGAGGGATGTTGTGAGGATATTTAGGTAGAGTTTGGCCGATCCAAATGGCTGTTAATGTGTGAAGAATTGGTTAAAAGTGGTGTCCTTTTATAAGGGGGAGGAGGGGCACCTTAGGAATATCTAGAAATATTAATTTATAATAAATTCATATTCAGGTTATAATTGCTAAAAAGAGGATTATTTATAGTTTAAGGTGGAAATGGGTCGCAAAACACTCACCCAATAGAATTTAGACAGGTTTGGGTCATTATATTAACCTTATCTTTTAGTTTTAACTCTTAGTTAATTAGTTTGACACTTAGCATGTCTCTTTGAATTTTTATATTTTATAGTTAATAAACTTAATATATACCTCAAAGAGTCCCCCAGTAGTCTATTAATGATACATATATCATGATATAATTCCCTTGACTAATCCTTATATTTTTATGAATAGAATATAAATTAATAATATAATATTGGTTTTAAAAACTCATTTATGTCAATTTTGACAATACTCAATAATTTATTTTTTTAAAGTATTAACAACATTATTAATTCAAAAAAAATTCATTTAAGCAATAATTTCATGTCATATTAATAAATAAAATTCATGTATGACATCAAAAATTTAAAATTATATTAATTTTAACATTTGTAATATGAATTACTTGATTCTTTCATTAATTAAGAAAACGATGCATCATTATTGTGTCATATATATTTTTTCTTTTTAAATTTAAAAAAATTATAAATAAACTACCATTATGTAGGAAATATTTTTATCTTTATAATTAATATTTATAATCTAAAATATAACATATATGACCATATGTAATATTTTATTTTCTAAAAGATATAACCTTATGTCATTTTTGTATTCACTTTAAATTAATTAATATAAAGTGTCCCTATCACTTAAAAGTCGCTCCATGAGGTCCCAAAATCTACCCAAAGATTCCCATTGTCGGATATGTATCCACCAATATGTTTAGGACACGTTTTAGGGTAATTTATTATTATTATAATATTATTTTTTAACCCTTATTTACCGGATTTACCCTTTAACCATGGTAAATAAAATATTTAGTGAAGTAATTATTCAAAATGTCTAAAAATAAAAGTTATCTATTTACACAATTTCGACATCCTGATTCCAAATATGGAATCCATTTTTCAAAATTCAAAACATAGAAGTGGCAGAAATTCATATACAATTAATTCTCTCTGTCAAAACAAAAAGCGTGTTTTTATGATATAATAACTATCAAAAGATTGACACCTATTTATGTCTGGTTTAATTGTTAAATTATGCCAAATGACCAAATTTTTATTAAATGGTAAAAATATATTCTAAATATACTTTAAAACCACACAAGTTCATAATCTATAACTATTAATTATTTTGAATAGAAAAGTTGTTTTTAATTAAAATGTAGTAATTTTCACTATTCCTCAAAATATAAAAGTTATCAAAAAAGATCCAAAATATCTATCTAAGATAATTTCAATATTAAGAATCCAAAAATGAAGTACATTTTGAAATATAATATTTATAAAATTTCAAAAAGTAGGTATTACAATTCATAACGGCTAGTTTGATTGGTTGTGGAGTGTTAGAATCTTGAAGTTGTGTACAATGCAAGACATTGCATTATTCAAAGGGAAACGTACCATGGAAGATTGGGGTGTTATAGTATAATAGGATGCATAGTTAGTGGTTTAATAGTAAAGTGGAATGATTAATGTTATTTTGTTTTTGTAATCAAGATTTATTACGTCCATTCTTATAACATTAATTAGTATTTTACTGTAGTAAATCTTCTTTAAGGATTTGGATGTATAAGAGTTTTCATTAAGGATTTAAAGGGGATCAAAAAATTTGTATGTGAAGACAAGAGACACATATTTTATTAGGTGAATATGATATTTAGATTGATTTTGGAAATTTAAGATCATTTTGGATAATTAATTTGGATCGAATAATTTTTTCTATGTATTAATGTGGTAATGGAGTATGTTTTATAGTGTTTATTATTGTTTGAGGTTAAATTGTGATCTATTGGATACATTGGTATGTATTTTTTCGATTTAATAAATATTTTTGATTATTAATGAAATAATTGTGGGCTTAATGATTTATCAAATGTTCTAAGTCATGCAAAAATAATTTTGAACAGTCATTTCTAGGTGCAAAGGATGTAGTTAATAGAGACAGAAGCACAGCCATATGATGATATTATGCTTATGGAATGGAATGAAATCATGTAAGTGCGTATCTAAATTGTGAAATAATTATTCAACTATATGTAAGGTATCATGGAACCAAAAATGACGCCTTATTACTTTTGAAAATGAATGAAATGATCCCTTAAATCCTAGAGTATTTTGAGATTTATGATTGTTAACTCTTCCTCATTATGTTCTCTATCACGCTTCATTAGAACATGATGGTTATATTTTTCATTTATGAATTTGTTTTCCTACATGGACCGTAATATGAGTTTTATTTGGTAACATTCATACTTATCATTCATTATTTTAAAATTGATATCTAGTTAACATTATTTTCAATGTGGGGTTTAAAAAATGGTCTTTTTTTATAAACCTTTTATTTTCTATGTTCAATTCCAAAATGATAGGACATAATTTATTGAAGGATGAGAGAATGTAATAACTTAAGACATTAAAATAATTTCAAATTGTGTTTATTTGTGATCTTTTTTATTTTTATGCAAAATCATATTCATCTTAAACTACACACAACAATGAATTTCCTCTCATTACATGTAAGGCCCAGTTTTACAAAAAATAATATAAAAATAATATGTTATTATTTAATATATGACCAAGAAGACAAATTAGTTATTATTATTTGTTTAAATTTTTTATTAATTATATATATTCCATATTTTTTTAACATTTATCATATATATAATTTATACATTACATAAGAATAAATTCAATGTTTTGGAAAAGAAAAATTATTTTTCCAAAAAATGCAGTTTTTTCACCTTTTGATGGAGCACCCATTTCAAGTCTAATTTTTGATACATGAATTTTTTATTTTTAACAAAATAGAATTATTATTTGGAAGTGGGATACAAAAATTTACCATGGATTATTTTTTAAAATTTTTATGATAAGTATTAAATTATCATGAATAGTTAAAATATAATAAATTTTAATTGAAATAAATTTTTTTATTGGATGCATTTATGTGCATAAATTATATTATTAAATGGTTATCAAGTATGAATAATTTTTTTTAATTAATATAATTTGGGCCATTGACATTAATTTTACCATTTGTTTTGTTGAAAAAATATCTCAATAATTGACACTGTTTTAACATTTAAAAACATGTTGTAATTCCAAACATGAGATTAATTTTAAACTAATCACTAATATATATGGGTTATTTATTTTGAAAAATGGTTTCATTATTTTGAATCAGAGTGTCCAAATAATGTACATAGGTTCCTTTTATTTTTACTCTTTATAAAAATTAAGAATATTAATTGTTTATAACCGCAGTTTAGGGAAAATCATGTAATTAAAGGTAAGAATAATTTTATAATGACCATAAAACAAGACCAAATATCCATGGATTTTTTATTTTAGACTATAATAATCCTTGGGATTCTTTTGAAACCTCTGGGAGCCCCTATCTTCACATTAATATACTTATAATATTAGATATAAGGAAAATCAATATTTTTTACTATTGTTTTTAACAAGTAAAATACTTTTTATATGAGTTTATATAAATGTTATGGTGGAATATAAATATTAATTATAAAAATGAATTTGTTATATAAATTATGGTAGTTTATTTATAATTTTTTAAAAAAAATTACTCAATTAAATGGAGACGCAACGACGATGTAGTAATTGATTAATTTAAATAAGTATTAATAAAATTGATATTAATAATATTAAAATAAATATAATTTTAAACATTTTATGCCATACAAAAAATTTTTGGAATATTTTTTCCTATAATGGATTAGCTAATGTGGTTTCCTCTATGGAATAAAGTTTTTATGAATTTTTATAAATTCAAAATATAAATGATGTCAAAATTGACATAAATGATATATTAAAATAAATAATAATTTATTAACTGATAAAAAATTCATTAAAATCAAAAATTTAGGAAAATTGGTATTATATTATAACATATATATTTTTGATCAATTTAGAGTCAATTAATTTTCACTTTTCAAGTTAAATTATATAGATATTTCTCTAATTAATGATTGTGACAAAGTTTCAAACTCTCATTTCTTATAAGTCTAATATTTTTAATATAGGGATAACCTATATATAAATTCAATCAGGAATAGTATATATAAATATAAAATAATTATATATATATCATAGTAAATTATTTATAATTTTTATATACTAAATAAATATCATAAATAATGACTCAATAGTGAAGAAGTAATTATTTTATTAATAAAGAAATCAAAAAAATGAATTTAAAAATATGAAAATAAATGTCATCTGACATAATTGAGGTGATCCAAGAGTTTTATAGGAGACTATGACATGTTATTATTTTATTAAATTTATTTTTAGATGATATATTTCTTTTTTTAAAATTATTAAATGTCAAATCAATGAATATTGTCGAATATTTAATCTATTAATGTTTATTAAATATATTAATTTATTAAGTTGTTTAAAACCCTTAAAAGTATTTCCAAATTAAAATGATATACGTATATGTTTAGATATATCATAATGTTTTCATTTATAGTAAATTAATAACACATAAGTAAATATTTATTTCCATTTATATTTAGATTATTATTTCAATAAATAAAATTAAATAGACTACATAAGAATAAATCAAAATGATATGATTTAAAATATAATAACAACATGAATTAATTTTATTTATTGAGGTGATTTTTACCCATACCCATATAATCTTTTAAATAATTTAATTTATATCCATTTTGAATTGAAAATTAATTTATATTAATTAAATATTTGGAGAGTTTACTAAATTGACCTTCACATCACTTATAAAAGAGAGACTCTCCTTATCTTTTATACACATCTCAAAAAAAAATAACTTGACCAAACCCTACCAACTTTTCTCCCAAATTTTCCTAAAATCATCCTATAGTACATACATTAGGTAGAATGTCAATCTAAGGAGTCTATTTGTACAAATCAAAAAGAGTCACTTGAAGACAAGGTAATTGTTTTACCAATTTGATTCAACTTGTTTTCATATTCTACATCCTATTCCTATGTTGTTTAAATACTAAATTAATAAATCCATTGTCCAATACATTCTGATATTTTATTGTAGTTATTATAAAACCATATTCTTCCCTTTAACCATCCTATAAATAACAATATCACCATGCCTGCGTATATATGCCTAACCGACTCCATGTCATGGTGTAATTATTTATTGAACAATATATTAATTTTATGGGTATAATGATGAGTATAATACATAAAAATAATGAATCAAATATTATAATGATTCTCTATAATAATATGAAATCCTATTATATACCATTTAACTATCAATGGAATCAAATTGTCGCTTGTGCCTGCATTCAAACGTACCACCTCCATGGCATTGTGAGATTCGATTACCATGTAAATCATATAATAATTACTATACATTTTTTATGATAAATAAAAATAAAAATTATTAACTTATTATCTCTCAGTATATTAATAAAATACTTGTTATTCATAAAAAAATAATTAAGTGACAAAACAAGAGTGGGAAAATGAAGCATTTAACACCCAGAATAATAATAATAATGAAATAATATAAAAAATGATATAAGAGGATCATATATGATATAATTAAAATAGACATGGTTTTGGTATAATTTAATATCACACTTCAACCATTATAAATGATGTTAACTCAACCTCGACCATTATTTTGTACAAGGTAAGTGTGATATTCGCATTCTCACTATTATCCGAGATTGATTATGTATAATTATTTAATGGGAAATATTTGTCATACATGTCCATGTTTCATAAAAAATAATTAAAAAGAAATATTTTAATTGTTTTATATTAGGGTACATTTACTAAAATATAATTTTATCAATTCCAAATATTTATTCTTCTAAATCATTCCCATTAATGTCCATGTCTTCATCATGGTTTTAAAAATTTATTTAAATGGACATGAATGTTTTAAAATGCAAATTCATTTAAAAAGACTCAATGTTTTATGGGAAAAATTGATTCATAAATATATTTTAAATGTATTTTTTTATGAATTTCACATTTTTAAATATTTTCCATTTAAGATAGGAAAACATCATTCAAATAGTTTTAATGATTTTTTAGATTTTTTTCATCTATATCAACATCCATTGTTGGATTTTATACTTAATTGAGGTTTATTAATTATGATAGAATATTACATATTATATTGAAGTAAATATGACATGTTTGACCATGGATATTAAATTTTTTATTCAATCCAAGTTTTACTGTAAAAGTATTAAGATTTTGAATGCTAGTTTTAACAAAAAAAATTATGTTTTGTTTCACTTATTTCATATGAGGAATTAATTGGAGTTAGAAAGTGATGGGTTCGTCCCACTATAGCCCCTCTTTGCATCTGTATGTCTTAGGAGGAAATCTACCGTCTGTGGATAAGGCATTGATGGTATGGTTTTTATAGTCTCTTAACGATGCCTTGATGGTATGTTAATGATGTTTGACATTATTAAATTACTCATTTTGAGATTAGTTATTGTTATTACATGTGATTATTCGACTGGATAAATATCCAAGTGAATATATAAATGGGATTATTTTGTTTATTCATTTTATATTATGTTCAATTTTATGTTCAAAAGACTTTTTTTTAGTTTTACACATACCATAAATTTCATGCATATTATTAAGAGCATATAATATATTTTTCACCCTTACTAAGAAACTATGCTCACCCCTATATTTGGCTTAATTTTCCCAGGATACCAATAAGTGTTTTATAATTGATATTCAGAGTTAAGATAAGATAATAGTGGAGATCTTGTTGAATTATCAATTTTTCATATTATATTTTGAATTATAATGTAGAGTTCATGTATGTAATCTATTATCCTAGACTGATAAGCAGACCAGTCCTTAGAGAATTGATTCCATGTAATAATTCCATTATATTAAAATATTTCACTAACTCCGGGCCTTTAGGGTCAGAGCATCACAAAAAAAGGGTCCTATAATATATGAGTGATGTTGTAAAAACAATTACTTAATAACTCATTATGTGATGATTTTTGATTTCATTATATAATGATGAATTCTTATAAAATTTCCAGGTATGTAATTGCTCCATGTTAAGACGACATATATATTATTTATAAAACAGAATATGATTTTACATTTTATTGAAAAATATATTTTATAAACATTATATTGTCTTACTAATGATTTAAAAACCAAAATTTATTCCCATATACATAATTCTACAACCAAACAGTTGTTTAGAGATATAATTATGATCCTATATTTTACTAATAATTATATATATATTGATATATATATTTTCGGTCAATGAAAATATTTATGAAAATAATAATTAAAATTGGATTATTATTATTTTATACTAGGGTATTTTCTAGTGATTTATATGGAAGAAGTTGAAATTTAGTGTGGATCAATTGTTTATGTTGAATGTATTGGGAAATAAGAAAATATATGATATGGTGTTGAAGGGTCTTGTATGGATTGATATCATATTTTTTCTAAAAAAACGTCTCCTCTCCTGTGACTACTTTTAAATGTGTGGTCTAGGATATCATTGTTATTTTATGATATAAATTAATTCCATTATAACCCCAATGATATTATAAGTATGGGAAATAGAGGTAGGGAACATAGGAGAATGATTTACATTTATTTTATTGGTAGGTAATGATGATTATCTTTATTGGATTCTCTATATTTATTTTATGGATTTGATATAACTTATTGAGGTTTCAATTAGGTAAAAAAAGACACTGATTTGTTTTTAGGGACATGGTAGTGGTGTAGTTTTGATAAAAACATGATGATAAAGAAAAATGAGGTCTGGAGACATAGAATTGAAAAAAGGGGCGATATTTCCTAAATATTCATAGATTTTTGTTTCATTAGTGTGTAAGTGTGTACAATTTAAATATATTCCATGGACTCAATCAGTGTATTTTAGTGTGAATATATTATGGTAAATCTTTTATTTGATTTGTTATGTTTCAACATTCCATCAAGATGAGAGAGTGTGGGTTTAACATTTTCAGTCGTCCTTGAGGATGCTGACTCTTTGTTCAGTCTTACTTCTTATGATAAGGCGATGTGTTTTTATTATATATTTTGGTGATAACAAGGGGAGATGTTAATTAGTGAACGATAGATCTATTTATGTCCCCTTAAAATAATTTTAGATCATTGAGATTAATTTAAAGAGTTACAAGGATTATAGTTTATGGATTGTGATAGTATGGGAAAAATTAGAGTTAGGTGTTCATATTAAGTTATAACATGGTATAAAAAGTATGGGTGGAGTAGATCAAGGAGTATTCTGCCATGTGAGTATATTTACATCATATATAATGTTATGTTGAAACAATATTCTGGTTTTCCAAATGTAAAATTTGTTTCCAAGTTTTGTGTGGTGAATTTTTCAGGGGAATATTATCAGTGAATCTGAAATTTTTTTAATACCACATTGTGGATGTTAATATTTTTTAAAAAAATTGTGTTATCATATTTGGATTTAAATGTTGAATGAAACTTATTTTCCTAAAATCCATGAATTTTTTTTAATTAAATTTATTAAAATGTGAATCAATATTATTTTCAAATGTATTGAATATTTTAAATAACAGTTTTGATTGATATAATTGTTGATGTGAATTAGCTTTTAAGCCAAATTGGATAGCGTTATGATCGATTAACTATAGTGGGGGTGTCTATGTTTAAGACATATCCTCTTTAGGAATGTATTTTATGGAGTTTATGTATTGTGATTCAATCAATCATTCATATATTTTAGTGGTTTAGTTTTCAAGAGAATGTTAGTGTTCGGATGTTTCCCACAGGGAGTTCGATTTTTTCTATTCCAAATACCATATATAATGGAGTTCTATTAATAATCATGGATAAAATAAAAGTTTCATTTGTATTTATTTCACGAGCCTAGATATATAAATACAATCATTTTTATGTTCTCTGGTAATAATGGTTATGATGAGTACTTATTAGGAATTCTAGGAAGTTTTAGATGTGTTCTAACAATTTAGAGGGTCACCACACTATATAAGATGGTGTGACTCTTGTGTTTTTCAGATTATTCTGGGGGATGTGGTTGTGGTATGGGAATTTTTTATGAAGTGTTTTAAATCATTATACATTTAATATTTTTTTCATTTAGTGATGGGGAACACTATGCCGTGTGTGATGACCAAAGAAACTATTTTGGGAAATAAATATGAGTTATGTAATGGTATATCCAATCACATGTAATGGTGTATGAGTGTGATATGTTATGATTGGTAGACTATATGTGGTAAAATGGCTAGGGTGGGATTTTTGAGAGTGTGAGTTCGAAGGGTGGATCTCATGTAATTTTACCATAAGAGTAATGAGGCTCGTTTTTGGGTAAATATATATAATGTTATGTTGGTATGGATTCATCCAACGTAATGATATGAATGGTTAAATATCAGGTTCTCCATGAGTAATAAAATAGTGTAAATATCTTTTTTTGGGGAAATTTTTTTATACTTAAATATTCATTTTGAAATGAAATGGTATGAAAATTCTCTTGTTTTCAAGGTGTGTATTGTTGAGAGTAAAAGGGACATTGAGTTACATTTGTAGTATGATTTTGTGTGACGAAGGTCATAAAATCATATGACTTTCCATTTTGGGACAACCATTGAAGGATTTATCATAATCCCATTATGGAGTCTTGGGTGATGGTCCAAGGTGAAATAAAATGGTTTAAAATTGCACATTAATTATTTGGATAGACAACTTCATAAACTAGGGAAGTAGATCTATCATTAATTTTGGATCACCATAAAAATAATATAATTTATTCTACATTTCTAGACAATTATAAAGAATCAATGATAAATAGGGGCCAAGATATCTGATGGTTTTATTTTTCATATTATTTTTTAAAATGATGTTCACTACGATCCCATTCAAGATTCTTTATCTTCACCCGTATGAGAGTAAGAACATTGGATCAAATTATATCATGTCTCCCATGTCATGGTTATATTTTTATTTCCATATGTGGATGCTGGTTATAATCTATCCATTAATTCTCAGAGAATTTTTTTCTTTTTATAAGGTTAGGGTGTTTCATGAAATATCTCATATCTTTAGGAATAATACAATCAATTTAACTAAAATTACCGAATTTGTGAATTTTATCATATCCCCCTATATTTTTATTGATTTCTCATTATTTTTTTCTATGATTATGTGGTTGGAAAAAATAATTTGTGAATGGTATAAAAATGATACAATTTTTGTAGGAATGAAAAACTAAATGGGTGGAATAAGGGTTCTTAGAGTATTATATGCATTTTCAAATTACATATGAGGTACATATATTGTCAGGATTATTTTTCATGTGCAATGGTTTTCCTGGCTATATTTTTTTCATTATTGTAAACATTCAAACATTCTAATTGGCTATCTATCTATATATGATAACTATAGAATGTTGGTCTCTAATGATGTTGGTTATATATTGGTTGTTATACATTTATGATTTTTGTTTTCTAATCCTTATTGATAATAATAATGAAACAATGCCTCAACCATATAACATGATATGTAAATTAAAATTCTAATGGTGAAAAAAATATATATAATATAAGAAATTTTGAAATTTATTATTTAGATATTATAATGTTTTTTATGATTTCCATATACATAATTTGTTAAATTTTAATAGTTGTGGATTAAATAAAAAACTAGACACATATACTATATTACAATAATTAAATGGGAATTAGGGAAATGTGAAATTTATGTGAGATTGATAGAGGGTTGTTAGATTAAATGTGACTATTAATTATAGGACTAGTATGAATATTTGAAACTATAGTAGAATCATAAATATATGATAATATATGTATAAATTGAAGTAAACATGGTATATTGAGGAATGAGTGAATTAAATGATTTATTAATTACGGTATCAATATTAAGGAATGAATAATATACAGTTTGTTGATTAATATGAGAATAGATAGTGGGGCATGACATATCATAAATAATCCTGATAAAAACTGTTTTTTGTGATAATAATTTTATGGGTGACGATTTAATGGTTTCAGATAGTAAATTAACAATAATGTTGGTATCAATCATCTATGAATATATATTATAATTATATTTGATTCAAGTGTTTAGAGAATAAATTAAAATAGAATTAAATTTCACGAAAACATAAAATTTTAATGACTTCAGAACATGTTTTGAATCAGTTGATAGATAATAAATAAATCAGGGCTATAAATATTCAATTAATTTGGTGGAGAAAACATGAATATCAAGACAATTTCATGTGGATTTTTTCATTTTACAATTGATTTTATTATTTATTATGAATAAATGATCTTAATATATGGTTGTTATGAAATATTTTTTATTATTGAAGCAGTTTTTGAATGATAATGATATTGAAGGGTTGGGGTAATCCATGTTAAGGGAGGTTATGAGGTTCATGCTCTAAATGATCATAATACCGTAAAACTCTTGTAACAATATGATGAAAATTGAATAGCTGGTGTAATATTTTAATGGTGTTTTATTTTTATTGGTGGTGTTTAGTTATAATGGTGAGTATATGGGGGATATATATGAATGAAGGAGGGGTTGGGGTTGATGCCTTCCATGTTTACATTACAGTATAAAATTATACTTAGGATATAAATAAATATTTTAATTTGTAAGAATTAAATTCATGATTGAATATATAGTTTATAGATATATATATTATGTGTCTATATTTTTTTACTCCTCACATCCCTGATTAGTTTGTTAGGAGTGATCATATCGGTATTTTAGTTGTTTGGGAAGAAGATGACTTTGAATTGATGAGTAAGAGGAAATATGAACTATTATTTTGGGAAGTATTTTTTTGATATTCATTATATTGTATCTTTCTTGGTTTTTTTATTATTTATTTTCGTGAGATGAATAAGATATGGGTAGATTATATGAGGATGTTTCAATTGATGGAAATGAAGTTGTATTAAAAACAATTTCGGATATATTAATATGTTCCTGGTTTTAAATATATGTAAATTATTTATTGTATGGGTTAGTAACAACATAAAATTAGATATATTATGTAAATAAATTTATTTTTTTCTAATGACGGATCCTATTGTGGACACCCAATTTTATCACCCCACCATAGTACTGTATGTTGTTTCAAGGTAGTCTGATAATGGTCATAACTACTATCTGTGTCGCTCAGATAGAGATAGTAGATGTCATAATGATCAAAGAATTATTTCACTTAAATACATGTTTCATACATTTTACCTGTTATATTCATTATTTTTGTGGATTACAATCTTTTTGGGATGGAATGTATTACTAATTTGTGGGTGGATATGTTTTTTCCCATGTCCATAAAATTTTTATTGAGTTTAATTACTCCCATTGTGTATTTTATAACATCAATTCTAGTCAAATGAACATGGAATAATAAAGGTGATATTAGTGGTGTCTGTCCCTCCATTTAGTTTTGGAATAGGTAGTGTATCATAAAACCTGGAACAATGATTTGAAAATGATTTATTCATAGGGGATTCATCTAATGAAAAAATCTACTAGTGTTTGAAAAATAATCTTTCTATGTTTATTGATTCTTATAATATACAAGATCTTAAATATATATCTACCCTAATTAATGTTACTAAAAAATAATTGGATGGATTTATTAATTCTTAAATGCTATATTCTTGAGTAGTCGAGGAAATGGAAGATGGTTATGAACCTATCCTTTTTAAGAAATATTTCAATCATTCAATTAATAAGTATAATAATACAATAAGAAATATTAAAACATTAAAATATTTAAGAATCTGGTTGGACATGAATGTGTCATCAATATCATGTTTCTCCAATTTAGACCAATTAAAATTTTGGAATTGAAAATAAATCAAATCTTATTCCATTGGATAAGAATCATTATATTTTAGAATAGTTTTAGAATAATAAGTTGATAAATATGTTGAATAAATATTATGGATAAAATTGAATCAAAAAACATATGGGATCATATTCCAATAACAACAATAAAAAATATTATTATAATCATATCGGAATCTAGAAAAAAATGAATGAAGAAGGTGATAATTTATGTCATTAAAAATGGTTAGACATCAAAGGATATTTAATGGTTAAAAGTGTTCACTATGAAGAAAAATCAATACATATTTCAAGAAATAAAATTATTAGAAATTTTTTATCAATTTATTGTTATCAAAATAATAAATTGAATCACATGGATATATTTTAACCATGGATACATTGGAAGCACCAAAAAAATATTATGTTGAGAATATAAAATTCTATATACTTTATAATAATTTTACAATAATATGAATATTTCATAATGCTTTGAATGAGATGACAATGTTTCCTCATTCCTCATATAATATAATTAGTTTTTTGAGGATATTTAAATTATAAAACCAAAGTGTTGATAAGAAATTAGATGTGAAATGTAATGACTTAGATTTTCCAATTTATTTCAAATTATTTGGAAAAATTATAATATTAGGAGTTGAGATTGTGTTAGATTCCATGGATCGGTATGTTCAGAATGAATCGATAAAAAATGTTATGTTTTAATAAAGTGAATGTGTAGTTTATCATTAATATAGTGATAACATCAAATGAGTACCCATATCAGATATCCAAGGGCACCATTGTGCTCATAGAAGTGGATTTACCCTAGGTGAGACATAACATCAGTTGGCCCTGGTCCTCTATATAAAAATTCACCAGGTGTGTAACCGTAAATAAATCAATTAAATAAAATTGATTTTATTTTAAAATACTAATAAATCATGAATGGTAACTCAGATTCGAAATCTGAGACCACCATTGAGTTTCTATGGGGGTGTTTTCCTTAAACTGGGCCGAATCTTGTCCGATGAGAGATGAAGATGAATGTTATATTTTTTTTGTAGATGTCATTAATATATCTAAAAATAATAATTTATTGAACTTTATATGTTGATTAATCCAAAATTTCCTTTTTTTAATAAATAATTTTAGAGGAATTTAATGTTATATCAATAACGCTAGACTTTCCCTTAGACAAGGAGAAGGAAGCTATATCCTGAAGACTAATGTCTATGGATCAAGGATTGAAGACGAAAAAATCCTTCATTCTTCATTAATGACTAATCTAATATTTTAGGTAGGTTTTCAATATATTTGGGATAACTTTTCCCCTTATTTAAATCAAATAACTAAATTATACTAACCCACAAATAAGTTGATCTACAATCTCGTTTCTCTTTCTGAAAGAATATTTGTAACAATATTAATGGGAATATATATTGGTGATTATTTTGTTGTTAGTTTCATTATAAACCCAATAATGTGAATGGATCAACATTGAATGGAAAAGAAAGATATATGTTCTTTGGGTGTTCATTATCATAATCCCAAACCCCTAAATCTATTGTGTTCTTTTTGCATTCTTTGCCCTTGGAAACTCTATGCAAATGATTGATCATTGCGCCCATGTTCCAAGGAACAATGATCTGAGACCAAAGGTTGTGATCCAAAATGACATTAAAAAGTTTTGACAAGAGTGTATCAGGTAGGATGGGGGTTATGTTCAAGGGCCTGATGAATTTTAGGCCAATGGTAGGGTGTTTGACGGTGAGGGTAGCACGTGACCCAGTGGGAGGCTGGGTTATGGAAGGGTGCACAACCATGGTCCAACAGTACCACGTCGAAGAAGGAGCCTGTGGCGGAGCATGACATAGTCGAAAGACAAAATATATGGAAGGTGGCTGTATAAGGAGGCGTATGAGAGGTCACATTGGAGGAGGGCCCAACAGAAGCTAGGATGTAGAACCAGGGGCTGGGATGCCTTGCCATTCACGATGAATGTGACATCCCTGTTGGCTGAGAGCACCCGAATAATGCATGCACAGAAGCAGCCATCCCACATGCAGTGGGCTTGGCTGGGTGAACTGGACATCGATATAGACCTCTATACGGAACAGTTATCCATAACTGCATATTGTATTTCGCAGGGGGAACATCACATGTTAATGGTTCAATTGGATGGATTATAGGGTATGATCTGTGTGAGACCCAGTGATTCATGCTGGGTGGCACCAGTTTTTTTTTACCATGATGAAAGACAAGTGCATGTTATTATGTGTGGAATTCCATCACATGAACTAGATGACCAAGAAGATCATTTATCCACTACTAAGTATTGATGACCTCTTCGATCACATGAATTGAGTGAGGTTTTTCTGGAATATATAATTCAGATATGGCTTTCGCCAGCATTGAGTAATAGATGAGGACATCCCAAGGGAAACCTTTTTATGTCAGTATGGCCACTAGGATTACATACATATTCCATTTAGCATGAATAACACCCCAACATTTTTCATGGTGCACCTGCACATAATAATACATCCTTACATAGAATTATTCATCATTTCTTAGATAATGAAATCTCGGTGTACTCTACATTAGTGGAGGACAAATGATACACTTTAGGATAGTCCTAGACACTCTCCAAGAGAGATAGAACTACTATTGTATCACAAAGTATTTTTTCTAGATATGAGAGGTCCATATTCTATGACATGTCATTTAAGATGTAGAAGATGCAGTAGGTCTAGATAAAATTCAATAATGGCTTGTTTGGGAGCCACCCAATATGATTACTGAAGTGTAATATGTCTTGTTTTTGGCTGGGTACTATCAGTGTTTTGTACAAAACATTATCTTGGTTATCAACACTCTTGACAAAAATGACATTGAAAAGGAAAAATTTTGGGTGGATAGAGAAGTAACATCAATGCTTTAAGGTGCAAAGGAAAAGACTGTAGAGCGCTCCCATTAAGAGATTACTGAAGGATCGTGTCATGTACGTGGTGTTATGTGATGCATCAGGGTCCATGATTGGTTGTGACCTGATGTAGGGGAAATAAGTGATTTCATATGGTTCACTCCTATTGATGAAGTAGGAGCAGAACTAAGAAACCCATGATATAAATTTGGTATAGGTATTCATCGTATTGATGATGTGGCACCACTATATTATTGGTGAGTGGATTACTGTCTACTACGACTATAAGAGTCTCAAATATATATTCACATTAATGTATTTTTCCTTTTGACAAACGTGTTGGTGATAGTTCCTCATTGACTATAACATTGAGATGACGTATCTAATATCCATTTGATGGTGGTTACCCCCCCCCCCAATCTTAAATGAGTCAAGAAGGCATAACTCAAACATAAAGATTGTGAGACAACATGTACTCACATTACTATAGACCATTCCCCATATAAATATTTCAATGATGGGGAACATGATGTTCTCTTCAGAGGGAGAATATTAGTGTCAGCACAGTGTGAGATGAGGTATTGAAGGAGTTTCATACTTCCCAATTGGAAGTATATCCAGAAGTGGAAAAGATGTATCAAGACCACCGACATCACATCAGGTGGTCGGGTATGATGGTGGTGGTGGATGATTCCGTTTCTTGATGTCTCATTTGTATGAAAGTGAATGATGAGCATCTTGTTATACATGGATAGAATCAACCCCTTTAGCTTCCATTATAATAGAGTGATGATATATCGATTCACATCATGATGGTTTCACCACACACATCTAGGGGACATGGTACAACACCGGTCATCATTGACTGACTCACCATGTTGGATCACTTCCTACCAATTTGTGAGAAAACATCAGTATATCACTTAGGACAACTCTACGTATAGAATATTGTTCATCTTCACAGAGTTACATCATTTACCATCTCATATCATGACACTCAAATGAAATCTCAGTTTTAGAAGGGGTTTTATGTGGAATTTAATTCATAGATTCCCTTGAAGATAATGTTTCATCCACCAAAGGGTGGATAGATGTAGAAGACCATCTAGGTTCTAGAAGACATGCTATGTTCCTCCATCCTTGACATTGGCCAAAATTGGTCGGACCACCTATCTATTGTGGATTTTTCATATAACAGAAACTACTACTCCACAATTTGTATAGAACCATTCAAGGATACATACTGATGACCATGCATGTCACCACTATGTTGGATGCACCTTGGAGAGTTAACACTCAAGGTTCTGGAGTCGTTATAAGCTACCACTAAGAGTTTCAGATCATCTAGGAGTAGATGAGGACTATACATAACCAGTAGAAATCATATTCTTACAGGTGTAAGAGGCCCCTGGAGTTTGAGTAGTGAGACCATGTGTTTCATTCAGCTCTCACCTCTATGGGTGTTGAATATATTTGGTCTGGGTGGTAATGTATCTCTAAGATAAATCGACCATTTTTGACAAAATTTGGCATAGTGGAATGGGACATAGCTCTACCCCTGTAGTTGTACTGGGTTCATGATGCCTTTTACGTGTCATTGCAGAGGTGTTACATGCATGATCCATTTTACATCATGAAATGGTGTGAGGTAGCCATTCACAATGGGAAATGTTTTTTAGACTATATGATAGAGACTGAGGATCAACATAATCATATCATTCATTGGAAGTTGATTTCACTAGTGCGCATTTAGTGGATGTATGGGAATCTCTAGGAAAGAACTTGTGAGTTGGAGTCTAAAATTCATTCTAAGTAACCCCAATTTTTTGGAGTATCCCTTGTTTTGGATTTCAGGGACATAAAATCCATAATTTGGGGGAGAATAAAATTACTCAGATTTTCCATAATTTATTTTAGAAATTATTTTGGAAAATTATGAAAATAGGTTCTGATACTGTGTAAGATTCTGAGGCTAGATATCCCTGGAATGATTTGTTGAGAAATTTTATGTTTTAATAAATCACATGTCATGGTTTTATTTTTAATGGGAATAATATATAAATGTGAGAATTTATCCTTAAGACAATGGAACTATTGAGATCAGAGTAGGGGCTTTACCCTAGATATGACTTAACATTAGTCAACATGGGTCTCCTATAAAAAATGTCAACATGGTCATAACTGTAATTAAAATAATCAATTTTTTTTTAAAACCTAATTACTTGTAAATGATAGATCATATTGGTAATATTTGTCCACCATTGTGTTCGTAAGGGTTTGATTTCTATAGGTGGATCTTATCCTCGACAGACATGGGTTAAGGATGAACGTTGGATTTTGTACGTTGAATCCATAAAAATATCTAATAATAATATTTTATTAATCATTAAGTGATGATGTAGTTGAGGATTCAATATTTAATAAGAAATTAATGAGGAGTTCATGGTTATCTCCATAACCATGGGATTCCCCTAAAGAAAATTGACATCCCAACCTAGGAGCCATTGAACAGTGCCCTGAGTCTGTTGTCCACATGCCCTCAAGTGAACCTCCTTATATTCTAGAGGGTGATGAATAGAAACGCGGGTATGGTATGTCAGTCATGGGGAGATTATAACATCTGTTATTAGAATAAAACACTAGTAGAATCAAATAAAAAATAATCAAGTACAGAAGTGTATAAATATCATGAATAATAACATGACATATGATTAAAAATACCAGAAAATAAAACATGCTATGACAATGCAGTTGCCATGGGTATATAATGCAACCCAAAGTAAACACACGAAGAATCCAAAACAGGTCTTAAACTATCTTTGGTTCCAACTTCCATGCTCCAATCCCAAACATACTCCTATCCCTGGGCCTTGCCTTTATCCTATCCTGCAATAACAAAATTTGATCAGGTGGTGATCAGGTTGCCCGAATAGGGTGTGAGTACAACACAGTAGACCACCACCAATGGTGTCTAAAATATTTCCATCCAAACAATAGTGCATTTGGTTCTATGAGTAAATAAATACATGAATACATTAAATAGTAATCACATTGTATATAATCTTAAATCACCACATTAGTCCATTTTTTCCACTCATGTTTCCCATTTATATCACCATTCAATATCATTAGTTAAATAGTGTGGTTCATTATGCCTAGAACCACAAATCCCAGTTGAATCATCATTCTTTATTACAATTTATTTGGTGTATTTTTTCATTATTAGAACCACAAATATCATTTTGTGTGTGTCATCATTCGTATCACTCCTTTTCTCATAATGTGTAGGTTGTCATGCCTTGCACCAAATTATCCCAATCATGGATATCTATTGGTGGGGATTGCCATGTCGAAGTCCTAACTTCTTATCTATATAAGATGCCATTCCTAGAATAACAAAATCTCTTCCATTTAATCATTCGTTAATACATAAAAAATTCCCACATTGTTCATTTATGAATCCAACGATTAGTTAAACATTTCAACGACCATTAATTAATTAAAAAATTAACAAGCATATAACCTATTAATCAATTTTCCCATTAATTATTCAATCAACTCGATTCTCATTCAATAATTAATTATTAACAATTAATTATCAAAATAAAAACCCAACAAATCATAATTAATTATCACAATTAATTATCACTGATCACATCATAGAATATAGTTTATTCTCAAATTAATTATCTTAAATATAATATCCTAGTTCCATAATTAATTCCACCAATTAGTTAACTTATTATAATAATTATCATTTGCGAAAACCCCTATAATTTTATTCGTGATTCAATTATAAATTAAATAACCTTGTCAACTCAATTCAATTACCAATTCCAAAATAGTCCAATTAAGGAAATTAATCAACTGAATCTAGAAAATAATAAACTCACAATCACATTTCATAAATAATGACTACGAGAGTTCGATTTATAACACCTAACTCAATTTATTGACAGATGTTAGCCCAAAAAAATCCCTAAAATTCTGAGTGGAACAACCTTATTGATCAAGATCAGAATCCAAATCCCTAAATCCATAATCATGATAACAAATTCATGATTTATAAATTCTTGTTCTAGATCTAAAATAAAAGATCTAGATATTAACTCATGGGTATATATCTAAGAAAATTTTGGAGATCTTCCTCAAAATGATCTAAAAGGTATTGATAAAGAATATGGAATCAATTGGGGGGAAATGAACATACTAGGAGGAGATGGATCTTCAATATGGGATTTTGATCTTGAAGAATGGTGTTGGGATCACCTTGGAATCACTCCATGAGGCTTTGGAAAAACATATAATTCATCATGACCAAGACATGCTTGAAATATGGGGGTCATGGGGGGTTATGTGTATTTATAAAGGATTTTGAGATATTAAAACTCCACACACATAGTTTCCATGGAAAATGTTCACAGATAAAGAAAAGATGTGCACTAACCATGCAGACCCCTTTGTCCAAGTTTTCACTGTTGGCATGGTTTTATGTCATGGCATTTCAAACCATTCAAAAATTGCACACAAATCCCATTCCATTATATTTTCTTAAAAATACACTTAAAATCCACCTAGAATCAAATCCAAATCAATTAAACATAAATGCTTTAAAAATTAACAGAATACGTACCCAAAACTACTCTCAATATAGTCGGAATCTTACAATCTCGCAACCTTATAACTGCTCATCCTAGAGATTCAATAACAAAAATCTCTACGATTCCAATCCAAATTGATTGGGCCATTGATACCTCATGTCTACATACCATTCCCATGTTTCCTCTTGAACAATTATTTTTTTCCATTACAGATGAACTGACATCATGATCTTTCCCTGTAACACATTCTCACTGGGACACATCACACATATAGGACACTCCTCAAAGAAAAAATAAGTCTTGAGGTAATCCTCTTCCACATAAATTACATGAGGTGGGTTGGGGTTATATTTCTAGAGTTCGGAAACATGGAATCTATCAGGAAAAGTGATTTGTTTCTGTATAAGTGTTAATTGGCATGCGACCTGGCCTATTATCTCTAACACCTCAAACGGTCCAACAAACATAGGCGATAACATGCCATACCATCGGGTCATGTGGTGACCTATTATTAGAGACATCCAAAGGAATACATGATCACCCACTGTAAACAATATGGGTCATCTCCATCTATCAGCATACGACTTCAGCATACTCTGATCCATATCCATAATCATTAAAATAAACGGCACCTGCTCTAATGTCTCCCGAATGAGACACGATCCTAACAGCTCTGACTCATCCACCTATAACAAACATAGAAGTTATCTAAAAGGTCTATCATGATGTGCCTCAGATGATTCCACTTGTATAGTTTCCTGAAAACTATTTTTATAAGAAAACTCCACTGAAGACAAGTGCTTTTCCCAATAACCACCAATTTCAATAACACATGCTACCAGCATAACCTCTAACACATGTATGTTAAGCTCCATAAGTGGATATATCTATTGGTGGAAGGATATAATTAATAGAACATATGTACAAATCACCTTCTATAATAATTCACCGGGGCATAATGTTAATCATGAATCATGAACTAAAACTATAGTCCATGGAACCCCATTCAAACGAACTATCATTCTTACATATAGTTCTCCCAACTTATCTACTGTGAAGGATTCATGGATAAGAAAGAAGTGTGATACCTTCATTATCCGATCTACAATAAACCAAATAGTAGAATTATTCCTAAAATTTATTTGATATCATGCAAAAAAATCCATATTAGCATCATCCCACCTCCATTCAAATATTGGTATTAGATGCAATAGTCATCTGGGTCGTTGATCCTATGCATTCACCTACTTATAGGTGAAATATATCTTTAAGAACCTTGATGTATCTATTTTCCATTACTAGGAACAATAATAGTCATTCATGGCCACGATGCATTTTTGTGACACAGGGATGTACTGCCCACCATCATGCATGAAATTCTCAAATGATTTCATCCCGCATACTCGTTGGCACAAAAACCAGATTTTTAACAAAGATGATTGCATCCTCATCTATTTTACAGTCTAAAGGTGTATCCTCCCCTTCAAAACATTTCCATCATGATAAAAACTCTTGATACTCCTACTACATGTCCTTGATCCATCTCTAGAGTGTAGATTCCACTTCTACATAAAACATAGTAATCTTCTGCTTACTCTCATGAACTACCACATGAATTTCCGCCAAGAATGTCATCTTTTTTCAATATTAACTCGACTCATGTACCGACTGATTCAGGGTTTTACTACTCATGTATTCATCCGCAATGTTCCCCTCCCCAAGTGTGTATGATTGTTCAAAATCAAAGGACTACATATACTGTTACCATCTTCTCTGCTGAAGATTAAAGTTGCATTGTGAAAAGATGTACTTCATGATTATGTGATACATAAAACTGTAAAAATTCATCCAAATGATAGTTTCGCCGACACATAAGAGCATTAACCACTATAGCCATCTTAGGGTCATGAGTAGGTTAATTTTGATCCCATTTCCTTAGCTTCATAGACCCATAAGAAATGACTCTACCCCTTGCATCAACATAGTTCAGAGTTTGACCCAAGAGTCATAAAAATACACATTGTACTCCTCACCTTACTCTGGTGAGATCTTAATTTTTACCAAAGTCAATCACTTATTCAATTCATAGAAATCATACTCACATTCTCAGTCCAAACATATTTTATACATTTAATTTTAAAACTACATAGTAGTGCTACCTTTTGGGAAATATCATAGATAACCCTCTTGTAATAACTAGATAATCCCAAAAAGATTTGAATATGAAAATCATTCATGGTATTATCCCACAAAATCACAACCTGCACTTTTTTTGGGTCCACTACCACACCTTATTCCAAGATGATGTTCCCTAGAAAGTGTACACTGTCTATCCAAAACTGGAATTTAGAGAGGATGGCACATACCTGATTCTCTCTCAGTGTACCCAGGATGAGGTCAATATATTGAACATGGTCGTCATGATTCTTAGAGTACTCTATGATTTCATCCACAATCACCACCACAAAATGATCTATGTACAAATGAATAATCATGTTCATTATGGGAATAAACATTGTTGGAGCATTATTCAACCAAATGGAATTACAAAAAAACTCATAAAGGCCATTCCTACTCTTGAAAGTAGCTCTTGGTATATAAAAGGTCTGAACTCTCACATGATGATGCAATATTCTTAGATTGATCATTGAGAACATAGTATCCCCCTTCAGATTGTCATATAGATCATCAATACACAGATAAGTTTATCAGTTCTTCAAAGTCATTTTGTTCAAAATTCGTTACTCAACAGACAAGGACAAACTACCATTATGCTTCTTTACAAATAAAACAAGTGATCCCCATGGGTAAAGACTTGTAATGATAAACCCTTTATCCACAAACTCATCCAATTTCATTTTTAGCACTTGAAGCTCAGTCAGAGCCATTCAGTGCGGTGGAATAGATATTGTCTCATCCTATGGCAGGAGCTCTATAGTACATTCAACATCTCTCTTAGCTGGAAACCCCAAATGTATTGTAGGAAGGACATACTGAAATAATTATACTACTGGTGGGAGGAAATATTTCCTACCACTCCCATAATCCAACAAAAGACATGAAAAATGGGTTGTGAGCTCTCCCAATTGTTGATTAATTGGCCTAGCTCTGCATGTTTGGATATTCAATTCTCCATAAAAAACATATTGGCCGCCCTTAGGAGATAAAAATGTTTCTATCTTACATTACCAGTCTATGATGGTTCGGTATGGGACTAGGTAGTCCATATCCACAATCAAGTTGAAGACCATTCAATCGGGGACATAGATATCTCAATGGAAATTATACTCTCTGATCTCTAGAAAATATCCTTTTCATAAACAAATATCTATAGTTTGTGTTCCAATATTTTTATCTATATCCATCACCCTGCTTATACACTGCCCCACTAGGCTAAATCCACTATCAATATCTATAGATATAAATGAACGTGATGCACCCATATACAACACAACACTTACTAATGTACAAGAAACAAGTATATTACCTCTCTATTTCGATGGAACAGCCACAATCTCCACAAGTTTAGGATTTACTACACGTACATGTCATGCCTCTCTTCCTTATGATGTCATCTTTATCTTCAGAGTGGCCCCACTCTGCTAAATTGGGTGATTATTCCCCAAAGAAACACATCCACCACCTCTACTGCCTCATCTCATAGAACTCACATTTCTAGAACTAGATGGTGTAGAAGACCCCCTTATCAAACTCTGACACTGAGTAGCTAGTCCCTTAGCACCAGCTTTTCATTTTTTCCAATAAGATGTTTATAGGTGCTCCAAATTTCCACAAAACTGGAACTCCACTGGTGGTTGAGGACAATGTGTATGATATTGTCCATGCCTACAAAACTGGTTGGCAATTTACATTAGAATTATTCAGTGTAACTGTTATACTAAATTCCCACCTTTCGTTCCACTATCCTGTCTAATATTCTCTTAATTGCGCTTCCTACTATAGGAAGGTGCACTCCCTATTTGTCCTACTAATAGTGTAGTATTGGAAGCCTCTATCAGGTTCCCCTATGAAATGAGATCCCGATTGACCACTTCTGAAATTTTCTTCAGCCTAAAAATATTCAAATAGGAATTAATTACATAGATAAGTATATTTATAAATCCTTTTGTTGAAGAAGCCTCATGTTCTACCAATTCTAGAGAAAAATGTTTTAAATAGGTGAAATGTTTAGTGTACTCAATTATTGAAAATCTTCATAGTGTTAGATATACAAAATCTAAAGCCTTATCTTACCTAATCTTTTCCGGATATAAGTGTTCCAAGAAATTATCCAAATAATCCTTCCAAAACATCTCCTCAGTGTGTCTAGATTGTACCTGAATGTCCCACCAGCGCATCATGGAACCCTTCAACATATAATTATCAAACATCACCCTCCACTCTCCCAGAGTCTCAAAATGGTTATGTATCATCTCTATATATTCAATCCTAAATTAAGCTCCCTCAAGTCCACCCCTCTTTATTAAAATAAGAAGGGTGTTGTAGCTAAATCTCCCTTATAAACTTATACATGATTTGTTGAACCCACCATGTGTCTCTCTTTATTAATTGCATGAAACAAGCAATGTTCGCATGAATCAATTTTAATTCTTCCATATCTTTCACCAATGGAGCATCAAGCTCCTGGTCTGGTGGTTAATTTTGTGCCATACCCCACAGTCTCACCCTTAACAAGCGTCGTTGAGGCATACTCCTACAAATCCAAACACATATCTCAGGTCTCATAAAATAACCTTATATCAGTTACGGAAGATGAGAAACAAACACAACACGGTTCAACATGGGTTTTCCCCCTTTTTGTCACCACTCGATCAAAAAATGAGGCCTTTCCACTAACCAAAAACATCATACACCGAGGTCTTGTTTAACATTGTTATATTCATCCAGTTTAATTAATTAGACAATTAATTGGTAACAATATATCAAATTAATATATTCTATGATTAATTAATTTCTCATACTCAATTAAACTTCCATGGTTCTCATGAGACACCAATTAATTATAATTTTTCATCATTATTCCAATCTCAGAACAAGGAAAATAGTTCAAGTACAATAACATACATATAACACATTTTTCCATGAGTTCCGTGAATGATCCATGTCACAAAAACCCTAAGTGACAAGATTGGTGCATGCAAACTCAAGTATCATTCCTCCTTAATCGATGAATAAAAATTAAACAATTTTAAAAAAATTACCACATCACACCGCAAGTAAATCACCAATGGTGAAATGATATTCAATTGTAACAACAAACAACAATCACAATAATCCCACCCTGAGTACTCATATTTTCCCCCGTACATGTGTTTGGAACTCCCATGAATGAGATCATTAACAATCCTTGACACATCCTACTCTCATTTCTACCATTTCAAAAAATTAATATAAAGTAATAATGAATAAATGATTACTCTTCTAATAACAATTTCTGACATCCCGAACTAGGAGACACTAAAAGGATCCCCGAGTTGTATGGAATCATTACCTCAATCACGCCTCCCAGTATTCCCAAAGGCGCCGACTAGAAGCTCGGGTCTGGTAAGCCAATCTTGGGGATTCTATACACTAAATTATCTACCTAAAACACTAATGGACTAAAATAAAAATATCCACATATGGAATAATATAAATAACCATAACAATACATTAACATATTATATTTAAACCAATAAAATATAATACTCAAATGAAAGGTAAAAAATTATATGAAAATGTATGTTCCATGTGTCTACAATGAACCCCATATTAACGAGACAGTGACTCCAAAATGGGTCCCAAACTACGTATTTTTCCCTCTCCCATGATCTTATCCCAAACAAAAACATATCTCCTGGCCTTTCCCTTATCATATACGGTAACTACATTGTTTACATTGGTGTCGATCAGGCGGCCCAAAAAGGGTGTGAGTAAAATTCATTAGGACACCACCAACGATGTCTAAAACGAGTCTAGTCAAAAGATAGTGCACAAAGATCTATGAATCAATAAATATAAATCCTAATTTAAGTAGTCATCCCATTTTCATTTAATCGTTAATTATCATGTTAGGCCAATTTTCAACTAATGTTTCTAATTTGTGTCAACAATCAGTATCATTAATTACTTAGTTTAGGTCGTTAGGTCAAATTCCCTAAATCATAGTAAAATAATAATTCATTATTATCATTAAATTCTTTTAGGTCATAATTTCCACAAAAACAAATATTGTTGAGTGTAAGATTTTATTCACAACACTTTGTTTCACATTCGGTGTACTTCTTTATGATAAGAACCACATTATCTCAGGATTTTATATTTGTTGGGGAGGAACACTGTTTCCATGTCCCAACTTTTAATTGGTGTTGGAAGCCATGCCAAACACCACGAAATATCATCCATTTAATCATTTTATAATTCATAACATTTTCTAACATTATTCATTTACTAAAACAATGAATAGTTAAACATATCAAAGGCCATTAGTTAATTCAAAAATTAACAAAGAAAATAGCCCATTAATTAATTTATCAATTAATTGATCAGTCAACACAATTCTCATTCCTTAATTAATTATTCACTATTAATTATCCAAATAGCAACCCAAAAAGTAATAATTATTTATCAAAATTAATTATCATAGATCATATCATGTCACATACTTAATTCTCACAATTATTTATCTTAGATCACATCATGGAACATTATTAATTCTCATAAAAAATTATCATACATAGAAAAAAAAATATTCCCATAATGAATTCCCAAAAATTATTTATATTATTAAAATAATTATCATTTGGGAAACCCCCCGCTGTCTTTATGCAATTGAATTACCAATTAAATAACTAAGGCAACTCAATTCAATATCGCGTTCTTAAATACTCAAATTTAAGAAATTAATCATGTTGTGAATTTTTTAAATCATAAAAAACATTCACATATCATAAATCATGACCACGAGAGTATGATTTAGACCACCTACCTCTGTTTATTGACAAATTACAGCCCACGAGAAATCCAAAAAAATCTGAGCGGTACAATATTGTTGATCAGGCACCTTATATAAATCCCAAAATAAATAATTATGATAAGAAATCAAGATCGTGTAATTCTATATTTAGATGTAAAATTTTATATCTATATCATACATCATGGGTTTAGGTCCACTAAATTAGTAGATATTTTCCATGAAAATAATTAGAAACGATAGAGAAGTAACGGGGAATGCATCAGGATGAAATCCACTAACTAGGTGGATAAATGATCGTCAATTTGGTATTTCGATCTCAATGAATGGTGTTAAGATCACATTGGATTCTATCTTGGATGTTTTGGAAACACTTAAAAATTTTCAATCCTGAGACAAGGTTGAACTAAGGAGGTATCAGGGGGTTTGGGTGGGTTTAAAAAGGATTTTTTGATATTAGTCTTCAGCATGCACAGTTTCCTGGGAAGAGGTTCATAGATCGGGTAAACTGTGTGCCTACCATGCATACCCATCTATCTAGGTTTGCAGAGATTGCATGGTTTGGTCACATAGTTTTTCAAACCAAGCACAAACTGTTTGGACATATATATCCTGTTTTTCAAACATAACACATTTTTGTCTCATGATTTGTCAAACTGTACGCAAACCATGAATATCACGTTTTCTTCTAGTTTTTATTAAAAATTCAGCCAAACTCACCTCAATAAACAACTACAAAACAAGATAACATAAAAGAATAAAGAATTAATTGAAAACATTCACAAGAAGACTCCATTAAATGGGTATATCTTATAGGAAAGGAGAAGGATGATATATCCCGATGATGAATGCAGGCGGATAAACAATAATCAATGACATGGAATTCCAGTTTTCACCAATTACTGATTGAATATTTGATGTACAGTTTCAAAAATATTATGAATTCACTAACCCTTCATAGAATAAAATTAAATAGAAGGACCACAATACTAAGAGTATGATATGTGGTTTAGTAATTCTTGCGGGGTGGATAATTATTAAATGAATAAAGAGAATATATCTTTTTAATTATTCTGATATAGGTTTCATCATATCCCACTACCATGAATGGATCATGACCAAAAAACAATTCCAAGACCCATTTTTTGGTGTTAATGTTATAAATCCCTCCCCCTAAATATATCATGTTCTTTATGTGGTCTTCATCCATTGAAACGCTACACAAATAATCCATTGTTTCACATAATAACTATGATGAAATGATCTGAGACCGATGTTTTTTATCCAATATGACATTATGGAGGTGTGAAGAGAGAACCACAAAAACGTTCAAACTTATAGTGGAGGGTGCATCAAATGGAGGGAAACTGGTTTAGTGGTTGATGAGGAAGGAAGTGTGCAGCCATACACGAGGCATGGTTTTGATGTGATGTATAGACAAATACAAGAATGAAAACATAAGAGGAGGATCTCGTGGCGTCACAGGCCATATGTGGAAAAGGGGAGTTTCGGTAGGTGGTTGTGGTGGTGGTTGTCGTAAGATGTGTCTCAAAGGATACATTATAGGTGGACACTAAGGTTGCATGGCCACAAGACCATGGGGTTGGGACGTTGTGCCTTCCAAGTTGAATGCGTAGACAGGTTGACCAGGAACACATAGGTGAGCCGTGTGCTTAATGAGCGATTTGGATGCAATAAACCACGTTGGGTGAACAATTACATGATCCATCTTTCAATCAGGATGACCTATAATGAATTCTTTGGATCCGATCTGGATAAATGGGTTGGGTCAGGTCAGTCAGACCAAGTCAGGTCAGATCTAGACGGGACCAATTTTAATAAATTGGTCATATCTTTCAAATAATTTATCTGTTTTACAAGCCATTTCCAGAAATAGGACCCATGTGACAGAGATGTATTTTTGAGACTCTTTGTATGGAAAAAGATCTTCTATTCAGGTATGGATCATGTTTTCTGGTATTTTTTATAAAAAGGGGGTGTTTTCAAAAAATTTGAATACACCAATCCTGTACATGGGAGTACACGTCGTGTACTAGTATGGCCAAGGTAGTTGTTTACTGGTCGTGTAATGGCCGGGATATGGCCATGTTGGGTGACAAGGATGACTACTAATGTCACATGCTGGTTGAGGAGAATACAAAATGTATTCATTAATAGTACACATCATGTACTTTTTCATTTAATTGTATAACCGGACAAGGGTTGCCTCTAACACTCATATATGTATTATTATAAATGTGACTCAAGAAGGGGTATACCAAATCACTGATTATTCTCTTATCCATTGATCCATCATCCATTCTCTAAATAAAACACTGTTTGTTGTGTTGGAATCGCCTCAGTGAGTTCTTCCATTTTCTTGATCCCTCTATCCCGATTCGTCCTCGTTCTCAAGTTTATTAATGATGAAGTTATTTGACATTTTTTAGATATACGTCATTTTAAGCATATTAAAGGGAAAACGTCAGAGTATATTGATCATTCAATAACGCGGTAGGTGGTTTTTTTCCTTTAATTATTTTTCATTTAGTTTTATGTGTCAATATAGTGATTACCCATGTTTCGTGTATCTCTGGTTAAGGAACTGTAACCTATTTTTATATGCCTTAGATTTATAGATGGATTAAGGGTTTTTGATGTGATATAATGTGAAATTTCATGTTTCTGGAACACCTCATGTGTGTTTTTCCTTCTTTGAATTCTTAGGGTCATTTGGTCCCTATTTCCTATTATGGTGACCTTTTTTCCTTCCTTGATAGAATGAAACTATTAGACACTAGCAATCTATAAAATTCTTGGGATATGAATTAGAATTGTTTATCCATATTTCAGTATTGATTAATTTGGTCTATATAATATCATTTACACACTATTGAATAACATAGGGATGTGTGAACCTGGTTTAGTTAGAACACATGGGTATTGATGGTGAGTGCCCCCTCATAGTGTCAGTTATATTTAACTCTACGAGGCCAAAAGGGTGATTGACCATGCGTGCTCCCTTAGAGTGTCTATAGTTTTATTTACGAAAGCACAGGGAGAATTGAACTTGACTTCTTCCCTAAATAGACTATAGTTATTTTGTATAGGCCATATGTGGAATTGACAGTGAGTTATTCCTCTGAGTGTCTTTCCCTTTTTATTACATTATTTCAGTAGAGGGGATAGACTGTGTGATCTAACTAGAGGGTTAATGGTAATATTGAACGTTTGTGACATGTCTATCATGACAAAGCACGTGCTTGGATTCAATCCAATTAGGTAGTGTTATGAGATACCTATATGTAATACTTACTTGGTTAAATGAGGTATATTAATGATAATTAAAGTAAATAGACCTTTAGGATTGGTTACTTTTGTTTACAACTAGTTTATTTGCTACATTTCCATTATTTCTTGTAATATATAAACACTGACAGTTAGGCACTAATCGTATGGAGGTTTCCTTCTAGGATTCATCTATAAACCTTATTTGGGTCATGCTTTTGGACCCACAAAGTTTATATAGTTGCATGTATAGATAAGGTAATGTGATTTTCATCATCAGGTACTTGATTGCTATGGGGCTAGAGAGAATGAGACCAAGATAAGGCTTTCTATGCACTGGATTTTATTTGTTTTATTTTGTACATTATTTTAGTACAATATTTACTGCATTTTGACTTTTCTTGCTATTTTACTAGACATATATGACATGCATCATTTATATATGTGCTCAAGTTGTTTATATACAATAGTATTCTATTGTTTACTTGTTTAATGGTATTTTTTATTCTACTACTGTTTATTATTTATTATTCCACTATGCATACATGAACAATGAGGGCATACATTCCCCACTATAATAACCAATGACTTCATTTCTAGTCGGTATCCTTTGATGTATGGGGAAATATGCTTGATGACATGTGACCAACCGAGAAGGGGGAACCTTTAGGTGGCACTCGGAACTAGGACGTTACATAGTGGTATCAGAGGTAAATGTTTATTTTCTCTATTGTCTTATTATATTGAGCCTATAGACTGAGATATGAAAGAATAGGTTGTTGGTAATAAGATTTGTCTAAGAGTACCTAACCCATGTATAGGGAAAATTTAATATACCTTGATTATTACATTTTTTGGTTTTGGAATTATTAGATTTTATTTGATTTCTCTGGTGGGTGATTCACATATTTTTTGTTGTTTTGATTTATATAATTTAGGATCTATTTATAAAGTAATATGATGAGAAGAGGGTATTCCATCTGATGCATCATATATGCACTTGATAAAGATCACATTCCATCCCATTTATGGTGCATTACTGATTGCATGTAGTTGTGATTGATGTTTTGATAGATATACATTTTTTGTGATAGATATCTTAATTGAATAATTGGTATTTTGATAAGGTATTGATAAATTTAATGTTTCATTTGAATGGATGCGGAAAATTGGTCCATGAGGTGTTGTGGGCCCTCTTGTATCATCATTTAATGGATCATATTGATCGTTAATTGAATTTATATATGATATTCCAAGACAATGATGAAAATCATTGATTCGCAGGAGTATGGCCCCCCACAAATCAAAATTTTGGACTTAAAAGCTTGTTTCAATGTTTTTATGGGCTTCTAGAGTAGTTTCTGAGGCTTATTATTTGAAAAAACCTAGAATACATGGAGTCTGATGATGAATATAGACCTTGTATCGTTCAGTTCAAGAAGAAAATGTTTTTCATAAGTATACTCCTTGTACTAATAGTACATTTCATGGAGTATTTAACCTTGTGACCAAATGTGTAGGCATAAATATTGGTTGGAAATATAATCCAGAACACTATGTGTACTTGGTATACACACCGTGTTTTGGTGATCCAAGTATCCAGTCATGTGACCAATGACATTGGTGACTAAAAATTTTGGTTTTACACACCATGTCCCATTCTATCATTTTGTGTATAGTCGACCGTGTCTTCGACCAAGTGACTAATGACACAAGCGGTTAAGACATAAGTGTTATGCGCCATGTGTAGGTTGAACACGTCGAGTTGTTTTACACTGGAGAGAACCATGTGATTTAGCCATGTATAAGGACTTAGACAAGAGGGAAAAATAAAGTTCAATTTGTGTTTCACAGAGATCACGTCACATGTTTGGGTTGTTACACGACTCGTTTGGGAATATATGAATTCCCATGTGAATGACTAAAGGGACACACAATATAGGAGTTATACACGCCGTAAATCCCATTATTGTAAAACATTATTGTTTTCTTCTCCTGAACCATTCTTACTTTTCTATGTTTTAGTTAGTTATAATCATAAATTGAGGTGTGCACATGACATTGATTCCAAGAGGTTTCACACTCCGTTGTGGATTTGGACGACTAGTTTACAATAGTTCAAGTGGTTCCCTCTTGATATTTGTGTTATTCTCTTTTTATGGGACCATTATGTCATAGATAGAACGGGCTATGACATCATTCTCAGAATGGTCTGGTTATTTCCCTTCTAGGCTGTTATTGACTACTATCATTGTATGGTGAGTATCACATCACCAGTGGGAGGTTCATGTATACATAGGGATGAATGTGATGTCTTTGCATGCAAAGCTAATTCCAATCATCCTGGGTTGAGAGGTGATACAACCCATATTGATAGTCTGTATCTTGATGACCATGTGACTTCACATATGGAATTTCTTCCAGTGGTCAATCATTTAAGGGATGTTTTTCTAGACGATTATTCACATTTTCCTCTAAATGGAGAGGTAGTGTTTTCTATTGAGCTTGTGTCAGGGATAAAAACAGTGTTCATTACTCCTTATATGATGGCCACACCAGTGTGGTAGGATCTCCAGAATATGTTAGAGGAGTTACAGGAAGATGGATTCATCCAGCCTAGTAATTCTCATTGGGGCCCAGCTAATCTTTTTTCGAATAAGGCGTATAGTACAGTAAAAATTTTTCTAGGTTATCGAAAGTTTAACCAATTGAAATCCTGTACCAATATACCTTTCCAAGGAATGATGATATATATTATCATCTTCATAGAGAACGCGTATTCTCAAATATTTAAATGACATCTATTTATCATAATTTTCACATTCATCCATTAGATTTTCCTATTACAACCATTTAGAGAACTTATGGTCTACACGAGTTTGTGGTTATGCCATTCGGTCTCACGAACACATCATCGGTTTTCATAGCGCTTATGAAATGAGTGTTCCATATTTACATGTATTATTTTGTGGTAGACATGGTGGAAGATATCATAGCATACTCTCACACTCGACACGACCATTCCAAAAATCTGGAAATCATTTTGAGTACACTGAGAGATAATAATTTATATGATAAGCTCTCAAAATGTAACTTTTGAATAGACAACATTCTCTTATGGGATCATGTTATCTCGGAGACATGACTATCAGTAGACACAGAAAAATTTAGAGCAACAATTTAGTGGGAGTAACCAAAGAATCTCGTTGAGGAATGATGTTCTCAAGGGAATGATGGTTACAACATGCCTCTTATACAAGACATTTCATGCTTAGTAGTTCCACTGAAGTGATAGTCCAAGATGGGATCAATGTATATTTGGAAAGAATCCAAATATTCATCCTTTCAAGTTCTAAAAGGGATATTTAATTCAACACTAATACTAATCTTGCACGTCCTAGGAAAGAGTTACACTATATACTATAATGCATTAGGTATCGGGCTGGGATCAGTGGTTATGCAGGGGGAAGGAGTTGTTCCATATGGGACTCTGTAGATGAGGCCAAATGAGAGGAAAAACCCGACACATGAACTTGAGATAGTTGGAGTTGTTAATGCCTTGCACTTTTGGATAAATTATCATTTGGGAGATCATTTTCTAGTGTAAAATAACAAAAAAAGTCTCATGTATGTATTTAATCAGTGTGATATGAATTTGAGGTAGTTATGGTGGGTTGAGTAACATCATTCTATTAACTTTGTTCTTTCTTATATGCCTAGGAAATGTAGGGTAGTGGCTGATTCATTGATATTTAGGACTCAGATACATACAGAATAGGAGGCCACCAATAAATAGAAACTAATGACTCTATTTGTTGAGATGAATTTTGATGTTCATGACAGAAAAAAGAATATTTTTCATTATTCTATAGATATTAACTCTTCCCAACATAATCAAGTGAAAATAAGGAAGATAACAGTTTTCAGGGTCATGTCCTACTTTAGAGTTTGTCAGGGGAGGAAAATACTCCTCGGTGAACCCTAGGAAAGGATGAGGTCTTGTGCTTTTATGGTCGTATATGGGTGTTAACATACATATGTGAGGATTTGATGTGGGATTTTCATTCCTTAATTTGGGAAGTTCATCATAGTTTCACAATGATGTATTGAGATTTACACTATCAGTATTTGTGTTTAGGTATTAAGAGGGATGTTTATAGATTTGTTATGAGATGTTCTGTTTTTTAGTAGGCAAGAGAATTGAATCAGAGACCATCATGGATTTTATAGCAATTAACCATTCCCGGGTGGAATTGGAATGATCTCATGATGGATTTCGTGACAGGTTTACCATGATTGAGTCAAGAGAATGATGTGTTTTGGGTGTTTATCGACATTCTTTTGAAGGAAGAAAACATCATACCTATTAGGGATACATTCAGTGTTGATGATCTTTGATGGTTCTATATCTGAGATAATGTATGTTTTCATTGTGTTCTATGCTCTATCGTTTCAAATATAGATTCCCATTTTTCATCTCGTGTCTAAAATGGATTATAGAGGGATTTTGGTATACAAGTAATTCTGATTACAACATACCATCCCCAAACTAATGTACATTTCTAGTGCACAATTCAGGTGCTGGAGGACATTCATCGGGCATGCGTCCTTGATTTTGGAGGTTTTTGGGAGAATCACATACCTCTAGTGGTGTTTTCCCATAATTATAGCTTTTAAGAAACTATACAAATGGTACATTACAAGGATTTTGTATAGTAGGCCATGCTGATAACCCTTTTGTATGCTGGAAGTAGGAGAGGAAGCAATGTTGGGATCTCATCTTTTACAGGAGACCACTATGAAGGTGCAGTGGATTCAAAAAAGGATGGATACTGCACAATCTCGACAGAAGACTTATATTGATCAATGGAGACATCTTATGATGTTTGAGGTAGGAGATCAGGTTTTATTATGTGTCACACTGAGTTTGGGACACAGTAGGATTATAATATTGGTGATGATTTTAATGAAATATGTCGGACAATTTTTGGGTTTGTAGATAGTTTGGCCGATGTCTCATTGGTTGTAGTTACCTCCGAGGTACTAGGATATTCTCAACGTCTTCCATGTTTCTCAGCTATGATGTTAGTTATTATAACCATATAATGTCTCTAAACATGAGGGTGTTTAGATTAAGGAGGATACATCATTCTAGGAGTATCCTATATGGATTGTGGATTGAATCAGAATGGTTATCTAGGTCTAGTATTTCCTCTGGTATGGTTGTTGTTGTATCATGACCAAGTATGAGATGAGACTTCGGAGAGGGAGATTGATGTACGATCTTAGTGGCTAGTGTTGTTCAAGGGTCCTTCATCACTACCTTGTTTGGGAAATTTGAGGGAGAATTAACTTAAGGGTGGATGTTTATAAGAAGCTGGGTCCTCCTTTCAGTTATGAATCTTTTTTTAAGGTGTTTTGAGAAGAAAAGAAAGGTTTTGGAAATTTTAGAAGTACACGTCATGTAGTTTAGAGTACATGTTGTCTACCAGGTTGATGTAGGTATCCATGTACTAGCTCTTTAACTACCGAGACATTTCCGTATGGAGTGATGTGGACGAATGCTAATTTCAGGGGGCTGGCTGAGGGGAATACACCACGTGTTCATTAATAGTACACATTGTGTAATTTTTATTTTAATTGTTCTATCAGACCGAGGATGCATCTAACCCTCAAATCTGTCTTCTTCTAGATGTGACTCGATATGGGGTATAGATTATTGTAGATTCTTCACTGAGTCATTGATATGTCATATGTTCTCCGAAACAACCACCATCAATTGCATTATAATCTCCTCAGTGATTTCTTCCATTTTCATGAGACCTATTTCCTTAATCTTCCGTGTTCTCGAGTTATTCAATGTTGAAATATTTTTATGTTTTTCTAGTCATATGTCATTCAAGGTTGATTTATGGTCCGATGCCAGAGTATATCGATCAAACATGGTCAAGTAAGGTGGTTTTTTTTTCATTTTGTCATTTGTCATTGTGTTTAATATGCCAATGTACTGATTACCCACGTTTTGGGTATCTCAGGATAATAAATAGAACCCCTTTTCACCTACATTAGATATACTATTTTATTAATGGGTTTTGATGTGATATTATGTTAAATTGCATGTTTCTGGATGACCCATGGGCCCTTTTTTCTTAATTGAATGCTTTGGGATATTTTGGTCCAGGCTTACTATGAGGCATTCCTTGTTTCCTTTCCTTTCTTGATAGGATGGAACTATTAACTCTTGTTGTCTTTTTAATATTTTTTATATACATTTTAAATTAATATCCATTTAGTAGTATATATTACTTTTGGATATTTAATATTATTTATGAACAATTGAATTACATATTTCTCTGAGAACACGGTGTTGATAGACCAAAACAGGGATTGATGTTAACTTCCCCCTCAGAATGTTTGTTATATTTCACTCTACGAGACCAAAAGGCGGATTGATAGTTAGTGATACCTCAGTGTTTCTATAGTATACACAATGAGACCATTGGGATAATTTAAGTTGAGTACTTCCTTTGAGAGTATGAAGTTATTATGGAAGGACCATAGGGGGAATTGATGGCGAGTTCTTCCTCAGAGTGTCTTTTCCTTTTTTATTGAAATTTTTTGACAGAGGGGTTAAACTGTGTGAGCATTCCAGAGGTTTAATGGAAATATTGAACGTTTTTCACACATCATCCAATAAAATGAACAAGTTTGGATTCTATTATTTTAGGAAGTACTTTGAGATTCCTATTCAGGATGCTTACCTGATTAAATGAAAAAAATTAAACAATAATTATTTAAAATGGAACTGCGAGATTTATTAATTTTTAGTACTCCACGTTTTTTTTGTAACACCATAAGATTGGATACTATGTTATCACATTAAATTAATTCAATAGCTTGCGATATACGCATCATCGAGTTCGAGCGCACCAAGTCATACCAAACTAGTCAGTCTATAATTGGTTATGAATTTATTTTAAAAAATTAATTCTTTACATATCCTATATAATTTTAACATTCACCATTTTAGTTTCATTGACATAATTTAAGGACAAATTCAATTTTTCAGATAAAAGATATATTATTAAGAAAATGTTTTTTTTCTGCCTTTTAATGTAGAACAATTTTTAAATCCAATATTTGACACTTTAATATATTCAATTCAGTGAAATTAAATTCTTTTTTTGAAGTGGGACATAAATATTTACTTTGGATAAATTTTTGGTACTTTTCGGATAACCTTTGTATTTTGATCAATAGAGAATAATACAAATGTTTTGTTGAAAAATACATTTTTAAATGAAATAATTTATATTCTTATGTTATTAATTTTAGTTATTTTAAAGTATATATAGAATATATTTTTATCATTTAATATAACATAAGTCATTATATATAATTTCACAATTAAATTGGATAGAAACACCTATAAATATTTTAATAGTTTTTACTTTTTAAAAACCCTCATTCTTGTTTTGATAATGCGAATTAATTATAAATTAATAAATGAAACTTATATGTATTTAATATTGAAATATATACATCATTTTTTAATTTGGAATATCAATATTTGATTAGGGTGATTTTTTTGGGTTTTTCTAAAATTATTCATTTTTTGATTAATAATGAAAAATACTACATTATTGTTTAAAATCGACGTTTTATTTAAATAATTATTTTTTATCAGTTTTTTATTTAAATTACAAAATAGAAAAATGAATCCAATATTATCCCATTTATTTCATTGGATCCATTTTATAATAAAATTATAAATATAAAATTTTATTGATATTTTTAACATCTTTTTTACCCACCTTCTAGGGACATTTTAAAAGTTTCAAAAAAAAATAATTTTAGTGATTCTATGATTTTAATTTTAGATATATGAGAGACATAGTTGGAATCAGTAAGTAAAATTTTGTTCAATAAAATGAAAACAATTTTTGAGGAATAGTAAATTTTTAATTTTATTTACCATGGTTTAAAAGAATAATGGTAATTAAAGGTAAAAATGATATTATAATTACCCTGAAACATGTCTAATTTCAACTTGATAAGTTTATTTTGACCAAAATAAACATTTGGAATAAAATATGTATCTTTTTAATCAACATTCCTTATATTAAGACATTTATTATTATTTTATGTAAAGAAGAGTTAAAAGTATTAAATTCAATTTTTCATAACAAAAAAAATATTTATTATAGGTTTATACAAAAGATAAATTTTACTATAAACATTAATTAGAAATATAAAATGATTTCCGATAATATGGTATTTTATTTACAGTTTTTAGAGATTATATAATTAAACTTATTTATAACGCAATGATGATGAATTGATTACCTTATTAATGAAACATTAAAATAATTGATGTTATAAATATAAAAATAAATTTTAATTGAGACTTTTCATGAATTAAATGAATTTTCTAGGTTATTATGACATGATATGGTTAATTGAATGATTTTTTTCAATGAAATAATGTTTTTACAACTTTTAAAAAAACCAAATACTAAATAGTTTCATAATTAACATAAATGAGTTTTTAAAGTATATACTATTTTATTATAGATAAAATACTCCAATAAATATAAAACTTGACTAAAAACATAGATAAGGTTTTATTTTTCATTTATTAACCACTTGAGGTTATATTACTATTTTATGGTACGTTTATTAACCATATAATATCAAAATACAAAAAGACATGGTAAAAGATCAACTATTTGGCTACGAGTTAAATTTAAATGATAATGTTATTATGATGACCTAAACATGTATAAAACCTATTAGATGAGTGTTTTTCGACCCATAACCACTTTATGATATAAATTAATGCACTGTGAGCCTGTAAAAACTGAAAATTATTATATAATAAAATAATATTTCAAGATTTTCATAAAGGGCCTCCCACCTTTGTTATAAAAGGGAACTTTTACTTCTCTCAAATTCATACCTCCAAAGCCATTTGGATTTCCCTTACCCTGCTCAAATATCCTACCAACTACACTCAATTAATATTAGTGGCCTTAAATTGATTATAAATCCATACTATGGATCCCTTTTGATCAAATCAAAATGAAGAAACTGAAGAAGATATAATTATTTCATCACGTATTTCAATGCTCATTCCTTCTTCAACTTTCCTATTTCTTTGTTGTTTCCATAGAAAAATAATGAATTCATACCCTTTTATATACTAATATATTATTATTATTATTATGGTACAACCATATTCACTATTAAATCCATCATATGAATGACAACATCACCAAACATGCGTACGTATGACATACCGTCTTCTTATCGTGGTGTAGTTTGTTATTCAACACACCATTATTTGGATTGGTATAATAATGAATACAAGTGATTTAAATAATAAATATAACATGTTAATGGTTCTGTTTATATAATATACCATCCAATTAGATACTATATCCCCATCAATATAATGATATTGTCGCTCGTGTGTATGAACGGATTACCATCTCCACGATGCGATGGGATTTTATTTCTCAACGTAACCATTCAAGAATAATTTTAATATGAAGATTAAAAATAATTTTTAAGAACATAATATCATTATTTACATGAATCAAATATTTCATATTCAGCACTAACATGACTTATATTACAAAACATATAGAGTAAATCATATCAGATTACACCAGAAAGAATGATAATATTGAAATATTAATAAAAAAGCTATATTTCAAGATCATATATGATGTCATTTTTATGTATGTAATACTTTCATAATATAATAAAATTTAATTAACTATTATAAATTAGTTTAATGTACTATCTACTTAGTAAAATCACAAGGTAAGGGGTTTTCATATGCCTTTTTATTCCTGTGAGATTCATGCTATATTTTCCACTATTTCCTTTTTTGTGGTATATCTACTGGCCATGATTTTATTCATAATATAATATAATATAATTTATATGTATTTACATCTTTGTTCTATTATCCTCCTTTCATGGGGTGTATATTTTTTATGTTACCAAATAGGTAAGGGAATTTCTAATTACAATTTATCACTAATTGTGTTTTACACACACTTCATTGATCATTTTATTCCATGATTATGTGTGAAATCAATATTTATTTATTTATGTAATAATTTCACTTTTTATTTGTGTGGATATACTTTTGATACAAATAATAACTCCACTTATAGGTTCTCAATAAATTTATTTGAACATGTTAAGGGTAATCTTAACTCAATTTCCATTCATTGAGTTAAGCATCCAAGTCATTGGTTTTGTTTTTACAAGAATATTTGTAAATGTATTCAGATTGATTTACCCTGAAATATAAAATCATATTGTGTGTATTTATATTTGTCACACATAATTATTACATTGACTTATTATTAATCTATGAAAATAGTCTTTATAAGGGATTTTATCTCAATTTTCATTCAATCGAGACTTCATTGTTGTTAAGAACCAATTAACTATTATATGTGTTTTATACTATTCTTTTACATATTATATCATGAATACCGTTATTATAATTATATTATAATGTTTTAATAAATGTTATTTCTCAATTATTTTTATTCAATCCTCATCCATTTGGTTGGGAACTCTTTCACTAAAATATTATTTTATATGTTTTAAGGATTTGTTCATATAATTTATTCTCTTTAATGTCCCTTATTTAAAAAAGGTTTTTACATATTTATTTATATGGAAATGATTGTTTTGAAATTACATTCAAAATAATAAATGTCTTATGGGAGACTTATATTCAGAAATTTTTTTTAAATGACTTCTTTGATAAATAGTGTGACTTTTAAATGTTTTCAAGGAAAAGGGGATATTTCAATCAAATAATTTTACTGATTATTTTCATCTATTTCAATATAATTAATTGCAATTTATTCTAGAATAAGGAAGATTTATTATAATAGAATCATCCATATTGTATAGAATGAGTTATGTTTGAGTGTGGGTGTATTACTTTTATACCATTCTTTGTTTATGGTTTAGGTGTTGACATTTTGTATGCTAATTTTAATAAAAATGTTTATGTTATGTTTCACCCTTTTCATACGAGGAATGATTTGGACTTAGTATGTTATGGGTGGAGCCTGCTACATGTCCTTCATTAATCAATAGTTATCATGAGACAAAATAGTGTCTTTGCACAAGGCATTGACAAAATCTTATTTTTAGTCTCTGCACGAGGACCTACTATGTGGTTATGATGTCCAACATTATTCATTCCATCATTATGAAACATTCCATTGATATTACATGTGAGTATTTAACTAGTAGAATATCTATGTGAAGAAGTATATTTCATTATTTTATTTTATCTTTTCCATATTATACTGATGTTTATGTTTTAAAGGCTTGTGTTTTAGTCTTATATATTACCTTAAATGTTTATGAATGTTTTATCTATATTGTTATCTCTACTGAGCATCTGAGCCCACCCTGTTCTATGTTATATTTTTTCCTAGATGTGATGAAGTATATTACAATTAACCTACAGGAATAGGATAAAGGATATGAGTGTGTTCAAAGGGGGCATAATATTGTTTGTTTCGTGATGTAATGTAAAACTTGTGTAATTTTCTATTAATTCCAAGGCTACTAAAATAATCAGTAATTAGTGACATGATCTCTTATGATCATTCTAATGTTATGTAACAATTCAATGAGTATGAGTAACGAGGGCCCGGGTGTTATAATAGATATTATAGGATGTTTATTACAAACCTTGTAAAGTAGATTTAGAAAAACTCTGATTGGAGAACATTATTTTAAGAAAAAAATTGAGGATTAGTATAAAAGAACGTCCAAATTTTTGTTAGTGTATTTATTATGTGGGTTTTCCAAGAAAATAAATTACTGTCTGGATACGATCAGGTAGAGGCAGCTCTGCACAGACATACCTAGCACTGAAAACTCTGACAATGAGTTTCCGTCGTGACGTGGGGTATCCCGGTACATGACAATGAGCCTTGCTGAAATTTTGGTCACGACACTCTTAACAAATATTCTTATTATAATTCACATGATTATTAGAATCTTATTTGAAGGATTTTGATATAAGATGAGAATAAACAACCCTGGATAATCCTAAGTTGTTTTAGATTCAATATATTGTGTGATTGTTTTCTTTAATGATTTTAAAACTATTATATATAAAACTATTCTATCTGGTTTTAGATAATGGTTATATTCCAATGATGTAAGAGTAACATTTAACATGATGTACAAGGTGGTAATGGTGGTGGAAACAAACAACGATATGGAGTATTGATAGGACTAAAAGATATCATGTTCATGCTGAATCAGTTTTACAAAACTTTTGTCAACAACATATACATTAAACAACTCTTGAACACAACAATGAATATAAAGGCAGAGAATGATAAGAGTTATAGTAGTGGGGACCATGGATAAATTAATTCTCAATTACAATAATAGAGAAAAGGTGGATGGAGACACCCCTGAAAGTTTCTCAATGGAAAAAAATTATTTACATGTGAGAAATAAGGAAATAAAGTAATGAATTATCGAGGAAAAGTAATGTGTACTGTGGAATAAAATAAAAATGATACTAAAAATCCATTTATATTATTTTCCATAAATGAAGATGAATTGGAAGTTTTCGAATTCAATTTCATATTCTACAGGATAACCTCTATGTCATGGAATAAACTTATATGGAAATAAATGGATGGAAAAATGTTAAAAAGTATTAATCCTCTTTGTTGATAGGATTACATTGGAAGAATTTTATCTTTCATGTGAAGACCCGGTGATTGTAATGTGAAAAAGCTATGTGAAGAAAAATTATCTTTTATTTTGTTCATATAGTTATAATTAACCATTTGGATTTATAAGATCCATGAATTTGAGTAAATTGAAGGTTATTACTTTTCAAAAAGAAAATTCAATTTGTGAGATAACATTTTTGGTTGAAATATGTTATGTAAATTTTTGAGGAATTTCTCTCATTTTTTGGAATTTTATAAAATTATATAGTTTTTAAAAGTACAACATGAAGACCTTGTGATAACCCGTCACATTGGAGAAAGCTACAGGAATCAATCCCACATCAAGTGTGTGAATTGATTTATAGCCACCCACTGAACACCGTAAAGTCCCTGCTTAATATGACCAATTATTTTTTTGTCAAATGATTATATGGATTAAGAATATTTTGATATTAGGAACATATTATTTATCGTTATTATAAGAAATTTATTTTGTGATTAAGTGATATAGTTTATTTTGAGAGACGTTAGCTCTTTTGGGATCACTATATGCCTATGGAAAAAAGAATACTATAGGATTTTATTTGAATAGTAATGGTGGATTTTTATTTTGGAAGAATGTATGTTTTAATTATGGACTTATATAGATTTTGGGTGTTTTAGGAAATGACTAAACTATCATATAGAATATGTGATTAGGTTAATTACTTTTAAGTATGTTCCGTTAAGAGTATTCAATGTTATTTGGAGATAAATGAAAAGATTTATCGTGTAAGTGAATGCGATCAGATTATTATGAATTTTGTGTTTCAATCCTAGTTAGGATTATTTTGAATAATTTTATGGACAATATTTTGAGTGTTCTTTGTTGAACTTTGGGTATTTTTTTTAATTTTGGAAATTAAAAGTAGTATTTCATTCAAAATAAATTATCCTTTTTGGGGAACATATGATATTGTACTAACTATATTGTTTTTAGATAATTTCTAAAGACAAGGGAAGTACATTATTCATCTTTTGTGTATTATATGATTCTATATAATTTTATTATATCATTTCAGGTGTGACCAAGTCATCATGAATACTCATCATTTAGAGAAAATATGATTATGTGGTAGAAATTTATTAATGGGTGAAAATATAATTGAAAAGTAATATTATCTCTTTATGTTCTTAGTCAATCATATAAATAAATTCTAAAACATTATAAAAATGAACATAAAACAAAAATGTTATCCTTTTAATCTTCTTAATTGGTAATCAAAGACCATTTAACACATCACAAGATTATGGTTTTCTTGTAGTTAATATTCTCTTGATCATGTTTTAATCATCATCCATATCTTCATTTTTCTACATAGTACCCTTGTATGGGTTATCTGGGGAACCCTTTTTTACTTCTCTTTCTTTATTATAATGTGATAATTATATTGAATCTTTTTCCGATGTGGGATTTCAAAAAATATGTCCTAAAATGTAAAATACATAGTTTCTGTTTTAGAGTTCAATTTTTGGGGAAGAAATTATTTGAAGGAGTGGATAATTTAACCCCACAATACTTCGTAGCACATTATCTCTTTAAAGTAATACATTAGCACAGGCTACACTCAACACCGAGTTCGAGTGCACCACGACATACCAAACTACCCATTCGAAAATCATTTGTTAACAGTATTAACCACATTTTGAATTTTATATATATCCTATATAACATTGAAATTCAAATTATTTGTTTCATAGACATAATATAAGGACAAATTCAAATTTTTAGTTAAAAGAAATATTTTTCGAAAATAATGCTTTTCCACCTTTTAATGGCAAACCATTTTTAAATATACTATTTGAAACAGTTATATATTCAATTTATTGAAATTAAATAATTATTTAGAAGTGGTACATAAAAATATAGTTTGGATATGTTTTTTTTATTTTTTTGATAAATTTCACATTTTGTTGATTAGTGAAAAGTACTAAATTTTAATTGAAAAAAACATTTTTAATTGAAATATTTTATAGTGTTAAATTATTTATTTTAGTGTTTTAAATTTTAATTAGATTAAATTTTTATCATTTAATATAAAATAGGTCATTATATGTAATTTAAAATTTAAATTTGACATAAACACATGTCAATATTTGGATAGATTATACATTTTAAAAACCCGCTTTCGGGTTTTGACAACAAAAATTAATTAACAAATCTTATATATTTTTTATTTTTCAATATATTATTAAATTTTGAATTAGGAATATCAAAATTTGTTTAGGGTGAATTTTTGGTGTTTTCAGAAAACATTTATTTTTTGATGAATAGTGAAATCACTACGTTATTGTTTAAAACAGACATTTTATTTATGTAATTATTTTTAATTTATATTTATTTTAAAGTCAAAATAGATAAATAATATCTATATTATTCAAATATAATTCATTAGAATCAATTTAAAATAAGTTTAGATATATAAAATTTTAATGATCTTTTTTACCTCTTTTAACCCACCATATAGGCATATATGCAAATTTGATTAAAAAAAATTCTTAACACTTCTATGAATTGAATTTAAAAAATCTGATAAAACATGATTGACATCATTAATTAAAATTTGGTTCATGAAGATGAAATATTTTTTGGTGAATAGTAGAATTTGAATTTTACTTAACACAGTTAAATGTAAATATGTTAATTAAAGGTAAAAATGATATTATAATTACCCTAACACATATCCTAATTCTATTGAATAAGTTTATTTGGACAATAATCATCCTTTGTAATAAAATATGATCCTTTTTGATCAACATGGATTATATTAGTTCATTTATTATTATTTTATTTGAAGAAGAGTTAAAAGTGTTAAATTCAAATTTACATATCTAAAACATTTTTAATATAGTGTTATACATAAGATAAATTCTACAATAAACATTATTTATGAAGGAAAAAATATTTCCTACATAATGGTATTTTATTTAAAATTTTTAGATATAATATAATTAAATTATTTATGATATAATGACAATATATTAATTACCTTATTAATGATTGATTAACATAATTAAAGTTATAAATATAAAAATAAATGTATATTGAGAGTTTTTATGCATTATACATATTTTATAGGTTAAAAAGAGATGTTTTGTTTAATAATAATTTTTCGATGTAATAATTGATTAATCACATTAAAATAACCAAATACAAAATAGTGTCAAAATTAACATTAATTAGTTTAATGAAAAATATTTTATGAAGTGATAAAATACTCCTAAAAATCTAATATTTAGCCCAAGGACCTAGATAAAGTTATATGTGTCACTATTGAACCACTATTGGTTCTATAGTATTTTTATTTTATGTTTATTAACGATATAACATAATAATACAAGAATAGATGGTAACAGTTATAATATTTAACTAAGAGTAAAATCTAAAAGATATTGTTAATATGCTGACCTAAACTAGTCTAAAACATATTGGTTGAGAGGTTTTTCACACATAACCACCTTAAACATGAAATAAATCCATATTGTGCAATTAGAAAATGAAAAAAAAATTATAATAAAATAATATTTCAATCTTTCCCTAAAGTGCCCCTCTCATCTCTTATAAAAGTGAACATCACCTTCTCTAAAATTCACACCTTAAATGTCATTTGAACATGATAAAACACAGTCACACAACCTCCAAACTACACTTAAATTAACCTAGAGGCATTTATTTTATCATACATCCAACCAAAGGAGACCTTTTGATCAAATCAGAAGGGACAACCTGAAGAAGAGGTAAATATTTAATCACCTATTTCAATGTTCATTTCTTCATCCACATCCTCTTTCATAGTTGTTTTCATACCAAATTAATAACCCTATTACAATTTACATACTGAAATGTTATTAAAAATTTTGTAATACCATATTAATTATTCAATCCATCCTATGAATGACAACATCTCCATACGTGCGTGCGTACGTCTTACTGTCTCTACGTCGTGGTGTAGTTTGTTATTCAACACTTCATTATTTGGATGTGTATAATAATGAGTATAATTTATTTAAATAAAAAATATATCATGTTAATAGTTCTTTGTAATTTATATTCAATTCAATTGGATACTATTTCTCGATCAAAATAATGATATTGTCGCTTGTGCGTACGTACGAATTATAATGTCAATGGCGCGATGAAATTTCATTCTCAAGGTAACCATTCCAGAATAATTTTTATTTGATGATTAAAAATTATTTTTTAAAAATTAATATAATTCTTTATATGAGTCAAATACATCATATCCATAAAAAACATGACATATATAACAATACATATAAAGTAAAGCAAATAAGTTAACACCTGAAAAAATTATACTGTTGAAATATTATTAACAAAGAAATTTTAGAAGAAAATATAAGATATCAAATTATGTACATGCTTCTTGAATAATTTAATAACAACAAATTAACTATTATATAGGAGTTTTATGTACCCTCGAATATGGAAAAGTACATTGTATGGTGTTTTCATCTCACTTTTTATTCCTATCAGATTCATGCTATATTTTCCATTATTTCCTTTTGTGTAGTGTATGTACTACGCGTGATTGAATTCATTGTATAATATAATATAATTTATGGGTATTTTCATCTTCATTGTATGATCCTTCATTCTGGGGGTGTATGTTTCGTACCTTACCATATTGGTAAGGGAATTTCTAATTCCAATTTTTTAACTCATTGTGTTTTACACATAATTCATTGATCATTTTACTCGAAGATTATTTGTGAAATCACTATTTATTTATTTATTTTGTAATTTACCCCATGATAGGTTTTTATGTACTTTTCATACACATAATCACTCCATTTATTAATTCTAATTTCATTAATATTAACTACTTAAGGAAAATTGTAACTCAATTTATAGTTATAGAGTTAAACATCCAAGTCCATGGTTTTGATTTTATAGGAATATGTGTGAATATACACTGATTTATTTACACAAAATATCCAATCATAGTGTTTTTATTTATATTATTCACTCATTATTATGGAACCAATTTATCCTTAATCTAAGGATATAGTATTTATAAGGGATTTCATCTCAGTTTACATACCATAGTATTTTTTTGTTTTGCGACAATTCACATTTATATGGTGTATATAATGTTTCTTGACATGTTATAACATGAATCCAATTATAATCATGATATTATAATGTTTTGAAAAATTTTATTCCCAATTATTTACATTAAAATGTATTTCATTTGGTTAGGAACTCTGGAACTAATATATTATTTTATATGTTTTAATGATTTATTCTTCTGAATTATTCTATTTAATTTCCATGTTTTATAAAAAAACTTAAGGGTTTATTTATATGGAAATTAATGTTTATAAATAACTTTCAAAAGTTTAAAAATGGTACAAAACACTTTGATTCAAAAATATGTTTTCAATGATTTATTTGACAAATAGTGCTACTGTAAATTCTTCTCGAGAAAAAATGGGATATTTTTCTAATTTTTTTACTAATTAGTTTCAGCTATGTCAATACCCTTAATTGTATTTTATTCTTTATTGAGGTTGATTTACTAGATTATAACAATCCATATTGTATTTAATTAGGTATTTTTGACTATGTAGAAGCTTTTTTTATATCATTCATGGATTATGGTTAATATATTGAAATTTTGTATGCTTGTTTTTATATTAATGTTTATGTTATGTTTCATCATATTAATATAAGAAATTAATTGGACATAGTAAGTGACGGGTGGAACCCGCTGTAGCCCCTCAATGTATCTATAGGAATCATGAGACAAACAAGTGACTTGGCACAAGTCCTTGACCAAATATTATTTGTAGTCTTGGCACAAGTCTTTGACTATGTGGTTATGATGTCTGACATTATGAATTCCATAATTTTGTAATTGGATATTAATATTACATGTTATCATTCAACTAGTATAATATCAATGTGAACATGTTAATTTCATTATTTGATATATAATTTCCATATTATATAGATGTTTATGTTTAAAAGGCTTGCGTTAGAGTCTTATACATTTCCTTAAATGATTATGAATGTCTCTGCTATATTGTTATCCTTACTGAGAATCTCAACTCTCCCCTTTCAATGTTTTATTTTTCCCTGGATGAAAAATATATATTACTATTAAGCTGTATGAATATGCTAAAAATATTAGTGTGTCCAAAGGGGAAAAAATGTTGTTTTTTCATTATGTAATGTAAAACTCATGTATGTATCTACTACTTCATGGCTACTTAACTAATCGGTCTTTCGAGACTTGATCTCCAATGACTATGCCAATGTTATGTAATAATGCACTAAATCTGTGTAACTAGGGTTAGGTGTTACATTATTTTCTACATTTCCTTTATTACCTATTATATATACTCACTGTAAGTTAGCCACAATGCTTGTGGTAGATTCTTACATGGATTCATCTCACACGCAATTTGGGTCAGGCTTTTGCACCCAAACTGAATATATGGTTGCAGGTATAAAAAATAGAAAGCTCACTCCATTATCAAGTAAATTTTATCTGTTTATCTAGAGAGCATGTGAGAAATAGGGGGATTGTAAAGCAGCTCGAGTTTATTTGTTTTAATTTGTACATTGGTTTAATATTGTATTTCCAGCATTGTGACTTTTTAGCTATTTTCCAAGACATATGTTAAATGAATCATTTATATATGTGATCCAGTGTTTATTTACAAATAGTCTTTCACTATTAACATATTTTTTGTTATTATTGTTTCTACTAAAATTTATTATTTATTCATTATGCTATAAATACTATTCCAATGAGGGAGTATTCTACACATAATCACACCTAATTTCATCACAAATTGTCGGAAGCCTATGAACATTCGAGAAACATGCTTGATGTCGGGTGACCAGCTGGGTACCGGGAACCTTGGACGACACTAGGAACTGGTATGTTGAACTCTATAATAGTGTTTTTGTAGTTGTTGGTTTATGACATAATTTCTTGAGTAGTAGGTTCAGTAGGATAAAGTTCTATATGAGAGGAATATAGTAGCTGGAATTGGCTATGCGAATTGGGAGATTTCATGAACATTCTAGGCACTATGTTCAAACGATGATCCATGTGCGATCGACGCTCTGTGTTCCATCAGCACTCCAGTCACCATCGATGCTCTGTGTGGCATTCACTTCTCAGATGTCATCACCACTTCAGGTGCCACGTACGCAACATGCATCACAAATTCTCTTTGTGCCAACGACACTCCAAGCACCATCGATGTTATGTACCACCATCAATTCTTTGTGTTCCACTGAATCATCTAGTTCCATAGAGTTTGTGGGATATGTTGACTACAAATAGAAACCCTTCACTTCATGCTTTAGAATTGTACATGTCCGAGCTAACCGTATTGAATGTACTTCATGTGTTTCCAATATGGTGTACTACGTATGTTTCAATTGTGGTGTAAAACAATTTTTTACATTGTGGTGTACCTTTTATATTTATTATTGGCATACCATTGTGGTTTCTCGGACCCTACCATGTATTGTTTTACTCACCCCTGAACGGATTTTGATCTAGCTGTTGTGATTTGTCGAGATGTTTGGCACATTGATAGTGTCCTCACTGGACTATGGCTCGGTGGTGCTTATAGAGAGGCCTAACAGAAGAGGTGTTCTTTAGTGATGTTAGACAACAGTTTATGTACCTACCCTATAGGTAGGATTTTCTGTCAATGAGATTCAAGAGCTTGTAATTTCCTTTTTTGTGGGTCTTGTATTCATACCGAATTTAAATTTTATTTTTTGTACATTCTTAAAATTTAGTTGGATTCATGGGTGTATGAATGCTTGTTTACATAATATTTTCAGTTCCGAATATTTTGTCTAGCAGAAGGGAGTGTGTGTACAGGTACATACAGTACATCCTCCAATTTGTGGGATATGCCAACTCGATGCTAGTTTCCATCCCATGTCCTATTGGAGGTGGGTTTGGAGTAGTCACGACACGTTCCCCAAGGGATTGGTCGTTTCATGAAATAAAAAATAACATGTAAAAACCGTTTAATTCTTTCGGAAGATGGAAAAATTTTTATATGAGATAGGTATTATTCTAGTGAATATATTATAAAGTAGAAAATAATGGAACCCTGATATTATGAGTTGCATTATTTTCATGGAATACATGACCAATTAAAGTGAAATGACATCTTTCCGTCATAGGAAATGTATTAAAATAAATAGTTGATGAAATATTTCATGGAGCATTCAATTGATGATATCACACCAATAACCGTTTCTATGAAACTAAGAAAATTTGTAGATAGAATAATTAATATTGTGAATTTAATTACGAAAGTACTGCTATAGTTTAATTATATGATAAAATTATTGAGTATAAAACGTTTATGCAATATATTTTTTTGTGAAAAATTTAAAAAAATTTGATTGAAGAAAAAATGTATTTAACAATGAAAATTCCAATCTAATATAAATGAACAAATAATTAAGAAATTATTTACATAATAAGTGATACATTTCATTTGCATGGTTTTACTAATCCAAATAGTTATGAAGCTTTTCATTACTGAAAATAAAAATATAAAAAAGCATCCATATTTCGATAATGTTGAGTGTGTTGGTGTAGTGATAAAAGATTTTTATGCATTTAAATTTATTTGAACAATAATATTTTATAGAACCACACACAATTATGGAAATGATATAGATGATGGTGTATCTAGATTATTAGATGTCAAATTATAGAACCATATGTTCGAGCCTCATTTTAATGAGGATTGTTTACGCTTCAATTTCAATTGTTTGAAATAATTTGAATAATATCTAATAAAAACGTTAATTTTTATTACCCTCTACTTATAAATGACATTTTTAATTAATGATACCAATTTCCATTATTTTTTATGTAAAAAAATGACAAACAATTTTTATGGATAATCATTTCTATATCAATTTTCATTTGAAAAACCATTATAATTTATTTCTATGTTTAATTTATTGTGTATAAGATATTTTTGTCATATTTTTGTATGATTTTTAATGTAATTTTTACCAAAAAATAGTTTTCATTTATTTTTACAATCTAGGTATTTGTTTTATTTTAACCCAAGTGTAAATGGATTGTTTTGTTAACTGATACATTATTTATTGAATTACAAAAAAAAATTAAACAATAACTTATTTGATTAATACTTTATAATTTTCATGGTTTATTTTAAAATAAGTGTGTTACCAAACATTTAACGTATTTAATATTTAAAATTGTAATTTTTAAAGAGAAATGGTTATTTCATCATGAATTTTTTAAACAATTTTAATGATAATAGGATTCATCAATTAAAATAACCTATAATATTATTAAATAACCATAAATACTATAAATATTCATGTGAAATATATAAGTTTATTATTCACCATTTGATTGTGGTTTTATGAATGATTTTTCATCAGATTTTATTTCTTTTTGTTATTCTTATGCTATGACTTATGATCTATTAAACTTATCTGCATATATATACAATGAATATGTTACTATAGGTTCACCAAAATATTTCTCAAAATTATTTCGTAATGTTTTAATTTCACAAGATCTAATTTATATGATTATTTTGTAAACAGAGTCTATTATTTGTCTTTTTTCAACCTTGTAATATTGTCAATGAAATTATACATGACTAATGTTCATGTTTTTTTTCACTACTAGATACCTTCTTATATCTCCATGATCTTATGATTCCATGTTATTAATGTGAAGAATCCTTTTTATTACTCTTGTTCCTTATATTTTTTGATCTTATGTTATATATTGGACTCCAATATAATTTTTCCTTATCATGTTTATTCCCGTACAAGGCTATTAATGTTACCCCATTATTCTAGATATTACAAATTTTATCGTATGATTTTTTAGGAGCTAAAATGGAACAATTATTTTACTATAGAAGATAAAAAATAATGATTCCATGTTATAGTTCCAATTGATGAATTATGGGTCTAATCTTCCAAATACATTATAAATCATGATCTATTTCTTCTAATAAATGGATAATTTTTTTTAAAATGATGTAATAAATTGTATAAATCGTACGGTTCATATTTTTAGTATCAAGAAAAGTAATTAGTTATCAATTGAAACTAGGATCTGAAAATTTAGATAAAACCCAATTAATAAGACTATGGATATGACTATGTAATTGAATATAAATAATTATATTATGGAAGAATATATTGAGTTGTTTTCATAAAATTAAATCCCAATTTGGTTAATAAAATCAAAATGGTTTTGGAAGAGATATACTTAGGTCTAATAACATAGAAAAACTGTATTCAGTCATGACTCAAGTATTAAATAGTATTAAACAATGGGTCTTACTATGAAATTGGGTTGACTATCCAGAGTGATATGAAAAGAAAATTCACATGCATATAGGATACATTATGAAGGTGTGTAACAAATTATTACGATAAAATTAAGAAAAATGATTACCATGTGTTACATAGATTGGATCTTAGTTGCATATAATTTAAGGAATTCATATCATTTATAAGTTATTAATTTTTGGTTTATATGTTTCTATTTGGTATGTTAATTCATTAATATCTTGTTTTTAATCACTTTTTAATTGTTTTAAATAGGGGAGTGAATATGGAAGAATACAGTGGTAGGAAATGAGATGATGTATGAAATTAGTTTCGTAGCCTAATGGGAATATGAGTTAGAAATATTGGGACCACACTAAATGATCTATCAGGAAATATAATCAACAACTAGAACCTAAATGAATTTCCAAACACAATAATGATAACAAGTATGACATATAATGTAATATTAATCATTAATTATATTGAATAAAATAAGATTCATCATCATTCATGTTATGATTGTGGTAAGAAGAACATGGAAAATTATTTCATATAGAGGGGAATTTTTTTCTATGGAGAAATAGGGTCTATAGATAAAATAATTTCCATGGTATTTGATGTATTTTTTTTTGTGTAGAACATCTAGATTTATTGATTCAATCAACTAATCTAATGGCTACACTATAGACTGAAAAGGGAAATATTATATAACAATCACCAATGATAAGTATTTATGTATTAGGATACTTGAATTATAATGTCTACTAATTTATTGAATGTTATTATTATTTTAACAATCAGGAACCATATAAGGACCAATATGCATTAGCTTTTAATTAATGAATTGGGGTAATATGTTTAATCATAATAATGCCCATGAAACGTGATTGAATGATAAGGTGATATTTAAGAAAAAATAATATAGATTAAAAACATAGTGGGGAAATATTTATTTAATTAGTAATATTGTTTCAATGGGTTTCATCATATTATTGGGAAAATTATATGAATTATATATATATGTATTATAGAAATAGAAAAATACACTCATTTCAGGTGAAAAAATGATGATCCAACAAGGTTGTAGGGCTTGAAACCACATATAATGGGTGATAAAGGTGAAACACTGACTATTTTACTCCATAATATACTAATTAGTGTAATTTTTTTTATTAAAAAGTTTGATAAATATATATTTGGTATATTTTTTTGGATTATTGATATTTTGGAAGGTTTTTTATTCGATTAATATATATATTACTATTAGGTTTTTCATATAATTTTAGTCAGGAAGAATTATACTATGCTTTTTGAGTTTTAAGATGAAGGGTTTTCATGATGGACAGTTAAAGAATATAAGAATTTGAAATTCTAGAGTAACTAATGAGGTATTTTAGATTAATTTTCTGATAGTGAGAGATTTTTTTACCATTTTTTCTGTAATGAAAAGTGGAATAACACTTTATTATTTTCGGGATAATATTAACCATTATAAGTTTATATACATTATTATAAAATGAAAAATACATCTTGAATTATTATCATTTGGACTAAAATTTTTATGATGATGAAAATGAAGAAATGAAGGAACAATACATTTCATGTATGTAAATTTCCTTATGCTCATTTAATTTATGGTTTTTGGACTTTTAAATACTAGGGAATGTATCTTGGAACAAACTTATTTTCCTATTACCAACCTATATGATTCATAAATGGTTTTTTATTTCATTAATTATAAATTTTTTATGGATGTTGAATTCATCATCATCATAAAAATTTGTAGGGTCAGGGATATATATATCACTATCTCTAATTATTTACACTTTTCTCTGATTTCTATTTCTTCACATTCCACAAATTATTTTTTATATAGAAACCACGTCTTGCAATTTTATTTTTTATTTAACATTACCTTTATTTTAGTTAATAATTTATTAACTATTTTCATGATTTGGGTATTTCCAAAAAGGAAATTTTTAAATTTGAAAACCTTTATTTTTTATAATATAAATTTTTTTGAGGTCATAGTTTATTTAGGTTGGGTAGAATCTGACACCCAAATATTTTAAAAATAAAACTATGTTTCATGAAAAAAACTGTACATGCAACATTGATTTTATGTTAACCACACCAAATTATCAAATTTTCATCATATTTGAAATGATGATATAGATATTAACATATGGAGAAATTCTATGATTTTTTAGAAAATATTAATTTTTTATTAAATTTTGATAATATGTATTTTAAAATGTTATTTTATTTATTTTAATAAATTATATGCCATTATAAATTTCATATGTTTATAGGTGGAATTATTTATTAAATTTTGATATTATGTACAATTAAATAGAATAGATTCATTTTTATTATTTATTTAGTACAGAATTATTATTAGTCATAAAAAAATATTTTTCTATAAACATTATTAATGTAAACAATGATTCTCTACATTAATAATTTAAAATAACAAATATTTGTAATTATTTCACTAAAAATTTCTATTCTCTATCTTTAAATATTAATTGAATTAAAATTAGTTATTATTACATTTCATATTGTTATTATAAGATCTTCTTCTTTATGAAATAATTTTCATTTTGTGAAAACTCATTTGTTTCAACATTCATTATTTGTTACATTTAAATTACATTCTTCCTCATAATTGAGATAAATTTTGAAAATTATATATCATATTTTTATTCATAATTATTGAAATAATAATTTAATGAAAAATTAATTTTTTACCATAGTGAATAGTAAAAACATTAATTATAAATAATCGATGTTAAGTACAATATGGGTTTACCGATAGTTAAACTAATATTTAAGGGTTAAAGATTACAGCAAATATATTTAATTATATTTTTTATGTAATATATCAACCTTATGACTTCTCATTTTATAGGAAATTATATTTTTCAACCTTTTTTCTCTTAAATTATTTTTGTAATTGACTATTTTCTAAAATCCCGGGTTTATCTTCTCCACCACTTATAAATGGAAACCTCTCTCTTTTTTATTACAGACAAACCAATGATAATGGTTTGTAAAATATATAGATATATCAATTAATTAATCACCTCCCATCCTCCTATATGACTATTTTAATTATAATCCAATCTAGTAGATCTTTCGGTATAATCCTAAAGTGGTAATATGATTAAGAGGAAACATTCATAACTGAAAATTATAATATATTTATTCTTTCGGTTAAAGATAATTTTTTTAGACTAAATTAAATATTAACCTAAATATAAAATATATTTTAAATTTTTTTGATTCTAATGGAATTAACTAAAACCACCTATTCCTCTCAAAAAACGGGAAATTAAATCATTGATCATGTGTATGGTGGGCCCCCCTGCCTTGCAATTCCCTATTGTTTATTTTCTATCCCCAGTTGTCATAGATATATATAATGATTTATTTAGTTTATAAATAATATTTTTTAGGTTATAATTATACTTAGGGAATTATAATATCATATAATCATTATTATATTCCAATATGTTGATAATATGATAATACTGCTCATGTGTTTGTTGGACTACCTCATGGCCATGCGATGTGGTTCTGCATTCAGATATGCATTGTATTGAATGTACTAATGATTAATTATATGTTTATATTCTATATTATTGAAATAACATAAAATATTAAATGTAATATATCATATAATTCCTTACCATACAATTATTACAATAAATAATAATATCATTTGTTTTTATTGTGGACTACCACCACACGAAGTGATGTAAATAATTTTTATTGATATATAAAATTGATACATGTATGGCTATATAAATAAAAAAAATATTTATTATATAATTATTTTCCTAAAAATATAAAATAACATGTACCATCTTCCAATCCTAATTATTTAAATCTATAATCATTACTCTTGCATACGTATAACCTATAATTTACATCATTATAACAGAATTTATTTTTCATTATCGTATTTCATTTATTGTTTCTAAATAATAAAAAATTTATAAAATATTATATTTATCATTATTAAAATTATATATATTATTAAATAATAATTCAATAGACATTAGTGAACTTATTAGTGATATTTTGAACATATTATCCATTTAGTATCAAGACGAGTAATGTCAGATTAAGTGGTTAAGTAATTCAACATAACATGATAAAAAATAAAAGGAATGTTAACTATTAGAAAGATAATAATTAATACAATTTTTTAATATATATATTATAATAGATGATAAGGAACACATGTGATGATCTGGGCTCGAGCTAATGGTTTCATCTCAAAATATCTTTTATTGAGAGGGTTGTTCATTTATACTCATAGTTTCTTTATAAAATATATATATTGAACCACTATATATTATATCATAAATACATAATAATTGATGGTGTATTATGTTAAAACTAATTTCCATCATTCTTGGGATTTATGTATCAAAAATTATGAATGTTTTAAGGGGTTATGTTTCAATATTATTTAAATTGTGAATATTTAAAAATGAATTTCCATTTTAGGTAATTATTTGAAAATTCAATAAAAGACAGATAAATTTAATTCAATTTTAGTAATTAATGATATTTAAATTTGATAATATCAATTTTCATCTCTATTATTACATAAAAATATTTAGAAAATAATTTTTATGGAAATGTTCTTTATATAACTTTTCAGTTCAAAACAATTTATCTTCATTCTTGATGTTTTCATTATAGGGTTAGTTTTTTCTTATATAATTCTATGATTTTAATTTATGTTTTACCCATTATTTATAAAATTTAACATCAATATTCTTTTCATTTTCTGAATGTGGGATTTTTAATACTTTTTCCAATGTGTGAATGGATTTTTTTAACTTATATAGTATTTTCGTTATTTCATTAAATCATTAAAAATAATTTCATTTAAGATTAAATTTTTATATTAAAAGGATAATTTCAGAATACTTTACTTCCAATAGTGTTTTATATTTTTACGTTTTTCATAAATAATTTTCAACATGGTATGCTTATTTTCCATAAATATGTTTTTAATCTATTTAGAAGTATTTATATTAATCAATGGATATAACATAAAATTTTATGGAATAATAATAAATTATATATAATAAAAACCTCTAATGGATAGACATAAATTTGAAGGTAAATAAATTATTTATGGTTATTTAAAAGAATCCTTCACTATGAAATTTCGTTTGATTAATAACTAATGAATTATTATGGTATATATTTTTATTACATGGGTGATTCTTATGTTTTTAATTATGATTGATTTAATTTATATGAAACAGAAATATCATAAACATGATATGATGGGTTCTCCCATATTTAACTTCAATCTAGTGGTTAATGGTTTATTCTCATGAGAAATATTGTATGGGATTAGGGAGTTATCCACATCCATTATAGAAATTTTTCCAGAATGAAATATTGTGTTGTAATAAATCCTTGACTAATTATTATATAATTATGTTGTTACTATTATATTTCAAATGTTACCAAGATATTATAATACCATTTTACTTATGTTAATCCTCTATGTGGTAAGACATTTTCATTCTCTTCTATTATATCATTTTATATATTTGGGACACATTTTATTTTTTAGACCCTTTATTCCAATTGTATTCTCATAGCCCAGATATTAATGATTCATAGCATTACCCCTCTCTTCATTAACGACCATCAATGGTTACTAATATTCAGGATTAGTTAATTTTATATATATATATATATAATTTCCATAAATAATAATAAAATATTTTCAGAATTTTATTTCATTTTAGAGATTGTATTAGTTTATAATATTACATAGAGAATATAAAAATGTAATAATTTATTTTTAATGATATTTATCAATTTTTTTATGAAAAATATCCTAAGTAAAAGGAAAAGTATTTTTTAGTAATGACCATAACGATTCCTTAGAGTGACCTTGAAAATAGAATATTTTAATTTATAGTATTTTTTATCATCAATAATTAAATGTAAATTTGGGTTTTTATTCAGCAATTTTAGATGAATTTTTTTTATTCTCATATAATTGATTTTATGTTTTTTAATGCATCATATTTATGTGTGCTGTGAAATAGTATTATAATTGGAGAAGTAATTAATTATTTTTTATAAGTACATTCATTCTTACTTAATGAAATTAAAAATATATACATTGAAATGTGTAATATAAGATTTGATTATTGAAGATTATTTTTTTTTATTAGTGAAACCTCATACTAATATTGAATGACCTATATAATTAGAAAAATTTGTTTCAAATTGATTCCTAAAACAAGATACGTGATTATGTAAATGTTAGTTAATGATTAGTTTCATGGTTAACATTAATGAAACATCATATTGGTATTAGAATTTAAAAATATAGATGAAATGTTCTTTGAGGATATATTAACAATAATTTTTTTTATGAATTTTATGTGTCATATTTGAATTTTTTGTTCAACTTAAAATCAAAAATATAATTATTAAATTTATTTTTTATTTATTATTCTGATAATACATTATATATAAATAATGATAATAAATTCATGCACCACATTTTATTTTTAATAAAAAATAATTTTTTCGTCCTGGTAAATTGTTTCATGGAATATTTTATTAATAATTTAAATCTATTACATATTAACACATTATGTATTATTTTCAATTTCAATATATATAATGATGAATTTGTAACATATAACACAATGTGTAATTTCCCCATTTTAGATCTACGTTTTCGTTGTTGAATGGACATAAATATTTTATTATTATAACGAAAAATCTATTTTTAAAATTTAAAATTAGCTTCATAATAAATGATTAACAAGATCATTTCTCTAATACACAATTAATGTGTATCATAATTTTTCTCTAAAATAATTACGATCTCATTTATTTATTAATAACATTTACATTTAGGGAATGTTTAATTTAATAAAAAATTATATTTCTATGAAAATAATGATGAAAATAAGTGGATTGTTATATTAATCACTGTATTTTCTAGTGATTTTTTTGGATGAAGTTGAATCTTATTTTGGCTCCATATTATATTTTGTATAGTTTGTGAAATGAGGATATATATGATATGGTTGGAACAATTTTTGTGATGATTTATATAAATCCTTTGATTTTTTTCATTTCTCCAATGACTTATATTAAATGTGTGGCTTATGATATCCTAACTATTTTCTGATCTGAAGTCATTCCATAATAATACTAAGGACATATGGGGTAGGTAAAGTTATCCATAACACTTGTGATAATGATGTACAAGTTTTTAATTTGTGGGTAGAGAAGATGATCATTATTGGATTCTATATTATTAATTTATGGGTTTGCTTATATATAGTTGAAGTTTTCATTGCGTCTATGAACACACATAGTTTTTCTGAGTCCCATGGTAATTTGAGTGCTTTCTAAATCAACATAAATATAATGATAAATTAAGAATGGAAACCCATATTGGGGAAAATTTTGTGATACTCTAGAAAAACTCATGAATTTTTTCATTTCCTTGGTGATGATGTGTGCAAATTTGAATGTGATTTGGGCTACAATATATGGGAATCTGAGTGCGAATTCATATTCGCAATATTTTATTTATTTTATTTGTCTCTTCCAAATATATATTTTGAAGAGAGAGAGTTGGTTTAATATTTTGACTCCACCATGAGGGTGCATATTTAGTGTTTAGTATTAAATAATTTGTTACATTCATGAAAATTATTTAGATATTACTGAGAGATAACACAGAGAAGATAATTAGTGATTGAGGCTTCTATTTAAGTCCCCTTTTAATAATTTCGGATAATTGAAATAAATTCAATGAGTTAAGAGTCTTATATTCTAGGGAAAATGAGTTTTTTTGGAAGATGAGAGTTATGTGGTCATCTTATGAAATAACATGGAATTAAACTGTGGGTTAAAAAAAGGATTCATATGTTGTACAAGTAGATATACTTCAAATATAATTTTGTGTTGATCTTCAGTGTGATTTCCACAATATTAAATCTGTTTATGAGTTTTCAATGGACAATGTTTTGTTGTAATATTATTTTTTTAATATAATATTTTTCTAATACCTCATGTTGGAGTTGAAAACCTATTTTATATTTTTTGGTTTATTCTGATTTTAATTTATAATAAATTTTCTTTTCCTACGGACCATGAAATTAATATTTTATCATTACGTATTTGAATAGAAAATTTTATTTTTTGAAAAGTATTACATAATTTAATTAATATTTTCTATTGATGAATTATCTAATGGTATGTATGTTATGATCCTTGATTTATATGGTTGTGCTAAATTAAATTTAGTGGGAGTGTTTTTATTTAATATATATGTTTCTTACGCATGCATTTTCTAGAGTTAATGTATTCTATTTATAAAAATCCTTCATATATTTTGGTAGTTTTTTTCTCTTATAATGATATTGTATGGAGTATCTCATCTTGTTGTAGTTTGTACTATTCTTACTATCCTATTTCATGGTGTTCTATTTATAATCCAGGGAAAATATTTTTTTTTTTGCAGAATTTCATGTAAGTGCCTAGATTTCTTAATCCCATCATTTTTATGTCATCAAGGATTAATGTAGATGTGGGGTAACTATAAAGAAATGTGGAATGTTTTAGATGGGTTATGGAAATATATAGGGTCACCACACTATATTAGACTTTGTAGATTCGGAAATTTTATTATAATTTTTGTGATTTGGCATTAGTATGATTTTTTTTGTAGGGAGTTATAAATCATTTGGAATTTGAGGTATTTCATTCAGTGATGGGGAACACTATAATAGGTGAAATTATAATTGTAGCTATTTTGGCAGATAAATATGAGCTACGTAATGGTATATCTTATGTCGTGTAATGTTGTATGAGTAAGATACAACGTTATTTAATCTATAAATGTGGTAAAATGACCTAGGTGTCCATATTGGGTGGGGGAGATGGAAGAGTGGAGAATATGTAATTGATAAATGGGTGTTATGAGGCTCGTATATGGGTAATATTATATACCATTATTTAGGATGGGATTATTTCAATATTATGATAAGAATGGTTTGTTACATGGTACACCATGTGTAATAAAATAGATTAAATATCTATTTAACAGAAAATTGTGTACAAAGACTTCACCTGTGGGAAACAAGGACATCTAAAATGTTCTCTTGGACATTTTTTCATTCATGGTGAGTGATGATGAGATTAAATGTTTCATTGAGTTAAATTTAAGTGAGTATGTATTAGTGAGTGGTAGATTATGAGATCAAAAACCTTTTTGTTTTGCGACATCCATTGATGGATTTCCTGAAATATCATGTTGGAGTCCACGGTTGTGGCCCATGTTGATTTAATATTGTTCCAAAATTCAAGAAGAATTTTTTTTTGTATAAACTTATTCATACTATGTAGAAGTGGATATCATAATGAATATAGAGCACCAAAAGCGTAGTATTAATTATTATTTTTTGTTGATGGTATTAAATCAAGTTCATGTATTTCATGAAATATCTCATATCTTTTTGAATAATACAATTTGTTGAACTATGTTATTTAAATTTATGAATGAAATCATGTGCCCATATATTTTTATTTATTCTCTATTATTGGTTCTCTAGTATTATGTGGGGTGGGAAAATATTTTTTGAAACACAACAAAAATTTTATGATTAATGTGTGAATTAAAATATATATACTAGTGTATATGAATGAGATTAAAGATCATATATTTATTGGAATGTTATATATGGTATGTTTCTATATTTTTTTACTCCTTACATCACCAAAATGATAGTTTGGGGTGATCATACTCATATTATAAATATTTGATTTGGGGAAGACGTTGAACAAATGTGTAATATCCAAACCGAAATATTTTTTCCCTGTGAAGTAAATGGTTAGTTATATTAATGATATTGTATTTTTATTTATTTTTTAATATGGATTTTAGCTACAAGAACAATATATGATTTGATTGCATAAGAATGATTCCAATGGTAGAAACAATGCTGTCTAATCAAACATTATGGATCTATTATTTTTTCCTAGTTTTAGTGACATGTAAATTATTTATGAAACAGCTTCATAATTACATAAAATTATATTGATATTATATAATTAAATTTATATGATTTAGAAGGATCATCAAACCTATTATTCTCAAATTTCTCTACCCACTATAGTTTTACATGTGGTTGCAAGGTATTCTGATAGAGGTTACAGATACTATTTGGGTAGCTCGGGTGGAGAAAATAGATTCATTGGAGATTAAATACATAGTTCAATTATATTATATTGAAATATATTTTACATGTTACTGAAATTAGAATTGTAGATAAAAATATTTTTGGGGTGGAAAATTTTAGGAATTTATTGTTGGAACAATCCATTACCTTTGTATTAAAAAAATTAATTATACATAAGGCCTTTAATTATGTTTTATATACACACATTTATATTCAATAGCTAATGGACTAATAATGGTGATCTTTGTGGGGTCACTCCCTCTATTCAGTTATGGAACTAGAAGGGTAATATTGGAGCTCAGACAATGATTTAATGAAGTTGTATTCCAAGGATATTTATCCAATAAAAGAAGCTACTAGTGTTAAAAAAATAATGTAGATATGTTTATTTATTCTAATAATATAAAATATATTTATGATAAAACTACCCTAATGGAAGTTAGGGAATTATAATTTGATGAATTTTGAATAGATAAAAGTCAATATTGTATACAAATTGATGAAATGAACGATAACTATGAACCTATCCATTATTAAAAAGATTCCACTCATTCATGTGTTGAGGATAGTGAAACATTAGGAAAAATTGCAAAAGAACAATTATTTTAAAAACTAGTATAACATGAAAATATCATCAAAAGTCAATTTTTACAATTTTGTCCAAAAATGTGTTTTATAATTAGAATAAAATTACACTTTTCTTATAGGATAATAATCATTATATTTTGGAAGAAGTTTAGAAAAATCAGATGATGAATATTAAGAATAAATATTACGTATAAAATTGATAAAATAACATGTTGAATAATATATAAATTTCAAAAATAAATAATATTTTAAAAATCATATAGGTGTCTAGAAAAAAACAAACAATGAGGAAGGTAATATTATATAGTATTAACTATGTTATTCATTAAATTGTATTTAATGGTTTAATGTATTTAATATGATGCATGTTTCATCCACACATCATGGACTACATCAATTTAAATATTTTTTCATGTTTCTTATCATCAAAACAATAATTCAATCACATGGTTGTAAATTCTCTAATGTTAACTGAGGATGTTAAAAAAATTTGGGTGAGAATAACAATGTTTAAATACATGCTAAATATTTTACCATAATATAATATTTTTATTATTCAATGTGTGAGATAATGATATTTCCTCATTCCTCGTATTTTATATATAATTTTTAATTGAAATCTAAATTAACAAATAGAAATGGTAATTATAATTTAATGTGAAATAAATGGTAAAATTTAAAAACAATATCATTATTTATATATTTGGAAATAACATTTATTTAAGACATGGATGATTCTTGTGAAAATTATTTGGTATAGATTATAAAGGAACCATGATAAAAAGAGTTGCATTAATAACAAGGGAAACATGTCCAATAAGAATGATAGAAAATATTTCCTTAACCGGAAATGTATTTAAAATAACTTTTGATGAAATATTTCATGGAGGATTCAATGGATGTGACCATAATTAATTCAATTTATGTGAAATCGAGAAAAGACAATGTTAAAAAAATTAATATTGAAAATTTAATCAAGAAATTACAATGAAGTATTCATTATAAAATAAAATCATGAGTATAAAACATGAATAAATTAACTTTTTTGAAATAAATTAAATAATTGTAATAGAATCACACATTTTTAAGGAAAAAATCTAAGGCAATTTAAATGAACAAAAAAAATTAGGAATGACGCATATATAAATTTATACATCTCATTTAAATGGATTCACACATCCTAATTGTTTAATAGATTGTCATGAGGGAAATTCAATTCATACTAAAAGAGGTGATCTAGGATAATTTTTTCTTATTTATGTAGTAATAAATGATTTTTGAGCCATTATATTTTTTTGATTCATAATATATTACCATAAAACATGATTGTTTAGAAATTATTTGGATGATGTTATAACTAGGTGGATTAAAAATGAACGTTTAGAATCAATTAATGACTACCAATGATAATTAACATGCAATTAATCTTCATAATATAATCTAATATACTTAATATCTATATAAATTGATAATATGTATCACATGTTCATACAAAGATTAGTTATTGTACATATGAATTTGGAGATAACACAAAAAATAAAAAAAAATAGAAAAACGGTAAAATTGAATATTCCAATAGAATATATTGAATAATTTAGGATAAAATTTTATTTTTACCCACGCAATATCACTATATAGAGAAATATTGAGTTACCAATGTAGGTGTTGGTTATTATTTTCTTTGGATAAGGCGAGTAAAACATTATTATTTATCAATTATGGATTTAAATCCATTTTTGGTAATGATTTAAGGCTATGTTATTAATGTTTAATATATATTTGTTAGAGTGGTAAAATTAATTTAGTTATTGTTTGTAGAGGTGTAAAAATCTATGAACATATAATTTAATGGAATCAGGTGATACAATTCATTAAAAACATTACTTTATCCGGAAATTTTATTTTTAAAAACATCTTATAGAGAATGTTTGTGTTATGATTTATTGTTGGGAGTATCTATAATGAGAATTGTTTGGGTTGATAGTATTATGTTGTTGGTTACTTGAACCAGTCATTATTATGGTTTGATTATTCAATGACAATACAAATGGATGTGAAAGATTTATATAATGAAATAATAAAATGGATGGTATCCATATGATTGAGATATGATCATTTCAAGTAACTGAATGTTTCACATTTTCTTATATAAGGATTATATGTTTTTGGATGATATTAGCTCTTCAGTTTCTGATATTTGATATAGGTTCATGAATCCAAATGTGGTTGTTCTGAATGTATTTATTTCCCAGGAGGAGAATGTATTATTTTTTTTATTATGGTTTATATTATTTGAATTTTTTTAATACCATAGGATGTGGTTTTCAATGATTACATGAGTATTTTACAATGTCATTAATGGATAATATATTTTTATGACATGGCATATATTCATCATAAATGCATTTGACAATCACCACTAGATGAATCATTCAAGAATGTTTAAGATATGTTTTTTTGAAGAGATAAAAACTAGGAAAGGGTTTTAGGGAACATGAATAAAAATATTTATTAATTAACAGATTTGATATTGTAAAGGTCAATGAGTTGAGAGATCCATTGTGATATCATTTTAGAATATGATATAAATGTCACAAAAAATTCATATGTCTAGGGAATTGAAATGAAATAAAAAATATATGATATAAGATGATGTCTATTATATAAAAGTGGTTTTGATATCAAGTCATGTAATTCTAAAATATTATTTCAATATTAGAAAGATCACAAATTTTATAAAGTTTTTGATCACATGTTGTCTCATTTGAAAAAATAAAATAGTGAGATAGAAGATTGAACAATAATGATTCTTAATGACTTGTTATAAATATCGATTCATGGTTGTTATTTGGGAGAATATTTTTTAGGTTGGTTGTTTTTAATATTACCCAAGCATAAATTTAAATTCATAACAAAAACTATTCCATGGATATGTCAATAAGTGTTGATAATAATTTTTATGTTAGATGTTACAATGCCTAATTTTTATGAATCCCAAAAATTTGGTAGTTTTATTGATCAAGGAATATGGTTTATTTTGGGAAAATCTATTTTTATTATGAATATAAATTTAAATTAAATTCATTATTATTATTATTGTAATTTATAGGATTAGAAAATTTATAATGAATACGATGGATAGCTGGAGATTAATTTAAAAATTCAAAAAAGTTATAGATGGATCTTGGATTCTTTAAAATGACTATGTTCAGGTAAAATATTATAGTGAAAATGAAATAAGAGAGTAAACCGTGATATATATACTATAATGTTCTATAATAGAATGTCCCAAGGCCAACTTTTATAAATTAATTTTTATGAATATTTCATGATTTCTGGGAACAAATGAGATTGTTAGTAATAAAATTGGTTGTGAGACTCGAATAATTGAAATATATTATCTATATATTCAATCTAAAGTAAGTTATATTTATTATTAGGACACTATTGATACACAAAAGAAGAAATATTTCCATTTATAATGAATAGTTACATAATGGGACTTTTCTATTTAGAATGTGGTGCAGTTTAGAATTTAAGGGAAGTTAATCATAAAGGGAATGAATTGTATGTTTTGAATGATATTGGTTGTTATGTAAAATATTTTATTCCATGTATTTTTAATCCAATTGTGTGTTATTCTAATCATATAGTGGATTATTTATCTAAAGTATATTCACATTGAAGATCCAATAAATAAATTTTCTAGACGATATGGTTTATAAATTGCGATAAATTACATGTCAATTTTGTCCAACATAATTTATTCAAGGAAGATTACTAATTTTATATAAAAATATTCTAGAATAATATATTATATTTCTAATCAAAATTTAGTTTCTATTTTAATTGTATGGAAAAAAATAAAACTAACTATTCATAATGAGAAATTTGATGGAATTAGAAAAATATTATTCACTTTTGTCTTATAGTGAATGTTTTGGTATGCATATAATTTATAAACATATTAAATATTATTCAAACACATTTTTACGTAACATTATATAAATCATGTATACATATTACATACATTTTTACTACTATATAATGCTATGGATGAGAATCAAATTTGAGGTGAACAAATCTCTAACAAGTGATAAAGGATTATTTAATATTTTCAAAAAAAATATGAATTGATCAATCACACATCCATAAAATATATTATGATTATAATAACATTTATATACTCCAAAAAATCCAGAAAATGATTAATCATATATATATCCCATTGAAGTGTTATGATATTTAAATGAAAATTAATATTAAACATTCTTCATCATTATAAAAGGCGCATGAAAATTTAACATATGATGTGTCTCTATGGGTTCAATGGTAAATATAATAATTTAATGAATTCAATAATATATGAAATTATATATTAAATGTATAAAAATAAAAAAAAATTATCAAATTTATGTAAAATCATGCACAATTTATCTATGACCTTTTATAATAAATCACTATTTAGTTAGGTCATAATTTTTCCTTAGGTGACCAAAAATATGTTTATAATATTATAATACATTTTTATTCATTGAGGTCATGTTAAATGGTTAACATGAGTAAATATTTCTATGATTTTTCAAAAATGGATGTACACAAACTAATTATTCATTTTTGACATGTTAGAACAAACCGAGGGCTAATAAAAAAAGTAATGTGAATGAAAAAGATCAACCTTAATTTTTATAATGAAATGTTTTTATATATTAATAAATTTTTATATGATGAATGATAAAATATTACCTCTCAATTTATTTTTTTATATTTAATAAAATGGTATTTCCCTTTATGTTTTTTATAAAGGTAATAACATAGGAAAATAAATATAGGTCAATTAAATAAATATTATTTTTGAGATATTTTATAATTTTGTATAGTGATCCGTGGTATTATGTGAAAATATTTTAAGGGAGATTAATGAAACAAAAATTATATTAGTAAAAATAATTTTCATTTCATTATTGATATAATCGAAAACATTAATTATCTATTTTTAATTTTTCCTTATATTAATTTTTTATATTACCATGATTATGTAACACCTTCTTTACTAAATAACAGAGAACATAACAAGTCTATAATTATAGAAAAGATATAGAAATAGGCTAATTTTTGGTGGATATATTTTAGCATCCATATAACAATCCAGTATGGGTCTACCCAACCAATCACCCAATATAAAACTCCACAAGGCCTAAATATTTTTCTCGACCACCATTGGATTGAGGGATCCACTGATGTATCATAATATATGATTTGAGAAATTTTATTCACTCCAAAACCTCTAATGAACAATCTATTAATTTAATGTCCACACATAATAATAAAAGTGGATAAACCATTATAAACATAGAACATGAGTAAAACATGTAATTGATGATATGATATATATAAGATATTAAAAATAATCATATAATATATATATTATACATATCATCATATTGAAATTCACATTAAAAAAATGAAAAATCAAAATGGATGTTAAGGACCAAGTTGTCATAAAAATCATCCCTATAACAAAAAATCCTAAACAATCAATTGGAATGAAACCCATAAGACAATATATTTTTGAAAACAAACACCCTTTGAAAATTTTAATCAATAATATCCACCATAAGGATTGTTGATTTTTAGTTACCAATGTCCCAGAAATAAATTTCAAAATATGACAAAAGGAATATGCAAGTTTTGAGGTAGAAAACATAGTAGTGAACCACAATAAATTTATATTATTATATCAAACCATTCCATCCAATGTATCTAATTTGAATCTCTTTTATAAATGAATTAGTTAAAAAAATTAATATTTTAAAATCCAATTTGTTTATCTTAAAAACAGTATACATTTTAATTCTTGAATATAACTAGTCTAAATTAATAAAGAACACAATGATAAGAAATTATATGTGCACCAATACATGTCATCAATGTGGAAAATACTGAAACAATACATTATTTAAAAATAGATTAATATTTTTATATTAAAAGTTATCTCAACCATAAAAAGAACATGAATTATGATAAAATGATTGTAAATAAACAATAAAAAATTAATATAGAATATGGGATCTAACCTTGTAGTTTAGTTTGAATTAGACTAAAAAAGTTGTTAACTAGTAAATATATTATAAGAAGTTGGATTCTATCTTAGTCATACACAAGTACCAATATAAATGAACACTATCATTCAAATGGGAAATATATTAGAATCTCACATTGTCTTCATCTTGAGGAATCTATTTTTCCTTGAATGACAGTAAAAATGATAACTCTCTAATGACCTATAAATACAGACAATGATTTATTAAAGAACTAAATTTTTTATTATAAATAATTTAAAATATTCTAAAATGAATATACATACGAATAATATTTAAAATAGTATATATAAATTTTATTTAATGATACCAATTACCACAACTATGAATTATAATGGGGTTTTAAAACTGAATAATATTGACCATGCCATAATATATTACATGTTTTGGATGTATTCTATGAAAATTATACCTTCCATGGGAAATAATAAAATAAAATAAAATATATAAATATAACTTTCAAATTTAAATTATATCTAATAACCACTACGTACAAAGAAGTAAATGTTTAAAAAATGTGTACAATATATTGGTTATAAAGATTGGGGTGGACACAATGATATGACTATTACTAATTATGGAATGGAAAAACAATTGTTCACAATAACCATGGTAAAATATATATAATGTAAAATGTAACCATTGGTCATAATGTTACCATTGGAATTAGTGTTTGTATAGGGTATTGAAAAAGTATAATTTATACAGAAAGTAGAAACGATGGCCACAAACCGTATTGTCTTGCCTCTGGTTATCTATTTTTCAGAACATGAGATAAAGGTAAAATCACATGGGTTATCCTTGGACCAGGCCCAAGAATAGATTGAAAATATAATTCATGGTTTAAATAAATTATTGGATAAGTACATGTTTTTGTATATCCCCACTATATCCAAGTTAAGTGAAATAACATATAAAACTTCCACTATCAAATAATATATCCTTATGATATTTTCACATGTAATAAGTTGTAATATATATTAAACTAATTAGTATAAAACTAAAAATTAATACTTATAAATTATGTAGTTATTTATTCAATTCCTTTTCATGTATTATTTAGTTTAATAAAAATAAAATGAATATATATTGAATTTTAAGAACATATTTTTTGATAAAAAACATATCTAAACTCTTTGAAAATATATGAACATTTAAAATATGAATTGGTTATACTAGAATAAATCTATTTTTCATAAATTTTATTATAATACATTTTATACTAAAATTTAAATTATAACATGATTTTATAATTTCTTAGTTAGTTCATATATATTTCAAAAACATAAATTTGTAGTATAAATTGATGTTTTCAATTAAAAATGTGTATTAATTTAAAATTTAATATTTTCATATTTAATAGAAATTTTTCTTGAATAAAAATAATATTTTGAATCTGAATGTCAAATTAATCTTATGGTGAGATTTTGAGTATTTTTTTAAATACATTAGTTTTGGTTCAACATTAAATATACATGTTTTTTTATATGTTCTATGAAATCAGATATATAATAATTTTTAATAATAAAATATATTGAATCTCTGAAATAATTTTTTATTTTTTATATATAATTTATTTTAATCAATATATAAACCTATAAATGCCTTTCCAATGTCAAAAATAGAATTTATTGTTTTAGAAAATAATTTTTTTGGAAGTCCTAACATTCTACGTAAAAAATAACATTAAAAAATATAATTATGTTGGAAAAGATTATAATAGTATAAAACATGACTCAAATGTCTAAAAAATTATAATATACCATGAGTATACCAATCATTTTACATTTTACACAAACTAGAAAACCATGAAATTTATATGAAAATATTAAAACATTCATCCTCTATTAATATACATATACATCCATCACCCATTTCTTCCCACACAAAATCCATTTTACATGATGTTATTATCTTTGTTCCTCCCAATAATCTCCTCCAAATCATATTTAAGCTTTGATGCTTTCATGATCATGTTTTAAGAATAAATCATTAAAGTAATGAAAATTATATACTTCCACTTTTCCATTCATGTTTTTATTTTTTTATGTTATGTAGTTGTTGAATTACATTAATTTAATATCACTTTTATAGTTACATTAAATCAAAATTGTGTTTTGAAAATTATAGAGCTTTTTCTCTCTCAGTAGTCCCTTTCCTTATTCAATGATGTACACCCATTTTGTGACCTAATTATTTTCATAAATTACTGACACTTATTAAAAGTATTGTTATATTATGAATACCAAAATATCATATTTAAATCATTCTTTTCACATTGTTATAAAATTAATTTATTGTTAGGGTATATACATGTATTAAACCAATATTCATTTCTTATTAGTATAAAAATTATGAAACATATAAATAATTATCCACTTATATACTAAACGTTGTTATATGAAACACATTTATTTTCTAAATGGGAAGTCCATAAAATGTTAAATTATTATAATTTTTGAAATAATGATATATGGAATATATAGGGTTATCCTTTATAGAGAACAAATTCATTGTGAAAATAATCAATCACATTGGATGGCATGGTTTTTGATACTATGTAAATTATCTTTATTAATTATGGTTTATGATGCCAAAATGAAAAAAAACATGGGGATATGCTTATAAATTACATATTTTTTCATTGTATCCAAACATCCATGATATGATTCATGGAATTTATATTATGAAATTCCATACGATCCTATGATAATGGGATATTAATATTCTTCAAATACACATGAATAATATGTACATTATTAATTCTCAAACTGGGATTTATACTGGCATATTTATTTTCATGTATATATTTAAGATATGATTTTGAGTAAAAATAACTTGATATGAAGATAAGATTCATACATTCAATTAAAATATTCTTTTTGTGTATTATATGTATTAGGATATGTATTTCAATGAAAATAAACATCAAAATTTCCCCTATATTATTATGTGTTTTTTCATTTAATTAGAGTTTTATGTATTTAATAAAGATTATATTTTATATATGATATACATAGAATGATTAATTATTTTAATAAATTAGGAATAATATAAATTATGGTTAACTCTATTAATATGATTAAATGTTGTTAGAAACCATAAAATATAGGTGTAGGATTATGAATATGGTTTCAAGGAATTGAAATATCATTCCAAATACTAAATGTGGATATGGAGTTTGAGCAATTATACCAACAGGCAATTATCCAGGAAGGGGTGAATTGGAAATTTAATTTATCACAACTATGTGATGAAATCAGACCATATAACATAGAAGACATGAAATACCATGTGGATATTATTTTGTTAATTAAAACCTTCTAAGAACCAATTATGAATAATATAAAAATAAATTTTATTATGATTGATGTATATCATCCTGAAAGAATGAAATTAAAAAAACGGAATAATTTTGTCTCTAAAATTAATATTTTATGTTTTACCGGAAAAATAAATTTATTAAATAGGTTTCCTTCTTAATGAATGATGACAGAAAATAGAAGTGTTCATATAGACAATGTATACGATAGACAATGAAAAGGTAACCCTACTGATATTGGGTGAGTTAGAGTTTAAAAAATAATGACCATGAATTATATAACACAGGTCATGAATAAAAAACATGAAATATTATGGGTTTAAAACAACACTAATGACGAAATTTCTTCCAATTTAATATTTCATGCATAAAAAAACTAACCATTAGTGGATCAAATGATGATATCATCACTAAATAGTTGATCAATATTGTAGAAAATATATTTTTTGGCACTAAATTATTATGATTAGGAGAACATACAATTATATGTTTTTTACTCACATGGATAATATAATTAGTATTGGAAAATATCATAGAACACAGTTGAATGTTAAAAGTTGGAATCTCTAGATTGAGAAGACATCAAAAGGAATTTTTTGGAAATAAAATTCATCATACCCTCTGATTAATGATTTATAGGTAATTAAATATTTTTATGTAAATATAAAATGAATCAGTGGAAAATTATGATAGGAAATTTTGAATTTTCACATGATATGCTTAATTTTTTAAGATGATTCTAATTGGACGATAGACTATTATTTAGAAAATTTAGAATATATTTATTAAATCCATTGTAAATACAAGACATTTAAATTTTTGATGACATTTCATGATGTTATCTCAATTTTTAAATAGTGTTCTATGATTCCACTTAGACTTATAGAAAAATTTACATGATTGGAAAGATGGTGTAATGTTTGGGAAATAATTCAGCCGTGAAGAATGTGTGACAACTGATGTGCAGTAGATGTGGGATGTAGAAGTTGTGGAATTGTCTATTAGGATGTATATTGTTCAACATGTGTCTAATATAGGGATATATATCTCAAAACAAATATATAGATCATAAACAATAATAGATAAATTCCAATGAAAAGGGTATATGTTTCTAGAAAAACATATTTATAAGTGCATCATGTGTGGGGCCATTGAAATTATGTTATTTAATGTAAAAATAAGGAGAGAATAGATTTGTATTAGCCTCAATAGAAATAGATATCAATGGAGTAGTGTATTGATTTTTCAATCACAGTGAATTATTTTAACACTAAAACCAATTTTGTGTTAGAAAATGTCACAACACACATGGAGAAATAATGTACATTGTTTAATTCTTGTTCTACTCATTCTTTTATTACATTCAATTTTTTATAAAACCTAATGTTTTGTGCCAAAATAGTACATATAAAGAGGCCAATTGATAGTTCTAAAGTAAGTATCCAATAAATAATAATATATTTGTATTCCTCAATTAATAATATTGAGTATAATATTTACACAAAAAATGTTGTCATTAAAATATTGGAATTTGAAGTACTAATTATAATGGACTAGCTTTTAAAGTAAAACTCCATGATCAGTTGAAGAAATAATGATATTTCTAATATCTTGATATGAAAACCAATTATTATCTTCAACAAAATTCAATCGCACCCTGACTCATACCAAGATCCACCTCCTTATTTCCATTTATATTTTAATTATTAGTCATGAAGGATAAAATGAGAAATGTATAATTATTGTAAATGTCAGAATTGTTTATAAATACATGGGTTTTTTTGTAGAAGATATACTTATACCTCCCCTTTAGAAGGAGTTAGAGTTATATATCTAATTCACACCTGAATCCAAAATAAAATAGAAGACCCAAAATAGATTTTTATTTTTGAAATTAGGGGAATTAAATAATAAAATTCATGATATTTTGTAAAAGTGTTTCTTTAGTGGAAGTTTTTTTCTATGCAGAAAACCTATTCTATTTATGAAAAAATAATATGGGGTGTTGTGGATAATAATTTAAAATATATAGATTAATGTGTTCAAAGTAAATAACTAATTACCAATATATAGTATTTATGATTTGCTGGACTAACATCGAGGGGCTCAGTTATTCTCCACGATTTCATCCAACCAGGTTATCTCCATTTTGGGTAAATAATGTCGATATCACAAAAAAATCTATCTTAGAAATATATTGAAAATCCAATTTTTTATTATATTTGGATCGACTGATTCATATATCAAATATATGTATTTTATGGATAGATCCATATAGGAAGAACATGATAAATTATTTATGGCGTTTATATAGGATTATTTGATAAATTAAAATTTTTTGGAAATATAAAGATTATCAAATGTTGATAAAAAACACATAGGCTAGAAAAAATATTTTGAAAACTCATTAATGGTCGGTTCTGGTAAAAATTGTTTTATTCTCAGTGCACATATTGAATAGTGTATGAATCTCTATGGATAGAGAAAATACTAAGCTCACACAAAATTGGAAACATCATATAATATTAATGGATATAAATAGTTTCACAGGTCGTTTTTTATTTTATAGAAGGATTATGAAAAACATTTCCCAAAATTATATCATTATAAAAATGTTTACATAAAATTTATTTATGTTTTTCATGATATGGGTATGTAATGATATTTACCATTTACTGAAGAGGATGTCAATTAGTGAATTTGTGGTAGGTATATCTACTTCTCATTATGGATTTTTATATTATGATATGCATCATAGATAGTAATCTAATGTTTCCTTATAAAAATCAAAATTTGATCGCCTATATATCTTGAAACTTATTCCCCAATGGGTAGATTTATTGTACACTTGACAAATAAAATTATTATTTTTCAAATGATATACTGACACTATATTAATGGAGAAAGATATTATTTAAAAATAGACAAGTAATTGTAATATTATATATTCACACAAAAAATATAAATTAATAAAAATTGCTGATTAAAACATCATAGGGACCGTATTTTTCAAATTCATTAACACATTGAAAGATAAAATAAATTTATAATTTCATTAGGATGGAATGATCCATGTTTTCATGAGATGATGATGATTTATAGAGATTTATTAATCAGATACCTAGTATGGTTAGACCTAGAAATGATATATGAAATGATATCAACAATCCAATCCCATATGATTTATCAACTTTTATAACTATAAAACATCAGGAAATATCAATGTGATGATCTTTTAATATAAAGGATGAAAGAGACGTTAAAATACTGAAAGATTACAAAATTATATATTTATTAATAAGGATTAATAAAATTAATTAAATGTAAATATATTCTATATAGTATAATGATATATATTGATAATAATTTTTTTTCAAAAAACAAATTCAATATATATATTAAATCATTAAAATGTATAGCGATGATCATTACTATTATTCATGGAATGATTTAAATATTATGATTAATGATTAGACAACAGGGTGGTTAGTGTGTTAGTAAGCTAAGGTGAAGTTGAAACATCCTAAAGGGGACATGAACCCAATACATATACATATATGGAAATGGGAAAAAATAACTATGGGTGTTTTCACTGTCCTTCCCAAGACATCGATGGAAGATAATGATATGTTGGTAGTCATTAGTATAATATAAAAGTATTAATATTTATTTACCATACGAGATGATTTTTTTCTATAGTTATAGGTTATCATGTATATTAATGATGTAAATATACTTTATAGGGAAACTATTTTAATGGTTTCTTATTGAGATCCTATATTTACATCTATTTTTTTCAAGGAGCCTTAAAAATTAATTAAATAAAGTATTAAACCATAGAAAAAATTTTAATCCCCAATATACTAGGATGTATGATTGGAGATTTCAAAAACTGGTAAGCATGTTCTATTATAGCTCAGATGATATTTATGCAAGTTAGGAAAAAACATCCATTTGATGAATGACAAATAACAATAGTTTCCATCAAATTATTCAATGGACACATTTTAATATCCTTATGGAAGAACTATTAGAACTCCAACATGTTGGGATAATATTTGTTAAAGGAAACTATTGGTAATATATATCACTAAGGAAACCATATAAGTGATAATAGTGATTTATGAGCACATTATGGGTGGTTATAGTTTCAAAATACATATAAATAAAAAAGTATAATTTAATGATATTCCATGATAGGGAATATGTATTTATCATTATATCACAATATTAGGGGGTTAAAATATCCATAAATACGTAGGAATTTATTACACATTACAATAAACCATTTTATAATTTTCAGTTATTTTGAGTTGTTTTTAGTGAAAGTAATTAAAACAAAATCATTTGAACATCCATGATGATTTCCACAAATCCTGACTATGTAATTATACATCTAACTAATTACATATGCATGATAAAAATGATTTATTTTTTATGTTTTCATGTCTATCAAAGTGGGTCAAATCAAATTCCCAGAAAGAAGGAAACAATTTATGAGTAAATAGATAGTGCATCTAGTAAATGTCATGTGGATATTTCACACGTTAAAAGTGTCTATGTGGGAATATTATGTAATAAAGAGTGATAAGCCCCAATTTTTTTTAAGAAGTAAATGAATTTCAAGGATAAAATGTCATTGAGGAATGTATTATCTATAAATTTATGTATAATATTAATAAAACCACTATATGATTTTATAAATATTCATTTCTAATGTAATGAAATTGATATAAATTCATATACTATTATAAAAAATATACATATTTCATGTAATTGAATAAATTACTACACCAAGGAATATTATAGGAATATCAAAAAAATATCAAGCACAAAATGTTATATTCCTTAGGTTTGAACTCTCATAAGAGTATTATATCTTATAGGAAAATATTTAAAAGAAAAATAAATATTAGTAATGTAACACACATTATCAAAAAAATTGTAATAAAATTTGGGACATTTGTAGTAAATGAAGATAAATGATGGAGTATATATTGGCTCTAACATGATAACTAAAAATTGTGATATGAATATCACCTTATAACTGTACAATATTTTTGTTTTTTAGTAAGACCATTGGACACTATAATCATTTTGGAATAATTTTTCCATTAGCATTACATTATCTAAAGGGAAGTGTGGAACAATATTTGATATTGAAATGTGAAACTATGGCCTCAAACCGTAGTTTTTTGAAAATTGATGCCCATGTCCAAGAACATGAGATAATAGTATAATTTCAAGTGTTAATCTTTAACCATGCTAATATAAAACTTCAATATTCTTGGATTTAAAAAATCACATTTGAGAGAATTTAATGTTATTGGTGATCACCAGTAGATCAATGTTAGATAAAAAAAATTAATTTACCACCATCATTCCCCATAAAATTATATAATATGTTGGTGTAAAAAGAGTTTATTTATTAGTTTTGTAGTATCATAAATGATTAATTTTCATTGTATACATGTATATGTAATTTAATCCATAAAATTTAATGTATTATATTATTTAATAAATTACACATGAATATAAAATTAATTCGATAGAATTTTTGGATATAAGTAAACTATAATTGAATTTTATGTAAATATTAATGGATATATAATAAAAATTATTATTGCAGATAAAATAACTTTTAATGAAATTCTATTATAGAACATTATTTATTTAAATTGAAATTATAATGTTATTTTATATTGTACTCAGTCATTTTCGTATATTTATAAATGCAGACTATGTCATAAAATTTTTAATATTTAAATGAATTCGTCTATTAATTTAAAATTTAAAATTATAAATGTAAGGAAAATGTTTTAAAAAATTAAAAACTTTATTTTGAATTAGTGCATCAAACATTGGTTTGTGAAAATTTTCATATATTTTCCAAAATAATTTATTATTTTGTTAATAGGGAAAATATATTTTTGTGTTTTTTCCATGTTTTATGGAATAATATATATATAACATAGCCAATAATTCACTATAATGAATACACAACCAAAAATATGTTATCTGATTATTATTTTATATGTGAATGAATTTAAATAAATTTCTAAATATCTAAATGAATTTTTGTAGTCATAAATCATAATTATGATTATTAAAACATTATTTTTTATGAAATTAATTTTTCCATAAAAATAGTAATATTAAAAACACATTTGAGTTATAATTTATTAAATTATTATAAAACATTAATTAAATGTCTAAATATATTTCCTAAAAATTTATTAAATCCAATGATTTTCATTTTCCAAATTCTATATTTCCATGACCTATATATGGAAAATATTAAACAATTTATCTTCTTTTACAATTAATATCAATCCATCCCCCATTTTCCTCATCTAAAAAACAAGTGTCCCTGATGTTATTTTAATTTTAACAAAATAATAGCCACCCCAATGATCCTTAGGGTATCAAGGTTCCATAATTAATTTTTAGGAAGAAACTATTTCAGATACTGGAATTCACTACTTTATAATCTTCTTTCAAGTACATCTTTTTAGGTATTTATTCCATGTGTTAAATAAAATCTGTTAAGAAATATTTTATTGTACTACTACATCACAAATATTATTTTACCTATGATATTCATTTGATAACACTCGTATTTAAATTTACATAATAAACATTTCATACCCATTCTGTTGTCAAATTCATTTATTGAATTTATCTATTTTAAAAGAGAAATTATTAAATTAAAAATTAGATAATCTTATGATAAATTCTTCATACTGCTATGTTTAATCTTGAATTATTGGCTGGGGATTAAAATCTATTAAAACTACATTCCCTATATATATATATATATTCAAATAATCATGTCTTTAAAAACATATATTAAAACAATTTTATAGGAAACCCATTCACATTTTTCAATTGGTTATTGGTGAAATTATATATTATAAATAATTTAGATCAAATGAAAAAAAAATTCAAGGGTTCACAAAAATAGAGAACAAAATCTATATACAATGAAATAATATCTCGAGAAAACATGATTTATGATACCATGGAAAATAAACATGTTAATATTGATTTATAACACATTGTATAGAAAACATAATGATATTTTTTGGGATGTCTCGTTTAGGTATTGTATCAAAATATAAGATATCTAATTAATAATAACTATATTATGATATTCCCTATGTTCTTAATATGATTACCCAAGGTTATTATTCTTCATAAGATTACAAATATCACCCTTATCTATTCCCTTACTGGGATTTTTTCACGCCATCTTTTTAATGTATATCTCAAAGACAAGGGGTATAATAAATCAAAATGAGATGAACCTTTTAATGTTTAATTCAGGTGTATTATATTAATTTTTATGGCTTTATGTGTTATGTTCCAAATTTAGATGATACTAAACCTGAAGAGGTCCTATGGATTATTTACTATCTAACCACATAATGAATGTTTTTTGTTTTTAAAATTGGTTTGAAGAAATACCCTTGATATTCATCCAAATTTATATTTGGTCTCCTATGTATACACAATTATTATATGCTAGTCACAATCTCACATCAATAGTTCCCCATGTGTTACCAACTTCCAAAAATAATAATATCAAAAATTGACATTCATATAAGGCACTTCAAATTCACAATTTGGAATCAAAACTGATCAGTTGAATAAAAAAATTCCATAAGGTATAGAGATTTCATAAATCAAATTATAAATCTATTTAACACAATTAAGCATATTAGATACATTTCTTGGAACACTTGTTGTCCATTTAGGCCAACTACTTTTGATGACCAACTTATAAAAATCAAATTCCCAACAGAAACCACGAATCATATAAGACATGGGTAAAACTCCATTGATGAATCCAATTAATGTAAATTTTCCACATTAAACCCAATATTGATATGGTGAAAAATATTTACTCTAACACCCCAATATTTTAAATTGAACACTAAATCTAATATCGTATTCAATAAGAAACACTAAGTTTTAATGAACCACGTTATATTATTAAAATATGATGATTAATTAAGACCATTATATCATATCGATTAAATTTATGGCTGTAAATAATATTAAATACATTATGAAATTTATATATTATTAATAAACAATATATATGTGTTTATAAATGATACTGAAATAATCACTCAATTTTTTAATAAAAAATTTTACTTATAAAATGAATGTTTATGAATTTGTGAGAAAATATTATAATAATTTATTTAAATTTTATAAAATTGGCATAATTTTTTAAATCAATATATATATATATATATATATATTTATATATTAAATTTAAATTATATTTCTTTATTTTTCTAAATATATTTATTTCATAGTGAATATTGATAACTCTGTTTTTAATAAAATTGAAAATTGGATTAACAGAATATGCCCCATTATTATATTAATTAAATTTCCAATTTAATCATATATATAATTTATTAAAATTATTTTAAATTAAATACATTTAAATATTCATTATACAAGGTGTTATCGTTTGTTTTATCTCAGGATTAAAGAGAAATTTATTCTGATAATTATTTTAAAGTGCATATTTTTTCTCCATCTAATTAATTTAAATAGCCCCTAACGATGAATTATATAAATAAAATTTACAAATTATATATATTTAAATAAATTTTATTGATATTACTTTTCATATAATTAATATTAGATCATTTTATTATTCTAGTTTTCATTTCATGGAAAACCATTTTTTCAAAATGTCTATCATTAAATTTTTAATGTAAATTGTATAATATATATTAGCTGAATTTGTAAAAATGGATTCCATATTTTGAATTATAGTAAATTATATTATATAGTTATGTCAATATTTGTTATGGGAAAACATGTTTTAAAGGGAGTTAAAAATATATATTGGTCCAAATTGAACAAAAATAATCATAATGAATTGTATATAGTAATATTATGACCATATAAAATTTATGTATTTAAAATTTTGTTATTATGGGTATTTTTTTCTTGGAAATAATTTATTATAATTCATTTATTTCAATAATCCCATGTGTGTTCTCTCAACAACTTATAAAAGGCCACTCATATCATCTTCTTTCCATAGGGTAAAGAATGATTGGATGATCTAATAATTCCACAATTAACATAATTCATTCTCTTTCATCATTCTATTATCCTTTTTTTTTATTAAAAATAAAATCAAGGAAGACAATGGGAATAATCCTTAAGAGTTGGTCTAAATAAGAAGTAACATTCGTAACATATCATTTTATTCCATTTCTTCTTCCACCTTATTCAAATATTGATAAAACCTAATGATATAATAACCTAAATATATTACATATGATAAGGTTTTTTCTTTATGGAAATGAAAAAAACAATATCCTCACCATTAAATTATAAATCAATACTATTTATAATGTTTAAGACAAATTACCACATCATAAACAGACATTCTTTTTCTTCCATCACAAAATCTCATGACTAGTTATATGGATGTATTTTATTATTATATTTTATATATTTCATATAATTACAATTATGAAAATTTATTATTGTATATGCCTTTTTACAATACAATTTCTAGGAAATATGATAACATCTATCCTTTGTACGGTAGACTACCACCTCACAAAGTGATGTGATTCTATTTCCACATACACCTTAGTTTGAATTTAGTAGGAAATAATTTGAGTTCAATATAATATATTAAATAAATGTTAAAAATATAGGAATTTAATATATCACATACCTCTCTTCCATACCATTCAATTAATATATAATATCACCGTTCAAATGTACGGAGGACTATCACCTTGCGAAATGATGTGAATAGTTTTTATGACCACATCTCATGTATAGAATATATATGTCTATAAAAAACGAAACTTTTATTGATGATATAATATTCAGCCTTGGAACATAAAAGAAAACATTACAATTTCCATTTATTGCATTGAAAAATTCAAACGTTACTCCTATGTATGTACGATCATCTATCTTCATGATGATAAAAATGTTCAATTTTCATAACCATAGATTATTATTGGTTCTAAAAGTATAATTTATGTTGAAAATTTATAATTATGTATTGATTACAATTCTTGTAATTATTAAACAATAATATATTTTCCCTGAGTCAACATATTAAATTAATGTTGGACATATGATATATTTATCATTAAAATGTCTAATGTGAAATTATTTGGTTATACAATAGCATATTAAAAGGTAAGAAATTAAATGATATGGTGACACTATATTAATGGATAAAGATATTATTTAAAAATATAATGGTAATTTTCATATTATATATTCACACAAAAATTATAAATTAAGAAAATTTGAGGATTCAAACACCTTAGGGATTGCATTTTACAAATTCTTGATCACATTGAATGATCAAACAAATTAATAATTGAATTAGGATAGAAATATACATATTTTCATGAGATGATGTGGGTTTATAGAGATTTATAAATCAGAGAACTAGTATGGTTAGTCCTAGGAATGATATTGGAAAAGATATCAGCAGTCCAATCACATATGATTTATCAAATATTATAACTATAAAACATCAAGAAATATCAATGTGATGATCCTTTTCTACAAATGTTTAAAGAGACATTAAAATACTGGAGGACTCAAAAATTATATATTGAATAATAAGGATTAATAAAATTAGTTAAAAGTAAATATATTCCATATAGTATAGTGATATATATAGACAATAGATTGTTTTTCAAAAAACTCATTCAATATAGATCATTAAATCATTAAAATTTATAGTGATGATCATTACAATTATTAATGGGATGATTTGAATAGTGTGATTACGAATTATACAATAGGGTGGTTAGTGTGTTAGTAAGTTAAGGTGAAGTGAAAACTTTATAAAGGGCATGTAAACCCAATATATATACATGAATGGAAATGGGGAAAAATAAATATGGGTTATTTCACTATCCTTCCCAATACATCCAAGGAAAACAACGATATGTTGGTAATAATTAATACAATATCCAAGTATTAATATTTATTTATCATAAGAGTTGATATTTTTTATAGTTATAGGTTATCCTATATATTAAATATGTCAATAGACTATATAGGGAAACTATTTCAAAGGTTTCTAATTGAGATCCAATATTTATATCCCTTTTTTTAGAGGAACCTTAAAATTAATTAAATAATGTAGTAAACTGTAGGACAATATTTAATCCCCAATCCAATAGGGTGTATGATTGGAGATTTCAAAAACTGGTTGGCATGTTCTAGGTTAGCTCAGATATAATTTATGCGAGTTGGGAAAACATCATTCATATAATGAATCACTAATAACAACAGTTTCCATCCAATTATTCAAAGGACAAATTTTTATCTCTCTAAGGAAGAACTATTAGAATGCCAACATGTTGGGATAATATTAGTAAATGGAAACTATTGGTAATATATATCTGAGAAAAACCATATAAGTGTTAAAAGTGAGTGATAAGCACATCAAGGGTGGTTAAATTTGAAAAATATTTATAAATACAACAAGTGGTGGGGAATAATATTCCATGTTAGAGAATATGTATTTATCATGATATCACAATATAAGGGGGGTTATAAGATCCATAAATACGTAGAACTTTAGTCCACATTAAATTAATCCATTTTATAATTTTGAGTTATTTAGATTTGTTTCTTGATGAAATTTATAACAAATAAATCATTTCAACATCCATGATGATTTTCACATGTCCTGAATATGTAATTATACATCTAACCAATCACATATACATGATAAAAATGGTCTAGTTTTTGATGTTTTCGTGTATTTCGAATTGGGTCAAATCAAAATCATAGAAATATGGAGAAATGTGATGAGTAAATAGATACTGCGACTCTTAAATTTGATGTGGATATTTCTCATGTTAGAAATGTATATATTGGAATATGATGTAAGAAAGATTGAAAACCCCCAAATATTTTAAGAAGTAAATGAATTTCATAGGTAAAATGTATTTGGGGAATGTACTATCTATAAATTTAAATATAATATTAATTAAACAACTATATGATTTCATAAATATTCATTTCTAATGTTTCTCAATTGATATAAATATATATACTATTATAAAAATATATATATTTTATGTAATTAATCAAATTTCTACACCATAGAATATTATAAGAATATCAAAAAATTATTATCCACCAATTGTTATATTCCATAGGTTTGAAATCTCCAAAGGGGATTATATTTTCTAGGAAAATATATAAATGAAAAATAAATATTATTAATGTAACACACATTATCAAAAGGATTGTAATTAAAGATAAGACATTTGTAAGAAATGCCGATAAATTGTGGAGTATTTATGGGCACTAAAGCGATAACTAAATTTTTTGATATGAATATTACCTTGTAACTGGAAAATAAGTGTTATTATAAATAAGACCATTGGACACTATGATCATTTTGAAATAATTTCTCCATTAGAATTACATTATATAAAGGGAAATGAGAAACAATATATGATAATGAAATGGAAAATGATGGCCTCAAATAATAGTGTTTCAACAATTGATGGCCATTTCCAAGAACATGAGATAATGGTATAATTTCAAGGGTTAATATTTGACCAAGATAATGTAAACATTCAATTTTCAGGGCGTTAAAATTCACCTTTGAGAGAATTTATTGTTATTGGTGATCACCAGTAGATCAATGTTAGATAAAAAAGTTGAATGTACCACCATCACACACTATAAAATTATAGAATATTTTGGTCTAAAAATAGTTTATTTATTATGGATTTAGAATCATAAATGATTAATTTTCATTATATACATGTATATGTAATTTAATGCATATAATTATCTGTATTATAATATTTAATAAACTACACATGAATAAAAAATTAATTTGATAACTTTTTTTGGATATAAGTAAACTATAATTCAATTTTAGGAAAATATGAATGGATATATAAAAAAAATTGTTGTTGAAGAAAAAAATAATTTTAATGAAATTCTATTGTAGTACATTACTTATTTAAATTGAAATTATAATGTAATTTTATAATTTACTCAGTAATTTTTGTATATTTATAAATATAGACTATGTCGTAAAAATTTTAATATTTAAATAAATTTGTCTATTAATTTCAAATTTAATATTATAAATGTACGGAAAATGTTTAAAAAAAGTAAAATATTTATTTTGAATTATTGAATCGAACATTGGTTTGTAGAAAATTTCCTAAAATTTCTAAAATAATTTATTATTCAGTTAATATAGAAAATAATTTTTTTGTGTTTTTTGTATGTTTTATTGATTAATATATATATATATATATATATATATAACACATCCAATAATTAAAAATAACGAAGATACAATAAAAAATATGTTATGTGGTTATTATTTTATATGTCAATGAATTTAAATAAATTTCAAAATATCTAAATTACTTTTTATAGTAATAAATCTTAATTATGATTATTAAAACATTATTTTGTATGAAATTTTTTTTCCTTTTCAATTGTAATATTAAAAACATATTTGAGTTATAATTTATTAAATTATTATAAATGATTAATTAAATGTCTAAATATATTTCCAAAAACTATATTAAATCCAATGATTTTTCATTTTCCGAAATCTAGATTTTGAAGCCCTATATATGGAAAATATTAATCAATTTATCTTATTTTACAATAAATATCAATCCATCCCCCATTTTTCTCAACTAAAAAACAATTATCCTGAATGTTTTTTTTATTTTAACTAAATAATATACACCCCAATGATCCTTGGGGTCTCAAGGTTCCATAATTAATTTTTAGAAAGAATCTATTTCAAATAAAGGAATTCACTACTTTATAATCTTCTTTCAAGTACTTCTGTTGTGGTATTTTTTCAATGTGTTAAATAAAATCCATTAAGAAAAATTTTATGGTACTAGTACATCACAAATTAAATTTTACCTATGAAATTACTTTGATAACTATTATAATTAAATTTACATAATAAACATTGCATTCCCATCCTGATGTCAAATTCATTTATTGAACTTATCTATTTTAATAGAGAAATTATTAAATTAAAAATTAGATATATTCTTATTTTTAAAATTTTCATATAGCTATGTTCAATCATAAATTTTGGATTGGGTATTCAAATATATTAAAACAAAATTACCTTTCTATATATAAATTTTTACAAATAAACATTTCTTTAAAAAAAATATGAAAACAATTTTATAAGAAACCCATTCAAAATTCTCAATTAGTTATTGGTGAAATTATATATTATAAATAATTTAGATCAAATGAAAAAACATTTGATGTTTTCAATCAAATAGTGATCTAATTAATTATACAACAAAATAATATCTAAGGAAAACATGATTTAAGATACCATGGTAAATAAACATGTCAATTTCGATTTATAACACATTGTATATAAAACATAATTATATTATTTGGAATTTCTCATTTAGGTATTGAATCTCAATTTAGTTTAAATGATTAATAATAATTATGTCATGTTATTCCTCATGTACATATGATTATTAGAAGATTATATTATTCCTCATTACATTAGAAATATCACCCATATCTATTCCCTTATTGGGATTTATTCATGCCACATTTTTAATGTATATCTCATGGACGTGGGGTTTAATAAATCAAAAATTATATGAACCTATTAAAATTTAGTTCAAGTGATTTATATTAATTTTTATGTATTTATGTGTTATGTTCCAAATTGGGATGAATCTAATCCTGGAGAGGTCCTACGTATTATTTACTGTCGAACCACATAATGAATGTCTTATGTATTTAAAATTGGTTGGAATAAATACCCTTGATCTTCATTAAAATGTATATTTGGTCCCCCTATGTACATACTATTATTATATGCTAGTCACAATCTCACATCAATGGTTCCCCATCTTTTACTAAATTCCAAACATAATTATAGAAAAAACTGACATTCATATAAAACACTTCAAAATAAAATTTTGTATCAAACTTGTTCAATTGAATAAAAAAATTACATAAGGTATAGTGATTTCATAAATCATATTATAAATCCATTTTAAATAATTAATCCAATTAGATACATTTCTTGAAACACCTTTTGTGCATTGAGGCCAACTACCTTTGAAAACCAACTTATAAAAATAGAATTCCTAACAGAAAACATGAATCATATAAGACATGGGAAAAAAACATTCATGAATCCAGTTAATTTAAATTTTCCACATTAAATCCTATGTTGATATAGTGAAAAAAAAATTCTAACACCCCGACATTTTAAATTTAACACTATATTCAATATCATATTCAACGAGAAACACTGACTTTTAATGAACCACGTCATATCATTAAAATATGATGATTAAATATGACGATTATATCACATCCATAAAATTGATTGCTATGAATAATATTAAATACATTATGATATTTATATATTATTAAAAACCAATATATATGTATTTATAAATGATACTTAAATAATCACTCAAATTTTTAATAAAAATTTTACTTAAAAAATGAATGTTTATGAATTTGTTAGAGAATATTATAAAATTTTATTTTAAATTTTATAAAATGTGAATAACTTTTTAAATAAATAAATAAATATATATATATTAAATTTAAATTATATTTTTCAATTTTTCAAAAAATATTTATCTCATAGTGAATAGTAAAAACACAGTTTTCTATAAAATTGACATTTGGATTAACATATTATGTCCAATTATTCAATTAATTTAATTTAAAATTAAAATATATATATAATTTAGTTATATTATATTTAATTAAATACATTTAAATATTTTTTAAAAAGGATGTTATAGTCTGTTTTATCTTAGTCTAAAAAAAATTCTTCATAAAAGTTTTGTAAAGTGCATAATGTTTCTCCATCTATCTAATTCAAATAACCACTAATGATGAATTATATAATTAAAATTTATAAATTATATATATTTAAACTAATTTTATTGCTATTAATTTTTATATAATTAATATAAGATCATTTTATTATTCCAGTTTTTGTTTCATGGAAAACCATTTTTTTCACCGTGTCTATCTGTAAATTTTTAAAGTAAATTGAATAAATTATGTCAGTTGATTTGGTAAAAATGGATTCCATATTTTCAATTATAATAAATTATATTATATAATTATTTCAACATAATTTTTGAAAATATTTAATTGTAAAATCAATAAGAATTAACTACTATTGTTAAGGGAAAACATGTTTTAAAGGGAGATAAAAAATATATTGGTCCCAATTGACCCAAAATATTCATAATGAATTGTTTATAGTAATATTATGACCATATGAAATTTATGTATTTAAAATTTGGTTATTTTGGATATTTTTTCTTGGTAATATGTGTGTGTAATTCATTCTTTTCAAGAATCACACGTGTGTTCTCTCTAAAACTTATGAAAGGCCACCAATATCATCTCTTTCCACAAGTTAAAGAATGATTGGATGACAAACTAATTCCACAATTAACATAATTCATTCTCTATCATCATCCTACTATCCATTTTTCTAATTAAAAAGAAAATATAGGTAGGCAATGTGAATAATCCTTGAGAGTTGGTCTAATGAAGAAGTAATGATCGTAACATAGCATTTTATTCCATTTCATCTTCCACTATATTCAAATATTGATAAAACCTAATCATATAATAACAAAAATATATTATATAAGATGAGTTTTTTTCTTTATAGTAATGAAAAAACAATATCCTCACCATTAAAATGTAAATCAAAACTATTTATCATGTATAAGACAAATTACAACTTCACAAACAGACATTCATTTTCTTCCAAAACAACATCTAATGACTAGTTATATGGATTTATTTTAATATTATATTTTTATATATTTTATATAATTAAAGTTATGAAAATTTATTATTGTATATTCTTTTTAAAATACATTTTCTAGGAAATATGATAATTTCTATCCTTTGTACATTAGACTACAACCACAAAAAGTGATGTGATTCTATTTTCACAAACACATTAATGTAAAGGTAAAAAGAAATAATTTGATGTCAATATAATATATGAATTAAATGTTAAAAAATATAAAAATTTAATATATCACATAAATCTATTCCATACCATTCAAATAATAAATAATATAATCGTTCATGTGTACAGAGGACTATCACCCTATGAAATGATGTAAATATTGTTTACGACCACATCTCATGAATGGTATCTATAAGGGTATTAAAATAGAAAATTTTATTTCGGATTTAATATTCATCCTAGGAATATAAAATAAAACATTACCACTTTCAATTGAGAGCATTGAAAAATTCAAACCTTACTTCTGTGTTTGTATGATCCACTATCTTCATGATTATAATAATGTTGAATTTTCTTAACCCTAAATTATTGGTTTTTCAAAAAGTATATTATATGTTAAAAATTTATAATTATGTCTTGATTACAATACTTTTAGTGATTAAACAATAATTAATTTTCCCTTATTTAACATACTAAATTAATTTTGGTCATGTGATATTTTAATCATTAAAATGTCTGATGTGAAATTATTTGGTTATGCAACAGAATATGAAAATTTAAAATATTAAAGAAAAAATAAAAAATTTAAATAAGAACATAAAGAAATTAAATAATTAAAAGATTTTTGTTATTATAAATGATACGGAACAAACATGACAAACTAGGTTTGAGGTAAGGGTTTCATCTAACAACATATTTTTGGGGGCACATAATCTCATACACATTGTTTATTTTTAGGGTATATATAATTACCCTTTAAAAATAAATCATAATCCATAAAACACAATGTTATTTTTTGACAATTCATTTATTTATTTATGGGTTTAATGATAAAAAAATACTAATGGGGTATGATTTTCTGTTACTATCTCATCTTAACCTGGATTTTTTAGGAATCAATTCCTATTATTTGATATTATTTGAAATCTGCCTAAAAACCCAATAATTTAATTCCCCTCTATTTATTCATGAAATTTTAAATTAATATTCCCATTTTAATGTCTTTTTTAAATGAAAAAATAAGAATATATTTTTATGTATAATTGGTTATATTTCCCTTTTTGGTTGAATACCATTTCTATTCCACATCAATTTTATATATAATATGTTTAGTAAAATATATTTCATTTATTATATGACTTTTAAAAACATTTATACAAACTTTTACATTTTAATAAAAATTTTAAAAGGAGAATTCGTATATATTTTTTATTGATGTTTTATTTTGACATTATACCAATGTTTTATCACCCCATGGATTTTCAAATATATTTAATATATAATTTTTTAAACATAGAGTCTCTATGAAAAATTATTATTATTTATATGATTTAGTTATAAAATAAGAGTTAGTAAATAATTTTCAACTTTTATATTTTGAATATCAAAAAATGCACATACATGGTTGTGATCAGTAAGATATTTAGAGGCTTATAGGATGAACATACATTTTTTTGTGAATAGTAACTTTAACTTTATGTATAGTAATGTAACATTATGAATAGTAATATGATCTTTATGAATGCTAACCTTACCCATGTATTTATAAATAAATACTAGGTACCTAATAAATGAGAGTGAATATTTTAAAAATTAATAATTGTGGATTGGTATTTTGTTACAAATAAATATTTAATTAAAATTTTAAAATAATAAATATATTTGAAATAAAATTAAATTTTATAAAATTCATTTTCAAATAAAATAATGTTTTCATTTTATTTTATGAAAATATTATTAGACCATAGTAGATTTTTGAATGCATTATAAGGTCATTTTTTAATTTGAAAACTATATATTTCATATAAACAATGATTTTAATTAGGAATCAAAAATGTTTTTACTTATAAAATTATTTTATTAAAATGGAGACCATTTTTAATTCTACACATTGTATATTGGTTATCATTAATTTTTATAATTTTTCAAAAATATTTGAATTTTTACTGATTACTAAAATACTATAATTAATGATAAATGATAAATAATTAAATTATTTAGTCATAGGTGATATATTGGTGATTTAAGAACACCTATTTAGAAAGAACATGAACATATTACTTGTATTGTTCACAAGAATCATCATTATTCCTTGTATTATGTAAAATAATAAAATAATGAATAAGATATTTAAATAACACCCATCACCTCCATTATAAAATCTACCCTGACCCCTCGTCTTCTCACTATTACAACACTTGAATATTTTCATAGTTCTATAAAAATAATCTATATTATTCTCTTCCTGCATCATGAAGCTCATGTTCTTTCCAAAATTGAAAAACCCCTTCCGATAGAGAGGTTCTCAAAGAGAATATTTCAAAATATTGTCCATCATTCTTTTTCTTTTAATTTCATTTTCAATTTGATATCATTCATTATATCGTTCTCTAATCCTCAGAAAAAATCATCCTGATAATAAAATATAATCTATATATTGGAATGATATCATGTTAATACAATATCTCTGTTCGATATATATTATCTCTAACATTAATTTTATAAAATGAAATCATCATCTCAAAGGTGCTTATTTACACCCTTTATCGACGTCAATGCTTCGTTCATCCTTTTCTTCTTCAAGGATGGGCATGTATCAAATTTTATTATTGAGAAAAATTATATAATATTTATTATATATTATTTAAGGATTATGGAACTTGTAAATATACTTAATATTAATTCAAATGACGAAACTAGTTTGGGATGTTTGAAAAAATGTTATAATAATCTAAATAATTATCACTCATGTAATACCAATTAACTCAGCCTCATACCATATAAAAAAGGAATTATTTAACTATTTAATATTTTTAATATTTATTAAAATCATATAAATTTAACTATTGATAATTATATCCATTCCACATGAACTCTCATAGTTGAATACAAGTATACTAATTTTGAAAACTAAGGAAATGACTATTCTTGAGCGATAATCTTGTATATTATAAGTCATAAATAGGCAATAAATGATCTAAATAATATTATTATAAATTAAATACAAATTTAAATAATTTTATGAGTTATTTTTTAATGTATTTAATTTTATTATCCATGATTTTAAGGTCATGTGCAGAACACATTTTGAACTAAGATAATTGATTTCTACATGACCCCTCACATTAATTTGGGTTACTATTATTCTCAAAAAACATAAATAAAATTATTAATTACTCTTATTTACTACTAAAAAATTGTCTTTTAATATTCTATATATATTTACCAAAATTAATCCTTCTTTAAATTTTGGGGAGTTAGATGTTTTAAAAGGATCTTTTAAAAATTCATCCCGATAAAAAAGCCTGATTCAAGGGAACTTCTCAAGTTTCTACATATTGTAATGTGTAATATATAGAATGTTTTATGACACCATTATTTTAAAAAAGTAACTCATTTTATTACGAAATAACTAATTTAATTCAATTTTAGTTTTATAAAAATATTTTTCAAAAATACAATTTTTTTAAAGTAAAATAGTGTTTCTCTGAAGATTTAATGGGCGATTTTATAAGAGTATTTCCATATATTTCAAAACTCATATTAGATATTTGGAATAATTGGGATTAATATTTTCTGATATCATCTGCTATATTATATTTAAATATTTATGATTAGGTTGAATGTTTATGTGTTATGATGATTCCATTACCCTAATGACATTGAATAGTTAGGGATTATATTTAATGGTTAGGGAATGTTATTTAACATTCATTGGTTAGTTTAAATATTAATGTATATGTTTCTTATGTTTCATACTATTTATACTATGAATTAATTGGACTTATTATGTGATGGATGAGGCCCAATATAGCCCAAGATTCATATGTAGGTCTCACGAGACAATCTAGAATAGGGTTTTACACATTATATATGGTTTCTTGGATGAGGCCATGACAGTATGATTATGATGTCCATCATTAATTATTCCCTCTTTCTAAAAGTATTAATTGATTTTCTATGTGATTATTCAGCTATTATAATATCTATTGGTATGTTTTATGTAATTATTTATTCATATTACATTTCAACTACATTATTCTAATTTATATTTTAATGGCATGTTATTTTAATTGCTCTCCAATATTAGTGTTTATGTTTATGATTAGTTTCGGTATATTATTTACCCATAGTGAGCTTCTAATCTCACCATTTTCTTTTGTTTCATATTTCCTTTTGATGCAATGATGTATATTATGAATGACTTGTAGGGATAATCTATAAATTGTAAATTTTTAAAATAGAATTTACATAATATGTATACATTCAAGTTGTAATGTTTAAATAATGTATACATATAGTTTTTTGAAGCTAATAAACTATTATACCATTCAGGAAATGAAATTATTTTTATCAAGCCCATGTAATGAAATAAATCACCATATCTTAGTAGTAGGGTTTAGGGTATTACATTTCGTACTAGAGGATGTTTAATAGAATATATGGAAACTATATTAATAAAATGATGATTAGGGAACAAAAAAATTATGTAGACATTAATTTCACACATACAAGAACATCATATAAATTTTTAAATGAATAAATTTGGTAGATATTAATAGAAATACACCCCTTTATAGATACTACATGTGGATGTCATTCTATCACATATATACAAAGATGTAACAACATCTAAAATATGATTTGGTCCTGACATGATGTTACTTCCAACATGACAACATGCCTTACTGTACACATGGTTTGATACTCTTAGGTGGTCTTCATAGGATAAATCCAATTTTTATTAAAACAATAATTAAGTATTTAAATGTAAAGATGTTGTAATGGAAAACATGCTTATGATTATGAGATTATCTATGTAAATGATTTAAATTCTTGGTATGAATTTTTCTAGTTGAGATAATGCCATATGATTTATAAATTAATAATGTGTGTGAAAATATTTATATATGAAGAATAGTGGAATGAATTAAAACTTAAGGAACATGCATATCCAATGTTGGGATTTCCATCCAATGCAGGATAATGATTTTGGTTCCGGAGCTTTGAAAGGTGGCGAGAAACACTTCAATATTTTGCGATAACTTACACAAGTTATGAATAAAAACATTACCCATATAGTGTATTCTAACAACAACACGTTGGAGAAATGTTCGGCATCTTTATGTGAAAACAAACTACATAATTTAATGTCACTAAAAACACATTCATTGCAATAGTAGTAGATATGTTTATTGGATAATACATTTATCTCATTGGGTTGTAACAAGAGGGAGATGGTTGTAATTGTTGTTTATCATCTATTGGGAGTCTCTGATCAATTTTGAACATTACATCAAATCAAAATGGTGGAGGAAGAGATTGAAAATCTGAAACAAATATATTTTAATGATATATTATTACAAATATACTTCCCTAACGATCGATGAAGAGATATGGAAATGTCATTTCAGAATAAGATGAACAACAATGATGGGAATGTTTTACTGTATGAAGTAACTTATCAAGTATGAAAAGGAATAATGTGAACTATATACGTAATCCAAGGAGGACGACTGATTAATTCTTGGATATTTTAAAACCATTCCTATGAATAGAACTAGTCTCCAAAATTTTCTCATCATATGAAGATATATTCTCATGTGATATCTATATATAATAGGAATGATCTATGTATAATTAATTTAAATTAATGGAATATAATAGGATGTATATTAGACACATAGGAAGAGTAACTATAGAAAAGGGTAAGGGAATAATTTAATTCCATCTAGTGCTAATTGTCGGATGAAAACCCCCATTACTTTCCTAGAGGGTATGAGTGTCTTAATCTTGTTTTGAGAAAAAGGTGACAAAGCCCATGATTTTAAAGGAATAAATGTTACTGAACATGTTATATGATATAATAAAAATGATACGGGAAAATATGAAAATTATTGCGCATAATTTCAAGGAAACATTTCCCAATGGAGTAAAAGGGAGAATTGAAAATAATATATTATCAAAACTATTGAGGTAGAAATACCAAATGATGTGGTAACATGTTCATTAATTATTTCCTCCAAAACACCTAATGAATTTTTAGATTATATATCATCACATTAATTTATATCTTTTTCTTTTCAAAGAGAAGTAGTCATTTATTATTTGATTAAATAAATAATCTGTTTGTCAAAACTCATAAGGGATGTATCACTAGAATGAAGATGTGTTGATCAGTCACCCTTATGGAACATAAACATGCTTTAGTTTCTGACCTTATCATCATACCCATTAATGAATTTGATATTATACTTGGTATGAAATGGATTTCATGTTATGATGTTAAAATATACTTCTATAAGAAGGAATTATCAATTGTTGAGAATGATATACAATCCCTTTTCTTTAGAAAAGAATCAACGCCATCTGATTATAATTTGGATACAAATCCTGTATCCCTACTGAATTTAATTCATGGGGTGGAAGGGATTTAATATCTATGAGTGTGGAAGAAAATCATCAAATTGATGTTGTATATATTGTGGAACTAATCATTGATGTGTTTCCAATGGATTTACCAGTTTATCAACGACAGTGGGAAATTGACTTTCTAATTCTTTAGTTCCCAGTGAAAGGACTACATCAATGAATCCTTATAAAATGGAAATATTTGAATTAATTGAAAATAGTAAACACTACTAAAGGAAAAAAATATTTAAACCCATATCAAATCATATCAAAATACTAAAAAAATTTATGTTGATAATAGAATTTAGGATTTGGAAATTCATGTGGGTTTTCTTATTTTATAGAAATTATCTCTATGAAAGGGTGCCAAAATAATTTTGAAGAGATGGAAAATAATATCAAGATACGCTGAATATTTTAAAATTCAAAAGAGAATTGGAGATATGTATTATCGTTTAGTAATGTCACGTACCCTTTATAAGGTTCAAAATGTGCTCCAGGTATCATTTGTTTGAAAAATATATGGGATACCTAACACTTGTACTCACTTATAATGGCATTTTATTGAACCCTAAATTATCATACTATGTTGAGCCAATCGGGATTCTGGACACTAAATAATATGTACTTTTGAATCTACAGACTCTGCAGAAAATGGTACTTTGAAAAAAAAAATTGACGCGGTTATGTGGGAGCCTCTAGATCTTATTATAAATTCAGTTTAATGTTTAAAATATGTATTTTTTAAATAAATAAATATTTTATTTAAAAAATAAATTTCACATATTTATGATTTTTTTGATAATATTTAGTCAATTAATTAATTCTATACTTTTTAAAATTGTTATGGTGATTTTTTATAATTTTTATAAAATACCTTAATTTGTAGTGAATAATAATATATGATAATCAATGATAAATTATAAATTCATGATTTATTTAGTCATTTATGATGTATGGATGATGTAAAAAATACTATTTTTTAAAACTCACATTATCTTATTACTATTTATTGTCAAAATAATTACCACTACTTTATTCCTTAAACATAATAATAAAATAATGAATAATATATTTAATAATCATGCCTCTCATTCATAATAAAAATAACCCCTCAATCCCTCTTATCCTCAGTCCACTAAGACTTGTAGAATGTAAATGTGATTCCTAAATCCACATGATAAGTCTCTATCCTAGTAAATGATATATATTTCATTATAATAGACTAAAATCCCTTCAAAAAAGGATGTTCTGAATAATGATATTTCAATAGGTATAACCTCTTCCTTTTTGGTTTAATTTCATTTTCAATTTATTTATTTAACTTATCATTCCACCACCTCCATTAAGAAAATAATCATTATAGCCCTAATATCATATATATATAATATAATTATATCATTTTAATAGAATATCCTTCCTCAATATACTATATATATATATATCTTTTATTTTAAAAATGTAATCATCATTTGAGAGATACCGATTTACAACCATCAGAGATAAGAAACAATATATCATCAATTTATTCATCAATCCTAGTGAAAAAATCTTTTTTATTTTTTAGTGAAATTATAAAATATGTTTTATATTTAATATAATGATTCTGGAACAAATATATAGTCACAATTTTCATGTTTACGACAAACGTAGTTCGTGATGATCAAAATCATGCGGTAATAATCTATATAATTATCACTAATATTTTATATAATAAGTCATCCTCATACCATATAAAAAATTGAATTAAATAACCATATAAAATTGGAGATTTTAATTATTATAATAAAAATTCAATTATTGATAACTAGATCCATTCCACATGAACTTCCATAATTTTATACAAGTATAGTAATTGTAAAAACTATTGAAATGAATGCTCCAAAATGATAATATTGTGTATTATAACTCATAAAAAATAAAAAAAAATTAAATCTATAAAATTATACATAGTTAAGTACATATATATAATGTTATGAATAAATACATAAATTAAATTAATTTTATTATCTAGGAAGTTATATTCATGTTCAGAACATGTTTAGACATAAGATAAGGGGTTTCAACCAAAATATCCATTTTCATTGTGGCTATTCTTATTCTCTATATACCTCAATGAAATTTATAATTGTTCTTGTCTAATCATCATAAATTATATGTGAATTATATATATAATTTTTACAAATTTAATTTCTTTTTGATTATGTGTAGTTACATGTTTTAAAAGCATCATTCAAAAATTCATAATGACAAACAAGTTCAATTTATGGGAACTTCTCAAATTATTACACGTTTTCATGTGCACTCTTTAAATTGATTAAAAATAACATTATTTTTACAAATACAATGATTTTATTATAAAAAATAAATTATTAAACATCATGTTTTATACAAACGTTTTTGCAAAAGTACTCATCATTGCAAAGTAAATGAGTATTTCTACAAAGAGTAAATCAGAGATTTTATAAGTGTATTTCAATTTATTTGAAAATTATTGTTGATTATTATGTTTAATTGGGATTAATATTTTATTGTATCATCTACCATATTTTATTAATTTTTTTGTAATATTTTGACAATTGATTAGCTATCTTGATACCATTCACCTTGTGACTCTGAATAGTTTGTTTTTATGTTTAATGTTTGGGGATTTTTATTTATATTTGAAATGTTAGTCTAAATACGAATATATATGATCATTATGATTATATCCTTTTAAATGTTGAATTCATTATACATATTATGTGACAGTTGGGGACTCTTATAGCCCCTCAATGCATCAGTATGTCTCATGAGCAAACATGCCATGTATATTACCCATTATATATGGTATCATGGTCGAGGCCTTGAAAGTATAATTATTATGTCAAAATTATCCATTCCCTAATTATGAAAATATAATTTGATAGTACATGTGAGTAATCGACTAGTGTAATATCTAGGGTTATTTTTTATGACAGTATTTATTCATAATTCCTTTCTACCATATTATTCTAAAGTTTATTTTAATGTCATGTTTATTTTGGTGCTAACCATGCCTAGTATTTATGATAATAATTATTTAGATTTTACTATATACCATTACTAAGCATCTGATCTCACCCCATTCTAATGTTATATATTTTTGTGGGATGTGAAAAGTTTTATTATGAATGACTTTTAGTGATAATATTGAAGTTATGGATGTTTAAAATAGAATATACATTTAATATTTCCTTTTAAGTGGTCATGTTGAACTTATTTATGAATCATGTTTTCGGAAGATACTAAATTAATCAGTCCTTTGGGATATGACTTTATTTAAATTATTCCAATGTTATAAAATAATTCAATTTCTCGAGGAAACTAATATGGGGGAGTTGCATAAGTATAAATAGATTTTTTGTAAATATACAGTATTTGATTAATTACCCACAAGCATAATAGATATTTTTTTAAATTATTATTTTAAAATTTTCTTGGATTATTATAAATGATTATATTTCCAAATATTTAATTATTTTTAGTTTTTTCAAAAAGAGCTTTTGAGTGAAAAGTTTATTTTCCAAATGATTTTTTTAAATATTTTTAGGATAATGATATTTAAAATAAAAATAAATATTAAAATTTCTAAATAACTCAATATAATATAATTATGTCTCCCACATATATTTCATGATTATTATTCATTACTTTTATTTCGTAATACTTGACTTATGATCATTTCTCAAAAGCCATAATTACACAATGTCCTTTTATTAAGATATTAAGAATGATCGTGAAACCCATTTCATTTCCATGGTAAATTCCTATGTTATGCATTAAGATTGATTTAATTTATGTGAACATATATATCATGAACATGTAATGATGGGTTTGGATAGATAATTCTAAAATTCAATGAGTATGTTTTTATTCTCATGAGATATAACATATGTCATTAGGGGTAAACCAAATCTCTTATTGTTCTTTTTCAATTATATATTATTGTCTACGAAGTATTCCCTAACTCATTTTCATGTCATATTTTGTACTGCGAGAAAATTTATTATATTAAAATGATCTTATTATTTAATCTTATTATTTTATGGATCCAATTTATTATACATATTCCTTATATTATAGGATAAAATGTTATATCTTTGAAATAAATACATTGTTTCCTTATCATATTTATTCCCTAACATAGATTTAAAGGTCACCCGTTATTTTATATACTCCTTAGGTTAAACTATTATGTTTTAGCTGCTAAAATTGAATTAAAATAGAACTATGTAAGATAAGAAATACTAATTATTTATTTTAGTATACGAAGATTCATTTTGATGTTATAATTACAATGACATTATACCCCATGATCTGTGGGTTGTAATTAATTGATGTATGTTTTTAAATTTATTTAATAATTTTTATAAAGGGCATGGTGTTCAATATTTGGTATAATAGACAAGTATTAGTTATCCTTTGGAATTAAGATATGAGTCATATAGTGAGAACCCTATGGGTCAGACTCTGTAAATAACAATGTATATCAAAATAAATCATAATATTTGTGAAGATTAAATCGAGTGGATCCCACAAAATTATTTTCCAATTTGGATAATAACATCGACATGGTTAGAGAATATATGTTCTAAGGTGTAATAACATTCAATACTCTATTTATGGACTTTCTCAATAATTAACAAGTATACATTAATGTGACATACTATGAAATTGGTTTTATTTTTCCAGGGGATACAATATGAATATTCACTAACTCTATACAAAAAATTATGAAGGACATAAAAAAATGATTGGATAGTAAACCTAATAAGAATCACTAAACATTGATAACAATGATTGTATAATAGCTTCCCATAATTTTTCCATAAATATAATTTATATATTACTACATATTGGTTTATATTTTTCCATTAATTATGTTAATGAATTACTATATTTTTTCTTCTAATATTTTTAAATGGAATGAAATAGAATAATTAATATAGACAACCAATATGATGGGAAATGTAATGACTGACGAAATATGTTTCCTAAACAGATGGGAAAAGGTGATAGCTATATTTTTATTACTCTAAATGATAAATCTGGAATTATGATCAACATCGAGATTGAAATAAACTTTCAAAACACATAAAATAAGGTAGGGATAGAATCTGAAGGATGTTTAAATGTAAAATATTTGAATATACATCATTATACTTGTCAAGAATGTGGGAAGAAGATCCTTTTATAACATATAAAATGGAGGGGAATATTTCTTTTATGTGTAATTAATTTCTTAAGGTAAATTAATTTTTATGGTATTGTATGTTTTTATTATTAGGAATATGGGGATCTTCAAATTCAATCACATAAACTAATGGTTACCCAAATGTTTTAAGACGAAACTATGTTATACTAATCATTGAGGGGAAGTATTTATGTACTTAAATATTTGAATTATAATGTAGAATTATTTTATCAATGTTATTATTGTTTTAGAAATCATGAATCATACATGGATCATTTGGTAGTTTTTATTATTTAGGGACTAGAATGAATATGTTTAATCGTAATAATGGAATTATAATGAGACTGAATGGTATGGTGATATTTGGTTAGAAATTAACATACATAAAAAATATTGTGATCAAATATTTACTTCATTATTAATGTTATCATAATTGGTTATTTTATATTTATTGTAATTTTATAGGAATTATATTAATAAGGTTTGGAAAAATATCAGCAAACATGCATGTTAGTTGAAAAATTTTCCATCTCGCAAAGCTGTTGGGCTGGAGCCCACATCCAAAGGGTGACAGCAGTGAAACACATGGCACAATCCAATGTAATGTACTTATTTGTTTTCATTTTTATGAATTTTTTTTGTTAATAGATATTAGGGACACCAAATATTATGGATGTGTTTAATTATTTTCTTGGAGACATTTTATGTAGTATAAGTATATATATCCTTTAGGTTTTACAAAAACATTTATTTGGGAATAATTCTATATTGTTTTGGAGGAGTAAGATGAATAGTTATATTGATGGATACTTGTAGAAACGATTATTTTGAACATTGAGAGTTACTAATTTGTTATTTGAGATTAATTTTTTATATGAAAAAAAATTTTCAACCCTTTTTAGGTTTACTAATGAAAACTAGAACAACATATTATTATTTTGTGGATTATTTGAAACATTAGATTTATTTTTGTTATTAGACATAAAAATCCATAATGAATTCTCTTCATTTGGGGAAAATATTTTATTTTGGATGAAATTAATAAAGAATACAGTTTTCTATTCATGTGTGTAAATTTCATTGTTTTCTTATTATGTATGGTAAATGTATACTTATACTATAGATAATGGATCTTTAAAAATTTGTATCTTATTACCTACATATCTAATGAATTAATGGTTCTTTTATTTATAAAATATTTATTATTTTTTTTGTAGATTAATTTCATATCATCATTCAAATTCATATGTTCAATGTTCTCTATCATTGCCCAAAATTGTAAAAAAATTTCTTCAACGTCCAAATCATTACATTCATCCAATTTTATCCTATGTAGTAACCTAGTTATGAAATTTTATTTATATTTCACTTTCAATATTATTAAAAAAATGATTTAGAAACAATTTAATGATTTTGGATATTTCAAATAGATAATTTTCAATTTTTAACAACTTTATTACTTAAATAATATTAAAATTGTGAGGGATTAATTTAATTATGGTGAGTAGAATTTGACAACCTAATATTTTAAAAAGAAAAATGTGTTCGATAGTGTATTATACAAGAAACACTGAGTTTAAACAAAAAAATATTATAAAATTTTTATAATATTTCAAATTATCATAAACATATTAATATAGGGAGAAATTCTACGACATTTAAAAAATTATTAATTTTTCAATGAATTGAAAAAATAGTTATTTTAATAGATTACATTAAATTTTTATAAATATATCAGCCATATTAATTTTAATTTATTTTAACGATAAAATATGAATTATTTTTTAATATTAAATGAAAATAATTTTATTTAAATTATATTTATGATTTATTTTATTAGAATATTATTCTTAGTAATAGATATAAAGACTCGTAAATTTCAAGGAAAATCTTTTTTAAATTTCATTGGAATTTTACAAGAGCGCAGTTTCTGACGACATCTGATTCCGAGGCCCGGAGTGCCCGGAATCATTTTCCGAAGTTTAACTCAAGTACGTTCGGTGAACGAACGAGTGGGTTTTTATTACATTTGAACCGGTGCTTGGAATTGAAATTTGAGGGAACTGATGAACTCGTAGAGTAGATAATGGCTTAGGAACACATTTTCCAGAGTGGCGTTTGCTCGGGTGTAATGTTTAATTTTTTGGGTTAAGTAAAAGAATAAAATAAAAACGGTGGACCAATTTTTATTTTATTTAAAGTTTTTTAACCTAAGCTTAGTGGTTAGAGTGGTACCCACTATATCATACTCCACTAGGTAGGATATTAGTGGGGTGGGGCTCATACGAGATCCACCTTTTTCAACCCCCCTCCTTTAATTTAGTAAAGCTCGTGCACCCCCTTTAAATAAAGTCAACTCATGCATTTAAGTAAATATTAAACGGATCTTTTAATTGGGTAGTTTAAACGTTACAATTAATTCAATTAATTGGTTGATTCAGTTTTGAAATTAAAAAACGTTTGGCTTGTGTGTTAATAAAATAAGACAAGTCCTATTTTATTAAGGGGTTCGTTGTGCATTAGGGCTTGGGAGAAATTGCTCAAAGCCTGGAAGCACTCCTTCCTCGACGAAGAACGCGAAGAACACGAAGAATGCTGACCTCCGACGAAGGTCGACAAGAACGCCGGATCCTCGGAGATCGACAACGCGACGCCGGAGAATCATTTCTCTATGATGCGGCGATCTTCCTTCCACGACTCCTTCTTCCGCGATGTGCATTTCTGCGACGAACCTTCGTTCAAATTTTTCTTTGAGGCAGGGGTTTATTTTATTGTTGTTCGTGATCTATTTTGTTGCTATTCTTCGTTCCAAATTGGTCCGCCTATTATCGCAATAACGGGAGGAGGTCGGACTTCCCGAACATGTCTGACCCTCCTCCCCCCTTGATTGTTTGAATTTTTTGCGGCACTTGTAAGGCGGCGCGGTGCATTTGCACCGCAAGGAAACTATGAAAAAGGGCAAAGAAGCACGGCGCCGGTGCGCCGCGCCGTTGAAATCCAACAAGCCGCGGCGCCGTCACGCCATCCCAGAGAACGTGGAAGAGGTCGCTGCCGGAGCGGGGCCACGGCGGAGGGGTGCAGCGGCAGCAACCTGCCGGTCGGACCGGGATGGCCGGCTTCCGAGAAGAGCCGGGGGTCCTAACCTCCGGCTGGCCAGCTGGAGCGGCCCCCCTCATGGGCGCCACAGTTTCACGAACAGGGGGGCATCACCACCCCCCCCCCCCCCCACCCCCCTTCGCAACCCTGCCTCTCAGCCGTTAAGGCTGAGCCGCCTGGACAAGCTGGCTAGGCAGAGCGAGTCGGGCCTGGCCGCCAGGCTGGGCCGCGCCCAGGCCGGTCCGGGCCCTGCCCTAATGGGCTGAACCCCGACCCGTGTCGGGTCGACCCGGGCCCGAACCCCCTATTCGCGGACCTCTTACGGTCTTTTGCCCATATCATGAGCTACGGACCTCCGATCGAGACACTGTCAGCTACGATGCGATCCTTTGATCGAGACAGTTGTTTCGGTTTATTACACTAAAGCTTTCAGAGAACTTTGAGTACGTCCGGGTTGGTTCGAACCCGAAACCAACTGGGCCCTCGGAGCGGAAACGCTTATATCTCGAACTCCAGACGTCTGATTGACGTGCCATCCACTTTGTTGGATTCCTTTTGATGAGACGAAACTTTTGGCATGATTTTCATGATTTTTGGATACAGTTGGATAATGGACGGGTTGGATTGTACCCGAAATCCATTCGGGCCCCTAGAACGGAAAAGATGATAACATTCAGACCGGACGTTCGTTTGATGGACCATCAGCGGTGTTGGTGATCACGCTGGGAAATGGTCCCTATGAGTATACCCTATGAGATTTCGGGGTACAGTTGAGATGCGGTCAGGGTGGTTCGTTCAAGAAACTAACCGGGCCCCTGGGACAAAAAGGCTGATAACTCTCAGACTGGGCGTCCAAAATAATATTTCAATAGATGGATGAAATCTGGAGACCAGAATATGATGATTAAATTATTGATGATTAGAAACAACAATTTAAAATGATCATAAAAATTTATTTCTTCATATTTTAAATTACAAATTTTTTATATTCATTGAAACCCATTTATATCATTAAAAAATTAGGTCGAAGCACTGTCAGATTTAATGGCAATGTTTCAAAACACACTACATTAATTTGAAATAGAATAAAATTGTGTGTCTATAAAAATAACGTGTTCACTATTAGATCAATTCTTTATATCAAGGTGAATCGAGGAAGAATTTTGGATGAGTATTTTTATATTTTCAACACCAGAGTGATGAAAATTCATCGTATCTAGGGTACAGATCCCCTGTATGGTAAAAGGATATTGTGTTGTATATTTTGCGCATATAAATAAATAAGAGTTCCTCATTCTCAATCAAATCACACAAATCTGTTGCAAGTAAACTGTTAAATTAAATATAAGTAACTAATAACAAACCACACTATATAATCCGATGTTCTCCACTAATATACACATATGTCATTCTTTGGATTCTAGGAACTAGGGTAGAGCTCCAATGATTGCTTTGAGGTTGGGACGATCACCAATACCCCTACCATGGATCCACAATAGTTATCATGGAACACTATCTCATTTATAGAGACTATGATTATAGTTTTAGGGAAGAGAGTGATTCTCTCAAATATGACTAATTAAAAGATTCATGGAATGATCTTTTCTTTAAAATATATAGTGTCTACAAAAATACCCAGAAAGGGGTCCCTCACCCAGGTATATTTTAAGCCTACTAAATAATCAAAAAATAATAATAAATAAAAACATAACTATATCAAAAGATTTATTTATATTTTGTAACAGAAATATATTGTATATTAAATATATTACATGATAAACTTATGTCATTAACTATACTTTTAATTTATGAAACCATTAATCAAATAATAAATATTACAATTAGGTTGTATCTAATAATAAAAATATTATTTTTCACCTAAAACAATATATATATTATTTCAATATATAAATTTTCCCTAATTATACATTAATTGAATAACAATGAATTTATTTAGTTATTGGTGATCGTTAAAACATGGGAAATTCTCGAACTATGTGGTGGGGCCCACAATGACCCTTATATTTGTTTACAAGAATATGGTGGATTCTATAATACACTATTATGTGTGACCCTGATGGCCATAATCTCAATATCAGTGAATTGTAATCACATAATAATATTGTAATTTTGAAACCCATAAAAACCCGTAAGTTTATAAACCCATCAAGGACCTAAGAAGATATATTGAATAGTTATTCCATTATAATGAACATATGAAAATGCACTATGTAATTCAATCTACTGGTGATACCATATTCCATATGAAAAACACACACATATGTAATTATCCTTTAATGATTTACTATTTTTTATTGGTCATGAAATATTTAACATAATAATATATAGCCATCAACTTATGAAGGTACTACAACAGTGATATACTAATCCATAAATATCACTATCTAAACTCTTAGGTGAAAAATTATATATTTTTTATTTTCTACCAAATATCATACCACCAATGACACAAAAAACAAATACTACCACACTCGGAAATCATTATCATGTGATTTCCATACATAAAAGTAGATGATCAAATAGATCACATTGATAATGACCTCATCTCAAGATAATTAATAAAATTTCATATATGGGTACAAGTAATGACACATGAAACATGTTGTGTTTGTATTGGTCAATCTTTCTTCCTAATCTCAACTCATAATGATTACTAATTGAGAATTTCATGACGATAGGTCTCAATGATTTTGACCCCCCACAACCTGATTGTCTTACCACATCTATGTTCAATCATAATGTTGTTTGTAGACAATAATATATTAAATTAACCTAACATCTAGTGTATCTTAATGATCACATTATATACTAGGAACTAATATTACACTTTGATACGACACATAATCTAATGTGATTTACCAAAATATTATCATCACAGAAATATGGAAACTATTATAAAAATATGAAAACATATATATATATATATAATTATACATGTAGGGGTTATCAAGTTACATCCACAAGTTGGGTGTAGTAAACACACAGTCAACAAAATTCAAATTTTATGAAACTACAAATTTGATTTGTGTATGTTTTTTTGTTTTGATATATCCAATCATATTACATTGATTAGATTTATATCATATATATAATAACAATAATGAATTTATTATAATATTTATATAAAATTTATATGTTTAATCCCAATCAATAGATATGTTTTTTTAATGAAGTACGCAATGGTCACAAAGTTTGTTGGTCATACGTACTTAGGTGTAACATGTTCATTTTTCGATGACCATTATGGAAAGAATTTAAGTAATATTATATTTTCCTAGAAATATAATACAATATATAATAAAACAATATTTCATTAAATATACATATACATAAAATTCTTACGGTGTGTTGTGGAAAATAGATTGTCAAATCACTTCTTGAAGGAGGTAGTCTGCACTTACCCGAATTGCATTATCATCAAAGGAAGTAAAAAAGAAAAGAAAAGAAAATGTTATTTAATAATATCAAAATGATAAATATATCATAAATATCATAAATATTTCATTTATATGACATAAATTCACAAACATTATTCAAATTATCATCCCTAAAATGTGTTAGGGAAAAAATGATTCTGATTGCTTCATAAGGCGGTAGTCTTCTATACACTAATGAAACGATTCTATATCCCATATAGAATAGAATATAAAAACTAATATGTGATATAATGAGTCCATATATATAAAAATATTATATATATCATATATATTATTATATCTTTCTCTATATCCCACTATTATAGGTTGTAATGTAATAATGTATAATATCGATTCCCATGGTTGTAATCCAACATACACCTGAATTATAATTTCATAACCCATTTGATATAAGTGGATATGATCATTGGTAATGAAAATAACACAAAAATATAATATAATATGTCAGAAAATATGGTAATTATATCATCATTGTTAAATATGAATTCAAGGACGAAGATAAAGAAATAAAACAATACATTCATTGAAAAGTGATACCTCTTCTTAAGGTAACCTCATCATGTTTGCAACAATAGCCTAAAATGGATGATTTTATTGAATGAATAATTCATCAGTTATTATAGGATGGATTTAGGGATGTTTTTATTGTGAATATATTTGAGGAACCATAATGGTCTAATTATGTGACGAGGATTGGAGAGGGGTGAAATTTTATAGTTGGGTTAGGTGTCACAATTGTAATTTTTTGAATGGAAATAGTTGTACCCAAGTTTTTATCATGTGATAAAGATAATAAATTATTTTCAGGAAATATATATTATAGATTCTAAATATTTCAATATATTTAATTTTAGTCAATTTTATAGTTCATTTAATACTTTCTGTTTTAGTATAACCCACGGTAATAAAAATTTTACCTTAACATCTGTACTTAATATTTACTTTTTTCATGATTATTTTATGTCAAAATTTATTATAAGGTTATTGGATAATATATTTTATTCTGTATACAAATATGAAATTCAATTTTACAATTTCAATACACAGAAGGAGGAAATTCTAAATTAAAATTTACTACGTAGACAAAAGGATAAAGCTGGTTTTCCAAGAAAAAAATGCATGAAATTTGAAATGATATTTATATAAAATTTAAATTTTATGATGATTATAGTATGATAAATTGTATTAATAGATCTATTATAGATATATTTTAAATTTTAAACCAATTACGTTCATTATTAATCATTATAAATATTTTTTAAAAGATATAATTTTGAATTAAAACCCATTAATTTTCACTCTTCATCAAAAAAATTAATTTAATATTTTTTATAAAATCCCATCCATAAAAATAAAGAAATTTGTTTTAAAAAATATAATTTGAATTGTTCTTTCTAAAATTTTAAATTTTTTTAAATAAATTGTTAAAAATTAAGACCAATTTTTTTAGCAATACACTTGTATATCATAAAAGTTGATAAGTTCATATATCTTCTATTAAAAAATATTAATATTTATTCAAAATACTTTAATAAATATATAATATATAAATTCAAAACAAAAAAAAAATTGTTTAATTAATTAATGTTAAATAGGTTTTTTCTTTAAAATATTGTTAATGAAAAAGATCTCCTTTATTTTAACTGTCTTTATTTTCATTTTTATTAATTTTTTATGAAGGATAAAATTTAATATATATTTCTATATGTGTAGGAAATTTAATTTAAATTATAATTTAACTAGATTTATACACTCCATTCCAACTAGTATCTAATTACTATCACATTAAATTATTATAATTTAATAATGAATCATGTTTTGTTTGAACACCACATTGGGGGTAACCAAATAAAAATTTAGTGTCATGAGTAAAACATGAGAATCTCAATATATCAAGTAACATAAAATAAACATGATATGTAATCTAACAAAAAATATAAAAAATAGTAAATTTAATCAATAAAAATTCACAAAATCTCAGGGTGTTACATTCTACCCCACATAAATTTAATTTCTCTCAAATGATTTTTCATGTCAGTGCATAAAAATAACTGTAATTATGTCTCATTACATCCATATGGTCCCACAAGTCCTATTCAATATGATGGTTTAACCATAATACATTGAATATGTCATTTGTGTTTTTCGTAGAACAACTCTAATTGATCCTAATTCTCTTCAATTTGTTCCTCATTAAAAATATCATGCTTTGATGGTATGAAATTTTAGTTCAGTACCTATGATAGACTAAGTATCTAGTTACTAATGAGGTTTAATGGATCATATCATGAACCATTTATAGTTCTAGTAGAATATCCATGAGATATGATATCATTCTGATATATTCAATAATTTCAAAGTGATCAATATAGCAAGGACTGAGCTTCCTGTTGTATCATCTAATTTTTTTCTTTTTTTATTCCTTTTAAAATTTCCAATTCATATATTTCTATAAGTGATACTATTTTAATGCACCAATAACTCAATAAAATACATAAAATATTTATAAGTAATTATTTATTTCCCATTTTTTTATCATGAAATAAATTGTTATCACTAATTATCTAAAATAATCACATGGTGAAGTAATACATTAAACAATAAAACCTCTTAAAAATTCATCTTAGAATATCTCATATACTTTATGTCATATTATCATTTCAATATTTCAATATTAAAATCATTATACATAAATTCAATAAATATATCCAAATCAACAAAATAAAATATCAATAAATATCATAAATTGGATTTTTATTATTGCATTCAATATATGTGAATACATTAGTCTTATATTCATATAAATAATTGTAATTCTAAGTATTACCATAGAACCATAATGAAAAAATACATAATTCCTAATTCCTTGAATATAATTCTGAATTATTAAACAAATTCCACAGATCAAATAACATTGTAAATTCCATCAATGATAACATAAAAATCATTGTCAACTTGTCCATTATCAATTTTTTGGTCATGAGTGATAACAAATTTACTTTATCCATATTAATCACCATATTATCCAAAATGAACAAAAAAATTCATCCTGAAGAACAGATTATGTATTACATTCAATTAATCTTGTATTTCCATAAAATATCATCTCGTTATTAAATTACATTTCCAGGTTATCAACAACACACCATATATTTTTATAAAAAAACATTGAAAAAATTATATTGAATAATAAATATATATATTATTATTTTATAAACTAATTTCAAAATTAAAATAAATAAATACTTTAATCAACACTGTTTCTTCCCAAAAAAATAACAAGGTATGGTAATCAAAATCATTCATACTTATATTACATTATACATCCTTTTTTGTGACTTCATCGCCATTAATATAAATATTATTCATAAATCCTTAATTATTCACATCATAAGAATTTTCATTAATAAATTTATATTATTAATTCACATACATTCCAAATTGAATACATTTAATTGTCAATAAAACCTTAGAGAGACAATCTAATATCATCTAATGTGTTAACCAGAATTATAGTTTTATATTTCAAGTTACATTCTCTTTTTACATATTTACCATGAAAAAACATATTATCATCTATATGAGATGATATTTTATGTTCTTCTGCCCTCATTTTCAAAAAATATGAACCATTTTCTTCTTTAATCTATGGTCTCCACTAGCCAAACAGTTTTATAACTCAACATTTCTCTTATTTTGTGAGATAGAGAGTTTGATAAGGTGTATGTTGTTAGTGATGTTCTTGAATAAATAAATAGGCATAAAGATAATATACTTCACTATATCTATCATCCCATTTTACAGGTCAATATAAAATATCATATATAATTCAATGTTAACATAGTTCCTTATATTTCTAGCAATTTACCATGAAAAAAACTTAGTGTGACCAAAATTAATAATAATAGAAACCCACATAATAATTAATAAATAACTTATATAGTGTTAAAGTCATGACACCTTATTTTAAATATAAGACAACATAGGTTTATCCATGGTAATTAATAGACATAATCTTTTTAAATCAACTATTATGGATCCGAAATATTTTTCTAATTACCACATATCTCCCCAGGATTTTCAAAATAGTTGTGTAGAAAGGCCCACTATATTACTGTAGGTGATGATAGAGATGAGAAAAATACATCAATTTTAATGATATTACTTCTTTATGCAACTGTGAAAGGGTCACATCCACTTGTAGTATCTAGATAAGGATGTAATTTTATATAAATCACTTGTTCTATCCATTAAATTTTTTTATAAAATATACCTAAACAATGACTCATCATTATACAAATCCTTGTTGACATCACTAGAAATATCCTTAGAAATATTCCTTTGGGATCTAATAAATTTTTTAGTATCGTAGTTACCTATGATTAACCATAAATATCTTATGATAAAAATATAGCATCACAGGATTCTCATGAATAAATACTACATACTTTTAGGTGAATATTCAATAAATTACACAAAAAATGCATAAGGACCATAATAATTTTGTGACATTGGAGTCTTGGAACACAATCATATTATTTGGTGAATTATATTCAACTTCTCGAATTATAATATCCCAATTTAGTATCTATCATATAAAATCCATTAAGGATATATTTTACCATTATATAGGGAAGGAAAAAAAGAAATGTTGAAATCTGATGATTAGTAATTGTAAAAAAGGGATATATACATATTACATGAGTACTAAGGTATGAGAATAAGAGAAAACACCTTTTTTATCATTGAATTAAATTTAATAAGGTAAAAATTAGTCACTAAATACTAATTAACTATTTTTGTTGAAAATAACCTCATAATATGTAATAAATGATTAATTGAAATGAGTTTTTATTATAACTGGTAATTTAGTTCATTTTTGTTTAATGTCAACCCTTTCATATTTTTGAAAAATATTTAAAAGGACCCCCCCATATAAAATGAAAGGAAAATTCCATTTAAACTACAAATTAAATAATGTATAAATATGTTACAATTTGTCAAAAAAACAAAATAGAATCAAAGAATCATTTTCCATGTCAATTTTATATATCCTTGACATAAATGTCAGTGATCATTGGATGAGAAGAAAAATAATATAAATTCACCTTAAAATAGTATTTATATGACTTTTGTAATTAAATAAACCATTGTGAATGAAAAAAATATAATTTATAAAAAAATAAGGGGTTAAAACAAGTTTTAATTTTTTTTAGAAAAACATAATTATTACCCCTTTAGTGATATAATTAAAAATTGTATCCAATAATGATGAGATTGTGAAATGAACACTTACCTCAGGTTTGATTTCATTATTATTGTTCAATCCCCATATATAATAAATATTACCTTATCAAAAATAGAATAATGAATTGTAATAATATATTTTTTAAATTATATAAATAAAATATAAATTCTTATCACCAATTTATTAAGATTTATTTAATAAAATCATTATTACAGGTTATAAGTACTTTATTTTTCATGTGTGTTTCGATTCTGTAGTTTTGGTCGTTGTACATTGATCATGGATACATACACTCTATGTTATTAATCATGATATAAATATAATATAAATTCATAATATATGTATATATATATACATCACTAAAATTTATATATGAATATAAAATTATATATTTCATGGTGACAGTATGCCAATGAACACATTAGCAATGTTTCTATTTATTTTTAATAATGAAAAAAATAATGGAAAAAATAATCCAACATTAAAAAATAATTATTACATAATATTTATTCCATAAATATGTTGTAAATATGACCAACATTTATATAAAATGAAAATTTTATCACATTGATTCCTAGAGAATGTAGTCCACATATTTTAATGAGGGTTATTATTCTTTTTTGATAGAATTGAAGGTATTGATGTAAATGTGATATTATAATTCCATATGTAAAATAAGTTCATAAATATCATATATATATATATATTAAATAAATCATTACGTCCCTCTATTATAAGTGACGATGGATCATTAATTGCATTAGCTTGTGTGGTGTTTGTCATCTGTACACAAACACTTATGTTTTGTTTCACATCTGATAGAAAAGAGGATATATATTTTTGTTATTATATTACCATAATATCATATTATAATATGATATATAATGATGTTTTTATTTATTAATTGTTGGATAAAATTTAATTGTGAATGATAAGGAGATAAAAAAAGACACATTGTTATGAACATTACCTCTTCATTGAGAACCTCTTTATGTTTACAACTAAATCCTTTAATGAATGGTTTTATGATAAAATTATACAAACAAGGACATTGGGAGGGATTTTTTAAATTTAATTGAGTATTTATTTTACAAAAAATTCTACTCTAGAAATTTATAAAGAGGAGGAGATAGGGTGTCCTTGTATAAGTAAGGTAGAGGACACACATAGATTTTTGGAAAATAATATAATATACCAGCTCATTATATATATAAAATGACTTCAAATCACATAAATCTTGTAAATAATAGTATATATTTTATATATATGGCCATTATATAGTAATTAAACATGTTTGTAGTTTAATTTAAACATTATATTTTTTATTTTAACCCATAGTAAACCAATTTTGAAATGCACTATAGTTAAAATTTTTTATTGTTTTTAGTAATTATCATGAAAGAAAAATCTATCTTTTTGCAATAATTAATATTAATTTCATTGATTAAAAATATTTAATCCATTTTAAAAAATTCAAATAATATATATTATAGAATATAATATAAAATTATACTTGAAACAACATCAAAAAATCAGTTGTTCAGTGAAAAGTTTGATTAAGTATTATAATTTATAAGATCATAATTCAATATTAAATTGATTAAAATGACCTAAATTGAATTAATCCTGTGATAATTGAACTAATTTTACATATAATTTTATTTAAAAATATTTTTCATTTAAAACACATTAAATGATAAGAATGTTTATGAAATTAGTACTGTTAGTTTTTATTGGAAAAAAATTATTTTCAGAAAATTTTAAACAATACACCATAAAATAATATTGAAATGTTGGTTTAAAAATTGATGTTATTTTTTTAATATATTTTTAAAATATTAAATAAATTATTTTCCATATAAATTCATAGGACACTGTGAAATATTTTTTCTAAAAAATATATTTTTTTAAACAATATTTTTTATTCTTATCATCAACCACTGTATTTGATAAAACATTTAATAGAATAAGAAATATATAATTTTCTATAAAATAAATCAACATTATTGATTAATATAATATATAAGTATAAAAAAAATTTGCAGACATTTTTTATTAAAAAACATTTCATTAAATTTTGAATTATTTTTAATTTCATTAATTATTAGTTTATAAACAAAGAAATTCATTTGTACTAGAATAAACCATTAAAATTAAATAATTTTAATATTAATATCCATAGTAAACATTTCAACGATATTTTAAAAAAATCACACTATATTACGATTTATATAGACTCTGGGTTTCATGAACATCTTGCTATTAGAGATATTAAATATAATTAAAAATATATATTTTGTATAGTTCTGGGGTGTTACACTTATAATGTAATTAAAAATTCAATGGAGAATAAATTACTATATTTATATTAGAATATAAATTCGAATGATTATATTCTTGAAAAAAATCCAAACGATTCAATATGAAATGGTTAAAATAGAAATCTCAAAAAACTTATGATTATCACAACCTTCTTCATGAATTTATTCTAGTAGAAATCCATATATTAAAATCTAATAATTTAATGGTTGAAATGTTTTTAATGTGATTTATTTTAAGATACCATGGTTCTAAAATTATTTCAGACTATTTCATTTTTAAAAATAAAAAAAAGGACCCATTAATTTTTTTGAGTTATAAAAATATGTTCAGAGTGATATTTACTATTTAAAGAAACAACAATCCATAATGTTCAATTATTTGGTGTTATCTAGATTAATAAATTATATATTTTTTGTTAAAATTTTAGTTTTATGTGATAAAAATACCTAACATCCTAATAAAAAATGAACATGATATGTAATGTAAAACTTGGCCCCAAACTGAGTATGTTTCCCAAATAGGGGTAATTTCATGTCATATACATTGGCAACCATGATCCTTGGTTAGTGGGATATTAAAAATCACATAGTCTTCTTTATCTTCTCATTTTTCTAAGTCAATATAAATTATTTAATTTGAATAATAATATGTTATCTAATACTATATAGTTTGACAAAAAACATTATTATTTTATTATTATGTTTTAGAAGGATCATAAAAAATATATAAAACAAATTCATAGAGTGATTCCATTTTGAAGGGGAGAAAAATACAGATCAATTATTTTTATACATGGTTGAATATAATTGTATGATAATCACATTATTCAAAAAAAACTACAAATATTAATTTTATTGTATTATTAAAATATGTTACTAGTATTTATTTTTCGATTTAATTTTTTATTACAATAATTATGAAGTTGGAGTTTTAGATAACTCTTTGGTTTGTGAATGAAAATTAGTTGTAACCAATGAGTTATAATTTCATAAAAATTATTAGTAAATGAATCAATAGAATATAACCTTATATTTTTATGTTAAATAAAATAATGGATTATTTCTCTTCTATATCAGATAGAAGGAATCAATGTGGAAATGAGTCAAATGAGTTATTTGATGTAAAAATTTTATTATTCGATTAATACTCTCATGGATGAGACACTATGGTGAAATGAAAATGGTTTGACAAAATTAAATGATACATGAGACTTATTAAGTTTTATTAACATGACCATCTTCATAGCTATAGATAAACCATATATGTTTATTTCACTAAAAATATTTTTTTTGTGAAATACTATATGAGGAATGACTATATTTTAAATATTGATTTAATACCTAGTAATATTTTCTATTATGGATGAGATGAAACTTAAACCATTGATTCCCACATTGGTGTTGAAAAAATTATTAAAATTTATGTCTTAAATTTAACAATTTTCATAATTGATGATGAACCTAATTTATTGGTGTGTAATATAAATATGAAACCAATTTTTTTGATTATTCAGATTATTTGGATGAGTTTTACATATGTTGGTTCTAATATAATTAATATAATATGGTTTTTATTTGGAACAATATATTATTTTTAGTTTTTTATTTTCATCATTAAATAAAAAAACATTTATATAGACAAAAAAATATTTAATCCATTTTTAATAAAATATATAAATATTTAGTAAATAAAATTTTATAAAACATTATATTAAATTAATATATTAAATGAATTATTTTGAAGAATAATTAAAACACTTCTTGAAAATGGGATTTAAAAACATTGATTCCAATTGTTTTATTATATGATTTTTTTAAAAATGATTCTACATTCGTTTAAATTGTTTTATAATGAATAACATTACATTTAATTCCATTTAAAGGTAGTCTATAATTGGTTTAAATATATTTTAATCTATTATATATTGGTTTTAAACCAATTCAAAATACGATTTTACCATTTCTTAAAAAAAATGATTTTTTTAAAATCTTTTTAACCAGGTTTATAACCAAATTAAATTTTATAATAATATTATTTTAAAATATGTTTCAAATTTTTTAATAAATTTTTATTAATAGTACATAAAACCATGATTATTTATATGTAGATAATATTTTTTTGTGATTTCATTGGTGTCTTCTATTAATTCAAAATTTTTAGCAATATATTTAAAAATTTATTTTAACAACATTAAATTTTATTCTTATGAAAAATATGAATCATTTTGAATTTGAAATTAAATGTTTTGTTTTTAAGTCATATATCACTATTTGATCTTATTATTTCTTTTATGGTTCCCTTATAGAGTGAAATAATTTCAATAATTTTCATTAATGTTATATTTTATATAATATTTTTATTATCATTAATTTATATTGTAAAACATATTTTACTATAATTGAACTCTACTCAACATTAGATTAGGGATATAAATAATTTAAAATCATTCAGGGGTGATACTTGTCATACAATTAGAACCCTTCATACCGATTTACACATATGTCCTACAATGGACCTCCCATCTACCACACATTTTTCTCACCCTCTTAATACTTTATCGACCTTTTCCTATATTCATCAATGGTCATGTCATTTAATCTATAATTCATATATACCATTCCATATACTATGTGTTGTTATAAGTTAATTAATTTCTTTCCTCATTTGTCTATACCGAATCCATTTTCTATACTTATCAATTGAGGATCTAATTATAACACTCCATCAAAATATACACGACATTATGTATATGATAATGAAAAATCATTATAACATTCACACCATTCAAATGATACCAATATATAATATCCCATAGTTCATTCAGTGTATAATGTTAATAATTTATCATGTAAATTATTAAATGTTCATTAAATCATATCACATTCAATATTTTTTTTTAATTTTTTTTTATAAATTATAATAAAATTTAAAGGATTTTTGGGACCTTCTAAAAGGTAATGTTGGAACACCCATTTTCCTGAAAACTAGTACCATCCAACAAAAAACATGGTAATTTGTAAGGAATATAAAGAAAATATAGGTTACATGATATACAATATAGATTTTTAATTGAGAGGTTATCAAATTATATAGATATCATTCCAATTCAACAGGTCTCAAAGAGGCATATTATTAATAAAATAAAAAAGAATACACGGTATGATACATGGGTAATAATTTTTTTATAATTTAAATTTCTGGGACTATTTTATTTATTTGATATATCATTTTCATTAAAATAGTGATTTTACTTCCCTAATTGTAAATCTATAATGCTGATTCAGTGGATGGAACATAATGGATTTTTTTATATCCTATAAACTGGATGTATATGTTGGTTTGTATAGTTGATTCAGTATTGAGTTAAAGGGTTTACTAATATGTAATGAATTTCAAACTAGAAAATTCAAATATATGACATTTTATATGAATTGAAATGAATTTAATGTATACATTAATTAATTTTTTTATTGAAAATTTATGGAATATTATTTATATTGTTTTCTAGATATTTCAGAATGAAATTAAGGGAATCAATGTTCTATTAATTATAGGATATCATTTGGAAAAAGAATAATGATGGATCATAAGACACATCATGTTTATTTTCGAAACTATTGAGTTTAATGAGGAACAACCAGATCTTAATGAATCAAATGATTTATTCAGCTAAACAAATAATCATTAACCAAATCAAAGGGAATATATTCAAAATGTACATAACCAGTGAAACTATCTTTTTCATAACTAAAAAATTGTTAATAAAACATGAACCATTTCTACTCTATCTAAATAGACTATAAAAAAATATTTAAAATAATTAAAATATAATAAAACTTACTGAAAATGAATTGAACCATTATAAAATAGATAACAAAAACAACATTGAACTGATATAAATAGAGTCTAGTAAATATAAATGTAATATATAAAAAATTGAAAAGAAAAATCCTACACTCCTTTACATAATTCAATAGAACCCAATTAAACAAAATGGAATAAATTGACTTTACACAAAAATAAACAAACTTTATCCAACCAATCCAACACAATCTAGCCTACTGTATATAGAATCAAAATGGAAGGAGAATATTATGTGAGTTCAGTGAACGTGAAACAATGTAAACTATATCTATTAAAACATAACTAATATAGACTTATATAAATACAATAAATATATAAAAAATAAATAAAAATGAACAAAATCATAATGACTAAGTCAGATGGAAAATTTATTGCATCTATCTGAAAAAACCAATCCAGAAGATACAAGATAAAAAATAAAAAAAAACACAATCCATAACTAACAATACAAATAAAAATAAATTATAAACAAAATAAATGAAATGGATTCAAATAAAACAAATTTGAATTTAATGTATTTGAACCCAACTAACACATACAAATATGAACCAATGAAAACTGCACCATATTTAATTAAATTGAATTTAGATCGAACAAAACAACACAAAATGGAATAAATTCCACCAAAAAGTTAAGATTTAGACAATAAATAATTCATCTAGATATAAATGTGTCAAATGAGTCTATAATTTTTTATAAAATATAAATCATACCTAATATAATTACTAATAAATGTTTTAATGTGATTTTTACTAAATTGATGATCTATTACAACATAAATTAATTTAAAATGTAATAAAAAAAATTGAATATACCCCATACAAGGTAATTGATTTTCATTAAAACAAAATGGATTATATTGTTTAAATTAATTAAATATTTGTTATAATAATATATTTCTGTTTATTAATATCATATAATATAATAACATAGTTGTATACTAATCAATGACATTTGTAACAAGCATAGTTCAGAATTAAAGGACATGGGCCACAGTTAATTTTTTACCATCTGTAATGAAAATATATAATTTTTTTAAAAATAAAAAACAAAAAAATAAATAATAATCAATATTTTTTTATTTTAAATTTTGATACCAGAACTATAATTGAACAAAATTTTTACATTTTAAATGTTGCACACTAGTGTCCCTCGATGAGATGGAAGATGAAAAAAATGGTTTGGAAAATCATTAGAGAATTATATTAGGCGGAAATTACTAGGGACACTGATATTGACTTGGTATGAGAATTCTACCCACATGTTATTGGACCACATTGAGAATAAATAAATTTTCTAGTATCAAAAGCTACCAAACACTCATATAAAATAAATCGAGTTCTATAATGAGATTTAATGGAGTGTGAAAATTGTAAAATAGTTACTAAGATATTCTTGAAAGTAGTGGAATCATAATAACCACCATTTCTATTATAAGGTGTTGATAATTTTGAAATATTTCTATTAACAATGTATTCTTTATATGATTTGTTGGGTGATGGAAATTAACGTCCAATTATAAGTAGAGATAATTAATCTCTTAGTGATAATGATGATGCATAAACTTTTATTTATTTAAAGGATGTCCATGATTCCAATTATGATCATGATGTAATTATTAGTGATGATCGAAATTTTGATCCCCACCATTTTTGAGTTGATTATAATGAACAAATTATGGTGATGGTGTTTAATGGAAAATACTAATTGTATGGACTGTAAATAAATATTAGAGTATTATGAATAGTATGAAAATTATTGAAAAATTTATCAATATGTGAGATGGAAATTAAAATAAATACTCAATACATGTAACCTCTACTATAAAGGTTATTTATAGTTCTTTTACTAGCTGGTAGAAGTGTTATAGTGGGTTTGTGTTTTTTGATTGGGAGAATACCCTATACCAATGGTTCTAATTAACCATTGGTATAGAATTAAGCCTAAAATTTACACATAACAATTGGTTATCTAGATAAATAATGGGCGATATATATTGTTTCAATGAAAAATTTTGTTTTAAACCGAATCTAATGTTAAAATACCCAACCGTCTATATGACTATTCAAATCCCTTATTCAAACATCTCTATAGAAAACTTCGACTGTTATAAACCATTTATATGGTTGTTTTTAAAAAGTGATGGATGTAATGTCAAAATAATCATTAAATTCAATAAATATTATGAGATTCGTGATACCCCTTATTAGTGGTTTTATAGATACAACTAATAATAGTAGATTTTTTTATAATATCAAATATGCCACAGTTAACCAAAATTGACTTGAAGAACACTTATGACATTACTAATTTTTTAAAATAATATATTCAATGTTTGAAAATCAAATAATTCTATAAATTACTTGAATTAATTAAGATAATATGAAAATGTACATGTAAGGGATATGTTTTTAGTAAATAAATATAAAATGTGTTTATAATAGCAAAAACATGTCTCATTGAAGAAAACATAATATGAAACCCTTACAAGATTTGAATCCATGGAATTTGGGGATATATAAAAAATATTATATAGGCATTAATATTTCATTAGTTTCATTTATGTATCAATATAAATTCATTAGTTAGTAATAACATAACATTAAACAAATGGAGGTTAAAACAATCAAATAGTTCCCATGAATTTGAAAATTAGACAATTAATCTCAACCATCTAGTTTATTATTCATTAAAAGGCCCTTATAAAATATTATAATAAAATAATAGTCTTTATAAATCAGTAAAAAAATTCATTAATACTTATTTTATCATATATGATTCAATTATGTCATTTCAACACTCATTTATCAATTATTCTCTATTATATTTATTATATGTGGCATTAATTTCATCGTTTTTCCTATATATTTTAGTATAGTGGTTATGGTACATGAAAATTTATAATTATTCCTCTTTCTATATAATGAATATAATGACATAAATATCATATATATTCACTAAATTTATATTTATAATCATTCATATTATGTGGTTATAATAATTGAATTGTATCGCTTAATGGAGGTGGTAATACGTACATTCATGGGAGTAATGTTTCCACTTTATAAAAATGTAAACAAAGAATGATAATTTTTTACTAAAAAGTAAGAAAAATTAATATATAATAAATTTCAATTTTTCATTAAATGAATATTTTTAACATACTTGTAATGTGAACATGATTAACAAATCACATCAATACATGGTGGGGGTACTCCTCACATACGCATGAGTGGTGTTATCATTTATGAATAAAATAGAATGTAATAAAATAAATATGAAAGTATAATTTTATAAACATAATTATGTTGAAAAATAACATATGAAATATTAATAACCATCAGAAAAACCATTCATGAATGACGGTGGTTGAAAATTAATTTTATAGATATGTGGAAGTAGTAGTATACATTTACACAAAAGATAGACTTTATTCTTATATATTTTTTTGAAAAGGTGTTTAATTGTTGTTCAATAATAATTATTTCATAATTGTATATTTATGATACTATATTGATAAATTTATTTACAGAAATTTAGTTTTGATAATGTATATGTGAAGAAATTAATCTAAATTGTCTTAGTTTAGATATACACCACATCTAAGAGAGTCCACCATTGGCTTAGAATGCAATACAATACAGAATTGCCTTAAGAGAATACATGAAGATATATAATTTGGGTAATTAATATATTATGACATTTTTGTGGATTTATTCATATTAATGGCTAAAATTGAGTTAATATTTGTAGAGTACTGACTCCAATTTATAGATGATTGGAGGGTCACCCATGGAAAATAAAAAAACATATCAATTATATAATAAAATTTTAATGGGAATGTGGATCCAAATATACAGTAATTTTATGTAATGAAATGATAAGGATCAAATATCTTCTATCATTAAGAGTTATGCCTATGAGGGTAGCTAGCCTACACATATATCATGGTGTATAACCATTTTGTAATCTTGTTTTTACCTTAATCAAGGTTACAAAATATTGTAGATTTCATTATTCTATATGATGAAGAATTATGATGAATCTATTGTATTTTATTAATTATTATAATTAATAACATGGAGTCAATTTTTCTAGATAAAAATTTTATTATTGGAAAAATAGAATTTTAAATAATTAAGAAACCCACAATGAGAATGTGTGTTTAAATAATGAAATTTAAGAATATAACATAAATTAAAAATATTAAATTTCTTATAAAACCATAAAAATAACTTTTAAAACATATTATTGAATATAAAATAATTAAATTTCTTTGATAATAATAAATATATAGAGATTAATTAATTTTATTAAGATAAAAACAAATGTCATGAATAAATACTATATTTGGATCAATTTGTTTTTATATATAAAAATAAACATATATAAAGATAAAGTATAATTATTTTTTACATAAATGTAATTATAATATTTTATAATTAAAGTATAATTTTAGATATTTTTTAAAAATCTAATTTTTTTTGACTTTTAGAAATGACTTTTTAAAAAAATTACTATTTTCAACATTCCAAGAAAAATAAATATTTTTATAAAATCTCAACTAATTATCCATATTATAATGATGACATGATGATTTTTAACATTGTATTAATTTACTATACTAAATGTTATAAAAATTATTTAAATTAATTATAGTGTCTATGAGTGTTAAATAAAAAGAACACAATTTTTTGAATAAATAACTTTTTGTAGTAATTTTTTTATAAAATATGAGTACTTTTTATTATGAATGACATTATAAATTATCATTATTTAGAAAATTTTGTTATTTTTTTAATTATTAATTACATCGAAAAATATTCAAATTTAGTGGAAAGATTATAATGATTATTTATATCATGACTTATATAGGCTCGAGGTTGCATGTAAAGGAAGTTGTAATACTCATTAATATTACTTAATTAACATTTTATAATTACATTGTAAGGTGTTTCATTATTCACCATTAAATACATTTCTCATAAAAAATATTTACATTTATAATAAAATGATAATTATTTTAATGTGAAATTTCTTAGTACACAAATTAATGAACATTATGAGAGAAAATTATCTAAAAAGAAAACGTGTGAAACATAATGGGTAAAAAAATACATAAAATGGTTTCAAGATGAGGAGGAAATTATAATGTAGTAAATATATAGTCATGGATATGGAGGTTAATTTCATAAGAATAATATATCATGATTGAGAATAGGGACTTTTGAATATTAATATCAACCAAAAAAAGGAGTGAGTGGTCCAAAAACAATCAACTCCCCCACAAAAATTGTTAAAATGGAGGAATTTTCATTTTCAAGATATTTTTTCCAATTTAAAAATAATTATGTTATGATGGAAAATTATAAAATATACATTTTAGATTCATTAAATCCATAATTTATATTTCCTCATAAGAGTGTGTGTTTTAATTCACTTCAAAATAAATTCATCCACATTCCATTTATATATATTTTTCATGCATGATGCACTAAATATACAGCTTTAGGTAGCATAAGATCTAAAAATGAAGGAAATGACATCCCCATTGTCTTTAAATATTTATCATAAAATATTTTCCAAAATTTATCAAATATTTAAAAATAGTAATAGTCTCAAATGAAAAATTAAATTATAAAACCTCAATAATGACATCCAGAGGTTAATATGGTCAATTAAATAGATTGTTCACATTTATATACCTCCAAAATATTCCTGTAAAACATTATCTCAGAAAAAATTGGAATGTTTCACAAAGTATTAATTTAATGTTAATAGCCAAGGAAACATTATTTTCCATTATATTCATATACCTAACACATTAATACCTTGATCATATATTAACTAATACATGATAATAACATGATATAGTATAAAACAAACATTAAATCATATATGTTTCTAAAAAACATATCTATATGATTTTTTTTAAATAAAATAAATAACAAAACTATATAATTAATACATAAAAAATATAATTAACATCATCAAATATTACATAAATCAATTAATCATAAAATTACTTAAAAAATTTATGGTAAATAATTATACATAATTTACTTTATCATAATAAATAATTTATTTATACAACGAAAATAAAATTATGTCACCCTTATAAACAAATTAATTTTTTTTATCCTTTAATCATGTATATTACCAAATAAATCACCTTACCAATAAATTACTTTTCTAACATATCATCTACATTAAACATATTCTTGTATACCCTCAACAAAAAATTATTGCGGTAGAACCATTAGCGTTTACATATTATTATAACCAGAATATCATTTATAATAATCTTCTAATACATAATTGTAAAATATCAAACATATAAACTACAATTAATCCACATTAGATATTCACATAATATATTCCCTTTCATGGTTTATTAGTTATCATTTTTACTATATAATTAACATTAATATTTCCAATATTCCACATGAAAGATAAATTAAACAAGAAATATTGAATTTTAAGGAACAATATTTCTATCAAATGGTATCATTATTTTTTTCATAAATTACTTTCTCTATGTCCTTATTTCAAATTAATATATTATTATTTTTTCCTTAAATTCATATCATTTAGTGATTCAACACATATTCTCAACATGTTAGAATATGGATCATTATCTCTATATAATCATAATGAATCTCTATTGTTATATTATTATGTTCATTCAAAATCACACCTATGTTCATGTTTTTAATAATATAATGAAATACCTCATTGGGAATAATCAATATAATTATCAGTCAATTTTGCATCTCACTTGGTTAAAATTGTGGATAATCAATGTGTTTCCATCAAATTAATCATTAACATGATTCCACTACTTTCAAATCATTAAATAAAAATAAAATAATATCCTGAAAAATAGTAATGAGTTGCCGACTACTAATTAGAAATCATTCAAGGGAGGTGAAAACCATGGAAACATATCTTTAACTAATGAAACATTACATTTAACTATATTCCTCAATGACAATTATAAATAACAATAAATTATAATGGTTAATATATAAAATGAGTGTTAACCATGTCATATCCCTTACGAATCTACAACTAGGTGCGTGGTATGGTCCCAATAAGTCATCGAGCATCATAATGATGGTTGGAATATAGTTGACCAACTCATTTCCATGATATTAACTCTACATGGATATCTTCCAAAACCATATCCACTTGTATTATCATGTTAGGAATATATTTATATTAAAAGCATATAATCTATACTATATTAATGTTTTTTTGAATTTATCGAATACATGAGCTCACCAAATCTTTTTTCAAAATGGTTTCCTTTTCCAGGTTTCTTATAATTACTAATAATATATTGGATTGGAACTCTATGGACACATCATATATTATATAAATAAATTATTTTATTAGATGAATATACATTATATATTAATAATTTCTAGGTATTAATTATAAAGTATACGAGTATTTAGAATCATGGACGCATTAATAACATGTACAGAAAATATATATATCATTTTCCATTTAGATCGTCAAAACTATCACCCTTGTTAGACATATTTACTTAAAATGATCAATATAACATGATATTTTTAATCAAATGATAGTGTGATGAATGATTCCCAATAACAAAGAACATTATATATTTCAATATATGACCATAATGTAATCTTATTGGTAAGGGAACAATTTATTCAAAATATAAAATCTTGAACATGAATTCATTGATAATAATCATGATACTTCATATAATGATTTATGAATACAAATACATAATACATATGAGGCTATAACCATTAATAATTAACCATGATATATGATAACAAATCATGAATATAAGACATTAATTTTTCTTATGAACATAAAAAATAGAAAATGAATTCCATAGTTGAGACTCACTACCAATACTATCATATTGTAATGAGAGCACTCCCCATTCTATAATTTACTTAGTCCATGTTAACACCAATGAATATAATATTCAAAAAATCCCCTAAATAATGTATAAACACATAGAGTTCGTGTTCATATTATCTAATGACATAACCTTATTTACCCAATGTATTATAGGAATATATAATTATCATCCCACATATCTCATTAATGAATATATAAATATGTATGACATAACATGATAAAACATTCATCATACCATGGAATAATTTCCATTAAAAGTTTACTTGTTTCATAAAACATTAGTTATCATAATGAGATAAAATATGGTGGAATAATAAATATGGAAAATTTTATTAAATCCTCAATTATTCATAAAAAACATTGACTAATGTTATTTTTGATAAAATTTAAATTATATGTAAAAAATACATTCACATTTTTAGTAAAATGTTAAAAGATGAATTTTGTAAAAAGACAAGAAATATCACATTATTAAGGTTTTACATAAAATAATGAATAGTATAAAAAAACATAAAAAATAATAACAGATAATAAAATCAATTCTTGGATACAATTTATTGAATATTTGGACACTGAAGAAATGATTCCATAATATAGTTTCAAAATATGTTGGTTTTAATTAAAAATAATTACTATATTTAATATAAAATTAAATATAGAAAACATAAATAACATATATTTATAAATTTATAAGTAGGGGATACAAAAATAAATAATATTGGGTATTGAATGATCACACATTTTTTTTATTAGAAAATTTTTCCATAATGATTCTAGATAAAAATGATATAGTAACAAAAAACCCTTTCCACTATGAAAACCATTGAATCATAAGATCCATGAATGAAATTAATTCACTTGAATCATTAATGAAAATGAAACAAATTATATTCATGATATATCATTTGCATGGGTTATTAGAAAACACATCAATAAAAAAGTTATGTGTAAAACATAAAACAAGCTAGAAAGAAACATAATTGAGATGATGAACCATTATGGATTTAATATTTTTTAAAATAAAATAATAAGAAAGGGTGAATATCTTATGGTAAGTTATATAAAAATAACTAAATCATCGAGTATTCATGAATAAATTATTTTTTTAATATAAAAATTATAAGTAATAAATTCAGTCATAACATTGAAACATGTCATAGTGATCGTAAATTCAGATGAAACACTTACTATATTGGTTGGATTTATATCAAAGTACATGAAAAGAATGAAAATTATATGTCCCTTATTATTAAAATAACTTCATTAATATTTTAAAATAAATTATGTAGGATGTAATCTCACATCGTAAATGAATTTTTGGTCAACAATATTAAATATGACTCATGAATTTGAGAATTAAACAAAGACTCCCACACATCAAGTACTTCATGCATCCTAAGAAATCTATCATCATAAAAAATAAATTTAAATTTATAATAATTATTATACAATAATATTAATAAAATGTATTCCTTATTTTATACATTTATATCCTTCGTTAAACAAATTTATTATCAATTTTATACTATAGACATCATTTTATGTGATAACTAGTTCATTTTTACGGTATGATTTACCTAGATAGTTTTGGTCCATAAAGATGGACATGGTTACTCCATATATATAATTTTAGTCATTCTATATGTATAATATAAATTTTATTTATTTATAATTATACCATTCATGTTAAATGGTGGTGAAAAATGATGTATATCACTTACTAGAGATGGTAATCTATACGTACACAATAATTATATTTCCAAATTTCAGTGGATGAAATGGAAAATAGTAAATTTTAATTCACCATTATAGAAGAATAATAAATCCCTCAATATCATATATTTCCATTTAATTTATCTTTATTTCCATATTAATAAATAGAAAATTTTAAAAAACACATCATTTTTTGGAGGAATTAGTCCACAACAATGCTCGAGTAGTATTATCGTATACCATGAAAATACAATTTAAGAAGGTAGATATAATATTATAATTATAGTAGAATATATATTTCTTATGTAAATTTTTTTTAAATTTAAAACCTTCATAATAACTATTAATGGATGAAGGTGATGTAAAATGAATGGTTATTCAATATAGTTTCAGCAGTACACACGCATGCACAAGGGATCCTTTTAGATCTCATTAGATTGAGTGGTAGTGGTAAAAATTAGTTCAATAATAATTATAATATGTCATTATAATAATGATACATAATTAATTATATTTTTATTTATAAAAAATGTTTACAAAATGTGAAATATAAATAAAATTGAATGATACTTTGAATGATTTATACATCTCCAATGAGATAACTAATTTGGCATAAAATATTATCCTCGAACAATCAACCTCAAAAGTATACCAAAATAAATAATTTTCAAGAATGGATCCTCAGAATTATTGTTATTGTGTATTTTCATGAAATTTAAGGCTCCAATGATATGAATATTTGTGGTGTAATAGTTCTCATTTGGATGTGATGAAAGGGATACACATGGACTTTTATAAATTATTTCAATTATATATGGAAAATTATTATATAGGATTCTTCGGATGGCACTGTATATGAATATTTGAAACAATAAAGTTGAACTATCTTCAAAAAATAATTATTTTTTTGGTACATATCTTGTCCATAAATCATTATATAAATTCCATGGTAACCACATTTTAACATCATCCATGGTAACAAAATATTAATATTTTTACTATTTATAATGAACAAAAATTAATTCACACTATTAAATAATATAAATAATTGTAATACAATATAGGTAATCACTAATAAAATATTAAATATTAATATGTTATAGAATTTAATTATAATGAAATACATAACTCATAAGGAAAACTGATTTTATAAAAATTAATATGTAAGACTAAAAAATAGGACTCTTACATTTTTTTCATTGTAAAAACAATAATAATAAATTTAAAATTATATTATTTAACATTAAATCTATGAATTTTATCAAAACCAAAAATAAATATTCATTGATTTGAAATAACAGAAAACAAATATAGTGCGAAGAGAAATAAATTCATGAAAAACACGTTTTTATTTTCAAAAGAAATAATAAGAAATAATATATTATAAAGATGATTTTTATGTATCAAAATAAAATTTTTTATTTAAATTATTATTATTTGAAATTATTAAGAAATTATATACATAATTATTATTTTAATTGAAAATAACTTACAATAAAAAAATTATCAACACATCAATATTCATTGAAAAATTTTGTTTTAAACCAAATCTAATGTTAAAATACCCAACCGTCTATATGACTATTCAAATCCCTTATTCAAACATCTCTAAAGAAAACATCGACTGTTATAAACCATTGATATTGTTGTTTTTAAAAAGTTAAGGATGTAATGTCAAAATAATCATTAAATTCAATAAATATTATGAGATTCGTGATACCCCTTATTAGTGGTTTTATAGATACAACTAATAATATTAGAATTTTTTATAATATCAATTATGTCACAGTTAACCAAAATTGACCTGAAGAACACTTATGACATTACTAATTTTTGAACATAATATATTCAAAGTTGGAAAATCAAATAATTCAAGAAATTACTTGAATTAATTAACATAATATAAAAATGTACATGTAGAGGATCTATTTTTTGTAAATAAATATAAAATGTGTTTATAATTGCAAAAACATGTCTCATTGAAGAAAACATAATATGAAACCCTTACAAGATTTGAATCCATTGAATTTGGGGATATATAAAAAATATTATTTAGGCATTAATATTTCATTAGTTTCATTTAAGTATCAATATACATTAATTAGTTAGTAATAACATAACATTAAACAAATAGAGGTTATAACAATCAAATAGTTCCCATGAATTTGAAAATGAGACAATTAATCTCATCCATCTAGTTTATTATTCATTAAAAGGCCCTTATAAATTATTATAATAAAAAAAAAGTCTTTATAAATCAGTAAAAAAATTCATTAATACTTATTTTATCATATATGATTCAATTATGTCATTTTGACAATCATTTATCAATTATTCTCTATTATATTTATTATATGTAGCGTTAATTTCATCGTTTTTCCTATATGTTTTAGTATAGTTGTTATGGTACATGAAAATTTATAATTATTCCTCTTTCTATATAATGAATATAATGACATAAATATCATATATATTCATTAAATTCATATTTATAATCATTCATATTATGTGGTGATAATAATTGAATTGTATCTCTTAATGGAGGTGGTAATACGTACATTCATGTGAGTAATGTTCCCACTTTATAAAAATGTAAACAAAGAATGATAATTTTTTAATAAAAAGTATGAATAATTAATATAAAATAAATTTCAATTTTTCATTAAATGAATTTTTTTTAACATACTTGTAATGTGAACATGATTAACAAATCACATCAATACATGGTGGGGGTACTCCTGACATTCGCATGAGCGGTGTTATCATTTATGAATAAAAGAGAATGTAATAAAATAAATATTAAAGTATAATATTATAAGCCTAATTATGATGAAAAATAACATATGAAATATTTATAACCATCAGAAAAACCATTCATGAATGACGGTGGTGGAAAATGAATTTTATAGATTTGTGGAAGTAGTAGTATACATTTACACAAAAGATAGACTTTATTCTTCTATATTGTTTTGAAAAGGTGTTTAATGGTGGTTCAATCATAATTATTCCATCGTTGTATATTTATGATACTCTATTGATAATTTTATTTACAGAAATTTAGTTTTGATAATGTATGTGTGAAGAAATTAAATTAAATTATCTTAGTTTAGATATACACCACTTCTAAGAGAGTCCACAATTGGCTTAGAATGCAATACAATACATAATTGCCTTAAGAGAATACATGAAGATATATAATTTGTGTAATTAATATATTATGACATTTTTTGTGGATTTTTTCATATTAAAGGCTAAAATTGAGTTAATATTTGTGGAGGAGTGACTCCAATTTATAGATGATGGGAGGGTCACCCATGGAATATCAAAAAACCGATCAATTATATAATAAAATTTTAATGGGAATGTGGATCCAAATATACAATAATTTTATGTAATGAAATGATAAGGATCAAATATCTTCAATCATTAAGAGTTATGCCTATAAGGGTGGCCAACCTACATATATATCTTGGTGTATAACCATTTTGTAAACTTGTTTTAACCTTAATCAAGGTTACAAAATATTTTAGATTTTATTATTCTCTATGATGAAGAATTATTATGAATCTATTTGATTATATTATTTATTATAATTAATAACATGGAGTCAATTTTTCTAGATATAAATTTTATTATTTGAAAAATTGAATTTTAAATAATTAAGAAACCCACAATGAGAATGTGTGTTTAAATAATGAAATTTAAGAATATAACATAAATTAAAAATATTAAATTTCTTATAAAACCATAAGAATAACATTTTAAACATATTATTGAATATAAAATAATTAAATTTCTTTGATAATAATTAATATATAGAGATTAAATAATTTTATTAAGATGAAAACAAATTTCATGAATAAATACTATATTTGGATCAATTTATTTTTATATATAAAACTAAACATATATAAAGATAATGTATAATTATTTTTTACATAAATTTAATTATAATGTTTTATAATTAAAGGATAATTTTAGATATTTTTTAAAAATATAATTTTTTTGACTTTTAGAAATGACTTTTTAAAAAAATTATTATTTTCAACATTCCAAGAAAAATTAATATTTTTAAAAAATCTCAACTAATTGTCTATATTATAATGATGACATGATGATTTTTAAAATTGTATTAATTTACTATACTAATTGTTATAAAAATGTTATAAATTAATTATAGTGTCTTTGAGTGTTAAATAGAAAGAACACAATTTTTTTTAATAAATAAATTTTCATAGTGATTTTTTTTTATAAAATATGAGTACTTTTTATTATGAATTACATTATAAATTATCATTATTTATAAAATTTTGTAATTTTTTTAATTATTAATTACATTGAAAAATATTCAAATTTACTGGAAATATTACAATGATTATTTATATCATGACTTATTTAGGCTCGAGGTTGCATGTAAAGGAAGTTTTTATACTCTTTGATATTACATAATTAACATTTTATAATTACATTGTAAGGTGTTTCATTATTCACCATTAAATAAATTTCCCAAATAAAATATTTACATTTCTAATAAAAAGATAAATATTTTAATGTGAAATTTCTTAGAACACAAATTAATGAAAATTATGAGATCACATTATCTAAAAAGAAAACGTGTGAAACATAATGGGTAAAAAATACAAAAAATGGGTTTAATATGAGGAGGAAATTATAATGTAGTAAATATATAGTCATGGATATGGATGTTAATTTCATAAGAATAATATATCATGATTGAGAATAGGGACTTTTGAATATTAATATCAACCAAAAAAATGAGTGAATGGTCAAAAAACAATCAAATCCCCCACAAAAATTGTTAAAATGGAGGAATTTACATTTTCAAGATATTTTTTCCAATTTAAAAATAATTATGTTATGATGGAAAATGATAAAATATACATTTTAGATTCATTAAATCCATAATTTATATTTCATCCTAAGAGTGTGTGTTTTAATTCACTTCAAAATAAATTCATCCACATTCCATTTATATGTATTTTTCATGCATGATGCACTAAACATACAGCTTTAGGTAGCATAAGATCGCAAAATGAAGGAAACGACGTCCCCATTGTCTATAAATATTTACCTAAAAATATTTTCCAAAATTTATCAAATATTTACAAATAGTAATAGTCCCAAATGAAAATTTAAATTATAAAACCTCAATAATGACATCCAGAGGTTAATATGGTCAATTAAATAGATTGTTCACATTTATATAACTCCAAAATATTCATGTAAAATATTATCTCAGAAAAAATTGGAATGTTTCACAAAATATTAATTTAATGTTAATAGCCAATGAAACATTATTTTCCATTATATTCATATACCTAACACATGAATACCTTGATCATATATTCACTAAAACATGATAATAACATGATATTGTATAAACCCAACATAAAATCATATATGTTTCTAAAAAACATATCTATATGCTTGTTTTTTAAATAAAATCAATGACAAAACTATATAATTAATGCATAAAAAATATAATTAACATCATAAAAATTACATAAATCAATTATTCATTAAATTACTTATAAAATTTAAGGTAAATAATAATACATGATTTACTTTATCATAATAAATAATTTATTTATACAACATAAATACAATTATGTCACCATTATAAACAAATTAATTTTTATTCATCCATTAATCATGTATATTACCAAATAAATCACCTTACCAATAAATTACTTTTCTAACATATCATCAACATTAATCATATTCATGTATACCCTCAATAAAAAATTTTAAGGTATAACCATTAGGGTTTCCATATTATTATAACCAGAATATCGTTTATAATAATCTTCTAGTACATAATTGTAAAATATCAAACATATAAACTACAATTAATCCACATTAGATATTCACAAAATATATTCCCTTTCATGGTTTATTAGTTAGCATTTTTACTATATAATTAACAGTAATAATTCCAATGATCCACCTGAATGATAAATTAAACAATAAATATTGAATTTTAAGGAACAATATTTCTATCAAATGGTATCATTATTTTTTTGCATAAATTATTTTTTCTATGTCCTTATTTCCAATTAATAGATTATATTTTTTCCTTTAATACATATCATTTAGTGATTCAACACATATTCTCAACATGTTAGAATATGGATAATTATTTCTATATAATCATAATTAATCTCTCTTGTTATATTATTATGTTCATTCAAAATCACGCATGTGTTCATGTTTTTAATAATATAATGAAATACCTCATTGGGAGTAATCAAAATAATTATCATTCAATTTTGTATCTCACATGGTTAAAAGTGTGGATAATCAATTTGTTTCCATCAAATTAATCATTAACATGATTCCACTACTTTCAAATCATTAAATAAAAATAATATAATATCCTAAAAATAGTAATGAGTTGCCGACTACTAATTAGAAATCATTAAAGGGAGGTCAAAACCAAGGAAACATATTTTTAACTAATTAAACATTACATTTAACTATAGTCCTCAATGAAAATTATAAATAACAATACATTATAATGGTTCATATATAAAATGAGTGTTAACCAAGTCATAGCCCCTACGAATCTACAACCAGGTGCATGGTATGGTCCCAATAAATCATCAAGCATCTTAATGATAGTTGGAATATAGTTGACCAAATCATTTCTAGGATATTAACTCTACATGGATATCTTCCAAAACCATATCCTCTTGTATTATCATGTTAGGAATATATTTATATTAAAACCATATAATCTATACTATATTAAAGTTTTTTGAATTTATCCAATACATGAGCTCACCAAAAGTTTTTTCACAATGGTTTCCTTTTCCATGTTTATTATAATTACTAATAATATATTGGATTGAAACTCTGTGGACACATCATATATTATATAAATAAATTATTTTATTAGATGAATATACATTATATATTAATACTTTCTAGGTATTAATTATAAAGGATAAGGGTATTTAGAATCATGGACACATTAACAACATGTATAGGAAATTTATATATCCTTTTCCATTTAGATCGTCATAACCATCACCCTTGTTAGACATATTTACCTAAAATGATCAATATAACATGAGATTTTGAATCAAATGATAGTGTGATGAATGATTCCCAATAACAATGAACATTATATATTTCAATATATGACCATAATGTAATATTATTGGTAAGGGATCAATTTATTTAAAATATAAAATCATGAACATGAATTCATTGATCATAATCATGAAACTTGATATAATGATTTATGAATACACATACATAATACATATGAGGCTATAAACATTAATAATTAACCATGAGATATGAAAACAAATCATGAATATAAGACATTAATTTTTCTCATGAACATAAAAATTAGAAAATGAAATCCATAGTTGAGTCTCACTACCAATACTATCATATTGTAATGAGATAACTCTCCATTCTATAATTTACGTAGTCCATGTTCACACCAATGAATATAATATTTGAAAAATCCCCTAAATAATGTATAAACACATAGAGTTCGCGTTTATATTATCTAATGACATAACCTTATTTAGACAATGTATTATAGGAATATATAATTTTCATCCCACATATCTCATTAATGAATATATAAATATGGATGACATAACATGATAAAACATTCATCATACTATGGAATAATATCCCTTAAAATGTTACTTGTTTCATAAAACAGTAGTTATCATAATCAGATAAAATATGGTGGAATAATAAATATGGAAAATTATATTACATCCTCAATTAATCATAAAAAACATTAACTAATGTTATTATTGATAAAATTAAAATTATATGTAAAAAATACATTTACGTTTTTAGTAAAACGTTAAAAGATGAATTTTGTAAAAAGATAAGAAATATCCCATTATTGAGGTTTTAGATAAAATAATGAATAGTATAAAAAACATAAAAAATAATAACAGATAATAAAATAAATTCTTTGATACAATTTATTGAATATTTGGACACTGAAGAAATGATTCCCTAATATAGTTTCAAAATATGTCGGTTTTAATTAAAAATAATTATTATATTTAATATAAAATTAAATATAGAAAACATAAATAACATATATTTATAAATTAATAAGTAGGGGAAAAAAATAAATAATATTGGGTATTGACTGATCACACAATTTTTTCATTAGAAAATTTTTCCATAATGATTATAGATAAAAATGATATAGTAACAAAAACCCCTTTCCACTATGAAAACCATTGAATCAAAAGCTCTATGAATGAAATTAATTCAGTTGAATCATTAATGAATATGAAACAAATTATATTCATGATATATCATTTGCATGGGTTATTAGAAAACACATCAATACAAAAAGTTATGTGTAAAACTTAAAACAAGCTAGAAAGAAACAAAATTAAGATGATGAACAGTTATGGATTTAATATTTTTTAAAATAAAAAAATTAGAAATCGTGAATATCTTATGGTTAGTTATATAAAAATAATTAAATCATCGAGTAATCATGAATAAATTATTTTTTTAATATAAAAAATATAAGTAATAAATTTAGTCATAACATTGAAACATGTCATAGTGATCATAAATTCAGATGAAACACTTACTATATTGGTTGGATTTATATCAAAGGACATGAAAAGAATAAAAATTATATGTCCCTTATTATTAAATTAACTTCATAAATATTTTAAAATAAATTATGTAGGATGTAATCACACATCGTAAATGAATTTTTGGTCAACAATATTAAATATGACTCATGAATTTGAGGATTAAACAAAAACTCCCATACATCAATTACTTCATGCATCCTAAGCAATCTATCATCATAAAAAATAAATTTATATTTATAATAATTATTATACAATAATATTAATAAAATTTATTTCTTATTTTAAATATTTATATCTTTCGTTAAACCAATTTATTATCAATTTTATACTATAGACATCATTTTATGTGATAACTAGTTCATTTTTACTGTATGATTTACCTAGATAGTTTTGTTCCATGAAGATGGACATGGTTACTCCATATATATATTTTTAGTCATTCTATATATATAATATAAATTTTATTTATTTATAATTATACCATTCATGTTATATGGTGGTGGAAAATGATGTATATCACTTACTAGAGATGGTAATCTATAAGTACACAATAGTTATATTTCCAAATTTCAGTGGAAGAATTGGAAAATAGTAAATTTTAATTAACCATTATAGAAGAATAATAAATCCCTCAATATCATATATTTCCATTTAATGTATCTTTATTTCCATATTATTAAATAGAAAATTTTAAAAAACACAACTTTTTTTGGAGGAATTAGTCCACAACAATGCTTGAGTAGTATTATCGTATTCCAAGAAAATATAATTTAAGAAGGTAGATATAATATTATAATTATAGTAGAATATATATTTCTTAAGTAAAATTTTTAAATTTAAACCCTTCATAATGACTATTAATGGATGCAGGTGATATAAAATGAATGGTTATTCAATATAGTTTCAGTAGTACACATACATGCCCAAGGGATCCTTTTAGATCTCATTAGATTGAGTGGTAGTGGTAAAAATTAGTTCAATAATAATTATAATATGTAAATATAATAATAATACATAATTAATTATATTTTTATTTATAAAAAATGTTTACAAAATGTGAAATATAAATAAAATTGAATGATACTTTGAATGATTTATACATCTCCAATGAGATAACTAATTTGGCATAAAATATTATCCTCAAACAATCAACCTCAAAAGTATACCACAATCATTAATATGCAAGAAAGGATCCTCAGAATTATTTTTATTGTGTATTTTCATGAAATTTAAGGCTCCAATGATATGAATATGTGTGGTGTAATAGTTCTCATTTGGATTTTATGAAAGGGATACAAATAGAATTTTATAAATTATTTCTATTATATATGGAAAATTATTATATAGGATTCTTCGGATGGCACTGTATATGAATATTTGAAACAATAAAGTTGAAATATCTTCAAAAAATATTAATTATTTTTTTGGTACATATATTGTCCATAAATCATTATATAAATTCCATGGTAACGACATTTTAACATCATCCATAGTAACAAAATTTTAATATTTTTACTATTTATAATGACCAGAAATTATGTCGCACTATTAAATAATAAAAATAATTGTAATACAATATAGGTAATCACTAATAACAAATTAAATATTTATATGTTATAGAATTTAATTTTAATGAAATACATAACTCATATGGAAAACCGATTTTATAAAAAATAATATGTAAGAATAAAAAATAGGACTCTTACATTTTTTTCATTGTAAAAAGAACAATAATAAATTTAAAAATATATTATTTAACATTAAATCTATGAATTTAATCAAAACCAAAAATAAATATTCATTGATTTGAAATAACAAAAAACAAATATATTGCGAAGAGAAATAAATTCATGAAAAACGCGTTTTTATTCTCAAAATAAATAATAAGAAATAATATATTATAAAGATGATTTTTATGTATCAAAATAATATTTTTTTATTTAAATTATTATTATTTGAAATTATTAAAAAATTATATACATAATTAATATTTTAAATTAAAATAACTTACAGTAAAAAAAGTATCAACACGTCAAAATTCATTGAAAAATAAAAGATCGTATTAAAATACTAAAAATTAACCTTAATATAATATTTCCATACATATTTATAAAATAATATTCATTTACATTAATTATATTTTACGAAATTATAAATTTATTATAATATTTGTGCATGTAAAATGCAATAAAACCTTTTTTTACAAAACATATTTTGGATTTATAAATGAATTATACTGAAAATATGGTAGTTATTTATTATTTATTAATCAATAAATTTAAATTATTTAAAACATATATATATGTTTTTCCATAATGATTCTATTATTATTTAGACCTACAAATATACCTCCGAGATTATAAATTTTTACTATATCAACACTCATATTGAATAAGGGTTTCATGTAATGAATAATTCCAAAAGGTTACTTTTTTATTTAAAGAATAATACATTCTAAAATATATATGTGTTACATTGTATATGAGATATTATTTTTAGTAAATAAAATGATAATATTTACTATTTATTTTTCATAAAACATAAATCAATAATAATTTTTTAATAAGATGATTTCATTATGAAATATATGTTTATTGAATGATTTTTGAAATGTCGATATTATGTGTTATTTTAGCTTTTTTGTAAAATTGATTATAATTTACTTCAATGAATTTTATTATATCTAAAACAACATAATATTAAATTTATATGTAATATTGTATGGGTTTGTAATTATCATTATTATCATGAATATACTAATTGACTTGTGTTAATGTGTATTAGGTTATGACAAATGAAGAATTATATTCTATTATTTGAATTTCATCTTATGGAAAACTGAAAATTCAATGGACATCCCATTATCCCGAATATGGAACCCATTTTCAAAAAACATTGTACATATCTCTAAAATGATCCTGGTTTACTCTTGTATAAATATTAAGTTTCCTGTATTTATAATAACTAAAATTAAAATATAATTTTCTTTATAAATATATTTAATTGAGATATGTAAGTATATGATTAACATATACAATTGGGTGAATTCCACAATACATAAGTTATGTAAAATGATAGGAATTAATATGTTGTGAACATATTAATTTTGATGAAAGAAAAGGAATTCCTAACATAATTGAATGAATCATGAATATATATATATAATATAAAAATGATTATATGTTCTGTAGTTCTGATTAGTATAATATGAATGTCATGTAAATTAAATATGACTGTCAGTATATAAAATCCCTTATAATATATTTAGTTTATTATTTTATTAGAAGTAAAATTTATAAGTACCACAATAATTATCTATTGTTTAATATGCTCGTTATGTTTCCATGGATGGTCTTGATTAAAGAATGGATGTAATATGATAACCCTTACTATTTGAATCCTTATTCACTATATTTTTATTGTGTTACACAACAATGGGAAAATCATACTATTATGGTAGTAGATAAATATTGATGTGTGAACTCATATGATGTATTTGGTTATGGAGGTTTATACTTATCTATATAGGATTCATATAAGAAATATTTCAAAATCATTGTATACCAAATATATTACATCATTCTTTGTGTGTTAAGAGTTATAATTTGTAATGATATATATGTTTTTGGGTTGTAAATAAAAAATAATTATTTTAATTAAATTTCATTGATCATCAATCAAGTATACATGGTACACACGTTCACAAGACCAAAAGCATGTTACTATATTCTTTGAGATCATGAAAAACAAAATGTTTTAAAAATAAAACCTATTTGGGAATGACATCTCTATTTAATATAATGAAACTAATAATAAAATCGGACTCGGAATCTAATATAGAACATCGATACATTTGAATTCTTGGTTTATGAAATATTAAAAAATAAATTAAATCATAATAAAACATGGAAAATGCAATTAAGAAAACATTGAGAGACAACAAATAATAATTTATTCGGTAACACCATTTAATATTAATATATAATCAATGAGAATATATATCCATAAAATAAAATAAATTAAAATCAAAAAATATAAATGGAATTGTATTTATGTGATGATTCATTAACATTCCATGAAAAATATAAACCTAAACAAATTCAATAACCACAACCTTGTGACATGTGGTCATCACCTATCCAAAAAGGACTATCCACAGACCTACAGAAGAATAAATATACATATGAAAAATATTATTTAACAAAATAGTGTTTGAATTTTATTTTATAAAATATTAAATAAATCTTAATTTAGATCATTCATAATTAGTTTCTTAAATGATAAATCATAGAGAAACCCGTAGAATGCATTATTTTGTTCATAATTATTCATTAAAATGGAAATTCATGTTATAATTTGTTGGTATTCCATGATCATTTTGGTTTTAAGGTTCTCGAACATAATCATTGGTCATGGTTTACTAGTATGTAGAATGTTAATAATTACATAAATGTCATATTTTTTATTCATACCCATTTTATATTTATTTTTTAAAACTATTCATGAAAAATGAGTTGTATCACCTCATAGGGATGGATGCCTATAAGTAAACACATTTGGTGTTTCCACTTTTTCATAAATAAGGTAATATAAAGGTAAATAATAACACACCAATAATGATTAATTATTATATATAAATATCAAATAAAATTATTTGATCTATCATAATTATAAATCCTATATGATAGAAAAAATATATCGCATTGCATTAGTGGGTGGAAGCTTGCACATATATACAAGTGACATTAATATTTTCCCACAGTAGTGGATGTTTGAAGGAATATAAAAATGTTTTAATTATTGAACGTAGTTTTTTCATTAATTTCATAAGTAAAAACTAAATATATTATAATCAAAATACATGAATCATGTTTATAAATAATGAATCATATCAATATGTAGTGGTGGTAGTCTAAATGTACCCAGAAGTAATAATTTAATTACCCATTAGATGAATAGGAGACATAAAAATGTTGTAATATAATTATAATAACATCAATAAATATTTATGAGACAATTATATTCCATTTATGATGTTTAAAATAGGTATTAGATAATGTGAATAACGAAATAAAATTTAATTTACTCAATTATGAGTCATACCTCTTTGTTCAGAAACATCATTTTTCATAAAACATATTCCTTCAATGTGTAATAGTTCAATAAAAATGTGAAATATCATATATTTGGAAGGACCTGTTTGAATCGATTTGGTAATGAATATTCTTAGTTAATATTATTTTCAATTATTTATAAGATATATGGTGTGGTATACTTTTATAAGTGATGGAGTTGACATAATTGTACCTTTCCTAATGATAATGCTATATTAATATCATTTTTTATGAAGGTGTCACAAAAAAGATTGTCATAGAAGATTATTTAATACATTTTTGTAATATTTTACACCAATTATAATTAGACTAATATCAGTATAAATTGTAAACTTATGTCATAGTTTACCCCCTATTAAACTTTTTTTAACAATAAACATCATAAAAAATATATTCAAGAATTCAAGCATATTATAACTCATTAAAAATATTTGTATAGACTGAAGTTCAAATGGAATAATCTATAGAAATGGTTCTCCAAACCATTTGGTAGATTCAAATTTCAAAATAATTATTTCAACAGTTTGTAGTCCACCATTGAAATATGGATAGTAAAATATATGTTTAACCAATAGTTATAAACCATTAAAAAAGGTTTATACCAATGGTTACATGTAAAAAATTGGTATAGTTTAATACTAATGGTTTTTGAAACTATAGGTATGGACCCCCCACCCCATTTCACGAGCCTATAGAAACACCACCATTAATATTTAATCTAAAATATTCACACTTAGAGTAATCAAACAAAACCTACTTAAATTGCCTATATAAAAATCACTATCACCGTACTATCATCAATTATCTAAAAATGTACATCTCCATTAATTCAATAAATAATTATAACACAAGAAAAAAATTATTTAATTCAATCAGTGGTAACACACATTCATAACATCACATATATTCATTCAGAAAAAATCATCACACATAAAATTCCATATATATTAGTGAAAAAGTAAGGGATAATTCTATCCTTCATTACCATCACCATCATCATTGTAACACCCGAGACTTTTATGTTATATAAATCAGCAAAAGAATATTTTTCTACACAACACTTGCTTGGCTTGCATTACACGAAATCACGACCTTCCTCGATAGTTTGCGTCGTACGCAATACTGAGTTTCACTAAACAACGATATGCTATTAAAATATTATTAAAAGTAGTCGTAATGAATATTAATAACCACTTTTTGAAATTTTATAAATTTTATTTTTCAAAATGGACTTCATTTTTGGATTCAGAATATCGAAATTAGCCTAGGGTGAAATTTTGGTATTTTTCTGAAAAGTTTCAATTTTTGATGAATAGTGAAACCACTAAGTGGTGGTTCAAAAAACTGAATTATTCATAAAACATAATTTTACCACTTCTGTGAGTGGAATTTCAAAAATCAGAGAGACAAGAATGATGTCAGTAAGTAAAATATGGTTCAATGAGATGAAAATAATTTTTTGGTGAATAGTAACTTTTTACTTTTTTTACCACAGTGAAAAGAAAATATGGTAATTAAGGGTAAAGATGATATTATTATTACCCTAAAACATGTCCTAATTCTATTGGATAAGTGTAAGTCGACCAAAAACAAACTTAGGAATACAATATGACCATTTAGGCCCACTTGGATTAGATTAGGACATTTATTGTTAATTTGTTTAAAAAAGGGTTAAAATAGTTAAAATCAATGTTTATTAAGTAAATAATTTTTAATATGGGGTTATACATAAGATAAATTCGACTATAAATATTCATTAAAAATATAAAAAGATATACTACATAATGGTAATTTATTTCTAATTTTTAGACATTAAATAATTTAATTTATTTATGACACAATGATGATGCTGTAATTATCTTATTAATGAAATATTGACATAATTGATGTTATAAACACCAAAATAAATGTAATTTGAGACATTTTATGAATCCCACTAATTTTCTAGGTTAATATGACATGTTATTATTGATTTAATTAACTTGGTTCGAACTAATAATTCTGTTATGATTTTCACAAAAATCAATTACTAAATAGTGTCAAAATTGAAATAAAATAGTTTTTAAAACAAATATTATATTGGTAATTGTTATTTTATTCCTAAAAATATAATGTTCGGAAAAATGACTTAGATAAGGTTATATATATTAATAATAATCAACTTGGAGTTCGTTTGTCTGCTTATAGTAAGTTTAATAACCTTATAGTATAAGAACACAAGAAGACATGGTAAAAGTAAAATTATTTAACTTAATGTTAAATCTAAATGATAAGGTTAAAATAGGAACCTAAACTTGTCTAAATTCTATTGTATGAGAGTATTTCGACCCATCACCACCTTATCCTCGAAATAAATCAATTTTTAACTATTTAAAACCGAACATGACTTTATAATAAAATAATATTTTTAGTTATTCCAAAGGTGCCCCTCTCCTCCCTTATAAAAGGGCACCTCCTCCCTCTCTTCCTCACACTACTTTGAGCCTTAAATCTCGTCCAACACCTGACACTTTCACCTCTCCACTTCCCTAGAGACATCCTAGAGGTCCTGTTCTTCTTCAAAGACCAATTTTAGTGCCCTAAAAGAAGGTCTCAAAGAAGCACTTCAAAGAAGAGGTAATGTCCATTACCGATTCTTTCATCTTTATTTCTTCTTCCACTTCTTATTCTTTAGTAGTTTCATTATGACGTAATAACATCAATATCACTCATATAATGATATGTTATTATAGGTATGAAACAACCCCATTTCACCATCTATCCATCCTACGGAAAAAGAAATCACCGCGCGTGCGTACGTACGGAATACCATCTCCACGCCGTGGTGTAATCTATTTTCCCCCACCACCGTACTTGGATGGGTATAATGGTGTAAATAATGACCATATATGAATATAATAATGTGATATTTATTCTGAAATAGTATAAATACACTCCAATACAATTCCACGATCATAGGAACGATATCATCACTCGTGCCTACGTATGGAATACCGTATCCACGATGTGATGCGACTCGTTCTACATGATCTTCATTTCATAATGATTATATAACTGAATTGAATGAATGAATATGATATATATTACACTAATACCATTCTGGAAATGAGGTATCTATAACCTAAAGAGAAGAATAAGAATTTATTCGACAAAACACACATAAGAACAAAAACTTATAAACACCCGAATAACAAGTAGCAAGGAAATATTACTACTATGAAGCTAGGAATATGACCATATATGATATCATAAAAATAAGTATGATTCTAGAATAAGTCAATAACATTATTTAAATCATTATACAGGAGGTTCAGACACTTACAAAGCAAGTCGGACCTAAGGTAAGGGAAAATTTCACAAACTCATTTTTATCTGAGATTGTTTATACATTGGTATTTACTGGGGTGTATTTTATCATCCACATCCATGTTCCCTCAATATGTAATATTGTTACCATCCAATTACAATATTTTATATCCAATTTTACCCTTCTTTGAGTTTTTAGTGAAAGATATGAAAGGAATCTTTTGTCGTTTTTCGTATGAGGTACTTTTTGACTTTTCCGAAAAAAGTACGAAGAAAGTTTTTTTACTTATACGGCATGAATGGATTTTTAAAACATTATTTCCAAGAAGATTCCTTTAAAAGTTTTCATGTTTATTTTTAATCAACATATTTTAGTTTTGAACTGTATGACATGTTATGAAAGGAAAAGTATTTTTGAAGAAGAAAGGATATTTTCCTCAAGAATGGAGTTCAAGTGTTTTATCAAAATTATTTTCCATCTAATATAATATAGGGTTCTGTTTCTATCCCTATTTTTAAATTGATTTGATTATGTTGTGATGGAATTATTTTTATGAATTCCTTTATCTTATACGAATTGTTTTGTGATGTCATGTTGTTTAAGAATCCCATTTTTACTACATGGGTTATGCAATGATGTATGATTTATGATTTTGTGGCACACATAAGAATGGTATCATTATGAGATGGGTGGGACCTATATCTCCCTCAAATGAATTGGGTAAAGATTTTATATCTCCTGAGATAGACATGGCTGGAATGGAAGGTTATACCGGTTCAGTGAAACAAGACTGAAACGAGTGTGACTCGGTTCAGAAAGGGACTTTGTCCACTAAGATAGTCTTGGAAATGAGTCTTGACTAATAAGAAATGATTCTCTATGATTATGTGTGTATTCCACAAAGTTTCATGTTTTAAGTTATGATTATTGTGATTACATTTCACTGCCATGATTTATCCCATGTTATGAAATTATGATCTCTTTTTCAAGTTAAGATTTCAAAAAGATATGTGCTTGTGCATACGATATGATTGATATTTCTTTTTTTTACCCTTACAGCGCATTTGAGCTCACCCTTTGGTATGGTTTCTTTCCCTTGGTCAGGAAAAAGGTTATTAAGTAGGATATTCCAAAAAGGGACTCTAGATATGATGAAATAAGTGGGAGGAAAAGTTGTTGCTTTATGAACCAGTTGTTTATGTTTCCCAGTTTCTAAAGACACTATACGTATACGGTCCTTCGTGGTTTTGTTATATTTTGTAATAAGTATGCTTCAATTTTGATGTATTAACAATGTATGTAATGTATGGGTCGTTATAGTTGGTATCAGAGGAATGGTATAGTCAACCTTTGGAAACTAGGATGTGAAAGCCTTAGTAAGAACCCTAAGGATAAGTCTAAGCATAGAACACAATATTAGTGTTTTAGAAATGGCCTTGAATAACCTAGGATAAGACCTTAAGTGTGAAATTTCATTCTTGATTATGTGGTTTTCTATTATAATTAGTGTTGCTCACTCTATTCTTCTTGGTTTTAGTCAATGGATGGAACCCGAAGGAATCTTGTTAATGTGGAATGCGATGGGCAATGCAATGATTGTCCCCCTGAGCAACCAAAAGTTATGGGAGCTAGAATGGAAAATCGTGTAGCCATGCTCACACAACATTCTCAAGCTATGAATCATGCAGGACTTCCAAACGATCAAAGGAAGGAGCAACATTCTGTTGAATCCTTCATGCGGCAGCATCCACCTTCTTTTAGCGGGTCCACTGATTCATTAGTTGCTGAACAATGGATTAGTACTACTGAAAAGATATTTTCAGTTCTTCAATGTTATGAGCATGATAAAGTCATCCTAGCAGTGTATCGTTTGGAGTGTGATGCTGATCAATGGTGGAATCTTATTAAGAATGTGAGGCAAAGGGATGAAATTGATTCCATGGAATGGGACGAGTTCAATAACTTATTTTTCAATAAGTACTTCCCTCGTATTCTCCGAACAAAGATGGAGAAAGAGTTTCTTGAACTGAAGCAAAAGGGTGTTGAATCTGTTGGTACCTATGATGCAAATTTTACAAGACATGCAAGGTATACTTCTGGTATTATTATCCAACCCGAGAGTAAGATCGATCGATTCTTTAGTGGCTTAAAACCAATTCTTCGAAGGGCGTTAGCCATAAGGGACTACAATACCTATGAGGAAATCGTTTGATGTGCTCTCAAAGTCGAGATGGAGATTGGAGTAACCCATCAGTCATATGGGTTTGATAAGAAGAGGAAAATGGAATTCAAAGGAAAATCTAAAGAGCACACTGAAAAGAAGATGAGCTTTACCTTATGCTCAAAGTGTGGAAAGAAACATGGAGGGAGTTGTCTTAAAGGGACAAGTAAATGTTTCAAATGTGGAAAGGAAGGTCATCAGTCATTTGAATGCCGCGATGATGGGAAGAAGATGTCTAATGATGCAAACAAAGGAATGGATACACAAAATGAACCTACTACACTTCAATGTTTCAAGTGCAAGGAGATGGGACATTATGCCATTAAATTCCATAATCCAAGGTTTGATGATGATGGTCGACATCAAAAAACTCTTATGGCTAAATACAAAGGAATGTCACATGCAGTTTCTATCAGCGATGTGGAGTACGATAACGATGTGGTGAAAGGTACACTTACCATCCACTCTAAAGTAGCAAATGTTTTATTTGATTCTGGATCCACCCACTATTTTATTTCTAAATAATTTTATAATGTTATCACCGTATTACCTCAAAAATTAGATGTTGAGTTAGCTGTGACAACACCTAATGGCACAACAGTCGCATCAAAATTTTATAATTCTTCTCCGATCGAAGTTTATGGGAAAGTGATATCTGCAACGCTTGTGATCCTTCCTATAGTGGAATTTGATATGATTCTTGGCAAGGATTGGCTTTCTTTATATGGAGCTCATATCAATTGCCAACGAAAGTAAGTCACATTTCATATTCCAGATCAATCTATGATCGTCTATCAATGCAAGGATGAACATAACCTTCCAGTGGAAATTTCTTCCATTTTATAGGTATTTATTCCACTAAATGAAGGTTATTTATCTCAAATGGTTGGTGAGAAACTCACGATTAAGAATATGCCCATCGTACGGGAGTTTGATGATGTCTTTCCGTAGGAATTACCAGGTCTTCCACCAAATAGTGATGTTGTGTTTTCAATAGATCTCGTAACGGGTGCTTTGCCTATTTCAAAGACACCTTATAGAATGGCCCCAATTGAGTTGCAGGAATTGAAGAACCAACTCCAAGAGAATCCTGATTAGGGATTCATACGCCCTAGTGCATCACCTTGGGGAGCACCTATTCTATTTCTTAAGAAAAAAGATGGATCAATGAGACTCTGCATTGATTATCGAGAACTTAACAAGATCACTATCAAGAACAAATATCCTCTCCCACGCATTGATGACTTATTTGACCAACTACACGGAGCTCAATACTTTTCCAAGATTGATCTTCGTTCAGGGTATCATCAATTAAGGGTCAAAATGGAGGATATACCAAAGACGACTTTCCGTACCAGGTATGGACACTATGAATTTATAGTGATGCCATTTGGTCATACTAATTCCCCTGCTATCTTCATGTATATAATGAATAGAGTATTTAGAGACTATCTTGATCAATTTGTGGTAGTCTTTATAGACGATATTCTTGTCTATTCAAAGAGCAAGGAAGAACATGAATATCACTTGAGAATTTTATTGAAGACCCTGAGAAAGGAGAAGCTTTATGTCAAATTTACCAACTGTGAATATTGGCTTAAAAAATTTGCATTTTTGGGTCACATAATCTCAAAAGAAGGGATATATGTGGATCCAGCAAAAACAGAGGTTATCTAAAGATGGTCGAGACCAACAATAGTAACTGAGATCTGAAGTTTTCTTGGTTTGGATGAATATTATCGACGTTTTGTGAAATATTTTTCACGATTATCTAATCCACTAACCAAGTTGACTCGGAAAGGAGTTATGTTTGTCTGGACGGAGGAATGTGAAGAGTATTTCAAGGAGTTGAAAAGAAGGTTATCCAGTGCACCTGTGCTCACACTGCCTTGTAGTGGAGAAAGGTTTGTGACCTACAGTGATGCATACAAGAAGGGATTAGGGTGTGTTCTTATGCAAAATGATATGGTGATAGCTTATGCCTCACGACAGTTGAAAATCCATGAGCAAAATTACCCAACACATGATTTGGAGTTAGATGTGGTAATCTTTGCATTAAATATTTGGGGGCATTACCTTTATGGTGAAAGGTGTGATATTTATACTGATCATAAAAGTAGAAAGTATATTTTCACACAAAATGAGCTGAATATGCGACAAGGAAGATGGTTGGAGCTGATTAAGGATTACGAATGCTCAATCCATTACCACCATGGGAAAGAAAACAAGGTGGCAGATGCATTAAGTCGATAAGTCCATGCCAGTTTATCCATGATGAGGATCACAAAAGATCTAATATTTATGGATTTAGAAAGGATGGATCTTGGAATTATAATGGAAGGGGAAAAATATTATCTTTCTCAAATGAATGTTCAACCATCTATACATGTGAAGATTAAAGAGGCACATAAAGAAGATGTCGAGTTACAAAAGAAGGTGAGAAATGATCCTGAATTCAAGCTTGATTGTGATGGGATAATAATGTTCATAAATCTGGTTTGTGTTCCTCCAATCTCGGAATTAAAGAAGGATCTGCTGGATAAGGCTCATAGTTCTTCATTCTCTATTCATCCTGGAAACACGAAGATGTATAGGGACCTGAAAGAGTACTTCTGGTGGGATGGCATGAAAAGAGATGTTGCTGAATTTGTCTCTCGATGCTTGGTTTGTCAACAAGTTAAAGCTGAGAGACAGAAGTCTAAGGGGATGTTACAACCATTACCCATACCCGAATGGAAATGGGAAAACATCACTATAGACTTTGTCACAGGACTTCCTAAAACATCCAAAGGCAATAATGATATCTGGGTCATAGTTGATCTTCTTACAAAGTCTGCACATTTCATTGCTATTAGAGAGGATTTCTCTCTGGATCAGCTTGCCATGATATATGTAAAGGAAGTGGTAAGATTTCATGGAGTACCACATTCTATTATATCCGATCGGGATCCGAGATTTACCTCAAAGTTCTGGCGAAGTCTTCAACATACTCTGGATACAGAGTTGAGTTTCAGTACTGCTTATCATCCTCAGATAGACGGTCAGTCTGAGAGAACAATTCAAAACCTAGAAGATATGTTGAGAGCTTGCTCTATGGATTTCAAAGGTGGTTGGGATCAAAACCTACCTTTGGTGGAATATTCTTATAATAATAGTTTTCACTCCAGTATTCAGATGGATCCTTATGAAGCTCTCTATGGAATGAAATGAAGGACTCCAACTTGCTGGGATGAAGTTGGGGAAAGAAAGCAATTAGGACCTGATCTCATTGATGAAATGGCAGAAAAGGTCAGATCTATTCCACAACACATAAGAGCAGCTCAGAGTCGACAGAAAAGTTATGCCGACAACCGAAGAAAAGACCTAGAGTTTGAAGTGGGTGATAAAGTGTTCTTACGAATATCTCCATGGAAGAGGGTCATGAGATTTGGAAAGAAGGGGAAGTTGAGCCCTAGATATATCGGTCCTTTCGAAATACTGGATCGTGTTGGGAAGGTAGCTTACCGATTGGCGCTTCCACCGAATCTCTCTCAAGTTCCCTATGTGTTCCATGCATCTCTCCTGAGAAAGTACATACATGATCCTTCACATGTACTCAGCTCAGTAGTTGTACCGCTGGAGCAAGATCTTTCTTATGAAGAACAACCGATAGAGATTCTGGATTGTAGCGAAAAAGTCCTAGTAAACAAGACCACTTGATTGGTGAAAGTTTTATGGAGGAACAACCAATTAGAAGAAGCTACATGGGAGATTGAGGATATGATGAGGGAGAGGTATCCTCATCTGTTTGTTACAAACTGACGAATTTCGAGGGCGAAATTAATTTTAAGGGGGGTAGAATGTAACAGCCGAGACATTTATGATATATAAATCAGCAGGAGAATCTTTTTCTACACAACACTTTCTTGGCTTGCTTTACACGAAATCGCGACCTTCCTCGATAGTTTGCATCATACGCAATACCGAGTTTCACTAAACAACGATATGCTATTAAAATATTATTAAAACTAGCCATTATGAATAGTAATAACCACTTTTTGAAATTTTATAAATTATATTTTTCAAAATGGACTTCATTTTTGGATTTGGAATATCGAAATTATCTTAGGTGAAATTTTGGTATTTTTCTGAAAAATTTCAATTTTTGATGAATAGTGAAACCACTAAGTGGTGGTTAAAAAAACTGAATTTTTCATAAAACATAATTTTACCGCTTCTGTGAGTGGAATTTCAAAACTCTGAGAGACACAGTTGATGTCAGTAAGTAAAATATGGTTCAATTAGATAAAAATAATTTTTTGGTGAATAATAACTTTTTACTTTTTTTACCACGATTAAAAGTAAATAGGGTAATTAAGGGTAAAGATGATATTATTATTACCCTAACACATGTCCTAATTCAATTGTATAAGTGTAATTCGACCAAAAACAAACTTAGGAATAAAATATGACCATTTAGGCCCACTTATATTAGATTAGGACATTTATTATTAATCTGTTTAAAGAAGGGTTAAAATAGTTAAAATCAAAGTTTAATAAGTAAATAATTTTTAATATGGGGTTATACATAAGATAAATTCGACTATAAATATTAATTAGAAATATAAATAAATTTCCTACATAATGGTATTTTATTTGTAATTTTTAGAAATTAAATAATTTAATTTATTTATGACACAATGATGATGCAGTAATTATCTTATTAATGAAATATTGACATAATTGATGTTATAAACACCAAATTAAATTTAGTATGAGACTTTATATGAATTACAATAATTTTCTAGGTTAATATGACATGTTAGTATTGATTTAATTAACTTTGTTCGAACTAATAATTCTGTTATGATTTTCACAAAAATCAATTACTAAATAGTTTCAAAATTGACATAAAATAGTTTTTAAAACAAATATTATATTGGTAATTGTTATTATATTTATAAAAATCTAATGATTGGCCAAATGACTTAGATAAGGTAATATATATTAATAATGAACAACTTGGGGTTCGTTTGGCTTCTTATAGTATGTTTTTGAACCTTATAGTATAAGAACTCAAGAAGACATGGTAAAAGTAAAATTATTTAACTTAATGTTAAATCTAAATGATAAGGTTAAAATAAAAACCTAAACATGTCTAAATTCTATTGGATGAGGGGTGTTCGACCCATCCCCACCTTAGCCTCAAAATAAATCAATTTTGAGCTATTTAAAACCGAACTTGACTTTATAATAAAATAATATTTTTAGTTATTCCAAAGGTGCCCATCTTCTCCCTTATAAAAGGGCACCTCCTCCCTCTCTTCCTCACACCACATTGAGCCTTCAATCTCGGAAAAACCATGCGAATTTCTCCTCTCCACTTCCCTAGAGACATCCTAGAGGTCATGGTCTTCTTCAAAGTCAAATTTTAGTGCCCTAAAAGAAGGTCTCAAAGAAGAACTTCAAATAAGAGGTAATGTCTGTTACCGATTCTTTCATCTTTATTTCTTCTTCCACTTCTTCTTCTTTAGTCGTTTTATTATGAAGTAATAACATCAGTGTCACTCATATAGTTATATGTTATTATAAGAATGAAACAACCCAATTTCACCATCTATCCATCCTACGGAAAAAGAAATCACCGCGCGTGCGTACGTACGGAATACCGTCTCCACGCCGTGGTGTAATCTATTTTCCACCACCACTTTACTTGGATGGGTATAATGGTGTAAATAATGACCATATATTACTATTATAAAGTGATATTGATTCTGAAATAGTATACATATACTCCAATACATTTCCACAATCATAGGAACGATATCATCACTCATGCGTACGTACGGAATACCGTCTCCACGATGTGATGTGACTCGTTCTGCATGATCTTCATTTCATAATGATTATATAAATGAATTGAATGAATGAATATGATATATATTACACTAATATCATTCTGCAAATGAGTTATCTATAACCTAAAGAGACGAATAAGAATTTATTTGACAAAACACGCATAAGAACAAAAATTTATAAACACCTGAATAACAAGTAGCAATGAAATATTACTACTAAGAAGCTAAGAATATGACCATATATGATATCATAAAAATAAGTATGATTCTAGAATAAGTCAATAACATTATTTAAATCATTATACAGGAGGTTTGGACACATACAAAGCAAGTCGGACCTAAGGTAAAGGAAAATATCACAATCTCATTTTTATCTGAGATTGTTTATACTTTGGTATTTACTGGGGTGTATTTTATCATCCACATCCATGTTCTCTCAATATGTAATATTGTTTCCATCCACATACAATAGTTTAAATACAATTTTACCCTTCGGTGAGTTTTTAGTAAATGATATGAAAGGAATCTTTTGTCGTTTTTCGTACGAGGTACTTTTTGACTTTTCCGAAAAAAGTACGAAAAATGTTTTTTTACTTATACGGCATGAATGGATTTTTAAAACGTTATTCCCAAGAATAATACTTTAAAAGTTTTCATGTTTATTCTTAATCAACTTCTTTTAGTTTTGAATTGTATGACATGTTATGAAACGAAAAGTGTTTTTGAAGAAGAAAGGATATTTTCCTCAAGAATGGAGTTCAAGTGTTCTATCAAAATTATTTTCCATCCAAGATAATATAGGGTTATTTTTCTATCCCTATTTTTAAATTGATTTGATTATGTTGTGATTGAATTATTTTTATGAATTCCTTTATCTTATACGAATTGTTTTATGATGTCATGTTGTTTAAGAATCCCATTTTTACTACATGGGTTATGCAATGATGTATGATTTATGATTTTGTGGCACACATAAGAATGGTATCATTATGAGATTGGTGGGACCTATATCTACCTCCAATGCATTGGGTAAAGATTTTATATCTCATGAGATAGACATGGATGGAACGGTAGGTTATACTGGTTCAGTGAAACCTGACTGAAACGAGGGTGACTCGGTTCAGAAAGGGACGTTGTCCACTAAGATAGTCTTGGAAATGAGTTTTGACTAACAAGAAATGATTCTATATGATTATGTGTGTATGCCACAAAGTTTCATGTTTTATGTTATGATTATTTTGATTACATTTCACTTCCATGAATTATCCCATGTTATGAAATTATGATCTTTTTTGCAGGTTAAGACTTCCAAAAGTTATGTGCTTGTGTATACGATGTGATTGATATTTATTTTGTTTACCCTTACTGAGCATTTGAGCTCACCATTTTGTATGTTTTCATTCCCCAGGTCAGGAATAAGGTTATTAAGTAGGATATGCCAAAAGGGACTGTAGATATGATTAAATAAGTGGGAGGCAAAGTTGATGCTTTATGAACCGGTTGTTTATGTTTCCCAGTTTCTAAAGACACTATACCTATAAGGTCCTTTTGTGGTTTTGTTATATGTTTTAATAATTATGCTTCAATTTCGAAGTATTAACAATGTATGTAAAGTATGGGTCGTTATAATCATCATCCCCATCCTCAGTGGATCCCTAGTTCTCCTCCTAATCCTATCCCTATCCATTGAACTTTTTCTCATCATCATCCTCAATATCTACATCTCTATGAATGTAATCATACTGACCACTAATAAGACCACATCCTAGTACATTATATGAAATAATCATAATCGAAATATATGAATCATAAGGCACAAAATAATTTTTTAGATGTGATGAAAATAATAATGAAATAAATTTTATAAATTCATTGTTCAACCAATGATTCGTTCCATGATCCTATATGACTATTTATCTGTTGTATTCTACCCCGTCCAATGAATGTGGTTCCCATGAATTCTTTTTTCCTATGTAGTGACACCTAAACAAGAAAATGATTATTGCTGATATATTTCATGGAAAATAATGCTTCCTAGTTGATAGCATACTATTCCATTGTGGTAATCTCCCGAAAAATGATGTAATTTATCTTTTGGTATAGTGGTTTCCGTGTCTTATACGCCAGGGGACTCCAAATCAAACATTTAAAAATATTAATTTCCTATTAAGTTTCAAAAATGGTATTTTATTTTTAAATAATCAATGTATAACATATAATCTACAGTTACATCAATTCATTTAAAAGGCTTCCATCATTCTTCTTTATGCCCGTAGAAAACAATTACTCTAGAGGGATTCACCTTTCAATATTAAAAAACACTCTCTACTATAAAATATAATGTGGATGACCATAATGGAAAAATGTTGGTTAATTATGAATTTCATTACTGAAATCAAATGGATATTAATTAGTAATGAATATTTAAAAGAAAATTTATTAAATATGAATTATTTTGAAATTCAAAATCTTATTTCATTCTATATGAAACTCAATAATATATAACTCTCAAACTATAAGAACAAAATCCTGTAAATAAATGATTACCATTGTAGAGGATAACATGATGAAATATTACAGAACATAGTCATGATATTCTAATCTGGATGGTTTTTGAAGATCAATGAATAAAATAACATGGATAAAGTCACAAATGAATATATTATATTGATGCATTTAAAGGTAATTAAAATGATGAAACTTGTCTGTATACACATCAAGATAAATTTAAATTAATTTAAATTGCTTAAAAATGATTATAATAATATATAATTATTATTGAAACATTAATGAGATGATTTTGAATTAAAGTAAAATACTATTAAATGATTTAATAAAAATTTGAGACTATATTAAAAAATTATATTTTATATTTTGAATCATTACACAGATAAGTAGATTTTGTGAGGTTAATTATGTGGCAATAAAAATTAAGTGTCTCTAGTGATTTTTGACAGATGATTAAACGCCACATGCCATTGTGTAATAATTATGTATTTATTTTTTCATGATTTTTTCTTTACATGGATGATAATATATAATATATATTCATAAAAACAATTCTTGATATATATTTTATTATATGAGTGATGATAAATCGTTTTATTAATGAATACGTAATATAAGTTTTATATGAATATTCATTCTGCCCATAAGGTTAATTTTAAATCATTTTAAACATGAATTTAATTTTCATAAGCATCATTATTTCTCCAAACCAATAACTATTTTGCATGAGAATCAATACTTAAAAAAATTATAATTTTTTACAATATAAAATTGATTTTATAAATTCAATATTTGAAGGAAAATGTTTTTGGAATAAATCCTTTCCATTTTAGCATTATTTCAACCTCACTATGATGATTTGATGCATTTTAATAAAAAATTAGTGTATGTTTTATATTTCATCACTCAATAACTTTTTTTCCATCCACTATAACTATTTCAATACCTTCATCGAAATTTTTTTTGGATTTCATCCGAAGTGTGAATAAACTAGTAGGTATTTCTTGAGTATTTAACATCCTTATGTACATTATTATTTATTCATTTTATCTTTTAGAAGTGTGTAGTTAAACTGGTAAAATGTGACAATCATTCTATTTCGACTACACTATATTCATCTAGCGACATATCATGTTATTTCAATGACCCCTTAACTCTATGATCATCATATGAAAGAATCTCTTATATGTATATGTAACATGGGTAGGAGTGCTATATACAAATCAACATGATCTCAAAAAGGAATATTCTTATTCACTCAAGCTTAATGGTCATATTCCTATTAAATGGATAAACATTTATAAAATTATTAGTGGTTTTATAGGTTCACGATATATTGAAAAACATAAAAATACTAATTCCAAATTTATAGAACAACCAAAATACATTTAATTATATACTAAATAATAAATGATAAATTATCCATCACTATTAGAAATTGAATTAAATGTGAAGGAAAAAATAGAAAGTAAATATCATAATGTGAAATTATAAATGGTTGTCATACCATATTCCTATCATGGTTTGACATTGTAGTCCACCCCAATGTTTGAAGGTATTTCAATGTATCCTTGTTTATTATTTTATTCTATAAACATCCTAAAAAACAATTATCATTAAATAAAAATAATGTGTTAATGGTAATAATGGTAATTTTCATTAACAACAAAAAATTTGATTAATTCCCTGTACTTTTTACTCATCAAATGAGAAATCATTTCCATATAATATTATTGAAGACAATAATTCAAGATAGGTATGACCTATATATCTTTACTAACAATGTCATGTCAGGCACTACATAATATGTTATTATATTCTATAAATATATTAACTAATTTAATTATCCATGTTTTCCTTATTCCCACACTATTTATAAAAATTTAATGAAAAAGTAAACGAAATATTAATTCAAATAATAATGATAATAATATATCATTAGTTCCAATGATTTTTCTTGACCATATTTGCGCCCATGTATTATCCTTTACATCATTTGGAAACTTTCTCTAGGAGAGTGGAAAGGTGGGAATAATGTCAGATTATTTAGATTGACCCTCTATAAAGATCCTACATTAGAGACTGTTTCTGAATCATTTGATTGTTTCATTTCAATCCATCTTCATCTATGTGTTGTGGCTTAACACTGCACACATGCATGTATCCACACTACCTCTATTGGAATGTCCAAATTTTAAAAAAAAATATTATATCAATTCATATTATAATGAATGTAAATAATGGTAAAATTGTTTTATCAGGGTTAAATATATATACCTAATGGATCCTGATTAGTCGGTGTAATTGGAACCATTGGGTCTGGATGAATGTATACCTGTATATATGTAGTGGAACCCAACATCTGTACTGGAGGATTCGATTATTTTATAGTAGAAGATTCATGATAGTGAATATAGAATCTCATGGATAATGAAGTATACGGATAATAAGAAGGAATATAAGTCTTTGTAATTACATTATATGGATTTAATGTATTATCCATCATCAGACAAGTAAAACATATGTGAGTATCAGTTGAGAAATTATGCCAACAAAATAAGCAGTCAAAGTATCATGGGTTCCCCTAATGACACAACATGATAATAAGGTGTTCTAAATGGAATGATAGAGGAAGGGATATGATGTTATTGGGTATATTGAGTTGTGTGTGTATACCTAGTTCCACCTACTTATAACTTGTGGATGAGAAGTGTTTCCACTAGGATATTCAGATAAAAACTATTAACTATGTGGTTGATTCTAAAAAAATTAAAAAAATTAATCACATGATATAACAAGTTATTTATATATATATTTGAAATGAAACAGTCCCAACAGGAACCAATGGATAGATGTTTCTATCCACTATTAGATGATTATTTTTCCATCATTTTCCATCATATTTCTTAAATACTTTTAGTTTCGTATACTTGAAAATAAATATGGAATTATTTATAAATCCACAACTAATGAGTATGAAAAAAAGAAATAATATGAGTCATTAATTTATTAGTTAATACTAATAATAAAACCAAATAATATATAAATATATATATATATATATATTAAATAATATTATATTTAGCAGGAAGAATAAAAAATCATAAGATGCACATCACAAAAATGTAAAAATATTCAAATTATCATTTTTTGAATGGGTATCATATAGTTGGCTTCTGTTTTCAATACTATCCAATACAATTTTTTAGGTCATTTGGTTTATTATGAATAATTTTTATGTTATTTTTTCATTTTTATTTATCAGAAGTTATTTTCTTCATAATTTTTAATGTCATTTTTTCATTTTTATCAGGTGAAAATTGTTATTTATTTTGATTTTATTTTCATTTATTTTAATAAGTTTCATTTCAATATACATATTTTCTTATTCCAACATAACTATTTCAGCTTGGTTTGGATTGGTATGTTATAATATGGTTCAATTCAAAATTAATAAATGAATATCCATGTAAACAATATCTTCTATATATTTAAAATTTCGATGAATTTTATGTTGACCAATTAAAAATTTCTAATCAATATTAATAAAATTTAAAGAGTACCAACATTAACAAACCTTGTCGATATTATCCTAAAAAATAGGGAACAATGATAGATGACCCAATTTATATTTTGAAAACTACTTACAGTTCACAATATAATCTAAAAAATGATCTATTGGAGTCATTATAAGTAAAAAAAGTTATGTCCAATGGGAGGAGGGCTATTTTCCAATCCATCATCACCATCGTCTGAAATATATCTAGGTGCTACTTCAATAATGAAACCAAATTTTGTTCACATAGGATCCATTACATAAAATTCATGTTTTTTTATTGTTTCCATTTATATTGATCATCAGTAGTGAGAGTATGAGTCATTTATAAATCTTGAAATAAAAAATCATTAATAAATGTTTCATTCATCATCATCTTATCAAACCAAATTCATATCATCATAGTTACAGAACATTAAGAATAATAATCCTATATTATTATTTTATCAATAACTAAATAATCCGATACATTTGAAAATTGAGGTCTTCTATCTGATTCACCCGCATAAATATCTATTTTTGTGGTTATCATAACATTCATCTTGTTCTGTTCAAACATCAATTTATCATTCATTGATGATAAATGGGTAACAACTTATCACAACTGATTTTCATTCATGACCAATTAAATTATAACAAAATACTTGGTCTTTTATTTCCTCAATGGAAAAGTTAGTAGGAAAACTCAATAAATAAAATATAAATAGGTTTTAATATATATATTTGTAATTTATTATAGTAATAATTATTTATTCAATTTCAAAAAATATGAAATCACTTTTAAAAGAAATGTATCTATCATTCTCTGGGATAATTAACGATTCGTTAATTTATTATTTGATTATGTCCCCAGTCAAAAATAGAATTATTTTAATAGATATATAAAATTAGATGAGAATAGATAAGATAAAAATGATGTATTTTCATAAATTATATATTCATTGATAAAATCAAAGATAAAAAATACTATCTTATGTGACATATGAACTCATCCAGGAATAATTTGGTGAATGTATAAGATCTAGGAATTCCCAATGTTTAAAAAATTGTTGAAAAATTTGTCTGAATTTTATCATAATTTTATTCTTAATTTCTCAATTGTATTTTTTTCTCATATTCAAATCAGATACATGTGTTTAATAGAAATCTAGAAAATCACGAGACACATCATGATTCATGATAAAACCTGTGGGATTATTCCAATTATAGATATAATAATTCAATGTGTAAATATTTTATTTTATTGGAAACATCCAATAAAAAATAAAAACCTCCTCCACGATGTATTTTGGTTGGAATATAGAACAATATGTACATTTTGAACTTGAAAAACTATAGGGGAAATAGATTCTGTTACTCACACACAATTAATGGTGCCTACACCAAACATTTTTTTCCTAAATTACATAGGTAACTTCTTATCAGAAAGATCTCTATAAATATTAATAGAATGAAAAATTTACATGTTTTCATTAATTGAAAGAAGATAAAGGATTTCTATTGGAATCAAATTATGCAGTAGGATGTGGTAATCATGAGTTTTTAATGTCTTTAGATTGAACTATCTTATGTTGACCAATTTGGAAATATTTCATTAATATCCATTAGGAACATTAATATTACCTTATACATAAGGAAATTAAATTTATTATGCATGTGTCATCACAATGAAAGAACATATAAAATCCATTTATTTTCACCGATTCAAACAAGATGCAATTTTATTCTAATATGAAAATCCAAATATTCATGTTTAGAATGTAAATCATATTTCTTCATTCTGTTAAAATTTATATGTGCTGAAAAAAACTTCTCAGAACTATATTTTTTTCACTGTACATTGCGATCCATGAATGAAGCAAGGAAATTGATAACCAATAATAATATTGAAATAACATACATCTATTCTTATAATTGTAATTAATTTCAATGGAATCATTATTAATCATTATAGATTTCATTTATATATTTTCGAATTAAAAGACAAAATCTTGAAATTCATTAAGAACAATAGTTCTAAACATAAACAGAGGTGAATTTTCAGTCCCTATGGTATTGTCAATCCTTCATTGATTATTCCTATAAAGATCATCTATTTGGAATAATCATAAAATTTCTTCTAAAAAATAGAAAATATTGATATTTAATATATATGAATCATTAATTCATGATACAAATATGACATGATTTTTTCCCTTCAATATCTACTAATTCATCGTTACATAATCATGAAAATCATGTATGGTTTCTAGGATCACATAACACTTATGAAATCTTCCATTAAAACATCAATAATATGTTTGTACAACAACATTATAAATATTTTTAAACTCATTTATTAAAGGTTTCATATTTACATCAATTTCATTACATGATAAAAAGTTATATATACGAATATTCTCATGAAATTCACATGTTTATTAATACACATCTATAGAGAATAGTTTCAAACTTGTTTGAAAATATTCTATGTGATTTGAAAAGTATGAAAAACACTAGATGGACTAAAATCATCACACCAAAGACCCAACATAAAAGTATTCATGTTATATTCAGAATCTGTATATCAATAATAAAATTTGTACCATTAAAATCTATATTTTTTTGGAAAAACTAATCAGTATCCATCTCCCTCTCAGTATCATGCCATCACATTTTTAATTATTCATGAGAAATGATATAATTTTTTAATTTGGAGATCAATGGAATGTTCCACATTACAATATGTGGAACACAAGATTATTTTACATCTTTATTTGGATTATATTGGGATATTACACATTTTATACAATCATTTCATTCATCATTTCCACCCTAATAAGTTGTAATATTTTTTGAAAGCTTGATTTTTTTAAAAACATAAATGTTTCTCATCTAACATCCATTACATATAATTGATTTTGGTAATATCTACATCATATTGAATTAGTTTCCAGAAAATTTAATAATGCAATAGATATTATTACTATAAATCCCATACATGATTTTCCAATTAAACAGACAAATAAAAAATTCCATCTATTAATTTTTAACATATTGTTGATATAAAATAGTCACATTATAATCAATAATTTTTTCAACCTGATAAACATCATCATTTTCATTAAATGCATCAAGTGTGGTCATATGGAAACCATCTAATGTCGAAATATCTTCATTCCTATGATGATAAATAAATGGGATTTGGTTTTCTAATAAATTTTCTAATCCATACCTCTCATGTGGATCATGATCATTTTGGGACAAAATTTTCTCACAATTATGATGAATCGCATATAATATTGTCTGAAAAAATATTTGGTTATATGTAGCAATATTCTTCATGAAACAACCTTGAACATCGAAAAAATTATAACATGGGTAGTGTATGTGACCACTCTAAGAATAATTATAAAAAAATCTAAAATTCTATACATTGTGGTTTTATAATATCTTGAGATAAGATGACATTAATACATATATAATCTATCCATTATTTAAAATAAATATATATTTCATGTCATAACCACAGTGAAATAATATTTTAAGTGAAATCTAAAATAAATTTTAAGAAATAATAATTGTTCACCATATAGGAAAACAAAACTGACACACTTTCCTATATGAAAATCATCTTATAATTGACTCTAAAATACTATATATATATATATACTATAAATATAAAAACATGATATTGAATTAAATTATATAAATTTTTAACAAATAAAAATAATTTATAAAAAAATTTGGTTTTAAAATCAGGTTTTCATTTTTTGTCTTAAAATATTATCTTTTTAAATATTGATATTTTATTCAACAAGATCATGTATAAATGATTAATATTAGTAGGTAAATATCTTACATGTAGTACAATATATCAGTGTCTTAATCAATATTTTAAAAAATTAAATATATTGATTAATTATTAAGAATGTTTTTATGTGTATTTTGTAGTTAGTTTAACAATACCGGGACCCATGTGTGTTGTACACAACCAATACACACTGAAAGGCCTATAAAGTGATGACCAGGTGGTTCTGTTGGATGTAATTTCTTTTCATATTAGTGAATTGTTCATTCCAACATACCCTCCTACTGTTATACATGTTTTCATATTGATTGTGATATATGTGGTCTCTCCACCAATTGAAAATGACCAGTATTAAAATTAATGTATTATATATTTTGTGATGGTATTCATGTTAATGAGTAGAAAAATTTTCCAAATACAATAAGGGTATAGGATTTAATTATGATAATGCATTATACGGAATATAAATATTTATGTTTATTATTTAAATGAGATGCAATTGAGTGAATAAATTGATTAGTTTTACAAGGCCTTATGATAGGTTCCATAGTGAATCTTCTATAAATTGGGTTTAATTTAGGTTCATTTAATTTAATTTATTTATTTTTATTAATTATTCTTCATTAAAAGTATTTAAATTAAGTTTTAGTTGTGTTAGTATTGTTCATTTATTATTTATTTGGTCTATTATTTTTAGTTGCATTTTTTTTCTTTAGTTTATGTGCATATGGTTTGGTTCAATTTCATTTGTTTTAATTTGGGAAAATTTAATTGAAATTGGTTTAAATTGGTTAAAAGTAGCTCTATTTCATTTGGTTCAACTCAATTCTATTTTTCATTATTTAAATAAAATTGATTTTTTTTGTGTTGTTTTATAGAGTTTGGTTCAAATTGGTACAAAATCGTTTATTCATGTTGGTTCATTTTCAATGAGTTCAGTTCAAATATTTTAATTTTTAGTTTTTTTATTAGGTTGGGTTATTTTAAATATATAGAATATGATAATGATAATGGATATAATTTGGAAAAGATTGGATATGTGGATGATTTATTAAACTAAATAAAAACTCATTTGGTACCATGAAAATATCCAATCTGACAAAATGAGTCATCTACATTGGACTAGTTTACTAATGTATATGAGATATTAATGTTATAATTGATTAATATATGTAAATATTATTTAATGTTTCATACATTTAATATAAAATACCATCTCATTTATCACATAATTATTTACATATAATTCTAACAAGGAGTTACCAATAATCTATAAGTTTTATTTAAAATTTGAAATTCATATCTAATTAATCAGATGTTGTGCTTCCTTGATAAGGATAAAATATTTTGATTTATATCCAAAATTTATGATATGATTCAAGGAATATGATAATAGACAATCTATATGATTTCTTCATTGTATTAAACATGGATTTTCATAATATATTAAATAAAAGTAGATATTTTTGAATAGTGTCTACAATAATTTAGTCAATTTATCATATTTTTTCATGTGTTTTTAATCACAAAAATGGATATTTGATTCTATCTATAAGAATGAAAAAGAGCACATTCACCTAAGTAAAATGAGGATAAATATATATTGAGAATTTTTGAAATATATAATTCATAAAATTTATAAATTATTAATTAAATAAATATAGAAAATAAATACAAATTTTCTTGTGCAGTTTTTAATATAAATAAATATTAACATGTATTTGTGATATTTTCTAAAAATGGAATCAAATTGCATTTATATGTCATATATGTGTTTTATAAAAATATTTTCTATATAGACATTTTTTGATGATTTCATTTATCATGGGTATGTTTAATATTAAATTACTTTGTATCTATATGAATATATTAGAGAAATTTATAGATTTGACTAAACTAACTGGAACCGAACTAAAAAATATGAAGAAGAATAAATAATAATGAATATATCCACAATTAGTCATAAAAATTCCAAAATGAACCAAATTGGTATAAATTCTCCAAAATAGATATGAACAAAATAAATGAAATATTAAATAAAATGATATTAATAACGATCAAATGAAAATAAAATCCAATAAAAATGTTAATTCCATTGTGTTTTACACCAAAAACATGAAATGTATTATTGATAGAATACAAAAATAAATTACATCCCATTGATTTAATGTTTTATAATAATTAAACAAAACCAAGAATATTTGATAGGTTGTTTCCTCATGGATTGGGAAGAATGTGGAATAACAACACTGCTTCCAGGGTTTGGGATTAGAATTTGATGAGAGGGGGGGGGGGGGAAGGAAAACTAAATTGTGTGTTTGGGAAAGATCAATGCCAAATCATTTTAAACCCATTAGTACAGATATCATATATACTTATGGGGTTTGAATACATTTTTCAGAGGCTTCATCTAATTACAATATCTCTATGGTTAGGCTAATATACTGGGATAGAGAAGGCTATACAAACGGTTTTTGAAAATCATTTCTATATCCCCATTGGCTTAGCCTCCATTTCCATCATTTCATTTTTACCATTTTTATGATTTATTGTAACCAAAATTAATGTGGACTCATTAATAATAATAATTTTATTATAATTATAAATTTGGATTCCATTTTTTCAGATTCATACTCTTCAATCTGTATAAATTCAATTTATTACAATCATTCAAAATGTGATGAAAATTGTTTTTTTATAAAAAAAAATTTTACTAATAAAATAAGTTATATAAAAAATAAAATTTTATTGAGTATAATGACATTTCATGGATTAAGATTAATAAAAAATATCTAATTAATCATTAAAATAAATTCAATAAAATCTATGAGTTTTAAAATAATTTAATGGAAAAATATATTCTATAAAATCCAAATTTTATTCACTAATCATTTAAAATAGTATTATTTTTAGAGAAATTCCAAATTTTTTTGAAACTATTTTATGTATATAAATTTTAAATGCCATGTCATTATTATAAAATATATTTTTAAAATTTTCACATATTTAATTATAGTATTTTCTCATAATATAAATAAAACCTATTTTTTGTATTATTTTATTAAAGAATAATATGACTTCACTAAAAAATTTACTATTAAATTACTATGAATTTATCGAAATAAATTTATTGTGTAGAACAGTCAAATATATAAATTTCAATTAGTTTCAACATATTTTTAGCTTCCAATATTTTTTCTATGTTATAATGGAAGACATTATCATAGTTCTTTTAGTTTTAGGGATACAAGTACACAAATATCTGAAATACTAATAGATTATTACAAAGGAACATACATTTTTAAACATCATATGTTATATTATATACCATTAAAATATAATTTAACCATCATAATTCATTCAATATAATATCAAAATTGGTATATATCTCAATCATCACACCTCTCGGTTCCATTTTGGTTCCTCCAATTTCATATTTATCATGTGTACTTTAACATGGTAAGTAGAATTGTTTCATTGAACATAATTCCTATGTTTAATGATTTCATCAACATTTTCATAATAGGAAATATAATTATCCTGTGGTGTAGACTAATGTTATAGTACATTTGATAAATTAGGAATGCAATTCATTAGGATAGATTTATGAAAAAATCAAAAACAAATGAGAGAGGCTTGGTGGATGTAAATACTTATATGAAACTATCATGATTAAATATAGAATCTCAAGAGGGGAAAAAAATTTAATACTCAAGATTTACTTAACCATTAATCTCATAACCATATTAAAAATTGAAATTTATATATATATCATCACAATGACATAAAAATATTTACATCATCAATGATAGTTTCAAAAAAAAATAACTATTTATTCAAAAATTATTGGAAACAATGGTGATGTAAATTTCTAATTTCAAATGGTGTCACCAAAATGAACATTGTTTAAATAATTTGTAAGTCATCCTGTTCTATGAAAAACCAAGATAGTTTAATTAGGTCTCCCTATACTAGCATAAATGTCTGAGGCCATGTTCCCCTATATTAACGAAGGAATGACATCCCTTTTGTGACAATGGAAAGACCTAAAACTCATAATGTAATAGAATAAATACAACAAATCCTTGAAATTTCCAAGGAGGAAAGATACATGATAAATGTTTAATATTCCCATGATAAAAATTATCTCCTTGGACTGAACACTTCTAACATATATTGATGTCATTTGGTCTTACTAATTCACTCAATATCATCATGGAGTTAATGAATTGAGTCTTTATTGAATAACATGATCAATTTTTTATTTTCATTTTATATGAAATTATCATCTCTTCAAAGATCAAGTAATATCCTGATGATCATGGTATAGTTTTAATAATGACCATAATTAAGCAAATACTTTTTGAAAATTTTACAATTTTCACATTTTGAAATCACAATGAGTCATTTTTGGGTCATATAATCTCTTAAAAGGGTTCATCATTAAATCCATCAATGAAAAAAACCATTGATTTTTTCATTATCCCAATAATGTTCAATGAAGTCCATATTTTTCTTATATTACCTATTTATTATTTATATTTCATGAAACATTTCTCATGATTTTCTAGTCCACTCGGAGATTTATCTGAGATGGGGTCAAAGTCACCATATACTAACTAATTTGGGGAAAATATCAAGGAATATAAGATATAATTATCCATATGATCTATATATACATTACCCTATATTGTATAATGGTTTATAATGTTTTTTGTTGCATCAAATAATATATTGGGATGTATTATCATACAGTGTGACATAGTTATAGATCATTCTACACAATAATGGAATTTTCTTTGGAATATTACCTTACATATGATTTGTAGATAGCTGTAATATATTTTTCATTAATGTAATGGATGAATTATCATTGAGTATAAATGTGTGATATATATATAAAGAAAAATAATATTACTCTTTATATTATCAATTTTGGACATGAATTTTCACTGTAAATGATTTTTAGATCCAATTACAGATTATATTTTATTAAAACAACACCATCCATATATAGTGAAAGAGGTGGTCGATGATTTAATTCAAAAGGATTATATTATCTTATCTATGGTGGGGGTTATAAATGATCCAATATATATAAAGTCAAAAAGGATTGTTCATGAAATTTGGAATGGATTAGAGAAATATCATCCTTCAAATTTGACTATTTTGACTACATATCCATGGAAAGAATAAATAGGCCTAAGAGTATGATGTAGATCTGTAAAATAATATTAAAATTTTTATTGATTTTTATTATGATCATTGTGGAAATATAATGTTATCAAACCATGAATGTATTCTTCCACAACTTATTTATTGAAGTGGTTCTTGAGGAAACTCATTCTTATCATTATTTATTCATTTGTAAAAAATGAATATGTGTTGATTTTTGAAATCGTATTTATGGTGGGGAGCCATGAATGTACATATTGAAGAGCTTTTATGTTGATTCATGGTATTATTAAATGTTAATTCTAAAATATTAAAGTCAAAGGGGATGTAAAATCTGTATCATCCCCAGCCTGGAAAGCCAACCGAACAACGCTCATAGGTCGGGTCACATTGGTCAAAGGCACACCTCCACAAACAAAAAAAGATTCCAACTAATAGTGAGGGTATAAACACGTATAGTGTGGAATATATTCACTCTGGGAAAGGATTATATAATGGTATATTGATAACACGATACCATGAAGTGGAAAAAATTACATGGTAGACTCAAACAAGACCTAAAGAGAAAATACACATACAAAATTATTAAAGAGTAGAGGAATTATTGAACAACTACAGTTGTGGAAGGTAAATAGAAAAAAATGTTAGAAAATAATGTATATGCACTCAATTCAAATATAGAAAATAATGAATTCCATGTCTAGTCGTACAATACAATATCCAATGTTCATCCTATGAAAAAACATAATATATAAATATATAATAATAGAAAAACGTAAGGGGAGAATAAAAATAAGTATAACAATGTCTAGGAACGTCCTTAAAGTCCCTGCCAAACGTCATTCCAAATAGTACTATGATCCATCTTTTGGACTGATCCTTTACCTCTATGAAAATCCATAAATACAACATGCATCCCGAAGTTCCTATGCAAGGTGTGAGATGAATCTTAATAGATTAACACACAATGGTGTGTACCTAGTATAAGTCATTAAGAGGAAATGAATATCTATGTAATATAAACATTATGAGGAAATAATTAAACAAACCTCAACTATTTCTCAGCTTCCACTAGATAGTGTCACCAACATCAGTCAAAACTAGAAGCTCAGAAGCAAAGAGGGTCCTTGGCCCATGGCCCATGAAAAAACTATAGTCACAATGTCCTGGTGAACCCCAGGTTCATTCACAATTATATATCCATGCATCGCATTCCCCAGGACAAATCATGTATCAATGTATTATCACTATGATGGAATTCCAAAAAAATAGCATCCCAATCGAATGGACTCCTACATGAAACCACAGGTCGTCCAATAGCATGAATACTAGATAAATATTGATTTCTATGCTCATATAAATATCATGGTCTATGGCCTCATGCATGGAGACCATATGATTGCTACCCAATATACTCATCCTTATCAACTAAAGTCTCATCACCTTTTATATGGCATTCTACATCAAGCACCCCTTAAAAATAAATACCTAAGACACAACTATCAAGGGCCTCTACAAAGAGGAGTGGTCACGAACACTTAATCATAGAGTCAAATTATGTGCACATGTCTCAATCAGCACTTTTGACATCATGGGATAATGGAAATCACAAAATAATGGGCCTATGATATACCATCTCTAGCACCTCATCCCCCAACAACCATCTCGCTCGAATCTTATGGACATTCCATCAAAGTATCATGTGGCATGCCCAACCTAAAAGTCAAACTACAAAACTATCATTTCAAAGTGCGATGTATTGTTCACAAACCACTCAATTAACTATGAAAGGACAGACTAGTGACCAACATAACTAAATCCTAATGGCCATTATATCCAATCCTCTTCCTATGGAACACCAAACAGAACCCCTCCATCAAAGTATCATGCGGCATGCCCAACCTAAAAGTCAAACAACATAACTATAATTTCAAAGTGCGATGTATTGTTTACAAACCACTCAATAAACTATGAAAGGACAGACTAGTGACCAACATAACTAAATCCTAATGGCCATTATATCCAATCCTCTTCCTATGGAACACCTATCAGAACCCCTTGGGTCTAATATCATTTAATTCAAGTAATTACCTATAACAAATTTAGGAATGATATTTTAATCAAACAATTCAATTTAGAATATTTAATTTTATTTCTCAAAAATTGTAACAATTTTATATAGATTTCTTTAATGACTTTAATTCATAAAATAAAGCATTATTAATTTTATATGTACCAGTTAAAATTATAACAATTTAATTTAAACCATTTTTTCACAGTCGAACAAAATCCGCCAAGGTGATACGACCTCACGCATAGCCTCGCTCTAGAGTAATAGGTATAAGGCATTCCCAAGACACCCCCACATAGTCTAATCGTTATGTAAAAATTCTATTTTTGGGTTCCACTCAAAACCCACTATTGCATTAAAATACCCAACACCCAAAAGTCTATGAAAACTCAAAACATTGTATACATCACCTACCATAGAGTCATATATTTATGATAGTATAATATTGATATCCAATTAAATGTGGATCAATCAAGATCTATGATTATTCCTTAAACACTCAAATTTTTATAGGAAAAAACAATGGTCTATATGATGAATGTTTTAAGATGAAGAATTATGTGTGGGGTTAGTCTTATGATGGTGATCTTATAGTTTCCGATAGATTAATGAAGGTATGTTGGATAGAGAGACATGATCAAAATCCTCAAATGGAGGAAAATGGGTGTTTCTCATATACTGTGTGTGACCCAGGAAGAAGAAAGTGTATCAAAAGTAATAAATACTGAAAAATAGAAAATAATGAAAAAAATCACTACTAAAAGACACATGGTTTTCCAGCATAGTTTTCCAAAACATGTAGCAAACATGTGACAACCACTACCAAATGATGTAGTCTCACACAGACACATCACACATTTTTACATACCATGTGAAAATTGTATGACATCCCTCAACAATATTGGAAACACATCTGAACGGGTGCGTGCCTTCACCCCCATTGTTTCCATAAACTATGCACCTGCTGCTATTTTCCAAAAAACATGGTCTTTGGGCCTCTGATGATCATGATACCTTTCCAAACGCCCAAGGCACTATCCTAGCCCCCAAATAAACCCAATACACCATTTATGTGCAATAAAACTCTCCGGATTGAGTTCTGATATTATAATCGTAATGCTGCATAGACAATAATTTAATATTTTAATCCCGGTGGGGTCATTGACATGTTCCAAAATCCCTAGTTGTTATAAAATCCACCCCGTAACATATATCATCCTTGATCTATTAAACAAAAACTAGAGATAGTGTGAAACACAAAATTCTGGGTGCAATGAACACAGTCTACCCTGGTCTTAATGGTTCTAGACAAAATCATCAATGGTCTCCTTACATTAAGAATTTTCTACCTCAGCCTCAACCCAATATAAAATAAAATTAAAATAGGTCTACAAACTATCACATAACACATGATCCTCCTATGATTTATTTTCACCCCTACATTTTATTATTTTCTCTCGTGTCAATTCAGACACACCATTATATCCAACAAAGCATCGGTGCCCAGATCGAGCCTATGGAACCCATGGAAAAAAGAGGTCCCTCATTCCATGGATGCTGAGGAGGAGCACACCTACCACTTGCGGGTTGTACTAGACACACTCCAAGAGCACCAGCTTTATGGAATGATATTGAAGTGTTAGTTCTGGATACCTGAGGTCCACTTCTTGGTGCAAGTCCTCTCTGATGCGGGAGTTGCGGTGGATCCTACGAAGATCGAGGCAGTGCTAGCTTGGGTGCCACCCTGGAGTGTGACAGGTGTGTGGAGTTTCTTGGGACTAGCTGGATACTATCAGAGATTTTTTCCAGACTTCTTCAGAGTTGCGTCACCCCTCTCAGCTCTTACGAAGATGGGGAAAACCTTTGTGTGGTCAGACATATGTCAGCAGAGCTTCCAGGAGCTGAGACAGAGATTGACCAGTGCACCTATCATGAGGTTGCTGGAGGAGGGAGTAGGGTATGTAGTCTATTGCGATGCATCAGGGAATGGAATCGGATGTTTCCAGATGTAGGAGCGGGCGGTGATCACCTATGGGTCACGTTAGTTGAGGCCGCATGAGCAGAACTACACTACCCATGACCTGGAGTTAGCAGCACGTGTCTTCGCTCTGACGACACGGTGACACTACCTGATGGGCGAGCGCTTTATAGTCTTTTCTGACCATCAGAGTCTCAGGTACATCTTCTCTCAGATGGACCTGAATCTGAGACATCGGCGATGTCTCGAGTTCCTCCAGGACTATGGCTTTGAGATATTCTATACTCTTGGGAAGGGTAACGTAGTAGCTGATGCTCTCAGCAGGAGGACGAGAATTCAGCTACTTGAGGAGGCGAAAGAGCAGCTAGCCTCATTTCAGATATCCTTCGTGTATAGAGATGGGTAATCCTTCTTTCATTCTCTCACAGTCACTCATCCACTACTGTAGCTGGTTAGAGAGGCACATCGTGGGGACGCTGACTATGAGACGCGGCGTGCGCAGATATCCTCAGGATAGGCACCTGATTGTTTCTCCTTTGGAACAGAGCACAAAATCCTTTCTAGAGGACGTACCTTGGTACCAGTTTCTTTACGGGAGGAGGTGCTGAGAGAGTTTCACACTTCTCCTTTGGCAGTACATCCTGGATTGGAGAAGATGTACCAGGATCTCAGATGACAGCATTGGTGGTCGGGCATGAAAAAGGCTGTGGCGGAGTTCATTTCTCGATACCTCACCTGCTAGCAGGTGAAGGCAGAGCACCAGGTACCAGCAGGCATGGTACAGCCCTTGGAGGTCCCGGAGTCGAAGTGGGATGGGATATCTATGGACTTAGTGACTGGACTTCCACGCACTTCCAAAGGTCACAACTCTATTTGGGTGATTGTCGACCGACTAACCAAGTCGGCTCACTTCTTACCCATCAGAGAGCAGGGCTCAGTGGAGAGCTTGGAGCATCTCTATGTTCAGGAGATTGTACGACTTCACAGTGTGCCATCATCTATCATCTCGGATCGAGATGCTTGCTTAACATCCCGGCCTTGGCATGGGTTGCAGGAGGTGTTCGGGACGCAGCTATGTTTGAGCACCGCCATTCACCCTCAGACAGATGGTCTGAGAGAGAGGACCATTCAAACTCTCGAGGACATGCTCCGCGCATGTGTTCTCGACTTTGGTCGCAGCTGGGAGGACCACCTACCATTGGTGGAGTTTGTGTAAAACAACAGCTACCACTCCACCATCGAGATGACACCATACGAGGCGTTGTACGACCGACCATGCAGATCTCCTTTTTGCTGGACAGACCATGGGGAGTTAGCACTTCTGGGACCGGAGATGGTCCAGGCCACGACAGAGAAGGTCCAAGTCATCTAGGAGCGGATGAGGACAGCTCAGAGCTGACAGAAGTCCTATGCTGATAGGAGTCAGAGACCACTAGAGTTTGAGGATGGTGACCATGTCTTCTTGCGTGTCTCACCTCGATGTGGATTACAGAGACTTGGTCGAGGAGGCAAGTTGTCTCCACTCTTCATCCGACCATTCCAGGTCCTTAGTAGGATTGGGGAGGTAGCTTATCGCCTAGCTCTACCACCTCAGTTGCACCGGGTGCATGACGTCTTCCACGTATCACAGCTGAGGAGATACGTATATGACCCGACGCATATCATTGACCATGGGGAGATGGACGTTGATGATGGGGAGACATTTGTGGAGGTCCCAGTGGAGATCGAGGATCGACCTGAGCAGGTCCTACGTGGACGATCGATTCCTCTAGTGCGCATCAGATGGGAGCACGAGAACCTCCAGGAGAGTACTTGGGAGCAGGAGGCTCAGATACGTTCTCAGTACCCACTTTTGTTTCACTAGATTATGATGTATCTTTATTGGGATGTAAAGCCCTGAGGTGGGAGTAATATAAAGACCCGTAAAATTCAAGAAAAAGTTTTTCTTAATTTTCATTGGGATTTTAAAAGAATGCAGTTTCTGACACCACTTGATTCTGAGGCCCGGTGTTCCCGGAATTACTATCTGATGTTTAGCTCGGGTACGTTTAGTGAACGAATAAGCGGGAATTTCTAACTTATGAATCGATGCTCGGAATCAAATTCGGAGGGCACCGATGGAACCACAACGCCGGTAATTTCTTAGAAACTCCTTTTCCGATGTTTTGTTTTCACGAGAGAGTTTGATAAAAATTTTAAAAGATAAAATAAAAATTTAACTAAAATTTTTATTTTCTCTAAGTGGATTTAAGCTTTGGGTGGAAGTTGGGTAACTACCCAACTTCCCTTAGGAGGTTATGATGGTGGTGGGGACCACACGAACCACACCCCTTCATATTCCTTAACTCCCTCAACTCACAATTAAATTTGATAACTTATCTTTTAATAACTTATGATATTAATGAAGTGTGTTTAATGCGAGTGTTTGAACTTCAAACTAATGTCACGTTAATAAAATAAGTATGGGATTATTTTATTAAGGGTGGATTTCTGGTTGTGGAGACTTTGGGATAAAAGGCTAAGGAACTTGAGGAAATTCTTCGTCTTCAATGATGAACGTGAAGAACACATTGATCTCTTACAAAGAATGCTGAGTCCTCGGAAACCGACTACGCGACACCGTATAACACAACGCCGACGATGCCTTCTTTCACGACGTCTCTTCCAGCGATGGATTTTCCCCGACGAATCCTTGTTCGACGAACCTCCGTTAAAGCTACGCTATAGGTAGGGGTTATTTTATTTTTGTTCGTGATTTCTACCTTGACGTTCATCGTGAATTATGACCATTTTCGATCGATTAAAGAGAGGGGGCTGGACCGCACAAACACGGCCGACTCTCCTCCCTTATCTATGTTGTTGTTCCTATTGTGGATTGAAACAGAAATGGTGTGGTGTCGTCGCACCGTGCGGGATCGTGCGACAAGGAAAGTGCGGCGCCATCGCGTCGCGCCTTGAAAACGAACAAGGATGTGAAGCCGTCGCGCCGCGTCGGAGAAACCCGAAGACTCCGCGGCCGGAGTGGGGCCACAACGGAGGGGCTCGATGCCATCATGCCTCGCCTGACAATCCAAGGCCGCAGCCGGTTCCATGCCGCGACGGAGCAGGGTGATGGGCGGCCGGTTCCGAGCCGCCGGTGTCGGAGCTGGGGGGACCGGCCGTCGCCGGTCCGGGGCGGCAGAAGCCGGCCGGCCAGAGCATTCTGGCCGGACAAGGGAAGGTTGGGGGTTAAGAACCCCCGGCGGACAGCTCATGCGGCCCCCCATAATGGGTGTCGCGGTTACAAAACCAGGGCGGCATGCACCCCCCTACAAACAACTCGGACGTTTGGCCGAGCGCCTGGGAAGGGCGCCCAGCGCGCCGCATCAGCTGGGCCGGGCCGTGCCCAAGCGGGCCGGACCCAAACCCAGTTTGGGTCGACCCGGTTCAGGCCGACCCTGGGGGTATCGGGCCGGGTCGGACTGGGCCCCAACCCCTTAATACCGAATCTCTTCCGGTCGGACGCCCATAAAATGTGATACAAGCCTCCGATCGATGCACCGTCAGTTGCGATGCGATACTTGGATCGAGATGGTCGTTTCGGTTTATCGCACTCAAGGTTTTGGAATACTTTGAGTTTGGCCGAGATGGTTCATACACGAAACCAACCGGTCCCTCGAACCAGAAATGCTCATAACTTGAGCTCCGGATGTTCGATTGACGTGCCATCGACTTTGTTGGGTTCCTCTTAGTGAGACAGATCTTTTGGCTTACTCCTCCTGAGGTTTGGACGCAGGTGGAGTATGGTCAGGTTGGATTTGACTTAAAAACCAACAGGGCCCCTAGGAAAAAAATGCCTATAACTCTCAGACCGGGCGTCCGATTGACGCGCAGTCTACGACGTTGAGTTATTGTTGACGATACTAAAATGTTGGATAAATCAACTCCGGACTTTGTGTCAGTTGATGTACCAGCATCTCGGCTCGTGGAGCGAACCCTCCCGAACGAGTTTTCTGTGTGCGGAAACCCTAGTGCTTGCTATGTCTGTGACGACGATGACAGTATAGAGATCCTCAGTGGATTCGACGGCAACGACTACAACACTCAACGATATTACGTGGATCTGTGCTACTGATCCTGTGTGGGTCTGATCCTGTGTGGGTCAGTGCTCAACGGTTCTGTATGAGCCAGCGCCTACATATCCTGTGTGGGTCCGATCATATGGGGGTCTTTGCGGGGGTCAGTTACCTATCGATCCTTTGTGGGTTAGATCCTATGTGGGTCATTGCGGGGGTTAGTACCTATCGATCCTTTGTGGGTCTGACGTCTTAGATGAATCAGTGGAAATATCTAATAATCTCTATCATCCTAAGAAGAAGTATACCTGTGTTAACTGAATCCTATTTTGCTTTCCAATGTGGATTGTGTTGTGCTATCCTGTGTGGAATTACGTTTTTCTTCCCTGTGTGGAATGGGTTATAATTGGGCTCAGATTTTGGAGTCGAACGAGAATTGATGACTTAGGTATATGTATGGGAATATACCTAAGTTGTGTCGGATGTTACTTCGTGATTGTATCTTTCCTTTGTGGATTATCCTTTGTGGATTCTGGGAGACCATCAGGGGTCTCGGGGTCCCTACTGAGTAACTTATACTCACCCCTGCATGGGCTATGCCCGCACTACGTTGTGTTGGTTGCAGACGATGAACAACGCTGATCATGTTTGAGGCTTGCAGAGCATGACAATACCTGGAGGTGGACCACTGGATGGGACGTACTCTGAGCGGTTGGCTGGACCCGAGGAGCTGTGGAGGCTATCTGTACTCACCCTTCAGGTGTGATTTCCAATGGACAGCTCGGCGATGCGGCTTTAATTTTCAGTTGCTGTTTTCCCATCCAGTTGTACTATAACTTCAGTTTCGGTTTGTATACTGTCCCACTTGCTTTTCCGCACTTACTGTTGTACTCAGTTTTTACTTAGTGATTACATCTACTGCTTGCTTGCTCTGTGGTGTTTGTTTAATTTACAAAGGAAATGCCTTCCCTTTTTACTAGAAATTATGCCTTGGTGCTAGTCGCCATCCCCTGGCCTATGGAAGGCGGGCTTGGGGTAGTCACGGAATGGGCCCCGAGGACGGGTTGGGACACATAGGTTCACCACCTAGATTGAAAATGTATAGCACCATATATTGAGGGTGTTACCAGGTATAATGGTGAGGATATATCCTAGGTGAATCGATAATATAATAGTCTAAGCAGCAAAATATAACATATATCATAAATAAATGAATTAGTTTTCAGAATCCATGCCAGCAGTGGGAATACACATCCAAAATCAATAAATAATTGATGAAATATAGAAAAACTATAAGAGCGAGAAGGAAACAAATAATATTTCCAAAAAATCACTTGTACCCACTCAAAAAAATTCATACAAAGCATGCATTCCAAGTCATGACATATAATACCATGTATATGGAGTTTCACATGATAGACACAGTAGCTACGTACATAAAAATTATGAAACTAAAGGGAAACCGATCTAAATTAGAACTCTATATAGGTTTCACCAAAATTTCCATTCCCATCACCATTGCAAATAGTACTATGATCTATCTATAGGGTTAATCCTTTACTTTTACGTAAATATATAATTTCTATAGTCTTCTTGATGGGCTCGTCCAGCGTGTCAGATGAATCATATTAGGTACCATACAATGATTCATACCATCTATATGTTTTTTTGTTGATAATATTCTATAAGAAATATAAACAACATGATGAAATAAATAAACACAACAATCACTAGTGCCTAGTGGACACCAGGGAGTGTCACCTGCATAGGAAAATGGTGAAATATCATAAGCAAATAGAGTCCTTGACCAATGTCACAAGGTACCCATATAGTCCCAATGCCTAAGTGAACCCATGAGTCCCACCTCAATCATATTTCCTAGCACCACTTGCCTTCAGATGCCTCGTAACTCATTTTTTTGATGTGTCGAAGGAATAACCAAATAATAGAATCTTGGCCTCATAGGCCATTCCTCAGAATTTCACATCGGCCCATGGCATGACAACCATAAGAATAATGATGTTTTTCCCCAAATAAATATCCATGAACATGGCCTCAAATGTAATGAAATAGAGCTCCAATCCTAACAATATCATCATAATCAACATAAGGATCATCACCTTCATCATGGATTTTATGGAAAACCCATAAACTACAAATTTCAAATGCAAAAGTATCGATGGCCACAACCCACAGGAGTTGTCAAAAAAACCTCCTCAAAGAGAAAAACTATTTTTGCACATCCCAATCAGTTTTATTTCTTCCATGTGTGAGTGGAAATCACCAAAAAAGGACATAATACACACCATCTATGGAACCAAGTTGTGCTAAAACGATGCTGCTCATATCATATGTCAATGTATTCCAAGAATCACAAGCCATCAAAAACCTAATAGTCACACTACCTAAATCTAATTTTCAAATCACCCAATCATGTGATCAATCCACTCATGTATCTTTTTAAACCCCAAATAGTTATCAATATCGCCAAATCCTGATGTTCATACCATCCAGTCCTCATCTCATGCCACACCTAGGAGGCCCCTTGTGTCACATGTCATGTTATTTAAGAAATTTAATATATACAACTTAATGAATACATTTTAATCATGAAGCGTTATTTTGAATATTTAATTTCATATCTTAAACAATCATCATAATTTTATATGGAGGCCTTGAATGAATCAAATTAGCTTAATAAAGCCATATAAATTATTAAAATAATAGTTAAAATCAATACAATTCATTTTAAACCACCTTTGCACCATGGGCCAAAATAATCCAATGATCCACAACCTCCCACCTTCCCTTTTACAGTGTAATATTTATATGGAATCCCTAAGACCATGCACAAGGTCTAACAATCAGGTCAGTCTTCTATAATAGGGTTCCAATCAAAACCCTCTATTGCACTGAAAAATTGATACCCCCAACAGTCTATGAATACTCCAAAAAATGATTTCACAATATATATTATACTTGTATATGTAGTAAAAAAAATTACACTAAAAATTGATATATATTGAAATGGATCTGAGTTTCAATGTTAAACACAGAAATTGGATCAGACACAAACAATGGTTCGTAAGATGAAATATGAAAGAAGAAAAGGAATGGTTAGTGTTATCCATACACAGGATATCATATATATTCTGACAGATCACAGAACATAGATCTCACACAAAGACCGGATCAAAATATAATAGATAATGAAAAAGGGAGGGTCTCCCCTATTGTGTGACCAAAGATTAATAACGATGTAGAGAAATAAAGAAAATAGAAGAATAATTAATAATGAAAAATAAAAAAAGAAGAACCAGAATAGGCTTTACCTTTTACATATAGGGTTTTCCAAACCTTATAGAAAACATGAGGAAGCCACTGTCTAAGGTTGAATGTCCTCATGTCCACCCTACACAATTTTCCTTGTCGTGGGAAATCTGTGTGGTAACCCTAGTGAATTTTGTAGATGCATCTGCACGGTCATGCTGCGTCAACATCACAATTTCTCGAAACTATAAGTATGATTCCCGTTTTGAAAAACAAGTTCTTCAGACCTCTAATGCTCCCAAAACTATTCTGAACACCCGATGTACTGTCATATCATCAAAACCATAGCAAAACATAATTTACTGCCATTGATTTTCTCAGAATTGAGTTCTAATCAATGAATTAAATAGTAGCATTTTGAATATTTGAAAAATTGACATTTTCTCGGTATATTAATCTATTCGAGATTCCTATGGCATTACAAAATCCATTTCATATACAATAATGGAAATATAAAAATATTAGCATGGATTTTTTTATTTGACTCCCCCTAAAACAAAAGAGAATAATTCTATTAGTTTTTTAGTTTATCAAATTACAAATCCAACATACATCATTATTATGGGTGAAGAATTATATGTGGATAAACTATATAGGCTTTAAATTATGAAATTTTTATGGTTTCATGTAGTATTATGTTCCATTTTTTATAAGTATCCTAGAATAACCTCAATATTTGGGTGATGTCAACAAAATGTTATTGATATAAAATTTTGTTTTCTCACTACCATTAATCCAAATATAGTTGGTCTATTTGAGAGAAAAAATTAAACAATAGTGGATTTGATGAGATCTTGTTCAATGGATTTAATTTTAGTTGGGATCAACCACTTTTTCAGGTTATGTTTCTATACAAAAACATATTTCACTCTAAAATTCAGATGGATCCATTAGAATCCATATATGGACTTTATTGTGTATTTACAATTGGTCAGAATTTTGTTGGAGAATCAAAATTTTTGGTACATGAGATAGCTAATGGAATGGTAGGGATGGTTAGATCTATTCAGCACCACAAAACATTGTTAAATATCAAAAAAATATGCTAATAATCCTCAAGATGATCTATAATTTGATGTGGGTGGGAAGGTGTCTCAATGACATTTTCCATGGAATAATGTAATGAGATTTTAAATGAATAAAAAACAATCCTTATTTATAAAATTCCATTTAAAAATATTGATCTCATCAGGGCAGTCTCTTATATTATGGTGCTTCTATCAGACACCTCTCATTTTCATGATGTGTTACATGTATATATCCTATAAATGTACATATATTATTCATGACATTATTAAACATAGATGATATACTATTGGATAATGATCTTTCTTATAATGAATATTTCACACCACAACCATGAAATTTTAATAATTTTAATTATTTTATCAATTATCACCCATGATAGTGAGTTAATGTAGTTGGAAAGAGGAAATATAATTATTTGGAGGCTTTAAGGATGTTTAATGGGTAGGACACATGGTAATTAGTAATAATGTGGTACTGATAATGGTTCTTAGTTGATCTTATAGTGTGGTTCATAAATTACACACTATTTTATCAAAAGTGAGGCAAGAGTGTTGTTGGGATCTATGAGTTAATAGTGTAGAGTTTCACGGTTTGAACATAGTTCTCTCAACCATTCATCATACTAGGTTTAACCATGATAGGGAATATATCCTTATAATTTTTTCATGCATGGTTGGCACACGCTTTGGAAAACCATGGACAAACAGCGTGGGATTCCATATATATTAAAATTTCAGATTTTTTTATTTAATTCATTTTTTTCTTCCCCATCCTACTTCAATGGTCTCAAGAACCCCCCCCCCCCCCCATTACTCCTGATCTAGGCTCCAACCCCTTATCTCTATTCCAAATGAAATCCACCATATTTGTTGTTGTTAATTTTTCAATTCTCTGTGGTAATCTGACATCTTCATTTATCCTTTAATTTTAATGAATGCCCCTCTTCCTATAGCACCTATCCTTTTTTCTGATCACTAGGTGCATGGGTAATATTATTTTATGTATTTTATTCCATTTTTAGTGAATTAAACGATTCACTTGGGTGCTATTTAATGGTTTTATAGCGTTCGATACTAAATGAAAAACATATAGGACCATTCTGATTTGGATTCTTCCATTTTGGGTTTGGTTTTCTTCTATATATTATTAACTAAATTTATTTTCAATTTTTTGTTATTAATGGGTTCCTATTATTGTTGTATTGAATCATGGATATCAATTGGGTTGAATAAGACAACATTTTCAAATAATTATAGACACATTAACAGGTATCCATATGTATATATAGGTTCCCCCATTATATATATTCACCAATGGAAGGATGAATATATATTTTGGGTCAAGTTGTATTTATATATGTACATGAAAATATATATTTGTGTAAATGTAATGCGGTATATAAAACTTAAGAATATATATAAGGAGCCCATTCTATTTCTTATTTGTTTGAATTTTTTACTAGAAAAATGATTCTTATATGATTTATTGGGATTCTCAACACTAGTTTACAGAGAAGGATGATTAGTAATAACCTCTCGAGTAATGTTGTAGGCCCACTCAGGTGACTAGTTCTACATTGTACTATGATGTTTTGTGTGAAAAATGGTATCAGAGAAGGCTAATTTTTAGGTTGTTAGGACGATCAATGATATGACATTAATGAATTAATAGGTCGGTATGAGTACAGAATTGTAAACAATTTATTGTCATGATACTGAATATAATATGGGTAGTCCATGATTTGGGTATATGGTTTTTCTTTTTGTGGATAATGTATGACAAAGGGAGTGGGATGGTGTTTTACGATGGAGTAATATGTTATAGTGGATCATGTGGATTGCATGTTTTTGGTTCAATAAACATATAATGGATGGTGATTTATTCATTCACAATCTGCTAAAACACATAGTTAGGTTATGAAGAGAGAATGATACCTCATTCAAGTTCATCAATACGATTGTTCCTTCTGGTTTGGTTTTGGAAAGTATGAGTGATTTTTCCAAGATAAATTTGATTTAGGATGTTAAAAAAATTATTAAATGAATATTATTTATACAAAAAATTTCCATTTAATATAATGTGTGATTTGATAATGGACTATGGAAGGTATGTTTTTGATTTTAAAAAGGATGAACTGGAGTTACCTTCACCCAAGGATACATGAAATGGAATAATGAAAATTGTATGTTAGAATTTATAATTAAATGTTATTTGATACGTGGTTGGGAATTTTGAAAAAATTACTTTGGTAAATGGTTTTGAATTTAAGAATACAGTGGTTGTTTTTGAATAAATGATTTCATTTCTATTTTTTGATGATTATCTTGTGATCTTGGTATATTGGGATGAGGTGTAGTGATTTGATATGTAGTATTATTTTTTATGAATTTTGTTTGGGAGTGGGATTTATTTTTTTCTAATTTTTATTCACTGTATTCCACCAATAATATTTGATGATGTTGAAATATTTTTCTTTCCAAATTGGTATATATGATCAGTTAAAATAAAATTTGAAAATAATTGTAGAATACATTCTTTAATGAATATAATAAATTTTTGACCGAAGAGAGAAATAATATTGGGTTTTTATATAGTCATTTTCATAATAATTTTAGGTACTAATGAGTGAAAAATTGTATCATTAGATGACGATATCATGAATAACTAGAAATGAAAAAAAATCATATGAATTATAGAGATATTTACAATAATAATTCCTTAATGGAATCATTATAGTAAACAATCCTAATTAATGATGAGATTATAGAAATAAACACTTCCCAGGTTGGTAACGTTAAATCAGAATTATCAGGTGGGAATAAAATAAAATGAACAATATAATATCATGAAAATAAGAATAATAATGATATAAAATTTCATATTATAATCAATAAACCACGTGAAATAGTATATGTGCATATAAAAACATGTATCACAAAGAATTAAAAGTTAGACAAAATTTTTGTACCGAGTAGGTAACTATTACACTATAAAACCCATAAAAGTGATAAAATCAAATGTATCTGTAAATAAACACAAATATAATGATATTAATTATATAATATATTCATGGGATGTATCTACATCATAATAAAGAAAGGTTTGGTGAATAGGACATAACTCCTTATGAAATATATGTTACAACAGAAATCCATTTACTACTTGAGATACTTTTGAATTATAACCCCCATGATGTAATAAAAACCCTTGAAACTAATAATAGCATGTAATAAATAAAAATCATGATATAAAATTTCATTCCAAATTATAAACATTGCATAATAATAAGAAGTTATTTTTTTTAATTCCCATAACGTGGAAACCATGAAGCCATATGATATATAATAATGTAAAAAGAACACGAACCTCATAAATATAATTAATTACATATATACTTATTATTAAATTAAATAATACCAACCTTGAATGGTGGAAATGGGGGAAAGAATGGCATCAGTTCACGACATAATAGTCCATCGTACATATTAATGATGATTAGGTTTTCCATTAGATTAAATTGTTTATAGGAGTAGGATGAAATATAAACATAAATGTATTATTATATTATGTATACTTAGTTTATTATATAATCATGAAAGAATAATTATTTAAGTTGACTGAGAATGAATGAAAAAAAGTGATTATTGAAGAATGTTCTATCTATTCTGGTAAGTCAATTTGGTTTTCTATAAAAGACATAGTTAGTTTTATTTTTGACCAAAGTAAGGGTTTATTATCATATTAGTGATTAGGGGAGATTATTTGGGTTTTTTTTGGAAAATTCATGGGGGTTGAGAGTAGTGATGAAGTTGGATGTGTGGTGCATATTTATAGTGGATGAGTGGCATTCGTTTAAATATACATAGTTAAACTGTATTATGAGGACTTCCACGCATGATGTTATTCCAAAATATAAATTAAGGGAGTAATTTTGAGTTAATTTTTATTCACAATCATAATATAAAAAATAATTAATCATTTTTTCTCATTCATTGTGTTTTTTCAAAAATATTCATTTGGGTTTTCAAATTTGGTATCAATTCAATTTAATTAATTAATTAATACTAAATCACAGTTATATATAAAATAATATTAATAAACAATTATAATATAATGGTAAATATAATTTATAAATTTAAAATATGAATTTTTTGATATAATTTTTAATATAATCACATGTAACAATAAAAAACATTTCTTTTACCTAAAACCACTATTAATGTTTTTACTATTTTTTGGACAATGTCAAAATTATTTAAGCTCAATTAGAAAATTAATGGTCAATATGATATTGTTGTTAACATATATAAATCACTTTTAAAAAGATATAATAATTATATTTTTCTAATTATTAAAAAAACATTTTAAATTTAATTTATTTATTAACAACTTAATCTATGTGATGTAATTTCTTATTAAATTAATGTTAGTATATCATATATACAAATTAAATACAAAATAATTTGATAATAATATCAATTTTATCTTTGAATATAATACTTTGAACAAAACTCCATTAGTGTCCTGCCTAATCCAAATATTTATAAGTGTTAAAGTTAAAGAAGGTTCATTTTTTTCATTTCCATACATAATGTATTAAAAAGGTCATTGTCGTTGACTTTTATCCCAATAACTCAAGAAATAGAGTATATTATTTTAGGGTCCAAAATATCCCCATCATATGAATTTTTTTAATGATTTGGGTCTCATGTACAAATAATATTATATGTTTATTCACATAGTAATATTTTTCATATATTAAGCACTACAAAAATTTTGTAACAAATTTTCACTAATAAATTATATAAAAATGGATGTTTATCTTCTTAAATAAAAATTTTCTTCATTATTCTAAATAAATATATCCTTCTTTCAAATTCAATTTATATATGGGACTAATTTTTTTTTAAATAATCCTCAGCGATGCTGCGTGACTGTATGTTTTTTAGGAAATCAGTTCAACTGTTTGAAATGTTTTTATCTTTACATTAAATTTGATATTTAATAAATTTAACTAAATTTTATTTATTGACATATTATTTAAATAATTATTCATTTCAAAAACATAAAATATAATTTACTGAGATTAAAATAAGAATAAAAAAATATCATTTTTCAATTTAATATCATTATTTTTCTCTATTCATCCATGAAGCTAACATTTCTGAAAAAACCTAAAAATGAAACCCAATTTTTTTTTTAAAAAATATAAATTTAATAATGATGATTATATTATTTTGATAAAGTTATAATAGTTTCTAAAATTAATTTTATCATTTCACATTGGTGGACATAAAAAATCAATTCTTTTATAGAGAAATGTATTTCTCAAAAACATATAGATGTTATTGAAAGTTATATAGATCATCGTATGAATGGTTTATTTATAAGAAAAAATTTAAAATAATATTTCAAAATTAGTTTTTAATTTTAATGTCATTAATATTGTCGTATATTCTATAATAGGCATGTTAAGTTATTTATAATAAGAAAACATTGTTTTGAAGAAAATCATTGACGTGTGTAAGACACGAAAAAAAATATGTTTCAAGTAGCACAAGATTAACTTCATGTAGAATATAAAATATGTTTTAATTGGCATATCTTCCAGTTCATGTGATCAAATAAATTATATAATTTATTTAAAGGGTAAAAAATCATAAATTGTCACACTCTAGCCCCCTTAAAATAATTTTATCCATTAAAACTAAATAGGGTTAATATAGGAATAATAAACCTAATTTACTTTCTTAGGGAAGCAGATCATAAAAATGAACACAAAAAAATCAATTGAAATGAGATGTTTTTAAACACTACTATTACGAAAACTGAATAATAACTATATTTCCCCATAAAAGAACATTACTTGCGAGTGATGATTAAACAAGTAGAAAATTGTAACTAATTATAGGGAATGATAATGATCATTGATCTCTAGTAATTGAATGATCAATGGTACGCAGTGAGACTCCAACCCATATATCTATGTTAATTTATAATACCATTAATTCATAATAAATTAATATATTATCAAAAAAATTCAATATCGTTTTTCCTAGAGTGGAGGAGTTCTTTTAATCCCTAATAAAATAAGAAATATACAAACCTGGTTTTATTACTTTTATTATGAACCATATTAAAATGTAAATGGGATTTATTTATTTCTATTTCATCTATACCAACAAGAAATTAGGATTTTTTATACATTTTAGAGGTGTTAATTGATCATGAGAGAGAATAATAACTTTTTCTATCTTTCTATAGTTAACATAACATCATAAATTATTATTGAAGGTTATCCAAAATTCATAAATCGTCATATTTTGAGATAATAATTTCAATTCCCAACTTTCAAAAAAAAAATTACTGTTTCTATAAATGGTTAAAATAATAACTGTCTCTAAAGCTGAATATCCTAAAGAATACAAGTGAATTAATCAAAATTATCAAAACCATCTTCACATTGATCCCACAAATATCGTAAGTAGATAATGGATCATACATACAATGAATCTAAATACATTTATCATGTATTCTCCGGAATCATGGTAAAATCCAAAATTACCATAAGTACTTATAGAAAACACACATACATCATGGTTGATTACATAATTCCTAGATTATTTAATATATACCTAAAATCCATAAATAGTGTAAACTCCATAGATTATTGCAGAAACCACTTTTTTAACAAATTATTAGTCAGTTCCAATGTAATTAGAACCATCCAATTTAATTATTCATATTCAACATGTCTTTATTAAAACACATTTATATCATGATCAGAAATATATGAAGGGATATATTTCCGCAAAATATTTTTTCATGAATATCACATTCCAATATATCTCTATTCTAGTACATCAAAAACATTAATCATATTCTAGTAGAGTATTATCAAAAAACATAAACCAAACAGTCTGTATATAATTCACCACTCACAATTCTTGAATTGAAAATAATTCAATCCTTCTACTTCAATAATTGGCATGAACTAAGTCCATAATATTCCAAGAATTAAATTCATATGTTATTGAATTGAGTTGCGTAATAATCTTGTTCTCCACAGATAAGAAATTAACTTTATCAATAATTTCTCACTCAATTAACCTTTTTCACACAAATAAAATAGTCTACATCATTTGAGATATTTTGTTAATAATTTTTACAATCCTTCGTGACATATAGGATAATGAGTCATCTTTATAATATGTTATGTAACATATGAACATACAAAATTTACCATGTTATAGTTATTAGATTGGTCAGTAATATAAATTAATTCCATGTTTTTAATCATATATATTGTTAGCTGGTTAAGAATAGTCACAAAATACTTTACTCGTATCATTATGAAAATTGTATGCTCATCACTAAATATTCTTTCACATTAACCAATATCACATTTACATCTAGTTCCCTCAATTTTCTAAAAATATAAATCATAATTTGGGAAAAAATTATCATTGAATAATACCACATAATCCTAAAAGGTCACATATATGATTTATAAATCAGTAAAACTAGGTATTTTGTCAATGAAAAAAATAGTTTATCATAGGTTATTCATAGTCCTATTCTATTTAAATCCTCCATGATGGTTCATAATTTGTTTCTAAATTCCCAATGAATGTACCTTAGGAGTGACCAAAAATGAGCCCTACAAGGTCCATTGTCATCAATTAGTTCTGAATACTTTCCAGGTCATTAAAATGTTATCATGGTTGTTATCAATATGTACATATATTCTAGATCTACATCAACTTGTAGTATCTAAACAATGAAGAATTGCTAGAAAACAGCGCAATATATATTTTAAATACATTCTATGGAATCATCCTTTATTTTAAATCATCCTTAGAATCATCCTTATATACATCAATAGATATATCCTTAAACTTATTCCATGGGATATCAATAATGATTTCACATCCTTGTTTCCAAATACTGTATACAGAATTCATTTCATACCAACTATTGCAGTTGAGGGATTAATATACATGGATATTACATAATTTATATGAATATTACATACAATATAAATATATGATAATGAGGAATATAATAGTTCGGTGGAATTTAAATCATGGAACACATTCGTCAAATATGTAGAATGATATTCAATCCCTCCATTAAAGATCATCCACATTGGATATCCTACTAAAAAAATTCTTTTATTCATAGGGATTGGATATATAAAAATGTTTGATCTCATAATCTAGGTATAGATAAACATAATATGTATCAATAAATTAACATATTATATAAAAATACAAGAATAATGGTATGTGACAATGAACATATCTTATAAGGTTCACACCAAACATGTCATAGATGATAAACATGAGGCATGGAATAAATATTAGATGTTGATAATTCAAGAATCCGATGATATTCATGAACATTATCCTTGAGATTATATCATAGATATTATAATGAAATTTTGGAATTATCATAATCTTATATCATTGCAGAAATTTATTAATGTAAAAAATTTAACTCATTATGTAAATGTCATGAAAACAAGTCATTTTATAAGAATATATACATGAAAAAAATTACAAGGGTATCATTTTGAAAATTTAATCATGTTACCTAATAAAATAATATAATTTAAGTTTCAATCCCATTAATATAATCATAGTGGATAATGACAAACCTATTTCGCATTGTGTATCAGCCATCCCCATATTCCTATACTAGGTTGGGTTTACTCATCTTCAGAGAGTGGAATAAGTCTGTTAACATATTTAACATCATTATCTCACAAGAGATAAATCATTACACCATTCATTGGAGGTAGATATATGTCATAACCATAACATAATGAAATCATACATATGTGTGACACAAAGAAACTAAATATTAAAAGTATCATGAAACATAAAATGAGATGGGAGTTAGAAACATCATATCATGACCCATGAAATGACATGGTTATCATAAACATGACATCATATCATATAATGAAGAAAAGGATCAAGTTCAGTAATCATTTCATTATAGTATAATCCATTAAAAGAAGTATCCATCAAAAGAATATAACCAATAGAAGAGAAATATGTATCAAAAACATATGATCCATGAAAGTGAAACGAGTTTCAAAACCATCATTCCATCAAAAGGGAAATTATTAATAGAAATAGTTTGAATAGAACCCATGGATCATCACCCCCAAAAGGAATGAGTGACACATATAAATGATGCCTTAGATGGTAAATATTTATGAAATTTCATATAAGATTTCTTGAGGAAAATATCCTTATAATTTGAAAATTTATTTTTGAAACAAAAACCCTTTAAAATATAATTTCATTAAAATTAACCATGAAAACTTATAAAGGAATCCTGATAAAATTTTGAGAACCAGATAATTTAGTAACAGATTTGAAAATATATAATGGAATATTTTTTAACATTGAAATCATTTAGATTGAGAAATTTTTTTCAGGTTCACATAAGAACATTATTTAAAACATATATTAAAAACAAGTCTTTTTGAATCAAATATTTTTTCGACCGAATAGGGAAATAAGATCGGGTTTTCATAACAAAAATTTCAGAACCATATTCTGTACCATGGAGTGAAGCTATGTTTAAATTAAATGAAAATATCATGAATAAACATAGGGGAATAAAATTTATGACATTTCTTGAGATATTAATCATAATACTTCACCAAATAGACTCATAATCATTATCAATACTAGGAAATTATGATATTATATCAATACCCTTACCATATTGGAAAAATCAAATCATAATATTCATGAAAGAGTATGTTTACACGATGCATATCATACAATTAAAATAATAAAATTGAGCAAATTTAAGGCCCATCGATAGTATACACAACCTGTAAATGAATATAGGATCAATGAAAAACATGTGCCTCATTGAATGAAAATTGAGACAAACATACATTAATGAAATTGATACTATTAAACCAATTGTAATATATAATAGAGATTATTAAATGGATGTGTAAATATCTATAAATTTTAGTAAAACATTTATATAATATATTTTTGTGTAGTATATACCATACAAAAAATAATGTTGTGGTGAAAGTGTCATAAGTCTTACATAAATAAAAATGCAAAATGAATTCAAATTATTACATGACAAATTTTTTACTTCTGACCCTCTTGAAAGAATAAAATTACAAAAAAAAATTGATATCATTAAATAAGTACAATTAATGACATAACATGTCAAAATGTTGTATATACAACACATAATAAGTATTAGTGACTAATATAACATATATATCAATGAAATAAAAGTGAGATGAGAAAACCCTTACAATAATTCATGAATACCATCGTTCGCACTGAAAAATCAAATATAATAAATATATTTTTATTGTAAATCTATAAAATAACCATATTATTATATCATATACCATTCATGATTTTATTATGACCTTATATTACATGTTAATTAAGAATTCCTTTATGTAGAATTATTTCAAGTAATATAAGATTTTTTATATATATGATTATAATTTTTATTATTTTTTAAATTAAACAAATAACGACATTATTATTCATGTATTATAGAAAAACGTTTTATTATCATATGAATTTATTATTTAATGATTTATAGTCAACTATTAAATATAGAAATATGAAACAAAAGACATTATTCATGGATACAGTATTCCCTATGTATGCATGAATGATGTATCAATTTTTTGAGTATTTATAGATAGGATGTATATGAAATATATGTGTCCATATATGTTATCATTTGTGTATAATTATTATTTCATATATATAATATACATTTACTAAATCCACCCCAAATACATTTCATGTAATGTTTAACTTTATAACACATCTTTGCGGAGGCTCTAGTCCACATGTCCATATATGATGTTATTTTATTCCAAAAAATGTAATGAATTAAGGTTATTTTTAGTATAATAATTTCATATTCATAATACCTAATAATTAAATTTAAAAAATATTATAATATTATGTCAATCATTATTCCCACCCTTGAAAATTTGTAATCGAAGAAAGAACAAAACTAGTTTGTGAAGCACTAGTCCACCATACACACAAACGATGATTGTGTATCCTATTTGATGGAAAATCTTATTAGTTTTGAAATATAAATTAAAAAAATTATACTATTGAGTAAATTGAAGTTATTATATAATCATGGAAAAATATGTATTGGTAAGGTTTGGATAAGAAGGACAAAAATAATATTGTTGATCATTGTAACATCATTTTTTCAAGTAACCCTTTTAGGTTTTTTCCATATGACTTAATAGGGTTTCATTCATCCCAAATTGTTTATTCAGATATTATATTAGGTAATTAGGAATATTATTTTTTAAATTTATGCATGATCATAGGTGATTGAGAGTTATGATGAACTGGGGAATGTGAGTTCCTTTTTATAGTGGATGAGGTGTGGAATTCTTGTATATTTATAAAGGTAAACACTATTGGGAGAACTCCCTTACTTAATGTTCATAAAAATTAATAAATAATGGAATAAATTGTTAATATTGTCGAGGTAAACTCACATTACAACAAAGTAATAGAATATATATCATTTATTCAATTGTCATTATGTTTCTTTAGTGTATTCATTTTGGATTTCATTTTTTTAGATAGTATTATAATCATTTTAATTTATTAATTTTGAAAAATAAATATAGAAAAATATTAGATAATTTTGTCCAAATAAATCTATAATATTATATATAATTTTTTTTAAAAGAACCATATATGATGGGAACTACTTTTAACCAAAACGAATCTAACATGCCAAAATATTGATTTAACCATACTAATGATATTATTATTTTTACTATTTATTGGTGAATATTTTCATTATAAATAATGTTTGGACTATAAATGGAAGATATTTAGTATTTATTAAAACCTAAATATCAATTTTAAGAAGATATTATATTTAGTAATTTTATATTTATTTAGAAAGATATGATTTATTTCATTTAATTATTAAATAAAGAATACATGTGTTGTTGTTTCATAAGAATTTATGTTACAATATAACCTTTAATATATAAATATAAAATATTATTATAATAATAAATCCTTTATCTTCCAAATTAATATTTATATTTTTTCTTTTGTATCCTTTTCCATATCCAATTATTTATAAGTGTTTAAGGTAATGAATGATTATTTTTTCCTTTTCCTTACATAAATTATTATATAGTTCATTTTCAATGAATAATATCTCAATAAATAAATAAAATTGGTCCCAAGGTGGTGAGGGTATAAATATGATCATAAAAATGATTGTGGACATGTTTTGAGTCATTTATACACCTTATATTCTATGTTTAACCAATAAGTAAGTGTGTTCTTACCCTAAACAAAGTATTTAATTTAAAATGGTATCCAAAAAAATATCTATCAAAACAATTATGTATACATTATGTGAAATAAAATTTCATACAAATTATAAATTCATATTTCCATTTTTTCAAATTTAATTCACATAATTCCGGAAAATTAATTTAAAATTAATCTCACAAACGCTGCCAGACAACAGGTTTTTATAGAGAATATTTAAAATGATTTACTTTTTTGATATATCATATTTCAATTTAAAATTGAATAAATTTGACACAAATTGGTTTTATTTATGTATAAGTTAATTAGTTATACTTTTAAAAATATAAATATAAATATTTATATTAAAACAAATGATGAAAATTAATTTTTTCAATTAAAATTCAGTATTTTTCACTATTTAAAAAACAGTTTATAAATACTAAAAAACCAAAAAATACACTGAAAGCTAATATTAAAATTTTTATTTTAATGATGATGTTTTTATATAATTAAATTTATATATGATATTATGAATAAATCTCTGATTTCTCATAGATGGATAAGAAATGTAGTCCTTTTTAAAAAATATATATTTTTTAAAACATATAGATTTTACCAATAAATTTATTTTTCATTGTTGAAATGTTTTATTATAAATTTGAAACTATAAGAAATATTTACAAATTAGTGTTGAATATTAAATATTACAATATATAATGGATATGTGACAATAATAGAATTTAAATAAATATGATAATAAAATGTTTTGTAGAAACATAGTGTTGCGTATAGCCCAAGATAATCTGATGTTGTATGTACCGAATAATTAACATACTGTATCATATATTGAATTTTAAAATGGTTTAGCTTGTAGTGAAATTTATGATAGAAATATAATTTTTTAATTAAATCATCAATACTCATGGTGTTGCAGGTCCACCATTTCTTGCTATTTCATGAGGAGCCATTAAATAAATTTTCATTCATATTTAGGTAATTATGGTTCTGAGGAATCTGACATAGAATGAATAAGGTAGAATTATACGATTCTATCTCAATTAAAAAGGAATGATTTATTTATTTATCTAATTATTTACTTTTATTTATTATTTATGAAACACTCGTAATTTTATATACACTAAATGGAATTTTCTAGACACGATTGGCTATGGGATACTGATTATATCTCATAGGTGGATAAGATTTCCAATAATACCCAACCATAAAATATCATTTCATGTGTTGATAAATGGTTTATTTTAGATGTGGTTTTTTTTATAATTCCTAGGACATAGTGATGAAGTATAGTATACCGTCTCTGCCCGTAATACAAATAGTATAATATTTCGATCTTTTATTATTTTATATATAATTTGGGATATACCTTCTACCATAAATCCCTTGCATCTATTTTTTATAGATATGTATCATAATCATACTTTTTCATTCTATTATTGATTCATCTTTCACATGTTCATTTTTTATTTTACAGTTGTTGGTATTTGTTTGTTTCTTCATCTTGCTATTATTATTCTTTATTGGTTTTCACTGTGAACTATGATGGAAAAGTCTTCCCACAAAACACTTTAGGTTTTCATTTCATTGAAAAATCATCTGGTTTGTAGGGATGCGATCTTTTTGTAATTTTCCAACCATTTTTGGGCACTTCTATGCTTCTTTTGTGTTGGGATTCGACAATATCACTTCCATACTTTAAAATATTTCATAAGTGATCACAAGGGGGGGGGGAATTTTGATTGCATATTTATGGTTATCCTTAGTATAATAAAATTATATTTTTATGCTAAATAATTTATAATATTTAGTCATTATATGAGTTCATAACAATCTTATATAATCATTCACCCATTTTCATCAATTAATTTACAAATAATAAAAATAATTTTAGAAAATATTATAAGTAAAAAAATTCTGAATTACATTGATCTATTACATTTACAAATGAATATCATAAATAAATTATTTAATAAAGGATAATATTAGAACCAGATAATTTTATGTGTGTATTTAATGTAAAATTAAATGAATAAATCCAAAATTAATATTAATCAGAATTAAAAATTAATATTATTATATTATATTATTTAAAAACATTAACATTTTATCAACATCCAAGTGAATGGAATATGGTTGGGAATGGAAAAAATATTTCAATTTATTAGTCACTTTCCCATTTATGGTATCATTATTAACAATATTTTATTGAAATACTTTTTTTGTTAATGTTAAAAAGCATAACAATGGAGTTAATCCATAAGATAAGATTAAAAACACCACATTCATGCGGACACATTTTATATATTGATGGGATTTATTGAAATTAATACCTTAAATTATAATTAATGGCCATTTTTAAATTAATTTCATAATAATAACCTTTTTGTTTCTTAATTTTTATGAAATATAATGTAAAATTATTAATTCATTACAAAGTGGATACAATCCTTTCTCTTATTTAGCTGACATTGAGAAATGTTTCTCACTCAAAACCTTAAAAATCATCCCCTCATCGTTTATATACATAGTATAACAGTTTTGGTAATCCTAAAATAACAACCCTATTATATTTAATAAAATTCTAATGATATTATTTGAAAAATAGGCCGTTTTCCTATCTAATCACTTTCCATTTGATTATATTGTAACCACATCCACAATGTAATGTGATTGATTTTTAGATTAAAATTTACATGGATCGTAATAAGGACGGATTTTATAAATATATATGATGTATATAATATAATAATGATTCTAGGAACATGAATTTTTTCATAACATTATTTCACTCCAATATATGAAAATTAAGATCAGTATTCATTCTGAAATACATTCTATCATTTCCATGAACTGTGTAATAAATGTATCATATGTATCTTTTATAGATAAACCTGAATGAATATATATTATATTTATATCATAAATAAAACCCATTATATGATGAATATATTATCAAGTTATAAGTACATAATATAACATACATATATTTTTATGAAAAACAATCATTTAACACCAAAAATGATGTATTGAAGGAATTTTTGATAAGTGGTGTTGAAATTTTATAAATTTATCATATATGATATTATAAGTATGTACATTATTTTGGTTATATATTTATAATAAATAAAATTTTATTAGATAGGTGGATAAATAACATTTAAATAAAGTAGAATTGTAGATAACATATTTACATTGTAATCTCATTGTTTATGAAAACTGATTCTGAATATGTTTCTGATGACGAGAGATTATTAATTAATTCTCATGAATCTAATTAAATTTTTTATTAATATTTAATAAAATTTCAATTTTTTTTGTTTTCTATTTCCTCTCTTTATGAACTATTGTTATCTAAATAATATTATTAAGTAAAATGAACCATGTTTTTTTCTCAGTCGAATGTACTCACTTTTCCACATCAATTTTTTTCTTCAGAAAATAAATTTTTTATAATTTTTCAATATTATAAGATAAATTTTTAATGTAAATATAACCCAATGATTTAAGAAAAATGTGCAAAATGACTATTCCTTTCATTTTATGATTGTCATACATTAGACATTTTACTAAAAATATGAAATGAATAATTTTTCTAATGTACATAGAATGATCAATATTTCTCACTACCATGAACACTCAATTAATTAATAACTACTCAAAAAAATTATATTTTATGTTTTGATATTATTTTTTCATCAATATTTTTATAATTTTTATACATAAATTTAATTATTTTGTTGTTATATGTTATTTCCTCTGGATATTTACAATGGAATCCTTTAAAAGAACTTTAATATATGATGAAATCCATTCAATGTACTAATGATTCAATGAGAAAATTATCTAATGGTAAAATAAAATTACATTATATGGAATTAATATGATGATAATAAAATATGGATGATCATATAAAATACGTTTTTTATCATGGGTAAATTTAGTTACAAAACAAATTTTTTGTCAAATTAATTTTCTGTGAGGAAATGATGAAAAATTAATAAAATCATTTTAATTTTAAAGGGTTATTATTTGATGATTGATTTATTATTTTTTTGCACACATATATATGAATTATATTATTTCAGAGGTGGAATAATAATTATGTACCCCTACAAATCAATTTGGTAAAGAAGTATACATTCTGAGATACACTAGAGTGAAAATGTTATTAATATGTATCTATTATGGGAATATTTCAACTATGATAATGTTGCGAGTGATCTATTTCTACTATGAGGTAATGGAATATAATCCCAATTATTATTGATAGTTCAGACATTTACACCTGAAGAAAATTATTTTTGATGCTTATGTATGTGCCACACATATATTTTATAAGAAAATTACATATTTACTAGGAACATACTATTTTATTACTATATGTTTCATGTTTAATAAACCTAAAAAATTTATGTCACGATTCTATAATATGATCAATGATATAAGGGGTATGGATTTCAAATGATATGCCCATATTCACAGATACTTATGCCCATGTTATGCTTAATTGGTCACTGATATCTCCCTTATTAACCATAACTAATAATTAATGATCATCTCTTATTATAATTATCTTCAAAAGGTAATGAAAAATTATATTATGTTATAAAATTATATGAATTGTGAATATATAAATAAGATAGTGGTATAGGATATAGTTCAATTATGAACATGTTTTTAAATATCCATGTTTCCAATGATATGAAATCAATATGATTCTATAGTGGTTCATAATGTTAATGAATTAATATTTATCTAAAAACAGGTATTATTAATATTTTAATTTCATGGTCTCATATTGTTTGTATTTTCGGCAAGTTATAGGTTTTTTTGGAATACTGGTGTAAAAAATTACTAGGATTCTATTGGATAATCATATGTATAGGAGACAATATTATATTGTCTTAAATAATTAATATTGGTTTCCCAATAACAAAAATTTCATTATTTTTACTAAAAAATGATGTTGTTTTGGAGAAATTCCATTAATGGGTAATAAAACCAAAGATATTTGGTTGACTATATCTCATCAATAATTCTAGTGCACGGTAAGTGTTCCATTACTATGAACCACGTTTGATACTCCTAAGGGATATGATTAAGTTAATCCATTTATTATTTTAGTAAAAAAATGAATATTTTAAAATATAATTATCATTGATAACCAAGGAAAAACATGAGGTGTCATAGATTAAGAATACTTTTTCATGATTTAGACATCCTCTGATTTTTTCATGATTGATGACTATGCTATAAAATTTTCTTGGTTTGTGCAGACCGTTCTGGTTTTGGTATGGTATTGATGATTGAATGATGAAATTTTGGTAGTAATATGTATTATTGATTATTGACGTACATATTTGAAGAATAAATATATGTATTAATAATTATGAAAAAAAATTCATGGAATTATAATTCATATCATTATTGATAACAAGATACATTTTCATTAAAACCACTTAATAATAGGATGATCTAAACTCAATTCTACGATTAGCATGTTGTTTATGTTTTAATAATTCTTCATGATGAAAATCTCTTTAATATCACTATACCTAAATTATATGTTATTTTGGTCAAGTATTGGATTTCATTACAAACCTCCCATATCAATGATAGAGTAAGCGGATTCATGTTCTATATGCTAAACCAACCTATGATCATCATTCAATTCGATAATAAGGATAACATCCAATAGAAATTTCATCCATTGAAAAATCATGATTCTTATTCAAAATTCCTATTTATACAATATGTTTTTGTATACACTAAACATCAATGATATGCCTATCTTATAGGATATTGTGGATATTTTTTAGAGAATTTTAAGAACCTAACAAGAATAAGATTAATAATATATATTATTTCCCCCATATTTATTAGTTTTTTGATTCACTACATTGATGTAAATATTTTTTCATGCATTATATTCATTATAAATTTCATTATATGACTAACAAGATACAGGAAAAACTAATGAAACCATTTAAAATAATATATCAACATCATAAATATATTGTCAGGCAATTTGGTCTTAATAATTCTGATGATATCTTCAAGGATTTAATGTATATTGATCTTATAGATTACATTAATATTTTTTAATATATCTTTATATATTATATTATTATATACTAGAATACTATGGAATAAAATTAAAATCACTACTAGATTGTATTTAAGACTATAAAGAATGATATATTATATTGAATTACTGAAAAATGTAATTTTTCTATAAAAAATATCATTTTTTCATCACATAATTTCATGAGATGGTATATCTTGAGATCCATCAGAGATATATTTTGTTAAAAAATATCTCATTCCAATATTATGGATTGATATCTTTAGATTTCTTTATTATGGATAGATTTTATTGTTTCATTATGGATAATTTCTATTGGTTTTCAAATCCAAATTCCTTGCTATCTTATATGTAATCCATGATCCTTTGGACATATGAATATGTTAAAAATTTAAATGAATTTAATAAAATAGTAGTTAGTACACATATAACTACATTAACATATATTGGTGAAGGGTTTGTATTCTATATGGATTCAGTAAAATATATCGGTATGTCTTCTGATTCAAAATGATATGGTTAATGTTTATGCATTATTGTAATAGTTGATTGATAAAAAAATATCCCTACTGATGATTTGGATTAAGCTATTGTAATTTTCTCATTATATATAGGGAAATTATCTGTATGAAGAAAGATGTGAAATATAAAATAGTGAGAAAATTTTTATAGTATATATTCACATGGAAATAACCTAATATTCTCTATTTCAAATGGTTGGAGATGATAAATCATTTTAACTACTCAATATTTTATCACCCTCGAAAGTAAAAAAGTTTGAGATGCTCTGAGTTAAAAGGATAATTCACTTAAATCTATGATGTGAAAAAAAATCAAATAAAAATGACTTTAAAATTTATTTATCATTATATCAGGAATAATGGGTACAAATCATATCTTTATCCAATTAGTGTTGAACGATATATCCACATGGTATTCAAAACAACTTAAAAAAAGTTGTGGTACTACAAAATAATGTTACAAATTTCCCCAAGTATAACATTAATTAGGATGGAATAATGTGGTTTATAAACCGAATTTTTGATTCATCAATTAAAATCTTGAATAAATAGGTATTAAATAAGGCTCATAGTTTATAATTATTTAATATCTGGGAAGCACAAATATATATAGAGATATGAAATATTTTTTAGTGAGGAAGTAAATATAGAGATGTTCCTCAATATATATCATTGATTACGGTATATTTGTGTAGACTTTATGTCAAAATCCCCTCCCACATAAGACGCCCCTCTTGAGCTAGAAATGCGAAAAAGAGAGATAATGACGCCTAATTACTACCTCTAATAGGCCATGGGGTGGCGTCCAACATGAAGGGAAAACAAATCTCACAAAATTGGAGGAAATCCTATTTTTTAGTAACCATGATTGGGATATAAGACGCATCAAATACAAAAACAACATGAATATATATTTAAAATAAATCCCAAATATATTTCACATTCACGTTCAACATATAACAACTATGAATACAACAAAATCCAAATTAACTAAGAAAAACAATGCTATGAATTGACAATACAACATTCCACACATTCCTGATATTATATTCCCACATTGTCCACGTGATCATCCTAAAAACCTAAATGTAGTTTTATATTCATTGGATGAGGAAAAATGTATACTCAATAAGAAAACCAATGTATCCCGTTCACAAGTGGATAATCATTCTTATCCCTTTGTGAAAAAGGAAAGAATCCAAGAACAAATAAGAAGGTATACTAGCCACGCCCATATCACCAAACGCATGGTCGCCAAATAAATAAATTCATTTAAATTTATGTTATTAGAATATTAATGTTTGGGTACCCCACACCACTTCACACTAGAGAACTACTCATATCCTAATAGAAAATGTATTGGTGCTTCCACACTCTTCTACAAGCCCCATCGAACAACCCAACTTCACTCACCTACTCCTCATAGATAGTCCCATAAAATATGCATACGAAGCACACCACACCCACCGACACTCACCTGGGCCACAAGAATACAACATTGTAATGAAACATGGGAAACACACAACATCTCCTCACATAGACACATGGGAAAGCATACCCCACCCATAAAAATCCGTGTTGTACCACCATACCAAAACATGCTTGATGAATAATGGGATACCAATGCCATTATGAGGGAACATGGAAGATCAAATAACCAACCATCCATCCTCCCACCATGATGTTGGTAAAATTCACCCTCCACTATTAAAATGGGGGGTTTCAACACATACTTATCAAATAGTGGGGAGTACATATAGAAAACACTTGAAAAAACATGATATATATATATATATTTAGTATCAAACAATCAAGCCCAACCTATGTGTTCTTCCAAAAAAACAAACATCCCACAAACCTATCGTTTTATGCTACCACTAAAATCGTTTATCCACATTTGAAACAATCACTTTAGAAGATGTTAAATGAAATTCATTAAAAACAATAAACAACTCAAAACATACCCCCAACTGAATCATTTAATCAATTATAATTTTTTATTATGAAACAAATTTATTCATTCCATCTCTACCCAAGAGACAACTAATCCCAACAGGAAAAACACGAGACAATATAAACCATTCTGAGGGAAAATCAATGTAAATAAACTCACTTCATATTTCTACCCCGTTCAATGCACCTACCAACCACTACTATCATTATCTATCAAACTCAGCCCTCCCAATCCATTATCCCTATAGGAAAACCCCCAACTCCTAGTCAAATTCAACTTCACATCTCATCAGAACCATACCCAACATCGATGCTCAATAAACACACCATTCCAATAAAACCCCAAAAAAACAACATAGAATAACCCAATCCACTATCACAAATAATCAATAACATCTATTTAATTACAAAATTAATCAATATGTCAACAAGAGATTCAATTACACCTCTTGTACCACTCCGCATTATATTCATTTTCTCTACCCCACTAACACACAACCACACCTGGCACAAGATAGGTAAAAGCACACATAGCACCCTTCTGTTGAAAAAAATGTATGGCATATTATGATTTAGCAAGCACTTGTTTATTAATTCCAATTTGATAATTTAAGGTTTATCATATAACATAATATTTCATGGGTAATCCGTTTAATTAATCGAATATACGTATTTAATCTATTTCATTAAAATAATTCCATTCAAAACATGATATATATTAATACAATAAATGTTATCTTGAGTACACAAACAAATACAACCAACAACCATGAATATTAGGAAGTATATAATCCATATAGATCAGAAAACCTATAAACAATAAAACAAAAGCATGAGTCACATATCCCTAGCCCTAATTTATATGATTAAATAATATACAATTATATTTAAAAAATTTAGATTCCACTACATTAACATGGGAACCTTTCATACACCCAGTCAACAAGATATACAAAAAAGAGAGTTGAAAGGATAACTTTTTTAAAAAGCAGATGATCAAAACCTTTTCATTGCGCCAAATAGGTAGTGTACAAGACTCTAAGGAAGCACAATCCAAGGTTTCAACATAGATTTGCATATCCTCATGGTAGAAAGTTACAAGTTACACTCGGAAGCATGAGTCAAGGTAAATTTAAAAGGAAGAAAGGGTTATTGCATTGGAAATCAATATCATATGTAAATGGAATAATGGTTTAAAAAGAAAATATAGTCATATCACAATCAAGACCACACAATTTATTCATTTAAAAGACACTAGATTTGTATGAATGTTGTGATATGATTTTTTGAACTCGAAGCAACATGAAAAGATTTTGTTTAAACCCAATTTACATAAATGGAAATGTTAAATGGGTAAATCAAGAAAAATTGGAAAAAATAGAAATTTTAAAATTGTGGAAATGACTCACTATCGTCAGTCACTACTGGGTGTGTCATCATTGGATAACTCATAGTTCGATGAGTCATTAATGCCAGCTACCAGTGACAAGTTACCAATGGAGAGTCACCATTTGGTGAGTAACCCTTTGGCATGACACTGTTTAGTGAGTATCCATCATTACTAAATCTCACATCCCATAATCCACATCTCACCATCAGGAAGACACTATTGTGAATCATTGTTGGAGCTACTGGTGGAGGCCTCACTTTTGTGACACACTGATCTAATTAACTAGTGGAAGACTCACAATTGGGATTCATAGTCATGAGTCACTATAGAGAACTACAGTCACCAAGTACTAATTTGAGTCATCGTTATGATTCAATGGTCTGAGCAACCATTATGTACTCATCATCAGCGAGTCAACATTGTGCGTCACCGATGAAACTCAGCATTGGGACGATCTACAATTAGAAAAACTAGATATTTGGAAAACTTTTTAAATGGTTCTCAATTATCTCCATAACACCTAAAACATTGGATTTTTACAACGTAATATAACAGAGAGGTCCAGACCATTAAATTAGTTACCTCTCAAAACAATTCTCTCCCAAGAGAATTCAAAACCACACTAAAATGGAAATACAGGTCCCAACAAGCACCTTGTATGATGGCTCTCAAGAATCTTGTTATATTTGAAACAATAATATCATTTTGACGTCCCCAATAAAAATGAAAAATTAATCTATATTGTTCAAAATATAGAGTGAAACCTCAAAATCTAGGAACACCTCCTCCGAAAACTATAACGCCAACTGTCCAAATGAAACACCTCAAATCACAAAACGAAACACAATCCATAATTTTGGATTAGGGAATTTATTCCTCTATGTTAAGATAGTATCCACTCTAGGAAGCGCTGACATGATCGGATGGGTTTAATGGAATCTCAATTAATGTCTCTCGATTAGGATCCTTGTTCCCAACATTCCAATGTCAATATTTTATCACAAATCATAGAACAAGGAAACAAATAATATCATGATAAACAAGGATCATGCATTACATTTAAATGGATACACAACAAGGAAAATTTTAGAACAGCATTGGGTAAAAGGAACACATATGCATCTCGGTTTCCCATGTACTCTCCTCTAGGATACCATACCTAAAAAACCCTTGAACCATGTGGATGATCAATCCACACACGACATTCTCCCAATGATCCTAGTTCACTATTTTTCATAACAAAACTATCACACAGTCTTCGACATCAATTTATCTCTAACAAAATAAATTATAGTCATCATGAAATTAATGATGATGCTGAGACATGAATGATATCACATACCATCTCCAACTATGGTGGTAGATCCAACATGCATTACACCTTACCAAAGTATATCAAAACAGTGAATGGTCTGATAAACCTTGGATAATGGTCTCTACCTCTACTATTCCTCTACTTCCCATGTTGAGGGGAAACCATTAAGAACAAGTGGTCACCAACCATGAACTCGAAGGGACTCCTCCTATGACCAATGTAAAACATATATAGGCCATTTTTTTAAATAATCCTATTATGCAGAAGTTGTACCTTCTTTGTTTTACTGTTAAACTACATCTAGACTAAGAACAAAATGCTCCCCCACTTTTGTTTACTACAATGGTGAGAAAAATAGTATTCCTTACAATGATTCAAATGGACCATTGCCAATGGAAGAGTGATATCCCTTATTGTAAGAGAACTCTACCAAGAGGATGTGTCTCACCAAAGATAAAACAATTTCATGGTCACATGCATCCAACATGTCCTACCACATATAGATGGTCCACTCTGTCTTTTCATTCATCTGAGGAAGGATTGTAGTTTAGAGGTGTAACTGGATATCGAAAGCATTCAATAATTACCACTAGACAAGTGGGGTAAACCATGAATCATGATCTAAAACAATGGATCATATAACCCCTTACTATAACACCACCTCATCCATATACATCAAAGACAATAAATTCATAATGAACAACTCCTTAATCACATTAATGTGAGCTCATTTCATCTATTGATCCACCAATTGTAAGATTACAGCACATCCTCCCATATACATGGTTTGACCTATGATTAAATCCCTCTATAAGTCATCCCATTTTTACACAGGGATATAGAGGTCTGGAAGAAAACCACCAATAACATTTTCCCCAACCTTTACCTTCTGGAATAATACAAACTTTTCCACATACTCCTCCACTTCCTGCTTCATTTTAGGTCTCTTAAATATCATCCTCCAGCCACAGTAAATCATGGAAACTATTCGATGCACCACTAAATGTGAGCTATGAATTATATATTTTACTTCCTCATGCATCACCATAGGAACAAACAGTTTTCCATGGAACATCATTCAATTCTAGACATCCTATGACCATCCCTCATAAGAATCATTACAGTCCACATGATTATGCATCGCTTATACCTATGAGTCTCCCCATTTTAAATCTTCCACCGTTGGTATTAGATATGACTTCATTATCATCTAATCCAGATGAACCGTGCCAACATCAATTCTTGAATCAATGTGTACGTTTGCAAACTCTTCAACCACATTCTGAGAGTCTACAGATTACCAAACTAGCACATTATGAGACATTCTAGTCAATGAAATAGATATTACACTATCATGTGTTTTAAGAGATGGAGAAATTGTAATCTGGGAGAAATTCAATACAACTCCACTTTGGAATGTTCACATCACACTGAGAAAATATATACCTCAAGATATTTTGAGCTTTGAAGAGCTTAATGCATAGCCAAATTAGGTAATGTCGCGAACACATCCTTGTGAACATGACCACCAGCACAACTAGTTCATGGGATCAATAGTCAAATTCATTGGAATGTTACTACCTATACCCATAAGATTTCACTCCCAACTATTTCATCAGTACGTACCCCGTGATGAGGTTGAAAGCATCACAAAACATCTCAAACACCACCACTTCTTCTGAAAAGCAGGAAAATGGAGCACTGACTATATTCCCCTTCAGGTAGCTGAATTCTACATAATAATACACACTCCACACAAATTCATGGTCCTTCCTAGTCAAGGCCTCTAACAAAGCTTCTAATCTAGATAACTCAGGTATGAACCTTTGATAATAGCCTTTGAGAACATAAAAGCTGGGAACCACCATCAAATTCATTGGTTCATTCAAAAAATAAACTCAAACCCTTGATAGGTCAAATTTCACACCATTCTGGGACACAACATTTCCAAAGGAGTTCACCTCTTACATAAGAAACATGATCTTGGGAAACTACATGTAGAGTTGGTGGTGTCTAAGAACATGTGGGGTAGTCATGAGATTCTCAACAATATCCTTCTATAATGATGAGTAGATAAGTAGGTCGTTGAAGATTATAAAGATGAATGATCTAGGAACTCATGAGAAATGGATTTCATATGTCCCAGGAACAAGTCTAGTAAATTCGTTACAATTAACGAGATGAAAACGATCATGAAGTTACCATACCAGCACCTAAAATAAGTCATTAGTAAATAACCTTACTTTATGCTCAAATAGAGATATCTAGACTACATACAAGTATTTCAGAACCAATATACCCCTCTCAGTTGCTCTAAAGGTTCATCTATACTTGGAAGTGGGTATTTTTCTTGACTATCACATAATTCAACATTATGTAGTCTATAAAAAATTGCAGACCACCTTATGGATTTTTTACAAATAATATTGGATCACCACACAGCGACACAGTGACATGAATATTATTTTTCTTCATCATGCCATCAATATGAATTTCGATCTTCCACAACTCAAAAGCATCTATTCGGTAAGGAAATTTAAAAAAAATACTTACAGTAGGATGTAATTTATTTCTAAAATCATAGTCACATAGAGGGGGTAGAGTTACAAAATACTTGATAAAAACATCCATGAAATCCCCAAAAACACTATGAGCCTCCACCATCTGTACATCCACCAATTTCACACTAAACTTAGCCAATATTTATTGAAGAATCTACACAAATCTATTACACACCTGACATATTTGACCACCAATGACAACCACTTATTTTCTATGTATGTCTTCATACATTAATATCCTCTAGAATCAGTAAATAACAACATGTATAGATGACCATTAGTCAATTCTCTTGATGATATCACATGGTTTCATCTACTGCAAGAAGCGATCCCCAATGGACTTATGTGGCCCTTCATTAGTCTATATCCACAACATACATCATACAAGATGGTCAGACCTTTCACTAATGTAATAAACTATAAGGGACAAAGAAGTATCTCCATGTCTAGTACCAAAACATGGGATATAAAGTTGTGAGAACTACCTATATGTTACCTTTTTGTTCTACTTTCTTGAGTGGTTGTTTATCATTTGTAGATTATATGCTAGAAACTGTGGATTATTACTGATATGTTGTATCATGTTTACTGCTTACTGTATTTCTTTACTTCCATGTATTCACTAACTATTAGGCACAGATATTTGGGTGGTTGCCTAATGGGACATTGTCTCGCACCCTTTTGGGTCATGCTTTTGGGCCCAAATAGATTATGTTGTTGCAGTTATAGATAAGTGAAAACACCTTTCTACTTCAGGTTCATGATTGCACTGGATCTTGAGAGCATGGGACCAAGCCGAGGCTTGCGATGCTGAGGAGTTTCTCATCTGTTTTTCTTTTGTACATTGGATTTGTATTGTGTTCAGCATTGTGAGTTGTTTGGCTGTTTTTCCTAGTCATATATGTATCATGCATCATTTACATATACTTATTCTCCAGTTGTTTATTTGTTAGTCTTCCGCTATTTATCATTTACTATTGTATGTATGTCTACTGTTTCTACTATTGTTGTTATTTGTTATATTTTCCGCTGTGTACTCTGCCAATGAGGGCATAGTTTCTCCACAATCACACCAAAGGCCCTCACTGCTAGTCTGCAGGCTCTGGCGTTTGGGGAAATGCGTTTGAGGGCATGTGGCCAACCAGGTACGAGGATCCTCTTGGTGGCTTCCAAAACTAATACGTTACAAACATGACAATCAAAGGAGTGTGAAAATTTCGAGTCAAAGAAATCTCAATCACCTGTATGGAAAAAACTGATCTTATGTATAATGATCATTGACCCTGATGGGACTCTTGTCTCTGTATTGTCAAACTAACAATGATGAGATCCTCTACCCCTCTACAAAACAATACCTCCCCATCATTGATTGGATCTATTTCACAATAGAACACCCAAAGTTTGGCCTCGACCTACCCCATCTCTGCTCGGTCAATAAAAAGCATGTAGTCCCTCCTATTGAAATGACATGGTTGACAACTACTATTTAGTTGGGTGTTGAACCTTCCCACCTACACTATATTAAGACCAAACAACCATCAATGAGTAATTATTAAGATTGATATGGGATCCAAAAGTGAAACAAATCGGTACCAAGTTCACAGGAAAAGCATGGGGACCTGAAGGATGAAATGGGAACTATTGAGGTCAACTCCCCACCTATAGAATTATGAAATCCCATTTCACCTTAGACCTACTAATAGTAGCGTATCCTATAGAATATTTCATTTTGATCCCCTCTCATGGTATAACGTATCAGGAGTGCATTATCTCAACTAACACTACCATCTTATAGACCTCTAAGAATGTCAAAATTGTAAAGGGAGTTAATGCATACAGGAGAGAGGGGACTTGTTCCCCCTAGATGTCTTGCATGAAACTCCTCATTAATAAATATATCCTTGAAAAATTTGAAAGAGATTATTGAACTTCATATGAAAATCAGGTATTAATATACCCCCCTAATGGGGGGAGTTTAACTCCCGCCTCCTCTCAGCATTCATGGTGGGTGAATGGAATTACTCCAATAACTAGTTCTTGTCGTTATCCCATAAAATATCCGCCCCTTCCCACTATCCTATGTATAATGTCTACTATTAATATGAAGCTCCCTACATCTTTCCCACTATTAGAGGAACCCAATAATTCCTCAGAACCGAGATCAAAATGAAGTTCATCACAAACTCCTCGAGAAAATTCAAAATCTTGATATCGAAAATTCTACTCTCATTCATTCCTTGAGACTATCATTGGAAAACACATAACATCTTATTACAATGATCAATCTACTCTACATGATAAACCCTTTGTCGATCAATAGGGTCAGCCTACTGAACCTCCACTCCCTACACTACACACGGACAAAGACCAGGTACCGTAGATGAAAAAGAGATCAAGGAATACATAATTCTAAGTACTATAAAATATTTATTAAGATTAATTTTATTTAATTTAACTAAAATTTTTATCCAAACAATTTTCCTTATATTCCCAAATTTAAATCAGAAGAAAAGTAACCATGACGCATGTATGATTAATAGAGTCTCTACCCTATAAAGAGTGAAACCACAATTGGTCATTTAGTAAGCTCAGAGTCCTTGTATCATATCGCTGGGGGCCCTAAAATCCTTATTCCATGCTATTCATCCTTGATAAATGTCTTATAGTGTGTTTACTAAACACTATTACTGTACTAGCACATGAAATCCTCACATTTCCTTACTATATACTTCATCCTATATCTCAACCATCACATATGATATAGTTTTTTAATGATCCCTCCCATTAATATTGACATCTTAAGATGGAAATAAATAAATATAGAAAATAACCCATGATTCCTTCCTCCAGCAGGCGTCGAGGTGGCAACGAGTACCAAAGGATTTCAAAAACCACAAAATGGGAGCCATTGCCCTTTTATAGTAACCATGATACAGAGATAAAATGTATCATCTTTAAAAACAACTCTAACACATATGTAAAAGAATCCCAAAATGCATCCCACATACATGTTTAAAATATTAGTGCTACAAATACCATAATCTCCAATGTAAGTTCCAAAAGAAAAAATCAATGTGGTGACACATAAGCTATCAAAATTTCAAATCTAGTAAGGTTGAGAATGGCCTTATAAATTCTCAATTACATTATAAATCTATTTTAAATAGATAGGGTGAGAATATAAGTATAATCCGTATGGAATCAAAAGTATCTCCTGTGGAAGTGGTGAATTAAACTAATTCCCTTATGAGAAAACAATAGAAACTAGTATCACATAACAATGTATACTATCCACCCAAACCTCACTAAAGGCACAGTAAATGAATAACACAAACTAAGTAATGTACTATAAAAAGCACATCAATATTTGGGTACCCTATACCAATTCTCACTTGATAACTGCTTATTCCATAACAGAAAACATTCTTAAGCTTCCACACTCTCTACCAAGACCTATGTCACAACCCAGTCACTCACACCTGGCCCCCAGAGCAAGATCCACAACAATGTATTATAAAGATCACCACATCCCACCCACACACACATGGGCCACAAATATAAGTCATTCAGAAGACACCCGTAGTGGACACCACATATGATCCCATAGAAACCAAGGAATGAATGCCCGCCTATAGATAGCGGTCCTTATAACTTCACCACAACATGCACAAATAATCATGGGATAAAAATACCTAGAAGAGGGATTCAGGAAAATCCCATAAAAATTCATCCATCCTCCCATGGGTTGTTTGGAAGAGTCACCACGCCATGATAATGGGGGAGTTTGGGACCGAGTACTCACCCATAAGGGGTGTTTATACAAATCATTAAGAAAACATAGCACATATATATTTAATATTAAAAAAATCTCAACATAATGGTTATTCTGAAATAGACAACAATACTACAAAACCATATTTCACTGCTGCCTCTAAATTCATATATCAACCTCATCAACAATCACATCACAAGTTGATAAATAAGATCCATTCACAACAAGAAACCAAATAAAACATACCCCATATAACTTATTAATCAAATTATATTTCTTTATTAAAATTACATATTTTAATTACATACCTACCTTGTAAACACCTAATCATTGCATGAAAAATCCATAAATCCCAAACCACATAGAGGAAAAAGAACCACATTAAGGAAACTGACTTCATATTTCTACCCAGTTCAATACCCTTACCAACCACTACCATCATCATTCTACTATTTCATTCCACTTAAGCCATCAACCTTGCAAAAATTGCCAAACACACATTCAAACTCAGAAAAACAACCAAACACAATCATCCCCCAATAGCCCTACTATATAACACCACCATACTCATAACACCTAGAAAAATAAAATTATCACAACCCAAACCTATATACACACTAGTAAAAAATCTCTTGCATACCTCAATCAATCAATCACAAATCCCAAGATTCCATTACACCACCCATACCACCCCACCATACATATGTTCTCTCAACTCCAACAGCACACAGCCACACCAACCATGTGACAGAACAAAACCATAAAAAACAAAATAGATCCATACAAAATAATGTAATTCATATTCAGATGTAGGAATCACTCATTCTTTAATACCACAATGATGATTTAGGGGTTGTCACTGAAGAAGTTCAATCCAATGGAATCAATTTAATTAACCAAATATTTATAGTTAATAAATTTCATATATATACTTCCATTCAAAAAAATGTCCAACCAGAATTCATCACAATTCATCCCATGTGCACAATCAGTGGTCTCGAATGACCACTATTTTTAGTAGGGATATAGTCGTGATCGATCAAAAAATAAATAAATTTTAAAATGGAAGAATAATTTACTTTTCCCAAGACCATTTTTATAGTTTTTACAGTATATTCAATTATTATTATTATTAAACTTCGATTCAAATGACTTTACGTGGGAATCATTTATACAACCACTCCATATGATAAACACAAAAAAAGAGAGTCAACGGGATCCATACCACAAGCAGTAGATGATAATAAAATCCTCTTTTTTCCAAATTGGGGGTGCACAAGGCTCTATGGTAACAGAATCCATGGTTGAAACATAGATAATGGATTTTCCAGGAAGAAATAATCTGGGAAAGAAATGTTTGTGGAAATATTGGTAGAAATATTAGAGGGAAACATACATGGAATAAATGGTATCTACTTCCGAATATCCATATCAAATATCAATAGAATAAAGGTATCAAAATATGATAAATCCACATCATGATCAATAATATTTATTTTGGTAATTTAGAAGACTCATTATTTTTAGAAAAATCAAATATATGATTTATGGAATGTTAAATAACATAAAAATACTAACATATAGTTTAAACTCAATTTAAATCAATATAAATTCTTAAGGTGTGATTATGGAAACACTAATAAAAACATTAGATTGAAAAACAATTTATGTGACTCACCATTGGATGATTCACAACAGTGATTTCCTAGAGGATGACTCATTGGTGGAAGAGTCACCAGTTTGATCTACTAATGATGAAATGAACCTATAGAGTCATAGTTCAGTGAGTCACTTTTTATTAAGTCACCATTTGATGATATATCATTTAGTGGGTAACTATTTAGTGAGTCATCGTTTGATAAATCACCATCGTGACTCACTGTTGTGACCCACCATCAGATAGTAACCATTAAAAATTTAAGATTAGTGATTCAATATTAAGGGTCATCGTGGGAGATAACAATGGTCGACTCACCATCACAACTCCCTGATCTGAGCTACTAGTAGATGATTCACTGTCGGGAGTCACCTTTAAGACTCACTATTGTGACCTACCATTACCACCTACTTGTGTGTGTCACCATTGAAACACACCAGTCTTAACCATAATCAATGACACACTTCTAGAAATTTATGGAGGTGAGTCCCCAACGTGACTCACAATTTGGATTACCTTCTATTGGAAGATATGAAATTTGAAAAACTCTCGAAATGTGTCTCAATTACCTCCTGAACAACTCAAACAGAATATTTTGAAAAAAATAATGAACCTTATTGGAACATGCCTTATACATGTAAATGATATATATTGCTATGTGAAAGTCACAAAAATTACCTATACCAAAGTGGAAATGTGAAAACATCACCAATGATTTGGTCATTATATTTTACAAAATTTTTTAAAGATATAATGTCAATTTAGATCAATTAAATCACCATATATTGTCATAAAACATCCTAAATAATAGTGTATATTTCTCTCTTGATCATCTTGATAAATTATATATTACTGAATTGGTAGGTCTCATGGTGTACCATATTCTATTTTATCTCCATGGGGTCATAGGTTTGTCTTTATTTTATGATAATTTATTTAGTATTCTCTTCAAAAAAAATTAGGTTTCAGTAATACATATTGTACTTTTCCTAATTGTAAATCAATTAGGACAATTAGAACAAAATATTATAAGTTGAGATATTTTTCTACAAATTACAATGTTCATTAAGATCAATACCTTCTTTTGGACTAGTTTTCATAAAACTTCATATTTCAAATGATCATTTTGTTGGATCCTTATAATTACATCTATCAAAATTAGTGTAGAAATACAACATATTAGGATGAATTTTGAGAAATAATTATCTTGGTACATGATCTTTCATAGAAAATGGTTGTTAATGTAAAATCCATTGATTACCACATCAAGGAAACCTAGGGTCTAATTATAATTTATCATAATGCTCATCAATGTGATCTAGAATTTGATGTTATTGGGATGGAATTTCGGTGAATTTTTCCAGTAAAGAGGTTTATGATATTATTAAATCAATGAATGTTGAGCCCTATATATAATATCTCTTTATATATTCTTAATCGATTAGATATGGTAGCTTATCTATGAGGAATTCATATAAAACTCTCTCAATTGCATGAACTGTTAAATGCATCTCCCCAAAGGATATAAAATATTTACCAATCACAATGAATTAAATTAGAGGTCATATCATGTGATGATTATATTTAGTATAAATATTAACCAATATAAATCATTGTACATAATGAATAAATTCTATGGAATATGAGTAATCACATCGATAATGTCATCAAGGTGAATTGAAATTTAATGAATATAGAACAGATACCAATGATGTGATGATGTAAATATATACACATTTGTTTTTATTTGAGTGACTGAACTATGAGGTAATTATTCAATTTAATGGTGTAAAATTTAGTGCCAGGATATTTTAAGAAATAATTTTTCTCAAAAAAAATTAATTTCATTGATTACGTGTAATAATGAAACACATAGTTAAAATAAACGATGATATACAATTTAAGTATTATTATTTTATCTAATTGTTATCAGCATACCATTGGAATAGTGTGTATTACTATAATTAAAAAATTACCTAAAAGCAATATTTTACATAGGTATAAAATTAATTAGTTGATTATAATATTGTAATAAATTAATTTAAAATAGTTTTATTATAAATATTGATATCTTGATAAATAAAATATTATAATGTTATAATTTTTTTATTTATTATGATAAATAAAATTAATAAAATTTATAAAAAATTTAAAATTATTTTATTTAATTTTTTACATTATGTATTAAAAAAATGTTATAACATTCGACTAATATTTAATCTATTAATGGGATAGGAATAAATAATTTTTTTAAAAAATATTACATTCTAAATAAATAGGTTATGTATAAGCTTGTGATTTTATTAAAATTATTTTATTCAACTTATTATTATTTAATCCTAAAAAAGGGACTTGTATTAATATTTCATGTGTTTCAACTGCAGTAAATTGAAGACTATAATTTTTCATTATAATGAACTGTAATTGTGGCAAAAAATTTCACCTCAAGAAAAGGTAAATATGTTTATCATATTTAGAAACTAAATGATATGTTTTTCATTTGAAATCATAATTCACATTGGGTGATGTTATATAGACTCCTATCACATTTGGATCAATATTTACTTTTTTAAAAAGAATTCATTAAAAATAAACTATATATTATTTAATGAAAATGAAAATAAAAAATGTCGCTCTCTTAATTTTAAAAATCAGTTACATGTTTAGATAGGGGAAAATAAATTTGTGAATTTATCTAAATTAATATTTTATAAAGATGTTATCATTTTCAATATGAAAATATATTTATAATATTTATGTATAATATAATTACCTAAACGCTTGTAGAACACAAATAATGTTTTTCTTCAATAAATATAATAATAAAAAATGTTATTTTACAAATCATCAAAAAATATAATATTGTTCAATTTTAGTGTTCCTTGAATATTATACCTGTATTTAAAATTATTAGGATATTTTCATGAGATATATTTGAATCCCATATTTTTTCTACGGTCCTTAATGTTATATTTAAGGAATTTTTTGATAAATTACATTAATTATATTTTATAATTATTAATATTTAATTAAATGGTTTAAAATTGAACTAAATTATATCATCTGAAAAAGGAAAGTAATCTTGTTTGAAATATAAACCACAGTCCATTTATGAGTATCTTTTCCATTTATGGATATATTTTAAAGGATTAATATTTGAAGAGTTATTACCATTGTTGAAGTTATAATAGGTTATCTAAGGTTTTAATTAAAAGGATAATGTTTAAAGCCCCACTAAATCTTATAATGTTTTTATTTTTATTTGATTTTTTTTAAAAAAATACTAGATTATATTTGAATATATGTATATTTGGAAAAATTCATCTTCAAAATGAACTGTTTATATATTATTCTTTTAAAAAATTCCACGAGACCGATCTGCTCACATATTAAAGAGGAACCATCATTTCTATTCATTATACCAAATTTAAAAATTATATATTAAAAATACCCAATAAAGGTATATTATAAAAATAATTATAAAAAATATAGAGGTTCGGTTAATCATAACAGAACAATAATAGGATCCTTAAGATGAGATCTAAAGGAGTTCTTTTAGAGGAGTGGTAATAGCCTTAGCTCATCAATTTATTTTTACTTAATCTTTTACCTCATATAAATATGGGTTACTTATGATAATATAATGACAGTAGAATCATAAATATTTTGTATTATTATTATTATGCTAATGAAAAAAATATTATCTACCAAATTTCCCATCAAATGGAAAGTGAACGTTTTGGTCATGCATATGAACGGCTTACCACTTCAACATAGAGATGAAAATAATATTTCTGCACCACAATTTTTCTAAATTAATTACAATGTTATTAATGTTTATATATAAAATTAATTACATAATTATTGATATGTAATGATAATTTCATGTCATCATTTTTACATTTAAATATTTTGGAAATCGATAATGTCTCCCTTGCACATTGGTAGACTACAACCTCCTTAAAGTGATATTATTTTTTTCATTTCCTTATATCATTAATGGGAATTAGTTTTATTTTATAAATATATATGATTTATATATAATAATAATAATTTTGAAATGTTAAATAATAGTTAAATTTTCTCATTTTATCCTTTGAAATATGAAATCATTGTTAATGGTTACGTATTACCAACCATTTCAATTAATGACTTAATTCATATATCTATCTAGAAATTTTATGGATCATCATAATTCAATATATATAATTTTTATATATTTATTATGAAAACAATGATGATGGGACCGTGATCATTTTACGTGTATCGGAACTATATAAATCACTCTCTAACGAATTATTGAAACATTTTACACAAGGAAATGTGGATTTTAATAACAAATTATTCATAAAAGCTTGATAGAATGATACTAATGGATAACATATGATATTATATGTTGGTAAATGATTTATTAATATATTTATTATTATTTAAATTTTATTTCACATTGTAATAGTTATCATTCAATTCTGGTGAAATTAATGTTAATAATTTACATTGGAATCTCATTTTTTATCGGGAACGATTATGATGATGCTTCTAATGATTAAATTTTTTATGTAATCTATAAATAAAATCATGAAATTATTTATCCTCTACTTATTTATAAATAATTTTTTATATTCATTTTCATCTCATAAACTACTCATGATACTTATAAAATGATTTTTAGTAAAATAAACTATATTTTTATTCATGAAGGAAAATAATTTCCCTTATATGTCCTTATTAAAATAAATTTATTTAAATACTGTGTTCAAAATTCAAATATGATTTTTCAAAATCATTTTCCACAAAATTTTACTTTTTATATTATGTTTTAAAATGATGATTCTTTTTATTTTCTGAATAATGTACCATTTAATTTTTTAAAAAAATGTAAAATAAGTATTTTTTTAACTTACATGGAATGAAAAAAGTTTCTTATAATCAAGACCAATATAGTTATTAAATAATCCAATTAAATTTTTGAAGTATATTTTCAAAGAAATTATATTATTTCATATCTTTAAAATGATATTTTAAAAAAAAAATTGAAACTTAAAATGATATTTCCCTCAATAATTGATCTATGTTAATATTTAATGGATTTTTTATGTATGTCGATATCCTTCTATGATACATAATTACAATTGAAGATATAAACCAATGATAACATCCAAGATCATTAATTCAATGCATAATTATATTATTTATTTATGGGCGATTATATGAAATTCGTTTGATGTAACACCCAAAAAATTTATGGAGTGTATCTTTTTGAATTTAATTATTGTGACAACGTACATTGGATGCAACACCAAGCATAACCATACAATGAAATGAATTTATAACAGAATTGTTAAATTGGAAGGGTGATATATTTTTAACTAGATTATGATATTTTTAAATAATAATTTTTTTAACATTTACCCTATAGATTTTATAGGTATATGGGAAAAATAATTGCAATTTTACGCATAAAAACAATGTTTTTTAAAGGAATTTCCCACCTAAAATGATAAAATTTTAAAAAATAAATTTTAACTCATTGATAAATTTTATTTCAAATAATGATATTTAATTTTTAACTTGGAATAAAAAATATAAATTGGTTGAATTATTTGTTTTTTAGATAAGTTATATTTTTTGATGAATAGTAAGAATTAACAACTATTTTATTGAAAACTGATTTGTCAAGAAAATTAATTATAAAGTTAAAATATATTATAAATTTAATGTACAGTATAAATAGATGAATTATAACTCACTAAAGAATGTTTTGGAATTAGTGGTTAATTTATAACAAAATTTGATATAAAAACATTTGAATAATTTGGATATTTTCACTTTAAAATCCCATTTTATCACCACGTCTAGGAGATTAATTTTAAATTCATACAAGATAATTCTATTCTCAGAATTATGAAAAATTTATTTAATATTTTTAATCATAATTTTCTAATTTTTTTAATATTTCACTTTTATTTTTTGACAATATGAAAAGTGAAATTATGATTTTTAATTTCCACTATTAAGGATAAAGCTGGTAATATTGAGTAAAAATAATTATATATATATATTACTTAATTACATTAATAATATTCCTAATTTTATTGGATGAGTTTTTAGTGACAATAATGATCATTCAGACTATTTTGTAGCTTCTTAGTGTTACTTGGATGACTTTAATCATTTTATCATGTTGTATTTTATAAAAAGAAAAATATGTCATACAATTTTCTAAATAATTAATACATTTTTAATGTAAGGTCATTTAGAATATACCATTGACTATAAGAAATAATTATTTATATAAAATGATTATATTTATCATTGTGATTTATTTTTTTATTTTTGTGAAATAAATAATTATCTTTTAGGATTACATAGTGATGATGTAGTAACTATATAATTAATGAAATTATCAAGTAGATGATTATAAAAATTTTAAAATAAATATAATTTCAGGTAATTATAGTCCTAAAAGAATTTTATTTATTTATTTAACAATATATTGAGATGTTAATGTGTTTTCTCAATGATAACATGTGTTATTGGTTTTTTAAAAAGTTAGAGTAATGGATAATGTCAAAGACAACATTCATGTTATAATAAAGTAAATAATATTCTACTAAATAATATAACTGTCAAAAAATTATATAATGATAAAAAATGATTGAAATTTTTTAATATATTATCCACTATTCATTTATGTATATTTTTTCATTCCATAGTAACAATATTTCTCCTTAAACTGTTAAAGTCTCTATTGTCATGGTATAATTAAATGTGATTAATGAAGTGTTAAAAACAATATATAAGGGTATTAATGTTACCTAAACATCTGTTAAATATTATTGGATGTGATAATTTAAACCCCATCTCATATTATCATTCCAATTACTCACTTTTTTCTATTATAATTCCAAAATAATTTATATTAACTATTATTTCTAGAGTTTCCAAATGTCCCCCGCACCACAATTAAAAATGGTTCCATCCACATACACATATTTAAAAAACATTAACTTTATAGATTTAAAAAATATTTAAAATATATCATCCTGAGATACTTATCATATTTTGAGAAATCATGGCCTCTAAATAATACCAACCATAAATCCCTTGAGAAGATATCTAAAGGATGTCGTTCAATGATGTGGTAATCATTTTTACCAACCCATCAATGATGATTTTTCTTCTAATTCCTCTTAATGTATTTTTCCTTGATGATGTAGTATATAAAGTTCAATGTATATTAATAGATGTTATTATGACTATTGTATAAACATATTCCACTTTCTACACATCCTATGAAAAATGAAAGCACCACGTCCGTGTATGTACAGATTATCATATCCAAGCCATGGTGAACACTATATTCATTGACACAACACATGGATGGGTACAATGTTAGATTTAATAAACATTTATGATATCTATTATTTGATATTTATTCTACAAAAATCAATATAACATCAATATACTTACCAATTCATCAATAATTTAATGATACTAATGCTCATAGATACATACAACATGTTGTCTCTACAACATGATGTTATTCATTTTCTACGTTCACCAGTAATAAATGATTTTTAAAATATATATAATTAATACATATTATATAAACAAAATTAATATCACTGTTGAAAATTTAAATTCTTTTCTAATCAATGGGTTATTACAAGACCAAAATTGGATATTATAATGAAGCAGGTAACACAAGAAAAAATCTTAATAACCAAATATTCTTAACATAAGGGTGATAAGATGATATAGAGGAACGTATATGATATCATAAATAGTAATATGGTTCATGAATAAATTAATTACATTATTTAAACAATTTTATAGTATGTTCATATCTATACAATGTACATCAGAACTAATGTAAGGTGTATTTCAAAATATCATTATTATTTGATATTTTTTATGTCTAAGTCACCACTATAGAATATTTTTGCCCAATGTACATGTTTTATAAATATATTTGAAATTTATTTTACTATTATCCTATAAATTGTTACTGTTTTTTATAAATGCTAAGAAAAATTAAACGGTTTTAAAGGAATGTTTTTTCATCTTCCAAATGATCTATTTTTTCACTTTTTCGACAAGAATTCATTAGTAATGGGTATTCATCAATTATAAAATTAGTGGAATATTATTCCATCATGTCACATTAATTTTTTGAAGCATCCATTACAAGTTAATTATATTATTTTCATTGATATTTTTTCTTTTATATCTACATGAATCAATAAAAAATTTATTTAAATGTAAAAAAATTGGCATTTCTCTAAATAATGTTCCAATTATGATATTAGAGTTTTTCCCCTAATATGAACACCCATTTAAGAATATTATGCTTAATTTAAAATGATCTATTATGAAATCATGTAACATATTTTATTTAATGGAATAGGATCAGTTTGAAGGTGGATATTTAATTTTATACAAATTGTGGATTCTTATTAATGTGTTGAAATTTCATATGATAGTTTATAATTTAATATTTTGTATTTTATATATTCCACATAATTATAATTATGAAATAATTGAACATATTTAGTGATTTGAGGGACCCACTATAGTCCCCTTATTTATAAGTATGTGTCATGATAAAAAATAATTATGGAATTGATTGTATCCTTACACGTCTATGTGTGGGGTCATGTACAAATCCATGATGGTATTTTTTTGATGTCATGTATTATTAATTACATCATTATATGATTCTCCAATGATAATCCATGTGATTAATTGGTTATAATAATATATATTTGTATTGTTCTTTCTAGTGTGATTATTTATATGCAATTATTGTGTTATAATATATTACAAACATATTATTCTTCAGAATCGCTTTAAGTGGGATATGTTTCAGTTATTCACCTTTACTTTTTGTTTATGCTTATTTATTCATGATAACTGTCTATATATATATACCAATATTGATCATCTTTGATCACCCATTTTCTAAATTTCATAATTTCCTAGGATTAAAAGAATTATAGATATAAAGGGTTACACTAAGGGGATTTGTGGTGATCAAAATGATAAAATAATTTTATATTTTATGTTTTAATTGTAATTTGAATTCCAAATATGTCTCTAGTTTATCATTTCTACTAAACTGTATGGACCAATGGGATGTGATTCCTTGTCAATGTAAAAATTTAATGCACCGACTCTGGGCTACTAGGTATGGTGTCATTACTGTTGTTATCAGAGGATGTTTATTAGAAAATGTTATAATTATATTTATGAAACATAGATATTGAAACCCAACACTATGAATAAATTTTGAAAATATGTCCATGATAACATCCTATATATTTATTAGAGACCATTGAAAAAATATGATGAACTTAAGGATTTCTATATTGAGAATGGGTAATTCTATAGAAATATTCTAAATTAATCTCTACGACTATCATTAAGTTTTGTGATTCTCAAACTATTATTTTTATTTTAGTCAATGGATGGAAATAGAAAGAACTGGTTTAAAATATAATCTAATAAAATGAGTCAACATTGGTTTCATGGATTGAATAATCATTATGCTTCTGAAGAATTATGTTGATATAATTTGTTTAACATGATATTTAAAAACACCATCATGGATTTATGAGTTTAATATTCATAAAAACAATTTTTACGTTTTATATTATTGTATTTAACCAGTATCACAATTATTTTGGATGAAATTTGTGTGAAATAAACCAATTGCATTAGTATCGGTAAAAATGTAATTTAAATAATAACCCACTTCAGTTTTGGGACATATGTGTAATGTTAAGGATAAAAAATAGAGTTTGTATGGTAATTAAATTTAATTTAAATATGAATTATTCTGTTATTTGTGACACAAAATGAAACATTCTAGATAACAGTTTTGGTTAAAACATTTCGTTAATGTTTAATATATTTAAGTAATTATTGAGGGTTATTATAACATTTTTGAAAATATTTTAATAGTTTTTGAAAAAGGAAAACCTAGAGGTTGGGTGACAACCCATCATATCTAGAAACACCACGTGGATTAATTTAACAACTGGTCTACTAGGGCCCATGTCGTTACTACCCCAAGATCGCCTTTTATATCCCATGGATGGCAACTAGCACTGAAAGGAATATCCCTAAGAAATGTAAAAGAAATCCCTATTAAACATGTAAACACACAGTCCCAGAATACAATGAGCACAACCCACATAGTAAAACATCATTAGTAAAAAGTTGTATACTATAAGTAAAGGGTAAAAAATACAATTCCAACTGAAAAGTACCACAACAACATAAAAACCGCTCAAATTATCATCCACCATAGTTTTTACCTAAAGGGTAAGTTCAAATAATGGTCGTTCATCACTATGGAACGTCACGTCTAAAGGTCCACCTCTTAGAACCATTTAGTCATGGCTCTCAAACCTCGGTTAAAACAGTCCATTGTCTTCACAAGACACAACAATGTGCGGGTGATGTGGGTGAAGGGTTGAGTATAACAATACTCAGTATGGACCCCTAGAGCCCAGAATGTATCCCAGAGCTCCACAAATGAAAAACCACAACGCTAAACCTTAATAAAAAATCATGAAGCAATAATCATATCACAGTAGGTATACTACTCAAAGATCAATAATACAGATTATTATTCCTAATATATATCATCTTATTCCATTAAGATATCCCCCAAATCATCCAAAATGTAGTTATTATACTATCGATCAACTCTTGGACATAAGTTTTTGTTCCACAACTGGCCACTGAGTGGCTGGTCCTCATTAGGTCACAGTACTGCTGATCAACACAGGGTCTCTAGAATGGGTATCCAAAGAGGGTTGTTGGGATGATTATCTAAACAGGTTCGCATGAATGCTAATCCAAATAGGGTCGGAAGGTGATGATCCCTGATGGCCCAATCTAAAACCTGTCCTCGTTAGGTGGTTATGATGTTGAACCACATAGGGTTTTTAAGATGCACATCCACACTGGGTCTCTACATCAATGACAACCAGTTAGAGGATCCCCTGCACATGGTGAAATCGAGTTCCATAGAAACATCCCCTCAAGATATCCATCTTACCTCGACCACAACTATTTAATACATAGTAGTAACTCAAAGGACCTCCATGTCATAATGGATCCAACATGACAGAGGGAGTGTCAATCAGATGCTTGTTTTGTGAGTTATAAGTGTTTTAGTACCGATGGACCTACACGATCGATCCAACCATGATGTACTTCAGATTTCTCTAAATTTCAATTGATGTATACCAAAAGGAATAAATCAAACTAAGGATATAGGTTCAATATACGGTTCATCAAATAGACTTTTGGATTGCAGGTTATTCAATTTTAAGTGAAACTAGGCTTGGATGTGTCTAGGTCTGGTCTGATCTGGTCGTGCTGACCCGACCCGGTCCAGGTCGACCCGACCCGGCTTGGCCCAAACCGTCCTAGGCCATGCCATGGTCCAGCCCGGCCCGCATATGATGCATGACTGACACGCAAAGATGCACGACCAGACCCATAGGGTCATGGACAAGGCATCATTGGGGTGTGGCCCGACCTATCCTGTAGGGGTTCACGACCCTGACCGCAATAGGGCATGTGTCCCACCCTAGCTAGCACGAGGGAAAACACTGCCACCCCCTTTTATGCTAATGGCTATTCCATTTGGGATGTCAAACAAAGACGACAAGTGGTTCCATATGGTCACCTGTGAAACTAGCAAGGAGATGGTATATGCCTCAATAGCATCGAGTCGCGACCACCTCCAGTGATGCGTGACGGCGTGCCATAATGCCTTTGATGTCGGACTGTGCTAGCCACCCATCTGACCAATGTGTCCTAGTTCCACGACCTCCTCCTACAGTGCACCACCTCCACTAAGGCCGAACGGTGCTAGTCACCGCCATCACCTACTAGAACCGTTCACCAATGTGGGGTCATCAGATTTCATTGGGCCACTGGGTGACCTTTGGTGGTCTTTATTTTCATCTGATCACACCTATGGTCATCCATGTTCGTCTAGTTCTCTATTTGACCCTACGATTTGGGTTCCATCAAACCTGAAAATTCACCTGTGTAGAGCACATCAATAAACACGAGGAGGAGGGATCATGACTTGTTCATTTGTTCTATTCCCTTTGCATTAGCATCATAACATGGGAGAAGAAAAAATACAAAAAAACTCTACAAATTTATACATGACAATACACTACATCATCAGTCATTGGAGAGCGTCCCACATTTGAAGATGGGTTGGCGTTCATAGATCTCGAAGCTAGACTCCAATGTTGCTGATCCAACAACAATCATCTCTACTTGCTTGAGGGATATGTTCTTCATAAAGAGGCTCCTCCAAAACCATCATCTCAAAAAACAACACCCTTTACCAAAAAATTCCAAAAAAACCCCAAATGAGTGAATAATGGAGTTATAAATACAACACATATTTATGAGAGGTTCATTAACTAGTGAAATTATTTATCCTCTTTAATTGAATTTTAGTTTGTTACACATTTTTTTAACTGAGAATTTAATGTCTAACATTAAATGACCACCCACAACTTGTGGTCCTCTCTATGAATTCCTAAATTAGAATGGAGGATATTTAATATTAATTAGACGTATTTTATTATTTGTCCATGAAAACCACAAAAAAAACTTCTTCTCTAATCCCACATCGGTCAAGAATGATACTTTTTTTAAGTGAATCTCAGTGCTGCGAGTCCAATGGTGCCCTCTAATTTCAATTCCGAGCACCTGTACAAATGTTAAGATTTTCTAGTAGTACGTTTACAGAATGAATCTTAAGGAAGTTTAATTTTTTTTGGGCACACCGGGCACCGAAATCAAACACCGTCAAATTTCACAGCATCGTAATAGTTCTATATAATATAAAAATATTACATGGAAAATACAGGTCATTACATTCTCCCCACCTTAGGGATTTTCATCCATGAAAGCCATAACATATTCTACGGAAATAAATGGGTTTACTAAGCCCAAATATGATCCTGTGGATTCCATGTGTTCTTCCAGATATTCCCATGCTGCCAGAAAATGTGCACTGGATGTATCAATCATCCACTAAATGCATCATCCTCTTTATCCTCAATATCCACTAGAACCTCTATAAACCCCCCCCCCCATAAATTTCAATCGTTCCCCAGTCGATAAAGTGCGATGGATCATGCATGTACTTACTCAGATATGGAATGTGGAAAGCATCATGCACCTGATGCATTGTGGGGGAAGAGATAGGTGATATTCCACATCACCAACTCTAATTATAACCTGAAAGGGACCAATGAACCACCATGATTTCTTTTCACCCCTGCCGAATCTCCAAAAACCTCACCGAGGTGAGAATCGTAGGAAGACATTATCTCTCTCCTAGACCTCCAACAGTCTCCATCTCCTGTCAGTATAATACATATACCTACTTGGTGAAATGTTCATCCACTCTTCTTTAATCTTTAAATTATCAATGGTATCCTGTTCCAACTCTGGACCCATATGTACTGACTCCCCTAGGTATGTCAAGCATAGAGGTGATCCGAATAGTCGACCATACAAGGCTACAAATGGTGCCATACCAATGGTGGAATGACATCTATTATTGTATGTAAACTCCACGAAGGGAAATTGATCATCCCAAATATGTACAAAATCATGGGCATAATCACAAAGCATGTCCTCCAGTGTCTGAATGGTCTGCTCCATCTGACCATCAGTTTGAGGATGAAAGGCGGTGCTCGAGCATAGCCAACTCCCGACCGCCTCCTACAATCCCTTGCACAAGAGGTATGTACAACGTGTGTCACGAATAGAGATGATTTCCAAGGTCACCCCATGATGTCATACAATATCTTCTACATAGAGGCATTTCAATCCCTCTACTCACCCCAGCTCTAAGATGGGTAGGATGTGGGCCGACATGGTGAGTTGGTCAATGATAACCTAGATGGAATCGTGGCCAGTAGACTTATGTGGTAGCCATATGATGAAATCAACTAAGATACCATCCCACTTACACTCTTGTTCCTAAAGTTGTTGAGCTAATCCCACTAGTACATAATGCTCGTCCTTCACTTACTGACAAGTGAGGGATCAATATACAAACTATGCCACTGCTTTCTTCATCCCTAGCCACCATTATTGATGCTGGAGGCCCTAGTAAATCATAGCCACTCCATAAAGTACCACTAATGGGGATTTATGGAACTACATAAAAACCTCCTCTCTTAACATCACCGGCACAATACTGTATTCAATGAAGAGGATGATGTTCTCCCCAACTCCGAAAAATCCCTCGATATCCTATCATGTGTATTTATGATCACGTCTAGCCTCGCAGTCAATGTCCCCAATTTGTGCCTCCCTAACTCGCGAAAGATGAAGGGGAGTGAGAGTCATAGACTATAGTTAAGCTGATCAATCTCTATCCATGAAGGATTTCTGCAATGCGACTAGTTGCATGGTCACCTCACACAACAAATGTAGACCAGACCTCATGCTAAGTAAATTTGCTACTATATTCCCCCTCTTAAGAGTATAGACTATCTCAAAGTAATAGTCTTGGTGAATCTCTATCCATCATTGTTGACTATGGTTTAGTTATTTCTATATAAATTGATACCTAAGACACCTATGATCAGTGTAAACAGAAAACCATTCAACCATAATGAATTGTTGTAACATCTTTAGTACAAATACCGCTACAACAAACTCCTGGTCATGGGTAGTGTAGTTCTAGTCATGATGTCTCAACTATTGTGATGCATAGTCGATGAAAAATCTGTCCTGTATTAGGAAGAAACCCAGTTCATCCCCAGATGTGTCCCAGTATACTACGTACCGAACACCCTCTTCTAGTAGCTTCTAGATGGGAGAAATCATCAGTCTCTACCACAACTCATGGAATCGCTGCTGGAAATTATCTGTCAACAATAAAGGATTCCACTTCATTCTAAACATTTGAAATGATGAAACTACCCAAGATAAGTCTGATAAAAAACATTAGTAGTTCCTAGCCAATCCCAGGAAACTTCACACCTCGTTCACACTCCTGGGTGGCTCCCATGCATGTACTACCTATATCATTTCTGCATCCACTATGACTCTGGCCTCTGGGATAATGTTCCCATAAAAAATTGGACATATCGTATCCAGTGCAAGATCTTTGAGTGATATATATTATGATTGTTCTCTCGTAGTGTATCATATACTATCTATAGGTGAGTGGCGTACTCCTCCTCTGACATTGAGAATATGAAAATACATTTGATGAGGACCCCGACAAAGCAATCGAGGTATGGCTGAATGGGCATGTTTATGAGCCCCATGAACACTGTCGGAGCACTGGTCACACCAAAAGGCATCACCAAGAACTCATAATGGTCATACCAACATACAAATGCAGCCTTCGGTACCTCATCATCCAATACTCTGAGCTAATGTTCGCCAGATCTTAGGACTAGATTTGAAAACCATTGATATTCAATCCGCTGGTCGAAGAGATCATCTATCCTCGGGAATGGATATGTGTTCTTAAAAGTCACCCTGTTCTGGTGCCAATAGTCCCCACAATATCTCATGCTCTCACCCACCTTCTTGTTGAAAAAGATCATGGGTGCTAAGGGAGAAACACTCAGCCTTATGAACCCCCTTCCATGCAATTCCTCCAATTTTACCTTTAACTTTCGAAGATCTATGGTAGACATCTGATATGCTGGTGTAGATATCATAGACTTCCGGGGGTACAGGTCAATGTAATATTCTACCTCTCTTCATGGAGGATGTCCAGAAACATCATTAGTAATGACATTAGCATATTGATCCACCACTATAGGATAACTCGTACATGTCACACCAACTGCTCTGATGGTGATGTTATCCAACTGGTGAGTGATCGGCTGTAATCTCCCATGAGAAATTCAATTCTGTGCTAGAATGGTATCCTTCTTACCTTTGATGGAAAATTTAATCACATCCTCCCATTCTCAGTGAAATATGTGCCTAAACAGCCATTCTAAGCAAGGACATTGGATAGCCATTCCATACCCAAGACGATGTTTTAAGGTCTTGACGCTGCTACATAGAAATCCCATATGATGCTCTCACCCCATAGAGTTTGTTCACACTGTCGGAAATAGTGTTTGAATGCCAAATCCTCTCCTGTATGTGTCTCTAATCGTATGGATCGAGCAAATAGATCTATTATAATCTCCTAGATCTAAACGATTGACGTATCAATGATAGACTCACTACCACCTATGTCTATAATTACTGCAGTTAGGGTAGAATAGACACAAATCATACTAATAATTATCTCTAGAGAGCCATGGTCATAGTCATCAGATGCCTGATGTTCTACCCTCCCAAGTCCACCTAATCTATGGTCGGGGTGTACCTTCTAGTTGTGACAGTGGTAGGACCTCAAATCACCACCCAACACATGTTGTACAACTTGCTAATTTTCCCCATCTATCACCCTATGGACCACCTTTATTGAATCTATATCTATGCCTCGGTGGTACATAAACCATATGCTGATCATCGGTATGGCCTGTAGGACAATTTTGTGCCATGTCGACCTTCTAGGAGAACATGACGCACAATATGCCTCCCAACTGACCTTCCCTACCTTGTGATCCCTAAACCACTGACCACGCTTCCCAAGGCACCCACCAGTGGGTCTGGCCCACTTTGACCACTTCATAATCTATCTACAACCTCTTTAAGATGACTCGGCTACCCATCATCTGGTGTTTTCACTTACCGTCGATGCCTTCTCAGTTATGCATCTCTCCACCAAATATTCTCACTCGCGCACTCCATCCTACGTCGAGATATTCATCGATATCGTCAAAACTATGATCTCCCACCAGATACCCTAATCAAGGATCTGGACCCTCATGAATGGGTCACGTACCATATAGGTGGAGTAGCATGAGAGGTCAGTGAATCCTCCCAAGTACTTGCATACGGTCAGGCTGCCATGCTGTAATTGAAGGAGCTTATGAATATGCATAGAGCGTTGGGTATCTAGAACAAACTGTACCATAAATTGGATCAAAATGTCTGTTCAGGTATGGTTAACCACATAATGTGTCTAGAGAATAAAAATCCAATATCTCCCTACTATTCCATAGAAAAAGATATCATCTAGGGCAACCATAATCTCTGATGGTGTCTCAACCAAGAGAAAACCCCTAGCCATAGTTTCGGGATAGTCCTCAGCTTACAGGGAATTTTTCACACATGGAAACCACAAAGTTCGCTATATCTGGAACTCGTGCAACACGCCCAGTCGGTGTGCATAGTATGTTGGTTTCCTAGAGGTATCTACTTCCCAACTGGTGGTGGTGCTTCCAGTGCACCACCTGAAGGTGATACCATAGTAAGAGGGATCTACACTAAATCATTATCACTCGATCGTCCATAATCATGTACACTCTCAGAAATCATGGATGGTTGTCAAAGTGGTAGCAACCTAAAAATAAATATTTCCTCCATGATCAATAGGTTATACCTGGTGAGTTGACTCAATAGTGGTCAATGTAAAATCATTTCCAAAACACATGCATTCAGTAATTTCATGCACCAGGATGGAAATTAGAATTCAGGGTAGTGGTGTATGGATATGTTGGTGGCTGCACCAACATTAGACTCCCTAAACAAAAAACCACACTCAAAATTCATAACACTATTTCTCTATTAATAAGATCATAGTCCATGTTCTTCGATAGAACCAACTCATCCGATTCCACTATGTCACGACCCGTTCCTCGGGGCTCGTGATGTGACTACCCTTTTCCCTCCATCCATTGACTAGGGGTTGGTGACTATCACCGAATGGAATATCCCTAAAAAACGAGAAGGCATTGACTATAAACATGCAAACACACAGTCCAAGAATATGAAAAGAAAAATCCACATACAAAAACAATAGTAGTAAAAAAAATCATACTTTATGTAAAATTGGATGAAATACATGCCTAATTTGTATGTAAAATTGCTACAGAAAAACAACTCCATGAATTTTTTTACATGCCACCTACCCAAAGGGTACGTATAGATCACGGTCGGTGGTTTCTATAGAACATCACTTATAAAGGTTCACCTCTGAGCACCCTTCGGTCATGGATCAAAAACCACTCTCAAAGCTCTTTATTGTCTTCACAGGACATAATAAGGTGTGGGAAAAGCCTATGTAGGGGTGAGTATAATAATACTCAATAGGGACATCGAGACCCCTGAATGTCTACCTAGGACCCAAAAAGTCGAACCCATAAAGATATACCTCAATCTAAAAGCACGGAGCAATAGTCATCTCCCACCTTATATACAACTTATAGATTGATATTAGATATGAATTTTTAACCTATATCATCTTATATCAATTAAAAGTCCCACAACTGATCCACAATGTATTTGTTATATTATTGATACAGTCTTAGACGTAATTCATTGTTCCATGATGGTCCACAGAAAGGATGGTCCTCTTCGGGTCACGATACTGTTGATCAACACAGGGTCGTTAGAATTTTGATCTACATAGGATCGCTGGAATGCGGAACCACACAGGATCATTAGAATGATAATTCACAAATTGTTCTGAAATAATGATCCACTCAGGGTCTCTAAGTGCTAATTCATGGTGGGAAACTATAAAAATAGTTCTCATTAAGTAGCAATGATGCTGACTTACACCTGGTAACTATGATGTTGATCCTCATCGGGTTTCTACTTTATTGATAGCCACCACCAGAACTCCCTCCACCTAGTTTGCCCGAGTTTCATTGAAATGGATCATCAAGATAGAAATCATACATCAACCACCACTAACATCCATAATTGATTAAAAAAAGGAATTCTATGAAGTAGGGGATTCAATGCGACAGACGACACATCAATCAGATGCACGATCTGTGAGTTATGAGCATTTTAGTACCGAGGGCCCAGATTGATTCAGGTTCGATCCAACCCAGTCATACTATAATTTTCACCAAAAATCAAATGAAGTATACCAAAAGGACCATCCTAGTCTATTTATCCTAGCACCAAATATGGTTCTCCAAACAAATGTCTTGATTTCATGTTATGGCATTTTAAGCGAAACTAGGCCTGAAATTGTTTGGGTCTTGTCTGACCTGGATCGAGATGACCCTACATGGCCCGAGTTAGACCTAGCCTATCCCCATCCATCCCGGTCCACGAAATTCATGGTCCACTAGGAAGTAGTCTGGCCCATCCAGCAAGGGTGCCACAGCCTGGCCCGCAGGGGGCACGGCCCAACCATAGGGCGTCACGGCCCAGTCCGCAAGGGGCGTGGTCCAACCCGAATGGCGGCACGACCCAACCTGAAGGGGGGGTGTGGCCCAGCCCGTAGTTGGGTGCAGCTCGACCAGCAGGAGGCCACGAACCATCCCGGAAGAGGATTAATCTGAACCGACAGATAGGCGTGGGGCCCACCCTAACAAGAACAGGGGGAAAACGGACCCCCTCCATTTTTTTCCTAATGGATAATTCGTTCGGGATATGGATCAACGTCATGCCATGGTCCTTCTTGGTTTCTCAAGTTTCCCGCAGGGATCAAGTCTCTACCTCCACCACAACCACCACCAACGACGCGAGACAGCACGATGCACCGCCTTTGTGAACGGCCGGTGCTGACCGCCCTACTGACCACCAGGGTAGAGTGGATCGGCCTCCTCATGTGGTGTGTGACAACGCGATGCCTCAGCCACAGAAGGCTGGTGCTAGACACCACCATAATCAGTCATCACTAGTCACTGGTGCCTCCAGGCCAGTGCTGACACACCGGTGTCGCACATGCGGTCTTCTGCGGGCTACCTAGTGAGCTCCGGTTGTCCGTTTTTTCATCTGATTGAACCTACAGGCATCCTGGATCGTCTAATTCGCTACATTACCCTCGTATTTAGGATCTATCCATCTCAAAAATTCACCTATGTATAATGCATCGATAAAGAAGAGTTGGAGGGACCATGACACGTCCGTTCGGCCCGCGCCCTCCACGTCAGCATTTTAACAAGGGAAAAGATAAATGATTCAACAACCCATGAAATTTAAACTAGATAAAACCCTACCTCATGAGTTTTTGAAGAGCGTCCCACATTTGAAGATTGTTCTGAATTGGTCAATCCTGATGAAATCCTCCAATGATACCTCAAAAAAGACAATCCTCAGTTCTTACTAGATGGATTTGTTCTTCATCAGGAGGCTTCTCCAAAATAATCTACACCAAAAACACTTCCTTTTTCAAGAGAATAAAAAAACCCAAAAGAGAGAAGAGGGGAGTTATAATTACACCTAATCATTAAGAGAGGTCAGTAACTGGGGAAATTAATGAACCTCGTTAATTGGGTGTATTGTGGCTACATAATATTGTGTAATTGAACAATTAATGTCTGGAAATAAATTATTGGTGGTCGTCGCCACCAAATACTAAAAACGATAGTCAAGGATATTTAAAATAAATTAGATTTATTTTTTTTAGTCCTCCACGAATACTACAAAAACCATCTTCCTCTCTCATCCCACTACGATCATTGTTAAAGAACCCATATGCATATCAAGGTGATGTGAGTTCAATGGTGGCCTCAAATTTCAATTTCAAGCATTGGTTCAAAAGTTAGGATTTCCTTATCGCATGTTTACTGATCATACCTTAAGGATTTTTAAAATTCTGTTACAGGAGTACCAAGCACCTGAATCAAATGCCATCAGATTTCGACGCTTCTGAATAGTTCCATATAATTAAAAAATACATTGATAATCTGGGTCTTTAAATTTATACCCACAACTGAAGGTTGATATGGGTTTAATGCCTACTATTATCCCATATAATATTCTAGTTAGTATGTTATTTCTAAATTAAACTATCTAATGTATAAAAGTCATTTTGATTATATGAACATTTCTTTTATTATATTTATACCCTCAGGATTGGATAATGATTTAGTAATAATGTGGGTAATGTTGTTTTGGTAGACATTCACTACTTTTATAATACTATAATATTATACAATGAATAATATTATGAGGAATATGTGTTAAATATTACTTTTTAGTAAATTATTATTTTATTATTGACTTATGGTGATTCACTTTATTGATGGAAATGGTAATTATATCTTTGAGATTATATGATTTAGGCAATTTTTTTGTGAAACATTAAATGTCATTGATGTTCTTTGGAAGAATATTTGATCCAATAATTCTGATTTTTGGGTTTAAATAATAGTCTAGAATATTTTCGACTAATAATTGTTATTTGATGAATAATATATAGTGAAATTTGGGTATTACTATTGAATTATAGAGATTGATTTTTTTTCATCATAAAAATGATTATTATTTTTAAAGAACTTTCTTATATTGTTAAACAATATTTTTAAACTATTAATATGGGAGGAATATAGTGTAATAATTTTATGTATTTTTTTATATGTAGAAGTTGATTCTAATGGTTCATGCCTGAAATTTATTCATAAATTCTCATCATATGGATAAAAACATGAGTTTTTTATATAAATTGATTAAAATACGAAACTCTAATTGTCAGTTAATAATAATTCATTATATTCCTATTTTCATATGTGAATGAATACCTTATATTTTGGAAAAGGATATGAAAAAATGTTACCATTTTACTTTTACTAATGGACTTTTATCCAATAACATATTTATGGTTTTATGATAGTTATGTTTCAAATGATCATTTGTTATATCTTTCACTTTTATCAAATAAGTGTTATTTTTATATTAATTATGTATATTTTTACATATGGAATCATTGTATGTGTTATCACTGATCAGATTTGTAATTCCATCTCATTCTTATTATAATAAATTTTCAGTGATACCTTTTACAATTTGGATTACAAATATTGGTATTTTGAAAGTTCAATCATTATTTTCTGAGATTGAATTATCAAATTACATGGACAAAATGTTAAGAATATTGGGATAATTTAACACTTCATTATTTTATGATATATATATATATTTAAATTTAATCTATGTGATAGAATACATATCATGAAACACCCACTAAACCATATAATGAAATATTATTATAACTTAACTATTAAAATGGTTGGGAATGAAATATATATATATATATTTAAATGTTTCGAAATTCAATAAATATATTTCATAGGTATATGAAAATAATAAATAAAAATTTTAGAATAAAAATATATAGTATTATGAAGCCAATTTCTCCTTTTAATTGAACAATTTGTTTACTAATTATTTTTAAAACTGTTATAAATTATATTTGAAAAATTAAAACTCATTTTCATAAAGAGTAATATCGAAATTTTATATAGATGAATTATAAATATTTTTTATTGATAAGTTTCATTTTTTTATTAATATTTAACATAATGGATTTTATTTAAAAATTCCTCTTTGACTAATTTATTTAGGTAGTTATATTTTTTTAAAAAAATTGTTTTAAAGTATAAATAATTAAAAACTAAATCAATATGTAAAATATGGTCAACAATAATTATTTTGGATATTCAATAGGATATAAAAACATTTCAAACATTTGAACATTTTCACATTAAAAGCTCATTTTCTCAAACCTTCTAAGAGATTAGTTTTAAATTAAATGTAGAAAATTATATCTTTGAATTTCAAAAAATTCATTCCATTTTTTAATTATTAGTTTAAAATTTAGTAAAATTTTTCCATTACTTATTTGAAAATATTTATATTAATCATAGTAATTTGAGTTATAATAGTTAATAGTAAAACATCTAATTAATAGCTTGTATAATATTATATATATTATAAAGTAACACTATTTTTTTAATTTTAAATAACGACTATGTGTTGATGAATATAAATCTCGGATCGATTTCATGGTCTCTTGGCGCCACTTTTATGAATTTACACATTTTGTAGTATTTTGTTTTAGGAAATTTAAAATATTTCACAAACATGTTTTGAATAAGTATTACATTTTTAATATGTGGTTATTGAAATTAGAAAGTCCTCTATAAATATTAATAACAAATATAATATTTTTACAATCATTATGTTGATTTATTTTTAGTTTTTATGAAATGAATAATAATATAAAATTCTAACATAATGACGATTCAGAAATTGTTTAATTGTTATATATATCATATAAACGACTATACAAAAAATTATAAAATTTGATAGTGAACATCATCACAAAATTTTATAGATGCATTTGACATGTTATTGATATTTTAAATGTACTTGTTTTGAATATATCTTATTTTATTTATTATTAAAATTCAATCAAATGAATAGTTCCAAACATGGCATTATTGTTATATTAAAATTAGTTTAATTTAAATAAAAAATATGAAATTTATAAAAAAAATTAAAATTAATATAATCATATAGTTGATAATTATATCCATAATTCATTTATGTTTTTTATAGTAACAATATTAACCCCAAAATAGTAAAATCCATATTATACGGTAAGACTTTATATGATTAAATAAAGGATAAATGTAAAATAAATGGGTAATAAGGTTAACTTTACATGTCTAAAAATTATTTCATGAGAGAAATTAGGACTATATTAATCATAATTTTAAAATTACAACCTTTTAGTTAATTTTGAATATAAAATTAAATCTCATTAATTTAATAATTTTTTAACTTCCAAAACTGCCCCTGACTTCAATTATTAAAGGGAACCTCTTCTCTCACATATTCACACCATATTGATATTTTGAGATTGAAAAACCAATAACATTTATATTACCATCCTCTTTAGCAATTTTATATAGATCATAAACTTCCATGAAATCTGAAACTATATCCCTTGATATGTGAACTAATGGAAGTCCTCCGAAGAAGAGGTAATCATTTTTTCCAACTCATCCAAGTTCCTTTATTCTTATACTTAATCATTCATAGTTATTTCCATGCTAAAAAAATAAATCTACAATTATATATTTTATGATAGGTTATTATGATTAGGGGAAAACCATATTCCTACTTTTATTTATCCTATGATAAACTAACGTGTCACACACTCATGCATATGGATTACCATCTCCATGTCATAGTACAATATGTTTTTCGTTAAAAATTTACATGGATTAGTATAATTCTAGTAATAATTTATATATATAATAAATATGGAAAGATATGATTTTTGAAAAAATAATATATCATCAACTTATTTACCCTTTAACCAATAAAGGAATGATATCATCACTCGTGGGTGTGTACGACCTACCGTCTCCACGAAGAGATGCGAAGAATTTTCCATTTTTTACATTCAATAACGATTAAAAAAATATATAGTGAATAAATAATATTTATATATATGGCCTTAATATATTTTTGGATATGTCGGGACTATATCCTATATACTATAATTGAGAAATACATGAAGAAATGTTTAATGGAAAATGAAGCCTCTAACACACAAAACAATGGTAATAACAAAATATTATTTACAAAAGGGTGTAAATATGAAATAAAGGGAACATATATGATATCTTACATATGAATATGGTACTTAGATAAATTAATAAAATTATTTTAACCATTACACAAGAGTTTGATTTTTTAATATTTGAAATCATACCTAAGTTAAGTTTTATTTAAAAATATCATTATTATTCCGGATTGATTATATCAAAATTTCCACTAATGTACATTATAAATTTTTCAACAAAAAATACATAATGACTATTTTTTATCTTATGAAGGATTAAGAGTTTTTTCATCATCATGAAAACTCAATGTATTTATAATTCCATTAAATTTTGAAATGGTTATTTTTTATTAAAATATATTATTTTATTATTACATAGATTTTATATAAATTATTTCTCTGTAAAAATTTTATATATTTGCCGAGTATTTTGATTATAATATTAACATATTTTCATCAATATCAAGCCCCATTATTGAATATTAATATTAAATCACGTTTCTATCTAATTATATCAAATATCATATTTTATGGAATGGATTATGATTAGTTTAACTATGTACATTCAATTTTAATACATCACATTGTTTATGGTTAAACTATCAACATTTATTATGATAAAATTTAAATAGAATTTTTATATTTTATATGCCTCAACATCATCATAAGAGGGATTTATTGGATTTAATAAGTGATTGTTGGGTCTCTATATAGTCCCTTGCTACATCTGTGGGTCTCATGAAACAAAATTGTTTAGGTAATGAATGAGGCCATACCTGTTTGTATGTAGTTTTTGGGTGAATACATAATGGTATGCTTATGATGTACTATATAATGAATTTAAAAATTATGAGATTAGTTATTGATAATAAATTTGATTATTCTATTAGTATAATATCAATTGATATGATTCATTCTCATGTGACTATTTATATGGAACCATTTTATTATAATTTATTCTTATCATATTATGCTCCGTAAAATTTTAAAATGGAATGTGTTTCATTTATTAACCTTCCTAGTATTTTCATTATTATTTAATCATGATAGAATCCATTGAATGTATTAACTTATTAAGAACCTAATCTAAACACTTTATTATGTTTTATTTATAAATATTATTCCATTAGGTATATTATGAATGATATGCAGGTCTGTTAAAAGGAGGAAAATGGGGTTCTCATAGAACATAAATTTTGTATTTTATGTTTGGAATGTAATTTTAATTTAAAATGTTTATCTATTTTACAAATACTACTAAAATATTTGGTAATTTTTAATGACATTCATTGTTTCGTATTCCAATTTAATAATGTAAGGCACCGAATCTTAGATATTGAGGTCTGTGCCATTACATTTAATTTACATGTGTTAATAATTTTATAAAATCAATTATATATATATAATTTGTCTATGATGAAGTGATAATATGTTTATGAAATCTATTTCATTTGAAAAAATTATTACACGATGACTGATATATAGCCATTTTTTACACATATATATCATTTATACAAATTTAACATTTTATCCTAGAATTATATATCCATATAAATCATAAGAAAAAGTGGGATTTAACCTGAGATAAATAAGATAAATTTGGTAGTAAACCTATTTTAGTAAAAAACAATATCAACACTGATAATCGTAGAATTTAATATTTAATATCAATATGAAAAGTTGGGTGAACCATATACACAATGATAATTTTTAAATAATCCTTGCCTACTATGGAAAATATTTTATATAATTATTTGTATGACATAAGTCTCTGTATTATGAATATTTTATATTATCAAGGATCATTTTCATTGATTCATATATAATAAATGTATTGTGATCTACCACACATTATATCATTATTCTAGATTATGTTTCATGATGTGTTGTGTATGGATTTTGAATAATATGTTTCTGTTCTCATACTATTATTCTCATGATATGTTTTTATGATCACTGATATATTTTTTTTTTCAATTATCGAGCATCACATGTCACCCTTTCATATATTTCGTATTCGAATATTGTGAATTATGGTATAATTTAATATATTTTTCAATACAATTCTTGTTATGATAAACATATAGTGAGATGTTGTATTTAACATACGGACTTGATAATTAAGTATAAATGTTTCCATTAGGACTAAAACAATATGTTTTCAGTGTGGTTAATTATGTCATCTAATAAATATTCATCACAATATGTCTACTTTTTTTGAAAATTATACTTCACTAAAGTTAGTTTCCTACAATATATCTCAAAGGGAAATATTTCTATGGGTACACACTCCAACAAAACTAGATCATACATATAGACGTATAATTCCCTATATTTGGTGCCATGAAAACATATCCAATGAAATGATACCCTCTAACCATGCTTACAAGGAATATCAAATCATCTAGAATAAGGCATTCCTTGATGATTACATTCCAAAATTTCCCCTTTAATAAAACTCTAGATAAATATATCCACAAGATTAATATACACAATGTCATCATTATAATACCATACCAATACAACCTTTCTCTTATCAACTATGATCTAACCATCTAGGATATTGATCTATTGTTCTCATAATCTCCCACTCATTCTGAAAAACACCAAAAAATTATATAATTACTATTTTGTATTCATATAATCAAGGAGACCAATTCCCACTGATAGATCACCTTTTAGCCCTACAATACCATTTACCACCCACAATGGTTTACAATATACCATTTCATAGAAATGAGGGTGTATCTCATGTTGTATAATATATTTATATATGATCTAATATAACATTCATAAAAATATTATCTTCAGTTAGAGAATTTTCAAACTAATTAGAATTATGAATGAAATTTATATATAAAAACAAAATTTATGTATGTGTGGACACATTAATCATCTAATATGTAGTCTTGGGGAAAAAATAGAACACATTAGGTCATGTATGTATAGTGAATCCTATAATATAATTATATATCAGGATGTATTATCATTCTTGTGTAATCTAATAGCGTAACTAGAAAAATAACCATCTCTGGAAAACACTTGGTATTAGAATTAAAATACCAATCACGATAGGAAAAACCCATAGTAACAATACCATACCCTTGGTAACCTGCATACTATTAAAAATTATAATCATGGAATTCTATTTATAGATATTTAATAATATTTTGGATATCCATATTATATTTTTACCGTATTCCAAATTTTAATCATGAAAATTACACAATAATACCACTTTTTAATTCCCCACCCCGTTACAACACATAGGTGTTCAAAATGACATATAAAGTTTCCATAAAAACAACTTATTGAAAATTTATGTCTTTTGAAAAATTTCATGGGACTAATTCATTCAATGGAGATAAATAAATTTGAATCAAAGTAAAAATTTCCATTGAAATTTATAAAAAAATCCAACGAATACAACCGAGTGTGCATAAATATATAATGATAATCAACATATAGTAAAATATTATATATCATATGAGAATATCTACCAACTATTCAAACAATTTAATGATAAAAAATTTCAATATTTAAAATTAAAAAATATAATAATTGATCTGATTCCATAAAGAAGGATATCAACATTCTTATCGTCAATTATTTATCTTCATTATTATGGATAATTCATTTGACATTTTATTTTATGACATGTATGTTAACCATAAAGACTGTATGTGATGTAATGTTCCTTTATAGGTTGAAAAAAATACATCCAAATACGGTCTCAGCATGGTTACAAATTATAATTCATCTTATGCATATAGTAAAAAGTAATGTATGTAAAAAAATTAATATACCCAAACATAATTATTAGAACTTTATATGTATTCCAAGACAACAAAACTCCATTTTTATTTGGTAATTGTTTGCTAACTAGTCTATCATGATTCCAAAATATACATACTATAGAAAAAGAATAATTCATGTTTACTTATGCCACATTTTTCATTCATGTGACCCACATCCTAGCCAATACTATAAGACTCAATTTATTGTGTCTATCCAAGCCATTATATAGACAATACTCTATTATAGGATCCAAAATACAAATCATAGGACATCACATGTCACATAATATTCAATAAATATCATGTTACATTTTTTACCAAATCAATCATGGTGAGGCATCATTATATAGTCCATCAATTTCCATATCAATCATATTAGATCCCATTATCCTCAATCGCGTCACACTATAATGGTACCTTAATTTTAATCAAAGGATGTCCTTTATAGTCCAATAAATCATCTCAATTATTGAAGGGTTCAAAAAACACTATCTTTTTCCTTATTGGGTTATTATCAATTTTTTTAAATATTCACTCAAAAAGTGGTAAGATATACATTGAATCCGAACATTTATCTTAACGAAATAAGAATATTTTATACATTTCTATCTCACTCATGGTTAGACAATTATCACAGAAACTACAATCATACACGATTTGGGGTCAAATTTCACATCACATCTCAAGAATCACTCTGGCACTAAACATTGGGGTTTTCTATCACTTCATTACTTAGGGTGATGACAAGAATCTCCATCGATCATCTCCAACATCATTACTAATTTTTTATCATATACAAAATTTAATCAAATTGGGGGAATAATAAAATGTCCAATCAAAAAATATCATTTTTCAACTAGGACTTCATAAAACTCCATTTATTCCAAGACACATCCCATACATGATTTTTCAATGATCCACTTTATATAACCTTTGGGACATTAGATATTTACATACCCAAAAATATTATACATTACACATTCTATTCTCCGACATAAATTGATCAAAAATGATTTTTATATACTACTCACCTCATTAATATAATCATGTGTAGAACTCAAAATGGTGGATTAATTTATTTTTTCAACATCAAGAGTAAATACCATATACTTGGACGAAATAATCACTAAAAAACAAAAAAAACCCATTTAAATAACATTTAATGTTATCAAATTCTTACGATATATTAGGGTTCATACTTCACAAAAATTGTAGGGGAGATCTATGTCCAACACATAATGCAGTTATAAATCTATTATACCATATATAGAATTATATTTCTCCTCCCACACATTTTAAATATCATTTCCAAATACCTATTTTGGATTTCACTTTTTATAAATCAAAATATACAGAACCATTCTATCTATATTTTTGTGTGTATTCCTCTCATAAGTTCCCAAATATCCATTTGGATACAATAATCCAATAAAATAAAAATTACCATACATTGAAACCTATAATATTTCATTGAAATCAAAAATAATATCTCTACCCTTGGTTACAAAGTAATATAGAATCCCCCAGATACCTAACGTTTAGTTTTTCACATGTCCTAACTCATAGTGTCTTAATGACACATACTGTCATTCTCTGTACCAATTTATTACCTATAACATAAGTAGTACTATAAATGTGTGCATGAATTAAAATAAAGACATATAATGAAATATTATATTTTATTTTGTGGACCACAAACCCCCATAAAAGTGTTCCCAAAAAGTTTATGCTTTGTACAACTAGGGAAAAACTAGTTCATTCCACATCCAATCCCAAATAAATACCCAATAACATATATCAAGTAAAAACATCCAATCATAATGATAATCCAATGAATCATTTTATAATAAAACGCGACATCTAGCGTGTTTTCTGTGATACCTCATACACTAGCATGTCAACTTCTCATGACCAAACTGATGAACAGAGAGGATAAAAATCCCAATAATACCATTGATTACACTTTTTTATATTATAATTAGATCTATACATAGAATAAATTTATTACATATTGGGATGATATCATAACATACATAATATATGGGGAAGAATAATAATATCTCACATCAATCCCCTACATAATTTTTTCCTTATATAATCCTTTTATGGGGAATCAAGATGTGATAAGAGATTAGTTATTGTAAAATAAACCTCTACCAACATGTCTATTAACATTTTTAATGGAATAAAAATTATATATTAATTATACAGTCGTGATAATATATTCCTTTATTTATATTTATTTTATGATTTGTATGTTCACTCCATGATGCGTAATCATTAAGATGTGGTATTTAGTGGGTTCCCCCGTTAGGGCACAATTCACAAAAAAATTTATTGTTCTATTCTAGGATGACAACCTTCTATGTTTACCAGCTCTATTATATTTTGATATCATGTCCAAATATTAACACTATATAGACCTAGGCTTAACATACATGTATATTAAATCATTTTAGATAAATAATCTAGACATTAAATATATACAATCTCGAGGAATGCAGTTATTTTGTGTCTTCAGAAACATGTACACCGAAAAATCTATCTTATTCAATGATCACCACCTTTAGTACTCCTATATTAAACCATTGTTCATAACCTAGGGAATGGAATCATAGGAATGGTATGAGATCAAATTATTAGTAATTGTAAATAATGGATATATGTAAAAATAATTATGAGAATAAGGGTATGAGAACATGATAATGAAAATATTAGACCATAACCTGAATATTAAAGAACGTATACATGAATCATGGTATAAATTAGGGAACTTAATAAGACATGAATCATAATGAAATAATTAACTTAATCACATAAAAAATAAATTAGGAATAAAACAAGAGATTGTTTCGGACGGATATGCATATATTATTATTTTGGTTATAGCCAAGGAATCACTACCAACACCATCTAGATATTATAGTTTCACATCCAATACCATCATGGTTTTCATGGTGATGTATCAAGGTCATGATAGTAGAATGAGTTCAGTCCTTATACCATATTGGTATTCATGGTTCACTCACATGGCCATCTTAGTAGTCAATGTTAATTCCCAATACAAACGTATTTTATCTCATGAGAATTGAATATTTAATCAATTCATTCGATGGGGAAATAAGTCCCACCCATCTCATAATAAAATCATACATAATGTACCACAAGATCATAAATAATATTATAATAACCATTGTAATGAAATGGATATTATATACTTGTAATCTAGAAAAAACCTATGAATAAAGATATAGTTTTCATAATTGTATAATCAATATCATTACCCTTGAAGAGAAATAGGTTTCATAAACAAAAAGCTCATGAAATAAAAATGGATTTCATAATCAAAAAACACGTGAATGGAAAATGAGTTTCATAAAGGCCATAAAATTATGCATAACCCATTTATATATATGATATGATGTGAATCTTTAAATAAATTCCTATAATTTCATGAGTAACATCAACATATGACTTTATAGATGAATTTTTTTATCAATGATTTAGCAACATTTAAAGAATAAAATATCATTTCTTCCTTGAAAAATAATTTTTAATAAATAAAATCAATTAATAATATTATTTATTAAAAATAGCTTCAAAACATATAAATAATACATGAAATAATTTTGGTAACCTTTTTCCCTTTAAATATTAAAAAATAAGCTTCAAAACATTTTAAAGACCTTTAACATAAAAAATGATGAAAACATATAAAAAATGATTCAAAAAATTTTGAGAAACATTTCATTGAAAATTTGTTGAAAATTTATAATTAGTTATTGAAAACATTTTGAAGTCTATTTTACATGAAAATATATAAATGATGATCAAAAATGATTTGATAACTATTTTCGCTGAAAATTTATAAAATATGATTGAATTTTTTTTGAAAACCATTTCCCTTTAAAACTTATTAAAGACGTCTAAATCTATTTGGAAACCCATTTTCCTTGCAAATAATATCTATATTTATTTATAAAAGTTATCATTTAGATATTAAAATAATTATTAAAAGGATTTATCATCGATAAATCCATACATGTAATAAGAAGTAAAAAGAATATTCCATTGCAAGGTAAAATGGATAAAAAATTACCTCATTTGGAAAGGAACAAGAATATTCCATTAAAGGAATTGGAAAAGGAATAAATGGGGAAAATAAATTTTACTAATCCTATGAAATTAGTAGATTTTTCCTAGAAACACATTATAGAAAACATGGTTTTGAAAGGATAAAGTTTTCTGGCCAATGTGTGAGTAAAATTGGGATTTTTGAAAAACATTTTCTTCAATATATTATTTACCAAATAATGAAAATGGTTCAAATACATTAGTTATTAATTAATAACCATATTATATGAATGTTCAAAAATTTCTTGAGATATGAAACATATGAATTAATAAATGTAATTATAAACATAAACATTCTTGGAAATCAATGAGATTGTCTAAATAAACTCATAATACATGGTTACTTGGTATCATAATATTAAGATAAGAAAATAAAAAAAATTAAGATTAAAATAATAATAAATTAATGTGATTAATTATAGAAAATGTATTATTTATGAATATAAAACTCAAAAAAGTGTTTTGATGCATAACAAAACATGAATCTCATAGAAGAAAAATTCTGACAAAATATTTTTACTGATTTGGTGTCTTTTGAAACACAAACCCTATTATTTAATTTTATAAATTAAATGATATATTAATACCCATAAATTGAGGTATATTATTTATAGAATACAATAACGTGTATTATATACCCCACATAGAATTAATTATGGATAAAATATCATGTATTCCACGATAATAAAAACTGAGATGAAGTCACCATACATTGTTTCTGGAATCTATTCATACTCGTAGAAGATTATTTTATTATAAATAAAATATTTTTACACATATTTTATAGAATAATATTAATATATATACATATATATTCCAATAAATGTTTTTATTTGGAAATTATATTATCGTCTTGTTAACATTCTTGTGTTAATTTTTTATTCCAGGCAATATTCGATTCTTTACTTGCATGTGTATTAATTTGTTATATAATTAGAATTTATACTTGTTATCATGAATTCCATAATTTCAAAAAAGATATAAATCTCATCTTTATTAATTTTATTAGAATTATAATAATATATAGAATATATAATTATAAAATAGAATACACCATTCGCGGAGATAATCGGTCTTACATATGCATGAAGGCTAATTTTGATTAATTGTCATGTTGATAAAATGAAACAAAAAGAAATATATATATATTTATATATATATGTGTGTGTGTGTGTGTGTGTATAATAATTAAATAAGTTATATTATATCATATTTATCTTATACATTCACTAAATCCATCGTTAAAATAAGATATGTGGTTTACGGACGAATCATATCACATTGACTGGGTTGTTGGCCACACATCCTCCAACAAAATTATATTAGTAAAACAAAGTGGTAAGTAAAAATATATGTTTTTTTTTAAAATAAAGTATAAGAATAAAAAAAAAATTTAAAATATGAAATATATAAATAGGGTTTACATAATAATGGCCATCATGGAAGGTGTAATGGAGAAATTTTCAATCATCATTTCATGGGGTAGTATTTCACCATATAAACAAACAATATCCTCAATAAGCATTTGATTGATGTTATTATATGTGTTGGTAAAACCATTAACAAAAAAATAATAGTTTATTGGGTATTTTATAATTTAATATAATAAGTAAATAATGGGTGTTGTAGTGGCTATATATAGAAAATTAAATAATGGATTTGAGAGAAGATGTTACATATTAATTGGGTAATTCATTTTGAATTGTGCCAAAATGATTACTTGGTGAAAGATCATAGTTTTTAGAAGGGTGTGTTTTCATTATGATTTGGTTTAATCCATTGTTTCAGGATTCATGGGAAGTCTTTTAAACATATGAGTGGTCATGGGGGTGTTTTGGGGTCTCAGGGCACGAAATAATGAGATGCACAGAAAGACAAGACATGGCACACTACATGCGCACCGCCATGGAAAACCATGCGGCCTGCCCAGGTAAACCGTGAAACCCTCCTCCTACACATAGTATCACGCGCACGGTTTGTGCATGGTTTGTCAAACCGTATGGATAAATAGTGCAGCCTCTTAATGTTGGAAAAAATTACAAAAATTGTGACCCCGGGATTTTAAGAAACCACTCGAGATTTCCTCTCCATTCCTCCCTCTTCACACAAGGAACAAACCAAATCCTCCAAGAGCTCCAAGAGGTCGATATCCCTCATTTCTATGGTTTTTTTGGTGCCGTTGGATGCAGATCGATGCTCCATGTAAGGCTAATCCCAACATTGCTTCTCTTTTTTGGTATTGGGTTTGTATCTTCTCTCCCTCCTATTTTGAAGCTCTAAAACCCTATATATTGGGTGGGTTCTAGGTTGAGGATCTATAGTCTATTCATATTGGGGTCTAAGGACTCGATTTACTGTGCCTTAAACCGCGGTTTCGAGGTAGGTGGTCTACATACGTTGTTCCATAGTTTTATAGAGGATTTATGCATGTGTGGATTTTCTCATGGTTCCCTTGGTGAGCTTTGATCAACCTTGATGTGTTTTGGTATAAATTATTCTTAAAAATGGTAAATGGTAACTCTCACGATCCCCATGGGATGCGTTGAGAATAACATGGCATAATTGGGGGCATCTATGGGATGTGTCAGATTTCCCCGTACTTATGGATTGTTATTAAACAATTTACCTTTTTGTAATAAATGGTAGAGCCATGACGAATATGTTGGCATGATTGGTTGAACATAGAATAAATGTTTGGTTATTCACTTAGACTTGGAAATAACCTAAGGGTTATTTGTAATGGTTGAATGGTTGATTCATGGAAACGATGAACAGTATAAATGGGTTAATGTGTAAACTGATTAATTGTAACACCTCGACTCCAGTTACCGAGAGTCGGTGCATTACTATGTAACATTGGCATGATCACAAAATATCAAGTCTCGAAATACCAAGTAGTTTAGTAGCCTCAGAAACACTAGATACATTCATAAACATTACATTACATCATAAATTGAAAAACTACAATAACATGGTCTCCATAGTCCACACTCATATCCCCTTATAACTATGCATGCCGATCATTCATAAAATACTTAATTACATCCTAGAAGAATTAAAACATTGAAAGGGGTGAGCTCAGATAATCAATAAATATAACAATATAGCGGAAACTTTTAAAAATAAACATAAACATTTAAGGAAATGTATAACTGAAACAAAAGCCTTTTAAACATGAACATCAGCATAATATTGAAAAAGTAACATGAAATAATTAAATTTACTTATTCACATGGATATTTTACTAGTCAAATAATCACATGAAATATCAATAACCACTTTCATAATGATGGAATGCATAATGCCAAACTATCACAGCCAAGGCCTCGTGCCAAGACTACAAATAAGATTTTGTCAAGGCCTCGTGCCAAAACACTAGTTTGACTCATGAGACCTAATGATGCATCTAAGAGCTCTAGTGGGCTCCACCCATCACTTATTATGTCCAATGCATTCTTTATATGAAAAGGTTTAAAAATATCTTAAACCATAACATAATCGTATCACATAAAACATTCATTAAGGAAACAAAACATTTCCATATTTCAATCACATGATATAAATAAAACACATTGATATAATAAAAAAATTATCAAAACCATTTTCAATTACAAAATAAAATAAAAGTAAAACATTGTATTTGTTTTTCACATTAAAAGAAATTATGGCTTGTAGAGGAACCCGAAACTCAAATAATGGTCACGGGGACTGAGAATTCCTTGTCACCGTATATGTGAGACAAAAAATTCCTTTTGTCGTTTATTAAAAAGACTTCGTATAAAAATATACCTTTTGAATAAACTTAAAATTCAAAGGGGTTTATACCCTGTATAAAGTAAAGTTGTGTATAAAACAAAATATGCCTCAATTAAATGAGATTGAGACGAAGTCCCTTACCTCGTGTCCGACATGACTCGACCGTTATTCAACCTTCTGAATAATAAACTAGAGTAAATTTCTAATTTATTAAGAACCTTTTTCATGTTCATTATTCCTTTTATATAACTTATTACCATGTTATGAACATTATGTAATTATTTACGTCAATAACGGTTATTTTGTCGATCTTTGGTACTTGAGTACTAAAAAAACATCTTATAATTACAAGTTGTTCATGTGGTAAAATATCCATTATATCCACAATTATATTCATGATGTAGATATCATATATATCATATATATCCATTATATATTTATTTATAATATTAATTATCATTTAGAGGTAATAAATGAAATGCACCATTCATGGAGACGATAAGCTGTACGTACGCATGCATGCTACTTTCATTTGTATTTCATATTTAATGGAATGAAATCATAACTATATAAATTTATATTATAATTCCAGTATAATAACATATATAATATCATTTAATACATCCTTTATACATCCCATTTATGGAATTTACGATTCAAATCACTTTGAGGGGGTGGTAGTCTCCACTTCCATAAATGAAGATATCGCGTTTACCCATAATGAAAACCATATAGGAATGACATAAATGAAAAATATATAAGAATAAAAAAAATAAAAAAAATAATATATATCATATATAAATATAGTTAAGTATTAATGTCTACCATGAGAGGTGTTAAAAGAAGATTGAACAATCATCGTTTCGTGAGATAGAAATTTTCCACCCACAGAAACAGTATGTTCTTTAACAATTAGATGAAGATGTGTGTAAGTGTAAATCAAATAATTCTCATAAAAAAATTATATTATATTTAAGATACTAGTTTTGTTACAAAATAATGTAATAAAAATATTTTAAAGGGTTGGAGAAGAAAAATAAAACAAAAGAACATAAGAGAAGACATTACATTAAAATCGGGTAACTCTTTTTGATTTGAGCCAAATGCTTCCTTGGGAAGACTTCATCCAAAATATAGGCTTCTAGATGTAAGATAGGTATGTTTAGAGTGTATGTGGGTAGAGTTTGTCCGAGCCAAATGGATTTTACGGTGTGAAAAATTTGGTAGAGGTGGGGGACTTTTATAAGAGGAGAGTAGGGGCACTCATGGAATGTCATGAAATGGTACATTATTATATTATGAATTTCGTATTTTAAAGGTCACAAAATGTAAAAATTTCGATTATAAGGTGATAAGGGTTCTAAATATACCCATTCAATAAATTTTTTACAAGTTTAAGTCTTATATTTTACATTATCTTTTCATTTTATTTAAATCGTTATTTAAGGAGGTAATCACTGCATCATCATAGTGTCATTAAATATTTAACTTATATAATGTATAAAAATTATAGAAAAAATATCATGATGTAGGAAATCTTTTTATATTTCCAATGAATATTTATAGTCGAAATGTTAAATTATATAACCCAATGTAATAATTGTTTTGGTAAAACAACACATGTTTCTGACAATTTAATTTTTACATTAAATAAAATGTTATTAAGGTCAATTTCTTACCCATGTGACTCCAGGGGGTCCCCAAGTTGACGCATGGATTTCTTTGGTCGTCCATGACTCATCCAATAAGGGTTAGACAAGTGTAAAGGTAATTTCATATTATTATAAAATTATATTTACGTTAAATTACACTAATTACCTTTAATCGCGATTAATAAAACTTAAAAGGTACTAATCACCAAAAATTATTCTAATCTCATTGAACCACATTTTACATACTAATTAAATCCATGTATGATGGATTTTTTAAATTCGATTCACAGAAGTTGTAATGTTCTCTTCAAACAAAAAATTATTTTTTTAACTACCACTTAGTGGTTTCACTATTCATCAAAAAATGGAGTTTCTCAGAACAATACCAAAAATTCACCCTAATCTATAATTGATATTCAGAATTCAAAAATAATTTATATTTTAAAAAATTCCAAACAAATAAGTTTAATTAATGAATTTTATAATTAATTTCCATTGTCACAACAAATAGCGTGTTTTTAAGAAACAATACTATCAAAAGATTGACAATTGTTTATGTCTAATTTCAAAGTGAAATTATTCTAATGAACAGAATTGGATAAAATGGTAAAATTATATTTTAATTATACCTCAAAACCAATCAATAGTAAAATTTATCACTACAAATTATTTTGATTAATGATGTTGTTCTTTTGTATTTTTCATTATTCATCGAAAATTGGATGTTCTCAGAAAAATACAAAAAATTCAACCTAGGATAATTTCGATATTCCAAATCCAAAAATGAAGTCCATTTTGAAATATAAAATTTATATAATTCTATATGTGGGAATTACTAATCAAAACATCTACTTTGATCGGTCGATGTGTGTTAGAACTCGAAGTTGTGTAATACACATGCTGCTCTATTATTCAAAGAGAAGCGTACCATGGAAGCTTGTGGTGTTACATTCTCCGATCCATCAATAAATTGCATCCTCACAATTGTTTTCCAAAATAAAAGGTTGAAAGTATAAAATACCTTTGTGGAAAACCCACATCCGAAATATTGTTAATAGAATTTATCCTTAATAAAAGGGAAATGGAAATGAAAATGTCACCACAAAATTATGACCTCGATTATGAGAACATTGGTGGGAATTAGAGACAAATAATTGGAGGGAAAATGTACATATTTTTAGGGAGTGATTGAGGTTATCAAGAATAAACAAGTGTAAAATTGAGGGCCTCAAATCCTTCAATCTATCATGATTTAAAATACCATCAGTTCAGAAAAATATAAGGTATTAGGATAACACATTTTTTTAATATCCCTTTCCGAAAGATTAAGAATTATTTATTTCATAGAATAAGAGAGAGGTATATATATATATTTTTTACAAGTAGAGTTTCAACCTTCAACTAATTTCTACCACAATCTCTTCTTTTCTTCAAAAAGATAGTAGAACTCAAAAATATTATATTTATCCTAATCGTACAAGGTTTCAAATATTGACACATACTATTTAGATAAAGAACACTATTTTGTAATAACCAGGGACTTCCTGTAGGATAGTGGTAGGTAATAAAGGCTTGTCGCAGTATGGTTGTGGGTTAGATTCCTGCATCTTTTTCCGACGCGACGGGTTATCCCCCAACCTGCAGGTTGTCCTTTTCCTAAAACTATAGTATTATAATATTTAAAAAATAATATTCATAAATGTTTTAACCTTAAACAATACTATCAAATGTTAAACATATTCCATTCCAACCTTTATAGTTATCAAAAATACCTCTATATCGACATTCTCTAAAAGGTCTCTAAATTCAAAAATCAATTGTAACATCAGATTCCCCAAACAAAGTAATGTTTATCTTTTTGTCACATACTAAAAATATAATTACCTTCATCATATTAAAACCTTAATGATAAAAACATGTAATTCAGTACAATAATTATATATATCACATTATTCATATAACCAGAATATAATCCTTAAGTCCAAAAGCACCAATACAATAATTATTCCACATCAACTATAGTAACAACATAAGATTGGGCTTGATCTCGTGGACTTTTCTGAGGTATGTTTCACTAACGCTTAAGACATTCATTTTCATAATGCCCCATTTCTCTACAATTGTAGTTTTTATCATTGATAGCCTCTTTATTTCCCTTGAAATCACGATCCTGGTGACCTTTTTCTCCACATTTATAAAAAACTCTCATTACTTTTAGGCAAGTACCAGGGTGATTCTTCCCACAGTTATCACATAAGGTAAAATCCTTCTTTCCCTCTTTCCCATTATCTGTCTCTTGTTCCACCTTTCTATTCATCTCTTACATTACTTTATTGTCATAAGATTTTGAGAATTCCTTTTCTATCTTGACAGCACTTGAGATAATATCTTCGTACGACGAGAAGGTTTGTGAGACTAATGCTCGATAGAGAAATGGTTTTAACCCATCAATGAAATGATCAATCTTACTTCATGGGTAACGTATATAATCTGCAGCATGACTCACTAACCTTGTAATGTTATCCTCATACTTTGCGACATTCACATCCTACTTCTACCTCAGACTCAGAAATTGCCTTTCCATATCTGCTCGATGGTCATGTGGAAAGTATTTTTCTAAGAAAATTTCATTAAATTCCCTCCATTAAATACATGATACTTCTTCATCTTCCTTCGTGTTTTGAATCAGTGACCACAATTGATCAGCATCTTCAGTGAGGTGGTAAACTTGCATGACAACCTTTTCCCTTCCACTACTCCCCATGTCATGGAATATTTTTTCTAAGGAATTTATCCATTGCTCAGCTACTAAGGGATTTGTACTCCCATTGAATGTTGGTGGTTGTATCCTCATGAAGCGGTCTAATATTGATCCTACACATTGAGGATTAGGGTGTTTTATAAAAGTAAGGTTTTTATTCATATCCTGAGTGAGTTGTCCCAGTATGGTGATAAGTTAATCAGCACCAGTTGTATCACCAGCTCTACTATAATTATATTGTGCAGGAGGGAAATACCTACATGGTGTGCGTGCATTGATATAGTTTCCATTCCTTCCATTAGTCGCCATTTCTAAAAAATGGAATAAACAAGATTAGTTTATGAATAGAAATACAAAATAACAAACTATAAAAACACATAACACAAATTTAACAGTTTATGGATATAATCTATAATCATAAAAATGATTAATTTTAGGAAGTATATATACTCATAAACTCTTCATAATGGTTTGTAATGAAAATTAGAATTATCCTAAGCATATCCCCTGGGAGGGTCATATCCAAGAGTGAAGCAAGGCATGTTGTCGGGTACCAGTTCATGTTTGAGTCTAGCTCAAAGCGGTGTTTTCGGGTATTACCCCTAGGTACATTTGTTCCAGAGCTACCTCTACCTTCTTATATCCATACAGAGATGTATTTCTCATAAAACTCACAAAATATCTATAATACCATATTTCTAGGAAGTTATTCTATACTAATCCTAAAAGTCTATCTTAGGGATATGTGCTCTAATCAGTGTTTATCTAAATCTTACTTTTAAGGTTAGTACTAAACTTCCTCTGATACCAACTGTAACGCTCTGACCCTAGTTACCTAGAGTCGGTGCATTATTATGTAACATTGGCATGATCATAATAGATCATGTCTCGAAAGACCGATTAGTTTAGTAACCTTGGAAACACTAGATACATTCATAAACGTTACATTACATCATAAAGTGAAAAACTACAATAACCTGGTCTCCATAGTCCACACTCATATCCCCTTCCGACTATCCCTACAAGTCATTCATAAAATACTTCTTCACTTCCTGTAAAAATTAAAATATTGAAAGGGGTGAGCTCAGATGCTCAATAAGGATAACAATATAGTTGAAACTTTCATAAATAAATGTAAACATTTAAGGTAATGTATAACAGAAACAAAAGCCTTTTAAACTTAAACTTCAGCATAATATGGAAAAATAAAATGAAATAATGCCTTTTACTTATTCACATGGATATTATACTAGTTGAATAATTACATGAAATATCAATAACCACTTTCATAATGATGCAATACATAATGCCAGTCTATCATAACCACGTAGCCAAGGCCTCGTGCCAAGACTAAAAATAAGATTTTTTCAAGGCCTTGTGCCAAGTCACTAGTGTGTCTCATAAGACCTATCAATGAATCGAGGAGCTATAGAGGGCTCCACCCGTCACTTATTAAGTCCATATCATTCCTTATGTGAAAATTTTTAAACATATCATAAACCATAAAATAATTGTATCACATAAAACATGCATAAAAAACAAAACATTTCCACATTTCAATTACAAGATATTAATACAACATGTTGATATAATAAAAACATTATCAAAACCATTTTCAATACCAAAATAAAAGAAAAGTAATCAGGGTATTTGTTTTTCATTTTAAAAAAAATTATTACTTGTAGAGGAAACTGAAACTCAAATAACGGTCACGGAGACCGAGAAGTCGTTGTCGCCGCATACGTAAGACAAAAAATCCCATTTTTCCATTTAGTAAAACAATTCTTATAAAAATATTCCTTCTGAATATTCATAAATGTCAAAGGGGTTTATACACCATATAATGAAAAGTTGTGTATAAAACAAAATATTTCTCAATGAAAGGAGATTGAGACGAAGTCCCTTACCTCGTGTCCGACATGACTAGACCTTTTTTTAACATCCTGAACAATAAACTAGTGTTAATTTATAATTTCTTAAGAACTTTTTTCAATTTCATTATTCCTTTAATATCACTTATTACCATGTTATGAACATTATTTATTTATTAAAGTTAATAACGGTCGTTTTGTCGATCTTTGGTACTTGTGTCCAAAAATAAACTTCTTATAATTACAATTTGTTCATGTTGTAAAATATCCATTATATCCATAATTATATTCGTGATGTATATATCATATATATCATATATATACAGTATATATATGCATTTATAATATTATGTAACATTTAGAGGTAAGAAATGAAATGCACCGTTCATGGAGAGGGTAAGCCATACATACACATGAACAATACATTCATTTATATTTATTATTTAATGGAATGAAATCATTATGATATAAAGGTATATTATAATTCCTGTATAATATCATATATAATATCATTTTCTCCATCCATTATATTTCTCACATATGACATTAACGATTCAAATCACATTGAGGGGGTGGTAGTCCGCACTTCCCAAAATGAAGATATCATGTTTACCATTAATGGAAACCATAAAGGTATGACAGAAATTAAAAATACCTAAGAATAAGGAAAACATAATCATAATATATATCATATATAAAAATGTTGACATCTTAATGGCCAACTTGAGATGTGTTAAAAGAATATTGAACAATCATCGTTTCGTGAGGCAGTAATTCACCACCCATAGAAATAGTATGTTCTTTAACCATTAGAAGAAGGTGTGTGTAAGTGTAAATATGATAATTCTCATAAAAACATCCTAGTATATTTAAGATTCTGGTTTATTAACAAAATAAAGGAATAAAAATTGTTTAAGGGGTTGGACATGAAAAATAAAACAAAAGAACATAAGAGAAGACATTACCTTAAAATCGGATAACTTATTTTGATTTGATCCAAAGGCTTCCTTGAGAAGCCTTATGCCCAATTTGAGGATTCTCGGAGTAATAGAGGGATGTTGAGAGAGTATTTGGTCAGAGTTTGGATGAGCCAAATCGCTTTGATGGTGTGAATAAGGTTGTATAGGCGGGGGCCTATTATATGAGGAGAGGAGGGGCACTCTTGGAAATTCATGTAATGTTACATTATTATATAATGAGATTAGGATTTTAAAGGTCCCAAAATTATAAATTTCCAGGATAAGGTGATATGGGCTCTAAATATACCCATCCAATAGGATTTTTAAATGTGTATGGCTTAGATTTTACAATATCTTCTCATTTTATTTAAATCGTTAATTAATGAGGTAATCACTTCATCATCATGGTGTCATAAAAAATTTAATTTATTTAATGAATAAGAATTATAAAAAAAATATCATGATATAAAAAATATTTTTATCTTTACAATTAATATTTATAGTCGAATATTTATCTTCTATAACCCCATGTAATAATTGTTTTAGTAAAACAACACATGTTTGTGACAATTTTATTTTTACATTTAATAAAAAGTTATTAATGTCACTTTAGTACCCAAGTGGCTCCATGGGGTCCCCAAGTTGACCCATATATTTTCTTGGTCGTCCATGACTCATCCAATAAGGTTTGGACAAGTGTAAATATAATTTCATATTATTATAACATTATATTTACCTTAAATTGCACTAATTACCTTTAACCGCGATTAATAAAACATAAAAGTTACTATTCACCAAGAATTATTTTCATCTCATTAAACCACATTTTACACACTAATGACAACCATGTATTTCGGATTTTTGAAATTCAATTCACAGATGTGGTAAAGTTTCATTTAAACGAAAAAGTAGTTTTTTCAGTACCACTTAGTGGTTTCATTATTCATCAAAAATTGATGTTTCTCAGAACAATACCAAATATTCAACCTAACATATAATTGATATTCAAAATTAAAAAATGATATATATTTTAAAAAATTCCAAACATATATGTTTCATTAATTAATTTTATAATTAATTCTCGTGGTCACAACAAACAGCGTGTTTTTTAGAAACAATACATATCAAAATATTGACAATTGTTTATATCCAATTTCAAAGTGAAATTAATTATAATGACCACCATTGGATAAAATGGTAAAATAATATTCTAATTATACTTCAAAACCACTAAATATTATAATTTATCATTACAAATTATTTTGATTAAAAATTATGTTTTTAAGTATTTTTTACTATTCATCGAAAATTGGATGTTCTTAGAAAAATACGAAAAATTCAACTTATGCTAATTTTGATATTCCGAATCCAAAAATAAAGTCCATTTTAAAATACAAAATTTATATAATTATAAAAGTGGGTATTACTATTCATAACCTCTACTTTGATCGGTCACTGTGTGTTAGAACTCGAGGTTGCATACTACACACAATACACTGTTATTCAAAGAAAGCATACCCTGGAAGCTTGGGGTGTTACATTAATGACCATAATGATATAGGTTATGGGTATAGTGTTGAATTCTTAGTTATTTAGTCATAACACGTGGAAATTGGGTGAATGGTTAAATAATGTGAAATGGTAATGTGTTAATGTGTTAGGTCATAATGTGAATTCCAGTGTGGTTTGTTGCGAATGGTGTTTGAAAAAGGGAAATGTTATGGTTGGTTTATGGTTACATGTATATATAAGAATGTTCACATGGCTTAGTATATTGGGGTATGACTTGAGGTTATACTCCCACAGGTTGAGAAAAGACTGATGCTCTGATGTCCACCATAAATGCACGGGTTAGGAATGAGGACTGAGGATATATTCTCATAATGGTTGCATCCACTCAGACTGAGGCCTTGAGGTGAGGATATGGTTGCATCCACCCTGACTGAGGCTTCAAGGGGAGAATATGCTTACAATTTGTGGGTTATTACTAGTGAGATAGGATATTTATGTGTTTACCCTCTTGCATGTGATTGATGGACTTAGACCCATTTAACATAATGAATGTGATTAACCCATGGAAATGTGATGAAATGGTAAGTGGTGATAATTGGTGTGAAATGAATGGTAATCGAAGTGGCAATAGAATATCTCTAATTTGGTTAATGGAACCTTAAATAATTACTTGGTCATTATCATTCATATTCCTTTGGCATGCACTACCTGTTTATACTTGATATTTTGTAGACACTGTTGGTGGTGGCCTATAGAGTTGTACTCACACCCTGCTCAGGCTGCGATTGGGTACATGAGCAGACATCATATTAGCAGGTCTGGAGAAGGCCAAGGGTCCCTGCTAGATAGATGTGTGGACAGGGGTAGCACTTGGTGGAGGATCCTTACATGGAGTCATTACCATTTTGGGTATTTTTTCTGTTGTACTTATTTTCGGCTTTTGTTCACTTTTTCAATTGTAGTAGAACATGACATATTTATTATTTTATATGGTTGTTATACACATTCCGCATTTATTGAATATTGTTTTTGCTATTGGTTTATTTCTATTGAGGGTTACTCTGATAAAAAGGGGGTATAGTCTCCCAACATGACTACATAGACCTCCGCTGGTAGACGGTAGCCTTTGGATTATAGGGATGCATGCTTAAGGTTATGTAACTACCCGGCTCGAGCACTGGTTTAGTGGCTTCTGGGATGGGGATGTTACCCTTGGATTGAATTATACTCAATGTATGGATTATAGTTGTAAGGGAGGATTTCATTTATGTAGATTCATTAGGAATTTTCTTAACATAAAAGGCTTGAGAGGTGTGATGAAGAGGGAAAAGTGATGGAAAATTACTTGAAAGGAAAAGGACTCATTTGCAATTTAGGAAAACAAGTTAGGTGTAACCATATAATTTACTGATAAAAGTAATAAAAACCAATCCTGAATATAGAATTGAAGGATTTTGTTCACAATATTAACATCCAAGGGTTGTAGGACAAATGGAATGGTCATTTGGGACCATAATATAAATGTTTTTTTCCATAGTTAACCCTCATTTTCCCTTAATCATAGTAATTATTTTTAATATGTTTTACTAATAATTTATGTTAAAAGTTTAGTTGATGTTTTTTGAATCTAAATATAACACTGACTAATGTTGGTTATGTCTATTTTTGGAAATTCAAATCATTAAAGCATAAAAATAAATATTTATGACAATCCCACATACATAAAGAAATAATGGGGTTTTAAAAATGATAAATGTTGCAATGTTTGTTAATATTTTTTATTTAAATTCAATGTGAAAAATGATTCTAATGAATTTAATTGGTGTTATAAGTGTAATATTTTCCTAATGTTACCATAATAAAAATTTATATTTTCATTTAACAATAATAATTATTTAAACAAAAAGTAAATTTTTAACTAAAATACATATTTTTCATTATTTATAAAAAAATGTTTCATAGCAAATAAAAAAAACACCCTTGGTAAATTTCAACACAAAATATAAAAATAGTTGTTAATTTTATTAAATACAATTCCTAAATGTGTCTGAAATTAGGTTTATTGTTAAATGTGGTTCAATATAGAAAACAATATTTCTTAACATAGAAGGACTTTACCAAAAATAATATCATTCATTATTAATATGGTTTATTAGTAAAAATATAACATATAAAATATTTGAAAATTAGTTATTATTGTTCATATAATGAATCTGAAAGCCAATTTTATAATTATATATTTTAAATAATATTATAAAAAAGATATTTTAAATAAAATTAGAGTGTCTTGCATCATACACCTAGTATATGTTGTATGTAACATACTTTATGTTAGTGGTACATGTAATTTGTGCAAATATGGATATATGTGAAAGGAATGTTTGAATTAGTTAAGTGAAATACATAAATTAAAATTTATTTATTATGGTAAAATAGATTTTTGACCATAATAATATTTCCTTTTTTAATCATTCTATATTCATATTAATTTATAATTAACTGGTTACCTATGAATTAAAAATATATTTTATAAACCAACAATTATAATAAATTAGTCAATACTTTTAATAACTTCTAATTTTAATTCAATGTTTTATCTTATTATATTAAAAAACTATACACCAATAATATATTATTGTTTAGTAAATGTCATTATTTAGAGTTATTAAAGTCATCAAGTTATGTAATTAATGAATATAATGTATGTTAATATTTATGATCCATGTAGATAAACAAATGTTTATGTTTTATGTACTGCATGATAAACATGGTGTTTCATATAATGCAATATATATATAGTGATTTCATATAATATAACTATCTTCAGTGTTTCTGGAAATCCAAGATATCAAAAAGGATAATTAAAATAGAAAATATAATTTAATAATTCTTGAGGTGTTACATTCTACCTTCCGTAAAATTAATTTCACTCTCTAAATTTGTCTTGGTTATCATATATTTAATACATGAAGGTTTCATTCATATAAACCCACATCATAAAAATGAATATTTAATATCCCCTTTATAAGTGATTCTTAGAACAATAAGGGTTTCCCAATGTAACATAATACTATGTTTCCACATAGGATAAAATAGGTTGGTGTGAACATGGTACACATGGAATAAGTGTATGTATTTATTGTATTTATTGAGGTCATAATTCCAAAATAGGTGAAGAATAAAACATATGTTTAGAGCCTCAAAACCATAAAATTGTGATGATTTAATAGTCCATAAGTTTGAAAAATGTATTAGGAAAAAATTATCTTTTTTGATCATTATACTATTATTGATTAATTCTTTTGTTGACTATGAAATAAAAAAATTCATAAATTTTTTGTGCATATATCTATCATATTCATCCATTACATCAAGAAATGGATGCGAAAAACACAACATTGATGCCTGATGCACTACAATAAACTTTTTCATATATTAAGTCCCGAGATGATTGAAATGTATATGTATTAAACTACAACTATTATTAAAAACCAATATGGTTAATATATTAATCTCTATTCAGAAAAAGTAATATTACAGTTTCATTATAAATATTTTTTCCTAAAAATTGTAAATGTATACTAGGAAATCATGTAGAATAGTGGTAGGCATGAAACCCTTTTCTTTCTTCATTCAAGTGTTCAAGACTCACAACCTTGTGGTACATTATTAGAAGTCACATGAAATATATGATATCCTTTTATAGAAAAACACTAATATAATTTATAATATAAATATGATGGACATATTTAAAATAAGGTTAATCATTAAATAACCATTTACCCATGTTTTATAATACTAAATCAATAAATACATACCACTTATGAGGTTTTAGATAAACATTATATGAATGGTAATACTTATAACCCACCCAAAACATGTAAATCCAATGAAATTGATAGAATTTCATGAAATCATCTTAACAGTAATCCCTTATATATCATCAACAATAAAATTATTATCAAATTCCCAAAATGTGAAATCTCTTATCATAAATTCAATTGAAATACAGTAACAACCTTAATTACCATAAATTCTGTTGGAAAATAATCATTCTTCCTTATTCTAAAGTATACTGGATATATTGCGTAAATATAATAATATTTTAAACATAATCTATGACTGGAAATCCCACCAATTAATAATTTCATACGTAGTTCAATGGAAATCACTATAATACTATTTAAATATTCATAAAAACAATATCTTTACATAAATAATATAATAATGGTAACATTACCATAGTTAAAATATCACATTTTCATTCAATCACACCACCGGTCTACCAGAAACAGTCGTTATAAACTTGTAAATACTAAATGATAAAAATATGTCATACCAACCATTTATATTTCATCATTAATAGTAATTAATTATTTATATTTTATTATTATAATTCATACTTATTCAATTAACAAGGGTACCTCATCCTATTACAACATAAATTTTTCTATATACATTTCATCTTTAGTATCATCATCATCAACAATGTAATTGTTACTCACAACACCTTATTGATCTTCTTCATGATATTTCCTCATCATAAATTGAGTTGAAAAATGACCAATTATTCATCCTTGGAAATTATAGTCCATAAATGATGACATAAGAAGCACAATATTCCCATCTGTTATTTTAACCAAACTCTTCATTTTCCTTAGTAGTAACATTATTTATTGTTCTTATTTCCCTCATTCAAAACATATTCTTATTCCAATAAGACATTAAAATAGGTATATCATTCCACATTATTGACATAAGGGAAACTTAATCTTTATTACTATATGATCACAATTACCCAAACTCTTAGTGATCTACTTATTTATCTTATCTGACCATTCCGAGAATTTGTTAAGATATCATTGAACACAGATTAGGAATGATCACAACATCTTTCACTCAAGAGATAATACCACTTTAATATTCAAACAAAAAGTGTTCCTCACATTTTAACATTAATCCAGTTCATTTCTCATCCAGCAATTGACCAAAACAAGAAGCCTAGATTAAGATTTTCTTATCATAGTAGAAAACCACATTCTCGTTAAATTAATTACTTATAAGGTATATAAATAATTAAACCATATGTAATTTATGAAACCCTAGGTTCATCTTAATTAATTTATATCCATATTATATCTAAATATTTACTAATGTATGTTGATGTGTTTGTGAATTTCAAAAGAATATCTTGTTAGAGTGCCAAATCAGGTGTGCTCAAATGGCCATTGTCATGTACCAGAGTACCCTGAGTCACGACTGAATCATCTATTCATAGTAGATACACCTAGGTATATCTATCTGAAATCCAGATGCCCATGTAGTTTCTATACATGAATTTATTTCTAGGAAACCACTCCCTCTACACATTACAAAATTTCTATGATATTTTCCTATATTTCCACTTATTCTTATACATATCCATATAGGCATATCTAGAAATATCCATAGAAATATCACATGGTATCCCACTAATTCATTCTCATAATAATTTCAAAATTTGGACTAAACCATTCCATTGATACCAACTATAGAACCCCAGGGAAATCTTACATGGAAATTACATTAGTTTTGGTGAATAATTTCATCCCATTAAAAGTACATTCCTAAAGACCATAATAGTTTAGTCTCTTTGGAAACATGGAAAAAATATTTTATCATGGAAAAATATCATCAACATCTCCAAAAAATATCTCCACCATTAGTAGTCCGATATAAAACCTTTCTTAATAACTTGGGAAAATGTAACATAAACAAGGGGTGAACTCAAATTCTCTATAAGGATAAATTAAGGACATATGTTACCATAATTATGAGCATATCGGTATGAGAACATTTTAATGAATTTAAATGATTGTACCCCATATATAAAATATCATATACATTATTCTTGACAAAAATCTTGGTGATTCATAAGACATTTATCATATGAAAATATAGAATATAATCCATGAAATCATAACATAGGAATAAAATATGGTATTGTGGTGGACACATAAGAAAATAATATGATTTACATAGTATCCATATTATTACTTCAAGGACCATCATAGTAGTATAGGTTCACTCCCTGTAACATCTAGGTAGTCACAGTTCAATCTCATTTCCATATCTGTAGCATGAGTTGACTCCTCATAATATCTTGTTAGTTATGGTACACTCACATTGCAATCATAGTACGCATGGTTCATTAACAATACCGTCTTAGTACATCTTATAAGAACCTGAATTTTTGTTTTCAGGTATGTCTTTCTTTTCCTGGGGTTTTTTAGAAAAGGTAAATTCTTGTAAATTTTTTAAGTACAGACCGTGTACTTTCTAGTACGCGTCGTGTACTCACTTGCTGCACCAGGCTGAGTGATGGCCGTGTCCAGGCCATGGACACAGTGTGTAGGGGTGAAGTGGAGGCCGCTTAAAGCAGAGTATGGAAATGATGAGTACATGCTTTGTAGTCAGGAAGTACACACCGTGTATTTTGTTTTTTTTCCTTAAACAGACCGGGGTCACGCCTAATTGACAGAATCGTCTTCTTATAGATCTCGTTTGACCGACAGATGTCTTACAGCCGTAGAATTTCTCTGAATCCCTGAGCCTTCATCCGTTCTTCGAATCAACCACCGTCGATTGCGTTGGAACCCCAGTGGTGGGTCCTTCCTTCTCCTAGAGTTTTGTTTCCAATTCCTCCTCTTTCCAATGTTATCGTGGGTTGGAAGTTTTTTTGGTTTCGTAAATGTACGCCATTATGAGGAGAATCAATCTTCGTGGTTCATGTATGTCAATCTCCTAGGATCGAGGTAGGTGGTTTGGGCCTTACCTTTCAATTTCTTTGAGTTTAATGTAAAAATTCCACAAATTCCCTTTGAACCTGGTATTGCGTGTTACATTTTTTACCTTATGATTGATCCTTCCTTTATTTCATGCTTGTGTAGAGGAAAATTGAGAATTTTTGTGGATAATTGATGTCGTTGGATGTTTTACCCATGCTTTTTTCTTGTTATGCCCATTGTTTCTTGTTAGCCTTTGGTTGTGGTACCTATTTCCATGCCTTGTGATCGTATGATGGAATGATGTTGTTGAAATGCATGTTTCTCAGTAGACTATTTATCCATATAGCTCTCTAGGTGTACTTTGGTTATGCAAGTAGCTCTATTGGTGTACTCTGGCCTTATAGCATTATTATGCACTGACTAGTATGAGACCGTGAGAAACTGGTTGTATAAACTACAAGTAATAGACCGATTGAGTTTCCCAGAGAGTCTTAGATATTATAGACTATATGGGGATAGACTAAGTGAGCTTCCTCATAATGTATTGGACATTATAGACTATAGGGGATAGACGGAGTGCGGTTCCCAGAGAGTCTTAGTTATTATAGAATACAGGAGGTTAGACCGAGTGAGCATCCTCATGGAGTCTTCATCTTGTTTGAATATCGTTAAAACCTTATAAGGCTATAGGTGGAATTGATCGAGTGAGCTTCCTCATACAGACATGGAAATTATAGACTACAAGGGATAGACTGATTGAGCTTCCCAGAGAGTCTTAGTTATTATAGACTACAGGAGGGTAGACCGAGTGAGCTTCCACCGAGAGTCCTCATTTTGTTTGAATATCTATAATACCTTCCCAGGTTATATGAGGAATTGAACGATTGAGCTTTATTAGAGAGTCGGTGGTATACCTGAGGCTATAAAAGGAGTGACCGAGTGAGATTCCACAAAGAGTCTCAAGACCATGGGCCCAAGAGTGTTAGAGCATGTGATCTACTTCAGAGAGTCCCTAACTACCCTAGACTATAAGGGTAATTGACAGAGTGAGCTTCCCCATAGAGTCTTAAAATTTCAAATGACCAAACTAGAGGGGATAGGATGAGTGCACTGTCCAGACAGTTGTGGTAATTCTTGGATAAGAGAAGAGGGGATGGTTGTGAGTACTTCCCATAGGGTTTCCTATTTGTGTTAGTTGTTTCTTCACCGCTACTTGTTGTATATAATAATGTTTACTACTTACTGATTACTGTCTGCTATTGCTGCTACTGTTTACTGCTTCTGTACTACTACCTTCCATATACTCAATGACTTTTAGGCGAAGATCATTGGGTGGTTTCCTACTAGTATTTAGTCTCACACCCTTTTTGGGTCATGTTTTTGGGTGCGAACAGACTATGTTGTTGTAGTTATAGACAAAAGAAATCGCCCTTCGACTGCTGGTACTTGATCCCTCTAGAGAAAGAGAGCATGGGACCAAGCATTGGCTTGAAATGCTGAGGATCTGTTTACTTTCATTTTTACTAGTTTTGGTAATATTTTATTTTTCAGCATTGTGACTTGTTTGTATGCTTTCCTAGATAAGTATCATGTATTATTTCATATATATACATATTTTCTTAAATTTTTTGCTGATTAGTTTTCAGTTGTTTATTATTGTTGGTTATTTACTGCTTCCGCTCATTAATGATTATTTACATCCACTGTGTACTCTACTAATGAAGGCACAGTTTCCCCACTATCATACCCAAGGCCCTCTCTGCTAGTCGACAACCTCTAGTGTTTGGGGAAATGCGCTTGAGGATGTGTGACCAACTGGGTACGGGGCATCTCTGGGTGGCTTCCAGAACCAGTACGTTACAAAGTGGTATCAGAGGAATTCTTTTCTCTTGACTTACTATTAAGATAATTTATCCACGGAAATGATGGATTCAATACGTGTTAATAAGCTGTGCCTGGGAGTAGCTAACCTGTGTACAGGGAAAAGCCATACTACCTCGTTTATTGCAGTTTTCTAGTATTGTGATTTTATGGTTGATATGATTTCACCTAGAGAGATTCACATCACTTGTGTTGTTATTGTTGTTGCTATCCAAGTTCTATTTCTATTGCAACCCAATGAGATGAGGGTATTATGTCTCATGAATCCTATATGAACATGTTAGAAATCACATGTCATGCATTCTTACCATGCCATCTAGGGTGAATTAGATATTGCATGTTGATATGATAGACATTGGGTAGATTATGCATGCTTTTTTGATAGATGCCTTGAGAAAATCTCAGTTGTTTGATAGAGGGTTGTTTGTATTGTACCTTGATTAGATGAACACCAAATTTTGGTTCTTGATGTCTTTTGTGAATTCTTGAATCGGAAATGGGTGCATATTTGACATGTTTTTCCTTATATATGACTGTATTGGATTCCATGATTTGATTCATGGGGAGTATGGGCCCTCACGGATCAGATGTTGGCACCTTCATGCCTTGTTTGCTGTGTTTGTAGGCATCAGTGCTACTTTTGAGCTACTACCCGGAAAAACCAAGAATACACGGCATGTACATTATGAATACAGGCTGTGTAGTTTCAGACCGTGTCACTGAGTCTGTGAGTAGGAGCACAGTGATGAAGGAATTTCTTTAGGAACACGCCATGTATGGAAGGTGCACATCGTGTTGTATACAGTCGTGTACCCGGCTGTGTCACTAAGAACACGGGCCGAGGAAGCTCGAGTAGAACACGCCGTGTTATTAAAGAACACACCGTGAAGTCTTGTTCCAGGTGCCCGGCCATTTCATGAACAATATGGGTCAGTGTTTTCTTCTCCTATACACACCGTGTTTGTTCGGAACATGCAGTGTAAGGGTCAGCCATGTATCCGGCCGTGTAACTAGAAACATGGTTCACGGGAACCTTCTATACTACACGTCGTGTCCACAAGGAACATGCCTTGTAGTCTGAGTTTAAGAAAACCATGTCGGTTATCCACATAAAGAGACTCGGTTAGAGGAATAGAGTTCAGGTACACACCGTGTGTGGGGTCAACACGCCGTGTAGTGTTGTGTGTTACGCGACCAAAGGTGGCAGGAGTACATTCCCTTGTGTTTGGATTAAGAGATGACACCATGTAGTTTTTATACACGATGTGTAGTCATGTTTTGTAAATATGAATGTATCCTTCTCCTATTACTATTTTGTACACTTGTGTTCTAAGTATTTGATAATACTGATTTGAGGTGTGAATTTGATCTCTTTAGAGCTATGCCTCCGAGACGTCATTAGGTTGTACATCAGTTGCCAGACGGTGATCAGACACCGGATATGGCCGATCAGGGATCTCTTGTAGATCCTCCTGCTATGATAGCCTTGCCACCATCAATCATACACGTCGCTGGTGCAGACGTGTAGTTCAGGGAGGATTAACTGAGGATAATGTAGACTTTTCAGAGAGCGCCCCCACCTTTGCCATCGATGGATGAGCTGACATGTGTTTTCCAGTAGCAGCACCCTACTACATTCTCAAAGGATGGAGGACCCCAAGCTGGACAGTCATGGTTAGAGGCCACGCGGATGATCTTTGATCATCTGGAGATACCCATAGATAAAAGGGTAAGGATGGCAACTTATATGCTCTAAGACACCGCAAAGAGGTGGTTCGAGGTGATCTCATAGTCAGGGCGCCAGCAGAGTATGTATTTGGACATGTTTCAGCTGACCTTCTATAACTACTTTTACCTAGAGACCCTGAAGGCCAACCGATCCAGGGAGTTTATGAGTCTACAACATGGTACTCTTTCTGTCATGGAGTACTCGTCTCGCTTTACCGAGCTGTAACACTTTACGCCGATTCCAGCAGCCGATGAGTTATTCCTTTCTAGGATGTTTGAAGATGGTCTCAGGCAGGAGATCCGTTCCCAGGTGAATATCTTCAGGTTGACTTCGATATCTACTATTGTCAACTAGGTGCTAATCACCGAGCACAATCTGAGAGATTTTAAAGCAGTGAGCCCGGGCAGTTCAACATCCAGAGCTTGTGTTCCTCCCATGTATAGTAGGAAGCGTCGTAGAGAGTCTTCTCGAGGAGATCAGAGCAGGGGGAATCTGTCACCGTGTATCTAGGTCGTATGCTATGAGTGCAGTATAAGTGGGCATACTTGGCCTCATTTTCAGAGGGACCCAATGGAGTGCTGGTGTTGTGGAAATATGGGCCATCTTCAGCGCTTTTTCAGCTCTTCTAACCTTCAACTAGTGGTAGGGGTTTTACTATTACAACGCGTTTAAGAGGTGCTTCCCCAGCTTCTCACCAGACTGGGAACTGGAGTTATTCTAGCTGTTCTGGCTGAGGTAGAGGTCACGACCATGGTGGTCAGTCACCAGGTCATCAACAACAGTGGAGTGGATCAGCTCATAGAGGTCAGCCAGGGGCGCATGGCCGTGGTACAAGCCAGACATTCACTGTGGAGCAGATCTATCAGGAGTAGGATCCCAACCCTTAAACAGTTCGAGGTGCAATATAAGTAGCCCTAGTTTTATCTTCAGACCTTTTTGATACCGGTGCATCGCATAGTTGTTTCTCTATTGATTTTGTGGAGAGCCTTGGGATATTTATCTTTTCCTCTGCCTATTTGTTTACCCTTGACACTCCATTGGTAATGAGGACTTCAAGCATACGTCAGTGCAGAGAGTGTCCTCTTGAGTTTTCATGGTGTCATTTCGTATGGGACCTCTATGTCCTAGAGATGAAGGGGTATGCCGTCCTTCTCAGGATGGACTGGTTGGCCCCCTTCCAGACAGTCGTCGATTGTTATCTCCACAGGGTGAGTTTCGTATCACTAGAGGGAGGAACTTTCCTTCATAGAGGCGTCTGGGATGTCTAGGTGTGTAGAGCCGGACTAGAGCATCATGGGCTAGGATGAGTTACAACCCATATTTCTAGTCTTTATCTCGAAGACCAGTGGACTTCACAGATAGACATTCCTCCAGTGGTAGATCATTTCAGGGATGTTTTTCCAGAGGAATTTTTAGGTTTTACTCAAGAGCGTGAGGTGGAATTCTCTACTGAGCTCTTTCCATGAGCGACACTGGTGTCCATTCCTCCATATAGGAAGGCTACCCATGAGTTGCATGAGCTCAAGAAGTAGTTGGAGGAGTTGCAAGAAAATAGTTTCATCTGACCCTGTACTTCTCTTGGGGGTTCTTCTGTTCTGTTTGCGAAGAAGGAAGACGACACCCTTAGGCTTTCTGTGGATTATAATAAGATAAACCAGTTGATGGTCAAGAATAAGTATCTCTTATCGAGGATTGATGACATCTTTGATCAGCTTCGAGGAGCCCAGGAGTTCTCGAAGATCTATTTGAGGTTTCGTTATCATGAGTTTCGTGTTAAACCATCAGATATACCTCTTAATGGCTTCAAGAGAAGGTATGTTCTATACGAGTATACAGTCATGCCATTCGGTCTCATGCACATGTGAGCGGTTTTTATAGAACTGATGAACCGAGTGTTCCATCCATACATAGATTCCTTTGTGGTGATTTTTGTGGACTACATCTTTGTATACTCTCACACTCGACATGACCATGCTACACATATTGAGATCGTTCTGAGTAAACTGTTAGAGCATTAGTTATATGATAAGCTCTTGAATTGCCAATTTATGATAGATCATATTCACTTTATAGGTCATGTTATCTCAGAGACAAGAGTATAAGTGGACCCAGAGAATGTAAGAGCTGTAGTTTCCTTGGAGGAGTAGAAGAATGTTTTTGAGGTGTTGAGTTTTATAGGGTTGGATGGATACTACATGAATTTCTAACCTGATGTTTCATGCCTAGATGCACCACTGAATGTTCTGACGAGGAAGGGGTGAATTTTTTTGGCCAGATTCATGTGAGTAAGCCTTTCATGAGCTGATGGGGAGGTTGACGCCAGAACCAATACTGGTCTAGGCCGAGCCGGGAAAGGGCTATACTGTGTACTGTGACGCTTCAGGTATCGGGTTGGGAGCTGTGCTTATACTGGGAGATGGGATCGTTGCTTACAGGTCTCCGCAGTTGAGGCCACATGAGTGGAACTACCCGACTCATGATCTGGAGTTGGCAGCTGTTGTTCAAGCCTTACAATGTTGGAGACACTTCCTACTGGGAGATCTCTATGTGGTTTTCACCGACTACAAGATTCTCAACAATATCTTCACTCAGCGCTATCTGAATCTGAGACAACGCAAGTGGGTCGAGTATCTTCAGTCTTTCGACATGGAGATCGCCAATAGGCCGACAAAGTGCAACATAGTGGTTGATGGATTGAGCAGGAGAACTCAGATCCAGGTAGTTCACGAGGCCAGTAGTGACTGGTAGCATATGGAGCTGTTCTCTGAGAAGCACTAGGAGGTGCACGACAGACAGGGATAAACTTTCTTATCTTTTGTATCTGTTAGATCATCTCTTCTGGATCAGGTATGGATGAGGAAACAATCAGACTCTGAAGGATTATTCCTATAGAAGAGTGTGTTTAGAGAGGACCCTCTTCCTGGATGGATAGTGGGAGAGGATTAAATCTTACGTTTACAGGGATGCGTATGGGTTCCAGCAGACATACGTGAGGAGCTGATGTGGGATTTTCATTCCTCAGTTTGGGCAGTTCATCCTGGTGTCACCAAGATGTATCATGATCTACATGGCCAGTACGGGTGGCCATGTTTGAAGAGAGATGTTGCTGGTTTTGTCATGAGATGTTCTACTTGTCAGAAGGTGATAGCGGAGCATCAGCGACCAGCAGGACTTTTACAGCAGTTACCCATTCCCATGTGGAAGTGGAACGATGTCGCGATGGACTTCGTGATCGGTTTGCTGAGATCACCTCGAGAGAGTGATGCTGTTTGGGTTCTAGTCGATAGGCTTACGAAGGATTCTCACTTATTGTAGATCAAGGAGACCTTCACTGTGGATGAGCTGGGATAGTTGTATATCCAAGAGATTGTACATATACATGGATTTCTACACTCCATTGATTTAGACTGGGATGGATGCTTTAGTTCTCAGTTCTGGCAGGGACATTAGAAGGATTTGGGTACACAAGTACTTATTAGTACACCATATCATTCCAAAACTGATGGCCAGTATTAGCGTACGATCTAGATACTTGAGGATATGCTCCGAGCATGCATTCTAGACTTTGGAGGCTATTGGGAAAAGCTTATTCCTCTAGTGGAGTGTTCCTATAACAACAGTTTCCATGCAACTATTCACATGGAACCTTATAAGGCTTTGTACGGTTTCTCATGTCGATCCCCCTTATGTTGGATGGAGACAGAAGAGCCAGCCTTGTTGGGACCTCTTTTTTTTTTCAGGAGACCTAAGAGCAGATAGAGTTGATTTGGAAGAGGATGGCTACAACAAAGTTTCGGCAAAAGTCTTATGCCGATCAGTGGAGACGACCTCTGGAGTTCGAGGTCAGGGATCAGGTTTTCCTCTATGTCGCACCGAGGTTGGGGCACAAGAGGATTGAGAGACAGGGTAAGCTTTCACCTCTGTATGTCAGTCCATTTGAGGTGTTGGAGAGAGTTTGGCTGGTTGCCTATCAGTTGTAGTTATGGTAGAGGTACAGGTCTATGCACATCGTCTTCCACCTTTCTCTGCTCTGATGTTACTTTTCAGACCCATCTCATGTCTTTCAGCACCAGGAGGTTGAGCTCGAAGCGGATGCATCATTGGAGGACCAACCTATCTAGATTTTTGATCATATTATGAGGGTTCTATATGGCCGGTCTGTTCCTCTAGTACAGGTGCTATGGAAGCACAGGCGAGTACATGATGATACATGTGAGAGAGAGGCCGATGTACGATTGCAGTGGCCGAAGCTATTTGGGGTTTCTTCTTCTGCACCTTGCTAGGGAAATTCGGGGATGAATTTCTTTAAGGGGGGTGTTTTTAAGAACCTGGATCTTCATTTTTAGGTATTTCTTTCTTTTCGTGGAGTTTCTGAGATAATGGAAATTTCTGGAAATTTTTGATGTACACGTCGTGTACTTTCAGAGTACACCCCGTGTACTCCCTTGTTACACCTGGCCATGTGATGGCCATGTCCAAGCCACACACACAGTGTGTAGGGGTGAAGTGGAGGACACTTAAAGTGAAGTATGGAAAAACAGAGTAAACACCGTGTACTCAAGAAGTACACACCGTGTATGTGAATTTTTTTTCTTTAAACGGACCGGGGACACACCTAATCGATAGAATCGTCTTCTTCTATGTCCCATTCGACCGAGAGATTCCATACGGCCACGGAACATCACCAAATCCCCGATCCTCATTCTGTTCTCTAAATCAACCATCTTCGATTGCGTTGGAACCCCAGTGGTGTGTCTTTCCTTCTCCTAGAGTCTTGTTTTTCAATTCCTCATCTTTCTTAATTTATCATGGGTTGAATGTTTTTTATTTTTCATAGATCTACGCCATTCTGAAGAGGGACATGCCTTGTGGTTCTAGTATATCGATATCCTAGGATCGATGTACGTGGTTTGTGCCTTTCCTTTCGATGTATTTGAGTTTTAGGTGCAAATTCCACCAATACCCGTGAACGAGGTATTGTATGATACCATTTTTCCCTTGTGATTATTCATGCCTTTCTTGCATCATTGTGTAGAGGTAAATCGATCCTATTTTTGTATAATTGTTGTGCTTGGATGTTTTTCCCATGATTTGTTTTTGTTATGACCTTTGGGTCTTGTTAGTCTTTGGCAGTTTTACCTGTTTTCCATGCCTTTTGATCATTGGATGGAATGTTGTAGTTGACTTGTTTGTTGATCAATAGACTATTTATCCATGTAGCACTATATGTGTACTTTGGTTAGCCAAGTAGCACTATAGGTGTACTATAGCCTTATAGCATTATTATGCACTGACTAGCAGGAGACCGTGAGGACCTGGTGCTATAGTCTACAACAGATAGACTGAGTGAGCTTCCCATATAGTCTTAGTTATTATAGACTATACGGGGATATACAGAGTGAGCTTCTTCAGAGAGTCTTGGACATTATAGACTACATGGGATAGACCGAGTGTGCTTTCCAGAGAGTCCTAGTTATTATATACTACATGAGAGAAGACCGAGTGAGCTTCCTTAGATAGTATTCATCTTGTTTGAAAATATTTAAAACCATACCAGGATATAGGAGGAATTGAAAGAGTGAGCTTCCTCAAAAAGTCATGGACATTATAGACAACATGGGATATACCGAGTGAGCTTCCTAGATAGTCTTAGTTATTATAGACTACAAGATGGCAGACTGAGTGAGCTTCCTCATAGAGTCTTAATCATAATTGAATATCTTCAAAACCTTCTAAGGATATTGGAGTAATTGATAGATTGAGCTTCTTTAGAGAGTTTGTGGTACACCTAAGGCTATAAGAGGAGTGACTGAGTGAGCTTCCTCAGAGAGTCTCTAGACCATGGGGCCAAGAGGGTTAGACTGTATGATCTCCTTCAGAGTGTCCCTGACTACCCTAGACTATAAGGGGAATTCACATAGTGATCTTCCCCATAGAGTCTGATAATTTCATATGGCCAAACCAGAGGGGTTAGGCTAAGTGCACTTCCCAGAGGGTTGTGGTACTTCTTGGAATGGACCGGAGGGGATGGATGTGAGTACATCCTAGAGGGTTTTTTGTTTCTGTTAGCTGTAGCTTCACCGCTACTTTTTGTATATCATCCTGTTTATTGCTTACTGATTACTGTCTGCTATTGCTACTACTAATTACTACTTTTTTACTATTACCTTCAATATAGTCACAGACTATTAGGCATAGATCTTCAGGTGGTTTCCTACTGGGATTTAGTCTCACATCCTGATTTGGTCATGTTTTTGTGCTCAAATAGACTATGTTGTTGCAGGTATAGACTAGGGAAAGCGCCCCTCGACTTCTAGTACTTCATTTCTTTAGAACAGAAGAGCATGGGATCATGCTATGGCTTGAGATGCTGAGGAGATGTTTACATTCTTTTGTACTAGATTTGGTACTATTTTATTTTTCAGCATTGTGACTTGTTTGGTTGCTTTCCTAGATATGTATAATGTATCATTCCATATATATACATATGTGCTCCAATTGATTGCTGATTAGTTTTCCGCAGTTTATTATTTTAGGTTATTACTGCTTCCTCTCTTGCATGTTTATTTACATCCGTTGTGTGCTCTGCCATTGAGGGCATAGTTTCCCCACTATCACAACCAAGCCCCTTGCTGCAAGATGGCAGCCTATGGTGTTTGGGGAAATGCGCTTGATTCTATGTGACCTACCGGGTAAGGGGCACCTCTAGGTGGCTTCCGAAACCAGGATGTCACATATCTCATGAAAGATAAAACAATAATCAATCCATTATATGTAGATATAAGTATCACACATTTTATAATGAAATCTAAAATAAATGTTACAAATGATCACAAATAATCATATCATAACCCCAAAAATGAAATTAGTATTATATACATGTAATAATTTTACAAAAAAATGAAAATGATACATGTTTCATAGTAATTTCCACAAAATAATGACCCATGAGAGAGAATCTAGCATCATAAACATAAAACCCATTATTTAAAAATCGATTTGATAAACATAAAACTTGGGAAAGATAAATCAGATAGATAAAGATCACAAAATTAAGAATAAATCATTCATAGAAAGGATTTGAATGTAATCATTAGATAATTTCCTAGGAAGGTCTTGAGTAATAATTACAAATTTCTTCTTAAATGGAAAATAATTTTAAAATATGATTCAATAAAATTTCTGGATAAAAATATACATTCTTATTTGAAACTGGATATTTATTACACAGAACCATTTGGTAATAATTTTCAAATAAAATATCGTTAAAATATAAAATTAGTACTTAAAATGAATTTAAAAACATTTTCCATAAAACATATAAAATCAGCTCCCAAAAAGTTTAAAAAAATTTATTAGAAGACACCCTGAAAACATATAATTATTATTTGAAAACATTTTAAAAATAATTTTTTGAAAATTAATTGAAACTGTATAAATTGTTCTTTAATGTTTTTTGAACACTATTTTATATGAAAATACAAATAATCTTATAAAAAAAATTTAATTTTCATTAAACAACATTAAATGATAATACATTTAACACATATAATAAAATATTGATATTTTTTTAATGTATTTTCCTTGAAGAGGTATAAATGATTCTTGAAATCATTTGAAAAACATTTTCCTTGAAAAATAATAATATATTTTGGAACCATTTTGAAAACATTTTTCATTGATATTATAATAAAAAAATAAATAAAAAAAACAGAACATTTAACATAAAAATAATGCTTCAATGGGTTTTTAGTGGGTAATTCCATACATGTCATATATGGTAAAACCATCATTCCATTTACATAAAAAAGGATAAAAAATTTCCACTTTCAGAATGAGAATACAAGATTACATTAAATGTAATTGTAAATGAATAAATGATTAAAATTACCTTTAATAATAATAGGATATTATTTTAATATTCTTTTAATTTTTTTTATAAAACAAGGTTTTTATGGACCAAAAGATTTTTGACAAAGGATAGTGTAATGTCCAGATTTATTAAAATAATTTTCTTAACTACATTAGGTTTTAATGATTAAAAAGGGTACCAACACATGAATACTTAAGGAATTTATATATAACAATAATAAACAAGAATGTATTGAGAAATGTATGTGAAGAATTCATCAATGGATTTAGAAACATTAACTATCATAGAAAGCGATGGCATTGTCTCAATAATATCTTATTACATGGTAACTTTTGATCATACTCTCCATGTAAGAAAAAAAATTACATGAAGTATAAAATATTTTTATTATAATGATTTTCATTATATAACATGTTAATTTTCTATATATACACCTCAAAATAGTGATTAGGTGCATAACAAAACATGAGTCTTAAGGAAGGAAAAGCGTGACAAAACATTTTTACCGATTTGGTATCTTTTGAAACATAAACACCATGGATGAATGTTCGTAAAACGGATCTGTTAATAGCCATAAATTCACGTGTCATATAAATATAATTCAATATTTTGAGGTACTGATGCATCCAAAATGGAATGAGTTCTGAACATTTCATGCATTAAACAGAAAAAAATTGTTATGACATACCCTTAACTTATGTCACGACTCTCTTCGTAATTATACAATATTAATGTGTAATAAATATGAGTTTTATATAAATATTATATAGATTAATATTCATTTATATAATACCATATATGGTTTTATTATGAACTTATATTTCCCACTTGTTAACAATCCTATGTTTGGGTTTCACTTCATGTAATATTTTCCTTATTATTCGCATGTGTCTTAATTTGTTATATGTTTTTAATATAGAAATTATGTAATAATTTCCATAGTATAATCAATGATATAAAACTCATTCATATATAGTATATGTGTATTATAAAATATTTAAAATAGATAAGTATGAAATGGATAATATCATTCTTGGAGACGGTATGAACTATGTATCCATGAACATTATTTCTGATTAATTATTGTATTGATAGAATGAATGTAAAATACATATATATGTTTGTGTGTTTATATATATATGTATAAATATATATAATTTAATTATTATATGTATTTTATAATATATATCTTATTTATTCACTAAAACCATTCTTAATACAATCCATATGGTGTATGAACTACTCATATTGAGGGTTGGTAGTCCACACATCCTCAAACCCAATTATCATATTAATAAAAAATAGAAAGTGATTATTTATTTGTTAAAGGGGAATAAATAATCTTAATAACATAAATTATTTTAGTATATGACATACAAAAAAATGTTTTGCATCACAATTTCCACCATGGAATCTAGTAATGAAAAAATAAAAAACTATTGTTTCATGAGGAAATAGTTCGCCATAAATAGAAATATTATGTTCATTACCCATTAGATGCATGTGGATCTTTATATAGAACAATTTACATAAATTTTTCTTGTACATTATGGATATTTATATATATAATAATTTAATTCTTATAGTTGGAGTGGTGGAGAACGAAAATAAAATAAAGGACTTTAGAGAAGGCGTTTCTTCTTGATATGGTAACTCCTATTGGTTTGTGCAAGAAGGATTTTGTGGATGTAATTTTTCACAATGAAAGGATTCTTGGACGAAGGGATTATTTCTGTAATATTTACCAGTTAGATCATGAGTGAAATTATGTGGTTTTATAGTTGTTAATAAATGGGAGAGGTGGTTGCCTATTATATGGATGGAAAATGACAAACTTAAAAATTTTAAAGTCATGTTGCATTTCTGCATGTCCTAACCAAAAAAATATCTCAAAAAAAAATTATTCATTAATGGAAGGTTTTTCACTATATATTAATATAAAATGTTTTCCAGACAAGTGTCTAGGACATTTGGGCCTTTAACTGACCGAATTCCAAAAGGCTGTAATTTTTATTTATTTTTGGATAAACCCACTTTTAAAGAGAAAGAGGTAAACCACACATTACTTCAAAGAGATAATGAAATAATCATAACCCGATCCAAAAAATTACACTAAATCTCCCACTCCACAACATCTACATGGTTATGGAAAGCCTCCACCAAATTAGGGCAACTTAGCGAGCTATCCAAAAAAACATTCATGGGCTTGGAACCGATGGTATGACCATACCCACTCAACATACTAAATATGAGTAGCCTTGCATAGTAAAAGCTACCTCCTTTAAAACTACATTTAAAGAATTTCCTTGTAGAATTTCTATACCAAGACATCATCCAAAATAAAAACCATCTAATGAAAAAATGACAAATTCAGAATCCATACATTTCCAACTATTTCAGCTGAATTATATTCGAGTCTAATAACATTCCATCATTCCACCACAATCCAAAAGACTCCACCACAAAAACCAATTTCCCATTCCAACTATCACACAAAATAAATTAGATGGATCTCTAGAGAAGATTCATCCAAAGAAATCCAACCCAAAAATAAATAAATAGAATAGCAAAACAAGATGAAGATACAAATATTAAAAAGAATAAAAATGTCAAGAATGTGAACCCATCAACAAGCTGGGACGCCATAGATCAACCAATCAAATTCTGTCTCAACCAACAGACCAGCTGGAGGTGACAACCACAAAACGTTGAAGCATTTAATCCACCACATATCTTGACCAAAAACCCTCAATTGATCCCTAATCATTGTAAATAATTTTATTCAATTTTACTAAAATTTTTATAACAAAATTACGTTTAAATTATATTAATACAATTGAGAATTTTTTATTTTTTAATTTAACTCCTGTAATTGGATAAATTAATACTAATGTTAATCCCACAAGAATTCACAAAATAATGGGTTTTTATATTAGAGAAATGTTTTAATGATTAGAAAGATTTTATGTTCAATTGCAATGGTAATTTAATTCTAATGTATAAAAATATAGTAATAGTTATAATATTAATCTAATGTGAAATAAAATAAAATTTATAATATCATTTAAAAATAATAATTATTTTAAATTTTTTTTTGTTTTTAACTAAAAAGAAATAATTTTAGTATTTATCAAAAAAATATTTTTCTAAGAAAAATCCCAAAAATTCTCCCTAGGATATTTTCTTCATTTTGAACTCATAAATGAACTGTATTTTATACAATTATATTTTTAAATATTTCTAAAATTAATTTTATTATTAAAATTCATTCCTTAGTGAAAATATGTATTTTTAAACATAAAAGGACTTTATCATAAATCATATCATTCATTAATAATATTATTTATTTATATCATAAAATTATAAACAATATTATAAAATTATTTACTACTATTCATATTAATAATATAAATTTATATGTTAAAATTATCTCATTTAAATTATTATATATTAAAAATATGTTTCGTAAAAACACAGTGTTGCATGAATTAAATGCCATGTATTTGTCGTGTATTACATACACCAAGTCGATGTTTCTTGTAATGTACACCAAGTCAGATCCATTGACAATAATAATACAAACATTTATATTCAATAAATCTTCATATTCATTTATAATAAATTGGTTACCCATTGATTCATGTTATATTTTATAGAAATTTTATTTTCATAAAATAAATAATATTATTCCTGAAATATAATTTAACATGAATGTTTCATATAATTGTATTAAATTATAATATTTTAAAAATATATTATTGTTTGGTAAACCTCGGTCTTGGGTGTAATTCAAGTCATCAAGGAATTATATTGGAGCATATAAAACATAATAACCTCGCAGTATTTTATGGAGTAATAAAATTTTTATATTGAATGTTGTGTATGAATAAAATTGTATTGCTTATGACAAAATAAAAACATGCTACTTTAAAATAAATTAATCCATCTTCCGTGTTCTGGGACATCTAAAATATCATGAAGGATAAATTAATTTTAAAAAAATCGATACACAAAATCTTGGAGTGTTATAGACACACTAAAAACAAGCTCATGTGTTGTGGTTTAACAACCCCTAATGTGATAGACTATTCGTACAAGATTACCCACCCTTCTGTGTGTCCCAAAATGGATATTTCATTCAAAATTTTCCCCATCCAAGATTCCTGAAAAAGAAAGACCACCTTGGTGCCATGAAATCCACAAATATATGAAACCATGTCATGGAAACAATTTCCTGTCCTTCACAGAGTTTCCTTATTGAAAATAAAATATATGGCTACCATGACTATGATATGATATCCTCTATGGCAGTGAAAATTCCTCCTTGACCACGATTCTAATTTATCATCATATTATATATTCGTTTGTACCCTTGGAATCCCAATATAATCACCAATTACAAAAATAACCCCTTGTTCATCATAAAATTAATTTTTCCTAAAATAAACCAATAAAATATTTTTTCCTTAAACATCCTTATAATGAGAGACTATTATAATGAGGAAGAATATGATATGGTCTCATGTATATTAGCTTATCTACAAAGGCTTGTGAATATTACTAGTGGTACAATTACATATCTTAGTTATCATTTCATACACCAATGGGATATAAAATCAAGAAACCATAACAAATATTTCAGTATTAATTCTATGTGGAATGATAGATATCATGCTACATATAATAAAATTAACATCCCATTAATTTACATATTATTTTTATTTTTTAATATTATTTATCAGTACTCAAATGCATTTAAACATACAAAATATAATCAAAATAAAAATAAACATTTTTGATGATAAGAACATGAAATGAATAAAAAATCATGGAAAACAAATCCATTATATGTTTCACTATTATTTATTTAATACTTATTAATATATAAATTAACTATTTAATCATTAATAAAATATATACAGTAAATAGTTGTGAACATATAGGGAGTGTAAATAAATCCTCAATAAAAAAAATGACGTCATAAATCTCACTTATAATTTACTATTATGATATATAAATATTATAATTTAATTAAAAATTAAAATAATATATGTTTTAACAATGTAATATATATATTAATATTCAACAAATAAATAATATAGTACCCTGCCAACATCAACCGATTTCGGAATAACATATAATATATTGAATCGACGAAACATTCCATGATCACGTTTAAATAAAATAAAAATTTGAGGTATGTGCCTTTGTGTTTTTTTGTAAAACAATTTGAGATAGTGGTTTTTTACCCTAGTTCCATAGGCTTGTTCAAATAATGTTTTTTCTTGTTGAAATCATGAAAAAAAATTAGGTGTGTTTTGTTATAGGTTGTACTATGATGCAGATAATTTGGTTATGGTGAAAGGATTATATCTATAGTGTGGATCCTCAATACTCAATGTAGGGTGACGGAAGGTGGAGAATCTATGATACTACACATTTTCCCATATCTACTCCATAGATCAATGAATTTTTTCACAATAGTGGGTTTTTAGGGGTGGCAACTCAGCACAAGGAATAGAGAGTTTTATTGAGGAAATTTTGAGACACTACCATATTGTTAATGTCTATTCAATAGAGGGAAGTTGTGGAAATGAAATTGAGTGGCTATGTAAAATATAGAATAGTTTTGGAAAAGGATCCACAAGGTGGGATTTGTTCTTTCATATGAAATTATGCACCCATTTAGTATGGGGATCTTCTATGAGTATCCTTCAATGAGGGTTGGGGATATTATTGTGTACCGTTTGAGGCTGTATCTATGGAACTCCTTGGGATAATATGATATGCTACATGAAATAAATTATGGATCTCAAAAGTGGTTTTTTACATGTGTGTTTATTACAAGGTTCAGTTCATTATAACAATGTATCTCATTCAAAAACCATTTCAAAAGTGTTTTCCAAGAAGTTTCATCATGGTCATATATTTTATAATCTTTCTAAAAAATTTGATCCCCACCCCTCCCCGGAGAACTCAATTTTCCTCTATGTATATTACTATCTCTCTCTTCCATTCAATCCATGGTTTATCCATAGATAGTTTCAATGGTTCTTGAAACCCTTATCAATCATATTCAGCCACTTCCTTCAAGGAAAAAATTTATGATGATCTAATAATTCTCATAACATCCTATGACTTTCATCTTTCATTTAGTAGAATGTATTTTCTTATAGGGGTGGTTGGGGGTCGACAATGTTAATGGAGAAGAAAAAAACTCATATGATTAAAATATCAATGAGACATATCAATATTTCAATTTTCATTGAAGTAACAGACATAAATACCACATTTGGAACAAATATCTCCCATAAACCCTATCATACCTTCTAGGTCATGCTCATCCACCAACGACCTATCTAGTATGAAAGCATAAGATTAATTATTAATCCAGAAAACATAAGAAACAATATCATATTAAAGGTTTGTTATTTTCCATTGAGTCTTTATCATCTCATTTTATAGAATATGAGGTGAAAGATTCACAAGATTAGTGAAGTGGTTTGCATCATCCGTCATTATCATGTCATCCTACTCATGTTATGAAAACGCTATCACCTTATCATGAACTGTAGAGTTTGGATAGAATAATATAGTTAACAGAACCAAAAAATCATTCCACTATTAACTGTCATGCTTCTTTGTCATAACCATTGAGTCCCACCATATCCTTTTAGGCAACTGTAGATTGATGGTGGTACATTTCACAATAATATATTCAAGAATTACAACGAACACAATATTAATGCATATATTCCTCAAATAATCATCATAATCTTGAGGATAATTAAAATAATTTATTTTTTATGGTTTTTGATTAAGGAACTACTAATAAAGATTCTCACATTTATCCATATGTAATTCCATAGCCATATTCTAAAAGGTAATATGTTATGTTTCATGTCCCAAAGCATAGAAAACATGCAAAATAATATAAAATATATTCATTCCCGTGGGAGGATTATCTTAATTTGGTTCACCAATAGCTTCCACCTAGATACTAATAACACATTATATCATAAGAGAGATTCAATTAAACAATTGTAAATAATTTTTAAAACATCAAAAGGATACTCAGATCAACAAATCGAACATGGTAAATGATAAAATTCATCCTGTTAGATTAGGATAAAATAATTATTTTTAAACCTATTCAAATTAAATGTTGGTAAAATGATTGAACATGGAAAAATTACTCCTCAAGAAACGTTTCTAAAACCACCCATGTTGCCATAAAGTTTTTTATAATTAGATATATTCATTGAATCACTCGTAAAAAGATTCTCAATCGTAAAAATATAATCAATATTCATACCAATATACATGAATGATGCTAAACCACAATCACGGATACCATTTTTTCATATATTAATAAAAATACCCTAGAACTACATTAACCAATCCTGAAATACCATTATACGAAGGTAATAATTGATCCCCAGAAGTTGGTTACTAGTACCCAGATTCATACAAGATAAAAGGGGGAATTAATTTACCACAATAATAACAGATGATAAAGTTACTAGTTTTTTAAACACTCTAAAAAGAGATAAAAAAAATAATGAGGCATGAATATAAAAACTAATAATTATACATCAACAAATTACTCTCCAACAAGAATGATAAACTCCAACATCCATGAGGATATTCCATTCTAATAAAAAGGATCATGAAAATCAATATCTTCCCAGAGGTTCATTCTATTATCTCAAACATGTTATAAAGAAATCTTCAATCATCTAGAGGCAAATTTAGTGAGTGAGATAAAAGTCCCAATAGGGTCACACCATGTGTTCTGTACATATTACAAACTTATATATTTAATTGTGAATTTTATTTAAATAAAATATGTTATGATATTATATTTTTATATTAAAAACTAAACCTTCCAAATAATTTAAAACATTTCAAAATATCCAAACATGGATTAAATAATAATTCAAAAAATTTATTATATAAATAAAATATCAAAATGGAGAAAATTCCATAATCAGTGGTATATATATAAAAATATTCACATAAAGAATCATTTTCATATTTCCAATGGTAGCATACATTCTCATTTTATAATCCTCACAACACTCATTTCTTGGATCATGGAAATAAATGTACACAGATCCCTCATGACCTTGATTAATATGACTCATAATAAAGATCCTATTGGGTACATGTAAAACCTAAAATTATTTGGAAAGATTTTTCCTAATTAATATAATTTAATAAAATAATCAATGAATCATGATTCTACCAAATAACCTTTAATAAATCTTGGCATGTATGTGCTAAATCAATCAATCAATCATAGAAAAATCAACTATTTCCAAATAAAACATCATTTAAAATTAAATTTTCATATTTTCAATATTAGTTTAGCAATTTGATATCCAAACCAAAACATATTTATTTTATTATTACATGTATTTTCAATAAAAAAACCAATAATATTGTTTCATTATATTTATTTAATCCATTTCTATCAAAATACATATAATGCCACTTCACCATTTTGATCATTTTCAAAATATTCCATAAAATCTAATTCTATGGGAATTGGTGGTTTCCACACAGAATCCTTGAAAATTAAATTTAAAATTCTATTTATAATATAATTGATTTCTCAAAAATACGTAGAAATAAATTTCAAACAATTGAGAAAATCATGTAATTGATTATATGGATAATCTTAAATGGAACCACATAACATTAAACACGACATAAATAATCAAAACACATAATGGGAGTTACCAATGATTAGGGATTGAATATATTATATATTAATACAAAATAGAAACAAGAATCTATAGAATTCATATTTTATCCACTAATCTCAAGACTACCATTCAATAAACATTGAGGAAAGAAAAATAGAATTGATGAGACATGAAGATCACTCACCTTGAGAGAAGTTTCATAACCAACATGATGATCAATCATCACATAGATGAATTGGATGGATAAGATATCTCTTAAATTTGATATGGATGTATCTAGTTTGAGACATGTAAGGAAAAATATGGAATCAAAATCAAATTAGCCATTTTGTGCCTAAACAAATTGGTTATTTTAATTACACATCATGTGTTTCTATTTTAATATATGAAATGATGCAATGTTGTTTGCATAGAAAAATGAGTTTCTTTTTCATTAAAAAAATATATCCATTCGAAATCATGTAAAATATATAAAACATATTATCATATAACATTGTACATCAGTTTCATAGCTTCTTCCAATTGATCATTACAATACATGTAAAATACATTACCCAGATTGTAATTGACCAGTAGATAGACAAAAATCATGTACCTATAAAAAACCCAAAAAATCAAAGGATACAGAATATATTAATACATATAATGATTTCATAGATATGGGTTATGGTATGAATATACATATTATACAATTATTGTTATTCTTCTATCACCATTCTATAAATAATATGTCCATATATAAATACTTTATCTACTATTAAAATTTCATTAATATTGTTTATGACATGAAATAGTTTAAAAACATTTAAATAATTATTGTAATATATAGATAAAATAAAAATGATGGGAAAACTACGAATTTTTTATATTATACCTCGAGGGATATTTTAATGAAATCTATAAACGAATATCATAAAACAATAAAACCTCCATGGACTATGGAAAAACATGATGGGAATATTCATTCATGAAATAGAAAATAAATATATGAAATATGATTTATATTTTTGTTCAAGTGAAATGTGTATTTTAAAATATCTAATAAATTATTTAATACATTATAATGAATATTCCCATTACACTTTAACACATTTGGTTGAAAAACGATATAGAAGAATGTTCATTCTATGATACATTATTTATTATATTAATGTTAATGAATAATACATCTATTATAGAATCAAATGGCCACATGGTCATTAATCACAATTTTTCTAATTGTTAAAACATATTTCATCATAATTACATGAAAATTCCATATCCTTTAGGAATATTAGATGGTGTCAAATATTATTTATTATTTATATTTTATTTAACACCATTTATGAAAACATCATATAATATTTGGATGATAATTTTATCATGTTTAATAACTAGTTTTGTGCCAATTTTATTTAATATTTTTTATAAATTATATTTGTATTATTCCTTTTATAACATACAATGTCCATCTTATATCCCCTATAATTTGATTAAAATTTTTATTAATTCACGTTGAGTATTTTTTTAATATTATCTTATATTATTTGATTTAAATTATAACCATCGATGAGATAATCATATTTTATAGTAAATTGAAATAGATTTAATTCAAATTCATGGGTCATCATAATGATGGTAAAATTTTTGGAAATCTCAAAAAATAAACCAATATTAGGGGAGTTGAATAATTAAAATGACAGTTAAAATTAAATTAATTTTACTTCCTTCAAATAAATATCATTATAACATTTCTTATAAATATTAATTAGGTACATTTATTTTTATCCCAAATTGAACTAATATATCCTTTTTTTGAAGGGGTTTATTAAAAGTTGATATATCTAATACCTGATGATCCCCATTGAAAATATATTTTCCTCAAATGAAAAATAATTTTTTTTCTAAATGAGAGATTGGAAAAATGGATTTTTATTTAGAGAACAATTTATAGGCTCTAGGAAATTAAAATGTATTGAATCCTTAATAAACATCATTAAATGAGTTCTATCAAGCACATTTATAATTATTCTTATTTTAGAAAAATATATTTTAATTTGATGAATGAATGATAATTACAATTATCCTTTTCCATTTCTATAAAATAAATAATATTAGAGAATTGAAAAAAATTTAAAATAAAAATGGTATTTTTAAAAAATCTAACTATATTGATATATGATTCGTTTTTCATTTTCTTCAATATTTGAGTTGGACCGAGATTTTCACCATATATGGAAGAAACAATTATCTGATGGATAATATGATTATATTATTTTGTGTCTCAAATTGTTCTGGTGAACTAAAAATTACCAATTTCATAATTGATATTGATTTTTAAGAACCCTTGAATTTAACAATTAGATCATTTGAAAAAAAAATAAAAAAAATCATTTCTAAATGTACAATTTAATCAATATTTCATCCCCTATAATTTGAACATATTTTCTTGTGAAATATTTAATACATTGAAATTTTTTTGATGGATTTTTTTAGTGGAATAATAATTTGATAATTATAAGGGAATCAAAAACATGTTTATTTAATCATTCAAATTTTTTATAATTTGAGGAATTATCCTTGGATGAAATAATTGAGATGGTTATGGAACTCTATCTATCATAGTTTATTATTTCCCACCATTATTTAGTAATTATTCACTTGTATTTCATGGTATATTTAGGAGATTATTTTTTATCTTTATGAATTTATTTTTTTTCTAATATCAACTATTGTATTTTCATTTATGTGGACATCCATTCCATCTATAAATGAAATTGTATGAACATTTATAATTTATTTTGGATAATTATAAGGTTAATGTTTACCTAATCCATGACTAATTAAAGTGCTCGATGGTATATTAACTTTTATGAACTGATATTATATTTAATTTTTCTTACCTCTTGTATTTTGGTATTATGTCTTTTAATAGTAAATATTTTATCTCAATAAAATAATTATAAATAGTTATTAAATAGATAATAATTTCCTTCTATTTGATAGATATTTTTTAGATATGAATTTTACGTTGATGATGTTGATTGACTATTTATCTAATCAAATAATTATTAAATTTTGGTTAGTTCATTACATGATCTATTATTGAATTTCTGATGAAATAAAGGGATACATTATTCCACGATTTCTTATAACATGTATTATAACATTTTGTGAAATAAAATTAATCACCATGAGCCATAACTAATTTCTATAATATAATGTTATTCACTATATGAAAATTAAAATAGTTCATATAAGAAATATAAATATTAAAATTTATTTATTAATAATTGGAAATCTAACTAATTATTTGAATGTGTTGAAAAGATTGATAAATCGAGGAAATAAAAAAATAGTGTATGGATTAAAATTTAATTCATGGATGTATATATAAAATTATTCATTCCTCATGAATATAGTATCTGATAACTATAACTCTTCCACATGATCCCCCCTTACAATCATGTTCTCCAAGATATTACTATCATTGAAGAAATCCATGTTTCTGATAGTGGTCATACATGAAAATTAGTTGATTTCCATGAAATGTGGATAACATGAGGGAAATGATTATTTTTGATGCATCATTTTGATCTCAAATTAACACCACTGTAAATATTTAAAATTCTTAAAATTAATATTTTTGTTAAAAAATTAATATTTGTGGATTTATTATTATTTAAAAATATAAAAATAAATTCAAATAATTGAAAAAGTAGTTTTATTTCATTTCTTATGATTAAGATGCTTCAAATCCCTCCCAAATCAACTAGATATAGTGGTGGTTGGTACATTTTCTTGAGAAATATAGAGAATACTATATTTTAAAATATTACAAATCAGCCATTATATTGAATTCTAGAATAATTATTCCATCATTGAATATTAATTTATTATTGGAATGGTTTATTCTCTATGATGAAATCGTTTTATTGAATGTCATTCACATGGGAGAAATAATTTTTATAAAACTCATTTTATTTTTTTTATTTTTTTTAATAAATTATGTTGGATAGTTAGTTATAATACATAATTAATAGATCATTAGTGATTAAACATAAAAAATAATTATATGGAATGATGGTTCATCCAATGAATTTACTTATTACCATGTGTATGTTTTATAAATAAATGAATATGTTCAGAAAATATATTATGATAAGAGTCCATCATGATTTCACATTACTGAAAATATTTGTAGGATGAATAACTAATAGAGGTAGATTTATTGATCTCTTACAAATTTTAATATAAGTTATGTGTATTAAAATAACTATATATCTAGAACTATTATTAATGTCTCATGGGGTATGTAATCACATTTTAGTTAGTCATTATATTAAAAAAATAATATAGTTTTATATATGGAGTACGAAAACAATTTTTTTCATAGTTCAATCTAAAAGAATAGTCATTCAATGTTACACTATATCATAATTCTATAATGAAAGGCCCAGTGCTACAAAATGATATAAATCCTACCATGAAAATGCCATGAAATATTGATGTTTCATTCAATTTATGAAGTATAAGTGTCCTATATTATGGTTTATATTCACATGTGGTAGATTATTTTTCTAGAGGATTTTTTTATCATTCGAGATGCATACTGATTAATTATTGGGTTTATATGAGATAAAAATAAAATAAAATAAATAATAAATTAAATCAATTTACAAGAATATTAAATATTATTTATAAAAAATTATATACCCTAAACATATTGGTTTAGTTTATTTTTATAATAGAACAAAAAAAGTAATTTTAAGATCAATAATCCATATATAACATAACATGTTTGCAATATCATACAAAATAATATTCCAAAAAATAATGGGAAATAAATATATATATGAAATCAAGACCTCTAGTAACCAGTATGTTGTTGTAATAATGGCTATAAATCAAATATCATAATTGAAGAAAAGATCAAAATTTCAGTTTGAGGTCATGATAATCACACATAAACATAATATCAAAATCATATAAAATATTTAATCAAAAATAACTATTAAATATGTATTCCTTTATACATAACAAGAAAAATAAGGTATATGAATCACAGATCGAAAGAAAATTACCATAAGGTAGTGATTCATATCATATGAATTTTTCATACGAGTGTGGTACATATATATGTATATGAAATCATTTCTTTATCATTTATAAATATTATGAATAAAATCCAAAAATATAGAACGAGCCTGATAAAATAGTTTTTTGTGGACATCCCATTATCAAAACCATATTGGATCGAGTTCTATAGTTTATTTCATTCACCATAATGTCCCATATATATCACCAGATGAGATAAAATTAACTACCAAATAGAGTAGTGAGATTAGAAATTATATTCTCATCAATTATTTATATCCTTGTGGGTTTTATGTATAAAACTATAATGGTTAGTATATCTATCATATATTAATTAACCAACGGGAATAAAATACATTAAATTAGAATTTACAAACTACATGACCATAAAAGACATGATAAAAAAGTAATATGTTACTTATAGATCATATGTATATTGAATCATAATAAATATGAATTGATATTGATATTAATGAAAATATTTTATATAATAATTAGAAAATTTATCCCATAAATTATATAAAATAGATATTCTATTTTTAGTAATATTATATTAAACTTAAATAAATAATAAATAAATTCTATAAAAAATATAGGTTATGTAAGTCATTATTTATTTAAAAAATTATTTAATCCGGGAAGGTAATATTTATAATTAATTTTGATGAAACTATTTAGTTATGGGTACTTTATGAAAATCATTAAAAAATTCAATTCACAATTTTATAATATAAAATTAATTTCCTTGAAATGGTCTTGATAAATTATTGATTCACGTAAAAAAACACGAAAAATTCCCAATGAAAATATTATCATCATTGAGAAATATTCTTTACTTAAAAGAAGATATATGATCAATTTCAGATACAAACATTCTTAAAATTAAAAAAATGTAAACAATAGTATTTCATATAAAAATTGTAAATAAAAAGAATATAAGAAATTAAATGAGGACCATATGATAAATAATTAGAAATTATTATAAATAAACATCTATACATTTCCTATAATTATATTAATTTGTTAATATTAATAAAACTTAGAGAACATCAATTTGGTTAGATAGAAATAGGCACTAAATACTTGTATAACAAATTATTGTTTATTACTCATGTCCATAACATCATTTTCTATAATTATTATAATTATTAAAAATAATTTGTTTTCCCTTGTTTCCAAAATGTTAATTTTTTTCCATTTAAATTAATACTAATGTGTCCAATACTCAATTTTTTATTTCTAACATCAGTTTGGAGAATCTTGTAATTACTCCCTATTCCTGGGATCATCACAACTAAAATTTTTATGAAGATTAATAATATGATTTTGATATGGTTTTTGAGTCCCCTAATATTATAATTGAGAATATTACGTCGGTTAACAATGAATGCATAAATATATAAATTAATGTAATTGTTGAATTAGAGTGATTAATTAAATTTATTGGTGGTAATAATGTTCAAAATTACCACACCGTAATGATGAAAAATTATTAAATTTATAATTATTAAATCATACATCTATTAATTATATTCACATAGTTATTTATGTGGTAAATATTATAACACCATTTATGTGGATAGTAAATATAAACTGAACATAAACATAATATATTTTATATATTAGAGAGAACATGTATTATTAAAATATTAATATTACATTTACCATGTATAATGGTATAAAAATTTATTATTAATTCAAATTATATTAATGGACTTTTCAGTTGAAAATGTATTTTTTAATGATTTAATAGTTGATATAATTAATGTTTATGATTTCCATCCATTCGTAGAGATCCAAATGAAAATGAGGATTTTTTTATCGCATGATTGGATGTTCCCAAATGTTGGAGTGGTTTTGCAGAGAGTGAATTTTTTTAATATTTAAGTGGAAATTTAGTGATATATTCGTTTTACGGTTCACGTTGGAGTGTTGCATTTATTGGAGATAAAGAGTGGAATTTTCATAAAAACTAAATCAATAGTATGTATGGAATAATTGACTACATGAAATATGGACCAGAAGTGAAAAAATTGAAACAAAATGTTTGTTAAATCTATAATAAAATATTAAACTCATTTATTAAAATAAAATTATATTTTCTCGTATACCCTTTAATTATACTCTTGTATGAAATTTTACATTTTCATGAAAACTGACACTAATCTTGTTGTGTTATTTTTCTACCTAAAATATAATTAACATTCCTACCATACTTCATTGTCTTGAATACAAATTTTTAATATTTATAATATTATTCAATTTAATAATATGAGATATTTTACATTATATAGTTAATATAATATATATGTTTTAAATTTATTTTAAGAAATTTTTTTATTTTACATTATGTGTATCTAATTATGTTTCACTTCACATAATAATTTAACTGTTTTTTTCAATTATTTATTATTAATAATTATAATTTTAGTTTTTATAATAATACATTAAATGTGATTTATTTATCATGTTAAATAAAGCACCCCAAAATCATAGTGTATAACTTTTACTTCTGCAGTATGTATGCCACACAACAAAGAACTCATTAGTGAATATAATATCCCAACACTCAACTATTTATTTACTATTATAAATAAATTCAATTCTTGATATTTCTTGTAATGAACTCAATGCTGAGATATATTGTGATACATTCAATAGTGGGATTCCTCGATAGTTTGCGTGACACTTAAGACAAAGATTCACAAAATTTAAATGTATTATTAAAATATTATTATTTAATATCATATTATATAATAAATTCTTTTTAATAATAGTTATGAATAGTATTTTATAAATTTAGAAAATCATACTGTTTATATACATATAAAATGATGTCATGGGTTTTTTATTAATGAGAAATGAAAATAAGAGCTAATTTGTTATAAAATGAAATATTATAATTTTTATATTTCCAAAGAAGTATTGTCTTAATAAACAAAATAAATTTTTATTGTTTAATTATTTTTATGATATATAAATGTTTTCTATTCAATAATAAATTATTTTCACTCATCTAATCGACTTTATAAGCATAAGATAAGAATAAACACTAGTTTAGACATAAAATCCTAAATTATTTATTTTTAATTTTTCCACTTTTTAATAGATAAAATATTCTAAAAATTAAATTTGACACTCTTAAATATTTAATTTTATAAAGAATACATAAATATAGAATTCAAAACATAAAAATTATCGTAGGGGAAATTTTGTGTATTTTTCTTATAAACATCATTTTTTAAAGAATAATAAAAATAATACAATCTAAATAAGAAATTTATTTTCCTCTAAATAATTGTTAATGTTAAATTGTATTTTAAATATATTTATTATAAAATTATATCATCTATAAATCAATTAATATAATATAGTTAATTAGAATAAATTTCACTATGAAATTGAGTAAAAAAATAATAATTTTTTAAATTTTCTACCAAACCATATAAATTCACCCATATGTGAATTTAGTATTAATCATAATTTTCCTAATTATGTTAATTGTGTTCAAAAAATCTAACATACAGCATATAAATATGTATAATATTTATATTCTTATAATACTATTATATTATATGACCAAAACAATTTTTAATATTGATTAAAATTAATCATAGTTAATATGAAAAAATTTAGTTTAATTTGTCACTAAATCTTAATCTTACGAGACAAAATGATCGATAAATTTGTTATAAAACTATTTATATACATATTATATCCATAAAACTAACATCATTGAGTTTTTATGTATTTTTATGATGTTTTATTTTTTACTAAAATGTGTATAGCTAACATGATTCCAAAAAATTTAAAGTGAGTCCTTTTCCTTAACTATAAAAGGCCACCAACTCTCTTCCTTCCTCAAAACTCCCATGTATCATTGTCGTGTCCAAAATCTATCCAATTATTCTTCAAAAATACCTATCATTATCCAAGAATCCACCACATGGTCAGACATAAATCAAAGGGATCTTTTGGTTGAAACCCAAATAAGTAACCTGGTTAAGAGGTAAAATATTCTCTCTAGTTTCTTAATTTAATTTACATTCTCCAAACCCTAAAATTTTCATCATATATGATTAAATAACAATTAAAGTATAATAAATATAATATTATTTTTTATGTTAATATTTATACATACACATTCTCACACATCCATCAAATTGTTAAAAAACATATAGTTTCTATGTATGGCGAACTACTACCTCACAAAATGAGGATTGATCAATTTTCCATTTCCGACTCACATGGTGGCCATTATGATTAAAAATACTATATATATATATATATGATATATATATGTTTTTTAAAATTGCATTATTCTTCTGATATTTTCTTATAACATCAATTTATGCATTCTATCACGTGTTATTACAATAATTTTGTTTGATGTAGTGTGGACTACCACCCCTCAAGGCCATATGGCTCATTCATTCAATACATGGACCTTAAAAAGGATATTTTTAATAAACATATGAAACATATATAAAATTAATGTGTCCAAATCCTATGTGATTTTGTCTAATGAATAATATATTTTAATTATAGTTATCCAAAAACCATAATATTTTTCTTAGTGTAAAAAATTTATAAATAATTGAAATATATATATTATATCCACTAAATTTTAATAATAATACCATGTATATCTATAAAACAATTAAAACCATTTTATGTCATCTATACCGAGTAATTTTGTGTTATTACATAAATAGATGGATCCAATGTATAAATGACCATGGCATCCTCATCCATTACATAGAGCATCTCGATGGAATCTCATAAAAGATATGTGTTGATTCTAAGGAGCTCATCCTATGTGATCTAATCAAGACAGATCCAATGAGAAGAAAAATTGTTTTCATTCAATTGAATAAGGATTCATGGAGTATAAATTTCCAAGTACTCACAACCATATTCAACACAGATCCTTGTAATATAAATTTATATTTAATCAAATGAAATCAGAATCCATTGAGTATAAATGTAAAAATAATCAATAACAATTATCTTGTTCCATTTTTTAGATGTTCCAATGGGAACCTGTGTAATGAAAATATGATTAGTATAAATATAAACAACATCTACTTCCTCAATTAAGAAATACATCAATTTACCTAAAATTTAATATTCATAAATTATTAGTGAGTTCATCAAAATCATTCTTCGTTTTCCATTTAAACCCATTTAACTAATACATTTCACATTTAAACATCATGTAATAACATAGATTAGGGACATAAACGTCCTCCGATTTTTTTATTTTTTTATCATTGTATCAATCATGTCTTCCAATGGTTCTTGATTGCTTCCACCCACCAATGTGGTGGTATAACATTGGTTAATACATAGATACACCTAAAATTTTCAATGTGTTGAGGTGACAAACATCGAACCCTATAATTTTTCTAGTGGGAATTTTAAATAAGTTCCATATTTTATAACATGATATTCAATTAAATTTAGGGGAATCATTGGAATATATAACATGTATCACAAATAGAAAACTATACAGAAAATTTTTTTATGGTAATGTTACAAAACACCTATTGATTTTCCATGAAATATGTAATATTATATTATACCAAAATAACTTTGTTGATATTAATAGAAAAAAAAATAAATGTAAAAATATTAATGAAGAACAAACTGATGTGCATCCAACATAATGATATGTTTTTAATCCATTTTTGGTTGAAGAGTCAGGTTCCAATTCAATATATATCTATATTAACTCTCAATGGGATGAAGAAATCAATTAGATAGAGGGAGTATGAAATTATAACTTTTAAATAGTGTTTGTTAAGGGTAAATTTGTAATTTTACCTACAAACACTATTCATAGGGTATGGTCACATAGTTGGGCTAACCGTGGACCCACATTCACCATTCTCCACCTTAGGGGGTCCCTTGCATAATATATGCACAAGGATTGTGAAAATGTGTGAATTCATGCCACATGATTCTACTAAAAAGTACATAACCTATTGCATGGGCATGTGTCCTATTTCACATGTTTAGGAAAATTTTCATACAATTTTTTGCACTTATTCCAACATCATATGTTCTAAATGCTTGGATAGTATAGTTATATCAACTGAATGCATAAAACACATTTCCATTAATCCATGAATTAATAAATTTAGTACATAATAATACAACCATAAAAATTCAACTCATTAAATTTTACTACAAATAATATCAATATAGTCAATGAAACATGTATTTATATATCTCAAAAATTGATATCCCAAATAACATACACAATTTCCTTGAGGAAAATGTTTGTCTATTTTTTAATAAAACACTAACAGAAATCTTTGTAGTATCATGTTGATGTTATTATTCACATTTTCCCTTCATATAATCTATCTACTCTAAAATGTCAATGGATTATCTTCGCTTCGATCATTGGTTATTTTTTCAACTACCATACCTTTCTCTATATCCATTGGAGAATCTCGAGGATCCTAGAATGATCTAATTTCCACCTCAATAAATTAAAGATTCTACTCTCACTTATGTCCACCTCCATAATGTTTTATCTAGAACCACATATTCCTCTTTATGTTTTAGATGATATATGTCAGTATTTATCCTATAATATTTTCTATATCATGGAAATAACTTCATACTACAATCCATTTCATACTTCAAGTCCACTCTTCCAATACAATAAAATCCAAAATGGGTGTGGGTACTTGTATTTCCAATAATGTGTCGGTATATAGTCATTCCACAAATTGGGGCCACCATAAAAATTTCCCCTTCTCAATTACCTTTTTTTTGTTTCCCTTCAACATGTCCATTATTGTGAAAACGGACCTCATGGGTAGTAATTCAGCAATATCTAACCCACTAATTAGGGCGTCGTTCAAGCCATAGTAGTGGTCTACATCACTAAACATGGAAACCTCAATTATTTAAATTCATTATCAGAACCATTCATAAAACCAAGAAAAAAAGACATCCAGAAATAAACGAGAGATAATTTCTAACATTGTATGATTTTAAAATTATTGAAAATAACCCTAATAGTGAAATAACTAATTTTTCAACCACCAATGAAATTTATTTAAAAATTATTATCAAAAATAAAATTATCACAAACTCTAAGTACATGTAATCAATTATCATATTGAGAAACATAAATTGAGTGAAAAAATTCACAAGCATCATTGAATTCCTTCAACTACCAAACCACTATATATATGTTTTCATATTAACTCTCCCTGTCTTTGAATATATACACCATTCATGCCCATAATGACATGTCTCCATCTCTATAAATAAACCCAATGAAATAATTCCAATCAATAATTCATAAGAGTGGTTTAGAAATCAAAATATTACTAAAATGAAAACCAAAATTTCACATCAGATAAACCTTCTATATTGGCGGTTATTTCATATTATATCTATGTAACATGATTTTGATTAGACTATATGATCCAACTGATTATTCATAACCACCACATTGGCTTGGAATTTTTATAAATACAACCATTTCAATATATTGAGTTAACTCCTACTATAAAATCACAAATAATTTTTCCAAATACTCATTTATGATATGATATTTGGTCATAATGTCATTGGTTCATGAATGTTTTATAGAATTTATTCAAGGAATGTTTATATTTTAGATTTCACACATTATTTAAATATATTATGTCAGCTCGTTACCCACTTCATAAATTTATTATGTAATCCATATAAATTTGTTACGTTATTGGGTGGTAGTATTATATTCATCCTCTATAGTGCTCAAGGATTAAGATCATTACTTCTTAAATTACAATGGAATTCAAAAAAAAGGTACAGATGAATTCTTATTATATTCCTTCTTTAATAAAAAATACCCCACTCTAAATCCTTAAATCCCAATATCTTTCATTGTGGTTCATCATAGTAACATATCCCATTGTTCATTGTATGAATAATGTATCAGTGATTTTTTTAATTATTTCATGTGGGTTTCATTGGGATAATTTAGAGAATTTGACGATTGAAATGTGGAACATAAATTTACTTGTATATTATTTGTTAAATAAAAAATCTCCCACGAATTAATTGATATGAAGTCACATTGACCTTACTAACCCATTCATCATTTGTTATTTTCATTATTTTTTCAACCAGAGTAACTAATTTTCATCAATAATCCATATAGAATCTTACTAGAACCACATTAAAATGATTATTTTTGGATATTAGACTCCCATAAACTATTTTAATGAATAATAATCAATTGGAAAAAATAAGAAATCACTAAACAAATATAACATGAATTCATCCCATAGGAGATCTGAAAAATGATTTCACTAGTTTTCATTTAAGCATATAATTATTATTTCATCATCATAAAAAATCTCAATAATCTACTACTCATTCTCATTTATGAAATATTGATATTTTTCAAACCCTCCCTAAATAAAAAGGTCTTCATTAGATGTTTATGTAACATAGAATACGAGGCATAATGTATTTGATTACATCGTATTGAATCTTTCTTTGATGATCAAAATTTAACCACATCATCCTTAATGACATACATGTCTGATTTATTATATATACATATTATTTTTTAAATCCATTAACGTAATAATATTTTATATAAAATCAATATTTTTTGGATTCATTCTTATTTATGAAACAATTTCCCATTTTCATAATTTTTATTAGGAAATACCCACATGGTTTGGATAATATTTTTATCACATAGAAATGTAACAAAATCCTAATTCTTATTCTTTTCAATTTGTTCAAGCTATTCATTCATACACATGACCAAATTATCATTATTCATAGAATATTTGTCAGCTTTTTTATAAAAAAGATATGAATGATCCCTAATGATTTGTCATCATCCTTCTTATTTGAAATTGGTTTTCTGATTATCCAATAATTTTTCATTTAGCTATGTAGCTAATATCATTATTATTAATGAAACAATTATACTAGTTAAATCTTATTCACCATCGTGTAAATCATTAGAGTTATCATTATTCCTTAAAACTCCACCTTAATCAATGCTTCATCATCACGTTCAGATTATAAATTTTTTTATTTAAGATGATAAGAACTCAAAATTAAAACTGTAATTTTTCTACATTAAAACACCCATTAATCATTTATCATGATCAATTTTTCATGTTTTTTTATATAATTTGTAGGATATTTTACCGAGGAATGATCAATAAATAAAAATAATCACCCGAATCACCAATATTAACACTCAGGCCTTTATTTATGACAAAACACACACTTCTTGGTATGATAAATTATTTGGGGGAATTTTTCATTAATTCCATATATTTTATGATGTTCTACATTCATTTGATCATTGTTATTCTCTATTTTAGATGTACACATATGACAAAATAACTTCCTTCCAAAAAATTCATTTATGATACATCTCAAAGTAAATTATTTTGAACATGTTTTTTATTATGTTTTTTATGTATTAAATTAATACATTTTCTATAAGTGTTAGGACCCCTATCACAAGATGTTCATTTATATGATTCTTCCAAATTACTAAAATAATGACTTATAAACTCAGGTTAATTATCATTTTATAATTTCCAAATATTCACATAAATCATATCATTATATCAACACAAATATATTTTTTATACATTAATAAAACTCTATATTGAGTGTGATGGGAGTAATCCATTTCATCTTACAGAATATAACAAAAAAGGATACATTTTTAAATCCATTTAATTTTTTGCAACTAGCCAAAAAATGTACATGTTCACAAACTCAATTAACATTGATACATTCACATTTTTTCATCCAAATTATTCTTGATAATGATAAATTTTTTCCCAAATACTTTATTTTACAATTTCCATTTTTGATATGGGGATTCCACATTACCCATCTCTATTTTATTGATTATTAGTTATTCTCCATAGTTAAAAAATTGATATAACTGAGAACATTGAATTATCTCATCAACCATAAATCTTTTATACTGGTGTAGGTTATTGAATCGAATTTTATTCATTCAATAATTGAAATTCATAAATCCTTAATCATTTCTTAATGAACAAATATATCATTGTTTTTCATTATAATAAAAATGAAGTAATTTTTTAAAGTTTCAAAATATTAGTTTCTACTAAGTATTATCTATGAACATGAATATTCTGTTTTCCTCATAGTAATTCCAAAAAAAATTATCATATCAAACCATAATTTACTCACCCATGATGTAGATGAATGTTACATATCAACATATAAATCTGTGAATTCTTTTGTATTACTAAGACTCATGATATATCAACTATAAATATATTTTTTTAATGATGATTTTATCTTTATCTTATGACCACATTGATGATTTCTTATTGATTTTTTTAAATCTGTGATTCCCTATTTATTTCCTTATCTCTAAATCCTTACCCAAAAAAAATTATAAATTAGAAGTGAATATATTTCAGTCAATAAGGTTTTCTTTATTAATTTTCCATTCTCAGAATTCTGGTTACGAACTCTTCAATGTTGTGACATATATTTATGATTACGAATTCTGAATACGAACTCTTGTAAGTTCTGACTATGAATTATATTTACAAATTCTGCATATGAACTCTTCTGATTTATAACTCTGAATTCTAATTATGAATTTTGGATACGAACGCTTCTAAGTTCTGACTTCAAATTCTGATTACGAATTTTGGATAACGAACTCTTCTAGGTTCTGACTCTGAATTAGGAATATGAATTATAGTTTCGAACATTTCCATGTTCTGACTCCGAGTTTTCTAAATTCAGTCTCTGAACTCTTATGAGTTCTGACCCATAATTCTCATGAACTCTGACTCCTAACATTTTATGATCAGTTTCCGAATTCTTGTGAATCAAGTTTCCAAATTTCCATGAAATTCCGACTCCAGAATTCTATAGAGTACTAGTTCTGAATTCCTATAAAATAGAATATGAATAACCTTGTTTTATAGACTCCGAATTCTATTTTGGTTAGAATCAAAACTTTTATTTGATTAAACTCTGAATATTTAATTTGGTTATGTAATGATATTTATGAATCCCCATATTTTAGTTATAAAACAATGTCATGTATTCAGTTACTAACTAAAAGTTTTTTGAGTGACACTTGTATAGGTCCCTCCGAAATTTAATGAAAAATATGACCTTTGGAGGAGGGAGCTGACCGTGGAAGTCGTGCATATAAATAAGACCTCATTTGAAGTGCTCACAACTTTTGAAAAATTTGATCAGTATAGAGATTACATGTTGCTGGATTGATTTCTAGAGAGAGATGCTTTATTTCATTGTGCGTACTGAAGTACTGGTTCAGAATTGATTTGTGCAGCTCCGATTGTTGCTGATTACATTCGAGGGCTTTTGGGGATAAGAAGACAGAGGTGCTAACTACCTTAATGTTTATGGCTTCCTTGCTGAGGATGATAGAGGATCCAACCACCTGAAATTTGAGGGTTTGCGGGGATGGCAAGATAGAATATGATCTTTGTATTGAGGGATTACGCTGGTGTTGGTAAGATAGGCTTTCTTGAAAGTATAAATCAAGGGACCTTTATCCATTGTTGTTGGGAACCTTCTCTTTTGGTTAAAAGATATATTACATGTTACTTGTTTGGTCACATGTTTTCTACTACATTTGTATTGTTGAGTAATGTATAACTATATTATAAATACTTATATATGTACTCTGATTTAGTTAGATTATATATGATTTAAGGTAGAATATTCATCTTTGTATACTTTCATTATGTTTTATTACGGAACCATTTTTACAGATTCACTTTCTCAGAATCATATTTAGGGAATCAAGCAATTGTGTAGAACTAGAGGTTTTGTGAATTACCTTCTTTAACTTGATTAAACATTACCATCTTTAAAAGATCTAATGTAATTTTTAAAAGTATACAATTCACCCCCTTGTATTTGAGCATCTCATTTTTACATATTTGATCCAACAATTTGTATTAGAGAATTGGTTCAATCTGAATTAATCACATGATTGGATTTATAATAGAATTCATCTCATTCTTCTACGGAATGAGTTTTTCAGACTCATAATGTTAGGATTCATATTTTATTAGTGATAATATTGTTCTATTTTTTAGTTGATTAGGAATAATTTCCTTGTTTACAAAATTCTTCTATAAACAAGCTTTTAAGGAAATATTTTTCTTAAAGATGGCAGGAATCAATGTTGGTTCTATTGATAACATATATCCAACTAGACCACCTATCTTTGATGGAAATGATTATGAATATTGGAGAGATCATATGAAGACATTCCTTATCAATACTACTGTTGATAATTTTGATATTCTTACTGGAGGATACAAAATCCCTGACAATGAGGTTACTGCCTTTACCAATCATGAAAAGAAAAAATATCAACTGAATTATACGGTATGAAATAATATGATTTTCTCCATGACTAGAAATATATATAACCTAATTTCATCTTGTGAAGTAGCAAATTTAATTTGGAAGAATCTCTATGTTACTCACTTCGGATCTTCCAATATTATTGAAATAAGATATGCAATGATTAGAGATAAATATCAAGGTTTCTGCTTTCCTTATAAAGAAACCATATGTAAGGTGTGACAAAGATTCATGACTATTGTGAATAGTTTACAATCCATGGGTGAGAAAGGAATAGATGATGATTCTCTTATTGATATGATCATAGACATCATACTGAATGAACGAGAATTCAAGAGGACTACTATTAATGAGAATAAAAAGGTTACTCAGATTTCGTTTGATGACCTATTTGGAACTTTACATCAACATGAGACTAGAATGTAGAGAGATGATGAAAACATAAAGAAGATGAATGGAAATTGATGTTTTTCTTTTACTGCAGCTTCCAATCATATGAAAGCCAAGACTCCTGAGAGAGTTACTTGATCCAAATATAGGAAAGATGTTATCCAATATGAATCTAATGGAAGTGAATCCTTAGAGAATGAGTTAGAAAATATTGCTCGAAGGATGAACAAGATAGCTAGATAGTGTAACTTTCAATCCAGATACAAGAATAAAGAATGTAAACATAAGAAAGATTCAGAAGTTACATGTTATGAATGCAATACAGGTAGACATATAAGACCTGATTGTCGTATAATCAAGAGAAAATAATGATAGAAAAATAATTCTGATAGAAATATAAAGAAGCACTATAAGGATAATGATAAGAAAGTCTTGAAATCTAATGACACCTCGAGTGCCAGTGGTGGAGACTCTTTAGATGAATATTCGGATTATGAATCTTTTGGACAGAATAATCTTGGTCTAATAGCCAGGATACCTATTGACAATTATTATTTAATGTATAAGGTAGAAAATTCTGAATCAATGACCATTGTTTCATTAAATGAAAAATAAAGTAATGATAAATATTATAACTACTTAGATGAAGAACCTTCTTCTGATGAAGATGATACTCGGCCTACCAATAAAGAAGTTTCTAGGATTTCCAAACTTCTTGAGATTGATAATTAAAAACTCATGAAAAATCATGATAAGGATAAATCTTGGAATACTATTCTTAATAAGGAAATATAAAATCTTTCTAATGATCTAAATAAGAAAAATTTTGATTTTTAAAGTCTTTCAAATAATATTAATGAAGTAAATTCTGAGAAGAATAAACTTTCTAATGTTATAGAAAACATAATTTCTATGAATAATGTTTTTAAGCCTTCCTCTAGTTCCAAATAATACGTTTTAGAAGAAATAAACTTGGTTATCAAACTGATATCCAAAATCTTTTCCATGAAGAAGTTTTTTTCAATCATTACCTTAGGTAATGAAAATTTTTTAAAAATGTATTATCAAATATGACCCTTAAGGAATAGTTATGGTTTTGGTTATACTAGTTCTAAATAGATTTCTAGTAGCAATTACTTTGTTCCCAAAAGTGTTCCACTCTGCACTAAGTGTCAGTATGGTTGACACTGGGAAGAAATTGTTCCTTAAACAATACATAGTCTTTATGATTTCATAATGACCATTTTTCAAAGAAGATTTGGGTGCCTAAAATTTTTCTTTATAAAATTTCTGGATCCAAGAAAGTTTTGATTCTGAAATTATAACTCTTTTATTTTCAGGTAACAAGAGAAAGTACCAGCAGAAATATGTGGTACATGGATAATGGATGTTCTCGGCATTTGACTGGTAACAAAAACTACTTTGAAAAGATTATCAAAATGAAATGAGGAAATGTTCCTTTTGGAGAAAATGCTCAGGGAGAAATAATTTGTATAGATAAAATAGTTCTTATTAAAAAAACATTGATTTCGAAAGTTTTATTTGTTAAGGGGCTTAAGAACAACCTCATTAGAATATCCCAATTATGTGATAAAGGTTATGTTGTGAATTTTAGGAATGACAAATGCTTAGTACACAATTCTAAGGAAGAATTTATTCTTTCTACCCATATTCAAGATAATGTTTACACCATAAACAAATAAGAACATAGGATCCAAGATCTACCTTTCATCAGTGGAATGGAGGATCCATCATGATTATGGAATAGTTGGTTAGCTCACTATACCCTTAAAAACATATGAAAAAGTTATAAGAAATGATTATTTAAGGATCTAACAGAGCTTATATTTGATTCTTAAAAAGTTTGTAACCCTTGTAAATATGGAAAGGAACATAAATCAAGTTTCAAATCTATCAGTGAAGTCTCAAACATAGATGCATTACAACTATTACATATGGATCATAATGGTCTAACACAAACTGGATGCATTGGAGGCAAGTATTATGTATTTGTCTTGGTTGATGAATACACTAGATTTACATAAGACTATTTTATAGCAAATATTTTTAAAGACTTTTCATATTTGAAAAGGTTTAGATCTCATGTTAAAAATGAGAAAAACCTTCCATTGAAAACAATTCATAATGATCATGGTAGAGAATTTCAAAATACTGATTTTGAAACCTTTTGTAGTAGAAAAGGAATTACTCATAACTTCTCAGCACCCAGAACACCTTAACAAAATGATGTTGTTGAAAGAAGAAATAGAATTCTTCAAGAGATAACTAGAACCATGTAGTGTGAGTATTCTGTTGATAATTATTTTTGGATGAAGCTGTATTTATTTCTTATTGTACTATTAATGGATTTTTAATTTGTCATTTTCTTAATAAAACTCATTATGAGTTATGGAATGGTAGAAAACGTAGACATTCCTACTTCAAGGTTTTTGGTTGCAAGGTACTCATTCTGAATAACAATGATAATCTACATTAAAATCTTACCAAGGTCCTATGAAAAAATTTTCTTCAGATATTCCACAACATCTAAGGTTTATACAGTTTTCAACAAAAACACTTTTACTATTGAAGACACAATACATGGGAAATTTGATGAAACATATCCTTTTGTTTTTAAACAACCCCAACCTATATCTTGAGATGTGTTTTTAGAAACTGATTATATACCTTTGATAGATGATCCTTCTGATAATGAAAATTTTCAAGAAGATACTTCTTAAACATTTACCCCAGAATATTATCTACCCTATGATAATGAACAATTTTTACAAAACCCAAATCAGATGTTTATAAAGAATCATCCTAGTGATTGAATCATTGGTGATGTAAATTAACCTATAAAGACTAGACGTTCCATAAAAAATTAAGTAGAACATCTTGCATTCCTTTCCCATTTAGAACCAAAAAGAAATGATAATGTTTTAGGCAATGATGATAGGATTAATGCTATGCAAGATGAACTAAATGAATTCAGTATGAATAAAGTCTGGACCTTGGTTGAATGACCTAAGGAAACATCATTTATTGGAGTAAAATTGGTCTTCAGAAATAAGTGTGATGAAAATTGAATCATAGTTAGAAATAATGCTAGATTGGTTGCTAAAGGATATAATTAACAATATGTAATAGACTATGAAGAAACCTATGATCCATTAGCTAGACTTGAATATATTCGATTTCTACATGCCTTCGTAACATTATTCAATTTCAAACTATTGCAAATGGATATGAAATGTGCATTCCTTAATGGTTATGCTCAAGTTAAAGTTTTCTTTAAAAAACATCCTGGTTTTGAATATACAAAACATCCTGATCATGTTTTTAGATATAACAAATCATTGTTTGGCCTTAAACAAGCACCTAGAGCTTTGTATGATAGACATACATGATTTCTCCTTCAAAATAGTTATGTGAATAGAAATTCAGATCCAACCCTTTTTGTAAAGGATGTTAAGAGATTATTGTTATTATTCAAATCTATGTTGAGGACATTATATTTGGTTCAACTCATCAATCTTTAACCGATTCCTTTTTTGGATCTAATTAAATTTGAGCTTGAAATGAGTATTGTGGGTGAGTTAACATTTTTCCTTGGTTTTTTAATTTCTCAAAAACTAGAAGGAATATATATATCACAAGATATGTATATTTAATATCTTTTTAAAAAGTATGGATATTACAACACTAAAAGTATAAGTACTCTCATTGGTACCTCAAACACACATGATCTTGATGAAGCTGGGAACCCAGTAGATCAGACTACTTTTAGAGGTATGTTTAGAAGTTCGTTTTACATGACAGCTGGTCTTCCAGAATTAATTTTTTTAGTATTCTTATGTGAATAATATCAATCCAATCCCAATGAATCTCTTTTAAAGTCATTGAAAATAATCTTTCACTACATAAAAGGAACCATGGATTTACAACTCTTTTATACTTCCGGAAATGATTTTGTTTTAAATTTTTTTAGATGCGGACATTGGTGGATGTTGAATGGATAGAAATAATGTATATAGTACTTGTAATTTCTTAGGAGAATCATTTGTTTCATGGTCATGCTAGAAGAAACACTCACTAGCACTTTCCACTGCTGAAGCTTAATATGTAGCAGCTAGAAGTTGTTTTGCTCAAGTGTTGTGGATGCAACTCACACTCACAGACTATGGTATGAGTTTTACCAAAACACAAATTTTGTGTGATAATACAAGTTCCATTTCCCTTAGTAAAAACCATTCACATCACTCTCGTGTAAAACACATAGTTAGTAGGCATCACATTCTTAGGGGTCACACACAAAAAGGAGATATCATACATCAATTTATCTGAATGCAAGATCAATTTGCTGATGTTTTCACAAAAGTATTACCCTATGATATATTTGAATACATTAAATAGTAGTTCGGAATGATAAACATAAGGTAATATTCCTTGTTAAAATCATGTGGAATCAATATATTTATAGTAATAAACTCCTTTTCATAGGGGGAGTATATTTTCATGTTAGTTTTTTATATTCCTCATAATAATGTTTCTTATATTGTTCATTATGAATTATTTCATATTTTTCGTAATGATGTTATTCATATGTGTAATAATGATGTTTTTCATATTTTTCATAATGATGTTTTTCATATTTTCTGTAATGATGTTTTTAATATTTTTCATAATGAATTTTTTTATATTTTTCGAAATGAAGATTTTCATATTTTTCAAAATGATGTTTTTCATATTTTTTTCATTATGTTTTTCATATTTTTCGTAATGAAGTTTTTCATATTTTTTGTAATGAAGTTTTTCATGTTTTTCATAAGGTATTTTTTCATATTTTTCGTAATGAAGTTTTTCATGTTTTTTGTATTGAAGTTTATCATGTTTTTGATAATGATGTTTTTAATGTTTTTCTTTATGAATTTTTTCATGTTGTCGTTTTTTTATGTTTTTTCATAATGATGTTTTTCATATTTTTCATACTGAGGATTCTCATAATTTTCATAATTATGATTTTCATAATGAAAATTTTCGTAATGAAGATTTTCAAAATGATAATATTTGTACTTAATTTGTATTTGTAAGAGTTGTTTTTCGTACTGAAGTTTTTTTTCAGAATCTAATGTTCATCAAGAAGAATTTTCCTAAATACAAATAATTTTCCTGACAATCCAAATAGTTTTATTTTATCTTGAGTTTTCAAAATCACGTTTTACTTGCTAGTGGTTTTTTTATTTCTCGGATTCTATATTCCTTAAATCTGAATTTTTTCCTTTCAAAATCTCAAAATATCGGATCATACAAAATATTCTTATGGCGATAATTTCAACCATCAGATCTGGTCAGATGAATTCTCAGCCATTGGATTGAGATTGGAAATTTTATCATCTATTCGGCACCTAAAAAAGGGACCCCCGATGGCTGTCCCGCATCGGTTCTCATAGCATTTGGGTGTCGAAGCACTATCCCTCTACAAAATCCTGTTACAAAATTTTCTGAAGTTCTCAATTTGGAATGTCTGGTGAAGTTCCTTATCAAGAGATATCTATTATCAACATGATTGTGGAGTGACAGATAAACAGGGAGAGGTTGGTACATCCTATCATCGTCAACAAAAATGACTCAATTGTCTCTAACAATATCAGGCTTAATAGATGGGAGAGTGTATCATTTTTGAAGCCAGGGGCTCAAGATCTTGTGTATCCGGATCTCCTCATTGTGTTTTATGAATCAACCTATTTTTTCAAGGAAAATGGCAGAGAAAAACATTCCTTCCATAGTTATGGAAAAACATGTGCACTTTCATACACCATTGCTGCTTGCTTGGTAATGGTATATTATGAAGGATAGGTGGAATTTTGTTCCCACAACCTCTCATATGATCATGGATGTTTTTTGAAATGATCTATATGAAATATCATCAACATATAGATTTCACGACCACAAGGATTTCTCAATATTCTACAAACAAACGGATCCATCAATTATGGGTTCAGGGTTTTAATATACCATGAAAGGGTGACGAGAACAATATTAAGAAAGGTGATATATATATCATTTATTTTTTGGTAAATCTATGTAAAATCAATTTGATGATGCATATTGCCATTACTATAGAGAATATTAAGGTTGGGAATTTGATAGCATAACTAATCATGTATTCGGACCCAATCACAAAATTGATTGTTCAGTGTCTTATGTACTTCAAGATTTTTTGCAGTTCCAAGTCAAGGAATTGAAATGTGATGTTAGTAAGCGATGAAGGTTTGAAAAGAATGAATGATGACTTTTCTAACGATTTGGGAGAGTTTTATGATCTTCCAGTGGAAGAAGCAGAAGCCATTCCAAAAAATGTTGAAGAGGCTGAACCATCAATGAATTCTATAAAGAAAAGAAAATTGAAGGAAGTTGAAGCTGAAAGTTAAACCCATGAAGTCAAGGAAGCTCAAACTGATCCTCCAAAGCCCATGAAGTAGAAATCTTATCTAGATTAAGTTGTTGTGAAATTGGGGGAGGATAGGAAGAACCAAAATGAACGGGAGCCACAGTTTGGGATAGACTCTACAGAGGCCAAATCATTGAAATAGTAAGAAGTTGATGAGCTTGAGAAGCAATCCAAGGAAAAGAAGCTTATGAAGAAGATGTATTAGGAGCGATTGTCCAATATCTTTTGAAGGCTACTGAAATAGCATCTAAGAACATTCCCATTCCAAAATATTTCATAGGTGAACCATTACCTGAGACACCAGGGAAAAAGATTATGACTCTGAAAAAGTTCAAGAGAAGGTTTCTGAATAGGAAGAAGCTGTGGAAGAAGTACAAGAAGTTAAAAGCACAGATGATACAAATTATTTGATAAAACAAGTATAAGACATTCTTGTGAAGTAATGTGCTTCTGAAACATTATCAATCCAGACTTCTCTAGAAGAATCTTCAAAACATGATACCCCTAGAGTTGATGAGAAGGTTGAAGAGGAAGTGAACAAATTGTCCAAGGATAAGAGTTATAATCATCACATTATTCACCCTGAGGATATTGAGGTATGAGCTGAGAAAGAAAAAATTGATGAAGATAGAATTGTTTGGTTATTTGAGAGCTAGCATGAGTCTCTATATGAATATGTTATTATGATAACTGACAATGGAAGAAAAGTGGTTATTAGCATACCAACCAAAATATCTTTAAGGATGAAACAAGATGGAGGATCCTCTAACATGAAGATTGTCGAGATAGAGGAAGAATCACAACCTAGAAGAGTGTCGGACTCAGATTCATCTTCTCTATGACATGATTTTTTCATTAAGCCCCTGATGAAGCTAGTGGACACCATTATGATCATTCTAACAATTGACTCCAGGTGACAGATTCTCCAACATATCATAAATCAGAAATTGGATTCTATATCTATGGTGATGGATATGTGCATAATTATTGAAGCATATTACAAGAACATCCTTATCAACTATGATTCCCATATAATATCATGCATGAAAATGGTTATCTGGTCAAATAATATTGTTGAATAGTTGAGAGAGCTTGATGACTTTCAAAATGATGTTAAGGAAAATTTTGATACTCAAGACAACAAAATCAAAGATCTAATTAGTGACTTTGAGAAAAAGATAAGTCTTGATTTGAATACTCATATTCAGGATTTCAATGATCTAAATAGAAATTTGAATTATGTTATCCAATGTTGTAAAATATAAAGGGAGCTCCAGATCGAAATTGAAGAAAAGATAGTGAAGAAAGATAACCTGTTCAAGGATCAAGAAGAGACTCTGAAGGCTCATGATGAATGGATCAAAGCCTTAAAGAGGCAAGAAAAGTTGGATCACAAGGAAATAAAGAAGGTTAAAACCATTGTAATGAAATTGATACCCAAAGTTATGGAAGAAAAATATATCAATATGATCTTTTGTTGTTTTTTTTCATGAAAAAACATTACAATATTAATAAAACTTTTGTTTTTCGTTTCTGTTTGGTTGTTTGTACTAATTTTTCAGGTAGCATAATTTCATTTCCATTCCCCAAATTGTCGTTTTGAAAATCACAAATCGGGGGGAAGGAAAAATTATTCTATTTTATTAAGAAATATCCCTATGTAAGGGGGAGTTTATAAAGGGGGAGTACTCAATATGAATATTTACATACTAAAGATAATGATAATTCTCATTCCAAAATTATTGAATACGCTCCTTAGTTTTTTAAATCTGAAGAGGGAGTTAGTGTTATTCACCATTGACCATTAATAAAGGGAGATAAGTTTTATTTACAAACACTACAAACATTTCTCAATTTCCTTATATTATTTTTCGTAAGAATGATTGTGCTTTCCAAAAAGGTGAAGATTGTTGAGTCAATATTTTTTACCTTATGAATTTTCCATTCCATCTTACATGGGGGAGATTGTTGAGTTATAAAGGATTTCCTTTTGACTTTACCATTTCTTCTTGTTTTGAAAATCACAAACACCATATCGAAATGCAAATCTCTTTTTACACTGTGATTTACTTCTATAAGGAAAAATTTCATGTACTCATGAAATTTATCTTTATCTTATTTTCATTGTTCATATCATACTTTTTCTAAGTGTGAAATTCAGTTTGAAACCAAAACCTTGAAATCATGTAATTACCTAGTAATGAAGCATTTTGTTCTAGGATCAGAATTCTCAGAAATCTGGTTACGAACTCTTTAATGTTCTGACACTGAATTCTAATTACGAATTCTGAATACGAACTCTTATATGTTCTGACTTTGAATTTTGATTACAAATTCTGTATACAAATTATTCTGAGATTTGTCTCTGAATTCTGATTACGAATTTTGGATACAAACTCTTTTGAGTTCTGACTCCGATTTCTGATTACAAATTTTGGATAATGAATTCTTTTGAGTTCTGACTCTGAATTCGGAATATGATTTCTAGTTATGAACATTTCCATGTCCTAACTCTGATTTCTATGAATTCAGACTCTAATATCTTGTGAGTTCTGACTCCTAATTCTCATGAACTCTCACTCCAAACTTTTTTAGTTCATGTTCTAAATTCCTGTGAATCCAGATTCCGAATTTCATTGAAATCTAGACTTTGGAATTCTATAGATTTTATGATCTAAATTCCTCGAAAATAGAATCAGAGTATCCAAGTATTATAGACTAAAAATTCAATTTTGGTTAGTCTCCGAACATTTATTTTCTTACACTCTGAATATTGAATTTGGTTGTGTAACCATATTTTTTATTACCCATGGTGTAGAAATAAAACGATATTATGTATTCAGTTACTAAATAATCGTTGTTTGAGTGACACATGTATAAGTCCCTCCAAAATTCAAGGAAAAATATGATCATTGGAAGATGGATCCATCCATTGATGTCATGCCTATAAATAGAAGCCCATCTGAAGTGCTCGCAACATTTTAACAAGTTGATCAATCTAGAGATTACAAGTTGTTGAAGTGCTTTCTAGAGAGAGAATATTTATTGCTTTGTGCTTACTGAACTCTTGGTTTAGATTACTATTGTGAGACTCCGAATGTTGCTGATTACATTTAAGGGCTTCCTGGATATGTAGACAGAGGTGCCGACTACCTTGAAGTTGAGGGCTTTCTTACTGGGGAGGATAGAGGTTATGACTACCTGAATATTGAGGGCTTGTGGGGATAGAAAAACAGACTCCGATGTTTGTATCGAGAGCATACCCTGGTGTGGGTAAGATATAATTTCTTGAAAGTATAAATCAAGGTACCTTTATCAAAGTTTGTTTGATACCCTTCACTTTGGGTTAAAAGATATACTACTTGTAACTTTCTTTGTAACATGTTTTCCATTGCATTTGTATTTTGGAGGAAAGTATAACTATATTATACATCCTTATACTTGTACTCTGATTTAGTTATATTATATATTCTTTAAGGTAGAATCTTCATCTTTGTAAACTTTTATTATGTTTCATTCTGGAACCTTCATTCTGGATTCACTTTCTCATAATCATATTTTCAGAATCAAGCATGTGTGGATTACTAGATGTTTTGTGAATTACCTTGTTTATCCTTGATTAAACATAACCATCCTTTAAAGTTCAATTTTTTTACAACTATACAATTCACCCCCCTCTTGTATTTGAGAATCTCATTTTTAAATATTTGATCCAATAAATATTTTTTATCTAAATTCATCATTATGTTTAGATTTATTTTTCTATTTGAATGATCTCTATGATGAAGAAAACATGTGGTATATTTTTCCTATAATTCTATAGTAAAATATTATACACATTAATTTTTATAATCCTTCCGAGGACACATGAATGGTATCCATCGAATTTTTTGATGGTGTACTTTTTTAAGATTAGGTTCTTATGGTTATAGAAAATTAATCATTTACTATTATATTTAAAATGATTCACCATTGATTTTTTTCACTTTGAAAAACATAACATGAGATATAATTATACACTTTCTCCAAAAAAAACTCTTATAACTTAAAAATATGATAATTACAATAAAGTATTTATCATCACAAAACATGTAAAAATTTATTATTTTACTTCAAAATCCAACACCAATCCATTACTTGTTTTTTATCTACCCAATAATCATAACTCATTATTTGACAGTTTTATCCATGGCATCAAAGAAGTTGGATTTTTCACACCACCATACTTTTTCTCAACATCATATTGAATGTTTATATAAATTTTATATTTTATGATTTAAATGTCAAAAATTAGTTATAAGACTAATTTCTCTTGGTGTTTCATTTATGGTGTGAAGAAAATCACCATAATAATGTTATTATAGTATATTCCTACCAAAAATCTATTTAATAATGGGATACCTCATGTCCTACATTTATTTCAACCCTTTATATTAGAAAATTATTATCATGATAAAAATAAATATGTAATTAATATATTAAAATACAAAACAAAAACAATCTACATAATGTTCTGCAACCTCTAGTTCACTTAATCATGATCAATTTTTTTTATTAGAATGAATATTTCTATTTTGAAAGGAATTCCATTGTTGATTTTTTGGCCATAATTTTCCCTATTAACTAGTTGGTTGTCTCCATAATCATTTTATTGATACATTATGATAAATTTATCTATAACATTTACAAAATTTAAGATCATGGTTTTATGAGGATGAATAATTTACTTAAACCATCCTCTTACTCTAATAATATTAGATGAATTTTATTTCATAACTTTATTGGCTTTGTAAACATCTCAATATTCCTATATTAAGATCTTATTCATTGATTTATAGGAGACCTATGGAGTTTCCTCATTCATTTAATGGTATTACTCTTCATTTCTCATCAGACAATCCATAAGAGTATTATAAATATGATCATGTGGAATCTCTTTATAATCAATTCTACTCAATGTTTGACATTATTTTAAAAAAATGAGGTGGGGGGGGGGGGGGTTCTCATGATACTCTTAATTATCTTTTCATCTTCTATATACATTATCATGGACGTATAAATTTTAAAAACAATTATGATTGAAACATCAATCATTCATTCCGTCAAAATTTATTCCCAAATATTCATAATTTTTCCATATGACCTACAAATATTCCACATGAATAAATAAATTCCATTCATAAATAATTATGATCAATTCCTGACATAATTATATATTTATTATTATGAAAATAATTATTTTTAAAATTGATTATCTAGAGTATAATAAATTATATTTCTGGTTGTGTAATCTATCTCGATTTCATAATGATCACCTTTCATCAATGATCCACTATCTATATTATTGGTGATTTTAAATTTGGTTTTTTATGTTTGTCCTTTCAAAAAGACCTATAATATTTTGGAGTTCTTCATTTCCAGAACTACTAATTACAACCATCAACTATGGGATTACAAATGAGGATTACAATAATATACATATAATTAGAATAGAAAAAATGAAAACATACATGATTAAACATTTGATATCCTTATAGAATATTATATGAGAAGATATATATGAATTATGGAATAAATGAAAAAAAAATATTCTTTCATCAGTGAGGATAAAATTTTCTCACACTGCATAACATACCAATTTACCTTGGAATAAATATTTCATTTCAATAAGTGATGAAAACAGCATTTAACATGTTCAATTTATTTTGGTTCATAAGAATATAGATATATCCCATGTCCATGAATAGAAATTTTCCTGTGTAATTTTTTAAAGAACTTATAACTGTTTTATATGTAAATGTTTGGAGTGGTCTAACTATCCTTCCTAGTTCAGTACAATAAAAAAGTTCGGGATGTGACATCCCACATAAAATAAACATCTAACTACTATACATGACATGAATTTTAATTACTATGAAAATATGGTTAAATAACATACCAAGACAAATGTCTCTATTTAAAAAATTATATTTGGACAACTAGTGAGATAATAATACTCCTATAATCACAAATCCTTTGAAAATAAAACATCCAATGTTGTTTTTTAATGACGCCTTATTATTCATCCCTTACAATTCATCATGTTAATGTAGTAGTTAAAATCACGAATTCATATAGTAACATCATTGTCAAAATTGTCTTATTAAATGTACTATTGAGAATTCATTTCCCCCATACCCATAATAAAAAAATAAAGGATTTAAAAACTGACAAGAAAAAGATAAATCAATAAATTTAAAACACTTTTGAGAATAAATATTAAATTGTAAACATATTTTTATATCTAAAAATCCATCATTGAAACAGAATGTGCCAACGTTTGGTGTATCTTTTTCTGCATTTTAATAGAATGCTAACCATTATTTCCATAGCCTAATGATGACGAAATTTATCATGGGTTATGTTCGTATGAGTTTTTACAACTAAAAAAATTATCGAGAATCTCCAAATGTATCATATGAAAACATAATGACTCTAATACCAAAATCCATGGTAATAGGGATTATCCCATATCCCATAAGATGAAAAATTGTAATCACATTAGATTATAATGTATTGTCTCCCTTCTGCCTATCTCCATTAATTTAATTCAAAAAACATTACTTCCTCATCGTAATTTGGTACATATAATCATATGGTTTTAATTAAAACAAAATCCCACTAAAATTAAACCCATTAATATTAGATAACAACATCACTTTTTAACTTGTATTTTAAGATTCCCCCATGGGGCCCAACATGGGATTTATCCCTTATCAATTTCATTTAGTTTAAGTCCATCCTAGAAACTCTCACTGTTGTGGTCATGGTACCCCTAGGTAATCTAACACAGTCACCACACCCATTGACATGGGAAAGGTCATAAACTTTGGGAATTTATTATTCACAAAACATGGGATCCACCTTCATTTTACTTCTTGTCAATAATCCTTCTCTATGATATTGGATAAACGCATCATCAAATTCCATTGGATAACTCATTAAAATCATATGATCATTTTTAATGGGGAATGTTTTAACAATATGTCATATAGTTAATTTAATATGTATAAATATTTATTATAAAATTATTTTTATAATGTTCTAATGTTTATTTATATAATATATTTTATGGAACTATTAATTGATAGCTCTTTCCAAAAATTACAATTCCCCCCAAGGCATCAGTAGGTCTCGTAAGACAAAAACATTTGTGTATTTTCCATTTTCCTTTCCCATTTTTGTGAGATTTCATTCCATTAGTCCTAAATAGTTTTTAGATACTCGGTATTATTAATTATATTATTGGGAAATAACTAATTGATTTACATTTTATTACTCGAACTGATATATTTTACGCAGTTATATTTAAAGCTCATATAATTATTTATATGAAATTACATGATCTTTATTTATTCCTTCCATATTATTCATTTCGTAATTTCACTATCCTGTATCCTACATTCCAAATATCATTAAGGGTTTTAATGGTAATTTTTGATTCATGTATTAATATAGTTTTCAAAGAGTACATAAGTAGTATATCACTTAGTATTTTATCACATATACATTGTTCCAATGTATTGAGAAACCCACTATATCATGGCTACTTGTGTAAAAGTTGTTACGTTATCATATAGTTTTTCCCATAATGTGGTCATCAAAAAATTCCATAGACAATCAGCATTCTCTTTCATTATATGGAAATATATGAGAATATTTTCTACAGAAATATTCAATAGATTTATTTTAGTAAATTATATCGGATTTATTATGTATGTATAATTATTTTAGAGGAATAAGTATGTTTTATTAAAACCACTATTAACATATATTTCTCTTAGATAATTCACATTAATATATTGTTATATCCTCTAATTTCACCCTCAACTTTTGATATTTATATTTATGGTAAAATATTGATATAAATTAACTACACCCATAAATAATTGGCCATGCCAAAAACATAGGATAAATGATACAACCTATTTATTATGAACACATTATAATCCTGATAATTTATATATAGATTCATTGATCTATATTTACATAGAAAAAACAATACATTTTTCCCTATGGTGGAGAACATATGCAGGCAAATCCATTATTACATTTTGGTACCATATTCAATACTTCTAATTCGATCAGTTCCATTATATAAGATGTCAACGATGTAGGAATAAAACATGGAACATGTAATATTGAGAAATAATTATTTTGATAATAGAAAATACTATGAAAAACATAAAAAAATCTCCGTATTCTATCACAATCCACAGATAATAAATATTTATTTCCCCATTCATATTAGATATATATTATTTTTTATTTTTTTATGAAGACCTTTGGAGTAGATGTAACATTTATATGGACATTATTTTTGTTCATACAATTATATATGTTCATGGGTTTATTAGAGATACATAATATGATTTCCTTACATAATTCATATAATGGTATCTATATAGAGTTATCTAATTCAGGATCAAATTAACATAAAATTCACGTAATGGTAGAAAAAAAATATTTTCAAGGGGAACGTTCCCAAAAAATAATCCATCATGGAGGTGTGATAGTCAAGGGTTACAGTCAACATAAAAATATGATATTTCCATGTAAAATTTATAATTTTCTATTTGTTGCTGATTTGATTATAATAAAATAAATTAGAGATATAATTAAATTGGAGTAAAAAATATATAATAATAAATTTTATATTAATGTGCATATATGACAATATATTTTTTTGGATTCATTGTCAAGGATATCCTCAATAATTATTATTTTGATTTTTATTTCCCCTATGGATTAATATTTTTTACACAGATTCTCAGCATAACTGTTATATTGGTGTACTAAAATAGAATGGTCAATACACCTCGCTAATAAATCATAGCATTGTAGTTGTTGTATTAGGTTCATATTTTCTTACATTTAATTTCTATGTTTAGTCAATTTAATCCTTTTTGGAATCAATACGTGTGACAACCTTATCTACCACACAAATATAATTTGAATATTCCATTGGGGTTATTCACCCATTTAGCCTATTGAATTGGTAATGTAATATGATGAGTATTCATTTGATTATGGAATTATTAATTTGAGCTTCCATGAACAAATATTTTTTCCCTATTCTAAAAACCAAGTGAATAATGGGAGTATCTAATTTTTATTTTCATATTCAGATCCATTGAGGAATTTATTCAAAGGTACCAATTTAAATTATATCATACAATATTAATGTAATTTTATTTAATAATCTAAAAATGTTTTATTTTTTAGGGTAAATAAAAAAATTCATATGACATCATCAAACATAGACTCATAGATCTGGCGTTATAAACATAATTTTACAGTTAAATATTTCAAAACGTTGATTGTTATTCAATTATGAACCATAATAATAGATGTTATTAAATTTATTTTAGGACCACTTATATAAATAAACACATTTTAGGAATTTAGTTTTAGATAATTAGGGCAAAAACATATAAACAAACCTAGTTAAATAAATAACTAGTTCGTATAGTTCAATATCACCTCTCTATATTTTTCATATATAGAAACCCTCATAGGATTTACATATTTATAATAGTTTTTTAAAACCATGAAATATTGAAATATTAGATGGTTTATCTCATACAATAAATTGAGTTAAATATAATCATTAAAATTTTAACAACATTAATTACTATAAGATGATAAAAAATATATGACGATAAAATCAATGTTCAAGATAAAAACATAATTGAATTTATACCCATACAGATTTTGATCATTATTAAAATGATTTTAAATAAACACTAATTATGAAGAATACACTATATGTTTTTACCTAATGAATTTAAATTAATATCAATATTATAATCACTCTTAGATTTAGATTATCAAACAGTGTAAACTTCCACCAAAATTATCTATAGAACAAAATCTATTCAAACAATATTTTTGGTTTATAATGGACCCCACCATCCTTAATTTATAGTATAACCACCCATTCAATGAAAATAATAGAACCACCCATTATTGGATTATAATGTAACCACCATTTAATAATAACTAATATTCATTACCCATAAAATGAACAACAATGATTTAATATGTTTTTATATATAATACATAGAAACAAGACTAATTTAATTCATAACCAAATTTACCGATGGAAGAGAATTGGATTCCACAAAATTCTACATGAATCCATCATAATCAATTTACTAAATAAAATAATGGTGGAATTTTTTAAAAATATCACAAAATGAATCATAATTGAAGTCGAAGGGGTTTTTTTTACCATAAATATAATTACCATAAAAATATCATTCCATTATATATTGAATAAAATTAATTTTTTTATTAGAAATTAATATTTAGAATCTAAAAATATATTTAATTTTTGTAAAATATTATTCAATAAATGATTAATTAAAAAATAAAAAGGAATCATTATATTATTGAGTGGTCATGATTATTGGAAATTATATTAATGTCATAATCATTAAGAAAATATATTTTGAGGCAATCTCTAATAGTACCATGTTGTAAAGAGTATAAGAAAATTTTTAATCCTTTTATTGAAAACTCTTTAATATATTAAATTGATTGTAACTAATAAATAATTCTATTTAAAATAAATTTTTTTATAAATTTTTGTAAAATTTGAGTGATGTTTTTACAGAAACCAATGGAATAATATTACCATTCCAGAAAACCATTATTTGATAAATTAGGTGTAGAAAATTGAGGAAAATGTTACAAAAACAAAAAAATTATAAAATTAAATGGAGATAAAAAATTAAAGTATTTTATAGGTTAATGGTCATATAATTTCTTATTGGGTATTCAGGTTTAATGAATCATCATTAAATTGGGATTGAACCATAAATCCCTTATATTTTTGTTATCATTAAAAATATTATCCCAGTAATGAAATACCATAAAATGAAACAATAAATAAAAAGAGCATAAGTATATTCATGTTATAATATTTAAAGGGGAGAGTATATAAAACCCATTAATGAAATTAGGTTTCTAACATTAAACCCTTCCTCAATGAATATTAATTGTGATGAAATCACATACATTGAGTTTAAACATTGAATTTAAGTACATTGACTCCTATATAATAATATTACATAAATTATTTAGCAATTTAATAAAATATTATATAATAATTAAAAAATAATTAAATAATTTCCAATTTATTATTAAAAATTTATTGTGTTTCATAATCAGTTATATCAGTATCGGTAAATTTGAGGATGTTCATTTCAAAATTTCAAAATGATTTCAATATAATGACAATGGTAAGTGACGTAATTTTTTCATAAAATCATTAAGATATAATTATTATATAATAATAATATTAACACAATAGTTATAATTTTGATGATAACCATAACTTTTGGTTATGAAAACTAAACTATTTTACCCTCGTGTCGATGGTAGGATGTAAGTATGTATGAGTAACATTGATATTATTCAATGAAAATGATAGAATGAAGGTAATTATTCTTTTATTTTTAAAAATACTAATTATGTAATTAATAAAGTATTTATTATTTAAATAATATTATATGTACCATCTATATAATGGGGGTATGATAAACGAATAACTTCTCTTCATATTGGTGGTAATACACAAGAGTAGAAAAACAAAATTATCATTTTTCAATGGATGGAAATGTAATAAAATAGATGATTTAATATAATTTAGAAATGAATATTATATTTTAAATATTATAAATAAATAAATATATAATATTAATATATAATTTGAAAAAATCATGATAGGTGTTGAATGAAAGAGAATTACATTGGTATATGACGCAGTAATCCACTATAAACATGAAATACAATTTAATTTTTTATTTTATGGAATATGGGAAGTATACATTTTGTTAAATTAATATAAAAACATTTGATTATATATTAGATAAATTTATTATTACTATATAATCTTTTAATAAGATATATAATATGTATAATGAGAAATAAAATTAAATCATATTGTTAATTGTTATACCACTTCTCATGAAAAACTCATTTTCTTTAAACATGAATAACTATATGGATTGTGTTATACCAAAAATAACACCATTATTATTTGTTAAGGGATGTTAGGTTTTTATTTGGACATGTATTGGCTGATCAAATTTCTATATCTATATTTAGAAGAGAGGACAGATGAGGGGTAATGTTTTATAAATGTAGATGAGGGGACACATTGAAATATAAAATTTATTAAATTAATACAAAAAAATTTCATTGAAAAAGGATTCAAAATTGATATAATTTAAAAATGAAATTATTTTACGTTTATATACACTCTTGAAAATATGTATCTTGAATTTTTAGTTTAAATTTCCAGACATTTATATATTATTTATTCAATATTTACCCTTTTGACCATTACCACGATAGAAAATATTTTTTACAATATAGTTGTAAAGAATGATTCTATAAAATGAAAATTGAAAAATAAATATACTATATATGATATTTTAAAATATATCTTATTCATGTAAGTTATGATATGTTTTTTATAAATTTTAAATCATTTGGGTTACTATAAGTTATTTGATAGTATCATTAGTAACATATTTCGAAATTCATGATATGATACAAATTAATATTTTTCAAAATCAATTCAAATTATTTCAAAATAACATGTATTATTTGAATTATAATATCTGATCATAACATAATCAATGAATCAAAATTGTAATTTCCTTGATATAATTTTAAATTGTATCAGTTGGTTATACCCATTAGTTACCCAATATTATCATTACCTGTGGTAATGAAATTTTTATTATTATTGGGGTTCAATTTTACTTATATGATAACAATTGGTTCAAAAATCAAAAGTTTAATTGATATTATTCTGTTTATCATCAAAATAGTTTTCCATGAATATTTATATAATTTGAAACTAATATAGTCCAATATATGTAACATAAAATACTATTAATATCATTTTAATAATGATTAACATAATTATAAAACAAAAACAAAATAACTATAATCAAATTATTATATTAACCATTAAAAAAATATATTATATTAAACCATAATAAAATATCATGGGAATGTTTAAATTATTTTAAAAAAATAGAGTTATTTTTATTAAATAGTTTTTTTATTGAATGATTCTAGATTTACTACATTAGTGTTGTGTAACTATTTATGAAAAATATATCGTCCAAAAAATTTGACATAAATTAAAATCATAAAAATAATGTAATTTTGATAAATAAGATATTTAATATCATTTATTTATTAATATTTCCTCACATTTACAATAATAAAAGTTATTTATTCTGATAGTTGGACTTCCCTTGCATTATTGAATCATTGTAGGGGAATTTGAAAAGGTCACTTTTTATAGATCTAATAAAATTAAATTACATAGATAAGAATCATCAATAATAATTAATATATATTAATAAAGTATATGAAAGTCTTCTCCCTTCGCATATATTATATGTAAGACATTAAGATTTTATTTTTTAGAATAGTGTAAACACCACATCAAAACAAGAAAATTATTTTCATATATATCATGACATATATTCAAATTTTTATGTATCGAATTATTTTATATGATAATTTTACAATATTATTATACATGATTCACTGTGTATGCTTGATAAATTTTTATATTATCTTCATAAATCAAAGAGATTTTATAAATTATTCAATATTTCTTTGAAAATATATATTTTTTCTAATATTCATAAAAATTGTAATGTAAAAAATATTGTAAGAAAACAATAATATGATATATTAGAATTTATGAAACAAAAGAATTATTTAAATTAAATTCAATTAAATTATTACAAGTGATATCATTTATTTTTTACAAAAATGTTTAATATATAATGAAATACAGTTATTTGATAAATTTTTTTTAAGCCAAAAATGAAATTATTAAAAATCAAGTATGAAGATGAATTATTTTTAAGACATTATGACTTTAAATACAAAAGTAGTATTATATTAATATCTGATCAGATTTGAATCATAAATGTACATTTTAATTAAAATAAAATGATATTTTAATAAAAAAATTAATTTTGTATTTGTTGGAAAATATATTTTTTCAGTTAAATCAAATAAATGATCCTTATGAAAAAAATTATTTATATTAAAAAAGATATATAGTTTTTAGAAAAATAAATTTTTTGAAATATCAATAAATTTACTATTATATTTTATTATAGAAATAAATATATTTTATTTTTTATAAATCCATTTTTTAATGAATAAAATTACGTTACATAATAATACACTAAATATTTCCAATTTATTATCAATATATTTGTAATGAGTAATAATATTATAGATATTTCTCAATTGTTTAATCATAATCATATACATTAAAATAATAGATATGTTATAAAATAAAAAATTAAAAATAATTATTTAATTGTACTTTTATTCCCATTTTTGTGTGTTGTATGAGTTATCAAGCATATAAGTATTTTATAAGTAGTTGTGTGTTATATTATACCCCATTGATAAATTACATAAAATCAATTGAAAAAGGTTTATGAAATCATTGTTTTGATACATTAAAATACTTATTTAAAAACCCATTGTTAAAAGGGTTTCAACAATTTTCATTCGAGATTAGGAAATGGTAAATAAGAACGTCATATAGAATAATAGAATCAATGTTTCAGAATAGGTGAATAAATGTAGAAAGGGAAATTATAGACATGTAGTAAAAAACAATGTATTGATAATGAGAGAGAGCGATGGAGGGCATTGATCAAAACAACGTTAATTATAATCATATGTTTAATAACCACCAAACCATAAATCAATTAGTTATGAAAGGATTATCGATTTATTATAATTAAATTTATTAGAATATAATTATACTCATTTGGATCATTTCCTGTGTTTTAATTAATTTCATTCCATTTATTTGAATAACATAAGGAAATTTTCATTCATGAAATTTATAATTTCATCTTTTATTTAATTTCTTATAAATCCAATTATTTTTTCAAATTATGAGTATTCGTGATGATTTTTTAATTACAAATGTAGTAAACATAACTTATATTTGATCACATAATACAAGAAATGATAACATTTTTATCATACTAATTTTTAATATTAAACAAACAATAAATTTTAAGCAGATTTTATGATAATATCCAAAATATATAGACCTTCATACGAGGACATACTAAAATAATTTTAAAAATTAAAAAATTTCACCGAAGGCTCAAAAAATATAATTACATAAATATATAACAATATATCATAAATAACACCATCAAAAAACATTCTTTGTAAATCAATGGTTACCTCAATGCATTCCACTTATATCTAAAAAATGAACGAGTTTTATTATAAATTTATCCATCACATCAATCATAAATGATATATCTACCTCAAACCCACATGACATCACCAATAATATTAGTTATTATAATGTTAAATATGTATATAATATTATAATGTATTACATATCAAAAAAATATCTTGAATGAAATTTTGATACAAATATGAATGATAGACCCTGGCTTCACTAAAAATATAATTGGAAGCACCACCTTTAGAGGGAACGAATTTCAAAAACTTAATATTAGCAATATCCAAATATTTAATAGAACATAATGAAAAAAACATCACATAATATAATTACAAAAATTTGTTTTTAATAATAAATTTTTATTATTCATACACCCTATATAATTTTTATATCACATGAAAATCCCATAAAATAAATCCTTATAATTTATATGTATTTAATTTAAATATTTTCTAATGTAAATTTATAAGACCATTGTGGTATCCATAACTATTAATTTACATGACCATGAATACATCATAATAAAAAAGGTTATCTAAACACTAATCTAACACCAACTATAGATTCCATGAACCTACACTCACTAAACTAGATCAGAAAACATAATCTTATATATCAGTCTTGGATACAGATATAAATGACAAAATTTCAATACATGAACAATTGTAAAATTTAATTAATATATTTCATCACATTCATTATTATTTTACTTTTAGGAATATAGTTATAGATAATTATTACCAATATCAATATAATAAATTTGATAAATAAGTTACTAGAACATAATGAATAACATTCTCTATCAATTTATTCTATACGTCTAGTTAACCATTATGGAATTACAAAAATAAACCTATCTTCACAACTAGAGGAAAAGGAACCATAAAAATGATTATAAAAAATCTTCTAAGGATAATTTAAAAAATTAAAAATGAATGTCATCAGTGATAATAATATGTGAATAAGTGTAAAATAGACATAATCAAAGTTTATGACCATAAAATAGGGTAATTTATACCAATAATAACATTGACCATAAAATAATAAATTTTCATAAAATAATAATTAGTAATAATATGATATTCATGAGGGTTTCTTGTAAAATTACCTTCATTTAACAGTTAGAGTCAATCATATATGTTATTATACTAAAATAGTCAACATTCATAATAAGTTTCATGTAACAATTTCATTACCAAAATAATTTTAGGGCTATATGTATCCCACACAACCTCAAGGTATAACTTATCCACCTATCCATAGAACATAACAAAACCATCATTCCATGGTTTATATTCGTAAAACCACTAAAACATAAATCATTTTTGAGAACCCTAACATTAGTAACATATATAGATATTTTATTTCATAATAAAATAATTAGAGAAAACCATATTTTTTTTATAACATGATTAACCTTTGGAATAGAAATGGGATCTATGAAAACCTCTTTGATACAATAGTAATATACCCTCTAGAAAAATTATAATTTTTTCCTTACAAAATAATGCAAATAAAACATATGTAAAATTAAAATTTTCAATGCTGATGAATAAAAATTAAATTAAAAGACTAGAAAAACATTCCATAAGAAATAATCATTCCACATTGAAAATTACATTTTAAAAATAAAAAAGACCTAAATAACAAGGAAAATATTTTATTCTGTGAAGATAAATGGAATAATTTTATGTAATCAGTCGTGGAGGATGGAATTGTTTTATGTCATAAGCATAAAAAAACATTTATTCACACATTTGGTAAAATTTATTTTTTTAGAAATAAATATAAATATATTTATATTTAATTTTTATTATATTAATAAAAAAATTGGTAAAAAATTATTTAAAATATCATTGAAAAATAGTTAAAATATTTTTAGGATTATTTTTTATAAAAAAGGAATTCAATGTTTTTATGACAGAAACAGAAGAAATACGATAATATTTCATTACAAAAATTTCTCAATACAATTATAGAACAAAAGAAAAGAAAATAGAATGGAAACATAATGATTATAAAATAAATTGTGGATAATAAAAAATAAATTATTTTATTAAATAAGGATAATATTTTTTCGTAATGAAAATACAATCATATAAAAGGACATTTAGAATGGGATTTAAATGTACATACAATACATGTTTCGTATCATGTGAATAAAATGCCCCATGATACAATAACATCAATTGAAACTTTAAATAATATGAAAATAATTGAATTAATAAGATAAAATGTTGAATGTGTAGAATACATTCCCCATAAAATATATTATATGTATAGAAAAAAATATCATGCAATGATGTTAAATTGAGATAGAATCACATTCCCAGGTATAGATTTTCTGTTTATACACATTAACTCATGAATAATAAAAAAATATTATTTATTTACTTGTCTAATAACCAAGTAAAAATTTATTAATATATAATTAACAAATTTTTTAATTACATTCAATCACATATATATTTAAAAAATTGGTTTATTTCACATAAGTAATATGAATACATTTTGTAAATTATATCATAAAAATTTTTATATGATGATCATTTTCAAAGAGGTGATTGTTCCATGAAATATAAAATAATTATCCCAAAATAATAATCATTTTTATAAGTTGATTATTATTTTAATACCAATAATTAATTATGGTAATGGATAATTAAAGACATTAAAATCATTGGGAAGGTAGTTCATTAGTGCACATGAGTTTGGTATCCATTTATGTGCAACCATTATTAAAATATGGTATGTATGATATTATATTTCACGAATGATGATTGTATCATAAATATAATATCATTTATATAGATAAAATCGCATATATAATATATAATAGGATTAAATGAATAACAAATCATATAACATCATTGAGGTTGTGATCCAGACATATGAAAGAATAAAGTTATCATTTTTTAATCGAATAAAATGTAAGAGAATATAAGATATTTATAACAGCATGAGATTTTTGGTTATAATTGTTTAACTAAATTTATAATTTTTGCATATTTGTATGTACAAGACTCACTATGTTTATGTTCATTAAATAAAAAAATTACTTTATCTTATAATAAGAAATACATTAATTTCATCATATGTCACACATAACATACAAGTTAAATGATACGAGACATAGTAAAAGAAATTATTATTTAATATGATAGTTAAAATAAATCAATTGAAATTGTGGGTATGAATTAGACTAAAAAAATTATGAAATAATTATTTTGAGACTATATATATTAAATTATTTCAATAGATTCAAAATAATTTTTATTAAAAATTAAAATTACTTATAAATAACAGAAATATATATCTGAAAACGAAATTTTATTCACATAAATAAAATTTTTATTAATAAATAAAAATATATTCATTTAAATGATTAATATTAACTAAATATATATAATATATATTCTATAAAAATTTTACCATTGATTAATAGTTCTTCTAAACAAGAGATTAAAATAAATCAATTCTTATTCTTAGAAACTGTTATCCTTAAAATGTAGCATTGTTGTATTTTTCCCATTTATTATAAAATTAATTTATTTATTTCATAAATTTTCTTTATTAAAATGAAATCAATTTTAAAACTCTTAATGTAAAATTTATTTTTGGGAATGTTTTTGTTAATTTTCTGAGTTACATTTGTTGATCCAATGTGAAAAATAAATGTTTTTATTGAAACTTAACTTCACATTTCATGAATTTAAAAAAAATTATTTCAAACATTTCATAATTTAAATTTTATATCTATTAATTATATTTATGTCATTGGAATAATATCAAAAATAATTTTTAATAATTTTTTACACTTTTAAAGAACTTCTATTTGGAAAACTATTATCTCAATTCCTCTATGGGTTTCATTTCAAAATAAAAATTTCACTTGTATGAATGGAATTTGGATATGTTGATTCCGTATTTGGAATAAGAATAATATATATTATATAATATTTTTTAATTATTTTAATCAAAACTGGTTGTAAAAATGGTAAAAATTAATTATTGTGGGTATGGTTTTAATTAGATTCACTGGGGTTAAACTGGAATGATAAGGGGAAAAATCCCGTAAAATAATTTCCAACACCCATTATATAGAAATATTTAACCTTATCACCCATTATTTCCTATAATAGTCCATTTTTAATCCATTTTTTTAATTTAATACTGTATGTAATCCTTCTGCATTCCATAGATTTTATGTCTACCACTCACCTCACATATAAAATTCCACCACATTTTTTATCATCATTACACATCCAAAATAATTTTTATTATCAATAACTATTAAAATATTTTACATATATCAATAAACCCATCATAGCGTCATTTTCTATTTCATATACCCAATATAGGAATGATTTAGGTCAAACTTAAAGATGATATTGGAAGAGAAGGAAATTTTTATTACTATGTGTTTTTATTATAATTATTTTTCTCAGTCATTAGAATATTAATCAATTATTATTGTATAATATAATATCTATAAACATTATACTATGATGTTTTTAGTTAAATTTAACAATGGATATACATCTAAAATTTTATTAAATGTGATAGGAAATCATCATTTGTGTGTTCATCAGGCTACCACCTCACAAAATGATGTTATTCGTCTTCAATTACCACATCTCACAAATGTATATAAAGATGTATTAAATGTTTTTATATGATATATTATTTTATTATTATTATATATATAATTATAATACAAAATATAATATATTACCACCCATCACATTGGAAAATATAACCCCTCTTGTGTGTGTGACATACTACTACCTTGAAAAATAATGTAATATGTCTTCCATTTTATAAATTGGATGATAATAAAAATTTATTAAATAAAATTTATTATCCAATTACTTTCAAGATATGAATCAATATTGTTTAATGTTATCACTTTTCCTTATTTAGAATCTTTTTTTGTCTTATTACATGGGGAGTTTTTGGGTGACTTTTAGATATTTGGAAGTAGTAGTGGATGTGAGAATTTTGGGCATGGTTTTTCAATATTATCCCCCTCAACCCCATGAACTATACAAACACAAATAGATGGGATTCACATATATTTTTCCCAATTTTTCTAACATTATTCCCTCTTATGAGAAATCAAACACCTTTGATAAGAGAATCATGTCAATGTGTGTGGTTTGGGAAAACTGTGTGTCCTGATAAAGAAACCATGCGTATGAGAATTAAGTCCCCTAAAAATTAGATTTAAAATTAAAATTACCACTAAAACCCACCCAAATAGACCCCAACTCAGGCCAAGTCATTTTATATAATTTTTTGAAACACCCAAATAGATTTAAATCAATCTTAATCTCTATTCTGGGTGATTAAATTTATCTAATAATGATTGGCACCAATCCTGGTAATTGAGTATCATCCCAACTGGTTTCTCATTATTTTCTCAATCATCATCCATCCATGATATTATATTTTCATCAAATTATAGGTGATCTATGTCTTAGTTTAATTATATATAATTCATATAAATCATTGGTTATATAATTTAATCAATATCCCTTTCTCAGACATGATTAGGGGGATTCTATCCAAATTGGTATTACCCATCGTCGATCATTTCTTACTGTTATGAGGTATGTGGTCTATAATTTAAATCCCATAATCTCGATTTCAACTACATATAATAAATTTTTTAATTTATATTTGTTTATTATAAATTTGGTTTCATAATTTTAATTATGTAATTTTTTGTGTGAATGAATTAATGTATTTTGAAATTGAATATATTGGATAGATCGAATAAGGAAAAATAAATGATTAATTAATTATAGGTATATTTAGAATATTGAGTTAGAATAATTTATTATTAAATTATTAATGGGGATACTCATAATATTAAATTGAAATAATTATTTTTTGAATTATACAAATGAATTGATGTGATAAATTAATTGTGGAATTAATTAATAGAATTGGAATGATTAATAAATATTTGATTTAATTAAGGGAATGATGTGAATAAGAAATGGATGCATTGGATTAATTCATTAGTGAGTTATTTAATAGGTAGCTTTGATATATTGATATTGAGTTATATGATAATTTAATTAATGACTGGAAACAATGGAATTCATAAGTTAATTGAAATGATGAATGTAAACAATGTAATTAAAATTTGAATTGAAATAATGAATATTAACAAATACATTCAAATTTGAATTGGGATAAAGAATGGTAAAAATTGAATTGAAATGTGAATTGTGATATATGAATATTAAAAATGGAATTCACAGGTGTATTGTGACATATTAATTATAACCATGGAATTCATATATGATTTGTAATATATGAATGGTAAAAATAGAAATTAGATATGTGTTATGATATATTAATGTTTACAACATTATTTAGATTTTAATTGTTATATATTAATGGTAATAATGACATTAAGGTGGGAAATGAAATGAATAATAGTAACAATATCATTTTGCAATATGATAACCTTTATAGAGAGTTCAATCTCCGACATGGGAAAAATAGATTTTGAGAGTTCTAGTTTCTATGAGAATAATTGATTTTATGTAGTTAAATAAGGAATATACGATAATGCCATAACAATCTACATATGCATTATAGTAAATTTTTTTATTAAACCACCTAAACTATTACTCACTTGATATTATTTTTAATGATGTTTCTAGTGACCTAAGAAGTTGACATTTATGTACAAGTCATATCTTATATTTTGTTCAGGAGATTATTTTTTATAGCTGTCATGTGATATTTTTATTATTCTGGATTTGTTATATGATTATTTATTTCTATTATTTATATAATTGTGTTACTGTGATAAATTGGTTATTGTATCTCCAATATTATTATTAGACCCTTGTTATACATTGGTAGTCTTTTGAATATGGGCAATCATACATGGGGTCATCTGGGAGATCTAATCGAGGTACCGGTATGTGGAACCTATGTCGAGACACTATGAAGTGGTTTCAAAGCCCACATTTATTTTATTTTATTGAGTTTTTCTATATTGTAAGGGAATTTAGAATAATAAAAACAGTTGGAACACTGTTATAAACTTGTGAATGGAGGTAGCCAACCCATGTGTGGTGGAAAACCAATGCACATCGGGTTGGGATTATTCTTATTAGTATTTTTGTTATTGTTGGATGTTATTTAACCTTGGTTAATGCACTTGTTTTGTGATGTGATTATTGATTTAGATATTTTTTGACATCATACACATTTCCCAAAATTGAATGATAGTTTAGTTTTCAAGAATGACTCTTGTAAATTTAGATTTATTATGACATGAGTCATTTTCATGAATACATGGAAAATTAGGTCATAAGTATGTTGGTGATCTTGAAATAGTTTTCATTTCATCTGTGAATTGTGATAAAAATTATCATAATTATAAAATAACAAATGAAAGTTTATAAAGGACGTGAATAAATGTGTTTATAATTATAAACATCATTAATTGAATGATTTTATTCTTGTTAACCATGAAATCGGTGTATGGCGGTTATGGGTAGTAATAACACCATAGTTTTGACCATGTGGGAGAGTTTTGGGGAATTACTTTTTATTGATTTTTTGAAATCTATATTTTTAAATATGATGAATATTCATTATGTGTTATATTATGTGTGTTTATAATATTATTGATATTCCTCCATAAAAAATTTTATTGAGGGGGTTATAAGAGTTTAAGGATGTAGACACTTCACCAAAAGTAGAACCTGAGGTACTAGTACTTATATATGGGGAATCATGAGAGAAAATCGATGAGATCACTTATCAATTAAATTATTTTGTGGAAAGAGACCTAGATTAGGTGGTAAAGATTATTCATGACCCTACCAATGAGTTTCAATTACAGCACCACCCATCTTTTATAGGAGAGGGTGAATCTGAGGCTATAGATTTCTAGATTCAGTCCACCAAAACTGTACTTGATAGATTGGAATCTCCTTCAAAGATGAGGGTTAGGTTTAATGATTATACATAACAAGGATCTATGATGTGATAGTTGGACATTCATGCTTAGACTGGAAATGATTATGGAATGTTACTGAAATAGTTTTTGTAGTGGTACCTAGAATACTTTTACTCACAAACACTAAGACATTTGAGGTCAACTAAGGTTATGCAGTTGACTCGGGGGAGCCTATCTTTTTAGACCATGACATTATCTTAAAATATGTACAATCATTGGAATGGAATTAGACATCAATATAAAAGAGTTTTAAATATATAATTGAATGATATCATAATTACAATGTTAATCTCTGTTGGATAATGAATTTAACTAAGGTGGTTGATCATCCTCTAATAGCTATAGGTAAACTAATAGAAACATCTATTGTAGGAGAGGTGGTTAAAACTAGACGATCATGTAGTATGAACTCTAAGAGAAGTAAGTGTCTCTAAAATAGCGATTTCTATGGGTAAATGAAGAATAGTGGCATGGGGATAAATCAATTACTCATGATCTTACATGTGTTATTTTACACTAGTGTGGTGCATGGGCCCAATATCGTAGACACTATCTCTTACCACAACTAGTGTGCCGATCATGCACCGGGAGGGTTCGTCTACATATGTTCTATAGGAATTTATAACAAACATGTAGTTATTGAGGATCTATATAGAACAAGATTGGGGGAAGGGGATCATCTGGACGATGTTAGTCTAGAAACCAGAGTTCTGCTTTCCATTCATGTGGAGTGAGATGAGGTACTTCTAGGATTGAGTACACATATTAGCAATGTGGTGTAACATAGAATACATGGGAAGCATCATATTGAATTTGGTATATATTTTACATGAATTACAACATATATTGGTGGATACTGAGGCACGAACATATACAATGATATTTTGTATTATTGTGGATTATATATTATCTGATCACTTATATTATAAGAGTTCCTCTGATTAATTTATTTGATCATTACTTATGAATGGTCTAATCTGGGTTGAGGGGTTCAAGAACAGTGAATCTATAATAGATAAAACATTAGTAGTAAAATCAAGAGAGATATGTCTATGTAATGTGTGTTCACTAGAGGTTGGGAAGTGTATTTTCCTTTGAGATCTGTATATTATAGGTATGTCATGTTATGAATTAATCATGGGTATTGATTGGTCAGTAGTATACCCATCCCACATAGATTGTTAACAAATGGGACTGAATAATATATCCCATGAGGGTGAAAATTATCTCCACTAATGATAACGGGATATCATGGTGTTCTGTGTGTGTATGGTTCAACAGTAACTACAAGAGCACACAATAGTAGTTTCTGGCCTACTACATGATGTTTTGGGTGTGAAATAGAATGTATTTCTAGTCATAGTGGAGAGTCCTAATGTTTTGTTTTTGGATTAATTATTAGTGATTCGACAAGATATATATGTGGATATTTGAATATAGATCATGCTGAGGGATGATGCATCCTCTATTCCAACATACATTATTGCACTTATAGTGCTCATGATCTCAGGAATCATTAGTAAGAGTTAGAGGATAAGGGATTTACGCATCCGAGAATTCCACCCTGGTGTTCTATATATATTTTTTCTATTATTCCTAATGATTCTATTACCTTGAGTACAGACAACTAGAAGTTGAATGTGATGAATGTGAAGATTCAGTATCCTCTTCAGCATATTGATGATATTTTTACCAGAGGAGTGGTTATTGTATTCTCGATGACTGAAAAGAGATCATGTAACAAACTGTTGACATTTTGACATTCCCATATACCATGGAAATTTTTTTTTACTAGGCATGGACATTATAAGTTCATTATAATGATAATTGGGTTAATGAATGCACCAATAGTACTTGTGACCTTGATGAACCAAATCATCCATCTTTGTATTTATCACTTGCTATTAGTTTTTCTGATAACATCTTGGTTTAATCTGAGATTCATGGGGACCATTTCCAATAAATTGACTACATCATGAGTATACTATAGATAATTGGGTATTAACCAATATAATTCAGTGTCAATTTGTAATTTATTTGGGACAATTATTAGATCACATTATCCTAAATAATGGTTTTTTAATGGACACATAGAAGGTACATCATGTTCTATCTGGGGATTGGACAAAAAAAATGTATGATATCTATATATTTATGGGGTTAGATGGATATAAAATGAGGTTAGTCATAGACCTTTCCAACATTGAAGAACCAAATTTTTGCTTGAATAAGAAGGGAGTAAATTTATAATGGTCAGAATAAAGGAAGAATTAATTCTAGGAGTTGAAGAAGTGTTTGATATCAACACTGATATCGAACACACACAATCCATTTGTTGAATATATGGTGTATTGTGTGGGTTCTGAGAATGGGCTTCAATAATTTTTTATGCAGGGCAATCGTGTTAGAGTCTACGAGTATTGGAATTTTTGTCCATATGTAGGCTAGTGCCCTATGATATAACAGTAGTTTTAAGTAGTGGTTTATGCATTAAATTATTGGAAGCACCATCTACTGGGATAAAAATTTTCTATGTATACATACCATAAGAGAATGACATATATATCTTCCTAATGATACATTAATATTAAATAGTTTATATGAGTTTATTATATATTGAAATTCAAATTTGATCAAGTATATATGCCCAAGATGTCAAATGGTTTTACAAACACTCAAAAATGGGAAATTGTGGTTTACCAAACCATGCGTGCTAACCGTGTGAATACATAAAATAGGTTTTTAAAACCCCGGCTCACTCGGACGTTCCTTATTCCACTCCAATCTGCCTCCCAATCGAGACTCACTCAGGTTCTTCAGGGGTAGAGGAGCCCTCCCACTCTATTTGGATGCATTTTCCGGAGGCTTCTTGGCGGATTGAAGGTGGTTTCTTCTAGGGAATGGGATCTAAAGTGGTTTTTGTGGGGAATTCACCGGATTGGAGGTGTGTTTGCTTGTGGGTTGATTTCTCTGGAACCTTAACAGTATGTGGCTTCTCTCTCAACTACACTTGGTTAAAGCTAATGGTTTTGGTTAACATTAATTTGTTCTTCTTGAAATTAATTGTGTTTTGATGTGTGAAATTGGTTAAAAAAACCCTTGGTTAATGTTTTTGGGATTTTTTGGAAAAAATATGGTTTTGTGGTGAAATGCTATTGTTGGGGATTTTAAAATAGAGATTTTAAAAATGGATGCTATGGTTGATTCGTGAAAATGATTTATGGAATGGTTTTCAATAAAAGAGTTGTATTATTGAAATGTTGTTTGGCATGGAAAATGATTTATAATAAATTGGTGATTTATTGAAGTGGATTGATATGAAATGGAATTGGTTGGTTGAATGTGGTTGTGACCATGGTGGGTTATATTCTTGTCATTGTATTGGTTTGAATGTTGTGTCGAAGTGGCAAGAAGTACCACAATAAAAATGGGATGGATAGTGGACGGAAGGGCCACCATCAATGGTAAGTGTATGGGAAGTGCCACTAACGTGTGAATGGGTGAACGGGTTAGATGGAAGCTCCACCATTTGGTTGTTGGTTGTTTTGTTTTGCATTACTTTTCAAGATGGAAATTATGGTGATAATGTGAAATGATGAAATGACATGTGGAACGTTTGGTTGGATTTCCCTTTTTGCATGTTTTGGGTGTGATGTCTTGTTAAGGGAATGTTGGGCTTATGAAAATGGTTTCTCTTGTAATTTATTTTATATAAACTGTTTTATATAAATTTGATTATGATTTTATCCTAGTGGTGTGTGTAGGAAAGTAATTTAAGGAAATACTACTGATCTTTAGTAATCAACCCTGCTTTTGCACATTGATGTCTTTGCAGATGTTGTGTATAATGTAGTGGGCCAAGGTAAGGAATCACCCTCTTATAGTAGAGCATTGTGTTCCCTTAGTGGAGTATGGAGCTTGGAGCTTGGGGTGGAGCTGTGGTGGTGTCATGTCTTGTGGTGTTTGGTTTATTAGTTTTTGCAGTGTACTCTGATGTTGTGTGGACATGGCTTGTTGTATTGATTTTGAGTTGTGTTGTCGAACAACATGGTTGTCTTTTGGGAATTCATGGTTGGGTGATTTATTTGACATGAAACATATAGTGGCTATAAGTGGATGGATTGGTTGGTTTCGTAGTAAGGGAAAATTGTTCCCCAAATTGATCATGAAGCCCACGACATTTATTTCCAGCCTTTGGTGTCTTGGGAACGTCGCTTAAGGCCAAGTATCCCTCACTACCTCCTCAAAACAGTGAGGTAGGGACGAGGTGTTACAAGTTGTATCAGTTTGTTTGGTCCTTTGGAGTGGATTCTCATATTTGGTGTTGACATTCATTGTGGTTAATTCATTGAGTCGGGATGGTAGCCTGGCGTAGGAATGTCAGAACATGGAATGTATAGCATAAAAGCACATTACTTACCCTTTTATGCTGAAATTCATGTTTCCCGGGAGTTGGGTACATAAGTATTTTGGCAACACTTATAGGAATTTGATATCTCATTATCGTGGATGTAGCCAATGAGATGAGCATGACATGAATGTTAGAAATGACTTCCCACCGGGATGCATATTTCATTGGCCATAATGATTTATGGGATGAATTGAGAAATTTTTTTGAAAATGTGTGAAATTGTAATATTAATAATTTGGTATTTTGAAAATAGTTTTCTTTTCAAAATGGTGAAACATGGAATATGTGAACTGGTGGAAAGCCTTGGTGCGATAGTGTTGTGGAATTTCATTTGAAGTGGTATTTTGTGATGTCTACGGAAGTGAGACTCATGGTTGTTTATTTTTCTCTTTATAGAAATGGCACTAGTTAGGCGTCGTAGAGACCAACCAGAGGAGGCTATGGAGAATGTGGTAGCGCTTGAGCCTCTAGTGAACCGGCAGCTAGTGAAAAGTATAGTGCATACTTTCCAAGTATTGGAAAGTGAGATCAAAGTAGATGAAGCAAGGCATGTTGATCATCCGGTTCAGTTTCAAAAGCAGAATCCACCCATCATTAGAGGTTATTTAGAGCTGGAGATGGCAGATGAATGGTTGAATAGAATGAACAAGATCATCGAGTTCATGGGAAGGCAGGTAGAGTTAAAAGCGAAGTTGGCCACGTATAAGTTTGAAGATCTTTCCCGTTAGTGGTGATTGTTGGTAGTCCTAGCGGGGATGGACCAGAGTATGATGTGGTAAGGATTTGGGTAATTTCTTAATAAAAAATTCTACCCACATATGCTCATAATTCAGCGTACAACTGATTTCATCTATTTGAATCAAGATCTTATGTCGGTGACGGAGTATGCAACTTAGTTTATTTACTTAGTGAAGTCTACACCCGATGTGGCAGGTAGCACATCATTTAAGTAAAGGATCTTTGAAGTGGGGTGATGCCAATAAATCCTTTCAAATATAGTGGTGTTGTGTATAGATGATTACACAGAGATGTTAAATAGATCCTCAGGATAAGGACTCGGCCTTAAATCCTTACATAATATTGAAATAAATGAATAATTCACATTGAATATCTTTTCAGGTGTAGAGTTTTAGAGAATGGGGACATAACTATTACATCTCAAAATCTTACAATGTAGACACTTATACAAAGTTACCATTTTTTTTAAAAACATGAACTCTTGAAAAAAAAGTCATGTCTAGTTCCATCTTTAAGACAACATGAATTTTCCATGATCCGATCCTCAACCCTATTCTATGTTATGTCATGTGAAAAAAATTTCAAAAATGTGGGATGAGAATACAAAACTTATTAAGTGATACACAAAGAAGGAAAACTATTATTTTTTCACAAGAACACATAAACCATGAATACATTATCATAAGTAATACATTTCACCTTTATGAATTATTAAATACTCTTCACTGAATAAAATATCATTACATACCCTTTTGTAACCAAAAGATTACCATAAAACCCATATATAGAACACATAACATATAAACATAACTTGGAATATAAAAATACAGAAATGGAATAACCATATGGTCGACTTCCACACATATCACTAAATAGAATCGCCATATGGCCTACTTCCATAACCAATTCATTGGAGGTTATAATGTAACCACCCATCCTAGTTTTCAAGGAACCAACCCTCATATGCTTTATCAAGTACCATCACAACACATAAAATATTTCAAATATATACATTTCACTAATAACATTTTAGTAGATGTCATAAGAATTAATTTTAAGATATTGAAATAATCATTCCATTTTCATAAACCATTTAAAAGATATTTTTGAATCAATGTTTCGCATACCACATTAAATAATTTAAATGAATTATCATTTGAAAACATCAATGATCATATAAATATATCTAAAAACTTATTTTTAAAACATGTAAATTAAGGATAAATATTTATAATAAATAAATCTTTAAAACAAATGAAAAGATATTTTAGTTAAAGAGTTTTTCTATCAAAAAGAGAGACGCTTGAATACAAATAAATGAGGATTAACATTTAATCAGAAAATTATAATATCATGAGAATAAAGGGACTCATGATATTTTATTTAAAAGGATAGTGTATTCACCATATAATAGTGAATTTATGCATTACAACATTGAATTCTCAATGGAAATGGAAATTGAGATGAAAACCCTTATAAAGATGGTATCCTTAAATCAAGGATAAATAAATCACATAATTATGTATGAAAAATATAAATACACCCAAAATAAGTGGATAATAAATGTATAACAATCTTAGGTCATTCAAATAGATTCATAGGATTAAATATTCATGAAGTACAAGAAGAACCCAAAGAATTGAAATTGGGTTAAGAAGTTCCCTTTTAAAAATTCAATTGTCTAACGATGTCCCATTAAAATTCAGAAGATGAGTTGATGAGATAAAAATGTTATCTCATCAATTAGTAATAAAATTTACATCAATAAGGATATATAATACCATATCCTAACATAATAAGACGTAAATTAAAAGGAATAACAAAAAGAAGTTTTTTTAAAAGAGGAGGGTGAAAGGTTCCCTTACCGATTTGGTAACATACAAAGCACACACCACATAAAAGAAGGATCATACAATGAAGATGTAAATAATCATAAATTAAATTATATTACCAAAATATTACAATCATGGGTAGTACATAAACCACACAAAAGGAAATAGTGGCCAATATAGCATGAATCTCATGAGAATAAAAGTGAGATGAAAACCCCTTACTTCGTTGTAATCAATCGAGTCGTATGTCCAAAAGATAATAACCCCAAAATGAATAACAAAATACCATGAATTTAAATATTTTCATGATAATTTATATAAATGGCAGTATTCATAACACCACATGCAATAAATAAGTGGCAAACAATGAAAATCTCACGGAATTAAAAGTGAGATAAAAAAATCCCTTACCTCGTGTCTGACTTGACTCGATCGTTCTTTAATCTCTTGAATAATAAACTAAATTTAATTTCTACTTACATAAGAACCTTTTTCATGTTTATAATTCCTTTTATATCAATTTTTACCATGTTATAAAAAGTATTCAATCATTTAAGTTAATAATGGTGGTTTTGTCGATATTTGGTACTTGAGTCAAAAATGAACACCTTATATTTAAAATTTGTCCATGTTGTCAATAGTCCTTGATATCCAGAATTGTAATAATTATATAGATATCATATATATCTTATATATCCAGTATATACATGTATTTATATGATTACATAACATTTAGAGGTAAGAAATGAAATGTATCGTTCATGGAGACGATACGCCGTACGTACGCATGGACGCTATGTCCATTTCTATTTAATATTTAATGGAATTAAAAAATAATGATAAATAGAAGTATTATAATTCAAGTATTGTATCATATATAATATCATTAAATATATCCTCTATAAGTACAACATATGCTATTAATGAGTCATATCATTTTGAGGGGCGGTAGTTCGCACATCCTCAAATTAAATTATCGTGTTTACCCATAATCGAAACCATAAAGGTATGCTATAAATAAAAATTACATAAAAATAAATAAAACATTAAAATAATATATATCATATAAAAAAATAGTTCCATAATATTGGCCACCATGAGAGGTGGTAGGAGATAATCGAACAATCATCATTTCGCGAGGCGTTAGTTTTCCATCCACAGAAACATTATGTTATTCACCCATTTGATGGAGGTGTGTGTAAGTGTAGATTGAATAATTCTCATAACAACATCCTAGTTTATTTAGGATAATGGTTTTGTTACAAAATAAAGGAATAAAAATAGTTTAGGGTCGGAGAATAAAAATAAAAGAAAACAATTCAAGAGAAACTGTTACCTTTAATTTGGGTAACTATCTTTGGTTTGAACCAAAAGGATTTTTTGAAGTGACTTATTCCGAAGTTAAATCTTCTAGGATGAGTAGAGGGATGTACAAATATTAATTCGGTAGAGTTTGAATGGTCTAAAAGGCATGAGTGGTGTTAGGAATGGGTTAGAAGTGGTATCTTTTTATGACGGGGAGGAGAGACTCTTTAGGAAAATGTGAAAATATTATTTTATTATATATTGATATTCAGTTTCTAAAGGTCCGCAAATCATTAAATGAAACGATATGATGACAAATATTAGAAATAAAATCATAAAATCATAATTGGACATGTTTTGGAAAATGTTTTAAACATTATAATCATATTTATTTTAATTATTTATTAATGATGTAAATACTACATCATTTTTGGATAATAAATAATTTATTTTATTTGATGTCAAAAAATTATAAATAAAATACCATGATGTAGGAAATATTTTTATCTTTCCAATTAATATTTATAGTAGAAAATAAAATTTATATAACTCCTTGTAAAAATTATTTTACTGAAAGATATTTTCTTTTGTCATTTTTTCCTTTACATTATATTAATTAATCTAAATTATCATTATCACTCCCATGTGGCTCAATAGGGTCCCCAAATTTCATAAATGATGCACATGGACGTTTATGACTCAACATATAATTTTTGGACAACTGTTAAGGTAACTTTGAATTTTGTTTAATACTCTTTTTACCTTGAATTACCATATTTACCTTTAACCACGTTAAATAATAGTCAAAAGAAAAAATTCACCAAAAATTATTTTAATCTTATTTAACCACATATTACTTCTTTACAACAACCATATATGTCGGATTTTCTAAATAAAATTTATAGAAGTGGTGAAATTTCATTTAAATGAAAATGTCTGTTTTTTTACTACTACTAAGTGTTTTCACTATTCATCAAAAATTGTAGTTTTTCAAAAAAAAAACAAAAAATTAAGCCTAAGAATAATTTTATATTAAGAAGTCATAAATGATGTCTATTTTTATATATTAAAAACACAGAAGTGTCTAAAATTAATTTAGAATTAATTCATGTTGTCAAAACAAAGTGTTTTTTTAAGAAACAATATCTATCAAAAGATTGACACTTGTTTATGTCCAATTTCAAAGTGAAATTAATTCCACTTACCAAAATTGGATTAAATGGTAAAAATATATTCTAATTAAACATTAAAACCATTTAAAAAGATAATATCACCATATAAATAAATTAGATTAAAATTCTGTATTGAATTAAAATATAATAATTTCACTAATCACTATAAAATAAACTTTATTGGAAAATTCAAAAAATTTACACAAAGTAAATTTTGATGTCCCCATTCTAAATAATGATTTTATTTTGTGAAAAAGAATTTATTAAAGTGATAAAAACTATATTAAACAAGGTTTCATCATTGAAAGGCGGTAAATCGACCATTTAATGTAAATTATGCTTAAAATTAGATTCATTCACATTTTAAGCCTCTAACTTTTATTGGATAAATGTAAATACAATACAAAAAAATAATAATAATTTAGTTAGTTTTTTCCATTCCCAATAATAAAATGCAAGGATTTAAATAATATTTAAAATAATATTATTATATTATTCTTGTGCAACGTATGATTTCAAAGAAACAAGTTGTTGCGTATCAGGTACACTATTGTACATAGAACCCATTTAAAGTTAAATTATTATTTAATTCACACATATTAATAAATATGAAAAATGTCATGTTCTATATTTTCTTGGGATGTTCATTCCTTCCCCCTTTGGGAAATTGCATCCTTCCAATTTTAAAACTAGTCTTGGAAACTTCATTAAAAGTCCCACATCAGAAAAGAGTCAGTGAAACTATAACATTAAAAGAAATAAAGAGAAGTAAAAAGGTCACATGAGATAAAATATACTATGATTCCATGAAAACATGGTTATAGAAGATAAAAATACCATAATGTTCTGATGGAGAGTGGTAGAAATCGTGATTAGGTGAAATTTAACCACCAGAAAATCACAAACTTGTGACGTATTAAATGATCCTTGATTACCTAGTGGGAAAGGTAAACCAACAATGGTTTTTGGTTTTATATTAATTTTCATAATTTTTTGGATTTTATTTACTACATAGAATAAGAACATGAGGAAACATACTTACATGTCATATAAGCTTTCATACTTTTCAATATTTCTACAACAACCACATCTTTTCTCCCAACGATGAGTATTCAAAATGACTTGGTCATATTAAAATCACTATAATCAACCTCTAGAGAATCACATAATCCAAAAAATATTAACTATAATTTTCTTCAATTCCTTTAGACATTAACCAAAAACAAAATGGTTTGGGAGAGATCAGATAATACCCAAAAAGGATAATCTTTTACAAAACAAATAGTCTTAATCTCCAAAAATATTCAATCAAAACCCAAAGTTCAACAAAGACCTTTTTATAAACAATTATCCATAAAATTATTCAATTTAATCCAAATTAATTTTAAAACCAAAATATCAGAAGGATTTAATCACATAGTCTTCCAATATAGTTCTTATCACTTATCTCCAAATAACATCAAATACTCTTAAAGTATCATATTGAAAAGTAATTAACCTAATCACAAAGTCCCCAAGATAGGTTAATAAATTCCATATATAAACCAAAATCAACTTATTATTGATTCATAAAATCATCTAACTAAAAAGAATTATTCATACTGACCTGGGACATCATGTAGTATAGTGTTAGCGGTAAATCCCTATCTCACTTTGGTTGTGGGTTCGATTCCCGTAGCTTTGTCCGACGCGATAGGTTGTCACGCAGATAGAGTTTCTTCCTTTTTCAAAAAAATTATATCATTACCAAAAATAGATAAATTCGTCAAAAATAACCACAACATATTTTAACCATAATGATTATCTAATAACATTAAAATTTCATCCCAAAATGTATTAACCTGTAATTGCCTGAAATTCAAGGATCAAATAAACCCAAGTGGTTCTTTGTAACTATATCCACAAAATAAAAGATAATAATTCCTTGAATAAAATTTTCATATATCAAACTTCAAGGATAGACATACTATAAAATTTCTTCTAATTTAATATCATCATCAAAAGTGCCTTAATACTTTTAAGCATTTCACCATCCTAAAATCTATCATAATAGTTGAATACCTTATATGTTGACTTCTTACTCATTCATCATTCTCCGTGATCTATTAAACAATCCATTCCAACTTATTCTGATGTACTTATTTCCTACAAGAAAATCACGAATCATATCATAAGATTCAATAATTTCAAAAAATATGTTATGAAATAATCCATACCTTTCATTGGTCATTGTTAGTTTCTTCACCCTCAATTATAATTGAATTAGTATTTGGTAATCAAATATATTTATGATCATGGTGATCCCATTCATGAAACCTATTTGTAGGACATGTGTTTGTATAATAACCACACAGACCACATTTAAAATATTTAATTGATCCCTTAGAAATAACTTTATTCCCTTTCCTAGAGTCAAATGGAAGCTTCCTTTTCCATGGCAGGTTCTTAAATTATGACATTCATTTCCACATCAATAGAATCATCATGTCTCTGTGAAACATTTTCCTAGGTATTTCTTTCCACATGCTTGACACATATGTTTTTGAACATACTTACCTTTATGATTATTACCTGAACATCTATAGGGATTTTTTTCTCGCTTATACGATGCCTTATAAAAATCAACAAGGTTCCGTTTTTCAGTCATGACTCCAGATAGTTGGTTGAGAATAACCGTAAGAGTTTTGATGGAAGCTCTCATTTCATTTATTTTTTGATTCATAAAACCATCAGAGTTTTCTTCACATCCACTGTTACTTTGATGCCTGCTAGATCCATCCATTTTCTAAGACCTAAAGGGTCAGTTTGAGTATATCAGTAAAATCATCATATAATATTTTATGAGGATGGTAAATAGAAAGATATACTTATTCAAGTTATCATAAACTCATTTACATTATAAAAAATTATGACTCTTTCTATAATATTAACCATTATGGTTATGTCACTTATGCTAAAAGAATACCCTATCCTCTAAAGTTATCTAGACTGACCTCTGATACCAACTATAAGGACCCTACCTTAATACCTTATATAATATTGAATTAAATGAATAATTCACATTGAATACCTTTTCATGTTTAGTGTTTTAGAGATATAGGACATAACTATTACATCTCAAAATATTTCAAAGTAGACACTTCTAAAAAGATTCCATTTTTTTTACAAAACATGAACTCTTTAAAAATGATTCATGTCTAGTTTCATGTTTAAAAAAACATGACATTTCCATGATCCCATCCATAACCATATTCCACATTATGTCCTATGAAAAACATTTCAAAAACCTGGGATGAGCATAAAATTCTAAGTAAGGGATACACCAAAAAGGAAAACTGTTAGATTTTCAAAACAATAGGTAAACCATGAATACATTATCATTAGTAATAGTTTTTACCTTTATGAAGTATTAAATACTATTCACTAAATAAAAGATCATTACTTCACCCTTTGTAACCAAATGATTAACATAAAACCCATATAAAGAACATATGAAATATAAATGTAACATGGGACATAAAAAAACATAAATGGAATAACCATACGATCTACTTCCACACCTATCACTAAATGTAATATCCATACCGCCGACTTCCATACCCAACACATTATAGGATATAACATAACCACCCATCCTAGTTTTCACGGAACCACCCATAATATGGATTATCACATAACCACCCGTCAAATGTCCAAGTACCATCACAACACATAAAATATTTCAAATATAAACATTTCAACAATAACATTTTATTAGAAGTCACAAGAAGTGATTGTATGATATTGAAATAATAATTCCTTTTTCATAAACCATTTAAAAATAGATTTTTGAATCAAAGTGTCCCATACCACTTTGATGATTTTAAATTAATTATCATTTGAAAACAATAATGTCCATATAAATAAATCCTAAAACCGATTTTGAAAACATGGACATTAGGGAGAAATATTTTGAAGAATAATTCTTTAAAACATTTAAAACAATATTTTAGTTAATGATTTTTTCTAACTAAAAGAGAGGAGCTTGAATACAAATAATTGAGGAATAGCCTTTAATCAGAACATTATAATATAATGAGAATAAATGGATTAATTATATTACATGTCAAAGGATAGTATATACACCATATAAGAGTGAATTTGTGCATAACAACAGTGATGTCTCAATAGAAATGTAAATTGAGATGAAATCCCTTATAAAGATGGTATCCTTAAATCAAGGATAAATAAATAACATAATTATGTCTGAAAAATATATATACACCCAATATAGGTGGATATTAATTGTAAAACAAGCATATTTCATTCACACGTATTACGAGGATGAAATAATCAATAAGTACAAGTTGAAACCAAAGAATTGAAATTGGGTTAATAAGTTCTCTGGTAAAAATTCAATAGCCTAATTGTGTCACTTTAAAATTCAGAAGTTGAGTTGATGAGATAAAAAGGGTATCTAATCACATGGAGATAAAATTTACATAAATAATGATATATAAGAAAATATCCAACATAATAATATGTAAATTAAAAGACATAACAAAAATAAACCTTTTAAAAAGAAGAGGGTGAATGGTTCCCTTACCGATTTGGTATCTTACAAAACACACACCAAATGAATGAAGAATAATACAATGAAGATTTAAATACTCATAAATTAAATTATACTACACAAATAGTACAATCATGGGCAGTAAATACACCACCCAAAAGTAAATAGTGGCCAATATATCATGAATCTCACAAGAATATAAGTTAGATGAAAAACCCTTACTTCATTGTAATCAGTCGATTCGTATGACCAAAAGATAATAAACCATAAATGAATAAAAAATTACAATTAATATAAAAATAATAATGATAATATATATCAATGTCAGTACATATTACACCACATGAAATAAATAAGTGGCGAACAATGAAAATATCACAGAATTAAAAGTGATTTAAGAAAATCCATTACCTCGTGTCCGACATGACTCAATCGTTCATTAGACTCATGAATAATAAAGTATAGTTAATTTATAATTTATTAAGAACCATTTTCCTTTTTATATTCCTATTATATCAATTATTCCCATGATATAAACATTATGTAATCATTTAATTTAATAATTGTTGTTTTGTCGATATTTGGTACTTGAGTCAAAAATGAACACCTTATATTTACAAGTTGTCCACGTGGTAAATAGTACATTATATCCCAAAATATAGTCATGATGTAGATATAATATCTATCTTATATATCCAGTATATTAATGTATTTATAATGGAACATAACATTTATAGGTAAGAAATGAAATTCAATGTTCATGGAGACAGTAAGCCGTACGTACACATGAACGCTACTTCCATTTTTATTCCATATTTAATGGAATTAAAACATAATGATACATAGTAGTATTATAATTATAGTCTTGTAAAATATATAATATCATTAAATCTATCCTTTATACATACCACATGTGGTTTGAACGAGTCATATCACTTTGAGGGGACAGTAGAGCGCACTTCCTCAAATGAAATTATAGCGTTTACCCATATTGGAAACAATAAAGATATTATATAAATGGAAATTAAAAAAAATAAATAAATCATTAAAAATATATAGTATATATAAATACATTGCCATCATAATGGATACCATGAGAGATGGTAGGAGATAATAGAACAATCATCATTTCGTGAGGTGTAAGTTTCCCATACACAGGAACATTATGTTCATCACCATGTAGAGGGCGGTGTGTGTATGTTTAGTTAGAATAACTCTCCTAATAACATACTAGAATATTTAGGATACTGTTTTTGTAAAAAAATGAAGGAATAAAAAGTTTTTAGGGGTGGGACATGTAAAATAAAATAAAACAATTTAAAATAAATTGTAAACATTAATTTGGGTAAGTCCCTTTGGTTTGAACAAAAGGGTTTTTTGAAGTGCCTTTTGCCTAAGGTAAGGCTTATAGGAAGAGGAGAGGGATGCATGTAGATTAATTGGGTAGACTTTGGACTATAAAAAAGGCTTGAGAGGTGTATGGAATTTGTTATAAGTGGTCACTTTTTATAAGGGGGAGGGGCTCTTTAGGAACGTGTGAAAATATTATTTTATTATACAGTGATATTCGGTTTCTAAAGGCCCAAAAATCATTAATGTCGAATAAAAGATGACTCATATTCTAAATAAATTCATCCAATTATAATTGGTCTTGTTTTGGATAATATTTTAACCATTATAATCTTATTTATTTAAATGATTTATTAATAAAGTAAATACTGCATCATTATTGGGTCATAAATAATATAAAATATTTGATGTCTAAAAATTAAAAAAATAACTATAATTATATATTAAATCCATTTATCTTTCCAATTAATATTTATTGTAGAAAATATAATTTATATAACCCCTTGTAAAAATTAATTTACTAAAGGATATTTGATTTTTCCATATTTTCCTTTACATTAAGTAAATTAATCTAAATTGTCATTATCACTCTCATGTTGATAAATAGGGTCCCAAAATTGAACCATATATGTACATTATTGTTTATGACTCAACCAATATTGTATGTACAAATGTTAAGGTAATTTAGAATTATTATAATACACTTTTAACTTGAATTACCCTATTTACCTTTAACCGCGATAAATAAAAGTCAAAAGAAATTATTCACCAAAAATTATTTTCAACTTATTGAACCAAATTTTACTTCTTGATAACCGCCGTGTATGTCATATTTTATAAATACAATTTATTGTAGCTGAAAAATTTCATTTAAATGAAAAATTCAGTTTTTTAAACTACTACTAAGTGGTTTCACTATTCATAAAAAATTGTAGTTTTTCAGAAAAATTCTACAAATTCATCCAAAGATTTATTTTATTTTAAGAATTCAAAAATAATTTCTATTTTTCTAAATTTAAAAGATAGAATTGGAATTAATCAATTTAAAATTATTTCTCATTGTTAAAACAAATATATTGTTTTTAAGAAACAATAAATATAAAAGATTGACACTTGTTTATGTCAAATTTCAAAGTGAAAAGAATACCATTGACCAAAATTGGATTAAATGGTAAAAATATATTCTAATTAAACATTAAAAACAATTAAAAAGATAATATAACAATATAAAAAATTAGATTGAAAGGCGAATTTGAATTAAAATATAATATTTTTTACTAATCATTAAAAAATGATCTTTATCGAAAAAATTCCAAAAATTTACATAAAGTAAATTTTGATGTCCCATTTCTAAAAAAGGATTTCATTTGGTGAAACATGATGTATTAAGGTGTCCAAAACTATATTCAAAGATGTTTCTCCATTAAAAGTCGGTAAATCGGCCTTTTAATGTAAATTATGCTTATAATTAGATTCATTTACATTTTTATCCTCTAAAATTTATTGTAAAAATGTAAATACATTTAACAAACATGTATAATCATATTTTAGTTAGTTATGTTTATTCCTGTTAATACAACGGCTAGGAGTTAACTACCATTTAAAATAATATTATTATATTATTAGTGTGCAACGTAAGATTTCAAAGAAACCCGTTGTGGCATATTTGTTAAACTATTGAACACAAAACCCCCTTTAAAGTAAAATTATTATTTAATTCCCAAATATTAATAAATATAAAAATTGTCATGTTCTTTATTTACCTAGGATGGTACACTCAGTGGCTAAGTGGGATCTGTTGGGTGCCATAAGCGGAGGATGAATGGTGGCACCCAAGGGGAATAGTGGGAAATATAACATTGGGTTCAAGGGAATGAGGGACACTTATTCCCAGAGTGGGAATATTTCATATAATCCACCGATAATATCGGTAAATCTTCCTCTGAATCCCCAATGAAGGTCGGGATGTTTTCAGTGTGGTCCTACGAGCCACATCAAGTGGGATTGTACGACACAACCTCGAGCATGTCATAATTATAAGAATATGGGGCATCTGCAGCGTTATTTTCAGAATGCTCCATGGTCGGGTGCGCATGACACTCCTCAGGTATTGAAGACGTCAAATTATTTGACAGGATGAGGACAGCAACACACCCCTTTTAGTAGGGTAAAGTGGGTCATGATTATTCTCAGAATACCACGATGCCTCATCAGGGAAATACAGAGTATAGTGTGTCAAGAAAACATGTGTTTGGAGATTAGAAGGTTGTGGTGGATGATCATTCGGGCCCATTCATGGTACGAGGTACTATTCTTTTAAATTCTACCTTGATTCAAGTGCTGTTTGATACGGGTGTTTCAAACTCTTTTATTGCTTCATGTGTGGTTGATTTCATGGGTTTAAGGGTAGAAATGATGCCCTCAGTTTTAAAATTTCATACTCTTATGGTTCGAAGAGAGTGTTGAGACTTCTTGTGTAGAGAAAGTTGTATCGTTGTGGGAGATTTTGAGCTAATGTGTAATTTCACAATGCATGAGATGGATCAGTATGATGTAATCCTAGGAATGGATTAACTGGTGGCTTTTAAGGCACACATCCAATGCGATGTGCGGACAATGGATTTTATGACACACGATGGTTATAAACATCACTTTTGAAGAGAGACGTATGAAAGGAATTGTGCAACGAGTTTGTTGGAACCACCTGTGGGCACGTTATCATATCTGTTGGTAGTGTTTTTGTTAGAATCAGTTGATGGTGTTTAGAAGAATGTTATTCTGGCAGTGGTAGATATGTTTATGGATCTTTTTCCAGAATAATTATCTCGGATACCCCCATAAGAAAAATATATTTTATGATTGATCTCCTTTCGGGGACCAATCCTATCTCACTTCCGTCTTATCGGATGAAACCAGCTGAATTGAGGGAATTAAAAGTTCATTTGGTAGAGTTAGAAAACTATGGTTTTATCTGGCCTAGCACGTCTCCAAGGGCAGTGCCAGTGTTGTTTGTGAAAAAGGCGGAGGTAACATTGAGTCTCTGTGATGATTATCGTAGACATAACCAAGTTACAAAAAATAATCGATATTCACTCCCACGAATTAATGATTTTTTCAACCAGTTGAGGGGATCCCAGTGGTTCTCCAAGATCGACCTAAAGTCGGGATATCATCAATTGCAGGTGAAGAAGGAATATATTCCTAAAATAGATTTCATAAGTAGATATGGACATTATGAATATGTGGTTATTCTCTTTGGTCTAACGAATGTGATAGCGGTGTTTATAGCATTGATGAATTGGATATTTCAGAAAAATCTGGACTAATTTGTGGCAGTGTTTGTAGATGATATTATAGTGTATTAAAAGACTATGGTGAAGCATGAGTAGTACATAATTATAGTTCTAGGGATCTTAAGGGATCATCGGTTGTATGCCAAATTGTCAATGTTTGAGTTTTGGATACAAGAAGTTCGTTTTCTTGGCCATGTGATTTCTGAAAGAGGTGTTTTGGTGGATCCAAAGAATATAGAGGTTGTTATCTAGCTGCAACCGCCAAAGAATTTGTTTGAGATATAGAGTTTTCTTGGTGTAGTTGGGTATTATTTGCATTTTCTTTGTGATTTTTCAGGTCTGGATTTTCCAATGACAGCTTTGACAAGGAATAATGCTCCATTCCAATGGAATGAGAATTGTCAGTAGTGTTTCTAAGAACTAATGGGTCATTATACATCAGCAACAATAATAGTTTTTTTTAGATCTATAAAAGGGTATGTGGTGTATTGTGATGCATCATGATAACTATTGGGGTGCATTCTCATGAAAGGGATCATGTGTTTGCGTACGGCTCACAACAGTTGAGAGTGCATGAGAAGAACTACACAACTCTTGATTTGGAGTTGGAAGTAGTGGTCCATGCTTTGAAAGTGTTGAGGCATTATCTCTATGGTGAGAAATTCTTGGTATACACAGATCCTAAGAGCTAGAAGAACATTTTCTCATAAAGGTATTAGAACCTGAGTCAATGGAGATGGATGGAATATATCCAGATGTTTCATTTTGACTTGATGTACACACCGGGTAAGGGAAATTCTGTGGAAGATGCATTAAGTAGAAAATCATATGCTTATGTGGTAAAACAGGCATCAGACCAGTGTTGGTTGATGTCTTTTATAGCTGATATGTGGTTAGAATGTGAGGACCAGGTAAATATAATGGTCTTATTTCCGGTTTTATTGATTCCTAACTTGGTTGACGAGGTTAGAAAGGCACATATATTAGATTCGGACTGTGTGACCATGGGGCCGAGACTTAATGTTGGGGAGACTATTAAGGTTGGAAAACTGAAGGGAGATTCAGTTTTTTGTTTTCATAATCGGATGGTTGTACAAGTTGCTAGTTTGGAAGATCTTCTCAGGACGTGTCATAATTCAAGGTTGGTTGTTCATCCTGGAATTCAGAAAATGTATAATGAACTGAAGGCGTAGTTCTGGTGGGGTGGTATGAAAAGAAGTGTGGCTGAGTTTGTTTCTAGATTCTTGACTTGTCAGCAGGTCAAGGTAGAGCATCATAGGCCAACATGAATGTTTCAGTCTTTACCAATCCCTGTTTTGAAGTGGGATCATATAGCGATGGATTTTGTCATAGGTCTCCCAAGAACGAACAAAAATCACGATGCCATTTTGGGTAATAGTGGATGAGCTAATGAAGTTGGCTCGTTTCATCCCGATTTGTGAATCTCATTTGTTGGAGGATCATTCCAAAATATATATCCAGGAGGTGGTAAAAAGGAATGGTGCTCCAGTTTCGATCATATCAGATAGAGATCTGAGGTTTACATCTCTTTTCGGGAAATCCTTAAAGCAAGCCCTTGGAACTAAGTTGACCATGAGTATGGCGTATCACCCTCAGATGGATGGTCAATCCGAGAGGATGATAAAAACGTTGAAGGATATGTTGCGGGGTTTTGTTATTGATTTTGGTGGCTCTTGGGAGGAGCACTTATCGTTGGTTGAGTTTTCATACAATAACAGTTATCAGGCATCCAAATAGATGGTTCTGTTGGAAGCATTGAATGGGCGGCCCAGTCATTCTCCACTATGTTGGGTGGAAACCGATGAGTCCTCCATGGTTGGACCGAGCCTTGTCCAGGAGACCACGGAGAAGATCATGATGATTAGTAAGACAATGGAGACGGCTCAAAATCATCAGATATCGTATGTGGATCATCATCGACAGCTGTTTCCGTTCGAGGTGAGTGATCATGTTTTCTTGATAATCTCTCCTTGGTTGGTACATCGTCAGTTTGGAAATCAGGGCATGTTTTCTCCAAGGTATTATAAGGCCCCAACCTCAAAAATTACTTAATCTTGATTTATTTAAAGTATACACATTGAGGATCTTTTCAAGTTTATAGTTTTAGAGAATTTGATAATAAATCATGCATTACATTCAACATTTAAACAAGGAGGTAAATAAAAGACAGTATTATTTTTTCCCATCAAAGGAGACATATTTAAAATAAAACATAGATTCTTTCATGACACATCCTCGACACTATCAACACATCATATAATTTTCCCATGACCTGTGAAAAACATTTCAAAATCTAGGGATGAGCATAAAAAACTCAGTAAGAGATATAAATGAATGAAATGGAAATATTAGTCCATGTATACATAAGTATTAATGAAATCGTACTTTACTCATATAACATATGAACGTTAACATAGCTCATCAAATCATGAATAAATCATAGAAATCATAATACATAAAGGTAACTTGAGTCATTCATAAAATTCTGTCATACGGAGTAACCCTTATGGTTACGTTTGAAATACCAATCACAATATATTCCCAAAATCTCTTCGGAGAAACCATAGAATTTAACCCCTTTGCGTTACCCAATGCCTTGGAGAGCTATTTCGGGCTCACCCGCCCTTAGTTTCACACGGAACCACCGGTCTTCAGAAACAATGCCCAAGAAAAATAACATAATCATATCACATAAAACATTCATAAAAAAACATAACATTTCCACATTTCAATGACAAGATATCAATAAAAAATTGATATAATAAAAACATTATCAAAAAAAAATTCAATATAAAAATTAAAGAAAATTAAATCAGGGTATTTTTTTTCATTTAAAAAAAGTTATGGATTTTGGAGAAGAAGCTGAAACTCAACTAATGGTCACGGTGGTGGAGAAGTCATTGTCGCCGCATACGTAAGACAAAAACATTCCCTTTTTTCATTTACTAAAATGTTTCGTCAAAAAATATTCCTTTTGAATAAAAGTAAAAGTCAAAGGGATTTATACACTGTATAAAATAAAGTTGTGTATAAAACAAAATATGCCTCAATAAAAGGAGATTGAGACGAAGTCCATTGCCTCATGTCTCACATGACACGATCTTTCATTAATCTCCTGAATAATAAACATGAGTTAATTTTTTCTTTCTTAAGATCCCTTTTCAAGTTAATTATTCCTTTTATATAACTTATTACCATGTTATGAACATTATGTTATTATTTAAGTTTATAACGGTTCTTTTGTCGATCTATGGTACTTGAGTCAAAAATGAACACCTTATATTTACAAGTTGTCCATGTGGTCAATAGTAAATTATATCCCAAAATATAATCATGATGTAGATATCATATATATCATATATATCTAGTATATATTTGCATTTATAATATTACATAATATTTAGAGGTAAGAAATGAAATGCACCGTCCATGGAGACGGTAAGCCATACGTACGCATGAATGCTGCTTTAATTTATATTTCTTATTTAATGAAATCATAATGATATAATGGTATATTATAATTATAGTATTATATAATATTTATTATCATTTAATCAATCCTTTATACATCCCACATATGGTATTAATGATTCAAATCACTATGAAGGGGCGATAGTCCGCACTTCCTAAAATGAAAATATCGTGTTTACCCAAAATGGAAATCATAAAGGTATGCCATAAATGAGAAATAAAGAATCATAAGTAGAACATAAACATAATATATAACATATATAAATAGTGTGACATCTTAATGAACATCATTAAAGGTGTTAAGAGAATATTGAACAATCATCATTTTGTGAGGCCGAAATTCTCCATTAACAGAAACAATATGTTCCTTAACCATTAAACAGAGGTGTGTGTAAGTGTAGCTCAAATAATTCTCAGAAAAACATCCTATTATATTTAATATACTGCAGTTGTTACCAAATAATTGAATAAAATGATTTTAGGGTGTGGGAGATGAAAAATAATATAAAAGAACACAAGTGAAGACATTACCTTTAAATCGGGTAACTCATCTTGGTTTGAACCAAAAGGAATTTTTGAAGATCTTTCTGCCTATGGTAAGGCTTCTAGGATGAAGATAAGAATGTATAGAGATAAAATGGTCAGATCATGGCCAATCCAGTGGCTTGAGAGGTGTGGTTAATGAGGTAGAGGTGGGGGCCTTTTATAAGATGGAGTAGGGGCACTCTTGGAATGTCAATAAATGATACTTTATATTAAAATAAGTTTCAGATTTTAAAGGTCCCACATTGATATATTTAAAGGATAAGGTGATAATGGTTTGAAATATACTCATCCAATAGGTTTTTGACAACTTTACATCTTATATGTTACATTATCTTTTCATTTTTTTGATTCGTTCATTAATGAGGTAATCTGCGCATCATCGTGGTGTCGCAAAAAATTTAATTTATATAATGACTAAAAATTATAAAAAAGTACTATTATGTAGGAAATATTTATAGCTTTCCAATTACTATTTATTGTCCAAGATATCATTTATTTATCCAAAATTAATTTTTTTTACTTAGGTGTTATATACTTTTGTGATATTCTCCTTTCTTTAAAAATAAAATGATAAAGTGTCACTATCACCCAAAAGTGATTCCATGAGGTCATTAAGTTTGGTACAAGGAATCCCATGGTCGGAAATGACACAAACAGTAGAATTAGGACACATTTTGGGGTCATTTTTTATTATTATGATATTATTTTATTACCCTTAACTACCCGATTACTAATTAATCATGACAATTAATGATAATTACCGTCCTTACTATTGATAATGTAGAAACACAAAAGAGTCTTAAGTACATAATTTGGACCTTTTGATTCCAAATATTTAATCATTTTTACAAAATTCCAAACACAAAAATTACAGTAATTAATTTTAAAATGATTCCCGTTGTCAAAACAAAAAGCGGGTTTTTTGAAACAATATATATGAAAAGTTTGGCACTTGTTTATGCCAAATTACAAAGTGAAATAAATAATAATGACCACCATGCGATTAAATGGTAAAAATATATTCTAATTAAACTCTAAAACCAATTAAAAGGAAAATCTATCTATATAATTAAATTAGATGAAAAACCAGTTTGGAAGTAAAATGTAGTATTTTTTACTATTCATTAAAAAAATGAACATTGTCAGAAAAATACCAATGAATTATTCAATATAAATTTCAATGTCCTGATACTAAATAATAAGTTTGTTTTGACAAATAGATCTTATAAAATTTTAAAATGATAGATTAAAATAAGGTTCGCCGTCAAAAGGAGGTAAAACAATCTTTTAAAAATATTAGAGAATTTTATGCTTAATATTGGATTTATTCTCATTTTAAGCCTCTGAAACACTATTTAATTCATAAATAGACATATATATGAAAACTCATAAATCTTTACTTACATGGTATGTTACATCCTTCCCCCCTTTAGAAAATTTCATCCCCGCAATTTATTTACATATCGAATAAGTTGGGGTATTTATCCCTCATTTCATTTTCAGATTCCCATGTTGCCTCTTTAATCATGTGGTTTTTTCAACAAAACCATTAGTTGATGAATCACCATATTTTGTAACACTTTATCCCTATGGTCAATAATATGGAACAGTTTTTCCTCATAATATAGGTTCTAATCCAACTGAACTACCTCTGGACTCAAAACATGAGATGGGTTTGGCATGAACTTCCTTAACATTGAAACAAGAAAAACATTGTGTACCTGAGATAAACTCGGAGGTAAAGCCACATGGTATGCAACTGATCCAACTCTATCAAGATTTCAATATGGTCAAATGAACATTGGACTCATCTTTCCTTTCTTACCAAATCACATCACACTTTCCATTGTGAATATTTTAGGAAGACATGATCACCTACCTCAGAAGAGAGATACTTACTCCGGTTGTCCGCATAACTTTTCTGCCTCCATAGAGCTGTTATCATGTGTTTCTGTATCAGCTGAACTTTTTCTACCAACTCTTCTACCAATTATGATCCCATCAACTTCCTTTCACCCACTTCATCCCAAAAACCAGGAGTTTGACACTACTTCCCATATAATGTCTCAAATGGTACCATCTGTATACTATAATGAAAACTGTTATTATAAGAAAACTCATCCAAAAAAGGTTTTGGATCCAACTTCCCTGGAAATCCATCAAACAAGAATGTAGAATATCCTCCAATGTCTGAATTTTTTATTCTGACTGCCCATCATATTAAGGATGAAAAGCTGTACTAAAATTTAAGTCAGTACCCAACATCTTCTCAAGGAATTCCCACAAGTTAGAAGTAAAACCGGGATCATGATCAGATACAATGGAGAGGGGAACACCATGTACCCTGACTATCTGTTTAGGATACAAACGAGAAAGTTGATATTGGGAAAATTTTCTCGTATAGAAATGAAATGAGTAGATGTAGTCAAGCGATCAACAATAACCCAGATTGCATTATTACCTCGAGGTGTCTTCAATAATCCCACAACGAAGTCCATGTATATATTCCCCCATTTACACTCTGGTACTGGTAAAGGTCGAAGCATTCCATTTGGTAACTGTCACTCATCTTTAACCTGTTGATAAGTCAAACACTTCACAGTAAAATCAACAATATCTGTTTTCATTCCATCCCACCAGTAGTACTCCCGAAGATCTCTATACATATTAGTACTGCCTGGAAGAACTGAAAATGGAGAACTATGAGTTTCACATTACAGCTCTCTCTTAAAATGTGAATCGCATTGAATAAACAATCTCTTCCCAAATCTCTAAACACAATCATTATCAATGTTGAATTCAGGCAACTTACCCTTCAGAACCCGCTCTATCTTTTTCGGCAACTCACTGTCTTGCTTCTATGGTTGCTTAATTCTATCTGATAGAGAAGATTTCACTGATACCTGAAACAATATAGAAGAACATCCTTCCCCATCAACTTCTATGCCAATGTTCATCAAATCCTTAACCAAATGATCACTTTCCAAACGAAACATGGTTAATGAAGCATTACTTTTTCGACTCAAAGCATCAACCAGTTTATTTTCATTTCCTGGATGGTAATGAATTGTACAATCAAAATACTTGATTAATTATATCCATCTCCTCTATCTCGTGTTCAATTCATTCTAAATTAATATATACATTAAAATTTTGTGATCAATATATATTTCACACATTATACCATAAAAACGATGCCTCCAAATTATTAAAGTGAAAACAACAGTACTTAATTCCAAATCATGTGTATGTTAATTTAACTCATGAGTTTTCAACTGCCATGAAGCATAAGCAATTACCTGATAATTCTGCATTAAGACTCAACCAATTCCTTTCAATGAAGCATCACTATAGATAAAAAATCACCATTCCATGAAGATTGTGCCAAAAATGGAGCATTCACCAATCTTCTATTCAATTCCTGACAACAATCATCACATTCTTTTGTCCAGATAAACATAACACCCTTCCGATTTATCTTAGTCATTGGACTAGATAACCGGGAATAATTTCTAACAATCCTTCTGTAATAGCCTTCCAAACCATGAAAAATACGTATCTCAGTTACATTTTTGGTTCTTGGACATTCTTTTACAACCTTTGTTTTTTCAGGATCAACAGTCATTCCATCTTTAAAAACAATGTGACCAAGGAATGAAATTTGTTGCAACCAAAAATCACACTTTGTGAATTTCCCATACAATTTATTTTCTTTTAAGGTATTCAAAATGACCCTTAAATGACTTTTATGCTCCTCTTTACTTTTAGAAAACACAAAAATATCATCAATGAAAACAACCACAAACTTATCCAAGAACTCATGGAAAATTCTTTTGATAAGGTCCATAAATACAGCAGGTTAATTGGTTAGCCCATAATACATAACTACAAATTTGAAATGGCCAAATATTATATGAGAAGCGGTCTTCGGAACAACGACATCCATTACCTTCAACTGATTGTACCCTAATCTCAGGTAAATCATTGAAAAATAATTAGCTCCATGGTGCTGATTAAACAAATCATTGATATAATGCAAAGGGTATTTGTTCTTAACAGTGATGTTATTCAAGGATCCACAATCAATGAAATTTCTCATTGAACCATCTTTCTTTTTAACAATTAAGATAGCAGTACCCCATGGTGATGTGCTTTGTCGAATGAAACCTTTCTCTAATAAATCTTTCAATTGCTCCTTCAACTATAAAAGATCAATGTGAGCCATTCGATAAGGGGGTTTTAAAATTGGATTAGCATCAGGAACTAAGTCAACAGTAAATTCAACTTCTTCATCTGGTATTATTCTAGGAAACTGATCATGAAATACATCAGGATACTCATTTACCACTGGAACATCATCAATCTGAACGTTTCCATGGTTTTAAACAATATCGGCAAGGTAACATTCTTTTCCATCATTTAAAATTTTCTAAACCTCTTGATATATTATCAAGAGTAAGGGTTCATTCTTGTACACAAACTGAAAGACATTCTGAAATGAAACTTCTTTAGTTATGCAATAAATTTTATCATGGTAAACATAGAGCCAATCCATACCCAGGATAACATCAAACTCTACTAGAGGTAAAACAATAAGGTTTTCAAGTAGGTTCTTTCCACGTATAAGGATAAGAAGATTCTTATAAATTTTTTTTGCATCAACATTTCCCCCAGGTGTTTTTACCATAAGTCCATGAGTCATTTATTGAGATGGAATTCCCAATTTACTCGAAAATTTTTCAGAGATTTAAGAATGTGTAGACCCCAAATCAAAAAACACATTGGAATAATCTGAGAAAAAAACAAAGTACCTGATACCACTTCATTTGCTGGACCAACATCTTCTAATGTAGTTGAAAAGGATTTCACCACACCTTTTTTCTTATAGACAGACTTCTTCCCATCACTCGAGCTCTTTGCCGGACACTAGTTTGCATAATGAACAATCTCATTGCACTTGAAACATTTCATTAATTTTAAATCAAATTTGGCCTTACCATCAACCTGATCTTTTCTAGTGTAATCATGAGCCTTATGTCCCCTATTACCACATCAGTAGCACTTTCCAGAATTCAGAAGACATTTCCCAGCATTCCTTTTACCACATTTATCACAAACTAGAAACATAGTTTTCTTAAAATCAGTCATTTTTGAAGAATTCTTCCCTTTATCCTACCTCCTCGGTCTCTTCTTCTGTTGCTTTTTATTGAACACTTGATCATCGAAAAACTCCATTTACACCTTCTCAGCACATCGATCAAATTTTTCATAACTCTTGAACTCGCGAGAAGCTAATTCCCTTCTATATTTGGGCTTTCATCCTGAGTTAAAATGATTGATTATACTATCAAGGTCTCATATAAAATATGGAGCATACCATACCAATCGAGTGAACCTTTCGTCATAAGCAGCCACTGATTCATCAACTTGCCTCAATTCCAAGAATTGTTTTTCTATCCTAAGTCGAATAGCCTTAGGATAATATTTCTCAAGAAACATACATTTGAATTCATCCGAGTCAAGAGCATCAATCTCATCAGTGTCCCTGATATTTTTAACTATCGACCACCACTGATCTTCTTCACTATGCAAACGGTAAACTGCAAGACTAACCTTTTGATTGTCTGAAAACCTCATGACATTGAAAATATTCTCCAGCGCTTTAATCCACCCTTCAGCAAGCATAGGGTCAGATGAACCTATGAATAATGGGGAATGTTGCCTCATGAAATGTTCCACCAGTGACATGTTCCTCTTTGGTTGATCTGGATGATCTTGTGCATGGATACCACCACCATTTATCGCTTGAGTCAACTTCACCATTACTGAAAAAACTATTCAGTTCCAATTCTGACCATCTCAGGATGCTGATTTAGAAGGTCATTTCCATCTGTATTCCTTCCTAGCACTACTTCCCTATTTCCTCTGCGGAAAACCATTCTGAACAAACATGACTTAGATGAAGAAACATTGCAATCTTCAAATTATATATCATTTCAATTTGACCATAAAAAAGAAAAAAAGTTGGATAATCATTTAATAGAATATTAACTCCTAAATTTATCTAAACCGACCTCTGAAAACAACTATAAGGCCCCATCCTTAAAAATTATTTAATCTTGAGTTATTTCATGTATACACATTGAGGATATTTTTAGTTTTATAGTTTTAGAGAATTAGATCATAAATCTTGCATTAAATTCCCCATTTAAACAAGGAGGATACATAAAAGACAACATTATTATTTCCCATCAATGGAGACAAATTTAAAATAAAACATTGTTTCTTTCGTGACACTTCCTCGAAACTATCATCACATCATGTTCTTTTCCCTTGACCTGTAAAAAAACATTTCAAAATCTTGGGATGAGCATAAAAAGCTCAGCAATGGATATAAAAGTACAAAATGAAAGCATTAGTCCATGTATACATAACAATTAATGAAATCATTCTTTAGTCATAGAACATAAGAACATTAAAATACCTCATCAAATCTTGAATAAATTATAGAAATCATAAGACATAAAGGTAACTTGAGGAATTCATAACATTCTTATGTAGGGAGTAACCATTATTGTTACGTTTGGAATACCCATCACAGTATATTCCCTAAATCTCTTCGGAGAAACCTTATATTTTACCCCTTCATTTTACCCAATGCATTGGAGAGCTATATCGGGCTTACCCACCCTTAGTTTATCATGGAACCACCTGTCTTCATAATCAATGCCCAAGAACCATAACATAATTGTATCACATAAAACATGCATAAAAGAAACATAACATTTCCAAATTTCAATCACAAGATATAAATAACACATTGATATAATAAAAAAAATATCAAAACCATTTTCAATACCAAAATGAATGAAAAATAAAACATGGTATTTACATTTCATTTTAAAAAAGTTATAGCTTTTAGAGGATGCTGAAACTCAAATAATGGTCTTGACGATGGAGTAGATGTTGTCGCCGCATACGTTGATAAAAAACATTCCCTTTTGTCGTTTTGAAAAATGATTAATATAAAAATATTCCTTTTGAATAAAATTAAAATTCAAAGGGGTTTATACACCGTATAAAATAATGTTGTGTATAAAACAAAATATTCCTCAATGAAAGGAGATTGGGACGAATTCCCTTACCTCATGTCTGACTTGACTCGATCATTCTTTAATCTCTTGAATAATAAACATGTTTTATCTTATAATTTCCTAAGAACCACTTTCAAGTTCATTATTCCTTTTATATCACGTATTACCATGATATGAACATTATGTAATTATTTAAATTAATAATGGTTGTTTTGTCGATCGTTGGTACTTGAGTCAAAAATAAACTTCTTATAATTACAAGTTGTTCATGTGGTAAAATATCCATTATATCCAGAATTATATTCATGATGTAGAAATCATTTATATCCTATATATCTAGTATATATTTTCATTTATAATATTACATAACATTTAGATGTAAGAAATGAAATGCATCGTTAATGGAGACGGTAAGCCATACGTACACATAAATGCTACTTTCATTTCTATTTATAATTTAATGAAATAATAATGATATAAAGGTATATTATAATTCCATTATAATATAACATATAATTTCATTTACACCATCCTTTATACATCCCACATATGACATTAACGATTCAAATCACTTTGAGGGGGTGGTAGTCCAAACTTCCAAAAATGAAAATATCGCGTTTACCCATAATGGAAACCATGAAGGTATTCCATAAATGAAAAATACAGATGCATAAATAAAACATAAACAGAATATATATCATATATAAATAGAGATACATCTTAATGTCCACCAATTAAGGCCTTAAAATAATATTGAACAATAGTCGTTTCGTGAGGCAGAAATTCTCCGTCCACAGAAACGGTCTGTTATTTAAACATTAGAACGAGGTGTGTGTAGGTGTAGCTAGAATCCTTGTAATAGAAAAACATACTATTATATTTAATGTACTGTTGATGTTACCAAATAAATTAATAAAAAGAGTTTAGGGGGTTGGATAAACAAAATTAAACAGAAGAACACAAGTGAAGACATTACCATTAAATCGGGTAACTCTTCTTGGTTTGAACCAAAAGGGTTTATTTAAGAGCATTATGCCTAAGGTAAGGATTCTAGGATAAAGATAGGGATTTTTAGAAATAAAATTATAAGATATTTTCTAATCCAATGTATTGAGTGGTGTGGGTATAGAGGTAGTGGTGTGGGTCTTTTATAAGAGGGAGGAGGGGCACTCTTGGAAAGTCAAGAAATGTTACTTTATATTAAAATGAGTCTATGATTTTAAAGGTCCCACATTGATATATTTCTTGGATAAGGTTATAATGGTTCGAAATATTCTCATCCAATGGGTTTTTGACAAGTGTATGGCTTATAATTTACATTATCTTTTCATTTTATTTAAATCATTCATTAATAAGGTAATCACTACATCATCATGGTGTCGAATAAAATTTAATTTATTTAAAGTATAAAAATTATAAAAAAACTAATATGATTTATGAAATATATTTTTATTTCCAATGATTATTTATAGTCTATTATATCATTTATTTAGAAAAAATTAAAATTGTTTTACTTAGGTGTTACATACTTTTGTGATGTTTTCCGTTCTTTAAAAATAAAATGATAAAGTGGCACTCTCACCCAAAAGTGGTTCCTTGGGGTCCCTAAGATTGGAAAAAGTCATCCCATGGTCGGCCATGACACAAAAAGTAGAATTATGACACATTTTGGGGTCATTTGTTATTATTATGATATTATTTTATTACCCTTAACTACCCGATTACTAATTAATCACGATAATTAAAGATAATTACCCTCATTTCTATTCATAATGTACAAAAACAAAATAGTCTTAATTACATAATTTGGACCCTATTATTAAAAATATGGAATCCATTTTACCAAATTCCAAATTTAAAAAATTACAATAATTAATTTAAAAACGATTCCGGTTGTCAAAACAAATAGCGGGTTTTTTGAAAAGTTTGGCAATTGTTAATGCCCAATTCAAAGTGAAATCATTTATAATGACCACCATTGGATTAATTGGTAAAAAGATATTATAATTAAACTATAAAACCAATTAAAATGAAAATCTATCTATATAATTAAATTATATGAAAAATCAATTTTGAAGTAAAATGCTGTTTTTTTAACTATTCATTAAAAATTGAACATTGTCAGAAAAATACCAATGAATTATCCAATGTCAATTTCACTATCCCAATACCAAATAATAAGATTATTTTAACAAATAGATCTTATAAAATTGTCAAAACATATATTTAAAAAAGGTTCACCGTCAAAAGGTGGTAAAACAATATTTTAAAAATATTAGAGAATTATATACAAAAAATTGGATTTATTCTCATTTTAAGCCTCCAAAACACTATCTAATTCATTAATAGACATAGATATTAAAACCCATAATTATTTACTTACATGTGATGTTACAAGTATATTGGGCCTTTTGAGGTTCTTGGGCGAGTTGGTGAGGTGGATTATTGTTTGGCTTTGCCACCCAGGATCAGTGCGGTTCACAATGTGTTTGATATGTCGTAGTTGAAAATGTATCAGCCGGATCGTGACCATGTGATTTTATGGGATCATGTTGGTCTAGAAACGGATGCTTCGTTGGAGCACATTCCAATGCAGGTTGTGGATAGCCAAGAGAAAGTCTTTCATAGTAAAATCATCAGTTTAGTTTGTGTTTTGTGGAAACATGGTTAGATTCAAGATGAGACATAGGAGTGGCAGAATGAAATGGTCATGCAGTGGCACGAGCTCTATCGGAAATGGGCAGGTTCACTTCTTTCTGAGGATGGAATGTCCTATAGTGGGGAGAATATAGTACCCCTTGTTTTATGTATGTGGATTTTTTATGAATATTTCTTTTTTTGAAGTGCATGTGATGAGTTGGGAAGTGTTTTGGAGAGTTTGTAATGGTTTTGGATGAGTTTGGAGGCTTTTAATGGGGTGCATGGTTTGATCATGGTTAGTGGAAACCGTGTTGATTCTCCAAGAAACCATGCAAGGTAGATAGTAGCCTTCGCACGAACTGCACATGGTTTTCTAAACCATATGAGGAAACCATGCGGTCTCTAGCTCTCAAGGCGGTATCATTCACATGGTTAGCGCATGGTTTTCCAAACCGTGCGGGCTAATAGTGCAGCCAATTAAAAATAGGGTTTTAAAACCCAGACTCACTCAGGCTTGCCTCATTCCACTCTAATATTCCTTTCACTCGAGCCTCACTTGGGTTCATAGGATCTTATGGGGTGGAGGAGTTCTCCCACTCAATTTGTAAGCATTTTGAAGAGTCTTCTTGGCATATTAATTGTGGTTTCACCCAGGGAAAGGGGATATGGAGAGGTTTCAGTGGTGCGTTCGCCGAATTGGAGGGGCGGCTGCTTGTGGGTCGATTTCATGGAAACCCTAAAAGTAGGTGGCTTATCTCTCGACTCCACTTGGTTAGAGCTAATGTTTTTTGTTACAATTAATATTTTGTGATATAAATTAATTGTGTTTTGATGTGTGAAATTGGTTAGAAATCCCTTTGGTGATGTTTTAGTGATTTTTCGGAAAAAGAGGGTTATGTGGTGAAATGATATTATTGTGGATTTTAAAATAGATATTTTAAAATGGGATGCTATGGTTGATTTGTGTAAATGATTGATGGAATGGTGTTAAATAAAAGGGTTTTTTTATTGAAATGTTGTTTGGCATGGAAAATGATTTTTAAAAAATGGGTGATTTATTAAAGTGGATTGATATGAAATGGAATTGGTTGGTTTAATGTGGTTGTGACCTTGGTGGGTTATATGTTCTGCATTGGATTTGTTTGAATGTTATGTGGAAGTGGCGAGAATATCCACTATAAAAAGAAGATGGATAGTGGACGAAAGGGACTCCTTCAATGGTAAATGGACGTGAAGTGCCACTATAGTGTGAATGGGTGAATGGGTTGGACAGAAGATCCACCATGTGGTTGTTGGTAGTTCTGTTGTTAATTTTTTTGCAAGATGGAAATTATGGTGCTAATGTGAAATGATGAAATGTCTTATTGTAGGTTTGGCTGGATTTCCCTGGTTTTCTTGGTTTGGGTGTGATTGCTTGGTAAGGGCATGTTGGGATTATGAAAATGGATTCAATTGTGATTTATTTTATATAAAATGTTTTATATAAATGTGCTAACTGTTTTATCCTATTGGTGTGTGTAAGAAAGTCATTTGGGGCAATCCTACTATGTTTTAGTACTCACCCCCTGCTTTGGCATGTTTGTCTCTTTGCAGATGTCATGTATTGTGAATTGGGAAATGGTAAGGCATCACCCTACTTTAGTGGAGCTTTGGGATCCCTTAGTGGAGCATGGAGCTTGAAGCATGGGGTGGAGCTGTGGCGGTGTCATGGCTTGAGGTGTTTGGTTTATTAGTTTTTGCAGTGTACTCTGATGTTGTGTGGACATTTTCGGTTGAATTGATATTCTGTTTTGTTGTGGAACAACTTGGTTATCTTTTGGGAATTCATGGTCGGGATATTTATTTGACATGCATCATATAGTGGATGTTAGTGGATGGATTGGTTGGTTTCATAGTAATGGTAAATCATTCCACAACATGATCTTGAATCCCACATCATTTATTGCCAGCCTTTGGTGTCTTGGGAACGTCGCTTAAGGCCACATATCCCCCACCACCTCCTCATGACAATGAAGTAGGGGTGTGTTGTTACATCATATTTGATATATTCGTAGTTATTTTCGATAAGTTTAATGATTCTATGATAACAAAAATTAGAATATCTGAGTGTCTACCCTCCTAATAAGATAATATACGATTATTTTATTAATATAGTCACACTGACCTTTTAAGATTTAGTCTAAATGGATGGATCTAGAAGGCACTAAGGTCGAAATATATGTGAATGAACCTGTTTTGGTTTTATGAAAGATAAACCAATGGAATTGGAATCTACAATGATAACTCTTGTTGTAATTCTCAACCAAATACATAGAGTAATGATTTACCACTAGGACCATGGTGATTTCTCTATGGAATCATATACATGAGAAACAAATACCAATGAGTGTTTAGGTAATAATCATAAATGTATGTATACTAAAAAAATTTGTGTTGAGGATTTTGAATGAAACACTAAGGAAAATTCTTCAAAAAGAATAGAAGATATTATAGATGTAGTAATGTAGGCCAAAAAGTAATAATATGATATGGAAAAAGGAAGAATTCAGTTGATTCTAGGAAAGTGAAATAAGTTAATTTCAATAAATCAATTGAATGTTTTAAATTTTGTAGACTTCTAATTATGTAAATATATTTCCTACAATAAAGGTTCATAAATGGGATCAGCTGGGCCATACTAATTTATTTTTACCAATGCCTATTTTTTACCCATTGATGATGAGGAAACTAATAATAACCTATGAAATGTATTGATTATTTCATACATAATGTTTTGAAGTTATTTAAATACTATAACATTATGCATGATTTATTTTGTAGGAAATAAGTATTTTAGAATCAGATTGGAATAAATTGTTAAGGGATCATAAAGAATGTTGGACTTTTAAGATGTCTACATTTTAAAATTTAATTATTTATGTTAGATATATCGGTTATGAAATGGATAAAAGTATTAATTATCTTGTATTAATGGGATTACATTGAATGAATTTCCGCTTTTATGTGTAAAACATATGTTTTTTATGTGAAAATTATATTTGAAGAAGAATTATCTTTTCTTTTTAGGATATAGTAATAGTGAACTATTTGGGTTTATGTGGTCCTTGAATTTGAGGCATTTAGATGTTATTAATTTTTTGGATGAAAATTTAAGCTATTAGATATGATTTGAGGTTAAAATATGTTATATTTATTTTATAGGAAATTATCTCATTTGTTGGGAATGTTATAAAATTTTATAGCTATTGAAAAAGGAAAACATGTAAACTGTGTAAAAACCTGCCATGTAGGAAAAAGCTATGATAATTATACACACAACAAAAGTGTGACTATGATTTCTTAAATACCAGTAACCAACATGTGTTCCCCTTTTAATATGACGTATTTTTCTAGTTATAGGGGTTTTTTATGAATAGTAAGTTTATTTTAGAACTTTAATTTTTTCAAATTGATGTACATAGTATAGGAAATTGATTTTTGTGATTAGATAAATAATTTTATTTTGTAATATGTTCACTATATTAGTAACATTATAGGTCTATATAAAATATAATACTACGGGATTTCATTTTAGGAGAAATGGTGTAATTTTATTTTGTAGAAATATATTTTATGTTTTGGACTTATATTAATTCATGATATTTGTATAAAGGATTAACATATATTTTAGAATATGTTATTAGATTAATTAATTTTCAGTATCATACTATAAGAGCAGTCAATGCTATATGTAGATAAATGTTAATATTTATCACGGAGACTCAATGATGAAATTATTTTGAGTTCGGGGTTTCAATATATGTTTGTATTATTTGAAAAACCATTAATAGAAATTGTGTTTTGAATGGTATTTCTTGATATTTTGTTAATTTTATTTTTATTTTGGATATTAAGAGTAGTATTTCGTTTTAAATATGATTTTGATTTTTGGGGATTATCTAATCTCGTACTAACCATTTGGTTTTTGTTAACATCTAATTAAATGTGAAATATATTTTTTATATTTTCTAGATGACGTGATTCAATATAATTAGATTATTTTTATATTGATGTGATCATGTCTTCTTTAATAATCATCCTTTAGAGATAAGATGAGTTTTTTTATAAATATAGTAAATGATGAAAGTATATATGACATGTTACTATGGTTCCATATTTTTGTAGTAAGGATCATAAATAAATTCACCAAATTTATGAAATATATATTAAAAAAAATTCATTTACTTTTTCTATTGGGGAATAAGAAAACATTTATCCAATCACTTATTTGTGATTTTCAAGTGGTCAACATTCTCCTGATCATGTTTTTAATCACTATACATTAGAAATGATGGTTAATTTATCTTCTATATCAATATTTTCATACATGAAATCCTATTATGTGTTATCATAGGTGACCTTACTAAATCAATTTATTTACTTAAAATTTATATTTTTATTGACTCTTTTTTTGATGTGGTACATTCAATGTAGATTCTTACCCCAATTTTAAAATTGCATGGATGCAATTTCCAAATTTGCAGAAAATCCAACGACCCAAATATTTATATAATAATTCCTTTATAATTCAATAAATACTTATGAATACGATATTAATTTAATGTAAAAGGAAACATTTTCCAATAGCTAACTCAATACGTAATAATGGGTTTCTCCGAAATCATACGTTGGATACAACATTGAGTTATATTGAAAAATAATTCAATAATAATAATATTATTACATATAGTAGATAATTATTGGTTGTTGTAGTGTTAGGAATTAATTTAATGAAAAAATTCTAAAATATGGTTTATGAATGTTTTAATAATGATTCATTGGTTACCAATTATACTAGAAAGGGAAATAAAATCAGTTGAATATGATAGATCTATTTTAAAGAAAACATATTTACAAGAGAATAATTGTTTTTATAAAATCCTATCAGTCATTATGGAATTTATTTAATGAAAAATATATTTTATATATTCGATGTAATGTTCTAAATTTATCTTATATGTTTTATAGAAATTATATAGGATCAAATTCAAAATTTTCGGAAAAAAATTTGTAGTTTACAAAAAATGAACTTTTAGCACCTTTTGATGGTGAACTCTTTTTAAATATACTTTTTATAAATTTTATCTATTATTTTTGACAAAATAAATTTAATATTTAGAATTGGGACATCAAAATTTACTATGGATGGAATTTTGGTTTTTTAATGATAATGTTCATTTTTATTGAATATTGAAAAAATACTGCATTATAATTCAAAACTATATTTTCATGTAATTTACTTATATAATTAGATTTTCATTTTAATTTATTTTATAGTATAATTGTTTTATATTTTTATCATTCAATTAAATTTCGGTTATTGTAAATAATTTCACTTTGCAATTGGATAACTACACATGTCTATCTTATGATAGTTAATATTATTTAAAAACACGCTATTTGGTTTTGAAAACTGAAATTATTTTCAAATTATTTTCCACCTATTCTATGTATTGAATTTGGAAAATATTATTCCATATTATTATTAAAAAGTTATCTATTTTTTGAATATGTATCTTTTATTTTTTGGACTTTATGAATACAAACTTCAGTAATGGTTTTATTTATAATTGTTAAAGAATATATCTGGTAAATAAGGGTAAAAATAATATTATAATAATGTTAATATAACATAACTAGTTTAATTATACTATTTAATGGGATATATATCACCATTAAAACCATTGGGTCGATTTTGAGACCCCATGGATCCAGTTGGATTTGAAAATGACATTTTATAAGAATTAATTTAATGTAATGAAAAATTTTACATGAACATGTGTCTTTTATTATGAAAAAATTTACATGGGGATATATAAGTTGTATCTATGACTAAAAATAGCAATTATATATCTATAATTATTTAATATATCATTGGGTTTTTTATAATTGTTATACATCAAATAAAAAAATTTATTTATGACACAATGATGATGTAGTTATAGCCTTATTAATGAATTATTTAAATAAATGAGATTATGAAAATTAAAATAAATTTATTTTGATACTTTTATTGTCATGCACGAATTTTAGGGATGATTATGAATTTTTTCTTGGAATTAATTATGTTTTCAGGAAATAATATAGTTCATTTAAATTCATATAATGTCATGATATTAAATGTTTAAAAATTGACATAAATGAGATTTTAAAAATAATATAATTTCATTAAATTGTATCATATATCAAAAAATCAATTATTTAACCAAATTACATATATAATGTTTAACATATAATTAATGAAGTAGTTGTGGTTTTATTGGACTTTTATGGTAACTATATTTACCATATAGTATGAATATAAAAGAAGACATGGTAAGTGTTAAATTATTTAACTAAGGGTTAAATCTTAAATAAAATGTTAAATTTGAAACCAAAACATGTTTAAAACCCATTTATTGCGAGTATTTCACATAATAATCATATTATATTCTAGTTAAATGATTTATGGACCTTTTTAAATATAAATTTATTTTATAATAAAATATATTTTTTATATATTCCCAAAGTACCCCACCTCCATGTTATAAAAGTCCAACACATTTAACCCTTACTCACACCACTTAATCCCCTTGGCTCACCCAAAATATTCTCCAAATAACTCTCAACATCACTTTCTTCTATATATATTCCAACCCTTGGGAATAAGGAAATTCAAGGAATCCTTTTTGCTTAAATCAATAAGAGTTACCTAATTTCTTGTAATGTCTTATCTCATGCTTATTTCAATTATTTTCTTTTCTCCAACCCACTAAACTATCATTAATCAATTAATTTATAAAAAAATAGTAAATTCAATATACTAGGATGTTTTTATTCCAATTATTTGACCTACACTAAGAAACATCTCCACCAAAAGGATTCAAACATATTATTTCAGTGTACGATGATCTATTGTCGCACGAAACGATAATTATTATATATTCCTCTACCTCCTCTCATTGTGGTCATTATGATGGAACTGAATTTATATATTCTATATATTATATTTATATTGACTCTATTCTTATCTATTATACATTTACAATATACCAATATTATTTCTATAATGAGTATATAAGATAATTTCTTTTGAGAATGTGCGGTCTACTGCCCCCTCAAAGTACTATGACTCGTTCATTCTATACATGGAACATATAAAAAATGGAATTAATGAAAATGTGTAACATGTATAAAATATGATATTATTATGGAAGTATAATATACCTATATACGATTTAGTTTTCATTCCACTAAATATAAAATGAAAATATTGTAGTGTTCATGTGTATGTTCGGCTTACCATCTCCATGAATAGTGCATTTAATTTCATATATCCAAATGATATAGACTATTTCATATACATATATAATTGATCAAAATATGTATATAATCAATATATAAGTTAATCAAATCATGAATAAGATTTAGAGATAATGGAATTTTTACCACATGGACAATTTTTAATTATAACATGTTCATTTTTGACTCATGAATGGAACATTGAAAAAACAAATGATATAAAAATGCATAATTGTATGATTTTCATATCAATATATTTAGTAATATATAAGGAATAATAAGCATGAAAAGTGTTATGATGAAATTAGAAATTAACATATGTTTTTTATTTAGTTTGAACAAGGAATATAAGTGATGTGTCATATGCATGGTAATGGACTTAATCTCAATCTTCTTTCATAGAAAAATATTTTGATAATATACACATGCATCTTTTATATATTTTAAAATAAACCCCATTGAATTTTAATTTCATTCAAATGAAATATTTCTTCTAAAAATGATTTTACTAAAGGGAAAAAAGAAATGTTTTTGACGGATGCGGCAATAATGACCACTCTGAAGCTGTAAGAGTTATTTAGCTTCCACTATAAGCCTTAATGATTTTAAAAAGAAAAAAAATACATTATTTAATTATTGGGTTATTTTGGAATCGAAAATTCTTTTTTTAATTGGATTGAGTATTTCAATATCATGAAATGATTTCATGTGATTTAAAATGAAATTTCATTTGTGAAATGATGATATTTGCAATATTTTACATGTTATGTTTATATAATGGTACTTGGAAATTTTACCGGTGGTTACATGATAAAAAAATGATTGGTTTTTATGTGATAAATAAAATGATGGGTGGTTTTATGATAAACTAAGGACATGTGGTTACATTATAACGTCCATTGAATTGTGTAGGGAAGTCAGCTGTATGGCTATTCAATTTAGTGATATGTGTTCAAGTCTACTGTATGGTTATTCCATATAAATATATTTATGATCAAAGATACCTTTATATTCAATATGTTTCTTTATAAGGGATTTATGGTATTATTTTTGTTAAAAAGGGTTATTTAATATGATTATTTTCAGTGAAGTATATTTACTTTCTATTAAAGGTGAAAGTATTACATTATGATAAAGTATTCAGGATTTTCATGTTATCCCAAGAATAATAGTTTTCCTTCATTATTTATCCATTAGTAAAATTTTTATATTTATCCCATGTTTTTCTATTTATATCACTGGACATAATGAAGAATAGATTCATGGATATGATTGAGGAAATGTTTTACTGTTAAAACATGAAATTATTTCATGTTTCATTTTAAAGATTTTTTGTTTTATGAATATAAATGATAGTGATTTGATGTGTCTAATTTTAAAATTCTACATGTTATGTATACGTTATTTCCTAATTCTATAAATCTCTATAATTGGAATGATCATTAATGTGAACTGATTTCAAATTATTGACTTATCTCACAATTAAGTAATTTTTAAGGCTAGGGCCTTATACATTGTAATTGAGATACATAATTTACATGTTTATATATTTAAAAACAAATAATTATAAAATTATCATTTCAATATTTTTGAATGCTTGTGTGGATAAAATTTTTCCAATTATTTAAATCGATTAAAAAAAATTAGGTTGTTTCAAATCTAAAAATTGGTTGGTAGAGGGTGTAGCCCGAATTCCTAAATATATTGTAGTTAGTCCCGTGGTGGGATTAAGAATTTGATATTATATTATTTATTTATTATATATAAATATATTAGGTTCATATTTTCCATATGATTATACACACCATATCTGATCCAAATATGTTTTCTTTTGGCACAATAAATTCATTCCCCATTACACTAAATTCTCAACTAGTTCATTCTTGTCTATGAAATTTAATAACACAGAAAAAGAAAATGTGAGTATTAGTAATTAGTAACAATATTAATAAATCATATTATAAGAAAAGTGAATCATATAGGTGAAAAATTAAGACACATTTATTTTATCTGATTTCATTTTAGGTTCATCATATATAACATAACTATTTAAATAAAATGTTTTAATTCCTTACCTCTTATTATAAAAAAATAATCTATGAAATTTATTAAACTATACAGTGATACAAAATGAACCAAAATAACTATAGTATATATGAATATTATAACATGGTACATGAATATTCAATAAATTTCATAATTATCCACATTCTCATAGCATGTATTATTACATTAATTTTAGACTTAATATAAAAAAACCAATTTACATAATAAATTTTACATCTCGTGGTAATTTTATTCAAACATAGTAAATTTATAGATATAAAATAATTAATAATTTAAATCATCGCTAGAGGAAATAAAAAAAATAAGAAAGGGTGATCTTAGAAATATAGTATAGGGTAAACATAATGGATAACAATTGAAGATATTTTGTGAGAATAAGATCAATATGTTATCAGTAGATCATTTTTGTGTTACATGAATATAATTTAAAAATAACTTATACTTAATAATGAAACCTGAGTAATCCAAAAAGACATAAATAATTAATCATTACATATGAAATTGGGCATAAAATGTTGGATAATTATAAAATTATTACAAATAATATAAACATAAATAAATAATGTCACATAAAATAGGATATTGGAAGAGAAATGGGTGTCATTTTGGAACATTGAAATTAATTTCATCTGGGAAGGATCAATAACAAGGATATCATCACATATTGGTTGTAGTTGTTGAACATAGTATACAGGGTAAAACTTATATCCCAATATAATATTCAAAAATATTTGATGGTGTGTTTTGTTCACTATAAATTCCCATAAACATTGTGTATTTGGTTAACATCTTAGTACCATTTTTTCCATGATATGGAGAAAAAAGAATAGTTTTAGTAGAGGTGAATTGACAAATTTATAAAAAAATAAGGATTTTATCATAGATGAAATTATTATTCAATAGAAACTATAAATATTATAGCAATAAGTTTTATATTAGTTTGGATCAATGTGGTATATGTATACTAATCACACTCCCATCATTGCATTGTCGGACCTTTCTATAGTGACCTAAATTTTGAAGAGGGTTTAGAACCAGAAAAAACTCACCATTTTAACTTTATTCAAGAAACCAAATATCCATTTTTAGTTTACTCTATTGGTATAAACTGGTGATTTCCTGTTTTGGATCTTGTGGCACAACATAGATAACATTTTTTTCAACCAAAAGTAATAACGAAATTATAAAATAAAATGGCTTGTATCAGAAATATGTAAATTTTTTAAATGAATGAGGAAAAACTAAATCATACACATACAAATAATTAATATGTTGAATACGTAACTAAGAAAACTATTTTATATAGAGATGTTTGTAATATCCATTAAGAATATTATTTTATCACATTTTATGTGTTGGTATTGATAATTAAAATCAAATAAAATAATCATGAAGTTAGAAAAACAGCATCAAATGTACAACACTCAATGATAAAACAAGTATGATTCAATACATTTCATTGGACGAGTCAAAATATATTTATAGTTGTTTTTATTAAAAAAATTAAAAAATGATTATTATCAGGCATAATGATTGAAAATTATCTTACATAATAATTATATTTAATTTATTTCCGAAGACCAATTCTCCCAGATCCATTTTCATAAAATCATAGTTTACATACTTATAGTTATACAAGCTATAAAATCCTGGGTATATTCATTCTTTGTAAAAAAAATAATTTCAATTATTTCGTATCATACAATTTAAGTATGTTTCCCTAATTAGAGCTTCATAAAATCTTGAAAATTTTAAACTAATTAATATCATCTAATATATATATTCAATTATTAGTTTTCACCATATATACTAAATTAATTATTATATAATGAGTCTTTAAAGTCAACCCCAAATTCATTCACACAAATTAACAATATAAATATGTTTCATGTAAAAAAATTAACTATGTCTTTGGAATATGGAAATATAATAATGGGTAAGATGAAATGTATATTAAGAGAAACTGTATAATTAATGAAATTAAAGAATAAACATGACATATATATATAATTGTATGTATATGTAAATAACATATTTCCAAAATCATCATAAAAATAAGATCATGATATGTCGAGGAAAATAAATTAATGCATTGACTACAATAACAAGGATCTCAGACTAATTGAATGAATATTGTCAGACATAAAAAACCTACATTCTTAAACTCTTAAATAGAAAATATTTTCTCATGGGAAGAGGAATGAATTAAACACTACCTGTTTTTTCTCATTCTACCTTTCAATTTATCAATGTGATATATAATTTACATCCACTATTACCACATTATGTCCTATTAATTCAACTAATTTTTAAACAACTACATTCTTATAATTCCCTAGAAATCATCTTAATAATAAAATTATGGTCATCAATAAAATTAAAAATAATTAACTCAAATAAATAGTCAAACAAGAACATAATTAAATAATCATTAAAAACAAAAATATTTTCCCCTGTTAAGAAAATGGAAAACACAATAAAAATTATCACGATATTGAAGATGTATAGTCAATCAACACTTTTAAAATTTTCTAGTTATATTTAATATTGTAATGGAAATATACTGAATGGTATAAATTTAACCCAATAAAACATAAGGAATTATATGATAAAAATCTATCCATATGAATATTGTGATGAGTTGAATAATACAATGTAAACATTCCAATATTCATCCACATTTAAATTTCAACATAAGAAAAAATAAATTTTACACATCAATAAATTAAAATACACACAAGGAGAATATAGACAAATATAAATTACGTTAAATGTGATTTAGACAATGAATAGAGTGAAATATAAATTAAAAAATAAATAATATAATTCAATGATCATATTTTATCTAAAGGAATAACATGGATGGATATAAGAATAATACTCCCATAGAAAAATAGGAAAATGTAACGGTGTTGAACAAATAAAAAAGATACTTCAAAAAAAATGCTATGAATATTATTATTAGAATATAATTAATTTATACCACATGTTTAATGATTCATATAATAATATAAATATTTATAACATAATAAATAATCAACATAATGGTAAAAAAATTAAAATGATATGGTAACTGGAACATTAAAACTGAAATATCATTTTTAAAACATTATTATCAAAAATGATATAAATTAATTTAAATATGGATTGTAATGGAGTGTTTTTAGAAAGAAATTTGGAATAAATTTAGAAATATAAATTTTATATATATTCTCAATTATTTGAAACTTGTAAATACATAATTTTTAACATAAATAAATGGCGATTGAGAGAAAAACAGATAAATGTGAATGGAGAAGAATATATTATATTTTCACAATACCTTTCATCAATAATAACATTGTATGAATAGTAAAACCATTTATTTTTAATAAAAAATAAATTTCAAAATTGGAATATAAAAAATCACATAATAAAATACTGCATTTTTAAAACAAAATCATGGATGAAATAAATCCATGAATGAAATATATCATAAGGAAATAATACAAGAGTTTTTAATATCTCATGCAATTAATATACTCTATAAAATGAAAATCTTATTATGGGTTTTATGTGTTAAAAATATTATTAATGAGTGAATAGCACATAATATTATAAAATAGAATAATTTCTCTAACATAAATAATGTAATTTATTTTAAAAACCCATTGAATTAAAATTTATTTTCAAAAGAAATTTTTTTATTTGAGTAATAGTTGATCAAAAAAACATTCGAAGATAATAACATCATTACTCATTGTTTGTTCCATAAAATTAAAATATATAATGTATAATAAAATCATGTATAGAAAATTCATGATATTGTAAATTAATAGAATAAAATAAAATTTAATTTTTGTTTATATCATGACAAATGTCTTAAGGTATCAGAATTGATATTATGAGACTCATTAAAACTACTATAACATTGCATTCAAAACTTGATAAATGATATAGTTTTTTATTGAAAAAAACTAGAATAAATGATAATTTTTGATATGATATATCAATTTGATAGTATATGAATAACATAAATTCAATTGGGTATATATTACCAATTATGTAATCAAGAGTGAAATGTGAGAAAAAACCCTTACATTATTTCCATATTTAGTTGATGATATTATATATTCATATAAATTAAAAATAACAATATTAATAAACTATTAAATAATTTTATTTTGAACAATAATAAATTATAATCCTCTTTTATAAAAATTATATAGATTTAATTATTTTCTAGTTTATACATATTTTAAAAAACTTGTGTATATAATCATTATGGCCTTAAACATGTTCCAAAAAAGTTTAGTTGTTATATATATATTCTCAAATTCCATCAATATTATATCTTCTTTCTCAACTGAATAGTTTATATATTGTAGTTATAAATTAAAATAATTCGTTCCAAGGTGGTTTTGGTAACAAAAAATGAAGATTAAATTAGAGAAGATCATTTTATGGGTTCTAACATGAATAATATTACTCATGTATTCCCATTCAAATAATGTTTATTTTTATATATACTTTCCTAAATCACATCACTATTTTTTGATGAACCACTCTATACTATTGAATTAATATTTTTTAATTATTAATTTTCAGCAATAATTTTTACTTGTGGGAATGAATAGGTATAAATGAATTATTAAAAAAGTATAATATATTTATATTTATAATATCAATTCAGTGGTTATAAAATAGTTCAGAATTATAATTAATGCAATTGGAGGTAAATAATGATATTTTTTAAAAAAATATGCAGCAAATGTGCATTATTTAAATATATTAGGAGAATATAAACACTGAATTATATTAATGAAAAAAACATATTCAATAAAACTTATAGCTATCCATGTAAATATTAGTTTCATACATGTAAATAAAATAAATCTAATTTATAAGTTCGTATGTGAAATTTTTGAAATGATTTTTGGGGTTAATCATAATTATTGTAAAATGTATTTATGAAAATTTTACTAACTGAATATGACAAATAAATACCATATTTGGAATCATAAGGTCCAAATGTAATAATTTGGTCATTGTAATATTTGAATAATATTAATATTAACATTTTTAAATTGTTCTCACCTTAATGAGGGAGAAACCTGTAAAATATGTCTAAAAATTATGGATAATGATTTGAAATGTCTCTAATAATTTATTTCATGCAACTTGATGTGGGGAGTTTGATAGATCTAATTGGATACTCAATTATATGGCCATTTGAAACCATATTTATTTTAATAAAACCTTAATATTAATATAAGAATTCGATAATTACAAAATTCCACAATCATGACATTAATAATTATTTGTATTATTATAATGTTATAAAGATGAAAATTAAGCTTTTATTTTATTAGTATAAATTTTAATAATTTTTTTTCTAGTAGTAATTTAGTTATAATTTTTATCAACTATGTAATATCTCAAAATTTTAACCCAACACAGACATAATATTTATTCAAGTGAAGTGTAAATAGAATTAAATATTTTAAAAATAAAAAAAAATTAAAAATTTGTATATTTATTATGAAAAAAAAAATTTTACATGAAAATTATATAATATATATGTGTGAATTATTTGGATTCGAATTTCCTTACAAGCATTATACCTTTAAAGTCAAATAAAATTAATATTTTGAAAAATGTAATTAATGTTATATTACAAGAAAATATATTTTATTTACTTTTGTTAAAAAATAAATTTCATAAATTGTGGATATTATGATGATAAATTGTAAAAAAAATCATTTATATTTATGTGTTAATTTTTAATAGATGTTTTAATTTATTACAAAAAAATACTACTTCTCTAATTAAGGATAAAATTTGATAATAAAATTTTTATTCCAAAATATTTTAAAATGGATCTTAAATCATTATCTATTTTTATAGTTAGTGAAAGTTGTAAAATATAAAATTATTATTAAAAATAATCTATATTTATAGGCGTTAAACTAGTGAATGAATTAATTGTAATTTAATATTTTATCAGATTCCACGTTTTTGAGTTTTTCTCTCTTTTAAAAGGACACCCCTTCACTCTTTTATATACACCATAATTAGTCATCTAGCTCAACCATCACATTCTAAATTATCTTCTTAAAATAAATATCCATATATTAAAGGATTTTTCTTTCTTAAAATATCATTCTATTCAACCTTAAAAATAGATCTAAATGAGGATACCAAAAAAGAGGGAGTCATCCAACTCATCATTTTAAAATTTATTTCATCATGTAACTCATCTAAAACAATGGTATTAGTTATAAACTAATTAATTAATTTTCTTAATTATAATTAATTTTAAATATATATATGCAACCACTATGATTCATCTTCTTTTCCTTCAAATTTTAATTCAAAGTATCTCTCATGAGTACATGTGGACAACCTCCCCCATGTTGTCATGTTATTCATTTTCCATCACCATATTTTGTGGATGGTTATTATTATGGATGAAATATTAATAAATAATATTCAATAAATAATGATTAATTATGAATTATAATATCATATCTTCATTTATTCATTTTCAACCATTGAAAAATGATAATGTTGCTTTTTTGTATATGTGGACAACCACTTCTACAAAGCAACAACATTAATTTTTCATTGTGGAATTACTTGGATAGTAATAATGATAGATTAATTGAATATATATATATATATATGAAATATATTATTCAATAATTACAATTAAATGATTAATTTTTTCCCTTCCTTTCGTTCAATCAATAAAAAAATAAAAATTGTCTTCATGCCGACGTACAACATACCATATCCAAAAATTATCTAATTCATTGATTAATATATTTATATATATATCATTTATTACAATGATTATATATATATATATATGATATATATATATATATTATATTTACATAATGAGTAAAAGTATTGTTATAATTGAACTATGATCAATATACAAGGACAAAAACTATGGAAGCAAAATTATCTTGAAGAACGAAACAGTTGACACCTTTAAATGACAAAATAAAGAATGATTTACTAAAAAAAACTATTTATATGTTATAAGTAGTTAAAATATGATATTATCTATTTAAAAATGATTTTGGTATAGAATTATAAAATATAAAAATTCATTCTATATGGTTTTAAATCTCTTATGAAAAAGATAATCATATGTTATGGGATTTATGTAACAGTCTGATTGTTTATCAGGATTTTTCATTATTATGCTTTAGTTGTCGAAATTCTAGTATATTAATGTAATGAAAAAATAGAATAATGAAACACCCCAATATTTTATCATATCTATACTTTTAAGGATCATCATTTTGTTGTCTTGAGTTGCATGCAACACCGATCCAGAACGAACAACAATATACTATTAATATTGTTATTTAAAATGAAAAATCTCTAAGAAGTTAAATTTGATATTATGAATAGGAATGGATAACTTATTAAAATAAATTATTTAATTAATAGTCATTTAATTAATAATAAATAATTAAATAATACAATTTAAATGAATTAAAATATTATAATAAAAAACCTTTTTTAGAGAACATGAGTATAATACAAAAAAATTAAGTTATATAACATAATAAAATGATATTAATGACATTTAGATATAATATATTCAATATAATTTTTACAATTCACCTTGTCACCCCTTAAACATGGATACTTCTTCATTTTACATATTTCTCGCTCTTGCCTCTATTTTTTCATTGTTTGCATTTATCCCCAGTTAATATTATAAAATTATTTAGATTCCGAGACAATTTTTTCATGTGCATGGGCATCACATTATTTATGGAAACCATGAGGCCCTTCCTAGTTGACAATGTGGTAGGTAATAGATTTGAATAGAATCTAACACATGTTTTGATTATGGTTGTTCAAACCATGAGGGCTGTATGTGTAGCCATTCTCCTCTTAGAAAGATGTTATCACACCGTTGGTGCAATGTTTGGAAAATCGTGCAACTAAATAATGATATCTATCTAGAAAATTAATTTTTCAAAACCTTTTTTAACTATTTTCCCTTTTTAAGACTAATTATTTCCTCTCTTATTGGTCTACTAGGATGCACGAAGGGTAAAATATCCAATATTTCATTAGTTATCCTCCCTCCACTGATCAATCTATAGGTTCCCAAGGTATCTTTTTAGGGGTTTTGGAATTTTTATCCTACCCCTCCCTTCCGACTATATTTGTAGGGTTATCTTTGCATGGATTCTATTTCTTATGAACCCCATGGGTTAGTAATTGGGTGAGATGGAATTTCCCTTGGATCTAGTGTGTTCGGATCATCCATGTGGCCATTAAATTCCATCCTTGACTATTAAATTTTATTAACACTTATTTAGTGAATGTGGTTCCCTCATTTTTCTTTTCTGATGCATTCTATATGGAGCTTGTTTATCTTTAATTAATTTACTATATTATTATAATATTCTTAATGCACACTGTTAGTTTATTTATGTTTTTTTTATTGTTATAATTTTTCAAAAATAGGGTTTCAAAGTAATTCTATAAATATACCTAACTAAATGTGAACCTAAGGTGATTTTTGATATTCCATGAGTTTAATTAAAAATATATTCGAGGTTTTGAAAAAATATTATCAATATTTATGTTATGTTAAAATTTTTGTATCATGAAATTGGTTTGGAGTGTGTGATTCAGAAGTTATATGTATTGATGGATTTACGAAAATGTTTAGGAATGATTATAATGGTTTTTGATGGACTTGTTTATGTATTTAAAATTATATATAATTTTTATGATTTTTTTAATTATATATTGGTGAGATTAAATTGTTTTTTGTCTGTTTTCATGGTTGTTTATAATATTCCATTATTTATTGGTACAACTATGGGTTCACAATGTGAACACACAGATGAACATTAAATTGAAAATGGTTTCTTTGAAATAATGGTTCATTGATACTTATGTGGCATTTCAGTACATTGGGTAATAAGAAATTTTATCTGATTGTTTTCCACAAATAATTTCTCATTTTGAATTTTAGAATCAATGGATGTATTCAAAATGGTACGAAAAATCCTTTTGAATCCTTGTAAAAAATATAATATTAAAATATAGTTTGAAATATTTTTTAATGTGGAATTGGTTTTGGAATATGTTGTTCCATTTGTATAGTTCTTGTGGAAGTGGTGTTTCAAATTGTTTTGAAAAATTTATGATATTTTTTTTAAATATATTAAGATGTGTAAAGTCAAAGTTCATATTGGCAAGTCAAATTTTTTTAAAAGAAACGATTGAATGTTTATATAATGTAATGGTCCAATTGGAGACTTTAATTATGTTATGTTTAGTGGAACCTCCTAATAATAATTTTCATATATAGGTAATCTCATAGGTGTTGTATGGATTTGGGGTAGGAAAATGTAGTTATAAAAACTAAGGTGAGTCATTCATGTGAGGGACCCCCTACTTATACAATGTAATTTTACCAAGAGTTCCTAGGAAAATTTTATAGGATTGAGTGATTGTTTCTCATCAACAATGATTAGATGGGTTGGCACCCCCATGATTATATGAGATTCCTCGTTGGATGTTCCACTAGATTGGTTAGTTCATGGGAGGATGTTTGTTATTGACTAGGGAGAATCACTATACACTGACACATAGTTCTAAATTAAAAACATTCAAGGGTATCTCTAGTGATTTTGAGGACATTCCCAATGTATGTTATAAATTTTTTATTGTTTATATTTTTTAGAATTTTGTTTCTTCAATGTACATATTATTAACATTCATCATCAAATGGTATTGTCTTCATGGGTATTTGGTTTGGGATTTTCTTTCCAAAATGGTTTCTACCTTTAAATAAAATGGGTATTGCGTACAATTTATTAAAATAAAAAGATGTGTTTAATTATTATCATTACAAATTTGATAAAAATGTATTTTTTTGAATATATTTCGAACTACTATTAGTGAAATATATTTAGGAAAGATATCGTATGGATTCTATAGTGTTTTCATAATGATATGTAGATATCACTATAAAGACACTAAATTTCGATGTAAATTTATTTATTTATTTTAAAAAATAAATGGGAATATTACGATTCTGAGAAAATTGATGGCACGTGATTCTGAGGCCCGATGTGCCCATATTCAATTTGTGATGTTTTGTTCATGTATGTTCAGTAAATGTACGCGTAGTTTTTTAAAACTTTTGAATCGGTGCTCAGAATTGAAATATGAGGGAACCGTTGAACTCCTAGCCCATGTATTCTCTTAAGGACACGTTCACCTTGATGATAATGATTCGAGAATGAAAGATAATTTTTTGGGTTTTTCATGGAAAATAATTTTATAAAATGAACTACATTTTTTTGAGCCCCAATGTGAATGTTAGAGGTGGGGTCCACCAGAAATAAATCTCTTTCTGGGAGTTGATGTTTGGGGACCACCCGGCCATAACCATCCAAAAGAGGTTATGGTAGTGATGCCCACCCGAAACTATCCTCCTGTAAGAGGTTAGAGTGGTGGGGACCACCCGGGACTAAACCCCCATTTTAATAGTGGAGAACCTCTCAACTCCCCTCATTAATGAGGGGGGATCCTTGCACCACCTATACCCAATTAATTCTTCAAACCCACTAACCATTATTGTTCCAAATCCTCCTTATTAATTATTAGAGCACATCAAATAAGTATTTTTTATGCTTTTTGGAAATTTCTTCCAACTATTAAATAAATGGAAATTATAATATAATATTTTTGAATGGAATATCCATCTTGATGGTACTTTTGAGAGTAGAGAGCTTGGGATAAGTCATCAAAATATGATCATCATCCCCCAAAAAATAACATTCCACTGACGAAGAATGACTTTCAATTTCATCCTTGGAACCTCCTTCGACGTAGTATGTTCTTGTCTACAACAAATCGACGTCCACATTCATGCACCAACTTCAATGAACAATGTACAATGTAGTGGTTTTATTTGAATATGATATTTTTCCTTTAATTCATCCCATATAAAATAATGAATCATTTAGGATGATTTACCTTGCAGGTTGGGATTAATTTTATGTGCGGGTATATGTGTGGTGTTTGATTGATTTTTCATTCATCTTATTTTCATGATAATTTTTTGAAATTCAAGAAATAATTTAATCGCTTTCTACCACCCAAAACAAGGAGGGTATGGGACAAATCAACATGGGCTGACCACTCTGATGTTCTTGTTTGTGATGTTCTTCAAAATGACGACGAGGCGACGACATGAAAAAGGAGACGGAGGAAATAGCCGTTTTACCCACGACCTCCGCAACCCGCATCACCCCACGATGCTTCGATGCCCTAGGAAGAATTGTGCCACCCACCAGACGCGCCACCTATTGGACTGAACTGCGCCCCCTGTCGGTTGTACGCCGGGACAACACCAATATCTATAATGGCATATCGGATGGCTCCCATGGAGCTTTGCAAGATGTAGGTACAACTACAGGACTTGCAGGGGAAGGGATTCACCGAACCAATTTTATTTCGAGGGTATCACAGATTTTGTTCACCACGTAGGAGAATATGAGCTTGAGGCTTTGTGTCGACTACCGTAGCTTGAACTGAGATACCATGAATTATAGGTACCCACTCTCGAGTATTGACGACCTCATTGATGTTTTGACGGGAGAATGGTGGTTCTCAAAGATAGACTTTAGATTCGGCTATCACCAACTTAGATTTCAACACATGTTTGGGAAGAATATGGCTTTCTGATGTCGGAACGACCACTACGAGTTCTTTGTTTTGTCTTTCGGTGTAACCAATGCTCTAGAAGTGTTCATGGGACTCATGAATAGGATTATCCAGCCATACCTTGATCTCTCTGTCATAGTATTCATCGACAAAATTTTGATCTAATAGACTACTGAGTAAGAGCATACCTACCATTTTGTAGTATTACTAGACACACTCTGAGAGCACCAGCATTATGGTAATCTCATGAAGTGATAGTTCTGGATACGAGAGGTTCACTTTCTCGGAAATTTCATCTTGGAGGCTATATTTGCAGTGGATCCAATGAATATTTAGGTGGTACAAGAATTGAAGCCACACAAGAGTGTGACATAAGTACATAGTTTTCTAGGTTTGTCTGGATACTACCAGATATTTTTGACAGATTTATCCTGAGTTGCAGCACCACTATCATCCATGAAAAAGAAGGGGAAACCATTTGTGTGGTCGCAGAGATGCCATCAGAGCTTTCTGCAGCAGAGGAAGTTGATGAAAAGTGCCCCCATATTGAGGATTATAGAGGAAGGCATTGGTTAATTATTCTACTGCGACACATAAGGGATTGGACTAGGGTGTGTCCTGATGCATGAGTGAGCAATGATCAATTATGGTTCACGATAGTTGAGACATCATGAGGAGAACTACAATACACATGACCTTGAGTTAGCAGTAGTGATCTTCTCCTTAAATATGTGGCAACACTATATTATGGGAGATCAATTTAATGTGTACTATGATCACAAGGGTCTTGGGTATATCTTCTCCCAAAAAGGCCTGAACATAAGACAACAACATTGGCTTCTGTTTCTCCAGGACTATTACTTTGAAATAGTCAATAATCATTGAAATGGTAACGTTGTTTCACATGCACTCAGAAAGGGATCAGGTATACAACTGCTAGGTGAGGCGACGAAGTAGGTGGCCTCTTTACAAATTTCCTTTGTGGATGGAGATGGAGAGACTTTCCTTCATTCTCTTACAGTCACTCCACCACTCCATCAGAGATTCAAGGAGACGTAACTTGGGGACACTGATTGCGAGACCCGAAGATCTTAGATATCCAAAGGACATGCACCTAATAAATTTTCCAATGGTGGGGAGCACACAATCCTCTTTAGAGGAAGTAGTATGGTACCAAATTCACTTTAAGAGGAATTATTGAAGGAGTTCCACACATACCCTATATCGGTACATCCATGAGTGGCGATGATGTACCAGGATCTTCGATGACATCACTGCTAGTCGAGAATAAAGAATGCAGTTGCCGATTTTGTCTCTCGATGCCTCACATGTCAGTAAGTGAAGGCATGGAATCCGGTACCCACATGCTTGGTTCAACCATTGGAGGTCCCAAAATGGATTTGGGATGGGATATCCATGGACTTAGTGACAAGACTACCATATACATCCAAAGGTCATGACTCAATTTGGGTGATCGTCGACATAGTCAACAAGTCATCCCACTTCCTACTGATGAGAGAGCTGGGTTTAGTAGAGATATTGGGATGCCTCTACGTGCAAGAGATTGTGAGGAAACATAGATTACATTTGTATATTTTATTCAATAGTGAGGCACGATTTATATCCTAGAAATTGAAGGGGTTGCATGAAGATTTCGGGACACAACTTCATTTTAGCACCGCATTCCATCCTCAGACAGATGGTCAGACTGTGTGGACCATTCAGACCCTCAAGGACATGCTATGTGTTTTTGTCCTCTAATTCGGTCATAGATAGGAGGACCACTTACCTTTGGTAGAGTTTTCATACGACAACATCTATCACTCCACCATAGGGATGACACTTTTTGAGGCATTGTACGGGCAACCGTGCAGATCACATTTGTGCTAGACCGACCTAGGAGAGTCAGCACTAGGGGGACCAATGATAGTACGTAGTACCATATAGTTGGTGATGATCATCTTATAATGGATGAATATTTCAAAAAGTAGATAGAAGTCATATTCCGATAAGAGATATAGACCTCTAGATTTCAAAAATGGCAACCACACCTTTCTAGAGGTATCACCCCGATTAGATCTATGGAGATTTGGCCAAAAACGAAAGTTATCTCAGTGATTCGTTGGAAATTTTTTGTTCCTCAATAGAGTTGGCGAGGTGGCATATTGGATATCAATACCACCTTAGTTGCACCAGGTTCATGATGTCTTCCATGATTCCCAGATGAGGAGATAAGTGCACGGCCCTACCCACATCATCGACCATGTTGAGCTGGAAATCGACGATGGGGAGACTTTTATAGAAGTTCTAGTATATATTGAGGATCGAAATGAGAGAGTCCATTGTGGATGTAAGATACCTCTGGTGCGTGTTCACTAGTAGCACGAGAATCTCATGGAGAGAACATGGGAGTAGGAGGCTCATATGCATGCTCAGTACCCCCCACTTGTTCCCTTAGTATGAGTTGTGGATTATGTGGATGTAGAGCCATGAGATGTGGATAATTTAAAGACCCCAAATTTTCATGTAAAATTTGTTTTTAAATAAATGTGAATTTTATGAGTCCATGAAAATTGACAGCACAATATTCCGAGGTCGGGTGTGCCCAGACTAAATTTCTAAAATTTTGTTTGGTTACGTTCAAAAAACGTACGAGTGGGTTTTTATAACAATTGAAATAGTGCTAGTAATTGAAATATGAGGGCACTGTTGAACTCATAGTGCTGGTATTCACTAAATGTGACTTTCACCACGACAAAAATGGGTCGAGAATAGAATAAATTTTTTGGGGTTTTCATGGAAAATAATTAAATAAAATTAACTACACATTATTTTATTTTTGATCCACATTGTTGAAGTTGGAGGTGGGTTCCACCAAAACTAAACCTCCTAGTGGGAGTGGAAGTGTGGAGGACACCCAACCATAACCTCCTATGAGAGGATATGGTGGTGGGGCCCACCCGAACCAAACCTCATGTGAGATGTTATAGTGGTGGGGGCACTAGGGACTAAACCCCCATTTTAATTGTGGAAAACCTCTCAAATCCCCTATTTAATGAGGGGTATCATGATGACCTCCTCTACCCAATTAATTCTGCCAACGTACTTCTCATTGATGTGCCAAATCCACCCATTTTATCAATTGAGCACATCAATTAATTATTTTTATAATCCTTTTTTTAATTTTGATCAAAAAATTAAATAATAGATAAGCTTTATCATTTTTTTTGTTTAGTATATCCATATTCGTGGAACTTTGGATAAGAGAGAGCAAGAGGGAAGGATTTGAAAGAAGAACTTCCTCTACCGACGAAGAATACTTCATTGAAATAGAATGACTTTGACTTTCTTCCTGGAAACTCCTTTGATGTAGGACATTCTCATCTACAATGAATCTGTGTCCACCTTCTTGCGCAAAATTTTATGAACAACGAACAATGTAGGGGTTTTTTTTAATATGATATTTTTCCTTAAATTATTCCCATCTAAAACAAAGCATCATTGCAGATGATTTTCCTTCTGGGTTTGGATTAAAAAAATTTTTACGGGAAGATGTTTGGTGTTTGTTTGATTTTTCTTTCATCGTCTTTTCTTGATATTTCAATGAAATTCATGAATGAATTTAATTGCATGGTACTACCCTAAATGCAGAGGATGTGGGCCAAATCAACATTGCCTGACCCCTCCACTGTTCTAGTTTGTGATTTTCTTCGTAATGGAGACGAGGCGACAAGACGAGGAAGCTGAAATGGGCCACACATGTGCTACCTGCAGCCTCCAAAACATGCGCCACCCCACGGCACCCTGATGCCCCAGGCCGAAACGCGTTACCCGTCATCAGTGAAACTTGTTGGGCCAAACTGCTCTGCCTGGCAGCCAGGCCACTCTCGCCAAACTGGCCAAGGAGTGCTGCACCCCGGCTAAATTGGCCCTCGGTGTCCGCGTGACCCACAAGCCTAGCGGATCTGCTTTCCTTGCGCCCCAAGCATCCCGCGGCTCCGCTCACCCCCAACACCCACTGGATGAACTGGCCCCATCCTCCTGGGTCAAGAAACCTGAGCCACACCACTCATGGTGCCCGACCAAGCAAGCCTCCCATGCCCCTCGTGGTCCCCTGGCGGAGCCGGCCTCCTACACCCCTTGGGGCACCCCGACCGAACTGGCCCACACCCTCGCGGCGCCCCTGCCGAACGATCCTTCATAGTTCCTCCAGGCTAAACTGCCCTCACACCATCCCATGGAATGTTCGTGCCCTTGCGGCTGGTCCATTCTCACTCGGCCCTCCAAGACCCCTCGTGGCTTGGTGGGTGGGGCCTAGAGGACCGAGACGAAATCAATGGGTTGGCCTAGCCAACGGGAGAAACAAGACCCAATGGTTCATGCTGGGTCTATCCTAACCAGGTCGACCAAGACTGGGTGGTTCCACGTCAGTCCGATGGTGTCAGACCGGAACCAGGCCCATTACGACCCTTTCACTTTTTTGGTCATATATTTGGCAGCATACGTCAGTAGGATGTACCATCAGTGGAGTTGGTAATCATGAATTCTGGCAGTCTCTTTGAGTATATTCCACTTGAGTTTGGGGTATAGTTGAGTTACGGTCACGTTGGATCATGCACAAATCCAACCGGCCCCCGGGGCAAAAAGTCTAATAACTCACAGACCGGGCGCTGATTGACGTGCCACCATTTGCATTTAAAACCTTATGACCAGACAGTCCTTCGGGATAGAACATATTAGGACTTTGTGTCAGTTGGAGCATCGACCAGTAGCTTGTGGAGTGGATCCACCATAGACGAGTGAGAATTTGTGTGGGAACCTAGTAGTTGTCTAACACTTGATAATTGTTGACTGATCGACTCAGAATGACTCGTATGACCCAGTGGGGAGCGCCTGGTAGTGGAAGCAGACCCACGATGGTGGAGTGCCTTGCTGTGGTGACAGACCCGCAGTACTCGACAAGAGTATTACCTCTGTATGCTATGAGTGGGAGAACCTGGTATTGGCGGCAGACCAGTGGTGGGAACCTCATAGGACTTTGTCTGCTGCGTCACACAGAGGTGTTTCCCAACATTTGGTAGGAACCTCATTGTACGACCCAACATTAGTTTTTCTTTTATTTAGTTGAACTTTTAGTTTCTTGTACTTTACAGTTGGTATTAATTTTCTGGCCCCTACTACATTTTGCACACATTTGTTATACAGTTTTACTTAGTGTTTTGTTTCCAACTTCTGCTCTATTGGGTGTCTTTATAGTTTATAAAAGCAATTCCTTCCCATTATTAACGAATTACTCCTTTGATGCTATTTACCAGACCTTGGCTTATGGAAGGTGGGCTTGGGGTAGTAACATCATGGGCTCTGGGGGAATGGACATGACAATCACATCCAACCTGTACAATTCTGTGTTGGTAGACCCCAACTCTTTTGTTGGTTCACCTTCTTGTTCATGTTTCCTAGTATGGTTTGGTTCTTGGAGTTGTTGGGTCTTTTGGATAGTGGTTACATTGAGTTCGCACAAATATTGTGTTCGTAGAGGTTTGTTTTTGTTTTTATTATGTTCCAGTATTATTAAGATAAATTTAAATTCGATTTTTTTATATATTTTCTTGATCAATTTTTTTTATTACTGGAAGGTCTTGTTTTCCTATTTTTTATTCGATCATGGTTTATTAGGACAATGTGTTCCCTTGTGATGATATTTGATGTCCTGCACTTCTTGACTACCCATGAGGATCTGGAACACCCTTCAGGTCGTGTCATAAAATTGTCCTGATGTTTGGTTAGAAGAAATCCATGTGTGGTTCATGAAACATCTTATGTATTTTTTATACATTATTGAAAAATAAATTCAATTTTATATATTAAAATGTTTTAATTTTTTAGAATAAGTGTTACCACCTTTTTAGGACGCACTAGTTTTAATATAGATTTAGAATCATTAATATATTCTAATTGAAAAAGTTATCTTTTTTGATATTGGAATAATAAATATTAAATTTAATTATTTATATTATTTTTAATATGTTTTTTGTTTTTGATGTATAGTGAATAATAATAAATTTAATATGAGAACAGAATTATTTTAAATTAATTTATATCCTGGAATTATATATTTAATTATATTTAAAATACAATAATGTCATTTTTATATCACATAATCCAATTTATGTCATTATTAACAACTTAAAATTGAATTTGGGAAAAAAATTCAAACTTTTGAACATATTAAAATTAAAACCCTACATTCATCCCCCATTTACTGAATTAATTTAAAATAAATTAAATCAATGTATGTGTATTTATTATAGAATAATTATATTATATTTGGTATTTTAAATCCCAAATGTTGTAAATATATTCCTATTATATTTTGACTATATTAATAGTAAACTAAATAAAATTGTTTACCACAATTAATTGTAAATTTGGTAATTAAGTGTAAAATTGATAATTAGTAATAAAAATAGTATAACTAGTATTAGAAAAATATCCCTATTAATTGCCATTATTTTATTTGATGAGTGAGTGGCTACCTAAATAATCATCAATAAGATTGTTTGAGGTCATGAAGTCACTAGACAACTTTATGCTTTTATAATATTCTATTCTAAATAAATACTTAAACATCATATTCTGATTTTAAATAAGTATTGTATTTTTTATTAGAGGTTATTAGGAATATATTATCTACAATAAGTAGTAATATCAATGAACAAAATAATTCAATTCACTCTAGTGATTTATATTTATATATTATTTATGTAAAAACTAAATTAATGTCTTTCAAAATGATGACATAATAATTGTTTAATTATTGGAAATATAAAATAAATGTTATTATACATATTAAAATAAATATATTTTGTTATAAGTAATATCATTCATGATTTTTATATATTACATTAAAATGTTTTTTATGATTAAAAGTATTTGGTTCGATGATATCGTGTTACAATATTTTTAAATAGTCATGTAGTGAATACTGCCAAAACTGACATTAATGGTTTTTTAAAATAAATATCATTTTTTGAAATGATATAAAAGTAAAAAAATTGAAATTATGAAAAATAATATTGATAATATTTAAATCATTATCATTATTCATTTATGGTTAATTTCTATTTTTATAGAACCAATATTCACCCTTAACAACAAAAAACACAAGTTGCCTCTATAAGAATTAAAAACGATATATAAGGGTTAAAACAAAAAAAAGAATTCAAAAAAGATAAAACATGTATAAATTTTATGGGATTAATTTATTTCAAACGAAAATCATAATATATTAGAAAAAATTCAATCTGGAGCCATTTGGAATAGATTATTATTTAATATTAATTTAATATTTTACGGAATTCAATGAGTTCCCCTCCACTGTCTTATAAAATAGAGTATTTTATTTTCATTACATCACTATTAAAAATAATTTTTAATGATCCAATATATTAAATAATCTATTCCAATTATAACTCCAAATATTTTAGATATTTTATTTTTTTAATTACACCACCCATTGTGGTCTTATGGTGTTTTTAAAATGACATTGTTTTATAAAAACAAATAGATTTAAATAAGTCTCTCTATTTTGTTTCTTATTACCACTTCATAAAATAATATTAAACCATAATGATATAATTACACTAATATAATAAATATACCAATATAATATTTTTTTTAAATCCATATCCAAAACCAGTCTCCACATTTTTCAATTCGGAAATGAATTAACATTCTTGTGTATGGCGCACTACCACCACACAAACGAATATGATTTATTTTCCATAACTATATCTATGATCTATTTATAATTACCAAATTAAGGATTTTTTAAGAAACTAATGATATATTATTCATTATTAAAATAAAATATATATTTACATTCTTATCATTTTATGCACACAAAAAAGGATAATGTCACTCATGTGTATGAGTGGACTATCATCTCCACAATGCGACACAATTAATTTTTCATCATGACATAACAATGATTATATATATATATATATGAGCATTTCAATGATTAATATTATATAAAATATACTACTATCATTATGTAATTTGAAAATACTAAATTCCTTATTATTATATTGATCATTAAAAAATTAAACGTTACTCATTTGTATCTACGGCTTACTCTCTCCTTGATTGAAACATGGGTTATTTTTCATATCAATATATAATGGATGTATTAAAATATATAATTGATCTACAATAATTTTGTTAATGTTATAAATATAATATTTATTATTATGGACTAATGAGAAATTTTACTATTGGGATCATAATAAATTCATTTTGGACGTCTGTATGGAGTATTAATAAAAAACATAATGTGAACATAAATAATTATGTAAATATTATAAAACATTAATAATTTATATAAACTTAATAATAAAAGTGAAAAAATTAATAAATATGGTACATAATTACCCTATTATTCTTATTTAGGAATATTATGACCGTAAATGATTAGTCAGACTCATGGTAAGGGAATTCATCTGAATCATCTTTCATTGATGAATAGTTTGATCTTATAAACACGCCTTCGTTTATATGTTGTATATATATCCCCTCTGATATACCATGTAATTTATTTGTTAAGTATACTATTATATAATATTTGATAAATTTTATTCATCAATGGGACTTAAGATTTAATGACCAATGTGGATTTGGAAAACTTGAATGATTAATGATTTAGTTATCAAAAAAATTTTACTGGGTAAATATTATTGATATTATTTTACATATATATTTATATGGTAATAATATGATTAAAATGTATATTTTATTAAAGAATGGATATTTTATTAAATGAAATGACGATATTATTTTTTTATATTTGGTACTAAAAATTGGTTGTCTAATGAAATGGGTATTTATTTACAAAATTAATTTTCAGATGGATTTAATAAGTGTCTTTCTCTATTAAATTTTCAAGGATTTTATTATATAAACATCAACAATATAAAAAAATTTGTTAAATATTATACATAATTGTGGTTTATCTCTAATAATATCATCCACCATGATTTATTGGTTTTTTATGATTAGTTTTACTATATATGTGGTACTTTGATTCCATTCAAGGATTATGGTTAATGTAATGACATTTTGTGTGCTAGTTTCAAAATAGTATTTTTATGTTTTTTAGGATTCTCCCCAATCATATGAGGATTATTTTTAAATAATATGTGATGGGAAAGGCCTTTTATATTCCCTATATTCATTGGTAGTTTTCATGAAGTGTAATATATATAGTTTTGGCAGAGGACATGCTGATTTTTTTAGATTCCTAGCATGAAGCTTTAATGGTATTAGATTTTTGGATTGAATACTCTGTTGAAATTTTTTATATCCATCATTATAAATTCCATCATCATGAAATATTTTATTGAAATTAAATTTAAGTACTTGACTAGTAGAATATTCATGATTATGATTCCTATTTCATAAGATTATTTAGATGACATGTGTTTACGCTATTTACCTTTACATATTTTTGTCCCTTATTTACACATTGCCTCTTTTGTATTATTACCCTTACTAAGCCGTTGAGATCAACCCATTCATTTGATTAATTTTCCCAAATATTACAATAAATATATCAAGACTGATATGCAAGTCTAAACTAAGTGTGAATAATGATGGGCTCAATGAAATTCATTGTGTATTTTATTTCATAAATTGTATACTGAATTTCATGAATGTATTTAGTTACCAAAAATTTTACACTACTTTTTCCTTTGGGTTGATATTTCTTATATCCTATGTAAATTTAATATTTTAACCACTTAGTGAGTAAAATTTGGGATGGGGTTGATACAATTGTTATCAATGTAGTTTTAATAGAAACCTTGGGAACTAAAATTTAGAAAAACATAGATTATAGAAAATAACCCTATGATTGAATATGAGTATTAGTATACATATATGATGACATCTTGTATATCATTTAATAACATTAATAACCTAAGAACAAACAATGGATTCATATATTGAGAGGTTTTTATAATGTAATCATCCTATAAATGTTTTTTAATGAATATATAAATATTTTTAATGTTTCTCAAATAGTGCATTGGGTTTTGTTCAACAGTTTGAATTAGAAATGTTATACTTATAATGGTTATACTGTTGATGATAAAGATAATAAAGAAAGAAAATTATATGAATTATGTATTACGGAATAATAGTATGAAGAATTGTAAATTGTTCAAGAATAAATTATGATGATTAATATTCATGTGTATATGGGTTCAATAATTATATTATCAATGATTCTTTAGCTATAATAATCATGTGATATATCTGTATTGTACTTCATTAATTTTTATTAAATTACTTAAAATCATGAAAGATTTCATTATGGAATTAATTTATGTGGAATGGTACAATAATATCTATATTAGTAGGTTTGGGATCTCTAATGTTACGATCTATGTAGGATATTAAATAGTCCTATTTGGAGAAATGTCTTATTGATCTTATGGATCACTAAAAGTGATCAGGGCATAAAAAAGTAATCATCAATATCCATTTCCAAACATAAGAGATGATTTGTAAATAGATCAAAGAATAGTCATATGTAAATATTATCTTATAAAATGGGATAAAATGGGTAAGAATTTATTAATGTGATTATTTGGAAACTAAAATTAAACCTCAACCCTAGTAAAATGATTTTGGAACAAAAATTATATTTTTATTTTTCTTATAAGAAACCAATGGTTTTTTACATATCATATGATTTATTGTTTTCTGATTATTAGCATTACCGTGACCATGTTTTCAATCACACCCCATCAGAATATGATAGTTATAATTCTCTTATATTTCATTGTTTTCACTTTCCTTTAGTATTCCTCTAATCTAAAGCCTAATTTTTTTGGGTAAACATTACATTTCACTTTCACTCATATAAAGTGGTTGTTTTTTATCATATTTTCGATGTGGGTTTCCCATGAATGAATTTTCATTTATCAACCATTAACTTTTTCTTTTCAATTTTAAATTAATAAGATATATTTTATTGAATGTCATAATAATGTAACATATAATGATTTTATGGTATATATCTTTTGAAGGATAATATTTTTGATAAATAACATTCTATGAAACATTTAGCATAATAAAACAACAATATACTATTGATGTTATTATTTAAAATGAAAATTATATCTTATTTGTAAAATTTTACTTTATGAATACGATTATATATGGTATGAAAATTTGTATTTTATTCAGTTTTAACAAATTAATGATTAATATATTTAATAACAAATTGAATATAAATTATAAGTTTTTAAGAAAAATTATTATTACGTGCCAAAGTAGATTTATCATAAATAAATAAATCAATTAAATCAGTGAATGATCTAAATGATATATATATATATATAAAATATTCAACATAATGGATAACATTCATCATATGTTTTTTCTATACATTATTAAATAATAAATATTATTTACGTGTAATATTACTAAATTTTTTTAAAAATATTTTTACAGCATTTTGATGGGAATAGTGCATTAAATGTAGTTTCTAACACTTTTATAAATTAAATAGAACAAAATAAGATTATAATTGGATATAATAAACAAAAATGTACATTCATTTATTTTTTTTATTTTTCTAGTTAGATTGATGTTTTGATAAATAGCTTAAAATAATGATTTTCAATAGAAATAACATTATTAACTAAATAATAAATTGTATTATTTTTTTATTTTTTTGGAATAATTAATTCAATATTATATCATATAATATAATTTAGGTAATTTTAAGAAACATCATATTGTTTTTTGTATAAAAAAATTCAATACATTAAACATGTTCACTATAAAATCCACAATCATGCCTTGTCAACGAGATTAATTTCAAAATATTTTTATAAACTAGTGTATAATGAATTTTTAAAAATGGATTACATATTTATAATCATAATGAAATTTTTTACTAGGCTGTATTTTTATGGATAATATTAATAACACGTATATTTATTTTAATTATCATATTTAAGGGTTAATCGTGTATATAAGAGAAAATATAATATTAAAAATATTATAAAATTACCCTAAAACATGTACAAATTTTATTAACTGATTTCGGATAAAAAATAGTCATTTGAAGAATTATAAGATATCGTTGATCCACATGGATAACTTTAATACTTTTAAATTAAATTATTCTTACAAAAACTAAATATGTCATTCTAATGTTCTAAACACGTATTATATTTTTATACACAGGAATTCAAAATATATAATTTAAAAAAAATTTAACATGAAAGGAAACATGGATATATTAATCATTTTAATTTGTTTTTTATTTTTTGTGTACATATAATCAAATTATATTCTTTAAACATGAGGGTGTATTAATTGGTTAATTAATCGAAATATCAAATTTTTGTTACTAAAAATATTAAAATAAATATGTTTTGATATAAGTATTTTCATCCAAGAATTTTATATATTAATTTGAATGACTAGTTATCATTTAAAATATTTTATTAATAAACCATGTGTTTTTTATATTTATAAAATGTTAAGTTATGAATTCGTCAAAATTGACCTAAAAAGATATTTTAAAAATAATAAATTATATAAAATTTATGATTAAATTGAAATTATGAGAAAAATATTTGGATAATATTTTTATTTTAATCAATGATTAATTTATGGTTATTTTTGGTATTTTTTTAGTAACAAAATTTTCCCTTCACGAGTAAAAAAGAGCATTTTCGCTCAGTAAGAATTAAAAATTTATATAATGGTTAAAAATGATAAGATTTATTTTTTAAAAAACATATTTACTTTTATTTTTATGAGTAAATTTAGAAACAAAATCATCCTACATTTGGAAAAAAATTTGTTGTATCCATTGGAAATAGTAAATTAATTTATATTAATTTTATATTTTGAGGAATTTTATTAGTTCCCCTCCCCTATCTAATGAAGGCATGCCTCTTCATCAATTTTATTCGCTCCAAAAAACAAATAAAAATTATAAATTATCTACCTAAATTCCATCATAGAATAAAAAATATATTATTGTGCTCTTATTTCTGGCATAACATTTCCCTTTGTGGTCATAAGGTGTTATGAAAATGATATGTTATGAAAAAAAATATTGTTTTTAATTATGTGTATCTATTTGGATTCATTATAAATATATTTTAAATATTATTAAACTATTGTGAAATAATGAATCCATTATAATCAATATAATAACAAGTAATTATGTTAATATAACAACCGAAATTCATCTCCACTTCTATCAAATATGAAATTAATCCTCATTTATGAATATGGAGAACTACAACTGTGTGATCAAATATAATTCCTTTTCCATCAAAATATCTTATAACTAGATTTGATGATGGAATTAAGGTTCATATATAATATTCATTATGTATTTATAATTATTAATAGATATTATAACTTTCTGTTCTTACCATTCCATGCACTTAAAAATTATAACAGCATTCACATGTACGTGAGAAGTATCGCCTCCAAAAAAGTGATGCGATATTTTATTCATCGCCATTTCACATGGATTATATATATAAGTGTATATAGATGATTAAAATTATATTAATTATATATTGATCATTTCTGAATGAGAATATTGTACTTACCATATTTCCATAATGATCATTGAAAATAGAAATGTTACTCATGTGTATGTATGACGTTCTATCTATATAGTTGTAATATATTTCTTTTTTCGTATTCATATGTAATGGATGTGTATAAAACATTAATTGATAAATAGAAGTGATTATTATGGAATGAGTATTATTCTGAATATTATTTACTACTGAACACTTTTACTATATAAACGTCCTTCTTCAACAGAAATAATGACGTAATTGTTATAACTTAGAAATAATTGATTAAAAAATTCAAAATTCAATAAGATTATAAATATTGTAAATATTTATCCAATGTTCATTATTTTTGAATTTAAATATTTTACTTGGTGAATTATACTAAAGGCAAGGTCCATCATATAAATCTTCATTCATTGAGTCATAATTTAATTTTATACACCCAAATTATTTAATAAGTAGTATATAATGTCCCATATAAAATGATTTTCATTAATTAATTTATCTTAACATTAATTTTTTTTTGTTTTTATTCTTTCATGGTACTTATGATTGAAATGTTCAAAGTGGTATGGGACACCTAGAATGTTTAATGATTTAATTATAAAAACATTATATCCATCTTAATGTATAGTAAATGTTAATAAATATTAATATTTATTTATTTATTTATATTGATATAAAAGGACCAAAAAATCAATTTATTATTATAATTTTTTTAATTTTAAAAAGAAATCTTATTCTGTGATTTATACTTATTTTTCTAACAAAATAAAAAAAGGAATGTTTTATTATTAACATACATCAAGAAAATGCATTTCCCACCACCATGACTATTATTTAACTTCTATTTTCCATTAAATGATTAAATATTTTTTAAATGAATAAAAATATTCCTTAATTTTATAGATATTTGTTATTGGAATGTTATATTAATTTAAAAGTGATTTTTATTCAAAAACAATTTTGATAAGGGTTTATTAAGAGTTTTTAAATAATAAAACTTTTATGATTATATTATAGCATTTTCATCTTTTTCAACATCCTTTTTTGAATATTATATTCAATTAAGGTTTATATAATATGATATCGTCTGCCATATATTTTTTAATTTTTTTGAATAATTAGACTTTTGATAGATCATTTTTTACCATTATGATTTTGTGGATAATGAATTCAGATTTCATATGCGTATTTTTTAGTAAAAATGATTATTTGGGTTGTAAGTCACCCAAATAAAATGATGAATGCATCATACATAGTATGTGATGAGAGAGTCCTTCTATATCCCCTTGATGTATTGGTTGGATCCATGAAACAAAATTGATATGTTTTTTGTCATAGTCATACATGTTTATTAGATTCAATAGATGAAGCGATTACATTATTACATAATTGAAAGGAAACCTATATAATAGCATTTATATGTCCATAATTATAAATTCCATCATTATTAATTCAATAATTGATAATCCATGTTATTATTTAACTAGTATAAAATACATGGGTATGTTTTCTGAAATCATGTGATTACTTATATGGCATGTCTTTCAGTTACTCAGTTTTCTATATTGATTATTACTTATTTAGTCAAAGAATCCATTGTATACCAAACCATATTGAGATTTTTTCCCACCCCTTTCACATGTTTGACTTATTTCCAAGATTCTTCGATGTTTTTGAGACTACTAGGTAGGGTTACACAAAGGTGGAATGATGATAAACTCAATGAAATTAAATTTGTATTGTATGTTTGAAATATTAATATGAATTTCATGATTGAATATATATTTTACCAAGACAACTAAACTATTTGTTCCATTAGGATATAATTTGGTAAAATCACAAGCTCTTCAAGACCATTATTATGTAAACAAGAATTACCATAAATGGTTATGATAAGAAATATATAATGGATATCCTAGATTTAGTCCTAGAAATTAATAATTTACGGAGTTTATTTCATACATATGTTATCCACTTATTCTTTTTTGGATTAATTTTTCTGTGTATAATAGTTTAAAAATACACATCGTTATTTTTAAATTTATTCTAGCCAATTGAAGGTAATAAGTAGAACAAAGTACATATCAAGTGTGAGGGGTAATGTTTTATGTTACCCAATGAGATACCCAACTAGATTGTAGTAGGAATCATAACAAATGTGACCGTTCAAAATCTTTTGAATCATTTTATAAATAGAATAATGGATTTGGATGAATTCCCAAATTGAACTTGAAATAACATGCTTCAATTGAGAACATTTTTTTTTTGACAATGTCCACCAACATTCAATGCATCACTCGATCACTTAATTGTGTAACAAAATATCATCCTCATTAAGAAGAACATGTACATCCTTATATGTTCTCAGTAAAATATGGTTATACCCCTTTTTTATCATATGTATGGAAAATATTATCAATTGTGATAATTGATTTTGAATAACAATCCTGGGGAAGTGATTATTGTATTGGGGTGGATTCAATTATATATAATGTTTTCCAATAAATATATTTTGGATACTCTCTGACATAAAATAGAAATGTGTTTCTATTACATATATAAAAAAGAATAAACTATCAGTAAATATAAGGAAAATTCAAAAGATATGCACAATACTCCTCCATCCTTGTTGGTACACCCATATTCAATGTTTACTGGTGCATCGATGGGATTATACATAGTTCATTAAAATCCAAATATAGTTGATACTTTGATAGATATAGTGAAATTGTCTGGTGATCCCTCAATGAAGAAATAGAAAGTGGTGAATTTATAGGGGGGGTCATGGGGATAGGAAGAAAAATGTTGAAATTTTTTATGGATGTGTGAAGAAAAAATAAAATGGTTGTTTGAAAAATCAACACACCACAAAAATAAATTATGTAAATAGTCACACAATATATTTCCTAAAGGGGATATATTTGTTTATATATATACGAGGAAATTTCACCTATCTAGGAATTTCAATGTTTGAAATACACTAATGTATTTGAAGAGATAAATACTCTAGTCAATATTCATTTTTTTGTCCAAATGTTTTACTACACGAAGCAAGGTCACTTGGTTGTCCAATGCACAATGCCAGGAATTCACAGAGAAAATATATCCCAAAAAAATAAATGGTATTAATTGAGATCTTATGCTGTTACAACCACAATTCTGGATCATAAAAATTGATGTTGTAATAGGTACATAGGTAATTCATATAATAATATGGAACATATTTTCTGATTTTGATTATTCTTATTAATTTATACCATGCATGATTATAATAATGTTACAAACAATACGACAACAAATAAAATTAGACTATTAGTGAATGTAGTTAATTGCTGAGTTATAAAATCCTATATATATAAAACTCCTCCCCTGTCAAAATAATGTTGAATAACATCTTAGTTGTCATTTTTATAATCATTTAAGTGGATTTTTATTTAATTCATAGAATGAATGGTATTTCTTAATATCGGGATAATGAATATTTACGCATGAATGAAAACACAAACCATTTTTAGAATCATCAAAAAATTTCATATAAGTGAATGTAGAAGTTTAAATATAAATTATACACACCATCTCAATAATTTATATTTTTACTCTATTAGAATGAGTATCTCTCTAAAAGAATTTATTTTATAGAAAGGGTCATCTATGTAGAAATTCTCATTGTTAGGGAATATGCTGATGGGTTTCTCGATGAATTACCCTGTCCTCCCTCTAATATAGGGGTTAAATTTTAAATTTGGATTTTACATCATGAATTTTAATTATCGAAGAATCTAAATAGAATGGATTCAATAGAAAATATTGATTATAACAGAAAAATTAATGGAAATTTAGATATAGTTTTCCTACACCCAAGTGCATCTCCTTAGGGTACATAGGTCCCCTTAATCAAGAAGAATGATTTGAAAATCCATCAATTCATTGATTATCGTGAGAGGAAAAATATCATACTAAATAATATGTATCATATTCCACCAATTTATAACTTTTTCAATTTGAAATTTTGATTCCAATACATCTCCATGGAGGATCATAGGTTAGAGTATTAACATGTAATGGTGAAAAAGGAATATATTCCTAATACTATTTAATGAACAAGGTATGTGCTCAATGAGGTCATAATAATTACATTCAGAAACACTAATGCTCTAAAAATAATCATGGAGTTCATGGATATAATACTTAGTAACTAAATAGTGAAATTCATTGAGACTATTTATAGTTTATATTACAATATACTAAAAATGAATTGAGGGGCTTGAGGAGAATATGAAAAGTCTACTAAAACCTCATGAAAGGAGAACCTAAATGAACAGTATAAAAAATATGAGTTTTGGATTAAGGATGATTCGTTCATGGGTAATTTTATAAATAGATGTGTGATATATATGGATCCATAAATGATATAAGCATTTATAGGATGGATGAGTTTGACACATGTGAAAGAAATCTGATGTTTTCTAGGATTATATTGGTACTATCATCAATTTTTTTGGAAATTTATGTTGATATTCACATACTGTATTCAAAATAATTTGGAAGTCAGTCATTTTTTTATTGGAATAATTAATGTAACGAAGTCGTAAAGGAGTTGAAAATGTGTCTTATCACTAAACTTGTACTTACCCTACCCACAAGTGGGACATTTTTCAGGGTATATATCAATGCATCAATGAAACTCTTGGGAGTTTTGTTAATGAATAATAAAAAAGTTATATCTAATAACTTAATTAAATTTATTGTCTGGAATAAAACTACCCAACAAATGATATGATGTTGAATGAAGTGATCTTATCATTGAAAATTATTTATCATTTCTCATTTGTTTATATGTGTGAAATATATAGAAATCATTAGAGACTCTAGTATATAGTCACACCAAATGATTTGCATATACAAAAACAATAATGGTTAGAACTGATTAATGACCATGATTTCCCAAAACACTACTATCATTGGAAATAAAATAATGTTGCATGCATATTCTGTATAGTGATTCTATAAATTTTACCCTTTATGAGCATTTTGAGGGTCCAAACACAGTAAGACATGAAAAGCATAGAATTTGGAATTGAAAAGGAATGAACATCACCAATATACTATCAAATTATTTCTTAATAATCCATTATATAGAGGATAATGGTGTCCTAACCTATTATTGTGGGAATTTATAAGTATATGAATGCTATAAGAAAATGTAAGTTCTTAGTATTCATTATTAATGAACAAGAAGTAGTATGATTTTGGTCAAGACTATGTCTACTGTAAATCACCAGCAAAAGAAGCTGATATATGATAATGTACATACCTTGACCTTCTCTAACCATAAATTGGGAAGAAATATGTATTGAAATATCTGAGAGAACAATTGGTCATTCAATATGAATAAGGAGGACCCAAAATATATATATAAATTTATTTTATGTCATAATGTGAAGGATGAAAGGAAAAAACCCATGTGGATGAACTAATCATTACCAACAAATACATGAATATGGGAAGGCATAACCATTCACATTGTCGTTGTTTATATGATAACATAAAGATGAAATAATGATAATTGGGTTTTACTGGATTTCATTAAAATTTATTCTCACATCATTTCATTTTTTTAGGACTTCTCATTCAGAAAACATTCATGGATATACATTAGAAGAGTGGTGAGGCTGTACAATGCACTAATAGTGATCATATATGATGAAGAGAAAATATCTTATTTAATGTATTTCAAATGTATCCAACACACACTAAAAGAAGAGTTGAACTACTTGATGAAATATCACCCAAAAATTAATATCAATATAAGTAGTCTATTCCGACACTCAATGAAATGTTGATATAATGAACAATTTACTTCAAATGAGGATGAGAGAAATATCTTCCTCTATTTGAGTTTACAAAATGTAATAGTCTCTACCCAAGAATCCAAATGTCCCCATATGATTACCTTTAGGTGAACAAGTGCATAACACCTACATGTTTGGTTGATGTTGGGGAACCAAAACTGTTAGATCCTAAAATGGTAAAGGAAATAGTTGATATTATTTTGATAATTAATAAGCGCATCTGGTATTCTTAGAGTCGAATAGAATAGAAATAATGAAACTTTTTGATGATATATAGTTTTTAAAATTGGATATATGGTCTTATAATACATATCTATATCGAATAATGAAACGAGATCTAGGAAGATGTAAAATCTTATGGGTAGAAATATTGTTCCCCCATGGATCCTTGACCACATTGATGTGGGGGCCTATACACTAGAAATCCAAGAAAACCAATCTGAATAATAGGATGTGTTCCACGGATCATTATTAGAGATGTAGATACATGAACCATCACTTGTTCTAATTATAGAGTTAGAAATATTAGATATTGATCATTAATATCAGGTTCAATATGTTAATATCTTATCTAATAGATAAAAATTTCTTTGCAATATGGAAATTCACATTTTCAATATGATATAGAGAAACCATGAGTTTGAAGAAAAATTTGATATATGATGGATGTGATGATATAAAATGACCAGAATAAATTTTTTTAGATGAGAATGATGAGGGAATATGTTTTAATGGTGGGAATAATTAATTACTTGAATGTTGATAACAAAAATTCCATCAATGGTTTAATTTAATAACCTATTATGTATTATGTTTATTGAAAACACATGAACATATTTGGTTTTATAATATCCTATAGAATTTAAATTAATATTAGGAATCATGTATGTTGATTATATATCTACTGAACATTAATAATATGTTTTTTATAAGTATAGATTATTGACAATTCCAATTGATAATAACAAAGGATGTGTTCGCCTAGACAAATAATGAATCCCATTTATCAGAGCTTAAAATTGATCTATCATCCCATGGATTTTTCCATGAACAATACCAATTATATATCCAATAACTAAATCCTATTTGAACTAGATTACGGGATAAATTGAAGCTCATCATGATCATAGAACAAACCATGTATGTCGAACCACCGTTTGTAATAATAACCATCGTTCATAGTTGTATTAGGATTTCTTCAAGAATATTTGATGTATTTGAATAAGTACCCATATAATAATAATATATATAGTTTATTTTAATAGTATAATACTTTTATTTCATTCATATCCTTGTTACGTGATCAATGACATTAATTTTTGGTGATAAAATTAAAATTATATTAGTGGGTAATACGAAATTTCAATTAATGTATTACATTTTATGAATTAATTATTTTTTTGAAGTTAATGGAATATAATATAATATTATTATTAAAATAAACTTATTAAGTGTAAATTATAATTAAATTTTATGAAGATAAAATTTATTCTTATAATTATTAAAAAAACAATTTTTGTTAGAAAACCAGGAATTTCTATATAAATACCTATTAATGATTCAGAAGTAAAAAATTAAAATATTTAGAAAATTATTTGGATATAATGAATTTTATTTTTCGAATTATATCCTTTTAATTATCAATGTCTGATTTTTCATATTTTTTATATATAGTTTAATTTTTTACTAGCAATTATATACTGTATAAATCTACTATTTGTGTTATGATATAATAATGACCCAAAAGTGAGGCAATGAGTGATATTAATTATATCAAACACTATATATTGTTTTCCAGCTTAATATAATTCTTTTGTGTTATTTAATTAATTTTATAAATCCTATATGAATCACTAATAAAATATATTTTATCATATTATAATCATTACCTTGAAAATAAAACTAACTCTTTTTTCTGCACGGGAATTATTTTATTAATTTCATACCATCAACGTATAAAATAATGAAAACAAATCATCATTGTAAAAATACATTTGACTAATTCATGGGATGGTTGAATGTATGGTGACCAATCCTCCAAAAGTGGGTTTTTAGCAAATAAAAAATTGGTTTGAGGTTATATCTAGTCCAATACAATACATTTAGAAATAATAATGAAATCCCCTCTAGTGTAAATCCATAAAATATTAAAAAATTATGATGCAACAAAGAGGATATCTTGAATCGGCCTCAATCAGATGATGCTGAATTAATGTTGATGATAAATATTAATGGAGATTGATGAAATTTTTTATCAAGATCATTGGAAATGCTTTATAGAAAATATTAAAATAAACAATTTTCTAAATTAATTTATTTCATAAATATAGAAATAATTTGGAATATTATCTATCAATTGATAATTAATACATTATGAGAGACTTAAATCTATAATGAAGTTAAAATCCCTCTTATATATAAAATTTTCAATTATCTATCATTTGGAATTTAAATAATAATAGGTCGAACCATTTGGAACTGGGGATCTCCTCTCATTTAAATTAAAGTATACTACATTAATACTAACCATCAATGTAGTAGATGAGAAAATATAATTATTATCATCATTATAAAGTGTATAAATACACCATTAAATCATATTAGAATTAATTTGATGGCTATTAATAAGAATAATATAATAAGAAACTACATGATTGGAATGGAGTTTCTAGTTTTCAAGGTAATTCCCACTATCATTGAGAAATTATTGATGATTACTATCATTTATGACCATTTCCAATGTATAATAATTATTATATCAATAAAAATTTAATCCTTTTAATTTTGAAATAAATAATTTGTATTTTTTATCTATGATCCAGAATAATGATAATATGAATGGATTCCCCATCATCATCATAGTGTTCACTAAAAAATAGATATTAGTTCTATCTTTATGGAGAATTTCGATATTTCACTATAGTGGGGAAATATCCTAACCCAATGAGATGAAGGTATCCCAAGTCCAATATTTAATTTTCCTCCCAATAGAAATTAGTTCCAAAATACAAGAAAATGAATCATTATTATATTCTATATAAGGCAGTGTATCGTAATAAAAGGTTTTCAATATCCGGGTTTACTGCATATGCATTGTAAAATTTGAAGGGGAAGGAGTGTTATTGTCTCTCTTGTACCATATCTGTAATATATTCTTGTGATCAGAGAAACTTATTATTGTATTGGATAAAAATATCACAAAAAAATTTATGTTTAACATCAATGTCAATAAAATTTATCATTAGTTAAAAAAAATTCTCATCCATTGATATCTATTTTTCATCACACTCTTTCTTGTTAATATCATCACATTATTCATCACAATAATTCATTATTTAGGTTCTTATCTTTCATCTATGATTATATTTCATAGTGTATGACCACCTCCATCCATTCAGTAAGGGATGTGAAAATAAATGTAGCCACATATTTTGGTATCCCATTTTGTATTTCATAATTAATGTACATAAGTGTATTTTTTATTATTCCAAAATATAATAATAAATAACATATCAACCATAATCTAGGAGTATTAATTGAACTATATTGAATATAATTTATGTTTATCCCCCATTCATATAAATAATTTGAGACTCTATAGTAAGAAAAGTAACCATTCTTTTTTCCCTTATATATCTATTCCAAATAATCAATATCAATTCAATATATCATATCATTCAAATTTTTTCATCATGAAATTTGATTTTCATCCACTTCTATTAAGATGGAGGAAATCTTGATTTTTATAAAATTATTTTTCATTTTTTTGTTTTGAAAATTATTTTAATCTAATATGCTATTGATACAACTTGTCCATGTTTTATATCCATGTTAACTATTATTTGGAGAAGCAAATATTATAAATGATGTCAAATATGAGATTCCAATACATGGTCTAAAATATTATGATGCCAATAATTAGGATAAATAAGGGACATTTCAAACACTGAGATGCGGTGAATTGGTGTAAAATGTTTTATTATAATTTAAACCATTATCCCTTATTTTATGTTGACATTTATTTGTTAAGGGATATTTTTCTATATCAAAATTTTTTCCTCAAATGGATTCAATGAATGTATTGTATATTAGATGGAACACAAAATCAAACCACTATTTTAATGAAGATCGCATTTGTGTTGTATGTTTAGGTCCTATAGGTTCTATTATGTTTACCCAAGACAAAATGATCCACTAATAATATTAAAAACACACTGGTTATTAAAATTTACTTCATTCTATAAAAAATATAACACAAAGCAACTATATAGAAATTAAAAACCTGATACAATGTAAATCAATATAAAATACTGGGTACAGAATGAACCACATGAAAAAGACTACAAAGGATAATAATTTGTCCCTCCAAGATTGTGGCTTCATGGTCAAATCTATAAATTATAGTATTTTTGATAAGGTTATATTCATTACAACAGAAATACAGTTTTATCATATCGCTAGAGAATAAGAAATTTAAATATCATAATCTATCATCTCAAAAAAATTATCCTAAATATAAAATTTTGTGGGAATTCCTTGTTTTATATTATTATTATTCTTATTATTCAACTTATATTATGTGAATTTTAATACAATGCTAGGTATCATTTATTAATTGACATAGATAATATTATATTTTATCTCCATGTCAGATGTAGACATTTCTTCGATATTTATAATGTGAAATAGAAAATTGTATCAGCATTGTCTATTTTTTCTCTTTTACATATATTGTTTGTGTCACTATAAGAGTTAGATACTCTAATTTCATCATTTAAATAAAAAATTTATATATTTATATCCATTTTAAAATTATCCTAAAAGAAGTTCAATTTTTCATCTCCACAAATCATTTAAATTTAAACTCATAGAGTGGATATCTTTTAAGAATTCAATATATTTAGTAATTATTGATAAAAATTTAAATTTTAGATCTTCATTAAGAAATTATATTTAAATACAAAAATAGTTTATTATTTTCTTTTAAATTATGAAAATAATAAACCAAATAATAACTCCTCATATGTTTGGGAAATTTAAATGACCACAATTGAAATTATATCTCCTTATTCATCATGAATTTAAGACCCTCAAACATAATTTGGAACAACCAGTCATTCACATTATATATTAAACTATTGATATATATGTTATTATAAGGTTCGTTAACACTAAAAATTTCTTCAATATAAGTAATGATGAACATTATAATATATCATTATGATAACTAAGAACTCTACTAGAAGACTTATGCACTCCTCAGGAAAACCTATATTTTATTTTTAGAGTTGGTCAAACTATTAATTGATGAATTGGATATGGATAAAATATCTTATGAACATGTTTTATATAAACACTGTATCTACCATATAATCTTATATAAATAAATCTTACAAAAAATCAACATGAAACTTATGATGTTCTAATAATTAAATATTTTTAATTGATACATATTCACTATCATATTTATTCATTATTATCAAACACATTTCATAATAATTAATAACATACCATTATTATCATCATATTGTTTGATGTTTGGATACCAGTACAACATCATCTAAATAATTTGAACATTTATAATTTATTTGAAAACACCACAATCATATAATGTTAATTTAATTTTTTTATCATTGTGATAAATTCGATTTTCACAATTATAGGATAAATATTACTCGTGAAATTTCATAACACATGCATTTTAATTTATTAATATAACCTTCTAATAAGCATTATGACATCCCACTATTCATTATTCTCTCCTCTAGTTTACAATTTCATTATCACCACCACCATTCACTGAATTTCAAAGGTACAACCATATAAGTATATTATTATGAAATTGTGCCACTGTACATGGTGAATCTCTACCCTAGAACATCCCCTTATCCTTAAACACTCATGGATATGGACACCCCTAGTTGGTGCTACCTTTGTTGTCATCAAATATCTCCTTGTTAAGAGGATTATCTTTTGGTGTTGTACTTATTTTCTGGAAACCATTTTAATATTCCATTAGTAAATTCTCAATTTCAATGAAATTTTAAGAAATAAATCTCTTATTAACTCAAATCAGATAAATTAGAAACACTCATAAAATTTTTAATGATGTGGTTTTATAATATCTTAAGAAATCCAAATAGAAATATTTTGATATTTTAGAATATTCAAAATAATTATATACTATGAATTTCTATATTCAGTATAAATAATCATAAAAATTATTTAATTCATCATGTTTCTTCCTAAAATACATCAAATCAATTATTAATACATGAAATCTTAATAAATAAGTATAATATAATCAATTTTTAATAACGAAACTAAATAAATTTATTATATTTTTTAATGGAACCCTATATGAAATATAATCATTGATTTTATTAAGACATCATTAAAGAATATATTATACTTCTTAATTAAACATCATTAATTTTAAATACTACAATGAACTTCTACGTACTACATAATTAGTGGAATAAAAAATTTATACATTAAAAAATTGTACCTAAGTCTAAATTCTATTTTTAAATGATATTTCACAGATAGTGTCCAAAATATAATCTTTCTGTTACCATGTTTCCTCCTCAAACAATAGTTTCAGCCACAACAATTTAATAGAATGAGTTGCTTTTTTAGAAATTTTTCTCTATATTCTAGGTTCATCATTTTATTCACATCATATGACATATCGATATGAATTATTGAAACCTATAGATCAAATACATTCAAGGGGAATAGTATACAATTTATAAATATGGATAAAATGAAAATGTTAGGTATGAAATTTGGTTTGGTGGTTGGGCTAGTTGATAAGCCTCATCTCCATAGTTATCAAGAAACTAAAAGGAACCAATGTATATTACACTACTATTTATATTTATCCCCATCTTCATGAAATTAGGTTGTATGGATATACTAAAGAACACCAAATCATTAACCTAATACACTATCCCAAAACATTGATTTGTTTAAAAAATATTCCATTCCCTTTTTTAGATTTCATAAGATGTACAATGGTTTCAATATTATCGTTTATATCATATAAATGATCATGTACGATAATACTCATCTCACTAAAAAAATACTATCCTTTGGTTTTATAAAACATATTCCATTATAGAGCCTAATAATGTCATATTTGGTTTATAGAATGATAAATATTTTTATTTACAAAATATACTACTAGATGATGTCGATACCAATATCCTTTTAATTACATTATAAATTATATCATCACATACTATAGAAATTTAGTGGTTCTTTAATATTAACCATCCATTATATTGTGATAACATGTTGAACAAATAATATCTGTATAAAATTCATGTTAAAGGATTCTCTAGAGCCTCAAAAAAAATTCATCGATCTTGATCAGATACATTGGACAATAGAGAAACACACAGTCTTACGACATCCTTTATTTATATTATGACATTTAATTCAATAAAGGAATATATCCTTATATTAATGATATTCATATACATTCTTTGAAGACTGATTAATCTCCATAGAGTGTTACTTTACATAGTTTCATTGGGGATTATTACTATAAAATCCATCGTTATTTTATTCCATTTCCATAAATTTATGGGAAATTTCTGTATCTTACCCATAGTGTTTTACTAATTACCCTTGATATTTATGAAAAAACATGTAATTAGATAAAAATTATAAAATCTTCCTCTTCATATTATCCAAATATAAGGTTTTCATCAGATACTTATATATCATTATACTTTATATCTTAATAGAAAATGATTCACTATTCTCATCATCCATCTGTTCCCAATTATATTAGATTTTTCATGGAAACATATACGATTTCAAGGACATATTACTTGATCATCATAAATGAAAAACCTGGGAGTATTCGATGACTTTTTTTTGACTCCAAATAGTGTTTTTGACTACCTTGATGAACTCAATAATTGATGGATGAGTATTTCTTTTATATATTTATAATTAATATCCATTTATTATTATCTTTAACATCTTTTGAATTTATAGGTAGATTGGATCATTTTCAATCCACATCTTGGAAAATATTATATGATCATTTCCACTCAACGAATCACCCACATTAGTTTCCATTATTGGAAAGAGATGGATTGAACAATCATAAATTTTGGTCATAAATAATGACCCTAATTGATATATATTTAAATAATTTTTTATAATATATTCACTTGGATTTTATTATATTAATATATATTACACATTTATACATAACAGTAATATCTCTCAATCGATAATTCAAAAAATCAGTATAGGTAATTTTAGATCAGGGAATTTGTAGATATACTCATGAAACATTAATTAATTTTTAGTATTTTTTTATCACATTATACTCATTCATTACTAAAAAACCAGTGCTAATTTTGGATAGATCACTATTTGACATGATTTCGTGGGTGCTTCTTAGTAATGTGAGTTGATGATCAAATATAATCCTATTATATAAATATTTAAATATCTTATTGTAAATATAATTATAGAGAACATTTACTCCATTCCATGTAAGTATGGTTAGGGTCCTTGAAAATTGTGATAATAGTCTCAAAAATCAATTATAGTACCCATGTCATGCATTGAAACTCTATATATCTATCAAAATGTATGTGTAGGACATCCTTCAATATGATCAGTCCTAGATTCATCCACCCAAATTAATTTATTGGTTATAATGTTCCTAGATAATTTTATTTTATCTAACAAAAAGGTGTACTTGTTTTATATTTTATATATCATATAATTTCTTGTGTTATTTAAGACAACATTCAAATGATCATCATTCTCCATCATACTTTTATAGTTGATTATAATATCATATATAATCACTAAAATATTTTCTTTTGGTATTATATAAATTATATTTTACTTAAACCCACAATTATATCTAATGAAATAGTGGGTTACAATGGAATCACTACAAACATGTTGTGATTTTAACTTTTTTTTTTAAAAAAAAACTAGTTTTTTGGATATCATTGTTAACAAGTATTACATGATAATATCCGGACTAAATATCCACCTTATACAATTATTGTTCTCTATGAATATGATCAAAAAATCATTAATGAATGGATGTGGATAGTTGATCATTATCATGATATTCTTTATCCCATGATAGTCTCTGATGTGGACATTAATCCATCCATCTTCATAGTGTAGATGTCTAGTTCACCCCATAGGGAATCACAATAACATATAAATCCCATATCTATATTATCATGTTTCTGAATTTAATACTTCGCATTCTATATTTTTAGTTCATTATTAACTATTGGATATTGTTAAGCATCGTGCTATACTATTGAATTATAACTCATGATCCCAAAATTAAATAAAACATAAAAATTAATAGGGATAAAATTAATAATATTTTTTATAATGGTTATGTCATCATGGATTTTCTTTTTCTATAGTCTCAATCATTTAATCTATATATTCATTATCAAAAAAAATGTGTATTCTTTCTTGAGATGATGATTCCAAAGGATATAAATACTAATCTATGAATACATATAGATTCGATGGTTTATTTATGATATAGTGTGTTATTTTCATGTCATGGTATTTTTTTCCACTTTATCAGGACATTCAATAGATATAATACAATTCATAGAATCCAGAAAAAGAGTGTATCACTTGGTTAATTCATTTTTTTACCGCATATATTGATATGGATGGAATTATATACATGGGATTCATTAATTTCTTTATTTTATGTTTTCAATGGGAGTGCTAATTATATATTTCCTTGTTGTGATTATATTGTTCTACTGAACATTCATAACATCAATGAATGCATTAAAAAATAATAATAATTGTATTCACCATTCATGAATGAATAAATAGACTACCTAATCCCACATAGTTATCAGGATAAACCATAGTCATTATGATGGCATGTTTTCACCCTTAATCTCAATATAATACAAGTTGTTTTCACGAGTTATCCTTGCCAAACATTGAAATTTCTTCTTGATTAAAATGATTTCATTATAAAATGTACATTGTATATTTGAAGGTATGATATGAGTTTATTAGATAATTCATTCCTATATGGTATTAGTAGGTTTCTATTATCGACATTTACTATCCATCGTACAATATTTCCCACACCTAATGTATCATTGTGTCCCCATTAGGTAATTTTTGGGATTCTTCTTCAAATATATTTTAAATGTGTGGTGTTTTTAAATATTTCCACCATGATATTGATTCATTGGTCCTATAAAATTAAACATAACTCCATTCATCCTATATCCAGACACTAGTGTCCCGTGAGATTCAATGTTATACACATTTAATTTGACGGAACAACAAAAAAATTCATCATTATTTTCAAAATCTTGAATCGAAAAAAATTCATCAAATCCACTTCATCCCAAAAAATAATTATAATCGTTAATTTCACAGTCATGAAAAATATGGATACGTATGATGCATGACTTTTTATTTTAATCACATACTACCGAATTTATTCATTATAATTTTTTTGAGTCTATAATATTCCTTGTCCATTTTATGTCAAAGATAAAGAGGAACATATTCATCCAAAAAAATATAGAAAACATCCAAATAAATAACTTATTATTCATCCATGGCCTTTTATTTGTCAATTTCATATATTTATTAACTTCCACAACACATTTAGCATCCTCCATGATAATCACATATTCAGAAAATTGAGGGATAAAGATGATATTTTAAATAGATTTATTCATCATTTAGGTGATTAATCGATCATAAGATCTGATGAATTTTATGGGACATTGTCTAGGAATTTTATAAATTAAATTATATCCATTGTTAAGTGGGGTTGGGGTTTCCCACTAAATAATGACTCTATTTATAATAAGATATAATGAAGAATTTATTTTATTAATGTTCTTGACTACTTATCTATATAGAACGAATATATCATTTCAGAAGTCACTGCATAAATAACATCATAATTTTGACTTGATTCCTCTTATTTCCTTCAATTGACTAAAATAAAATAGAAAAATGTGGTTCACATTTTTCAGAACCACAAATATTATAAATGGGAAAATATTAATATTGGTGATTTAACTAAAAAATAACATACATTACCTATCCTATGAACTTATATGATTAATTTGTGGTTATCCATTGTATATTCATAACATAATATTTTAGGGACACTTTTCTTCCCATTTCGATTGTTTATACAAATAGTTTGAATTTAAAATTGAATATACCTAGAGAGTTTCAATTTTGTATTATATCAAAAAATCATTTTTATGAACCCCGTGATGATTTAGATAATACCCAATGTGAAATTTTATGTGTGATATTCCCAACAAAAAATATTTCCAGAGACACATCCACTTTTAGAATTCAAACTATCATTTTACTACATGGATACCAATTTCACTATATTTTACCATAATTTAGGAATTTTTAGTTGGGTTATTATTATCCTAATAGATTTATCATGTTTTTTCTTATCCTAATATCGAAAAATAACACCATCATTATCATATACCATATATGAACATCAATATCATTAATAAAGACTAATTCATATTTTTTTACATAAATATAAAATTTTTTAAATTACAAAAGTTATTGAGGCCATGTATATTATTTTAAATACATAAATATCATAATAACGTGAAAAATGTGTACAATAATATTAATTAATGTTTTAAACCATTCCCTAATATTCCATCGAATTCCTAATCATATCTGGTATATCATAATGTCGTACAAAAAACATGGGGTGAGATAAAAATACCTATAATTAATTAATCATTGAATAACATAGTGAATCTAATAGATGTAAGTCAAGAAGAATATATTGTTTTCAAAAATGGTTTAGAATAATATACTGAATATCAAAATGTGATATTAGATAACATAATTATAGAATTATAAGAATGTGGCAACAATATAACACATGATATATTAAGCACAATTCAAGGATAACCACTTATAAATTATATCAAAATTTACATATGATAAACTCTAATTTCAAATTAAATGTATGTAATGAGAATAAAAAACAGAATGCATTGGAGGGATATTAAATTTCAGTCCCATAAATCGCATTCATATAGTGTACATGTATTTTTTCCACATAGATCATACCCTATATGGATGACACTCATCACCTTTTATCCCATGATTATGGTGTGTGGGATAAATACATGGGATTACCCAATCAATTAAAGTTAGTAAAATCTGGGTTAAAACCATTGAGTTCAAAATTGTGTGGGTATATGCATTCCAAATGTTTGGAGTGGAAAATTATGAAGTAATTTCTTCATCATTATGGGTGTAAAAAATGTTTTATGGAATGGATTGATTTGGGTAATATATTTATATCATTACATGGGAAAAATATCAATATAAAATGGATGTGTAAATACATTATCGAAAATGAAAAAAATGTAAATAAAAAAGTTATTACTCCCAGAATGTTCTTTGATATATGGGAGGGTGGAGAATTATTGTACATTGAGAGGGAACATACAAATTCTAGGAAGGATTCTTTAAAGGAATAAGATAAACATATTATAGATTCATTGATATATAGGGAGATGAACCTCATTATAATTTGTTACATAGTGAAGATGAGTGGGAGAATTTGTGGGTACATAAAACAAAATAAAATGGAATTTATTCTAAATTTTTGAACACTGGTTTTCGACTATATATAATATAATTATAAAAATCCCCCACATTGGACAAGTTTTTCCATTATTACAAATAATGAGAAGTGGATTAAGTAATTTTAAATGAAAAAATATAAAATTTACAAATAAATATCTCAATGATTTGGAAGTTAGACAATTCTATAATGATATTATATTAAAAAATTAAAATATAATATATTTATTCAAGGATTATGTAATGGATTATATATATTTTAAAACAACACCAATTGAAAATTGTGTTAATGTATATATATATATATTCATGTATTAATTTTATTTAATTTGATAAATCATTTTTTAGATTTTATGATGTCCTAAAACATACCTTATATGTATATCATGTATCATTTTTATCACATTTAGTGATTACAAAAAAATGAATGCTGAATTAAAAAGATATAAAATTATACATTAGATAATTATGAGTTACTTATTAAAAAAATAATTTGTATATTACAATAATTTTATTTCAAAAATTATAATTTATGATATTAAATAAAAACTATTATTTTCAGAAAATATTGGACTTTAGAACCCTAATAATATTATATTCCCATATAAAACATACATTATAATTCTTTAAATTATATTATCTATAATACTAAAAAAATTAATTTAATAATAAATAATTTCAAAATAAAATTAATTTCAAATATTAATATATCATTCCATTGTGTGTATTTATAAAAACAATAAATTTCATAAAATAAAACATTAGTTTCAACATAACAGTATCTATTTTTTTATCAAAATATTTTTACAATCATTTTTAAATTTAAAATAATTTTTTTAAAATATTAAAAACAAAATATGTTATAAAATATAAAAACACATACTAATATTATGGACGTACACAACCTCTTATTTCACTATATTACTACCAAATGGTAATGTACCTGGTGGGGGAAAATTCATTGGGTGGTTCAGAAAACAAGACTTTTGTCACAATTAAGATATGGTTTAATATCTCCCATAAATGGTTTTGATAGATCATTTATTGTTGTATCTAAGCATATTATTTGTTAGTGGAAATACTTGTGATTTAATATCCAATTAAATCCATGATAAATTGGCATCGTCGGGTATGATCCATTGGGGTGTTGTTATTGCATCTTCCACATATATCAGTTATTAATTTTCATAACACATAATATATTCAACTCATAATGGTCACTATACAATGGATATATTAACAATGGTTAGTATGCTTAATGGTATTTTAAATATAACCATTCATATTTTATAATTTACCAAAATAACTATATTAGTTCACATAGTTTATAGTAATTAAAAAATTTATAAATAATTTAATCAATCAAAAAGTGAAATTCAGTTTTAGTTGTTCAGGTCATTATAGTAGAGACAATGTACCCCTTATTTTATTTTGGGCTCACTAAACCATCCTCAATATTCCCTGAAAATTTTTAAATCTTAATTATTTGTTTGATACCAAATTTATTATTTTACATTGGTGGTTAACCTAATAGGACACCATCCAAATGGCATTACATTCTACTTAACTCTCTTGGGGATAACTCAACATGTCACATCCAACTTTAAATTCCTAAATATTCTAATAGAAGATTATAACACCCAATACTATTATGTGGTGATGCAAAATACTCTCAATGTATTATCTAGTATCGTAGACCTGTATAATGTCATAAAAACAGATGTAATGAGATTGTAGCCTCTATTACATACACATAAGCATTGTTGTCATCCATAAAAGTTATAATTTTTAATAATTCACCTTCATACACTCATATAAAATTCTCACATATATCTATGTGAATGATTTCTTCTTGATATGTGGCCCTCTCATCTTTTATAATAATTTTTTATCTTATTATTTTTTAATGATGCTATACATCGAGGGGTATCATCTTAAAAAAAATTAATCACCCTTCATAATATTTTTTTTCAAATGATTTTTGTTTAATGGACCATGTTGGTGATTCCAATAGTTGGTGTAATACGATTCTTGTGAAAACAATTTATTATTTTTGGTTAACATGTGATTTTCATAATCCAATATTTAATGTCTATTTTTAGGGGTTCAATAAAAAATATCTATTATAAATGTAAAATTATCAAATTTTAGATAATATTTATCTAAAATATATCCATTCATATACTATACATAGAAATTATGTTCACTGATAAACATGGAACTTAATATTAATTATTTATAGAGGAAATCCATCCAAACTGAAATGTGGGATATCAATGTGCTATATTTCTCTTTTAGTATCTCAGATATCCACTAAACTATTATCAATATTCATTAATCCAAAAGGTTATATTATTTGGAGAATGATTTTTGAAAAAAATTATCTTTCATAATGATTTTATAAGAATGGATAGGTTTCACAAAATAATGATTATGTATAAATATATTCATTTCAACATAAATAATGCATTGATTATATTACACTACCCTTTATAAAATAATAAATCCATACTTAATTCTCTTATATATCTTCCCTTGGGATCATTCATCTATTATAACGGTTTTATGAAGATACCATATCATTAAAAAATTACATAATCATTTTCAAAAAAAATTTACATTGATTTATTTTATTTATCACCAGTTTTTAGTGAATTATGAATTTATTCTCTTGGAAAATAAAATTTATGCGGATTAGTAGTATCTCCTCCATATATTTGATGTCGAGAATAATGATAATTATTCTAAGTCATTATGTGTGTGGGTTGATAATGTAGTATGTTGAAACTTCTATGGGTATCATGAATCCTAGAATTTCAAAATTCGTCACTCTTCTAATCAGTATAATTACAAAAGGTCCAATTAAAACTCTATATCCATTCATTCTATCAAGAATTATATGGGTATTTTACACATCTCTTGTCTAGAATTCACTGGATATAGATCACATAAATGTGATAACATGCTGTTAAGAAACTTGTTTTTGTTTATGATCAAGAGAATTATAGTAATTTTTTATTACAAATTTAATTTAGTTTATTAATGAATCATCCATATGATTCCATATGATATTTATATAAATCTGAATCACATCCACTATCTAATTTGTATGAATTTGTAATTCTAGTTCATAAATATTTGTGGGCATAATATAATGTGCAACTATATATACCATACAAACAATATAACACCAATTAATATCTTATCATTATCCAAGATAGATCAAATTAAGAGTGATGTAGTTTTTTTCGTGAATTTTTTTAAAATAAATACAAAATTATATTATTAATTTGTCATTATTATATGATACAATGTGGATAAATAATTAAATGAGTCTCCCATTATTTTTTCATTTCACAATACTACTGTACATTAGATTTTGAATATTTATTCAGTAAATAATTCTATTTTTCATATTCACTATATCTATTTCTAAATACCCTACCAATGTCCCAATGAAATTGTATATTGTTTTTAGTTAGGCACTTTTTCAAAAAAACAAACTCTAATAAACTATATTTATTCAATATATTCCCTATGACAACATAAACATTATTGTCTCTATCAAATTATAATTAATAATATTACGAAGAATATGAAAATTACCCTTCATTCGTAGTTTTTTATGTTGACCCATTACAGTTAATAAGAATCGCCGTTAATTTAATGTACTCATAAATATGAAAAAACTAACAAATTAACTATGGTTTCATCTGATATTTGAATATGGAAGGCATTTTATGATTCAATATTTAAATTGAGGGGTTTTTACATAAGTTATATAAAATTAATATATTTTTATTCATCACATTCTTTATACTATTATGATGAATATAAACAATTAACTAATCTTTCTGTATATAATAATATCTTTATATTAATTTCAATTCATTTTATATTATGATTACAAATAGTTAATATATCTTGCAATATTGTGTTCAATCACATAATTATAGTATTAATAATATAAGAAAATAAATAATTATTCCTTTCTCTTTAGATGTTCTCTCTCGATGGCTCTCTCTCTCTCTTATTATGCATTCTTCCAACTACATCCTATTAGTGACATTGTAGAATGAATTTCAGGGTTTTTGTTACTTGTTATATTTTTCCATATCTCTGAAATTGTTACCATTCAACATGGGATGATCTGTTTATTTTAAATGTCACTTTTTTCATTCTACATTATCTTATTATTTGATTGAACATAATCCATTTTATTAATCTTTTAATGTATTAATATTTCAAATGTCTACCATTTTTGAACTTTAATGTTCATAGACATTTCTATTAATAATCCATATATACTATATATATATATATATTAAATATCATCTCATGTGTCATCATAAGAGGTTACATCATATTTTTTCTGATGATCATTACATCCATATGGTGTGTTAGACCATCATTTTTCACATGGAGTTCATTGGGTTCATTATTTACTCATATTTTTTGCATCATGGAGTTTTTATAATTATTTTTAGTTCTAATATATATTTATATTTTATTGTGGTTATTTAGTGATTCTAATTTTATTCTCATTAGGGTTTCCCTATCATTCATTGGATTCCCATGTTAGTTACATGTTCTCAGTATGATCCCATTCATGTCATTATCAGTTGAAATATGATGTCTGATTCACTTCAGAAATGATTTTTGTTATATATATTTTATGTTATGGATAATTTAAACAATTTTATATTTTTTAAATAAATTTTCATTTGAATTACCATATTGAATCAGTCTAGTAAAATTTTGTTCTTTATTTCATTCACACTACTTTTTTTAATGGACTAGAAATTTACAAGTGTGTTCCTGGACTAAAATTTAATAATTATGACATTTTCTTGGATCAATAGATTTAAAATAATTTGTGGCAGTATAGATAATATTTTTTACAATTTTTTCTTGTATTATAATTTTTCTATATTAAATTTTTTCATGAATTTTCATTGGTGTATCCCTTGTGGTGTTTCATTACCAGCATTGTAACAACCGAGACTTCTATGAGAAATATTTTGTTTTTATGTTATATAAATCATCAAAGGAATCTTTCACTACACACAACAATAGCTTGGCTTGCTTTACACGCAACTGTGGCCTTCCTCGATATCTTGCGTCGTACGCAATACCGAGTTTCACTAAAAAACGATATGACTATTATTAAAACTAGCCTTTATGAATAGTAATAACCACTTTTTGAAATTTTGTAAATTTTATTTTTCCAAATGGACTTCATGTTTGGATTCAGAATGTCGAAATTAGCTTGGGGTGAAATTTTGGTACTTTTCAGATAACATTCATATTCTGATGATTAGTGAAAATTATTAAATTTCAATTAAAAACTGCTTTTTTTAATTGAAATAATTAATAGTGATAAATTATTAATATGAGTGGTTTTAAAGTATATTTAGAATATATTTTTACAATTTAATACAATGTTGTTCATTGGATGTAATTTCACATTTAAACCAGACATAAACAAGTGTCAATCTTTTGATAGTTATTATCTCTTAAAAACACGCTATTTGTTTTGACAACAGAAATTAATTTTTAAATTAGTTAATGTAACTGATATGTTTTTAATTAGGTAAAATAAAAATCATTTGTTAATTCATAATATCAAATATATCTTAGGCCTAATATTTGGTATTTTTCTGGAAACATTCATTTTTTGATGAATACTGAAACCACTAAGTGGTAGTTAAATAACTGAATTTTTTTCATAAAACTTTATTTTACCGCATTTGTGAGAGGAATACCGAAAATCTGAGAGACACGGTCAATATCAAGGACTATAATGTGGTTCAATGAGATGAAATTTTTTTTGGTGAATAGTAACTTTTTACTTTTTTTACCACGGTTAAAAGTAAATAGTGTAGTTAAGGGTAAAAGTGATTCTATTATTACCCTATCACATGTCCTAATTATATTTGATAAGTGTAATTCGACCAAAAACAACCTCAGAAATAAAATATGACAATTTAGACCCACTTGGATTAGATTAGGACATTTATTATCAATTTATTTAAGAATAGTTAAAATAGTTAAAATCCAAGTTTAATAACTAAAGAATTTTTAATATAGGGGCATACATAAGATAAATTAGACTATAAATATTAATTAGAAATTTAAAAATATTTCCTACATAATTGTATTTTATTTGTAATTTTTAGACTTAGAATAATTTAATTTATTTATGATACAATGATGATGCAGTAATTATCTTATTAATGAAATATTGACATAATTGATGTTATAAATACCCAAATAAATGTAATTTGAGACTTTTTATGAATTAAAATAATTTTTATACGTTAATATGACATGTTATTATTGATTTAATTAAAAAATTTAGAACTAATCATTCTGTTATGATTTTCAGAAAAATCAATTACCAAATAGTGTCAAAATTGACATAAAATAGTTTTAAAAACAAATAATATATTATTAATTGTTATATATTTCCTAAAAATCTATGGTTCAGCCACATGACGTAGATATGTTTATATATATTAATAATAAACAACTTGGGGTTCTTTTGGATTGATATAGTAAGTGTATTAAACTTATACTGTAAGAAAACAAGAAGACACGATAAAAGTTAAATTATCTAACTTAAAGTTAAATCTAAATGATAAGGTTAAAATTGATACCTAAACATGTCTAAATTATATTGGATGAAAGGATTTCAACCCATCCCAACCTTATCTTAGAAATATATCAATTTGGAGCTATTAAAAACCGAATTTGACTTTATAATAAAATAATATTTTTAGATATTCCAAAGGTTCCCCTCTCCTCCATTATAAAAGGGAACCTCCTCCCTCTCTTCCTCACACCACTTTGAGCCTTAAATCTCCGCCAACCCCTGCCAATATTTCCTCTTAACTTCCCTAGAAACATCCTAGAGGTCCTGGTCTTTTCAAAGACCAATTTTAGTGCCCTAAAAGGAGGTCTCAAAGAGGCGCTTCAAAGCAGAGGTAATGCTCGTTACCGATTATTTCATCTTTATTTCTTCTTCCAATTCTTCTTATTTAGTTGATTCATTATGAAGTAATAACATCCGTATCACTCATATAATGATATTTTATTTTAATTATGAAATAACCCTATTTCACCATCTATCCAGCCAACGGAAAATGAAATCACTATGCGTGCGTACGTACGGAATACCGTCTCCACGTCGTGGTGTAATCTATTTTCCACCTCCACCTTACTCAGATGGGAATAATGGTGTAAATAATAACTATATATGAATATTTTAAAGTGATATTGATTCTAAAATAGTATAAATACACTCCAGTACAATTCCATGATCATGGGAACGATATCATCGCTCGTGCGTACATACGGAATGCCGTCTCCACGATGTGATGCGACTTGTTATACGTGATCTTCATTGCATAATGATTATATAAATGATTTGAGTGAATTAATATGATATATATTACACTAATACCATTCTGTAAATGAGGTATCTATAACCAAAAAATAAAAATAAGAATTTATTCGACAAAACGCGCATAAGAACAAAATGTAATAAACACCCGAATAACAAGTAGTAATGAAATATTACTAATAAGAAGATAAGAATATGACTATATATGATATCATAAAAATAATTATGATTCTTCAATAAGTCAATAACATTATTTGAATCATTATATAGGAGGTTTAGAAACTTACGATGAAAATCGGTCCTAAGGTAAGGAAAAATATCACAATCTTATTTTATCCGACATTGTTTATAATTTGGTATTTAATGGGGTGTATTTTATCATCCAAATCCATGTTTCCTCAATATGTAATATTTTTTCCATCCACCTACAATATTATAAATCCAATTTTACCCTTCAGTGAGTTTTTAGTAAAAGATATAAAAAAATCTTTTGTCGTTTTTCGTACGAGGTACTTTTTGACTTTTCCGACAAAAGTACGGGAGGAATGTTTTTTTAACTTATACAGCATGAATGGATTTTTATAACATTATTTCCAAGAAGCTTCCTTTACATGTTTTCATGTTTATTTTTAATCAACTTCTATTAGATTATAATTGTATGACATGTTAATAAATGAAAAGTTTTTTTGAAGTAGAAAGTATATTTTCCTCAAGAATGGAGTTCAAGTGTTTTATCAAAATTATTTTCCATCTATGATAATATAGGGTAATGTTTCTATCACTATTATTAGTTTGATTTTATTATTTTGTGATGGAATTATTTTTATTAATTCCTTTATCTTATATGAATTGTTTTTTGATGTCATGATGGTTAAGAATCCCATTTTTATTACATGGGTTATGCTATAATGTATGGTTTATGATTTTGTGGCACACATAAGAATGGTATCATTATGAGATGCGTGGGACCTATATCTCCCTCCAATGCATTGGGTAAAGATTTTATATCTCATGGGATAGACATGGATGGAACGACAGGTTAAACCGGTTCAGTGAAACAGGACTGAAACGAGGAGTGAACTCGGTTCAGAAATGGACTTTGTCCACAAAGATAGTCTTGGAAATGAGTATTGACTAATAAGAAATTATTATCTATGATTATGTGTGTATGCCACAAAGTTTCATGTTTTAAGTTATTATTATTGGGATTTCATTTCACTACTATGATTTATCCCATGTTATGAAATTATGCTCTCTTTTACAGGTTAAGATTTCCAAAATGTTATGTTCTTATGAATATGATGTGATTGATATTTCTTTTGTTTACCCTTACTGAGATTTTGAGTTCACCCTTTTGTATGTTTTCTTTCCCCAGGTCAGGAAGAAGGTTATTAAGTAATATATGCCAAAAGAGACAATAGATATTATGAAATAAATGGGAGATAGTGTAGACACTTTATGAACCAGCTGTTTCTGTTTCCAAATTTCTAAAGACACTATACCTATACGGTCCATTCATGGTTTTGTTATATGTTGTAATATGTATGCTTCAATTTTGAAGTAATAACAATGAATGTAAAGTATGGGTCGTTATAGTTGGTATCAGAGGAAAGTAATAGTCTACCTTTGGAAACTAGGATGTGAAAGCCTTAGTAAGAACCCAAAAGATAATTCTAATCATAGAACACAATCTTAGTGTTTTATAAATGACCATGAATAACCTAGGATAAGACCATAAGTGTGAAATTTTATTCTTGATTATGTGCTTTTCCTATTATAATTAGTGTTGCTCACACTATTCTTCTTGGTTTAAGTCAATGGCTGGAACCCGAAGGAACCGTGTTAATGCAGAATGCGATGGGAAATTAAATGATTGTCCCCCTAAGGAACCAAACGTTATGGGAGATGGAATTCAAAATCATGTATCCAGGCTCACACAAATTTCTCAAGATATGAATCATGCAGTACTTCCAAACAAGAAAAGGAAAGAGCAACATTCTGTTGAATCCTTCATGAGGTAGCGTCCACCTTCTTTCAGCGGGTCTACTAATCTATTAGTTTCTGAACAATGGATTAGTACTACTGAAAAGATACTTCCAGTTCTTCAATTTTCTGAACATGATAATGTCATCCTAGCAGTGTATCGTTTGGAAAGAGATGCTGATCAATGGTGGAATCTTATTAAGAATACGTGGAAAAGGGATGAAATTGAGTCCATGGAATGGTATGAGTTCATGAATTTATTTTTCACTATGTACATCCTTCGTATTCTCCGAACAAAGATAGAGAAAGAGTTTCTTGAAATGAAGAAAAAGGATGATGAATCTGTTGGTACCTATGACGAAAATTTTACATGCCTTGCAAGGTACGCTTCTGGTATTATTATCCAACCAGAGAGTAAGATCAATCGATTATTTTGTGGCTTAAAACCAAGTCTTCGATGGGCCTTAACTATAAGGGACTTCAATAGCTATGTGGAAATCGTTCGATGTACCCTCAAAGTTGAGATGGAGATTGGAGTAACCCATCAGTCATATGGGTTTGATAAGAAGAGGAAAATGGAATTCAAAGGAAAATCTAAAGAGCACACTGAAAGGAAGATGAGATTTCCCTTATGCTCAAAATGTTGAAAGAAACATGGAGGGAGTTGTCTTAAAGGGACACATAAATGTTTCAAATGTGGAAAGGAATGTCATCGGTCATTTGAATGCCGCAATGATGGGAAGAAGATGTCTAATGATGCAAACAACAGAAGGGACACATAGAATGAACCTACTACACATCAATGTTTCAAGTGCATGGAGATGCGGAATTATGCCAATAAATGCCCTAATCCAATGGTTGTTGATGATGATCGACATCAACAAAATCTTAAGGCTAAAGACAAAGGAAAGTCACATGCAATTTCTATCAGCGATGTGGAGTACGATAACGATGTGGTGAAAGGTACACATACCATCCACTCTAAAGTAGCAAATGTTTTATTTGATTCTGGATCCACCCACTCATTTATTTATGAAGATTTTTCTAAGGGTATCACCTTATTACCTCAACAATTAGATGTTGAGTTAGCTGTGACAACACCTCATGGCACAACAGTCACATCAAAAGTTTATAATTCTTCCACGATTGAAGTTTGTGGGAAAGTGCTTCCTACAAATATTGTGATCCTTCCTATAGTGGAATTTTATGTGATTCTAGGAATGTATTGGCATTATTTATTTGGAGCTCATATAAATTTACAAAGAAGGGAAGTCATATTTCATATTCCAGAACAATCAATGATCATCTATCGATGCAAGGATGAACATATCCTTCCAGTGGAAATTTCTTCCATCTTATGGGTCTTGATTCCACTGAATGAAGGTTATTTATCTCAAATGGTTTGTGCGAAACACACAATTAAGAATATTACAATTGTACAGAAGTTTGATGATGTCTTTCCATAGGAATTGTTGGGTCATACACCAAATCGTGATGTTTAGTTTTCAATAGAACTCGTACCGGGTGCTTTTCCTATTTCAAAGACACCTTATAGAATGGCCCCAATTGAGTTGCAGGAATTAAAGAAGCAACTCCCAGAGAATCTTGATAAGGGATTCATATTCCCTAGTGTGTCACCTTGGCGAGCACCTATTCTATTTGTTAATAATAAAGATGGATCAATGAGACTCTGCATTGATTATCGAGAACATAACAAGATCACCGTTAAGAACAAATATCCTCTCCCACACATTGATGACTTATATGACAAACTACGCAGAGCTCAATAATTTTCCAAGATTGATCTTCATTCAGGGTATCATCAATTAAGGTTCAAAAGGGAGGATATACCAAAGACGGATTTCCGTACAAGGTATGGACACTATGAATTTATAGGGATGCCATTTGGTCTTACATATTCCCCTTCTATATTCAAGGATCTAATGAATATAGTCTTTAGAGACTATCTTGATCAATTTTTGGTAGTATTTATAGACGATATTATTTTCTATTCAAGGAGAAAGGACGAACATGAAGATCACATGAGAATTATATTGAAGACCCTGAGAAAGGATAAGATTTATTCCAAATTTACCAAGTGTGAATTTTGGCTTAAAAAAGTTTTATTTTTGGGTCACATAATCTCAAAAGAGGGGATATCTGTGGATCCAGCAAAAACAGAAGTTATCGAAAGATGGTCGAGACCAACAAAATTAACTGAGATCCGAAGTTTTCTTGGTTTGGCTGTATATTATCTACGTTTTGTGAATGAATTTTCACGATTATCTAATCCACTCACCAGGTTGACTCGAAAAAGAGTTATGTTTGTTTGGACGGATGAATGTGAAGAGAATTTCAAGGAGTTAAAAAGAAGGTTATCCAGTGCACCTGTGCTCACTCTACCTTGTAGTGAAGAAAGGTTTGTGATCTATAGTGATACATCCAAGAAGGGGATGGGGTGTGTTCTTATGCAAAATTATATGGTGATATCTTATGCCTCACAGCAGTTGAAATTCCATGAGAAAAATTACCCAACACATGATTTGGAGTTAGCTGCGGTAATCATTGCATTAAAGATTTGGAGGCATTATCTTTATGGAGAGAGGTGTGATATTTTTACTGTTCATAAAGGTTTAATGTATATTTTCACACAAAAGGAGCCGAATATTGGCCAAAGAAGATGGTTGGAACTGATTAAGGATTATGACTGCTCAATTCATTACCACCCTGGGAAAGCAAACAAGGTGGAAGATACATGAAGTCGAAAAGAACATGCTGGTTTATCCATGATGAGGATCACAAAAGATCCAATATTTATGGATTTACAAAGGATGGATCTTGGAAGTATAATGGAAGGGGAAAAATCGTATCTTTCTCAAATGAATGTTCAACCATCTATACATTTGATGATTAAAGAGGCACAGAAAGAATATGTAGAGTTACAAAAGAAGGTGAGAAATATTCTTGAATTCAACCTTGATTGTGATGGGATAATAAAGTTCATGAATCAGGTTTGTGTTCCTCCCATCCCAGAATTAAAGAAGGAGCTTCTGGATGAGGCTCACAGTTCTTCATTCACTATTCATCCTGAAAGCACGAAGATGTATAGGGACCTAAAAGAGTACTTCTGGTGGGATGGTATGAAAAGAGATGTTGCTGAATATGTCTCTCGATGCTTGGTTTGTCATCAAGTTAATGTTGAGAGACAGAAGTCTAAGGGGATGTTACAACCATTACCCATACGTGAATGGAAATGGGAAAACATCACTATGGAATTTTCTATAGGACTTCCTAAAACTTCCAAAGGCAATAATGCTATCTGAGTCATAGTTGATCGTCTTAAAAAGTCTGCACACATCATTGCTTTTAGAGAGGATTTCACTTTGGATCAGCTTGCCAGGATATATGTAAAGGAAGTGGTAAGATTGCATGGAGTACCAATTTATATTATATCTGATCGGGATCTGAGATTTACCTCAAAGTTCTGGGAAAGTCTTCAGCATACTCTAGATACAGAGTTGAGTTTCATCACTACTTATCTTCCTCAGACAGTTAGTCAGTCTGAGAGAACAATTCAAACTCTAGAAGATATGTTGAGAGATTGCTCTATGGATTTGAAAGGTGTTTGGGATCAACACCTACCTTTGGTGGAATTTTCTTAAAATAATATCTTTCACTCCAGTATTCAGATGGCTCTTTATGAATCTCTCTATGGAACGAAATGCAGGACTCTATCATGCTGGGATGATGTTGGGGAAAGAAAGATATTAGGAACTGATCTTGTTGAAGAGATGGCAGAAAAGGTCCAATCTATTCAACAACACATAAGAGCATCTCAGAGTCGACCGAAAGGTTATGTCGACAACCGAAGAAAAGACCTAGAGTTTGAAGTGGGTGAAAAAGTGTTCTTTCAAATATCTTCCTGGGAGAGGTTCATGAGATTTGGAAAGAAGGTGAGGTTGAGCGCTAGATATATCGGCCCTTTCGAAATACTAGATCGGGTTGGAAAGATAGCTTACCGATCGGCGCTTCCACCGAATCTCTCTCAAGTTCACGATGTGTTCCATATATCTCTCCTGAGAAATTACATACCCGATCCTTTACATGTACTCAGCTTAGAAGTTGTTCCGCTGGAGCAAGATCTTTCTTATGAAGAACATCCGATAAAGATTCTATATCGTAGTGAAAAAGTCCTACGTAACAAGACCACTCGCTTGGTGAATGTTTTATGGAGGAACCACCAATTAGAAGAAGCTACATGGGAGCTTGAGGATATGATGAGGGAGAGGTATCATCATCTTTTTGTTACAAAGTGAAGAATTTTGAGGGAGAAATTCATTTTAAGGGGGGTAGAATGTAACACCTGATACTTTTATGAGAAATATTTTGTTTTTATGTTATATAAATCATCAATGGAATCTTTCACTAGACACAAAACTATTTTGGCTTGCTTTACATGCAACCACGGCCTTTCTCTATAGCTTGTGTCGTACGCAATACCGAGTTTCACTAAACAACGATATGACTATTATTAAAACTAGCCGTTATTAATAGTAATATCCACTCTTTAAAATTTTGTAAATTTTATTTTTCAAAATGGACTTCATTTTCGGATTCGGTATGTCGAAATTAGCTTAGGATGAAATTTTGGTACTTTTCGGATAACTTTCATATTCCGATGAATAGTGAAAATTATTTAATTTCAATTACAAACAACTTTTTTAATCGAAATAATTAATAGTGATAAATTATTAATTTGATTTTTTTAATGTATATTTAGAATATATTTTTACAATTTAATATAATCTTGTTCATTGGATGTAATTTCACATTTAAACCAGACAAAAAGAAGTGTCAATCTTTTGATAGTTATTTTCTCTTAAAAACACGCCATTTGTTTTGACGATGGGAATTAATTTTTAAAATATTTAATGTAACTGATATGTTTTGAATTTGGTAAAATAAACATCATTTTTGAATTCATGATATCATATATATATTAGGCCTAATTTTTGGTATTTTTCTGGAAACAATCATTTTTTGATTAATATTGAAACCACTAAGTGGTAGTTAAAAAAGTGAATTTTTTTTCATAAAACGTAATATTACCACTTTTGTGAGTGGAATTTAGAAATTCCGAGGGACACTATTAATATCAACGACTAAAATGTGGTTCAATGAGATGAAAATAATTTTTGGTCAATAGTAACTTTTTACTTTTTTTACCATGGTTAAAAGTAAATAGTGTAGTTAAGGGTAAAAATGATATTATTATTACCCTAACACATGTCCTAATTATATTGGATAAGTTTAATTCGACCAAAAACAACCTTAGGAATAAAATATGACCATTTAGGCCACCTTGGATTAGATTAGGACATTTATTATCAATTTATTTAAAGAAGAGCTAAAATAGTTAAAATCAATGTTTAATAACTAAAGTATTTTTAATATACGGTTACACATAAGATAAATTCAACTATAAATATTAATAAGAAATCTAAAAATATTTCCTAAATAATGGTATTTTATTTGTAATTTTTAGACTTAAAATAAGTTAATTTATTTATGATACAATGATGATGCAATAATTATCTTATTAATGAAATACTGACATAATTGATGTTATAAATACCCAAATAAATGTAATTTGAGACTTTTTATTAATTACAATAATTTTATATGTTAATATGACATGTTATGATTTATTTAATTAAATGTTTTTGAACTAATCATTCTTATATGATTTTCACAAAAATCAATTACCAAATAGTGTCAAAATTGACATAAAATAGTTTTTAAAACAAATAATATATTATTAATTGTTATTTTATTCCTAAAAATCTATGGTTCGGCCAAATGACTTATATAAGGTTATATATATTAATAATAAACAACTTGGGTTTCTTTTATCTTGATATAGTAAGTTTATTAACCTTATAGTGTAAGAAATCAAGAAGACACGGTAAAAGTTAAATTATCTAACTTAAAGTTAAATCAAAATGATAAGGTTAAAATTGATACCTAAACATGTATAAATTATATTTGATGAAAGTATTTCGACCCATCCCAACCTTATCTTATAAATATATCAATTTGGAGCTATTAAAACCTGAATTTGACTTTATAATAAAATAATATTTTTAGTTATTTCAAAGGTGCCCCTCTCCTCCCTTATAAAAGGGCACCTCCTCCCTCTCTTCCTCACACCACTTTGAGCCTTCAAGCTCGGCCAACCACTTCCAATATCTCCTATCAACTTTCCTATAAACATCCTAGAGGACCTTTTCTTCTTCAAAGACCAATTTCAGTGCCCTAAGAGTAGGTCTTAAAGAGGCGCTTCAAAGAAGAGGTAATGCCCGTTACTGATTCTTTCATCTTTATTTCTTCTTACACATCTTATTATTTAGTTGTTTCATTATGAAGTAATAACATAATTATCTCTCATATAATGATATGTTACTATAAGTAGGAAACAACCCTATTTCACCATCTATCCATCCAACGGAAAATGAAATCACCACACGTGTGTACGTACGGAATAGCATCTCCCCACCGTGGTGTAATCTATTTTCCACCACCACCTTACTCGGATGGGTATAATGGTGTAAATAATAACTATATATGATTATTTTAAAGTTATATTGATTCTTAAATAGTATACATACACTCCAATACAATTACACGATCATGGTAATGATATCATTGCTCGTGTGTACGTACGGAATACCGTCTCCACGATGTGATGCGAATCGTTATACATGATCTTCATTGCATAATGATTATATAAATTAATTGAGTGAATTAATATGATATATATTACTCAAATAACATTCTGGAAATGATTTATCTATAACCTAAAAAGAAATAGAAGAATTTATTCGACAAAACACGCATAAGAACAAAAAGTAATAAACACCCGAATAACAAGTAATAAGGAAATGTTACTAATAAGAAGCTAAGAATATGACGATATATGATATCATAAAAATAAGTATGATTATGGAATAATTCAATAAATTATTTTAATCATTATACAAGAGGTTCATACACTTACGAAGAAAATCTGACCTAAGGTAAAGGAAAATATCACAATCTCATTTTATCTGAGATTTTTTATACTTTGGTATTTACTGGGGTGTATTTTATCATCCACATACATGTTTCCTCAATATGTAATATTGTTTCCATCCACCTAAATTTTTTTTAAATCAAATTTTACCCTTCGGTGAGTTTTTAGTAAAAGATATAAAAGGATTCTTTTGTCATTTTTCATACGAGGTACTTTTTGACTTTTTCGACAAAAGTACGGGAAGAATGTTTTTTTAACTTATACGGCATGAATGGATTTTTAAAATATTATTTCGAAGAATATTCATTTAAAAGTTTTCATGTTTATTTTTAATCATCTTCTTTAATTTTAGAATTGTATGACATGTTAAGAAATGAAAAGTGTTTTTGAAGTAGAAAGGTTATTTTCCTGAAGAATGGAGTTCAAGTGTTTTTGCTGTTGCACTCTGGTTTGGGATATTTTTTATGCATGATTTTCCTTTTTAGATTTCTATATATCTACACTGTTGTATGGAGGTGTTTGTTGGTGCATGTGTATAGGTACTTTAGGATAATGACTCCCATGTGTGTGGTATAATACTCGGTGCTAGTTGCTAGCCCCAGAACTTTTGAAGGCGGGCTTGGGGAGTTGTGGCTCGAGACCCGTTGGGTCGGGTCGTGACGGAGTGGTATTAGAGGAGGTTCCACTTTGGGATCTCAGAGCGTAGCTGGTCTAGCTATGACTTTGGTTCGGGATGCATGCCTACTGTGTTAGGATGTGTCAAGTTTGGCTTTCAGTCCAGGGACTCCAGTGTTGGTGCGGTGGTCGACGTATCCATACACCAGGACTCTAATAACCTGCAATTCAACTCGGGACATTCGTACACTGGCCATAGGGACATAATGGTACATGAAACATATAGGACTGGGTTTTTGGATTTTTCCTTGTCCTTCTCGAGTCAGTTCTCCAGATATAATCATTTATTTTGGGGCGTCTTGGATGAATTTCAAGATGCCTCCCCGAAAACAGCTAGTGTGGGTTCCGTAGCAGGATTGTTGTGACGATCCGCCCCAGGAAGAAGCTGTGGAGCATGGCACAGGTTCTATGGTTGCACCTCTAGGTGGCCAGCCAGTTGAGCCGCCACCTGTCAAGCAGTTGGTTGTGCCGGCAGTGTAGGATGAGGTTGCGTGCAGGCTGAGTGCTCTGCACGAGTTCCAGAGGCAGCGACCTCTGAGGTTTCGGGGTGATCCAGACCCCTAGGCAGCTGATGACTGGCTTGAGGTAGTCACCTGAGTTTTCCGCTTAGTGAGGACACCCCCAGATCATATGGTGGTTGTAGAGGCGAGCCTTATGCTTGGTTCGGACGGGAGATAGTGTAGTTTGGTGAAGCTGTCCCATGATGAGGAGACTCTCGCATGGGAAGAGTATGAGCCTCTCTTCAGGGAAGAGTTCTATCCTGTGCCGCTGAGGTCAGTGCGGATTCAGGAGCTTCTGCAGCTTCGGCAGGAGAGCCTGACTGTGTCGGAGTACTTGATGCGGTTTACAGACCTGTCATGCTACTCCCTGGATATGGTTTGAGACCAGTTCTTTAGGGCTCAGTCCTTCGAGCTGGGTTTATGTAGGGACATCCGAGCAGGTGTGGTTTCCTTGTGCCTGCCCACCAATGATGGAGTGCTAGAGGGAGCATTGGTGGTGGGGAGTTTTTTGGCTGAGTAGTTTACCCATGTTAGTGTTGGGCATGCGAGAGAGGAGACATTGACATCTGGTAGCTGATGGAAGACACATGGGACTGGGCGTGGGCACCGTTTCAGGAGGCGACCCGGGATGGAGGATCTGAGGCTCAGGGCTCGCATGCCAATTTTGTTCAGCAGCAGGAGAGGCGGTGTTATGCTTGTGACGGTCGGGGACATCTTGCTAGAGATTTTCCGACCCGACAATCCGCAGAGAGGGAGTCGGTCAATTGATCGCTGTGGCAGAGGCATCTTCTCGAGCAAGGAGGTCCGCAGATCGGCGGATGTGGTGGAGGAGCAGGTGCAGTAGGAGGAAATGGTAGGTGGTATCAGTTCCACCACCCCCACCCCCAGGTGGTCCACGCCACGCTCAAGGAGCTAGTGGTCGAGGGCTAGGACAGCTGCATGCCCTAGGGGATGTTGACCCAGAGGATCCACTGATGGATAGAGGTACACTTTGTGTCTTTTAAACTTTCTGTAGTAGTTTGATAGAGGCTGTTTAGCGGTACCCTTTCCTTTCCGTTGCTTTCTTGAGTTTTGTTCAGGGCTTTGGTAAGACCCTGTATGTGTGTTGTTTGGCATGCTTCGAATGCATGAGGAAGAGGGATCCCTCTCCCCACCAAGACACGTTTTTGTGACACGATTAAAACCATGCGGGCGATTCATTACCACACAAAGAGGATAGTATCGAAGTATGGTGGGTGAGTCCCTCTGACTTATGTGTTCGGGCATGGGTGTTTGTGGTCGAACTCGCTTGTGTGCGAGACGTAGTTGAGAGTCCAGGCACTTTCCTTGTGCTTAGGGCTTTTCGGGGATGAAAAGTTCTAAGGGGGGGGGGGAGGATGTAGCGACTCGGGTTTTGGGCCATGTCAGACGTTGTAATATTTCTACGAATAATTCCAGATCTAGGAAAGAAGACGACGTACGATTCCGAGGCCCGATGTGCCCGAAATTAATTTTATAAAAATATTAAGTATTTTTTAAACTCTACATGTGGCAGGGGTGTGATATCTCCTAAACAGTATCTCAGAACAGAAATCTGAGGGCACAGATGCGTCCGTAATGTTCCGTTTACCCTATGGGAGGTGTAAACATTGCGGGTGTGGGCCTACGGTGAGAAATGCCACCAGGGTCATTTTCGTAATTAAGTGGAGAAGTTAGTGTGTGAGCGTCGACTCGAATTACTTCTGAATGAAGTCTCGGATGGAAAATATGTGTTCTCTATTGCGTTCATAATGGTGGGTTTACCCTAGGGGTTGACCTTACCTTTTTTTTCATCAGGCGTTGGGTCCGAGGCGGGCTCGGCGCCGGCAGGCGCCTGATATAAATATCAGCACCCCCCCCCCCCCTTTATCGTTCCTCTCGGTGTTCTTCGTCGTTCATCGTCACCGATCCGCCGAATCGAGCAAACGAAGCGCCCACGATCTTGGAATTCAATGGAGGACATTCCAGGAGTGCGCAACGGATGTTCTGGAGCGTGGATCTAATGTCAATCATCGGTTTTTCGCCCGCGAGGTCAGCGGATTTGAGTTTTAACCCCCGATCCCATTTTTGCTAGATTTTTCTACAAATTGAAGCTGTAGAACTGTAGATTGGGTCCTGACGGTCATGTAGACACATCAGGTTCATAAAACGGACACCCGGGGTGCCCCCAGAGGTCCGCGGAAGATCCGTCGGCGCGACGACGCTGGTCGCCGCCCGACGGAGTGCGGCCGGCCAGCGGCGGGCGGCGGCGGCCTGTCCGGCCTCTTTTATCATATGGGGGTCTTTAAACCCCCGTGTCATGTAATCCAAGAGCCAGATTCACATATCGTTTGCGGAGATGCGACCCTGACGACGAGGCAAACCCTCCGTTGTGGGTTTGAGGGTTTAAAGGTTCGGGGTTGTGGCCTGGGAGCTAGAAACATCGTATAAAATAATATTATTTTATTATTTTACGACTTCGGGCCGTTGTAACTTCCACCCGGAGCGTCCGAATGACGTGATGTTAGTGGCGTTGAGACCCTGGTGGTACAACGAACATTTTGAGTTGGTTTTTGGGTGTTGGGACTGAAAATGGGATGCGGGCCCCACGAGGTCGGGTTTTGGCGATTGAGGAGAAACGCCGCTTTCGCACAAAGAATCTGATTTTGGCGGATGATTAGTCGATACTGTGTGTTTTTCTGATAGGATCGCAAAGGTGTAATCCATTTGATGTGTTTCGGGATCAAGGCATGGGCCCCACCCGAGTTGGCCTTTGGTGAATAGTACATTTTTCACAGGGTGTCCGTTTCGGACGAGTGAGCAGTCGATTGTGCCTGTTTTTTCAAGGGAATCGTCGTGGTATGATCCGGTCAACGGGTTTCGGGATCGTTGAGTGGGCCCCTCATGAGCTAACTATATTGAATAGTGCCTTTATACCTGTGATCTATTTCGGTTGAGTAAACAGCCTATCCTGCGTGTTTTTTCCGCGTGGAACGCGATGGTGGCCTCGGTTTTGGACTTGGAGGTGAGCAGTGTGGCGTTGTTGTGGGTCGCTCGGGTTAGCGGCATTTTGGACTAGCAGTGGTTGATGTTACTCCCTTGGTTCGTTCCCACGAGGTTTCGTGTGGCATCACAACCTTCGTATAGGTTTTTGATCCTCTTGCTGGGATGTTTAAACTATTAGAGTTGTTGCATCACCCTGGTGGGCCCGGAGCGGGATCCTCTAGAATCTTTTCACTAGATCGGGTTCTTGGTATCACTGTGACTGCTTATTCACAGGCGGTGATCTCCTATCTAATAGGCTAACCCCGTAGGGTTTGTAGCATCATCGGGATTATGATCCCCAACACGGTGGGCCGTACTTAGTAGGGTTTTGGTATCGTCGGGTATATGATCCCCTACTCAACATGAGGTGTATAGTAGGGTTGCGGTATCATTGGTTATGTATTCCCCTACTCAGTGCATGGTTTCTGTAGGGTTACGACATCGTCAGTTCAATCCCCTACACCACGAGTTATACTAGATAGAGTTCCAGTATCGTCATGACCACCTTTATATCGGCGATGATCATCTATCTAAGTGATGTGCTTCTGTCAAGCGCCAGATCGGGTTGTGGTATCCCCCAGCGGATCCTGGGTGTGATCCCCTATCTGTGAGAACTTTGTATGCCAGATCGGGCCATGGTATCCCCCATCGGACCCTGGGAGTGATCCCCTATCTGTGAGATCTTCGTATTTTAGAGTGGGTTTTGGTATCCCCTAACAGACCCTAGGAGAGATCCTCTATCCGAGGAGTTTGGTGGTTTTTTTGTTTCGGTGAGTTACCCTCAGTGATGCTATCCGACGAGCGTGATCTCTCGGCGGGGGGGGGGGGGGGGGGGGCGCTCTTGTAGCCAGCCGAGGGTTTTTTACCCCCGACATTCATGGTAACCGACCGGCTTGGCCGGTCGGTGGGTCACCGCGGGACCCCCCCTGTGGGTCCTCCCACCTTGCTCCGACAGCCGAAAGCCTGCTGCCGCTCCCCCGCACCACCGCGGCCATAGGTCACGCCCTTGTCCGATCGGCGCGGCATGACGGCGCCGCGGCCCACCACCGCGGCCCCGATCTGCCCGCGACTTCTTTCAGGTTCTCTGGCGTGGCGCGACGGTGCCGCAACCTTGTTCGAATTCAACGGTGCCGCGCTTCTCCGCCCATACTTCATTTTTTCCTCACGGTGCAATGGCACAACGCTGCCTTGCTCGTGCCACAACAAAATCAAGCATCAAGGGGGGAGGGGGGTTGGCCGTGTTCGTGCGGTCCGACCTCCTGCCGTTATTACGATTACATGCGTCTTAATTAGTAAATGATTAATGGCGACGAAATTATTCATGAAGAAGAAAAATAACCCCTACCTCAAGCATTGTTGATTCATCGTGGAAAATAACGTCGGGGAAGAACGTGACGCGAAAAAGAGAATCATTGGCACTGCGTCGTCGATCTCTGAGGATGGTGTCTCTCACCAGCTGCGGAGAGGAAAGAATACGGTACGTCGAACTCCCCTTTGTGGTGATAGATTTCTTCAACAAAGGCTCGGTGTACTTCGCGTTCTTCAATGAGAAAGAAGATGTTCTTCAAGAGTTAGAGAAAATCCTCTCCAAAATCCTCTCGCACAACCAAACAACAATAATAAAATAAGGGTTGCCTTATTTTATTACTCATGCTAGGCTTTTTAAAATTACAAAATTCAAAACCTAACATACTTAATTAATTGATCTTAGGATATCATATTAATTAGTCCTTCGGTGGAATGAATTAATGTGGGAGATGAGGAGTTAGGGAATTTGGAATATGGGGGCTTGTGTGGGCCCCACCGCCCTCATACACTCACATGGGAAGTTGGGTGGTTGTGGGACACACCCACAACATCCCATGAGAGAATTATACTACCATGGATAAAATAAATTGCACACAATTTATTTTTCCCAACATTTAATTCCCTAATTTTTAACAACTCTTCATGAGCAAACACAACTCCAATAAAGGTCTTCTTAATAAATTACCAGTGCTGTGGTTTCATCAGTGCCTTAGAATTTCAATTTCGAGCACCGGATCAAAAGTTAGAAAAACCCACTCATTCGTTCACTGAACGTACCCAAGATAATTTTCGGTAAATGATTCTGGGCACATCGGGCCTTGGAATCAGGTGGTGTCCAAAACTGCATTCTAGTAAAATCCCAAAGAAAATTAAAAAAAAATTTCCCTTGTTTTTTACGGGTCTTTACACTAATGCCTCCCATGTGTGTGATAGCCTACTCGGTGCTGGTCGCCAGCCCCTGGCCTATTGGAGGCGGGATTGGGGAGTCGCGGCTCATGCTCCGTTGAGTCGGGTCATGACATTGAAAAAAATAAACAAGTGATATTTTTAAAAATTAAAATCATATATATATAGAATTATGAGTGTATTTATGAGAAAAAAATAAAAAAAAATTATTATCCGCTAAAATAATAATAATTGTTATTAATGATCTGAAATTAATTATAATATATTTATAATTTCATCATTGTTTTTTACCATATATGACAAAATCATAGTGGCATTAAGAGATATTATCAAAAGTCAAATATTTTAATCTTATAACACATTGAACCACTAATAGAGAATGAATTTGATGTTCATGTAAGAGAATCATCTATCTGAGTTAAATTGAATAAAAAAATATCTTTTATTATTTATCATAAAGAATGACAAATAATTTTGTCGTTACTAAATATTCTCAAGTTGTATTATTTCAAATTTCTAAAATGTTCTCTCTAATAAAATTCCACAGACATGGATTTGTTCAAGTAGTCAATTATTAGGTCAAAGGATATAAATAACAATTTCCATTACTATATAATGTAAAACATCTTTTATTTTATTATTCAAATACTTATATATCACTTATAACCCACAGAATGTATTCTTTTAAAATTATGAACGAATGCCATGATTTATATTATCTCTGAATGGATAGGAATATCTAATAACACCTAAATCATATAGGAATCACACTATGGGAATTTTTTTGTAATACCATATCGGACATCACCATGTTCAAAAATCAATAGAATAAGTCACAATGTCTTATGATTCTCCAATGACTAATATTCAAACATTATCATTGCCTCCAAAGATAAATTTTATCTAGAATATAGTGAATATATTTACTAATATTTTTATACATTATCATAGTTGAAATTATATATGGTACATTGTACAACATTTCTATGTGACAATTACACTAACAGTTCCATCTTATTATTTTTTAATATAGTTAAAAAAATTAATTGGATTTGTATAAATATTTTAGTAATTAATGGTAAAAAATCATATGGTTTGTGGAGAAAACTCCAATAGTTCTCAACACCACAACATGTGATTAGTACATTTTTATATATAAACTATATATTTTGGGGGTTTAAAAATAATGTAACAAATGACTATCCTATTTTGGACCTCATAACAGTGTGTGATTCTCCTACATCATTACAAAATTTTAATTTCTTAAATAAGGACTATATAATGGCCATCACTGAAAAAATTACCCCAATTTTTTAGGCACTATAAAATTTATATCTAAAAATTGAAATCATATAAAATAAAAATAAATTAAATAAGTGTCTATATAGAGAGATCTTCTATATTCTATGATAAAGAATCTTTTTATTTGATTTGGATAATTAAGTAGATGTTATATTATTTGAGAAAATTAATGGAATTAATTTCCAACATGAAATGAATAATTTATACCAAGTTGTTTAAATATCATATTGTATGATCATAAATCAATAGTTCTGTTTATAATAAAGAGAAACTAGCCAGAATATTTTTATAAGAAATTGAGTCTTATCTGAAATCAATGTTTTTCAAAACCATGTGGATAATTATGAGAAAATGTGTTTTATTATCTATATTTGTATCCTTGTTAATGGAATTTTGACACCATGGAGATAATCCAAACTCATGGCATTCCTATTTCCAAAAAAAATCTATGATGAAAAAAATGGATTTTTGGCATTAATATGTGAATAAAAAATCTAGTTTTCTATCATTATATGTGTAAAATATTAATTTACAAAATTTCGACAGTAATAATAAAATCATCACATATGGTAATTTATTTTCCATGAAGAGGGTCTTGATTTTAGTAACATTATTATTCAATCATATTATGATTAAAATGAATGTGTAAATTTTTTTGTATTATAGAAATATTACCTATAAATAATTATATATCCAGTAATAATTGGAATCAAGACACAATAAATTTTTATTAATATTCATGTACAATAGTCTATTAAATTTTAATGTAATATAATGATGGAATAATGGGGTATTTTGATGAGTAGATGAGGAAATTCAACCATAACATGATTACTTTTTCCTAAAATTAGGTTAATTTTAAGAATATGATGAATGAGATGATTTTGGTTCATCAAAAAATGATATATAGACCCATTTACGATTTCATTGATTAATTGTATCAATTCAAAATTATGTATGGGGAATGGAACTATAAATATGTTATTATAGTATAATGGTGTAAAATATTAACAGATGTACCAATGATAGAAGGACTATGATTCATTATGTAGTTTCCGAATATATATACTTATTTCCAAAAACAATGGAAAATGAGGAGATCATACATTATGACAGTTTGTATTTCTGTCGTTTTTAGGAGTAGGTTAGAGAAAAGACGAAGCAACATATATTGTGAGAATATGAATCAGGAAACATGGTCTCAAAAAATGGTGAATATATATATATATCATTCATTTAAATAATAGAAAACATACCAGTTTTATAATGGTGTTGGGTTGTTTGAGAGAACGTAATGTGACATAGTAATCAAATATATATGGAAATAGTACATAAAAATTACTAATAAATAATGGATGTGGGTCCTATATAATAGGACACAATAATAATTTTAGAGACATGGGGGATATACAAGTTTGATATGTTTGTAAGAGTATTGTGAAGAAGACTATTGAAACTAATATGGATTTTACGTGGTGATAATATCAAAAATGGAATTTTATTTTACAAAGTGGTGTATATCAACATGATGATTAATTTTCAAAGAAGAGTATGTTATCTAATTGTCTCTTGGTTTTCCAATTGGTGAATCATAACAGATGTAAAATTTGATTCCCACATAATATTATCTACTCGTGTATATTTTTTTGGTTTCCTTGAGGACTGTATTAACTCATGGTATATTTATATAGGATAAACCATACATAAATCTTATTAATATTATTATTTATGTAAATAATGTTTATTAAGGGTTATATAAACCATAATTTTTTTAGGATATAACAATATTAATAGAATGAAATTATGTATATGATGTGGTGGCCATTTAATGAAGAATTATGTACTCATGACATAGTTTATGCTCATCCTTAGCGATATATGAATATTTTATCTTACATTATATTTTTATTATATAAATAGAAAGAGAAGTGTGTCTTTTTATATGGCCCTATTATGGTCCCTATAATCTATTTATATTTTTAAATATTTGATCTAACATTTTTATAAGTAGTATAATTGAATTTATTACAGAATAGATATTTGAAATTTCCTTCGAACAACCATTGTTTTCTCTTGATAACACATTTATTCCATTAATTTTTATTCTTATTGATTTATATTTTTCATAATGGAAGAATTTTAAATGATTTATTTTTATAATATTTTGATTTTCATAGGGTAACCATTATTCAAATTTTTCTATACGAAATTATGTTCTCTTGTAGTTATTGTTTATGGTATTGTAATTCTAGCCAAAATAATGTGTTTTATTTTCATGGTTTCCTAAATTAAACTATAAAACCTGGTATTTTACAATAAATATTATACGATATTATTAAATTTGAATGATACATCGTGTGTCATCATAGAAATAATAAAATTAGAGAAACCCAATATGTAGCATAGAGATATATTTTTAGGACAATGGTGAATTTTTTTATCAACAAACATTAATCTAATAGTGATTCTAAATATCATATGGTATGGGACTAATCGAACCATTCTTATTGATGAACCCAACAACTTTATAAGAAACCATTGGTAGAAAAGTTTCACATCTACTATGATTGTACATCTATGACCAAAATATTGATCATAGTTTATGTTTGTTTCTCATAGAAAATATTATAGTCATAATGTAAATACATAAAGATGTCATTTATAAGTATGATATCATGGAATAAAAAATCGATTCTATATGACAGTGGGATAATAGAATATACACAACATGATTTTTTTTGATAAAAATTATAAGGTGGAATTTATGATTTGATAAGAGTTTTTATTACTGGGAAAATATACGAGATCTTGGTATCCCTATATATCAATTTATAATAACAATCAATCCACATATAGTTATTTAATTAGAGAAATGTTTTTATTGGATATGTAAAATTCTAAATTTTAAATACATTGTAGACATAACTACCAGTTCTCATAAATAATGAACTACATTATATATATTTGGGTTTCATAGGGGGGTGAATAAATTAAATTTCCTATAAATAAGTACATCAAATAAAATTTATGATCATGTGAGATGGACTGAAAGATATGTAGTTTATGGTATTATATTATTAAAATCACATCACATCATTTTAGGTCCAATGACAAGAACCACAATTTATGTAATTTGTTTTCATATGACATGAATAGTTTACGAAAAAATTATAATTAATATTGATTATTATTGGATAATAATATGATTGTTTTCATAATATTTTGATTCTTATAATTTCAATTTATTTTAACCAAAACTTACACCAGATTATGATAAATCTAGTAATTAATGTGAAATATCTTCTATACTGTATGTTCTATAATTTTGGGATATGGTAAATCATTAGGATGTTATGTTAAATAATCATCCTTGGGTGTTTTGATATTTTATAAGTTATGAATGTTATGCACAAGGATAATGATGTGTAATTCATCCACCTTCTTTGGCCTAATGGAATACCACTAATTTGGTTTTCCTTTGAGATACTGATGGAAAATATTCATTAAACATTTTCACATATTTTTATTAGGGTACTCAAGAAATTCAATATTCAAATTTACTGTATCTGATTCTATTAACCTATCACCATAATATGTTTGAATAAAATATTTATATAATAATAATTTAGATATTTTCTACCAAATAATTTATTATATGAGTTGTAATTGTAATGATTATACAAGTTACTCTTCTTGGATCTCTTGAATCAAGGGATATTGGCCAAATTAATCTACAACGAAAGAGTAAAGTATTATAAAATAATATCTGGTTAGAATCAATATCTCATATTATATCTTCTCATGTTTGTATGATCATATTTATTCATATTAATTAAATATATTTTTTGATCATAATGGGAAGAGGGATGAATTTATGATTTGGGAGGTCCTTCCACAATTTTGATTAGTTCAGGGGCTAAATTTATATCTATTTATTGAGAATCAAATGGTGCATCACATTTCCTAGAAAACATTGAAACTATATGTGAAAAAATTTATTACTTAGGGATATCTAATATTATTATAATGTAATGAGGTGGTAAAAATATAAAAAATAATTTAGCCTTATTTTCATTAGTACATCATAATAAGGGTGACTATTTTAAAAAATGATATAATTTTATCCTATGGAAAACATCCATAATGATTTTGCAAAGTGAAATTTATTTTAATTTATGGATCTTGAATGTGTATAGTTACTGATAATTTGGATTTAATTTAAAATTTATCATGTTATCAAATTCATTAATCAGAATGAATTAAAAATATGTTTAAACAAATAATTTCCAACTAAAATTGGGAAAATATATTCTTCCGTATATATCAATCTAATATCATTCAATGGTTAGCATGAGGAATATATTGAAATTATCATGAATTTTGTAATATGATAATGGATGGATGATTATGGGATTCTAATTTGGGACTATCCATACTAAATATACATTTGAAATCAAGAAAAAAATCCAAAACTCTGTCATATGAATTAAATGTGGTTGGAAATTCATTTTATGAGTTGTGTTTTTTAATTGTAAGAATTTAACATAAATTTATGATGGTGTGGTTTATAAATATTAATAATCCATAGATAATAATATATTTTTGTGATTGACTCAATCAAGAGTTGGTCCATGAGAACCATGTCAAACATAAAAAATCATTTTTGATGTTATTATGATGGAAACAAAGACTCTATTTCATAAAATTATTTAATCTGAGTGAACATATCACCTCATGGATAACATTGAAAAAGGAAGACGGGTTCTATTTATCAAAATATGATCCCATTTGTTCAGAATGTTCACATTAGAACTCCACATAACTAGTATATATAATTTATTAGGATGAAAAAAATTAGTTCTCCTCTTGAAAATTTCCTTCTTTGGCGGGATATTACACATTTCTACCACTTTTGAGAAGATGTTATCAATTTTTTAATGTTCCCATTAGTTCTCCTACATTGAATTAGAGCTAATTGGGATTTAAAATTTCAATTATTTATCTTCTCGAGTATATGAACTCGTTTTGTGGGTTAAAACACTTTATTTATTTTTATAAAAATATTATATCTTTTATTAGAACAATGACTATTGGTTCTCCTCCATGGTAGATGATCTCATTTAGTGGGTGGATATAAAAAATGATCAACATTAAATGAGGAATTGGTTTTTTATGATACCAATTTACTCTCCTCATGAATATATGATTACATTTAGTAGAATAGTTCCCTTCATCTGTTCCTGAGAAGTGGATATCATTTTTTGGTACAATTATTATTCTATTATTGAATTGGGAATGAATTACATGGGTGGTAAAGCATGTTTTTGGAACCATTAGGGGCCCCTATTTCTGTTAGTCTTACTTTTGTAGTTTTGCATCAAATCATGTGAAGTGATAAACTAGATTGCCTTATAATTGATTCTCCATATGGAACTGGGTTTATGATGGGTTGATTTAGTAATTCCGTATTAATGAAAATTGCATGCTTCCTTTATGGCTATGATTCTAATTTCCCTCCAAAATTTTGGGTAATGTTCAAAAAACATATAAGCGTTTAGCTTGTATTGGAAATGTTTAATTAGATTCAGTGAAATTTTTTAAATAATAATCTTGATGATAACCCATTACTCCATTAATTGGAAAAAATATGATATTAAAGGGTTTAACTTCAATGATTTTTTCCGATCTCATTCTTGATTGATGATTATTTGAAAGAATGATATTTTATTGTATTGGTAGAAGAATAATAATCTTAATCCTAATAAATATTTATGAAATAAATCATTTCCTCCCATTTTTAAGTAAAATTTACTATAGTTATATATATATATATATATATATATAATTTTAATTTTATTATGTGAATATCAAAAATTTATTCAATGTTTTTATACATATTTATTTTTTATTGTTTCACCCGTTGAGGTTTTACCTCTGTTTAATGAATTTAATTTTATTAAAAATATTCTTCATTATTATAAATTCACATTCCATCATGGTATTTTTTGGGATAATATTTGTTACTTACTCATATTGTAATATTTTATTATTATAATTTCTAATTTTTCCTTGCGAATTTATAATTAAAAGTTGAGTGTCATAATATTCTATATATAAAATACATCTTTTTACTCACTAATTTTCTTACACCCACTAGTTTAATATTTTTGAAATGTATTCATTCTCCTTTTTGGATCCAAATTATTAGAGGAATTCATAATGAAGATTCACATCAACTGTAATGCATCATGCTACTAAAATTTTGCGCTAATATATATAATGAACTCATGAAATATTTGAATTATTATTATAATTTATTTTCAACTAAGATATCACATAATTAAAAGATATTGATGTTGTTATTTAGGTATTAGATAATTTTGAAATTTAAACTATTGGATAGATATGTCTATGTGTTAGTTGATCTGATTTTAAGATTAATTAAGGATTATTTAGATTATATTATTATGTTTAAAATTTTAACATTTTAATCATTAAAAAATAAAAAATTAAAAGATTTTTATAGTCATTATAACTTTATTGATTTAATGATTTTATAGATGTTATATTTTATAAGAATAATATGAAAATATTACATTTTTTTACTTTAGTACAAGTCATTTACTCTTAAATAAATTTTTTAAGGGTTATAGATTTTATTTTAATATTAATTTCCCCATTATAATGTGCCAATTAGAATTTCATATGATTCATCTAAAAGAATGCTAAATAGATATTTAATCTTATGAAGAATCATTCCATTGTAAATACCACAAGTGTCCTTGTATTTCACTTCATTCATAGGATTCAGTTAATCTTATAAAATTTAATTTAGTATGTAATATTTTACAATAGAATTGATTCATAGTGTGTATAGCTGGATTAATTTAAAGTTTAAGGAAGATTAAATGTTTTAAATCTAATCGATCATTATCTAATTAGAATATTGAAATATTTAGAAAAAATTACTGGATGATGCTAAAAAATCATGGGGATATTTGGAAAATTATAAATATGGTATTTGTAATAATGAAGATAAGGATCATAAGGAAATGACCCATCTGGTAATTTATATGAGGAATCATTTAGAATATTATGGCATAATTTTTTTTTATAAATATTTCATGACCGGAGGAGCCATCCATTATGGTATGTTTGTTAGAGGAATTATATGGAGGACTAAAATCAGAAAAGATTTTGTATAAATATTATAGATTATGATATGGAATGTAATTTCAGTTATTTTATTAATTTTTTTTTGAAAAAAAAATATTAAAAAAATATTAATGAAAACTAATTTAAAAGAGTTTAGAAGTGGAGTAGAATCTATAATATAGGGAAAAAATATGTTTGGTCTATGATGTTGAGGGTCTAAGAATGAATTTGAAGATCCATATAATTCCAAAATCATAAATTTAGAGTTTGAGAGTTTATGATTTGTATGATGTGTGAAATGAAAATAAATGAAAGATGAACACTGAATTTTATACGATGATGGTCTTGAATATATGATAACATTTTGGTTATGTTAATCTCGATTATTGTAGAGAATATCATCATTTTTGGTAAAATAATTTCTAAATATAATGTGATCGTACACAACCCTTCTTAAAATATACTGTCAACTGGGATGAGTGAATCTATTTAAGTGAAATCTTGTGTGTGTGTGTGAGGTAAAAATATAAAAGTGTTGGAAGTATCTACCTAAACACATTAAAATAATTATTTATTATAATTTTCTATATCTCACATGAAATCAACCAAATCAAACCATGATAAAGGTACTCCCATTTGGATCAATAATTGATTAAAATGTTTGGACGCTTTCAATGATTCATTAATATTTTATCCAATTATAGATCACATTTATAATTTTAGAGGTCTATATAATAATAGAACAATGAGGATAATTTCAATAGAGTGAAATTCATATATAAAACACCACTAATGCAACCCTAAACAATAATGTAAAATACTCTACTATTTTATCTATTATTATAGAATTCCCATGATACATTAATCTATTTCAATAGTTATTGAATATTATTAAACAGAACTCAATTAACAAGAGTGGAGTACATACATTATATTTCAATAAATAATAGATGTTATTAAAATATATGACCCTATCATATATCACTTTTTTTTAGAATGAGAAATTTCCATGGGAAACAAGCCACATATTGTATAAAAATAATGATACAATTACAAAAATCTAAAAACCCTTTATTTAGGCAAATCTCATTTATTTAGAAGAAAAGTGGAATCAAGAATTATAGTCAACCAAGATATTTTACCTCCATAATAATCCATTTTTGTGAAACCAAACACTAGAAAATTGGCTTCCCTATAATTATGATAGATGATAATGTCAAGGGAAGAAATGAAATCCAAGCAGGCAGCCCAATGAGGTGTCAACAGCCATAAAATATGCTTTGATAATGATTGGATGGACTAAATTGTTATGGACGAATCACACTCCCACAAAATCGTGTTCCAACCAAGAGTTGAAATATCACTATAGCTACAAAAATACCAATCATTTCAGTTTCATGGGAGGGGTAAACACCCCAAGATCCAAAGTGAAATCCCAAAACAACCCCACGATTATTTTTTAAAATATATTTATATCCAAAAGAACTAGGATGTAATCATGTAGATCCATCAATGTTGACTTTAACCCATCCTCCAAAAGAAGGATACAAGAAAAAATTAAAAGTTCCATGGGGTAGAAGAAAATTAAATTTTTCACCAGCCACCTTAAGGCAATATTATCCAAAATCAAGATGAAACAATGTTCCTTATGATGAATAAAAGCCCCTCTAATAACAAAAAAATGATCATCCAGTATAGTTTTAGGGACAAAATGAACCTGATAATTCATCCATTTAATAAAAGTCATCCATATAATATTAATCATCTCCTTGGATGAAGCTCTAAAATTATTATGATTCTATGAAGAGAGTGATAAGACTGACTAGCTCATAATATAATACTGGATAGAGGACATTCCAGGGATAGTAACCTAAAAAATGACATAATTGGAAGCCACATTGAGGCGGCTATGGCACAAATAAATAAAAAATTATTAATATATTATTTATATTGATGTAAAATAGAACAAAATGAACACAAGAAAATACTATCTCCTTGAATAAAATGACCACTTGGAATCTTTCCATGAGTAACATAGCATACCAAAACCAACTGGGAAGTGTATCTAAACATGAATTTGAGACAACCCAACCACTGTCTATTGGATACTGATCCAAAAATATTATAATAATATTTATTTGAGAAAAGGATCCATTTAATATTAGGATCTAATTATTGTCTATATAATATAGGCAATAATAAATACATATTTACCACTAAAAGAACAAATGTCATAAGGGAACCTAGATTTGTCAAATGATCAGTAATATAAGCATTGTGGTCTATATTAAAATCACTTTCATAAATAAAATCAATAAGTGGTGTTCTAGTCCATTTGGTCATCCAAAAATTCAATGATGTTTCATTGGATACCCGAAATATTGAATGAAAATCAATTACTGAGAAAATGTATTTAATAGTTGTCAAAATTGATGAATACATATATGAAAAGTTCAAATTGTTAATCCTTAGTGGGAATCTGTCCTTATGAACTCCAACATAATGAGATTTTTTGTTCACTAATATCAAAATAAATTGTGTTTGCAATGATTACTTGAATAACCTGATTGAATAACGTGATATTTTTAATTCCATGTCCTGTAGAATCATAAGGCATATTGTAGGTTTTCCCTACCACATTATACATATTCTTCTCAAGAATGGTACCTATCCATATAAATTTTTTGATTGAGGTTAAAATTCTCTTAATCATATAAATATTATATCCATAAACCATGAATGAATAAACAAGCATCAAAACGATAACAAACTTCACCTTAAAATCATGATCATCCATGGAATGAGCCTTAACCATAAATGATTCATGTTGTTTTTTAATCATATTGAGATTACTAGCAAAATATCAAGCCTTCAGACTACTCTAGAACTGTGGAACCCAAATACATATGAATGTAAATCTTCCCTTCAGAATTCGTAGATTCCCAATAATATCCACTTTTCTTGAGGCAAAAATCCCCACACAAAAATACACAAAGGAAATGTACCAACAAATCATGTAACCTAGGGAATCTTCATAGTGAAATACAGATATTATAATGTTTCTAATATTTTCCATTTCCCCATTACAGAAAATTATATGTTAATCATCATAAAGAATATGTCAGGGAATAGATAAACAACTCCTAGTAACAAAAGATTTAAATTTTCCATTCCAAAACATGTTAGAATTTTTTTACCAATATAATCATTATCTATAGAATAAATATTTTTTTAAAGGGGTTCCCCTCTTATCACCCCTATAGAACAACCAAATTGACCCTCAAGAGAGCCACCGATGAGAACTGCGACCCAATATGAACACATAATTCTCTTATTTTATCCAATAAAAGTTACATCAATCCCAAAGAAGTAATTAATATTAAAAATGAAAGACCATTATAATGTATAAAAGACCATAATGAAATCAATATTGAAAATAATATTTCCTCCTCTACATGGATTTTTGAGGAGATTGACCCATTCAAAAGTAGTGATAAGACAATATTGGATAATCCACCCTTTAATAAAAATAAATTTACTTGAGGACACAATCTTATTTGATAAAGTGGTAAAACTTTTCTCCATCACATTAATGATAATCTTGTTAATGTTATTATCAAAAGAAACTGTTCTAAAGAGATGAATTTCATTGGCATTACCACTTTTTTAATCAAATAAAAAAATTGAGAATTCAATCCTTTGGGAAAGGAAACATGCATGAAAAAGTGAAGAAAATGGCAAAAAAATCCACCTGAATTATCCATTAATATGTTTGAAAGAAAAAAGATCCAAACCCATCAGGACCAGGTGAGTTGTCACAGTTTAGCCCGAAAACAAAATCATTTATTTTGGAGTTCAATATTAGGGTAGTGATCTCAAGATTTTCATTTTGAATGAATATAGAGGAAAAAATATTATCTATTAGTTCAAAAATAAAGAAAACCCATTAAAAAGATTCTTATGATAAGGCACCACATGGGACAAATATCATACCTGTTATGAAAAATATGATCCCCATTTTTGAGAAGAGACAAAGGCCTAGAAATTATTAATTCTCATTGAGGGGAATTGAAAAACATAGTATTCTCGTTCCCATCATTGAGTAATTTGAATTTAATATACATCCTTTGTAAATAGTGCTTGATATTTAGATGATTATTTATCTTACAAGAAACAACCATATTGTGATCAATGTTGAATGAATATTCAGATCTGGTACTATGGTTCTGAATGCTTTTAAGAGAATCTTCATGCTATAAAAATTCAGAATCCAAAGAACTGAAACGTTCTATTCTGCCTGATTTATCTCTTCTTTTGTAAAATTTTAACTAGATGATGCATGCTATATCAAAGTCTTTGATGTTAACATAAGTCCAAACATCTTGAGCAATCCATCCATAATCCAACTAAGAGACCAAGGCATTATAGAATATGAAAGGTAGTGTTAATTTAAAAAAATTTACCACAAGGGAATGAAAAATTGAGTGATGATCATAATTAAGTCTTGATTAAGTAGATTAAGAAATAGAGTACCAAGTTTCATGAACTACTACATTCGCAAAATCTCGATAAAGCCTACTTACACAATGCCAATGATATGTTTCATATAATAGGTATACATCTCTCCAACCATAATGGTCTCAATCATGAAATTATACTCATTATAAGCTATAAACACTATGGAAAATATAGAATAGTTATCATCACCAAAATTTCCATTTGGAATAGAAACAAAATTAAAATCCCTCATCACTGACCAAAGATGTGAAATGGAATTCTACAATGTTTCCATGTCCATTCTATTCCTTCTACAGCCAGGATAAATATTCCATGCATAAATAATAAAATAGTACTACTGAATGCCCATATAAAAAAAATGAGAAAGAGACATGTTGATTACCAAAGGCAATCACAACCGAATTTTACAAAGATGAATGGACCAAAACCCATCGATTCTTATTAACAGAAGATCTAAAGTAGTTTTCATGTAAATGAAAACATAAATCATCAATATTGGAAATATTAGAAGAAAAATCCGATTTAGGTTCATTAATCCAAATCAGAACCTGTTTTTGCTACGAAATATGCTGCATAAGAGATATGGTTGTTTCATTATTATCCAATAATATTAAATTCTAGAAAAGTAATTTCATTAGGATTTGTTTTTTGAGTTAAACCACCCTAAATATCAATTCCTTCCATCTCACATGATTTTGATGGTCTACCAGTATTTTTCACAGGACTTGGGTTAACAATAAATGTGTTTTTTCAATACCATAGGATTTTTGAAAGCCATATCCATTACATAGAAATGAGGGGATGCTCTAGAGTGATCATCTAGTGTATCAAAAATTATATTGCCTCCTATGGCTAGGTGATCCTGTTGTATAGTTTCGGAAAAGGAATAATCCTTATGATCAATATAAGGAATATGGTTGACCTGATTGAGAGTCGTGGTACTAGAGTCAAGAGCCTCAAAAAATAGAATCTTCAATTGAATGTTCTGATTCAGCCTGAACTAAATGAATAGTATCCTTAAAATCATGTTCAATAGAATTAATGATATTAAATTCATCATCCTTTCCATTCATTTTAATGACCATGTAACTATTAGGATAATAAATTTCCACTACAAAGTATAAATCATCAAAGGGCTCATCGCTGCAAGAAGTTCCCTTATAACCAGGTAAAAAGAAGTGTTGAGAGTACTCTTTATCAATAGTTTTTTCCTAGGATTTAGATAATTCAATTAATGGATGGGGTTCAAGTGTCTTGAATTTAGCTGGTGTTGAGACATTTGAGGCACCCACTTTTTCCAGGAGAATTTCATTACTCTGACATTTTTAGGAACATCCATCTTATCCTTGGGCTGAAGAAATTCACTTACTGTTATTTGAATCATTCTAGAAACAATAATATAATACTCTAATATATTTCAAACTTCATAGAAAGGTGGAACCCTTTCATATTCTATGGTAACATCAATCTTAATGTTATATAGAAACAGATTGATGAAATGAAGATTGATGGAAACTAAATTGATATCTACCAAGATCCAAAAAAAGAATCCTAGTTCCCCATAAATAGTATACTGGTCCATTTTGATTGAGGTACCAATACAAGAAGCATGTTAATTAATTAAAATTACATGATAATAAATCAAGCATAATCTATTTAATCTAACCCACACCTATGTGTTAGTTTTTTTCTGGATCAGAGGGTTAAAATTTTGATCCCTTCTAGATAAAGGAAAGATCATCGGTTTATGTTGATTGGTGCCATTATTTAGAAGCAAACAAGAACCATCAGTACTTTGGAAGTCATTATGATAGAAATATCTTTCTACAGGTCCAATATTACAGTTTTGGAATCCCCGGAAAACATAAAACATATGAGACTCAATAATTTTCTATAGGTTTTTTATTAACATTCAAGAATGGTTTGAATAAAATATTTCTTCTCTAAGAGTCAAAAGGGATATAATTATTGATTAACAATTTAAAATTCATGTTACATAGTATGTGAGAAAATATATTAAATACAAGGATTAGTTCAATGAGGATATCTATACAGAATCCATGATAGAACTTGAATTAATCAATGAATAAAATATATCCACATTTGAAGCTGATGAATATAATGGGAATGAGTGTGATCATAATTGTATTATAGATATAATCATAGAGAACATGATTAGTTTTAAATGAAAATATAATGTAAATATAAAACTAATATAATATAAATACAGTATTTTTGGATGATATGAATTGAGATATATAAAAAAGTAAGATCATTAATATATGACTGATTATTATTAAGTAAATAAGCTGAGAATGAAATGGGGAAAATCTCAATGTATGTTAAAAAATCAACTAATAACATAGAATTTTATAAATTCAAAAAAAAAAATTTATTGGAAAAATATTAATCATAATTATGTATTCATTTTAAATATGAGATTCATTAAAAAACAAAACATCATAGATCATATTTAATCACAATATGAAATATCATGTTTTGATGAATATAGTGGGATGTATCTAATTTTCTACACATATAGAAAAAATTAATAGAACCATGTATCGCGTATAAAAAACTCAATAAAAATATTAGAGTACTAAATAAATATAATTTCCAGAATAATGATGATAAATAACATCATTACAAATGTTAGATGGACAAGTCGAATAAATCAAATAACATTAGATGGTGGTTATATATAATGAAAATATTATGATTGGCCTTGATGAAAAAGTATTCTGAATAAAATAAAATTTAAATAAGAAAAAATAAATTTTTCTATGATATGATAAATCTATGAAAAATATGAGTAATTAATTTAATTAGTCTTATGAAGTCAAAGAATAGTTATCTCAATCTACTGAGAATATTTCCATAAAATGGATGTTGAACATTTCTACTATATAAATTAATAGATATTAATTTTCATTATATATATATCACATGATTAAATTTAAATAACTTGTAAGGATATATCTATGAAAATTGTGAAAAAATAATTTATTTAAATATAATAAAATATTATATCATGAAGTATCACTCATACATGATAGATGAATTCTCAAAACAAGGGCAGATAATATAAAAACTTTTCTAAATATAATTTATAATATTGGACATATTAATGATACAAAAACATAAAATCTTACTATTTTTGTAGAATTTATTGGAATAAAACCTATTCATGTTTTATGAATAGGTTATTACAATAGATTAATCATTATTGAAGGTAGAGAAACACATGTACTATTGTCACCATCCTTGAGAAGATAATGATCAAGAATCAAATAAAACAAGTTTTCTAAATTTCTAGATACTCAAAACTAATGTTATTATTTGTATTTAATATGAATATTTCTTGAAAAATATTAATTATTAAGAATAGATTATTACCTATCAGTTTGTGAATTTTTGATATGTTATAATCTGATGGTATATAATATATATAAATAATTAAACTCCCTTGTTAATAATATAAATTTTAATTCATAATAAAAAATATATATGGATTAGTTATAGTAGTTGATCCTAAAATATTAATAGTAACAATAATATATAGAATATTTTTTATGAGAATGATGTTTGATGAATGACATTGTAAAATAAATGTTCACTAAATTATATAGGAGTTAGAAAATGTGTAATTTAATTATAAATTTGTAATTGAATGAAAATATTTTTTAAAAAGGGGTTGAATAAAGATTATCCTTTGTAATGTAACTATATGGTACAAGAAATGATGTTTATTTTAGAAAAAAAATATTTTAAATAAATAAATGGAATGAATGATTATCGTTCATCGAAATATATTTTTTGACATCTTAAAATTTAATAATCTTCGTTGTTATTATAATTTGACTACCAATGTAAAAAATAATTCACTAAATAGAAGTATTATCCATCTTATTAAACATGATGAAAATTAAAAAAATTATAATTAAATAGTGAAGTACCTACCCTAACATATATCATAATGAGGTTTTTCTTATGAAATATGTAAAAAATCGAAAATACATCAAGAAACCCATAAAATAGTTAATAATGAGACCACTAGGTTATTAGAACCCTATAAATTTATTTTGTGTTTTCTATTGATAAATTAATATTTTAGAGGTTATATATATAAAATTTTATTAAATAATTATTATATCATTACTCTCGATTTCATTTTTATATTGAAAACCTCTGAAGCTCTTGGTTTGTTAAAAATTAACATATAATAGGTTTTAAAATAAAACTTATTTTTCATAAATGAGAGAAGGATAGAAAATTAAATGAATTTAAAATTAATTTTTAAAATATACAATCAATATCATTGATTAAATAAAAAAATAGTGAAACATATAATCCCAATAAATATTGTACTCAAAAATAAATAAAGATTACTAAATTATTTTATATCAGATAAATAATGTTATCTGATCATAAGATCAAAAATAGTTTCTGTAGTAATATTTTATGAACAAAGGTAAAATTATATAGTTCTTTTGTAGTAATACATGATAAAAATATTACTCATTCTAGTTTGTGATTTAAAATTAATTATTATAATATATAAATTATCAATATTTGTACTACATCTAATATAAGTATAAAAAACATAAATCCATTTATTTTTGAAGATAAATATTATATAATTGTATTCAATATATTTTTATCAAATGATACAACGTACATATTCTAGATTGATAAATTAAAATAACTAATTTTGTAAGATATCATCTTTTTCTAGGTATACCCCTCTTGGAGTATTTCATTAATATTTGTTTAATGAGGATTGTTCAAATTATATTATCCTTGGATTGAAAATATATCTTCATTTCCATGGTTTAATATTTATTAGAATTAATGTAGTATGTGTATACATGATTTAAATCGGTTATGAGGGACTTTCATTATTTGGAAGGATTTAGTGATGGATTGGGACCTTTTGTAGAAACATGGTAGTAAAACAATCATTAGAGTATATACAAATCATGTACATGTAACAAGAACATTAACAACCTTAATAAAAATATCATGAAATGGGGATCGATGTGAAAAAATTAAAAATCATGAACCAAATTCAGAAAAATTATATTTTTTTCTAGATAAATATTAACTCTAGGAGATGTGGTTTTCAATGTTACATAAAAATATGGAAATACATATTTTTAATTAGTTACACAACATGTTTTCCTTGGAACCATTGATTTTAAGGCTTATATAAATAAAATTATCATTATTCCTATAATAATGTTCTCCCTAATCTCGAGGAAAATGAAACCCCATGTTATTATTGGTCCTTCCACATATTCAATATGTTTTTTTTATGTTTATTATCCCTTGTAAGATTATCTTCATTGGATTTCCTTTATCTTTCTTAATTCACTATCATTTTTATATAAATCCATTGGCCATGTATTTTTTTCATCATTATTTCATATGATATTGGATATCATTAAGAACCTATGTACCAGTTCATCCATTATAATTTCCAATTTATAGTGTTTCATAATTTTTAGGTAGAGATAGGCATTATGAAACTAACCCAATTATCTAATTAAATGAATGTTATATGAAATATTATAATTATTCCTTCACAAAACAAACATTCTAGATAAATAATTAATTAATGATAAAACATGGATTTATATATTTGTTTGATCTCATTGGATTCAATTTTTTATGTGACTTGGATTATGGATACATTATTGGGAAAGAAAACCCTATAATTAATAATAATTACCAATTAGAATATTGTTTTTTATAATTACATGAGATACTTGTGTGTTCATGATATTGATTCTCAATGGAAATGTATTTTTTATTGATATGTATTTTATAATTGGATATACAAATAAGGTGAAATTTATTAATAAATTTAAAATTTAAAATTTAAACATTGAAATTTATGATTTTTTATTGTGAAATCAATGATATTATAACATCCTCACATAGGTTGTGATGCTAATATTCCATTATATTCAATAAGACTTGATGTATTTCTTAAAAATCGGGCCATTCCCTAACACTTGAAAAATTGTTTATATAATGGGATATACCAAGTGACACATATAAAAATTCATATATACCAAGATATTTTCTAACACATTATGGAAGTTTTTATATATAGGGATATACCTAGAGACATTCTAAATCCCTTATAAGGCACTCAATTCTCTGGAACATATTAAAAATCATATATATAAGGATGTTCTCAATGACACATTCTGGAATTATTATATTATGGGCTTTTCGGGTTTTAAATAATTTTTTTGGATATATGGTAATTGGTTTGAATGCTTATTATACATTATTTGATATATTCTTGCAATGTTATTGATGTATGTTTGTTTTTATATCTTTAATTGAATAATTAATACAATTTTTTTATTTTAATGCATACACTTATTATCTGACTGAATTAATTTATACTTGGTGGTTTTCTCATATAGAGATATTATCACATCTGCTTTGGAAATCGAATGATACCTTTGAAGACACCACAGATGAAGTATTTGATAAGGGAATGAAAATATATGCATGATATTGTTCCTTATTGTTATGGCATGAGTTTGAAGATGGGTCCAATGTGTGGTTCCAGACTGGGGTACATTGGGGTTTCTTTTATCTGTTAATCCATAAATTTTTATTTTTTATGAAAATAAATTTAGATAAAATTGAACATTTTATTAAATGAATAATTTCTATTAGTTTATCAATTATTTTTTTCTATTTGTAATATATATTGTTTCTTCTTGTCTATTACAATGAATTCATTATTTATATTGTTTATTTGTTCTAATGTGTAACTCTACACCATGGGGAATAGTCTCCCCATTATATAATCACTTACCTGTATACTAGTCATAAGCCTCATGATTACATAGATACATGGTGAAATTTTCATAACAAACTTGTATCTACCAGGAAAAAGCCTGCCTTGTTGAGGGTTGTTGAAAAAGTGTTATCAGAGTAACATGTTATTTGTTTCATATTTCTATACATTTTGGGAATCGTAGAATGAAAAAAATTATTTTTGGAGAAATTTTATTAAGATTGTACATGGGATTATATAACACATGTATGGTGGAAAATAATACTTCATAGGGATGGGAATATTGTTATATAGTTTTCTTTTTACTATTAATGTTACTTCATCTCGAGTGCTTGACATGTTTTTTGATTCTCTAATTTATTTATATTTACACTCATGGCCTAGTAATGAGTGATACGAGTTTGCATACATCATGTTAGTATAAATGGAATATAATCTGAAATTCATATTTCATGTGAGGAATATATTTATTTCATGTTCTATATACTGACCAATATAAACTGTGAGAAGGGACACATGATATATCTGATTAATGAGAAAAATTGATTTACCAAACTAAATCACTTTTAATCCATGTCGATAGGGGTTGGGATTTTATGTTCCATGTTGCTGTTTTTTATTGTGGTTGACCCTATTAGTTATATGAAATTTTATATAGAGTGTATGGTTCTTCTATAGATAATGTTTCATATTTATATTTTTTTTTATCATCAGGAGATTGGAAATTGTCACTCTCCAAATGGCTCGTAATAGCAGCTATCACAATCATAATATAGTCTCCATCAAAATTGACACTAAACCTATCCTATGACAAGAACCTAAGGCCATTACCTATCCCCATGGGATGGAACATGTTCCCGAGTATCATATCTTTTGGTTTTGGAATGATTTACATGAATATGGATACATAAAACATAAAAAACAGTCAAAAAACTGAATCAAAAAATTCACAACAAACATGATTTATAAAAAATCCGTAATTTAATACATATTTTTGAACATAATACAATATGTCAATATACACATAAAAATATCATAAACACATCCCCAATGACTCCACATTACAAGGGGTCATCACCCACAAGCCGTCTCAACATCTCTGCACGAAGGAAGGGGACCAACGACACAAACCACCATCACTGAAGGCCTTGCCTTTACCTGTGCCAAACATTATCAAGTGTACTTAAACCAAAGGGGTGTATGTAAGATGTGAGCCTTATCCAAATATTATACCACCATGTGAATATATAGAGTAAACCATACAAGAATAAACTCATGCCATTTTTTGATAAATAAGTGGTTGGTGAAATAACTTCTAAAAGATGAAACATTTAATGGTAATCAATTTTCCATGGAAATATTCCATGAATGATACAATTTCAATAAATCATGATTGATAATGTATTTTATAGAAAAAACCATCATATTCAAATTATAAATACCCATGAATCAATAAGCACTAATCTCGAGAACACCCCTTGGCACTTGGTAGTCTCGGGTTCCATGTACCTCGTACCTTGGTGTAATTAATGAATAGAAAAATATATTATCATGCATGACCCACTGTTAAGGAACATAAACATAACCTTGGGATCCCTAATCATCATAAATCTAGTTTTTTTGTTGTTTTTATCCATTTTCTCTATGAAATTGGGACAAAACCCATCAGGATAACTAGAATACAAGTACATATTTGCCCTCCATGTTATCCGAGCTTCCTCCATCATGATTGGACCATTATCTCATGATACCAAAATAAAATATCACATATAAATATCAATTTTGGACAAAAACTACACAAAATAGCTACTCCAAATGTTTTTCAATACTTACCCCACTCAATATTACCTTCACGATTTCACTAAAATAACTTTACATAACATAACAATGATTGGCACACAAAATCCCTTAAAAACACAACTTTGAACAACATGTTCCCACCCATATTACACAAAATACAATTTTAAGCACTGAAATAAATTATATAGTCTCGTTAAATGAGTTATAAAACAACCCCATTTGATATAAGATAAAACGAACATGTAAAACAATAAATTTAACATTAAATTGGTACCTAGAAATCATTCACTTGAGAAAATCCACCAAAAGAAGATTTCACAGCATGGTTCATGAAGTATAAGTGTTCTAATAATTGAAATTCATTAAATATAACTCATATGTCTTTCATTACCCATGTAATCAACTACCACAAGTGTTAAAACACATGAATTGTAGTGCGATATTCCAAACGCACCACTGCCGCACGACATGGGACTTAGATCAATCCTAAATCCTAAATAGTAGACCAATAAAACCCAGATCAAACCCAATGTTTGAATCCCTACCCTTGAGATATATTAAAAATAAATAATAGTGGGAAACCCCCATGGAAAAGAGATAACAAAGGAAGATATTCAATTACTTGATGAAGTTTGATGATTCTCCACCACCCCCAATCAAAATGGAGTTCCAATGAGGGTTTGAGGTTCTTGGGAGGATGAAATGGAAGTATTATTCTAATGAGGATAGAAATGGGTAATTATGGATAAATAATATGATGTTTATAGTGTAATTTAAGAGAATTTGTAATTTTCAGTACAAGGAAAAAAAGTTTGTTTTCACGGTTTATCAAATTGTGCGCCCAAACCGTGCTCCCCCTTTTTTCCACTCAAAAAGAGTCCAAATTCCTTAAAATTAATGGGGGAATATTTGAAATTTTGTGGGGAATTTTATTCCAAGAATATAAGAGAAAAAGTAACACAAATTAAGTACATGGATGTGACATGAGATTCCTAAAGCTTATGAGGCATGGATTGATTCTGTTCTTTAAGATAGCTTATTTAGTGTCATTTTATCCCTGGAAATAGAATGTGGACAAAATATTCCATTTATGTATACATAGAAAAGATAGTTATTGGAAAAAAAATATTTCATTCACAGGGGAGGGTGGTCCCCATATATTAGAGTTGTTTGTTTAGTAATCCTAAATGATCTATAACCATATTTAGACACATGAAGATACGGGCATGAACCATTAAGTGTATATCCTCTATAGACCTTCCAAACGTAAGATTGATATTCAATATTAGGATGTGATGTATGAGGAGTTATCATAGAAGTAAATAGATGTTATTTACTAAATATATAAATATGTAAATATTTTGAAAGATGATAAGTCTATCGATTTCATGTATCTAACAAAAGAGGGAATCTATGTGATCCCCTATAACAAATGTCTAATCAACATACAACACTATGCAGCAACATTGGTACATGATGAGACCTAAATGGAGAGGTGTTTTTGGATGGAAATATATTTTATATCAGTTCAAATTTGGATGCTTTTTCAATGTTATATTTTTATAAATTATTAATTAGGTACTCATCAAGAAAGTGAACTAGATAGAGGCCTTAATTAGCCACTGCACTATATTATAAATTAAAACTATAATCTTTCCATGTTGCGGAAATATGTATTTTTATAAATTTTATGAAAATGGATACAATGAGAAGAGTTGATAGGGATTTGAGAAGGTATCATTGGACCATGTTATTTTGTAGTGTTTTAGTGTGAAAATATGGGACACAAGAATCCTTAGAGTCATTACCTGGCATTGGAGTGTCGTTGTTGGGGAAGGATAAGACACTGTTAGATTGTTTATAGAAGAATGTAGTAGTGTAACAATGGAATGTTATTAGGATAGGTACTAGAATATAGGTAGGACTCATATACTATTACGTATATATGTATTATAAGATCCACTTGAAATTTAGGATGATGTATGTAATACGGTACCCAAATAAAGGAGTATAAGTTTCAATTATAGGGCATTTCAATGTAGATTTATTCTGGATCCCAGAGAAGAGGCTCTATATAGGTTCATGTAATAAGTACTAATCTGGATATTGTGGATGCAAGACTATCTACCAACATTGGTAAAATTCTTGTACAGTCTAGATTGTTAAATTGGACTTCATTGGCCATGTTGTCTTAGATGATTGTTTTTAAATGCACATAGGGAGGGTTCAAGTCATTTTATATTAGTAGAAAACTAAGAAGGTATACATGACTCTGAGCATTATGGGTTTAATAGGTCACTATTGATGATTTAATGATTACATCTACTCTCTAGAAGCACATATTTATATGATTACTAGGAAGGGGTTGATGTTTTATTGGTTAGATTCTTATTATAAATGTTTTCAAGATTTGAAGGGTCAGATAAAACCATCACCTATTCACACATTACATTCATTGGGAGAATCATATTATGTATAAGATGATTCATTCATATTTAGACTCTGAATAGTTCTATTACAGGGGGTCTATGTGCTTTCATAAGGCTTTTTATAGACTATTCTAGATGAGGGGAATTATCTTAACCATGATGGGCAGTTGGTATTAGTGGAACATATCATGATGTGATAGAGAGAGTATATTATTGGATGGTAGATTGTTTTTAATACATACCAAAAAATCCTTGGTTATGGATTTTTTCAGTGGAACCAATATAATTGGTAGAGAATGAGGGTCATGTTTTCTTTATTTTTAAAAAATTATAATGAATTATAAATTAGGAAGGGGACAATTTATTGTTGATTCCAAGATGCGTATGATGTAAAAATATCTAGTAAATGAGACATGCAATTAGTTGTAGATGATAGAACACTTTGGAGACATGCATCAATTTGTTTAGGTGTCCTTGGGATGAGTATCTCTAAATTCAACATCTATTATACATGTGTTTATGTACCAGATCAATAAACAATATTTTTCTAATCCATAAAACTTGGTTCTAACAGGTATCTTATATTGTTGGGATACCCCATAAGAATTTTATCTTAGAATAAGAAATTATTTTATTTTATTTTGATTTATATGGGTTCCAATGGGCATGTCCAAGGAGTTGATAAGAGAGATTCATGATTCAATATGGGTGGTATATAATGGGATGAGAAATATTTATTATGAAATGCTTAGATATTATACGTTTCTTGGTTTAAAGAATAATTTATTAAGATTTTTGGGGAGATATTTCCCCTATCACCAGGTGAATGATAAGCATAAGAGTATATATTGTCTTTTTATTATTTTTAACATTCAAAAGGGGAAATATGATGATGTCACTATGAATTGTGTTACAATATTGCCCAGTAAACCCATATAATAAAAAAGTATATGTTATCTTGGTTTCACTAACGATGGTATCCTTCTTAATTACTACATTGGAGACAATCAATATTAATGAACTCAGTATTCTCTATATGTGTGAGATATTTCAGATGAATGGTGTTTTGATGAGTATCATTTCAAACATAGATACTTATTTTATATCACTGTTCTAGAAGAGTCTTTATAAGGCTCTCAGATGATGGTTTCTTCTAAGAAAATCCAATCATCCCTAGAATATTGATAAATGGGAGAAGAAAAATTAGTTTCTGGGGAATATGTTATGAAAATGAGATTTGGATGTTTGTTTTTCAAGGGATTATAATATGAAAAAAATTTAGTTTTCATAAAATAACAACTACCTATTGATCCCACTAGGATTCAAGATTTCATTTTCACCCTTAAACTATTGTGCTAAACTTGTTTTATATTGAAAATTATAAAAATTAAAAAAAAATCATTCAATGTTTGAATCATTTATTTTCTGTATATCACTATTAAAAGGGTCAATTTTTCTTGTTTTGATGATTCAATTATGGGAGGAGGTGATTTGTAGGACCCCTGATGATGACGAAGATAAATGGGCCAAACTGTGCAAGACCCATGAACACTAGTAGTCATATCCACACACCACTCCGAAACTATGGATCCAAATGGGATGAAATTTTGCGGTATGGTACAAATATTATTGGATATAAATAATATTAAATAACAAAATACTAATTCATCCATATTTTGGCCCAGCCGACTAGATTTGTCCAGCACACTGAATATACATGAATTCAAAAGTAGTGTGTTGTGATCTGTCCATATATCGGGATCTAGATTCCCCAATTGTTTCAAAATTTTGAGGAGATTGAAAAGTGGGGGGATATGAATTTTTATTTTCTCCAACGTATGATAATTCTATATAGAGGTAAAAACCATGTGATATGTGGTTTTATGAAATCCGTGTGATCTAAATCACCTCCCCATTTTTCGATAAACTATCACATTGGTGTCCCCATTTTATGTTTGTCCAAGAGGCAACTATCTAGTATTTTGGAGACCCGTCAAATTACTCTCATTATCCATGGTTTTCTAGAGTCCCCAATCATCATAGGGGGATAATGGATGAAGGCTATGTTTCTCTCGATCTTCCTCGTCCTGCTGGTGTTGAGATAAATGGTGGACAATCATTTCGATGGAGGTACACACACATGAGAGGGAGTTCCAACATATTTTAATCTAATTGTTTTGTGTTATTTTTTTATTAAAAATTTTACTTATTTATTAACTTGAAATGATTATGCTCTGATTTATATATTATTTTTATAATTATGTGAAACTCTTTGTATTTCAACACCGATTGGGTTGAGATTTTATGTGAGAATCTTGGGTTTTTTCTGGTTAGACAATACAAGAGTCCTATATTTCTCAGACATACATTAGATTTCAATATTCCTTGTTATCCTGTCTTCTTTATGCTTGATTCCCAAATCATGAAAACATGATAGTTCTGTCAAGGGGTCATTCCTTGAGTATCATTTAAGAGGAAAGTGTGAAGTTGACATCTTGACATCCATCAACAAATAGATTCCATTATACCATGTGTATTTTTTAAAATGATGAACTCGCCAAGATGAGTAGTTAATTTGAAATGATCTGCTTATCACATAAATTTGAAACACCACTTTCATTTATCAATTATTAAACACTTAAAATCAATACTTTATCATTAATATGTTTTAAAACCACCCCTCTTTTAGAACATCTTATTTAAGGAGCACACTCTAAACCCAACTACGCTCCTTGAGAGACCACATATTTTCTTCCCTATACTTCATATAATCATTAAAATAATAATCAAATTGACATGTCATGAAGGAATGGATAAATATTTGTGCCCATCCCAGGAAGCTCTTCGGTATTTAATGTGTGTTTTTTATATGTTTTTTGTAAATATTGTAAATATTTATTTGTTTTATCTTATACATTTACCTATATTTTTCTCTGTTTAGTCATTTTTTTGGTTTTTTGCATGATCCATTCTAATCCAATAGATTTACCACTTTTCAATCCTGAACCCAAGAGGATCACAAATCAGCATCCCAGAGACACACAAGGGAAACCTTCAACGGAGGACCCAAAAAACATCGACACTCTTCTTGATACTTCCATTTATTATTATGGATCTAAAATAAAAACTGAAACAAACATTTATAATATGGGTGAAAACAACTAGAAATTAAAATAACTATCCTCAATTGATGTTGATATCCAACCAACCTATATTCAAATACAAGTCAAGGTACCCAATTTGAACTAAAATTCATACTAATTCATTATTACCATAATTTCAAGGACTCAATGGAGAAGATCCACATAAGCAATAAAATGAATTTCATATAGTGTTTTCTTCTTCAAAACCTAATAATTTTGATGAAGAACAAGTAAATCTTTTGGAATTCCCATTTTCATTAGAGGGCACTACAAAAGACTAGATTTATTATGTTTCTTCCCAAATAAGAGGTTTTGCGCACATGAAATGATTTTTTCTTGAAACTTATTTCCCATTCTCTCAATACAAAACAATAAGGAATGAAATTTTTGGGATAAGACAATCTCAAGGGAAAACACTTCATGAATACTGCAAAAGATTTTAACGATTATGTTAATGTTGTCTGCACCACCAAATAAGTGATCAATTTTTGATTCATTATTTTTTTGAAGGTTTAATTCATATTTACCAAAATATTATTGATGCTTCTGTAGGTGGTGTGCTAGTTGATAAATATCAATAAAATAAAGTACCAAATTTGAGAACATGGCATTGAACACTCAAAAATTCAGTTCAAGGTTCAACTTACGCATTCATGGTGTCTATGAGTTGCAATGTACTGAATTAGAGAAGAAAGGTGGTCTCGATGTTTGAATAGGTAAGTACCCTTATTTAATGAAATTCTAATTCCCTCGAAAAAACCCAATCTCCTCACCCATCCATCATTATATATGTTCTTCTTACACCCACAAATCTGATCAATGCCCCCAACTAAGAGAAACATTTGAGTGCTTTGAGACAACATTGTAAGGCCTCCTCTATATCCAACCCTTTAGGAGAGAACCATATTATCTATCCAATCCTTGGTGGAAATAGAAACTATCATATAGGAAAGGTGGGTATTCAAACCAACCACAACAACCATGGAAGCAACTGGGGCAGATTATTCAACCACCACAACCCAAAAAATCCTCAACCTCAATAATGGACTTTCAAACAAACCCTGCTGAATCCCAATCCTAGCATAGAAGTCATGATGAAACAAATGGATTCCAAAAATATCCAATTACAAAAAACCCCCAAGCAACCATTCAAGACCTAAAACATCAATTAGGCCAACTTGCCAACTCACTGGGGGAATTACAGAGCCATCGTTCGTGTAAACTACATTCCCAACAAGTAGTTGACCCTAGAGATAATGGAATTGTCAGTGTCATCAGCCTTCAATGTGGAACAGAACTAAAAATCCAAATGACCCCTCCACAAGTGTCATCCTCTCTTAATGAAACCACCATCCCAACTACTAGAAATGCTACAAATGAGGTAGAAACATGTCCTTAGATAATTCCCTCTAATGGAAAGAGTGTCTCTATTGATGAGTCAATGAGACCATCAATCCCTCTTTCATTTCCACAAAGGGCCACCCATCCTAAAAAACAAATGGAAACTGAACTCGATAATGAAATTTTGGGCACATTCAAAAATGTGCAGGTACAAATTCCCTATATTGATGATGTGAAAAAAATTCCAAGATATGACATGTTTTTAATGGAGATGTGTACACACCGAAGGTGATATTGGGGTGATTAGAAGGTGAGCATGGGGAGAAATGTTTGAGCATTGTGAGATACATCACTTCCCAAAAAGTCCAATATCCCTGGAACATTTTCAATTCTGTCTACCATAGGTAAGTATTCTTTTCCGATGATTTATATAGGTGCTTCTATAAATGTGATGCCTCACTCCATTTACTCTATATTGTAGGTCGGGTAACTAATGCACGATGGAATTATTGATTAACCAACAAACTAGAGTACCGTACACCCCTCTTGTGTGTTACAGAATAGTCTTGGGAGGGTTCATAATTTGAAATTTCCTACTGACCATATGTTATTTAAATGAATGATGATAGGATTCATTGACATGAACCAATTATATTGGGGAGAACCTTCATGAAACCCTCCAAAACATAATTAATTTCAACAATGGTTAATTATCTATGGATATTGGTGGTGACATTTTCTATTTCAATATCCATGATTCCATGAAGCACGCCTTAGAATAATAGTTGTTGTGTCTTCATATACTATCATTGACTAATCAAAAACAGTAGGAAGGGCCATTTCCCATTCCATTCATTGACCAAATGATAGAGAGTATAGAGGGTAAGTCCCACTATTGTTTCCCTAATGAGTTTTATGGATAATTTCAGATCTATATTTCCCTCAAGGGTCAGAGAAAGGAAAAATTCACTGTACGCGTTGGATAATTTTCATATTGGAGGATTCTTTTTGGTCTGTGCAATGTTCCAAGTAAATTTTAGTAATTTATGGTTAGTATTTTTTTGGATTACCTAGATAATTGCATGGATGTTTTCAGGGATGATTTCGCAATTAATGTCTCCACTTTAGATGAATGTTTGAGTTGTCCTGGTTTAGTCTTATATCGCTGTATTGAACAGAATATTGTATTAAATTATGAGAAATTCCATTTCATGGTGAAATAATTTATATTTTTGGACCATGTAATTCATCTGGATGGTATCCTCGTAGATAAATCAAAAGTGGAAGTCATTTCTTCCATACCATTCCCAAAAAAAGTATGGGATGTGCTGTCAATCCATGTTCATGTTGTATTTTACCATAATTTCATTAGTGACATTAGTATGAATGCACTCCCACTCTCCCAGTTACACCAAAAAAAGAATTTTATTTTGATAAATAATGTTAAGCAGCATTTAATAAGAATGAATCGAGTCTCACATCACCCCTAATAATCATGCCATCTTGGTGGGATTTACCATTTGAACTCAAGTGTGATGCCTCTAATTATACAGTTGGTGCAGTCATGTCACATGGGGGTTGTTCGAGATCCACATGACATTGAATATGCTTCAATTACTTTAGACCATTCTCAATAAAACTACACAACAAATTAAAATGAATTCCTTGTCATAGTGTTTTCCTTGGTTAAATTTAGGTCATAACTTTTAGGGTCCAAATTCATTCTATTATTTGACCATGAAGCCCTCTGGTATCTCCTTAAGAAACCGAAATCCAAACCATGACTCATTTGTTGGATGCTCCTCCATCAAGAATACAATCTAAAAATTATATGTAATAAAAGGAGTACAGAATGTGGTGGATTACTATATTAGTAGGATCCACCCATCATCAGACATTGACTCATCTCCCTGTATTTCAATAAATGTAATATTTCCTGATGAGAAATTTTAGTGAGTTAAAGATGTTATTCCTTAGTATGATAAAATTGTAAATTACTTGGTAGCATATTTCAGTCCTATAAATTTAACAAAAACCAAGACAATCATCTAAAACACGAGTCTCATTGGTAAATTTGGGATCACCCCTAACGTTCAAAATCATGTAGTGATCAGGTCTTTAGGTGTTCTGTTCCTGATAGAGAGTTTTAGTCAGTCCCTAGATTTTGCCTCAATCCTACGTGTGGGGTCACATTGGTCCCAATGTACTGCTCATAAAATCCACGATTATAGTTTCTTTTGGAAAACAATTATTTAGGATACCATGATGTTTAAAATTATAACCTCATTGTAAATGATTAGTTAATTTCTATAAAAGAAATCAAATTTCAAAACAACCATTGCTCTTTCTTGAATTTTTTGATTTTTGGGGTATTAAATTTATGAGTCCATTTCCCTATTCCTTTTCTTACTTTTACATCCTTATAGAAATTGATTTCATGTCAAAATTGGTAGATGCACAAGCAACAATGTATGATGATTCTTAATTAGTTGTATAATTCATATAAACCCAAATTTTCTGTAGGATTGGTTAATCTATGATAATAATCAGTGACTAGGGTTCCCATTTTTTCAACTGAACAATGCAATAAAATTTTCATCGGTATGGGGTCAGTCACAGAGTGTCTACTGTATATCACCCACAAACCAATGGTCAAGCTGAGGTGTCAAATAGAGAGGTAAAACAGATTCTAGAAAAAATAGTTCATCCCAAACGAAATGATTGGTGTCTTTGAATTTATTATTCATTATGGGAATTTAGTACTACTTTTAGGAATCCCATGGTCATGTCACCATATCAGCTGATGTTTGGAAAGAGTTTTCACCTCCCTGATGAGATTGAGAACCGATCCAACAGGGCCATAAAACAATGTAATTTAAATCATTCTAGTGCATGTGCTAAATGGAATTTAATGATTCACGCACTAGAAGAAAAGAGAAGAGATTCATATAAGAACTACATGATTTCTAAGGAACATATGAAGGATTCCCTTTACCCTCTCATCCAACATATTCACTTCCACATTAGACAGTAGGTCCTCCCTTTTAATGTAAGGCTAAAAATGCATCTAGGAAGGCTTTGATTCCACTGGTTTGGACCATAATCTATTACCAACATCTCTCTATTTGTTTTTTTTCACTTTAAAAACGAAGAAACCAATCAAACCATCATATTTAATTGAAATAGACTAATGTCCTTCCGGGAAACTCTTTCGGAGTCCCTAATGGGGGAACACCAGGTTCCAAAAACAATCTACGCTTGACACCCACCAGGTTTTATCCTTCATTCCTATAATCTATTTTTATAGTGAGCATAGTTCACACTCAAGGATTGGGGGGATGAGTATATTCCAAGGTTAGATATAAATTTTCATCCACATTCTTCATTTTCTCTTTTTAGTTTGTTGAATAGTATTATTTCATTCCCCCTAACTCTCACACTCACATTTTTTCTGAAATATTACTTTTTTATGCCTACATTATCATAAAAAATTATTCCCTTTTAATCATGGATGTTATTGAAAATGCATGTAGAATTTCTTATACTTAATTATGTTTTAGCATTAAAAAAATCTGATGCAACGTTAATTTCAAGATTAATTCAATACAATGGTGTGACATTAAATTGAAATTTAGTTCCTTGTCGATGATATAAATGATTGTATTAATTTTTATCATTTGAGATGTATGGTGCCATTTTTTGTGAATATTTTAAGGGAAACTTGTGTCACTTAATATCTCCACACATTTTTGCACCCAAATATGTTGGGAGAAAAAGTATTACCTAATCAACGGGAAATAAAATTTAGGTTAATTTTCTCTAAATTCCAAAATCATTTTTTCATATTTTCGTTACTAATCTAATATATTTCATTACATTACCAGATTGAACTATGTGTGTTTACATATTATCTAATTGTTTTACAACCTAAAAAAATATTGTGATGTAAATTGGTCGGGCTGAAAACCACCCTTCCATGTCCTGTTATATTATTATAACTATAACAATTTCTGTCGCGAGGGGATAAAATATGTGTTGGGAGAAGAGTGTGAGATTTTTTCAAATTAATATTATTGAAAAACATTAATAAATGATGGGAGTGTTGAAATGTACAACATATAGGGACATATAGGTTGGGAGCTTATGGTTTAACTTCATGGAATACTTATGTGAGTGGGTCTTGAAATATTATTGCAAAGGATGTGGGTAAAGTTCGGTGGAATGGATCTTGTAAGTAAACTATTAATGAAATATCTTATATTTACTCGATAAAAAGTGTAATGAATACAATGAAATGGTTATCAAATAGACATATGGAGAAATAGTTACATAATAAAATTTTGAATTATTTTCATTGATTGGTATCATTCATCTCTTGGAATTTCATTTGGATACAATTTTTGAGCCATCATTTCAATGATAATTGAGAATAAATAATCATTGTGATTTTTTCTTTGACCACATTTCTATATGGAATTTAATTATCTTTGAATGTCAAATATTTATGTACTTAGAAATAACTACATTCATAATTTTTTAAATTATTACTTTTCCAATGAGTGAAAATGTTTTTGTGTGGGGTTTTGATTGAACCATGATTCACTATTTCATTTTAACCATTACACCATTTTACTAAATTGGTTTTATATTGAAAATTTTAATAGTAATAAAAATTCCATTCCATTATTGAATCATTTATTTTATTATCACTGATAGAAATGTAATTGTTACTTGTATTAATGATTTCATTGTAGGAGGAGGTGATTTGGATGAACCATGATGATGACTAAGAAAAATTGGCCAAACTCCTTATGATCCATGAACACCAGTGTACTAATCCACGCACCACTCCTGAAAAGTGCATCCAAATGGGTTGAAATTTTGTGAGATGGTCCTAAATATATTGGTATACATTAACATTGAAGTAACGTAAGACACAATCAGCCATATTGTGGCCCTACCACCTGATCTATTCAGCACACTGAATCTATACGATGTCAAAAGTGGTGTGTTGTAAACTATCCATATATCGGGCTCTAGTTGTCCAAAATATGCCAAAATTTTGGTGGAGATATCCAATAGGTGGGGAAACAAATATTTTATTTTGTCCAATGTGTGATAAGCTGTCTGGAGGTCAAAACCCATATGAATAGTGGATTTATGAAATTTGGATCCTCAAAACCACCTTCCCATTTTCATATAAAATGACACCTTGGGCCCCCAATTTGTATGTTCGGCCAGTTGGAAAATATTTTTTATTTGGTAGACCTAGATGAGTCTTATAATCATAAAAGGAGTTCTAGATGACCCTATCGTTATTGTGAGATAATGGATGAATGCGATGTTCCACCCAAGCTTCCTCCTCCTCCCTTTGTCGAGATAACTATAGACGATTGTTTTGAGGGTGCTACACACACATGGGGGAGTTACAAAACATGTTATTCTAATGGTACTGTGTAAAAAGGACATAAGAACCCCATGGAGAAGTACTAGGTCTGATGAAAACCATTGCCTTTAACCCCTCTAACTGTATCTTGAGCACCTGCAACTCTGGTTTAGAAATTTTTTAAGGAGGAATGGACACTGTCGCTTCTCATGGCACAATATCAAAAGAAAAATCCCCTTCATGCTTTAGAGGTAGACCTAAAAAGTCATCCGGGAAGACATCCCGGAATTGATCTACCACTGGAGGAAAATATGTCTGAAAAGTCCTCTGATCATCCAGATATAAACTCAAAATATGGGTTGTGACTGCACCTCACCCATGATGCTCTGGTCCAGCTTGACTCCCCTTAACATCACATTCACCCTTGTATAGAAACTCTCTTCCCTCTAATGACGTGAAACTCACCCTGTAATGATAGCAATCTACAAAGCCTCAAAAGGGAACCAACTAGTCCATCCCGAGAATGACATCATAGCTCATCATCTCTAAGACATAGAGGTCCCAATGAAAGTGACATTCAAAAAACTCAAGGGGTAACTCCTTGCAATGATGAAAACATGTCTTTCTCATCCCCAATATAAGTGTCTAGTATCATTACAGCAGAAGAAGAAGAAACACAGATCCCAAGGCTCTACACAACAGAAACATATATGAAACTATGTGTGTCGCCCATATCAAAATGTACTGGAGATAAGACATAAGCTAATAGAATATTAACTCTGACAGTAGAAAGTCTGAAATCCTGCTCTTTCTGGGTCTACTGCACCACATATGCATGCCCAGTGTTGCGGCCCTACGACATAGCATGGCTACCCTGAGCTGTCCCGCTCTGCTGTCTCTATGATCCTGGTGTCTAGCTACTACGATCAAGACCACCATCCCTTCCTGCATGCCCTAACGTATTCCAGTTCCCCAACTGCTATGAAGATGTTGGTCCTACTCCCGCACGTTGAGTCTACTCAGAACCCCTCTCACTAGCCACTGATGGAAATGCCCTGAAAAAGCGATGCAGTTGACCCATCTTTCCTCATGCTCGGCACTCCACTAGGTCTCGTGGACACTGAGGTCTCTTGTACCCCTCCTTTTCAAACTAGTACCACATGACCTGGCCACATGAAAAATTCTTCTAGCTGGTACTTCCACCCTATGAAAAGACCATCTTTCTCTTCCTCTTGCCAGTAGAAATAATACAAGAAACTGTTGTCAACCGCCCTGGCCCGCACCACTATCTTCCCTAAGGATCCATTATATAATCAACGCTTGGTTTATAATAGCATATAATAATGTAAACCTGAAAAAATTAAACAGTGCTTGAATGTCATATAGAAGGCCATCCCCAAAGTGGCTGGCTCTCAACGTCTCATCACCCACCAGAACGGGTGCAAAACGCCGAAGCTCAGTGAAAAGAGAAAAATAATATATCATTGGCATAGCTCCCGTCTACAGGTTAATGAACTCTTGAGCTCTATCTACCATCAGCGTCTCAGAAAATAAAAATTAATAGAAGTCTGCATGAAAATCTCTCCATGCCATGTCTCTGTGATGCTCTGACTCGGTGGTAACACCCCCCCACCTCTTGGTGGTATCACGCAACATATAAGTCACGAGCTTGACCCTCAGCCCTGGAGGCATCTCAAGATGCATGAAGATCGTATGCATAGATCCCAGCCAAGTCTCTGTAGCATGTGGTCCACCATCCCCTAAAAACGTAGGCGGATGCTTCTGCTGGAAGATACGAGTCAACTTAGCCATAGATGTGGCAGCCGATGGTGCTCCCTGAATGTTATGCATGAACCACATAAAGCCTTCACGGAAGTACGCCTTCGTGCTTATGTTCGGTATAACGGCTGGCGCCACATCTGGCTTTACTTGAGGATCCACTGGTAACCCATGGCCCACCATTTCTGGAGAATAATCGTTGCCGCTCTCTTAGAGAACAATGCATGGTCGTCTCGGCGACATGACTCTACAAGGTCAAATGCACACCTTAGATCCAGATTATCAAGACATAAAAAGAATGGACCAAAAAGGGGAACATGATGAAGAAAGAATTTCAGTATTTACAAAGCAAGACTACATGGCGTGTACTTTACTTCTCATCCCCTTTTCGGGTCCTTCTACATAGCTAAACCTCACGGCTCCCGTTGGACAAAACTACACGACAAGTATATAATATACATGGAGTATATGGTGTAATTATCCAACTTCTCGTGTCGTTTGTGACATGGCCGACAACTCGACATGAAACTACATGGCGTGTAACACCCAAACCCGACATGTACACTACCCTATTTCCCCCACCCACACGGCTAAAACCACACGGGTTTTCCATGAAAAAGACTACACGACATGTCCCATAGTTACACATCTTGTACTAGACGAGCTTCGCCGACCTGTGTTGTTTGTTACACGACTGGATACACATCTCAAACTACACGACGTGTTCCATATAAACACGACATGTACACGAATGGATTTCATCAACATGTGTAGTTAGTTACACGACCGGATCCCAGGTCAGACTACACGGCATGTTCCATAGTGGACAGGACATGTATGTTTTAAGGTCTCCTCCATCTGTTTTTTAGTTACACGGGCAGACTTCAGGTCAACACTACATGGAGTTTCCATCCGGTACACAGCGTGTTCACCCCATGAATGTCCCTTCCCCATTTCCCTGCCCACATGGTCTATGACACGGGAAGGGACTACATAGCGTTTACATAGGGTAAACGGCATGTACTCCAAAAGTTTCATTTTCATTCTGAACAGAAGAACACACAGAGTGTGTCCGAAGAACAATACGGCGTGTATACTGGGTTTTAAAGACAATACACCTATGGAACTACTCTGGAACCCATAAAATACTGAAACCAACACCTGAGTGCCAAATTCCTATCCGTGAGGGGACATACTCCTTGAGAATCAATTTTTGGCATCTTATCAGAGTTATAAATATGGAAAACAGCCAATGATCAACCAAATTCCGGTCATTGAGGGACCATACTCCTCAGTAACCAATGTTTGGCATACATTCTCCCAAGGCCTCAAAAAAACATACCCTATCACATATCAGGTATTTATCAAAGCAGCTATCACAACAACATGCATGTCTAGCACACCAACTATCACTAAAACATGAAATTTCTAATGCACATATGTGGCATGGAAGTATGCATGGAATGTTATTTCTACCATGTGCCTAAATGATGCATGATATGGAATACCCTCACATCATCAGGTTGTAAATAAATAAAACCCATGAATAAATTATTAACAGCACAATCATAAGTGCGTCACACAACGGTGAAAATCGAGTCAACTGTAAAATTTGAAAAATCGGAAAAATTTCAAAAATACGAGGTAGACTGGATATTCCCTATTCACGGGTTAGCTACACCCAGACATAGCTTATTACCAATTACCATTCCATTAATATCCCTGAATAAGGCTCCAAATAGTATGTCAATGAAAAGAACAGCCTATGATACCTCTTTGTAACGTCCCGAGCCCAGGTGCCACTCAACGGGTGTCCCGAACCCGGTTCACCACATGACCTCAAGCGCATTTCCCCAAATTCCAGAGGCTTCTTACTAGCAGAGAGGGCCTAGGTCTGATAGTGGTGAAACTATGCCCTCGTTTTTCAAAGTGTAGAGCATCGAAATGAAATAAATAACATACATCAACAGTGGAAGCAATAAACCATAAAAATTTAAAATAAACAAATTCAGTAAAAGATAACCAATAGTTATATAGATAATGATGCAACATGTTTCATGTTCTAATAAAATAGCAAGAACATGTTACAAAACTATACAGTACAGTAAAACACAAACAAAACAGCTGGTAGAATCACGAGCCTAAGCCCAGTCCCATGCTCTCCTACTCCTCACCACCAATTAAGTACCTGTATATGGAACCTTTCCCTTATCCACACCTGTAGAAATGTAATCTGTTTGGGCCAAAGACATGATCCAAACATGGTGTGAGAAATAAATCACAGTAGGCACCCACCAAAGGGTCATGCCCAACTGTATAAAAATATGCAACAAGATTGTGCAGTAGTAAAATGCAAGAAGCTAATCAGTACACAAAAGTTACTAACATTAGCAGTTATATTTCCATTTTATTATTCATTTAATGGTTCATTATAAGGAAACCACCACAATGAATTTCTATGTAAATAGTTAGTGTCCTCAGACACGCAAACCCTTTTCCTAATGTAATCAGAAACGTAACCCGCATGTAATTTCCCAAAGGGATAATAGATATTTTCCTCAGGCATAAAATGTTTCTCCCTCAGGCACATAGTCTATTGCCCACAGGCACGGAAGAAGTTGCCCTCATGCTAAAAGATGCTCTGCCCTTAGGCTATGTAAAACACTGACCTCGGTCCAAACATATAACCAGGCCATGCCCAACATATAAAAAATCAATACACATTCAATTACTCTCAAGGAAAAAAGTAATGCACAAAATAAACATGGCATACCCTCGGTTTTCCTGTCCAAATGGATAAATAGAGGAACGCACCCTTGGGGTGGTCTTGGATCCGAACAACGATCCCAAACAACAATTTATAATCAAATTTAATTACCTATACATTTCAATGTATTTAAAACTGCCAAGGCCTCTTCCAAATGAAACCCCAATATGGGATCGTATCTCAAAAATTCACACAAATGCACAATAGTTTGAAATTGAACACCAAGCCACCTATTTATATCGCACCTGAACGGTAAACGCGAAAGACAGTCATCAAATCGTCCAAGAATGAAGTAGATTTGAGGTGAAAGAAAACCTCTTTCAAACATTAATAACATCCCTTAGAAGAAGAATTGTTATGAACAGCTTAAGGAGAGCGGCGGGCTTACCCGTTCAGTTCCAAGGAGATCGACTGTGTAGAAAATAGATTCTCGATACACGATCTGGAGCTCCTCGAATATCAGGCAGTCCCTCCTGAGGCTCCCTCTAGTTCTAAGTGAATCATGTGAACATGGTTGGATACTGCCCATTTTAAGACAAAAACAAACTACACGGCATGTACTATTGACTACATGACATGTATTTTTTGTCATTTAACTATTCCATTTCCAGCACCTCCCCATTGTTCATCCATTGACATTAGTACACATCGTGCATTTCTGATTACATGCCTTGTACTGTGGCGCAGCTGGCTGCTAGTTCCACAGCCTTACTATTTTCCTCCCGACTGACTACACGGTGTATAAATATCTTCTACACAGTGTGTACTCGGTTTTTACACCATTCATCATTGACATGGGTACACACCCTGTGTATTCATCCCACACGGCCAAAGTACACGGCATGTGGAAAAGTACACGACGTGTAGTCCCAGAATTTATGAATTTTTACGATTTTACTTATTTTCAAAAAACACATAATGAATGGAAAAAAGAGGAAACACATACCTCATAATAAGAATCGAGTCCTTACATGTCTATTCGGTTCTCAGAGGTTGATCGACATACACAGTGTGCTATAGTGTCATCAAACCATGGGAAGTAACTATCATTTTGGGAGGATCTAAATAGGATGACCTCCAGAGAATGTATTTATATTGAATTACTTTCCTTTCATTTGGTCTTTTATTCTGGCCGATCTACTTTCAGTTTACGCATTTTAATCTTAGTAGTGATACTTTGTGGTGGATTTTCTAAGTTCTTTATTTTGTGTTTTTTTTCAGTATGCACTGTCTCTCTGTGTATATGTTTAAAGGAAATTCATTCCATTTTTTGGATTTTCCATTCCAGTGCTAGTCTGTAGACACTAACCTATTGAAGGTGGGATTTTGGTAGTTACAACAACGGACCCGAGTAATAGCTCGTGACATCGGTTCATGAGGAAGTAGAATGACACAATCATGAACATTGATTTCATAACATGTTAGATGGAAGAAGAAAAGGAAATATGTTGTTCATTTAACATAATTAAATCCCTATATAATTTGTATACTTATTCTTTATATAATCAAAATTTTTAAAAAACAATTGTTTTGTAAAATAAATAGTATAAAATTTATTCATGGAAATTGGCACATCATCTTTGAGTATCTTATTTTGGATTGAATGACAAAAAATTTGTGGTTTTAGTTATTTTAATAATTAGGATTCTATGATGTGTTGAGGAAATTAGGGATATGAATTTTTTTTAGTAATTTACAATCCAATATGTTTTTAATGAGATAATATATGATGTTGGTGGTGGCCTTTTAATATTTATTTTATTGGAAGACTTTTAATATTTGAAACAAAAGAATTCTACACAAATTTTTTATGTCAAAAAGTCGCAATAATTTTTAAGTGTCTATATTGGAAGGTAAATTGTCAAAATATTTAAATAAAACTTATTTTCTATGTATTTTTAGTCAATTTTAACCAATATATTTTTTGTCTATCCCCTGTTATATCCATAACTATAGTATTTAATTTCTTAATTTTATCATAATTAATATATTGAAATAATAGTTTACCTTATTAAATAATTTTATATTATTATTCCAAATAGGTTATTTTTTCCCGATTTAATTTAATATATATATATAATATAAATTTACAAAAAATACTTGCTGTTGTGTTAAAAAATTATGTTTAAAAAATAGAGTATTTTTTGGTAACAAAATGCTAAGATATTCCCAATAATAATATAAATATTAATTTCATGAAATGAAATTTCTATATAAATATTGATATTATATAAATATAATTTAATGAATTCCCCATTATGATTTTTTAATTTATTAAAATGCAAACAAATAAATCTTATTAAAAAAGTTTTTTTGAAATAATATTTTTTTTAAAAAAGAAAAGAATATTAAAGGCCAATATAATGTTCATTAAAAATTATATAGGTAGAATAAATAAAAATTCATTTGTCAACTAATATCATTTTTAAAATGTATTTTGGCTTTTATATTTTTTTTATTTATCAGAAAAAAATTCTTTCTAAAATTTTTATATTTTTCACTATTCACTGAAAACTCAATATATTTCGAAAAATCCCAAACATTTACCCAAAATAAATTTTTACATTGATAATTTAAAAATTTAGTACATTATATCAAGTAAATAATCTAATAGTTACAAATAAATTTTATAATACTTTTTCTTCAAATGTAAAAGAAATAATTTCATGAATCATATTTTAAAAGAATATAATTACATTAAAAAGAAATATTGATTATATTGTAAACATTTATCAATAAATTATATATATATATATATTTCATAAACTATTAAATAATTTTCATCCCCAACAATTTTGAGGCTAGGTTATAACATTTTTATAATTAATTTTTTTAATCCTTGTGTTTCATATTGAACATAATATCAATTATAGTTTTTTATTATGAAATTATAGTGTTTACATTGAATAATATGATTGAGGGAATAATATTTCTCTAAAATATTTGTTTAGTTTCCTATTCAAATGTAATATTAGAATCATGTTTGAATCTATTTTTACAATAATAATGAACAATTTAATGATTTGAGAGGTGATTCCTTGTATCATATTCCAATATAATAGGTAATAAACAGGAATAGATTTATGGGGTTGGGGTCATTACTATTTTGGTGGTACTAATGTATTGAAGAAGACAATACCCTACATGTATGTGGAAATTTTAAAGACTAACTAAAATAAAATAACATTTGAATGGAAGAATGAATAATAATCCCTATGAGTTGATGATGTGATTCCAAAAACATATATACGGTCAAATATGTAAATTATGGGGAAATTAAATGTTACCTATATAAATTTAGTAATCCTAGGGTGATAACAAATTTTTTTTGAAAATCATCAATTACCAATGAAACATGATGGATTAAATTCAAAAAGTTATGATACATTGGATTATTATAACTAATTCTTCTATTATATAATATTAAATACTAGATCATTATTATTACTACTATATGATGCCTATATTAATTTCTAAAAATATAACAATGATATTTCATTATCAAATGTTATATGAATTTTAATGATGGAGTCATTTAGAAATTTATGTCTATGAGGATATAAATATTAGTTTCTGTCCATTAGATGGTGTTAATGTAGTTGATTAATTATTTCAAAGAATCAAATTTTATTTCAATAATTTTGGTTGGACTAAAAATGATATACTGACTACTAAAAAGGTTCTAGGTGTAAAAAAATATGATTATCCCTCACAATGATATCTTTACATCACTACAACTATATTTGAATGCAACAAATCATCTACTTCAACGTCCATTATTGAAATGATGCTATATGTAGGTCCTCATGTTTTGAGATAAATGGAATGCACTATGATAATTGTGTATAGAGAATATAATCCCCCTTTGTCACTTCTATTTTCAAATGACATCAGGTTAAATAAAAAAATAGTCTAGTTTTGGAAATAGTGATTAAGAGTAAATCAATAATAATGTTTTATTTCTCGGAGCAAATGATAACATGTATATATTGAAGAAATGGTTATGGTCATTTAATAACCTATTTTAACACATGAAAAACCACTCGAATAAAATGTGGCATATCATCCATCACCGTCTAACCTCTCGACAAAAGTGTTTTATAGATAATTAATCTTAAGTACTAGTGTGACAAATATAAATAATTGGATGGTTTTCTACCAAATCTAAAAATTATGTAAAGGGATAAGGTGGATTCGGTGAATAATAGTGAAAATGCATAATAATATAATTGAGAGGATCATATTGGTTAGGAACATGGGTCTCCATAATCCCTACATATATATATAGAATTCTTTTTGAACATTCCCATTCAATATAAACATTCCACTTGCACTGATATGTTGAGGACTGATATGGGATGAGAGATAGATGATTATAGTATATATAATATAAAAATAGAGAATCAAATCCCATTAAATAATCCAATTTATGATAATTCATCATTTCATGTCTAATCAAAGATCTCAAATAAAAATAAAATAGTTCTCTATACAAAACCATGATGTTATTATACAAAAATTCTTATAGTGAAACCCAAAATTTGGATTATTCGTATTATAAGTAAATAGATGAAAATGATAGCTAGTTATAAAATTATATCATCAGTTTGAAAAAAAATATTATTTAACATCATTATTATGTAATAATTTAATTTTTAAAGAGGCTATTTTCATTATGGGGAGAATTTAATTACATAATATTTATCAATATATGAACCATAAATAAATATGTTACTAATAAATTGATTAATGAAAAACAAAAACAAAATTAATATATTAATATATTTTGATTTTGAAATACGATTACTAAAATAATGAAATCAAAATTTTTTTGTATGAATTCTTGGAACTATATTAAAAAATCAATAAAGAATGTAAGAAAAATGTCAACTGAAAATGAAATTCATCCACCGGAAGGGAATTTTTTTTAAACATACAAGGGTGTTAGCTACATTAGAGATTTACATTGACTAATCATATGACAACCATGATAAATTATAGACTTTGTGAAACAATATACAAAATTAGTTCATAACCATAGTTATTTCCAAAGATCAATGATTGATGGACCACCACTAGAAACTACAAATAATGTATATCTATTTATTTTCCATATGCACATATCGTAAGGGGTTATGTATTTATAAATTTTGATTATATTGAATCATAATAAATTATTTATAAATAAATATTTATGATTAAATTTTATAATTTTATAAAATTCAATTTTCAAAAATCAAATTATACTAAAAATATATTTTTTCTAAAAAATTGTAATTTTATTTCAAGGACATATTTTTATATTGTTAGGAATATACATATTTTTTATTAATTTTTTCTAAAAACTATATTACAGAGTATTTTTTGAAATAAATAGTTAAAATGACAAATGATACTTTCCAAAAAAAATTATTGTAATATATATATATTAAAAAAAATCATATCAATTTTCTACTGTGAATTTGAAAAATAATAATCCACTTTTTCGATTATATTTTTAATATTTTCATAAGTTGAATTTTTTGGAACATTATGATATTGTTAAATTTTAGCTGTATTTTTAAATATTTCATTTCATACAAATGACAATACATCATGAAATTATTATTATAAAAGTATTAGTTTGAATTTTATATAATGGTAAAACATTTAGTATTTCTGAAATATTATTTTATGGATAATTTAATTTTATTTAAAAAAGTTGTTTGTTACATATTGCATTAATTTTGAACGAACCTTGACAAACTATTAATATAATTTTTAATTTTTTTTATTAATTTATTCTAAAATTATTGTAATGAATCAAAAAATAATTAATTTCATTAATTATATGTAACTGTTTAATATATAAATAGATCATATTGATAAAGATTAACTTAATTTATAGAAATTGATGTAAAATTTCGAAAATATTGATTCCCAAATAATTCTTTGATTGAATTATTGGAAAGAATGTTGAAAATAATATATTACAATTTTAGAAGATTTATTTTAAGAAATAAACCTAAATTAAAAAATCATCATGTCAAAATTATCTTTTGTTATATTTTATTATTTATCAAAAAGGATTAATTTTTCTTTGAACAGTGAAAAATACTAGTTTTGATTGAAAAATATCATTTAAAAAAAATTATAATGTTCCATTTTGTTTTAAAATGTATTAACGTGTAATGTTATCAAAATAATATTTAAATTATTCTAATATAGATAATTAGAATAATTTTTATATTTATTTATTATATAAAAACATTTATATCTTTTGAATATTTACTCATTGAAAATCAAAATTTTCATTTTGTCCGTGAAATTAATTTAAAAATATTTTCTTCAAATTATGTGAATATTATTTATAAAAATTTCTTCCATATTTTTATTAATAATAATTAATATTATTTAATATATTCATATTTATTTTTGTTCAAAATGAATAACAAAAATATTAAATTGTCTTCTATATGGTTATATTTGGCTAACATGAGTTTCATCTAATACATTTTGTTGTAAAATGAAATATAAAATTGTTCAAAACCCATTTTATAGAAATATCTAGAATGTATCTCATACAATATTATATAATTCCCAATTTTGGTTCATTTATCCATGTGAAAAATGAAGTTACACTTTATTCTTCTCAAATATTTCTTATGTTTCCTATCCATCACTTAAGAAAGTCATCCACCTATAATTTCTAGTTGATGTATCCAAAAATATTTGGTTCGAAACTTAATCGAAAAATATAGTCCTTTATTTCTTCCCGGAATCATAGATTAATTGTTATTTTAGTAAATCCTTCTAAGAATGATTCTTGTATAAACCTAAATAGGCTCTCCTAATAAGTTGTAAAATCCCTAAAGTTGTGTTTTTTATGTCATCATACAACTAAGTAACGTCTTCATAATTTTTTTTAATATTGTAACAATGTTATCTATTATATACATAACATTAAAGAATTTAATTTAATGGAAAATATTTGTGTTCTCTTCACTCAATTGGGAACAGAATTTTTTTGGGTGTGTTCGGATTACTACCGACTTTGAAAAAATATTATTTATTTTATGTCACATATTATCAGAGATGGATATTATAATTTATTTTATTGTTATATATTATATATATGATATTTTTATATATATTTACAAATAATATCACAAAAATGATGTTACATTAAATTTCATTATAATATGATCATGTCGCTCATGTGTATGGAGTATTACTTAAATGCAAACCGATGTGATTGGCTTTTTACATGTTCATTGAATTGAAAATTATAAGGTCAAAAAAAAAAAATATAAGATATTTTTTAACTAAATATTATTCTTTAATTATAAAATATTATTTAACTTTCATTCATTTCCACATTCATGGAAAAAAAATTAATGTGTATGTATAGCTTTCTGTTGCCTTGAGTGGTGTAACTCATTTTCTATATATAAAATTAAATGATTGTCCTTAATTATTATATAGTTAATATATATGATATTTATAACATCATTAAAAAATCGAATATCAAAATATCATTATTATTAAGGGATATAAAATATATAATAAAAACCTACATGAAAAATATCAATTATTACCTGGAACATGATTTTAAAAAAGAACTGTTAATGAACGTGTAATAAGAATTCATAAGTAAATCATATGGTATGATAAATATTATTATGGTTATGTAATATCTGTATAATTAAAATATATTTATTATATATTAGTATCAAATATGTAATAATTATGTCAGTATGTATGGTAAGGGATATTTGTTTCACAATTTTCTTTCTTAGAGACAAATGTTTTTTTATACACATATCATATTATATGAGGGTTATATACTGAATAAATGTAATGTTGTACAATTTCTATCCACATCTCAATGACATTTAATTCTTTATTTGTTGATATTATTTAATGGTTCATATGATTCTTCAATTACTAAAACAGTAATGGTGTGATGTTACAATCAAATTATTTATCAAGATTGTTAGTGGATATTCATTCAATGAGGAAATATTATGATATAATTCACAATTAAAAAATTAATTTTCATTTTTACATTCAATACTTTAGAATAAAGTTTTACCCTTAATATTCCTCTGATTATGTATTGAATATTCTAAACTAATATTTTTAAAAAAATACATTTCATTTATTTCATCGGTCAAAAACCATTCATTATACATATCCATGATTTCTTAAAATGATCTCAAAAATATTTCAGTTTTCCTGTAATATTTTTAATGTCAAAATTTTCTATTAAGTAGTTTTTTTAAAAATATTTGAAAATAATTATTCGTTTCATTTTCAAAAACAAGGCCATTTAGGATTTTTTAAAAAACTGTTAATGAAATGAATGTTTTATCATGTACGATATGATCTGTATTTCCATCAATCATAAGGAATAAATTTTTTAAAACCTAGAGTATATTTTTATGAGGTTATTTTCCATGAATATTATATTCTGAATTTTTTTAGAATTATTTTAAAACACTGATTTTCAAAGTGTAATGTTTATTTTCCTCCATAAATGTTCCATGTGAACATTCAAAATCATTTACTATCAAAGATGATATCCTTTGATGTTACATAATGTTTACTAGAAATTTGATATTTTAATTTTAACCTTATATTTTTGAATTGTGTTTTATAGTTATTATGATAATATTTCTATGAATTATATAACGTTATCATGAGTGTTTATATGATTAAATGATGCAATTTTGATGAGAAACATTTTTTTTCTATAAGTTATTATATTATCAAATCATTATGAAACTTATTTATTTCCATGCATTATAATGTGGTAAATGATTAATTATAAAATTAAAATTTATGGCTTCTTATATAATGAATATTATATGTTTATTGGATAAACATATATATGGTTATCAATATATGGTGGTGGTTATGATATAATAATGAAGGGTGGTTATGTTATAAGCAAGGAATATGATGATGTTACTACAAAGAACGTGTTGGACCTATATCTACATAAAAAAATTTAGGTAATGACTCATATATCATTAAGTAAGAATGATTGTAAAGCAGTACAAACCCAATTTAGTATGGTTCTACAACAATTATGATAATTATCAGAGTGAACCATGAATAATAAGATTTTTTGGTATTCAACCAAATCAACTATGATACTACTATTATTTAACATTGACAGTAATAATGGTTTGGTATGTGAACCATACACACTATTGTGGTCATGGGAAAGATTATATATTGTTAATGAAATGATTTTCGTGGCTTCTGTGTATTGAAAAATAATATTATGCCAATATAATTACCCCATGTCTTATGTACAGAGATTATATTATGATACAATCACATATTTTCCATTTATTCATGTTTGATAAATGATATCTACCTTGTTTACCCTTACATAGAATCTAATAGCATGTGTAATTATGTTTTTTTTGGTTTTGAAGAATGTTTTTTGACGTATGTGAAATCTATGAATAGTCATACTTATGAAGAATTTAGTGGGATAAGATTTAGTTCACTTATAAATCAGTTTTTTATGATCTAACGTTTTCAATTGTATGTAATAAAAATGAATTTTGAAATCATTATATTTTTTAATGAATATTCATATATTAATATATAATATTTATGTATAATAATATTGGTTCCATACTCCTACTATGATAGAAAGGTTTTGTAATACACTTGAAACTATGATGATAAGACATCAGTGAGCTCGCAAGGGATATGTAAAATGACATGTCTATCGAAAAGGCTATATATAGGAAAATATTCTACAATATTGTTGACGGTAAAAGTTACTGGATACAAATTAGTTAAATACCTATATAGAATATAAATGTTTATTTTGGTTTGTAATAGATGTACATAAGGGTAATAACATAGAAAAATTGTGTATTGACCCTGAATTATGTTTTACCAATACAGAACAATGTGCCTTTCAATATTCCTAAAATGAACCAATGATGTGATATACATGGGATAATTAAAATTCTCATTACAAATAATGATGATGGATTTGAATAAATACCATGAATTACATATGTTTCAGATAAGGTGTTAGAATTTGAACATATGGTGTCATCATTTTGAAATCATTATGTATTTTTTAGAACAATGGGGTTTCCACTAGTATTACTGTTACTGAAAATATTCTTTTTTGTTTCATTCAATGGAGGGAACCTGGAGGAAATGGGTCAACATTAAATGTGATGTAACATGTGTTAGGAAGAATAGAAATTGGATCCTCACTAGAGAGAAACATATTATGATGATTCAAAATATTCCATCATGATATATGATTAACAATTTGATTTTTGGTTAGATTCCTTACATATAAAATAATAGGAATATGGTGTTTTAAGAAATGTTATGGGGTAGGGAACATAGAGTAATGATTATTGGGCTACATACATTTCAATATTATGTGATAAAGCCCGAATAATAACATCCTAAATAGAGGGAATTTTTTTCAATACAAGGTTATTTAGTGATAGATAATTGTGGATTTCAAAGTATTATGTATAGAGAACATGGACATAAACCATGTTAATTCCCAAATCATGGTATTAATTACTGTAATAAGAAAAGAATTATTCCATTTAAATCAAAAATGTTAAAGGCTTTACATATTCATATATTAATATTCAGGTATTATGTTGGAGAAACATTATTAAAAATAGTATATGGGTGTAGGGATCATGAAACAAAACTGATTATTTTAATTTTGGAAGCATCTAAATCATCATGTACGATGAACAAAATATTTATGAATAATATCATGGTTTCATGAGTTTATGGTTGACCATATGTTTAATTTCCTATAAACAATTTCATTTGTTGTATGTGTTGGTTGTTTATCATTATTAAGGATATTTTGGAAGGCATTATAGAAATATAACAGTTTGTTTTTTTGATTATTTTAGTGGAACAATATTTTAGATGATAAACCAATGAAATTATTACATAAGAATTAATGACACAATAAATACATAATGATATATTTTGGTTATAATATTTATATATCTATCATCATGAAATTTCAATAATATATTATTTTTTATTTTAATTAGACAAGATAATAGTATTATTTATAGAATACATTCTTATATATTTAAATATAAAAAAACAATGAAGATTGTGGGAGATTTTCAAGGAAACCCTTAAGTTGTGACGAAATATATTAATAATTCCCAGTGATAGAATTATAGTATGAAATGGATTCAAATATTCTTATATAATCTAAGAGAGGTTATATCAGTGTATCCATCGAAGAGATAGGCTATGGAGGGTTGATCTAGAATTACCACAATGGCTGAGACCCACAATATTATTAGTTTAACTGTATAGTGCTGATGTTTTATTGATAATATGTTATGACTCACTAATCCACACATAACATTAACTCTAAAGGATCAAAAATTCTATAGTTAGAATTATGTTATAGTTCATTCGTGAATTTAAATAAAATATTATTTAGATCACATATTGATACATTAACCTACAATGGATTGGAGTTTGTAAACTATTGTTAGGAATAAAATAAGAGATTTGGTGGATTTTCCATGTAAAATGGCATGGTTATAGATTATGCATCATGAATTTTGAATATTCCTTATAGAAATTAAACAATTAATGAATTTGTATTAGATATTAAAATTTTTAAATTGTTGACCAGCATATTTTTTATTTATGGAGAAAATATTGAAATATATACTGATAAAGAAATCTCAAATTATAGAATTAGGTATAATTTTTTAATCATTTGATATAGAATATGGTTAGGGAACATTAATTATTATGTAAAATAAATACATTACCATCATGAGTATAAAAAGACCCAATTTTTCATTATTTTCCTATAGAAGATATTAAGGTTTTGATTAATGGCGTGAAATAATATCATTATAGAATTATTTTTCCACCATCTATCGACATGAATATTAAATTTTCATTGAAAGGTTACATAATGTTCTAACTGAAGGTGAGAAATATTCCTATTTTAGACATTATTAAGATGGAATGGTATGTTTTAGTAACCTTGTATGAGATCGTTCCTTACATAATTTGATGGATTAGTTATCCGAGTATGAAATTTCTTTATTCCATTTTTATCCCTGATTTAAAACGATATATGTTTATTTGAATTAATATTATTGGACATATTAAATGAAGGGATATTATGGAGAGTCTTAGTCTCGGTAATCACCATACGAGGATGTTAAGAATGAGAGGGAAAATTACAAGTGATTGTTATAATCATTAACCATACCAGAATGTAAATGGTACAACATCACTGTTGATTATTTCATTTAAATACACAAATTTATAAATGAAAAAATGATATATTTTTTGTATTTATATCACAATAAAAGTTCAAAATATATCTTCCCTATTAATGAATATTTCCCCTTGATAATAATTCAAAGATATAAAATATGTATGTCGTATTGTTTCATGGGCTTCCATATTCCATCGTTTTGGAACGTGGTGGAAGGTTTATCTCGTTGTTCTAAAAATTATTTAGCAATGACTTTATACTTATTTATGTTTTAAAAATATGTATCAATCTCAGATAATTCATAAATTTAAGAAAATAATTAAAACCCAAGGGGATATTATGAAATTTATTTAGGGAATTTAATGGTTTTTGGGATAAATACCATCCTCTAGTTGAGTTCTATCTCAATAATACATTACAATTGTGGCTTCATATTAATCCTCATAAAACATTATATGGATTGATTTATTGACCTCCATCATATTGGGATAATTTTGGAGAAACAAGGAAATCATGAATTTAATATGTAAAAAAATGGAATAAAATGTTAGATCCATTAGAAACACATAATGGAATAATTATTTCGGAAAAAAATTTACACTCACAATCATTGACATTAGTAGGAATTTAAATTTTGTGACTAGTTGATTCTAATAATTTATATATTGAATAAGGTTATTATATTTTAAAATAAGGGAAAGCTAATAGAGATGACCTTTTTTCCCATTAAAATACATGATTTTATCATCACTTTTGTTTATTTTTTGGTCCTTTCATGGAACCAATCCAAGGTTTTTGACACATTACATGTATATATCTTGGAAAGGTACATACATAATCATTAAAATGTAATAAATTAAGAGTTCATACCATTGGTGAATGATCTTATATATAAATAAAAACTTATTGAGATTCAATATTATAGGGATAATGTGTTACAAAACATGGCCACTCTCCTAATCAATGTTTTTTTGGTGAAACCACTAAATTGAAGATGCAATTTGGGAATATTGGTATATTTTGATGGATAATTACCTTATTTTTATTTTCAATAAAGTAATTTTTTTAAGAAAAAAAATTATTAAGGGGGATAAAATACAACAGTAAACATCTTAATGAAATAATTTTTACAATAATTTAATTAATATTACATCTATCATTACATAGAACACATAGTTTTGATGAAATTTTACAAAAAATTAATTTAATTATTTAAATATGAATATTATTACAATGAAAATAATAATGGTGTTTTAAATTGCGTTAAAAAACTAAAAAAAATATTTTATACAATTTTAATATTATGAAATCATATTTATAAAGAGTACTTAATTATTATTAACATCTTTATTAGTTTTAAAAATTATATTTTATCAACATCCATTATTTTTTATTACTCATTATGATCAAATAATTAATATATTTATTTTTAATACAAGATAATTTATTTTAAAAAATAAAATTAATTATATATATCTTCTTTTAAAAATTATATTCGGGTTATACTTTCTTTTTCTAGAAAATATTAATTTCCAATACTATTTATAAATTAATTAATTGAAAACCTCTAATTCCCTAAATGAATTTATAGGGTTATTTTTTAAAAATGGTATAACTATTTAAAATGTTTCAATTATATTATAATTTATCGAATATATTTTATACGAATAAATTTCATATTGATTTTTTTATTAATTATTTTAATTTTTTCAAATAATAAATTTCGAAAACCCCTTTTTCTTCACATATTATTATTCAATTTTATTAAAAATATTCCACTTATCTAAATGGAATTTATAAAAATTATTCTAAAATTAGAATAATAATAATTAATTTTATATAATATGTTCAATTTTTTTTTTGTCAAAATGAATATTAAAAATAATGAAAAAATAACGTGGTTAAGTATAAAACTTGTTGGCCCTGCATTAAAATAAAATGATAATGGTTAAAAAAACTAGTAATCTTTCTCAATAATCCTTTTATGGACTTATTATGAAATTTTATCCCTTAATGATTGATATTGACTCATTTCATAGAATTTTTCATTTGAAAAATGTGTATAGTGTTTAATATTTTCAAAAATACTATGTGTGTCACCTCCCCCACATAATAATGGTAACCACTCTCTTCTCCAATTAAAATATCCAAAAACATTTTCTCAGCCATGATATATACAAATAAAATCATACAATACGTCCCCAAACACTATAATACTTTGTCTGTTTTGAAAATCCTCAAAATATGGATGAATATATAATCTAATAAATGCTCCATATAGAAGAACTAAAATTTTTATACATTATATTTTTCATTATTTATTTTTAAAACTCTATAATATCTTCTCCAAAATGATAATATATTTATTTCTGTATCTTGTATATACTTATATTTTATTGTGATAGATTAATTCCATATATCTATCTCATCTTCCATCAATTCGGAAGTGAAACTGATGATGGAGAGAATAATTGAATAACACCACATGAACTGATGCTATTAATTATCCATCACCTCATTTCATAACTCGATATAATGATGGGCCTCTGGTTTATATATTAAATATTTTATATTATTGTAATACTTTAATTTAGATTTCACATAAATTATAACTTATATACCATTTTTCAAAAATAATTAATTGTTTTGAAACATAATTAACTAAAAAATACAATCAAGGATCATAATGTCATGTATCTTTGGATTATTAGGTAAATAATTTGAATATGTGAAACCAAAACTATATTTTATTTATTCTCTATAATGATATCCTATATTCAATTTAACTCAAACATCTTCATAGTATATCATATGTAATACATGAAAAAATTTATTAAATAAGAAACTCAGTAAGGAAATGATAATATGAATAAAACATAAAAAATTGGGTATGAAGGAATGAAAATATGAAATAAAATCCATGTAACATTAGTCAAACAATAAATATTAGCATTTATAACATGGTTACATCTATTCATGGAAATTTAAAAATGTAGAAACAACACACAACATGACATAAGCATGAGTCAGGGATAAATTCCATGAACACTTCACAAAGAGAAAAAATTCAAAAGAGGTAATTTGGTTCCATATATCATCCCATTTAATTATTGAATATTTAATTTTCATATATATTAATATATATGAATTATATATAAATATGAAATAAAATAGGATTCTTTGTCCAATATAATAATAGATAAACAACAAATGTTTTCTTTGACCTTTTTTGTTTCACAGAGGATTATGATATTTTGAAAAATAATAAATTATATTTATTTTAATTATAAATGGTAGTTAACGCCTAGCCATTGTATTAGATAGAATGAAAAAAAGTTTATATATTATTTTAACACATATTTATTAAATGTTTTTACATTATTATAAAAAATAGAGGCATTAAATGATTATAAATCTATTTTTAGCAAAAAATACTCTAACATTTTGAAAATGTAGTTTTTCCACCTTTTATTCAGATAACCATTATTAATATTGTTTTTTCCACATTTATAAGTCCTATTTGATAAAATAATCTTCTTACAGTTAATTAGTACATAAAAAATTTACTTTGGTTGAATTTTTTTATTTTTTTGATAAAATTTATACTTTATCAAATAGTGAAGAATACTTCATTTTAGTTTAAAACTAATATTTATTCTTTTTTATTTATATAGACGAGTTATCCTTATAATTCGGTTTAAAGTGTAATTGTACTACATTTTTTATAATTTAATGCAATTTTGGTCATTCATCTTAATTTGACATTTTAATGAGATATAAATACATGTCAATATTTTGATTTTTTACATACATTTTTTTATTCTATCCATGTGAATAATTATAATTTAATTTATGCCAAATGTGTTTTTGCATTTGTAAATATGGATAGCATATTTAAAATCATATGGTCTATATAGTGTAAATTGGTCCCTTTTATTTTTTGACATTTTTCATAGTAACATTAGTAAATATTTTTATTTAACACTATTAAATTGTAAATTAGTTAAATAATGGTAAAAATAATATTATATTTATATAAAACTATTCTAAAACTTATCCGAATCTAATTGGATAAGATATTCGCAGCCAAAAAAACCTTGTGATAAAAATTTGGCATTTGGAAGCCACATGGGCATGATTATGTCGTTTATTACTTTTAATTTATAGTATTGGAAATAATATCCTAAACATTAATATTATTAATAAAACATTTTTAATATTAAGTATATAAGCAATATATTTTACAATAACATATAATAAAAAAATATAATAATATTATATACATCCTGATGTTTTTTTATGATTTTTATGCATTAAATAATAAAATTTAATTTTGACACAATTATGATTCAATGATTGTTTTATTAATATACGAATGCACCAAATGTTTTTATAAATATTAAAATAATTATTAAAATAATTTATTTATTCCATCCACAAATTTTCACAGAGACTATAATATTTTATAATTATATTTAGTGGTCTTTTTTAATGCTATCAATTTGTTTTAATTTTCTTTCAATTCAATTAAATGGATAGAGTAAAAATTAACATCATTGATATTGTTTAAACACAATAATTGAAAAAAAGTATTCATTTATTTGTTAAAATCACAATGTGACTTTGATAAGGTCTTAAATTTCATTATGTGCCCTATAATCGTCTTATATTATAAATTTGGTTACCATAATTAAAATTAAATGACAATAATTAACGGTAAATTGAAAAGATAAGCTATAAATTAAAAAAACATATCGTATAATATTTGCATTAAAGTATTTAGAACTATAATCATCTTATATTATATATATCTAACATTATATTTGTATTTATTAACAAAATATATTTATAATAAATTAATATTTTTAGAGTTTCATAGGGTTGCCCTCACATCACTTATAAAATGGTACACACTCTTCTATACTACTAACACTTCAAATACTATTTGGTTTAGATATTCTCTACCATAAACCCTTCATAGTGTCCCTCCCCATATTCAATCGGCTATATTTTAGGCATGACACAGTTTTTATTGATGATAAATGATTTTCAAAGGTCATCAACTGAAGAAGATGTATCATTTTTTATGTGATTCACATTTAGTCATTATTCAAATTACATTAAATATTATTCTCCTATAATGAAATAATAACTCCATTATCCTTAATATACTGATATTTTGTTATGTAAAAATCATCACCTCAATCCAAATCCAATTTCATAATATTTGAAATGAACATTTCATTCGTTTATAAGGAGGATTACTAACTCACAAACACATTGAGTTCATTTTTCATTACACTCAATCAAGTCTGGTTATAATGATGAAATAAATGTTTATATAAGATATTAATTAAATATAAACCACTTTAAAATAATAATATTTCAATTTTGTTTTTACCTTCGATGAACATAAAAACGACAATGTTGTTCAACCGTACATGTGAACTATCACCTCCACAAAGTGACACGAATCTTTTTAATTCACCAAATCACAAGTATGATATATAGAAGAATATATAAATGATTATTATGGTGTAAATAATACTATGATCAGTCTAGAATGATAATATAATAATGACCTTAATTCCACATTGATCAATGAAAAACAGAAAATGTTTTTCAAGCGTACATGTGGCCTAATGTCTCCATGAATATGACATTATTTATTTTTCATAACAATAATTAATGGATTGTAATATAAATTATGATAAATTTATTAAAATTATGATTATGAAATTAATTGAATTATAGAAATTATGGAATGAAGACCGCAACGACAATTCACATCATAACAAAATTCATTTTCGAATTAAGTACCCAATATAAATAAAATGACTAATATGAACTTAAATAATTATGTATGTTTTATATCAAGGTAATTAGATATATAAAATAAATAATAAAAATGATAATGGTTCTAAATAATATATAAATTTAGTTATGATTATGATTCTGGAATATTCGTATTGTTTGTGATGATTAAAACTAAATGTATGGGACATCATCTCAATCTCTTTGCATTGAAGAATATTTTGATAACATACACCACCTTCTTTTATATGATTTATAATTAATCCTTTGTATATTAATTGCATTCTATGGGTTCCTAAAGGACACATTCTATACAATAATTTTTATTAAATGAAAAAAATCATTTTTTAACGTACGCAACATCAATGAATATTCCACTGCCATGAAAGTATTTGGTATTTGGAATTATCAACAAGACAGATTTCTTTTAAATGATTATTAAATACAATATTTCATTTTTTGGAGATTTGGTATTGAAAATGGGTTAGATGAGGGATTTAATATATTAATATCTTGAAATGATTTCATATGATTTCAATATTTAAATGTTATTTTTTTATTCTTGTTAATGTGATCTGATTATATATTCGTAATTGGGAATTTATTATGTATAAGGGTGGTTCCATTATAAACTAAGGTTGGGTGTTCCGATGATAGATCTCCAATTCATTGGTTAAGGATATGTAGTTAAATAATAAAATTTATCCAATGATATTTAGGTAATATACTATGATGGGTATTCGAAAAATTACTCTGAAGGTCTACCCTTATGTAGTTGTGAAATCTACAATGATTGTATGACATGGATGTCTTAATATTCCCTTCATGATTTATGATTTTTATGATTTCTTTTAGTTTTCTTATGATTTAATTGGTTTATAAATATTCATGTTCTAATGTTTTATTTCATAATTTTAATACATTATCATGATTTTTGTGATCATCCCATGTTTTTGAAATGTATGCACATGTTATAAATATTGTTAGAGAAAGGAAAAATTGAAGAAGAAGTTTTTGTATAAAAATTAATCATGTTTTCTCATAAGTTTATTATATTTTATAATAAATGGATACATTTGTAGTTTTATCAACTATGTTGAAATTTTAGTAGTTATATCATATCAGTGTACTAATACTGTAATGAACTAATCACAAATAGACCCTAAATGTGAATTCATGACATAACACATGATAATGTAATGTTTATGTTCTGGTCCATCAAGTTGGTATCAGAATACTTTTTAGACAATATAATGGTTTTTGATAATTTGTATATAATATCCATAAATTAATTTCACATTATTCTTAAATTGAAATGTTATATAATTTTAATACTAACATGTTGTTTTTTCGAAGATAAATTTGATTACAATAGTTTCCCACAGAGGAAACATGAATGTAAACATGTATTTAATTAAAAGGAAAAAGGCATTCCAAATCACCAACCTATTATGGTTGGAATCATAACTAAATAGTTAGTTTATGTGATGGAATAGTTTAGTGAAGAAATAAATGGTGGTGGTATCCATAAATTAGATCGTCTTGATCAACCATAGAGGAACATGCTACTAGGGGATAGTTTTATGAGGCCATGTTCTGTAATATTCCTAGGATCATATTACCTAGTGCACAATGGAGAGTGGATTAAAGATCCAGAGAATACTTTCAACAACAGCTGGTGTTCAAAAAATAACATGTTTTTTCATTATATTACGATTTTGATGGTGAAACCGATCAGTGATAGATTATGGTTATAAATATACGAGATAGTGAGGATCATGATTTTTTGGATTGGGATGAATCCAAAGGTATTTTTTATGAAAAATTTTCCTAAGGATGTTTGTAATTGGTGGTAACAAACAATTTTTATAATTGGGGAAGGAGGATGACTCAACAGCAACATATAAAGAAAACTATACTGGACATGCAAGGAATACTCCAAATTTCTCCCTAGATCTTTATAGTAAAATCTATCATTTTTGCCTAGGATGATATCAAAAATATCATTTGGTGTTGTATTCCAATGATTTCAAATGTTAGAGAAAACATGATCAATGTGTTGATAAGGTCGAAATGGTATTTTGTGATGATCATGTGGTCTTTGGTAACATATAGAATAAGCGATCGAGATGGTAGGCCAAAGGGAATTATTATTCAAAAAATATTGATTGTATAAAAATTATGTTTAGGAATTGTGAAAATACTAGTAAATAGAAGACATGTGGAATTTATTTTTAATATTGGTATGTTCTTCTTATTTGGGAAATAGGGGAATAAGGCTCATAACTGCATTAAAAATATAATACTAAGATAAAATCTGATATATAGTTAGTGAAATGTTATAAATGTATTGGGATTGTCCATCATTCAAGTGTCATTCTGATGAACTATCCAAATGATTGGGAGTAGCTGGACATTTAGAAGAAAGGTGTGGTAAAATCTTTTCAACTACTTTAGAATAATTTTTCCCGCCCTATTTCATATTATCATATACATTGATTGTTTATTCATATAATTCCAATGTATTTCTTGATTCAGTGTCTATAGAATATTTCATATCATAGAAATTTCTTGGAAAATTTTAAATACTTTTCATAAAGTAAATCAATAAATTATCATAAAATCACCTTGGGGATTTGAAGCCTAAAAGGGAAATTATAAGATTCTTCTTGTCCATGACTGCGGAAAGAAACTACATGAAAACCTAGTTGTTTTGACTCTAGTACTGTTCAATGATATTCTGGGCATGTATGGAATTTAAATTTTCCATCCTTATATTGACTATATATCTAAAGAAGTTTCTTTTCAAAAATAATTCTAGTTTATGTATATGAATAAATCCTTAAAATTAATAACATATTTTGAATATAATAAATACATAAATGATTGAAATAAATGTTATTTTTCAAATTTTTTTTTAAATTGAATTTTTTAGATTAATGATGTTGAAGTGGTAAATCAGTATCTTGATGTTTTTTTAGAAATGTATTCTTGTACTACACAAAACCGGGAGGTTAAATATTATATTGAACTAGTTTTTTATGATTATATAACTTTTAATACCCTTTATCGAATGTCTCAGATTGAACTTCTGGAGTTAAATAATCAATTTTATGAGTTATTATATGATGTTTTCATTCATCCATGAATATCATAATGCGGTGATCCTTTCATGTTTTTCAAAATGATAGAAAAATCAATGAGACATTTGATTTATTTTAGATCCTTTAATAACATAAATTTTAAGAACATGTATCATTTCCCTCATATTAATGGTTTGATTTATAAATCCTAGGACCATAATATTTTTCAATGGTTGACATGAGGTTGTTGTACCATTAGTTGGAAGTAAAGGATGTATACATCCTTAAGACCATGTTTCGTAATAAATATATACATTATTAATTTCTATTAATGCAGTTCTGGTTAGTAATTCACATTATTTATTCATGGATCATATAAATTTAATATTCCATGAGTTCATGGAAATGTTTTTATTTGTTATTATCGACTATATTTTTTTATATTCTTAAAATAGTGAGGAGAATTATAGTAATGTAAGGGATGTCATGAAAACCATAAAAGAAAAGTATTATATGGTAAATTCAACATATTTTTGTTTTAGTTACAAAAAGAATCATTCCTTTGTTAAATTTTTTCTAAAGATGGTATAATAATTGGTCATGTATAGAAAATTTGATTAAGATTGGCCAAGACCCACGACTATAACCATGATTCGTAGTTTTCTTTTCTTTAGAAGATTATTAAATGTAGGTTGTTAAAACATTTTCACGATTATCTATTCAATTGACTATGTAATCTCGAATCGATGTCAGGTTTATATAAAAATAAGAATGTGATGGCTATTTTTATGTATGGAAAAAAGATTTATAAATAGTTTCGTTTTAGAAATTCCATCCAGATATGGAAATTTTGTTATAAATATTGATGCTTTATTGAATTGATATGGCTCTATATAAATGTAAAAATAATAGGTAACTACTTCTGCTTTATGTTGGTAGAATAAAATGGGTTAAATTTCTATACACAACATTTTATATAAGTTCAACTGTTTTGCATTAAATTTGTTTTTTAATAATATGTACAAAGTAAAATTTTTAATATATATTGAAAAAAATGTTTGATGTATATATTCGTTGATAAAGAATTGAACAAGTGATATAGAAGATGGTAGGAACTAATCATGTATTATTATTGCATGATTCATTACCATCAAAAAAATAAACAATGTTGATGAAGCCTTAAGGAAGAAAAATAATAATACACTAACCATATTACATTTGGAACAGAAACCATTAATTAATGGTTTGATGATATTTGGTCTGGAATATGTTGATGAAGGAAATTCCACTACTGTGTTCCAGGGTTTAGAGCCATTTTCTTTATTTGAGATAATTAATAAAGTGAAAAATGAATATAGTGAATTACATAAAATGTAGAATTTGTACAGAATGGTATATTTACTGAATTTATCATTGATAATGATTGTGTTCTGAGTATTGGGGATAGATAAATCTATGTATTTCAACGCCTGATTCCAAAAAAGTAGTTAACAAAAGGTATGCCTCAACATTTTCTAGTACTAGTGTGGATGTGGGAAAATAAATCCATGGAATTCATAGTGGTATTAGAAAAATACTTCTCAGGGTAGAAATGTTAGTTTAGTTATTATAGATAGATCGAATAAATATTCTCAAATTATTCTTATCCAAGATACATTTTTTTAGATCAAATATCTTGTTTTTTTTCTCCAAGAGATAACCTTGTTACATGGTGTTCCCCTATCCATTGGATCCTATCGTGAGACCAGTTTAACATCAATACTATTTAATACCTTCACATGTATTTGGTATCTAAATTAAATTTTATTACAATAATTCATCCTCAACAAGATGAGTAGTCAAAATGAAAATTTAAAACTATACAAGATATTCTATATACATATTCAACGGATTATTATGCAAGATGGAATAAACATATTTCTTTTTTTTGATTTTTCATATAATAAATTTCCTCATTCTTGTATACAAATGAGGTCATTTGAAGAACTATAGGGAATTTAGTGTTAAACATTATCTTTTTTGGGATAAAGTATGTGAAAGGATGTCGTGGGAGAATAATTGGTTGAATTTATAGAAGAAAAATATCATTTGATTAAGAAACATATGTGAATATCTAAAATTAGTTATAAAATTTATTTTCATAACCATAGGAAGGATATTTCTTTCAAGGAAGGTGATCATGTCTTTCACAATGTTTCTCCCTGGAAATGTGTTCTGTGATTTGGTAATATGGTAATGTTGACTTAGTGGTTAATTTGACCACATGAAATCCTATATAAAGATGGATCAATTTCCTATACAGTATATTTACCTCTATGTTTATCCTAGGGACACGATATTTTTCATTTTTCCATATTGAGAATGTATTTTTCAGATCCATCTCTTCTTTTGGGTACATACGTAGTTGAGTTGAAATATAATAATTCATATGAGGAATATCCAATGAACATCCGTGACCTAAGAGAACATGTGATGTGGAAAAGAATTATTCATCTGGTTATGGATTTAAAGAAAACCAATATGGGTAATGAGGTATCATGGGAATCTATGAATTCTATATTGGTCAGATACCCCCACTTATTGGATATGTGAATAACATTTAGAGGAGGTAACTACCCTAAGGGGGAAGGATGTAACATCCCGTGTAATTTTAGAGATATAAATTTAAATATATATTAATTTTTCTAAATTTTATATTAATTTTACATAAAAGGAGACTCTATGTTGGATATCATACTTGATACAGAACAATGGTTTTTTTCCGAGGTCTTCTGTTTCCCACAATATTATTATTACTGAAAAATAATTCATTGTTAATATTACTATTATAAATATTATTTATTTCTGAGTCATTGTATTGTTTGGAATGAAGATAACACAGTATATAATGTTTATAAATGTTTATTAATTATTTTTACTTTCATATAATTAATTTTAGCGGCTAAAATGACATAGATCCTATTTTCTGTATGAAATACTCTAATATTTCTAAAAGGACGTTTTACCACCTTTTTATGGAGAACATATTTTTTATCTTGTTTTTGAATCTTTTTTAAGTAAAATTTGAAACAATGAAATACTTTTTTGCAATCAGGGAATAAAAATTTTCTTTGGAAGAATTTTGGGAACTTTTCTGATAAAAATCACATTTTAATGAATAGTGAATAATAAATACATTTTGTTAAAAAATAACTTTTTATATAATATATATATATATAGTTATTTTATCATTTTTATTAAAATAAAATTTTAAATGAATTATGTTTTAATCATTTAATATATATTTCTTCATTTTATAAAATTTTACATATAAAGTTGATATAAAAACATGTCAATAATTTGATGATTATACATTAAAACTCCTTTTTATTATTACATCAATAGGATTTATTTAAAATTAATTTTTCCATTTCAATGTTTGGAATAAGGGAAAATGGATTCAATAGTTGGAATAATAAGGTACAAATTATTCTAATTTTTCCATTTTTAGGACATTGGGAATAAGATCGTTGGTAATTATTATTTTTACAATAGTTCAAGGTTAAATCATGTAAATAAGGTAAAAATAAAATTACAATATTTTAAAACTACCAAAAAACATGTCCTTATTTTATTGGATGAGGTATTACCGACCAATAAACCCCATAGGATTAAAATGTCGAATTTGTAAACTACTTGGGTGTGTTTCAATCATTTATAAATTTAAATTTAATGGTATGGTAATATTATAATAAACATTAATCTTATTATTAATTTTTTTATTATATGGTTTTATAAGTCGTATCGTCGAATATAAATATTTTATATAAATATTAAACTATTACCTACATCATGGTATTGTTTTTTAATTTGTTTACATTAAATATTTAAATTTATTTAATACAAAATGATGTTCTAATGATTACTTTAGTAATAAATGAATCAAATAATTGAAGTTACAAATATTACAATAAATATTATTTTACTTCATTTCTGCCACAAAATAATTTTCTTTGTTATTATTTCATGTTATAAGTTTATTTAGTTGTTTTTTATATGTTTTATCTCTTTTTATATTTTTTTAAATTAATAGAATTTAGTAGTGTAAATAAATATATAATGGATATTTTATTAAATCATTAATTTAATAATTTTTTTCAAATAGTAAAAATAATTTATAATAAAAAGGTGACTATTAAAAAGAAATATATGTTCATTTAGTGTCCAATTATTATAAAGTGACCACATATAAGTATAATGTATATCATTGTAAATATTTAAAATGTTGTCACCTCAATAAAAATTAAAAAATAATAATTAACTGTAATCTGAAAATATAAGGTTTGAAATAAACTAAACATGCACATGGGGTGTTAGCTGAGTGGTTCATTTTTGTACCCCTCACTCTCCGTGGGAACGGCCCCTGGATCGAGTCCCGCCAGACTCAGACACTATGCATATTATGCATAGGGAGATTCAAAGCCATTTTCCTAGACGGGGAACGTGCGGTGATCTCTGGGCCTGGTGGGGCCACCCAGTGGGAGGCGAGCATTACCCTACACACATTTTTCTCCAATGACCTCGTACCTGAGTGGTATGGGATCTTGGTTGGCATCCAAGAGACAGGGGTTCAGAACCGGGTGGAGGCGAATTTTCAGGGTACTATAGCAGTCACTGTAGAAGTCAATGTAGCAGTTCTGTTTGTTACTATTCGGTAATGTAGCAGCTGGAACTATTCACCCAATTAGGGCCTTCGGGCCACCGGTTTGGGCCTACGGGTCTCAAGGGACATCGGGTAATCATAGGCCTTCATGACATAGGGCCTTCAGGACATGTAGACCATGGAGTAGCCCAGTTCACACAGAACAAACCACAGAAGAGGATCAAAGCAATAAAGAGTAGCAGACACCAGCTGTAGAGCTAAACAGATTGGAAGAATGAGAGGGTATGGAAGCTGCCATCGGGACCATGCACAGTGAAAATTAGTATGGGGCAATGCTAGCCGATCAGCAATGCAAGGAGGAGATCTAGGTGATCAATGAAGATGAAGATGAGGAGGGGCAGTTCAAGTGGTGTGGGCCTACGAGTCATGTATTGGTCATAGTATACCTCTAGGCCTTCGGGTCATGTATGCAGGTTTGTCGGTCCTTGTGTCATGGGCCTACGAGTCATTTATGGGTTCCCCTTCAACCCTTAAAAGGGGGATTGTCCTTAATAAAATAAAAAGAAGGCCTTCGGGCCATTATGGGTTAAAATACAATAAACATATATATAAAAAATAATGGATTAGAGGATTTATAACTATACTCATTTTAATATCGACAAAAATCATGTTGGATTCAATTGTATTAAAATAATAATTTATATTATTTTAATATTTTAAGAGTTTCCAAGGGTACTGAACCCATTTAGTATAATATTAAATAATATATGCATTATACATAATATACTATGATTTTATTATTTTAATATCATCACCAAAATCCATCTCAAATTTCATAAATTGGAAATAAACATTTTGTTCTGCTGTACAATAGACTACCATCGAATGAATTGATATATTTAATATTTCATTGTCGTCTATACAAAATGGTTATAATGATTTAATGAATATTTATATATGATATTAATTTAATATTTAAAAATTAAATTTTTAATATTTCAAATATCTTCGTACATTCCACACACATAATAACGATAATTTCATTCGTGGGTACATGTGAAGTATCTCTTCCATGAAGCGATGTGGATGATTTTTATTCTACACATCAGTTGAATGATATATATATTTATATTTAAATCATTATTATGATTTTATGAATATAATTATATTTATTGAAAAATTAAATAATAAATACCTTATTTCCATAATCATCTATGGAAAATGAAAAATGTTACCCAAGAAAACTTACGACCTACCGTCATCACAGTAATATAGTTCATCATTTTTCATAAACATAATTAATGGTTTTATTGTAAATGTTATATTAATTTATAAATGTGAGTATTATGTCATAATTCTTTTGGATAGGATGGACTGATGACCAAATGTACAATTTACATCATAACAAGTACATGTTTTGGTTATGTTTCGAATATCGATAAAACAAACAATATGAACCTAAATAATTGTGTATGATTTGTAATGTGGTATAAGTCATAAAAAAGGAATAATAAAATCACAAAATATTTTAAAATAACTATAAATTAACCTATGTTTATTGTTCTGGAATATAGATATTGAACCTGAAGTGTCGGACTCAAGATAAGGGTAATTATCTCAATCTCCTTTCATTGGGGGATATGTTGACAATACACACAACCATATTTTTCATGGTGTATAATTAATCCTATTAACTATTTATTTCATTAAAATTATATTTATAGGAATTAATTTATTTGAATAATTTTACTATAAGGGAAAAAAATTTATTTAATGTATGTGGTGTCAATAAATTTTCTGCCACCAAGACCATTATTTATTAGTTAGATCCCCAATCAAGTAGTAATGTTTGAATATGAAATTTTAAACCAAAATTCCATTATTTTTTATTTTGGTACTAAAAAAGGTATTGAAAATGGATTTATTATCCCAATAACTTCAAATTATAGCTTATTATTTCTATGTGGAAATGGTTATTTTGATTTCTTCTTGTTAATGTGTTATTATTATTTTATGGTTCATTAGAATTTCTTATGTATATGTATGGTTATATGACAAATCAGGGGCCGGTGGGCCCATAATATATCACGAATGCATTGAGTAATGACAAGGAGTTAAATGAAAAGTTTTCTCTTAATATAATTAAGGAAAATATTGTGATGGGTATTCCAAAAGTATTCGTGAAGGTTAATCCCTATGTAGCTGTCAAAGGTGAAATGTATGTTTGATATTGATACCTTAAGTTACAAAAATGATTTATAAATTCTAGAAAGTTTTTAGGATTTTTATGACTACATAGGTTTTTAAATAATCATAGACTAATGTTATATTTTCTTATTTTAAATTCAATAATGGTATTTTTGTGCTCATCCTATGATTTTAAAATGTTTTACCTAGGTATAAGGATGGGTAAGAGAAATGAATAAGTCAATATTATTTTTATCATGAAAATGAAATCCTGATTACATTAAAGAGATTTATGATTCTAAAGAAATGGATATTTTTATATTTATATACATTTTGTATAAATGTGGGTAATTATGTAATATTTAGGCCTTAATTGTCTTAAAATCTAAACATGAAATGATCCTAAATGTGAAATCTTGACTTCACTGGAGATTTTTTAATTGTTTTGATATGTCATAATATTCACTCAAATTCACCGTATAATGATTCATAAGAATAAATATTACCAAATTCAACAGATTTATATTTTTTCAGCCATCATAACACGATTATGCATATATGTGTGATGTGAATAATCAAGCATAAGTGATACACATGGAAATTATTTGGTTCATTAATCATTTCATAAGGGATTAACAAAAATATCATAATGGTTCCTATTAAATATTTGAAATTAATCATTCATGAAATTTAATAAGCTATAATTGTTATATATCATGATAAATTATTTTCAGTTTACATGAAAAATGTAAAAAATTGTTTTCTAAACATTAGATACAAAATAATTTTATTGTGGTTTAAAGAATATATTAGAGATAATTTACAGTGGAAAAAGAATATTTTTTATTATAAAAACATAAATAAACAAATATAGTGATTGATGATAAAAATAATGAATTTTAAATAATGAAGTCATAAAATAAACTATGGATTCAACTAGAAAATTGGTATGAAATAAATACGTTCCCATAAGATGGGCTGACATGTCACAATTTTTCGAGGAAGGGGACATTTTAATAATGAGTATTTACCCATAAATTAAGTATAAATTGATATAAAAACATGATTTAGTAACAAATAATTATAATTGTAATATGAAAACTGAATGAATGAAGAATTAAATTTGGTTAAAGAGATATAAATGGTAACCCGAAGGAAAAAAAGGCGGTTCGGGTAAAATCCCTTACTATAAGAATAAAAGTTTTATACCATTGATATTAATGACCAAGATAGTCATTATAACTTCATGAATTAATAATTCATAATTTTTAATAAATTAAATTTATTTATTAATATTATTTATGTTCAGTTGTGGCTGTTTTGATGGTTATCATATTCAATTTTATCGTTCGAGAGCCATAGCTTCCTTGGATTTCAAGATCAGTTTATATGTATACATGTACTAAAAATATTGTAAAATGAGAATGGTTATAATGATTTTAATTTATTTATTATTAATGAAAAATAATAAGATTAAACGGTTATATTAGTCATTCATTTAATTTGGTTATTATTCTGAATCATTAGATTTGATGTTAGTGACAATGGTTTATATTAATTTGGAGGGTTATCTATCATCACAAAATAGTTTTATAATTATTAATATTTGATATATAAAATAGTTTCTGAACACTATATATCCTATAATAAATATATTATAATCTAGTTCAAAAAAATTATTAGTAGTTTAAAATAAGGAAATGGACAATAAGAACATCGTCATCCTTGAATGTGATAAATTAACACATAAAAGATAATATTTTAATTTCTAGTACAAAATTAGCGGAGAAGAAAAATAATTATGATTATTCAATTAACATGACAAAATTATAATATATATAAGATATTTTATTATTCATGTCACATGTATTTGGGGATTTCAGGAGTGAATAAAAAATAAAACCAATTGAAAATTAATTAAATGAAAATTAAAGAGGATGTTACATATTTGATTTATCTTCCATGAGATTCTTTATATGGAAATTTGATTATTCTTTTGTCGAGAACAAGGTATCATGGATGTGGGTGAGGGACTTGTAAGATTATTGCTTCTATTTTTTAAAAAAGATCCATGCTTTAGAGGTGTGAGTAGAAGGGGTGGAATTTATATCGGTAGAGAGGGGTGTTTTCCTATTATTTTATTCCTGAATTTTTTATTTTTCCTCAACACTCTAGAGAGTATTAAAGTTATCATTAAATATATTAAAATAAATAAATATTATTCAAGATTATGGGAATAAATTATACAATAATAATCTATGACTCAATAATTCATGTATATTGCATTTAATATAAATTATTGTATTTCACAATTAATAGAAAATAAATTATTTTAGAAGAATCCAAAAATTTAATAATTTATTTTTTCAACTAATCGAAATCACAAATGAATTAATTTTATAAAAATATTTTTTTTAAATAAAATAATTTTTTTAATTAAAATGATCATTTACAATTAAGATACTGATTTTAAAATAATAACATAATTTACAACACATTGAAAAACGATTGTAGGTCTCATAAAATTATAATATAATTATAAGATAACAGAAATTTAATATATGATTCAATTTAAAGAAAAAATATTCTTTTTAATCATTATATTAATAATAAAATTATGAATAAATATTTACAGTTCAAAAAATGACAATAATTTATTTATCATTTTCAATTCATTTATTTACTTATAATATGGTATATTTAGTTCATATTTTCATTTATAAAAAATTAAATTTTATTTTTACTATTATTAGTGGGTTTTATTTTCTATTGTTAGTTTGAATATTCACAATGGTTATATGCTTATTCAAGAGGTCATGTTACTAATAAATCAGTATATGATCTTTAATTTCTGAAAAAGACTCATATTTAATTCATTATACATTTTTAAAGATATTTTTGTGTTCATTATATAATTTTCTGTTATTTATACTATAGAACATATCAGTCATGGGGTAAATTTCAATGATAGTAATCTCGATTGTTATATACTTCTGCAATAATAGAATTTCATCCTAAATATTTTGTTTTAAAAAGTATAGTGAAAAAAGAGGGTAGTTATCCTTCATATTTTCTTTTGGATCCCATGTTGACTCTTTAAACTCAAGGTTCCACCACAATACTTTGTCATAGAGACTAGTCTTGTAGTATAGAACAGTATCTAAATGACCCATGATCTTCACTAGCTACTCCTTCTAAGAAAGATCATTATCTAACTCTAAAACATATGAATTTAGAACATGCGAGGGATCATGTACGTACATCCCTATGAGGGATATCTAGAACATATCATTTATTTGATACATGGTTGTTTCATGTTCTAGACGATAGGACATAGTCCCAACATGTTCAATAATTTATGAGGGACTCTTGTACCAAAGAATCAACTTTACATTCATCCAAAACATCCTTATCTTCTTCTATAGTGATAAGTGGAGAAATACCATGTCCACAACTTTGAACTCATGGTCCCATAAATGACTTCCTACATAGCTCTATTTGAAATATGATATTTTTTATATACTATATAATCATTTTAACCTTCTCCACTATTTAATTGAGTATTTTTGATCCCAACTGCTTACATTAATCAAATTAATCCCATAATGTAGGTGTTTTGTTTCCCATTCCACGAATGGATTCATATTGATCCATTTGGATGCTCAGGTGGAAACAAATGTGTTAAGGTAATTTTTCCAAAATCAAATATTTTTCCTGCCATCCTTTAAAATCTATAAAACATTTACTAAAAATTTATTCCACTATATGAATTCCCTATTCATATTGGACATAATTTTGATGATGAAAACCCAAAATAATGATCAAATCTGTGCTTAAGACATTTTGGATGTATTTTTAGAACATTGATTTGAATCTCTAATCTTTATTAGACACAATTAATATTATTAGAACATTAATTAGAAACACTTCTTAGATGTATATCCATGAATATTTCTCCTGTGATAATTCATCCTTAATTTTAAAAAATTTAGATGTCTTTGTTATACAATCCATAATAACACTTTTAGAATTATATCCCCTTGATTTCATTGGATGTATTGGGACTCTGTCTACTGTGACATTTTCCAACAAACATGTTGGTAAGTGTAATGGTTTTATCATCAACTTATAATATTCTGTTTTATAATTCACTTGTTTTCTTATTAGAATATTTGGGGTATATTTATTGATCGCCTTCTTCATATTTTCCCATAAATATTTCCCTCATATATCTCCATACATTTTTTGAACCTAGATAATGAGATAAGGTCGAGTTTTTAGAATCATCCAAAAGCTCATTCCTTATCTTTGGATTGGATGGTTTATATATTCATGGAAAAAATATCAATACACCTTCGTAATATATCATGAAACTTGAGGATTAGCCTTTTCTAATAACTTCCACATTTTTGTAAATTTATATATCATTTTTGGAGAAAACCATTATTTTCTCCATGAGGGTTGGTTGAATAATGATTTCATAATGGATTGCGGTTTTCCCCCCTTCATGTTTCTCATATCCATCAAATGAAGGTGTAAAAAATTTGTATACTTCCAAATTCTCATAATTGATTATGAAAAATTATCCTTTCAACATAAATAATTCTCTACCTTATATTATTTATCATTAAGATAGTTGATTGAGTAGTCACAATCCATGACGAGATCTTACCATATTCACTGCGAAGTACTATATATGGATTTCATTATATTACTATTGTTTCATAACAATAATGGAATCCGGTCACATTATAACCATGGATGGTACTTAAATTTTATCCAATGATTTTAGTGATGTATATATACCTCTAATGTGTTAGGATAATATTCATATATCATGAAGTATTCCATAATATAATTGGGTGTGAAGCCATTTTAGTGAGGGTATTTTTCATCAATGATTTTCATGAGAGTGATCCATGATTACTATGATGGATTGAGGTGTGAACACAATCCGCTATGATAATGTAACAAGTGAACAATACGTAATATGATGTCATGGTGACTAATACCAAAAAAAGGATAGGGATGGAAATTTTTCATAAAAAACATATTAATAGTTTTTCATAATTATGTGTAATCTAAAAATATATATATTATATCATAGTATGGATATCATCACCCATGTTCATTAATTCTATTTGGATTCATGACTTATGAACTACTAGGACTGTTTCCATGACTCTAGTTTTTGATCTATTGGATACATGTAATGGTATTAAATTGTTAAAATCATCTCTAAATACCCTTATACTCCTGTTATTCTTATTTTATCATTGAAATATGCCATATTTATCGTTATTTATTAGATCGGTTAAACATTATTTTATTTTCTTCCCCATTTTATGATGAAAAGTTTCATCTATGATATTTCTAAGAGTATTTCTATATATTTGGAATATAGTGGGTGAATATATAGTTCTCTTATTAACATGTGGTTCATGATTCCCCTTTTCCAATGTAACTAGACAAAGATGATTCCAACATGTTTCATTATCTTATGTAATATATATTTTTCAATTGAGAAGAAGTATTTTTGTGAGGGTAATTTTTATACTTATAAAAACCCATTAGGATTTATAAATATGTATTTAATAAGTGACTCTATGATTTGAAAATGATGGATTAAATTAAAAATCGATATTTTATTTTTTAAATATTAAAATGTATTGTTTTCAAAAACAATTTAATAAATTATACATTTAGTATTTCATTTTTAGCTCATATTAATTGTAAATTAATATATTAAAAAATTTATATAATGAAACATTAGTACTAATTTATTTGGAATAGACCATTTTATATTTTCTATAATTGATAAATTAACATGGTTAATATGAGTAAGTGTGATGATACCTAATTTCGTTAAAAATGAGAATCCTTATAGATAAAATGTCTTAACATATTTAAAATGACTTTATAATAGATTTTTTTAGGTCCCTATCATTTCTATATATTTTGCAATAAAATATTTATCATTTATGGATCCAATTTACATGAATGTGACTTATCAATGATCATATGTTATTATAAATACAATAATTCCATCTATTTTATATTAAAAAATGGCACTACATTATGATTATATCCTTATTGAACCCCGTATTTCCATCCAAATATATAACCATACATATCCTATAAAATTATATTCACCATAATGTGGTACTAGTCATCTGTAAAACCATCCCCAAATTATTTATTCCACTTATCAAAGGGGAAATTCTAGGAAATGAGGTATAAATTCCAAACCCCTCATGGAAGAATGAAATCTTATGAATATGGAAACTGATCATGAAATAATGAGGACAAAAAATAAAATCATATATCAATAATGAGAGCTTAAATAAATTTTTTTATAACATTTAATATTTTCAATATAAATCCATTTAATGAGACAACATGATTTAACCCTTAAAATCCTATGAATGAATTGAATATCTCAAATATAATTATTCTGAGGTATTCACACCATATCAGTGATAAAATTGAACAAAATTAAATATGTCTCACGAGACATTATTCCACAATAATATTTATAAATACATTAATATAATCCCTTGATATACAATGATTTAAATTTAACACCCATTTAAATAAATAAATGATAATTCATGTTTATATATATCTAATCAAAATTATACACACCACTTAATTAATATAAAGAGTATAAATCAAAACATGACGCATAAGAAAATAAATTCAAATTAAAATCTATAACAGTGGAGGAGAGGAAAGAAAAAAAAATCATGATATTTCTATATTGACATGGAAATTAATATATCATGAAATGAATTATTTTTTGTACACATCAATATTTAGAAAGAATACTATGCTTGATAGAATATATGACATACAAAATTGTGCCAAAATTTAATCAAGATTATTTTTATTTAAATTTAATACTTATGACATAGAAATTGAAATAGAATGAATGAATATTATCTGTAGCATTATGAAAAAATATAAAGGTCTTACACAATAAAATTTTGTTATTATTTCACTAGAAAATAAGAATAAATTTTTATTATTTATTCTTTATGAATATGTTTTCTGATGAAATCACTTGTATATTTTTATGTGGAAAAATTAGAAAAAAATTTAAGTATAATATATGAGATAATCCTGAAAGTAATTATTTTGGATTGCAGAAATAAAAATATTTTTTTCTGTAAAACTAATAATATTATTCATTTAAATCTTCCTTTATCTTTTGAATTTAATCCAAAAATAATATATATATCGTTTAGATAAAAAATATGTAATTATTTATATAGTATTTCACATTATTATTATTATTGGTTTAAATATACCCTTAGAAATAAAATTTCATTTTTTGAAAAAAAAAATTCTATCTACAATTATATAATTATTAAAAAAAATCATTTCGACCACCTATAGAATTTATAATTTTATAGTGGATTCATCATTTTTAATTATAGTAATATTAATTTTTTAACAAATTAAAATTAAAATTTGTACCAAATGATTTGGAAAAATAGTAAAAATGTGTCACCACAATAAAATGTTAAATTTGGTTAACCTTGGGTAAAAAAATATAATACAGCTCTCACATATCATTATCTTTCTTATGGTATTTGATTATTGTGAACCATTATTGCCATAGATTATTTAAATATTCTATTCTATTTAATTTCCCATGACATGTAATTTATATTAATTAAATACACATAGAAATTCCAAAAATTTAACTCCCCTCATGATAAAAGGAACCCTCTATAATCTGCAATATACTCTTGATGAACTATTTATTTAAACTTTTAAATACAAAAATCAATTCATCATAACCCTCCACAAATTCTAATGCTCTTATTTGGGGAATAATATAAAATATATAAAGATTATGGATTAATTCCATGGAGGTTGTAAGATGATGATGTATAAATATTTACCAAATGTATTTCATTTATTTCTTCTTATAAATTATCAAAATCTTCTTAAAAATATTGAAATAATTACACTAGTATATTAAATACAATTATATATATTTTTCATTTAATTTCCTATATCAATCTCTATAACTATAAAATAAAAAATGAAATGTTTGTTCGTGGGTACGTTCAAATTCCACCTCGCAAACCAATGTAATTCATTTACAATGACCTCATATTGTGGATAGTTATAATGATGGATTTTATATTTATATATTATATAAATTAAATATTTATTATCAATATTACATTATTATAAATCATTTACTTTCTTACATTTCCATCCATTGATCAGTGATATTGTCTCTTCCTTTATATACGTGGACTACCACCTTCACTAAGCGAGGTAACTCGTTTTTCATCAATACAACATTAGAAAATTATATATAATATTGTTCAATGATATTTTATGGAATTTATGATATAATAATAATTTTTTATAGATGAAAAAATATATTCTTTATATCAAGATCATTGTAATATTAAAATGTTTCTCATGTGTACGTCTAACATACATTTTCCATGATTTAAACATAATTCATCATTTTTAATCTGCATTTATTTTCTGTATCAAAGAATACCTCATATAAAAAATTTAACTATTTAAATATTATATATAAAAATAGTGTTGATGAATTACCTCTTTATCAATAATCATTATACAAATGTCACTTAGGACATCTGGAATGAATATCATCAAAACAATAATTATGAACATAATTAAATAATTAATTAAGTATAGCATAAAAATATATAAAATAAAATGTATTATTATGATTAATATATTTAATAAATTAAACATTAATAATATGTAAAGTTTAATGTTGATAATGAATTTGTGTGACGAGTCGAACCTAATGTAAAAAATTTCAAAACTCAATTTCATCTCATTTGGTTATAGTACATCATAATTTTCTTTAATCTGATATTATTTAGAATTTAATGAACATTGATTATTTCTTGTTTTATTTACTCTTGTTTTTATTTAAAATTATACACAAATATTCACTTCATTAATTCACTCACACATCATCTTTTTTATCATTGTAAAGGTTTCTTAACACAATGTTTATTCATTGGGTTATATAAACTCATTATTGATTATTTAATTCCATTATAAGTTATGAAATGAAATTATTTTTATTTATGATTTATTTCCACTTTATTGGCGTAGATTCATATTTGATACAGATAATATCTCTATTGATTAAATCTAAATTAAGTGATTAGATCTTCTAAATAGTTATTTGTATCAAATATTATTTAATTGGGACAAAATTGTGTGTTATGAAACCATTACATTTTTGTTTTGTATATAAATACCTTTTTTATGATATATAATTATTATTTTAATATTCATGGTATTAATGATTTATTGAATTTTATGTAATTCAGGGGGATTCCAATACAAATGTTACCAATGATGAAATGATTTATTTCATAATATCATTATTATTCATGATTATTTTTTAAGTCTTTATTGTAGAAATTATTCAAAAAGTCAATAATAAAACATATATATTTTATTCTAATCTCTGTATTTATTAGAAGTAAATATTCAATTTAATTTTTGACTATATATTTGTCATCATGATAAAATTATTCATTAATATAAATAAACTATTTTCTACTTAGTAGGAAATCATTTTATTCTTTATAAATATTTTCCCTAAAAAAATCTATTGAATTTTTTATTGAATTTCCATGTGATTTGATAGTAATTTTACCACATGTGTGAACATAAAAAATGTTTTAAAATGTCTATTCCTATCATTTTATAAACAATTTATTTTTTAATATTCGTTATAATAATAAAATTCAAGGAATTTTCCCTTTTACCACATACGGTATTAAAATATTTTTTCCACCTCCATAACTGGTATACAATATTTATAGTATTATTCATTATTTAAATAGTTTTAAATTTAGAAAACATTTTTGGAATCAAATTTTAAATGATTATATTTCATTTTCATACATTCATTAAAAGAAATTATTTTACTATAAATTTTTTGATTTTAATTAAATGATTATCGACTCTTACATCAGGATTAATTTTTTATGTTTTCGACCTTCCTTATAAATAATTAAATTATATTAAACATTTTAGAAAACATATTCATATGCTATATAAAATGGATCCGATTATTTCATAAATCATAAACTATTTCTATATACGTTATTTTACATTGAATGTCATTTGATCGACTCTAGAAATATTGATATTATCAATTATTAATTCATTAAATATTGAAATCCCTAACAACATAAGATATGATTTGGTGCCTTATTTATTAAATGTTGTGGTTTATAAAGAAATAAATCCCAAAGGACCTATTAGTTTTTATATTTTCGAAAAAAAGATTAAACACATGAAAATTATAATACAATATTAAAAATAGAATACAAAACATGAAATCACTTCATTACACCGTTATTATCCTTTCATCACTATACATATTAGTCATAATACTGATCATGAAATTCTATAAAAAAATATATACATTAGAAATTGGTTATCTCATATGCTTAGTATGACTATGATTGTAGTATATACTATCATAAATAATTATATACATAACTTCATGGTGAATACCTGAAATAATGTCCATTAACATAGTATTGATCAAAACATGAAAAAAGTAAACAAACCATACAAATTTATTGCATTATCAAGAAAACATATCCATGGATATACAACTACTAAAATAATCCCATATAATGTCAATGACTAGACTCACAATGAGTGAATTCATAATTATGGACATCGTAAACATAACATTAAGGAATCATCAACGAAATGATTAATAAGTGGGAAATTAACAAATAATATTTTCTCATGTGACGTATCGACACATCGATGGGCTACACAAGGCCCCACCCATCACATACTATGTCCAATTCATTATTCATATGAAAAAAGAGAAACATAACAAAAATAAAAATTCATATTAATAATAGTATATGAAATGTAATTTCATTAACCATAATCCATGAAAAAGATTCAAAATAGCACATCCATAGTCTATAAAATCATAAATCCTTTGTAAAATGTGCCTTATTGTATCATAATAAATAAATCTCAAATATTCATTAAATACAAGAATGTATGTTGACCTAAATAAATATAATCTAATGAAATATTTATATAATTTTAAGAGAAATTTCCATTTTTATTTTATAATAATTAAAAATTCTATAAAATATAGAAAAAAAATTTATTTTCAAAATAAAAATGTAACCATTTAAGGTAATATTAAAAAATTAATGGAATCATTTTTTATAATATATCTCCCCATTCTATATAAGTTAAAAAATCATTCTTACTATAAAAAATGTCATAAAGTTCCTTATTATGAAATTAATTTATATTTATTACGAAAAAATTTATAAAAAATAAATTATGGGAAAAAATTACTTTAAAAATATTAAAATAATAGTAAAAATATTTTGAATTTAACATTTAAGAGACCCAAAAAATGACGATAAATATGTCCTAGTAAATACTTATTTATAAACAATCCCGAATAACTGTTATATTGTGAAATTAAGACTTACCTAGTACATAAAAGTAGTTTCGGTTGCATTAAAATCATGTATAATTGTTAAAACATGTTATGAAATTTTACCACAACTATATCAATATTATTAATTAATATATGATACTAATATATTGTTTATTAGTAATATTTCATTATATACATTTTTTTGGTGTATTACCTCATTAATTTTATTCTGTTTTTTTTCATGTAAGATTTTTTTTATAAATAGAACATGTTTTTTTATATAAAACATGATATTAAGTTAATAAATATTATATTCACTTTTCATTTAATTTTTTCAATCATTCTTTAATGGTTAATAGGGATATTGACTCTCGTCATGTTTGGGAGATGGTAGGTCGTATGTATGCACGAGTGAGGGTATCACTCCCATAATGGAAAATTGGTATGTAATTATATGATATATTAATTATATATAATCAATATCATGTAATATTTATTTTTTATATATATAGTATTCATCATTGTACCCATCCAAAAAATGTCACGATAAAAAAAATTACAGCACCGCGTGGAGGTGGTAATCTTTATTTATGCACAAATGGAGATATTTTTTTTCAAATGTTGGGTAAAAGGATTAATATGGTTTCCCATAATCATAATTTCATCTATTAATATATATTATACTGGATTTATAATATTAGAATTTAAACATCATTGAATGTGGAAGTAGAAGATAAAATAATTTTGAAGGAGGCGGTAAAGAAGATACCATCTTCTTCAGCAAACCACATTTAGATCTCCTCTTAGGGAAATTAAGGATTATTTTTGAAGAATAAAATCACACTATAACAGTTCTAGGGATGTTGATAATTTCAATGGGAATGGTTTTTTTGTTCAATGAGTCTAAATGTGGTTTCATGAATTGATGGATGAGGTGCCCTTTTATAATTGAGGTTTGGGGCATTTTTCAAAATATTAAAATATAATAGGACTATTTTAGATCCAAATATATACTAGTGACCCATAAATTAAAAATATAAGACATTTTATACCATACCCTATCCCTGTGTGATTATTTAACATTTTTATTTATTTTTTTAAATTATTTAGTAATAATATTTTTCATTAAGAAGCCATTATAAATAAATTTGATATTATTATTTTAATTTCACATTAAATATCTCATGTAAAGTGGAAATTTTAATCTAATAAATTCATAATAATCTATTATATCTTATAATTCTATTTTATTTACTATAAAAATTAACACATCCCAAATATATAAAAACAAATATTATTAAAATAAATTACATTATTTTTCTATTGATTAAATAAATACTATTTTAGTATTTCAAAAGCTTTTAATGTATTTATATAATTTAACAGAATTAGAAATAAATTTCTATAATGAAACTAACTTTATTTGGAACATAATAGAAATTTATTTTCATTTATATCTGTGTTTTTAACTTATGTGGACAGATAATAGAATATTTAAAAGAAAGAGAGTGGTATTTTAAAACTATCATTAATTTGATTAATATATATTACATTTTCATTGAATTGTTTCCATTTAAAAACTCCACACGAATCATAATGTGATTACGGATGAATTGTATTCATCCAATAATATTATTGAAAAATATTTTATTATTTGTTTAATCATTATAATTTTTTAACCCTTATTTAACCTTGTCATCTCTAACCCTTATATTGTATAATTTCTAATTTATGGGTTCATATAATTACTATAAAATAGAAAACGACCAATAAATGGGCCATTGATGAAATTTTAATATTTATTCCAATTATTTTTCCAAAATTTAGTTATGTTGTTATTTTATACCAATTAATTTAATATTACTTATTTATAGAATATCTTAAATTCAAAATTTGAAATTATTATTATTTTCTCCTATAAAAAATGAAAACAGAGAAAATAAATGTCATCCAAGACTTATAAAACACTATTATTAAGAAAATTTTATCATTAATAATCATGGATATCATTAAATTCTAAAAATTACATTTATTGTAATTTTATTAAAATATTTAATTTTACTCTTCCATTATCTAAATAATTAATATATCATCAGTCTGTCACCATTTGGGATTATTAGTTTATCATTAATATTTATAAATAAATTATCATGATTTATAAAATCAATTTAAATTTCCAATCACTATTTACAGTTGAATTTATATTTTTATAAACCAAAAAATAAAATAGAATAATTATCATAATAATTTTGAATGGCATGTGTAACTTATTTTTAAAATAAATTTTATAAATTTAAAATTCATTCCGATGTCACTTAAAATGTTTTTAATTTCAGTATGTGGTTGGATTTTGTGGAATCCCACCAACCAATAAAATTATGAAATGTTTTAGGGTAAATTTATAATATTAAAATATTATTTTTTACCCATAATTACATGATTTACCCTTAATCATGGTAAATAAAATACTAAAGTTACTAATCACAGAAATTTAATTTGATCCTATTATTAAAGAAATTTAATATTGATTAAAACTATTTATATACATTTTTTTAAAATTCAATTCATATAAGTAGCTAAATTATGTTCAAAAGTAATCCCACAGATGTGGCAAGAAGGTTGGTAAAATAGGCGTTCATAAGTTTAATATATATTTTATATAGAATTTTAATATAAAAATATATCTAATTTACTACATTGTATTTATATAAATATTATTTAACTATTATTATATTAAAATCATTTTATTTTATAATATTTATTTAAATGAAAAATGATATTTTAGACTACAACACAATATTTTTCACAATTCATCATAAAATAAATCTTCTATGATAAATACCAAAAACTCGCCAAATATAATTTCTATATTATGAATTCAAATAAATAGTTTTTTTTTCAAATAAAATATATACAAATTATGAATATCAAATTTATAATAAGTTATTAATAAAAAAGTGGTAAAATTAATTCATGCATGTAACACATGATAAACTGATGTTGTGTGTTGTGTATGAAGAAATATTTGAATAATAAATGATAAAAAAATTAAATATATTATAAAAGGAAAATATTGTAAATTCTTATGGATCTACATTCTCATGTCCTTCAATAAATTTTTTTCATTGCAATATTTAAATTAGGGTTCTGTAACTCAGGTTTTACTAATAAAAATTCCATTATTAAAATCTATAACCGAACAAGGGTCAATAATTGTTCAAATTTAAAATAAGGAAAGGGGCATAAAAGGTCACATTATATAACACATATTAGAATTCAATTTCAAAATACATAGAAAAAAATTCAAATATAAACATAGTCTTCTGATGGAGAGTGATAGAGAATTTAATCATGACAATGTTAACAATCACAAAGCTATAAATTTGTGATGATGTAAGGGAAACATTGATTCATCAAAAAATAAGGTACTAGTATAAAACAATTCCTTCCAAACTCCTTTTTCTAACATTGAATAAATAATTTAATATTTATATTACCACTTAAATGATTTCATTCCATGTCTTAAGCATAAAAAATAATTTGATTATTCTTATATCTATTTTCAGTTCAGTTCTTATAGTTTTAAATTAGTGTTTCAAATTTATGTACTCACACTAGAAGAACATTTAAGAGTTATGTTATTCAATCATTCTTTAATTATTTACCAATCCCAAAAAACTTATCACAAGGTATCAAAAAAATCAAAATTTAACTTCAAAAAATTATATCCATTATTCAACATAGTCCTTTTCAACCATATTACTCATCCAAAATACTTCTATCAAAATTCATATTAAAAAAGGCCTATAAATTTCCAAAATACATTATAATATCGGAAAATACTAATGAAACACTTGTTACTATATACCGTTATATGATTATAACACATAATGAAATCATTTATGCTTCCAAACCTTTGATGAATATGTACTGTAGTACAATACTTATAAGTACCATTATTCTTATAATAAGAGCACCATTGGTGGAATAATTATTGAATCCAAATAATGTTGAAATTTAATCATTATTCATCATCATAATCAATATATACATTGCTGAATAATCATTCTGATTGTGACTATTGACCAAAAATAAATTCATAGCTTTAGGAATACTTATCAAAATAATATAGTTTGGAAGATTCAATTATATGATATATAAATGATGGAATCATATATTAATTCCATAATTATATAATATTACACTAGATTTTCCATTACCAAATCTATATATTGATTTCATATACTAATACTTATGTTCAAACTAATTGATAGGGTTATTATCTATATTCATTCATTTTAAATTTCAAGTTTCTAAGAAGTTTCTAAAATTCCTTAGATACAAATTGTAATTATCATACCCTAGAAGCATAGATATGTTGTATTATTTATTATATTTCCATGATTAGAAGGAAGAAAATACTATAGGACCAATGAGTTTAATTTTTTTTTGGAAAACCAGATTACACATACAAACCATATCTTATAATTTTTAACATTAAATGAAAAATATAATATATCCTAATAACTCCATTCTTCTCCCAACATATCCATGTGTATCTGTCATGAAACAGATCATATTCTCCTAGAAAATATAAATCATAATAATGGGTTGAGATGAGATACTCAGTAATGTAATTTTTAATGTTGAATCTATCATAAATAAGTATAAAAGTAATAGAAAAATGAGTAACTAAGACAAAATCCATTTAAACATAGTATTTTACATTATAAGTTGAGAATTAGAAATACTATACAAACTAATCACATGATATATAATACATAACATCAATTATTATACTTTTCTCATAATGACATGTAATATAAATAACTAATCTTTTAATTTGGGAATTCTGAATGAAAGACATGATAAACATAAAATCAAGTATCTGGCCAAGACACTAAAAAAATGGGTAAACCCCAAAATTATTTACATCATGAGACCTAATGATGAATCATGCCGATATATTGGCCCCCACTAATCCCTTAATATGTCCAATACATTCCTTATATGAAAATGAGAAGCATAAGAAGAATTGACATTCTTATTAAAACTAGCATGTAAAGTTTTAATACATTAACCATAACCCACCAATGGATTGAAAATATGATATCTATATTTAAACAAATAATAATACCTTAAACACAATATTTTTGATAGTATCATTAGATATCAACATCAATTAAGAATAAATACCATTAATCGATATTGAAATAGTTTAACATAATCTAAAAAATTGAAATTTTTTGAGGGAAATTAACCCTTTTACATTAAATGTAATTAAAAGATAAGAAAAAATAATAGAAATCATTATTTTGAATATAATATTTTAAATTTTTAACTTCATATTAAAAATATTAATGAATCATAACACCCTAATGAATTTCTCATGTCGTGTAAGTTAAAAAAATTATTACAATTAATGAATTTCATAAAGTACCTTGATTGAAAAATGAAGAACCATTCAATTCAAATGGATTATAAAAATTAAAAAATTGGTAAAAATGAATTTATATAATTGCATAAGAATCTTAAACACATTTTTAAATACATTTATAAGAAACATGTACTAGATGATGAATGTGTCCCAATAAATACATACCTATAAACAATCCCAAATATAAATTTGATTTCCAAATTAACCCTTACATTGTACATTAATTTAGTTTAGGGTGTGATAACCTCCTTTTTAACGACTAAATAATGTTTTTAAACATTACCATACTATTATCCATAATTATGATGTCATCAAAATCCTCAAATATCATTTTGTTAAAATTATTTCATTACTAACATTGTTTTGGGTTTTAACTACTTCTTTTTCTTATCTTTGTTTTGTCATGTATATATTTTTTATTATAAATAAGATATATTTGATTAATATACATTATTATATTATGTTAATAAATATTATATTAACTAATAATATAATTTTTTTTATTATTCTAGAATTGTAGAAATGGACAAGAAAAATCATCACGTCATAGAGGAGGTAGGCTGTACAAACTCACGAGGGACAGTATCATTCCCTTAATGGAAAATTTGAAAATAATTGGATGGAATAATAATTAAAAATAATAAATATAATTCCAAATTTATTTTTTGTATGCATTATATTCATCACAATACTAATACAAATTAATAAGTAATGAATATAAATTACCCCATAATGTAGAGATAGTAGTCAATAAAATATGTGTGCATGGTGATATTGTTTCTCGTAGGATTAGTTAGATCATGAATATGGTTGTAACATATTAATAATATGATATTAGATTATATATCATACAGTATTTATTTATTTATTATGGAAAAAACATTGGATTATAAGGAGAGGAACAAATAATTTTGAAGGAGTAGGTAAAGGAAATTACATATTATTAATAAAACCTCCTATGGATGTCCTCTAATAGCACAAGGGTTGGAGTTTTGGGAAAGAAATAACCACTAAGTTGTTTCAAGGGTTTTTTAAAATTGAAAGGGTTAGGTAATAGTTGAGCAATAAGGCTCAATGTGGTGTGAGGATGTAAAGAAATGTTTGGCCTTTTATAAACGAGGTTAGGGGCATTTTTCCAAATATTAAGATATAATATGACTATTATTCATCCATATATATAAAAATTGACCATAAATGAAAATTTGAAAAAAAATTGATCGAATTAAATCCCAAAGTGATTATTTATAATTTTTTGATTTAATATAAATTATTAACTTAAAATTTTAATTCGATAAAAATTTGTTACCGTCAAATTTGATATAATTCATTTCATTTGAATTTAAATATCTCAAGAAATACGGGAATTTGAATTTAATTATGCCACAAATCTATATTATATCCCAATAAGTGTATATAATTAAGTATACATATTATATGATTTAAAATATATCAAAATTAATATTATTATAATATATTATTTAATTTTTCTTTTGATTAACCAAATATTGCTTCACTATTGAAGAAAAATTTAAGGTAATTATAAAAATTATAAAAATTAATGTTAAATTTATATAAAGAATCTATCATCTTTAGAATCAAAATAGATACATACATTCTTTCTTATCATTGTATTTTATTTATGTGGACAAAAATGATATAGAAAACAAAAAGAGTGATATTTTCTAACTATATTTGATTAAAAAAATATATAATTTATTTGTAAGGAAAAATTTCTGTTCAAAAACTCAAAATCTATCATAATGTGATATTGTTATAATAATCTTAATCCATTTATTTTGGACATGTATTTATTCTGTCTTTAATCCTTAACTTTTTGTAAACCATATTTATCCCCATTAACGCTAATCAAGATATCATATAACTTCTAAATTATAGGTTAAAATAATTACTAAAAGATATAAAAAAATAAGGACCCAACATTATTACGTACATAATCACAAATTAAATATATAATTCCCATTGAGGATCTTTTTAATTTTAGAGTTTTAGAGAAATAGGTTGTAATTATTTTGTTAAATCTCAAAAATTACAAAATAGACACTTCTATTCTATTCTATTTTATTCATAAGAAGGAAGTAATTAACCTATGAATATATATAAAACAATGAAGACATACTTTTCAATCATAACATACCTCATGGAATTATAATATTTATGAATAACACATAAAAATCATAAATCATAATGGGAAAATATGGTATATATAACATACATACATTATATCATTCCCTGATATGTTGGGAGTTACATTTGGAACACCCATCATAGAATATTCCCTAAATCTATTAGGTGAAACATTAACGTTTACCTCAGTCACATTGCACAATTAATTGGAGAGGTATCTCAGGCTCACTCGGCCTATGATTATCACGAAACCAACCCTACATGTTAACGATTCACAATAACAATAATATACTCATAACACATAAAAAAAGAATAAAGTAAAAATAAAATTTACATATTTCAATCACAATATATCATTTCATTATATGGACATAATCAATCCTTTATGAAACCATTTTAAAAAACATTTAAAACATTTAATAATGATATTTTTGAATCAATGTGTCACATACAACATTGAATATTTTAAATTAATTAACATTTTAGAACATTAATATCAATAAAAATAAATCTTTAAAACCAATTTGAAAACATGTACATTAATGAGAAATATATAGAACAAAAAATAGTTAAAAAAATTAAACCAATGTTTTTGTCAAAGACATCCAAACCAAACAAGAGACACTTGAATAAAAATAATTGAGGAATAACATTAATCAAAGATTATAATATAATGAGGATAATGAGATTTATGATATAATATTCCAAAGGACATTATATAAACAATATAAGAGTGAATTGGTGCATAACAACAATGAAGTCTCAATATAATGAAAATTGAGATGAATCCCATTATTAACATTATATCCTTAGGTTATGGATAGATCAATGACATAATTATGTATGAAAAATATAAATACACCCTATATATGTGTATATAATTTGTATAACAATCATAGGTCATTAACACATATTTATATATTGACATAATCAAGAATTATAAAATTATCCCAATGAATTGAAATTGGGTAAAGAAGATTCCTTACAAAAAAATCAAAAGCCTAATGACATCACATTAAAATTCAATAAAGATTTGGTGACAGAAAAAGGACCTATAATAATATCGACATTTTTTTTAAATAAATAAGGATATTTAAGAACATATCCTAGCATTAGAAAAATTTATGTTCAAAATACATAAGAAATAAGAAGTCTTTTAATAAACAAGGATGGTGAAAGGTTCCCTTACTAAGATCATGTAAGTAAGGTTAAATCAATGACATATTTCTGTGTGAAAATTATAAATACTCCCAATATAGGTGGATATTAAGTTTAAAAAAATAATAGGTAACTCAATCATATTTATATCATCACAAAATCCTAATGTAGAAGTTCAAACCCATGAATAGAAATTAGATTAGGAAACTCCCTTAACTCGTGTCCAACATGCCCTGTTCGTTCTTTAATATACTGAATAATAATGTAATGTTAATTTATACTTTAATAAGAAACTTATTCATGTTTATTATACGTTTTTATTCCTTAATTCCATGTTATAAAAATTATATGAAAATTAATGTTAGTAATGGTTGTTTTTTCGATATTTGGAACTTGAGTCGCAAAATGAATTTCATAAAATTACAAGTTGTTCATGTGGTAAAAATTACATTATCTACAGAATGATATACATAATTTATATATCATATATATCATATCTATGCACTATATATCTGTATTTATAATAGTAAATAACATTTGGAGGCAAGAAATTAAATGCACCGTTCGTGGAGACGGTATGTCATACGTACGCATGAACACTACTTTGAATTCTATTTCATATTTTAATGGAATTAAAAAATTATATTACATAGTTATATTATAATTCCAGTATAACATCCTATATAATATCATTCACTCCATCCTTTATATTTCTCAACAATGTCATTAAAGAGTCATATCACAATGAGGGGGTGATTGTCCGCACTACCTCAAATAAAATTATCGTATTAACCTATGATGGAATTCATAATGGAATGATATAAATTAAAAATAAAGAACCATAAATATAACATACAAATAATATATATCATATATAAATATAGTTCCACCATAATATCCACCATGATAGGTAGTATAAGATAATTGATCACCAATCATTTCGTGAGGTGTTAGTTTTCCATCGAGAGAAACTATATGTTCTTAACACGTTAGATGGAGGTGTGTGTATGTATTTGTAGACTAAATATCATAACAACAAAATAGAATATTAATGATAATTTTTTTATTAAAGAATGGAATAAAAATAGTTTAGGGTGTTGGTGAAGTAAAATAAAAAAAAAAAACCTATGTAGAGACATTACTTTTTAAATCAGGTAACTACCATTGGTTTGACCCAAAATGATTACGTGAAGTGCCTTATGCCTAAGTTAAGGCATCTATGAGTAATATAGGGATGTATGGAGATTATTTTTTCATATCTTGGATGATCCAAGTAGATTTATAATTGTGAGGAATGAGTTATTAGTGGTGTCCTTTTATAAGGGGGAGGAGGAGTTCTTTAGAATAATTTGAAAGTGTAATATTTTTGTAAACATATATTTGGATTAAAAACGACCAAAAAACATTAATTAGAAATATAGGATGACTTATTTTATAATTAATATAATATAATAGTAATTTGACAGGTTTTTCATTTATTTTTAATAATTAAAATATTATTAATTTAAATAATTTATTAATGAGGTAAACACTACATCATTATTTTCTGATAAATATTTTCATATATTTGATATCAAAAAATTATAAAAAAATACCATGATGTAGGAAATAGTTTTAACTTTTCAATGAATATTTATAGTCTAAACGATATGTAATATATCCACTTATATGACTGGATTTACTAAAATATATATGTTTGTGTCATTTTTGTCTATACATTTAATTAATTAATATATAGTGTCATTATCACTCCCAAGTGGCTCCATGGGCTCCCAAATTCAACTCAAGGATTCATGTGGTCGGATATGTATCATCCAATAAGATTATGACACTTTTCGTGTAATTAAATATTATTATAATATTATTTTTTACCATTATTTACCTTAATTACCCTTTAACTATTGTTAATAAATTATTTACTTTGGTAAATATTAAAAATATAAATATAAAAGTTACCTACATAAATAAATTGGACCTACTGAATAAAAATATGGAATCCATGTTTTCAAATTCAATATATATAAGTGGAAAAAATTAATTTAAAATTAATCCATGGTGTCAAAACAATAAGCATGTTTTTAATAAATAAAAATTATCAAAAGGTTGACACTTCTTTTTGTCAAATTTCAAAGTTAAATTGCATCCAATGACCAACATTGTATAAATAGTAAAAAAATAATCAAATTAAAACTTTAAACCAAATAAATAGATAATATAACCATATAAATAAATTAGATTAAAATACATTTTTGTATTAAAATACAGTATTTTGAACAATTCATTGAAAAATGATTATTATCAAAAAAACAGAAACAATTTTTGCAAAGTAAATTTTTTTCACCCGATTATAGTGATGAATTTTATTTTCTCATATGAAACATAAAAAATTGACAGAAACATGATTCAAAAAGGGATCTCCCACAAGAGGCTGTAAAATGACCTTTTTAGTATTTCATGCATAAAATCGGATTAATTATTATTTTAAGACATTAATTTTCTTTTGGATAAATGTAATTTCATTTAACAAGAATTTATAATCATAATATAGTTAGTTCTAATCATTTATGCTAATACAATGTATATGTTTTGTCTACCATTTAAAATAATAATATTATATTATTATTTTTCTGAATGACCCAACATTGTGTGCAATGTAAGATTTCAAAGAAACCGAAAGTTATGTATCGGGTACGCCATTGAAAATAGCATCAATTTAAAATAAAATTAATATTTTATTCCCAAATATTAATAAATATGAAAATGTCTCACTCATTAATTAATTGTGATGTTACATATTTCCCCCCTTTTGGAAATTGCGTCGTCACAATATTAAAATTGGGCTTAGAAACAACATTTAATGTACCACATTGAAAAAAATATTCAACGAAACTATCACAATGTAAGAATAACAAATAAAATGTTTTCCTGAGATAATTCATACTAGGATCCCATGTAGCAAACCATGTATATGGAAGAGAAAAGAAACCATCATGTTTTGAAGTAGAGAGATAGAAAACACGATTAAGAGAAAGCTAAAAACCAGAAAATAACAATCTTGTGATGTGTTAACGGTCGTTGATAACCCTGTAAGAAACATAAACCAACATACATATTGTTTTTAAGTTCCTTTTGATAATTATGAGGAATTTATTTACTACATAGTATAAGAACATAAAAAAATATACTTACCTTCATGTAGTGTTTCAACCTATAGTATGTTTCTAATAAAAAATAATCTTTTATCAAATCAATGAGTATACGTGATGACCTGGTCAAACCAACTAGAATCAATATTCTAGAGAATATCATAATAATAAAAATAATAACTATATATTTCCTTGGTCTTTAGATATTAACCCTTGCCCAGATGGTTAGTATAAGATCAGATATTCCCCAAAATTGATAATCTCTTTTGAAATGAAATATTACACATAATCTCTTAAATTGAACTGACAATACACATAGTTCAATAAAGACAAATAAACAAACTATTGTCAATAAAATCCTTCAATATATTACAAAATAATATTGAAACCCAAAACGTAGTTTAATTTAATCACATAGTCTTCGATATAAAATCTGAACATTTATCCCCAATTAACATGGACTGTTATTAAAGTCTCATATTGAAGTGTAATTAACCAAATCACATATTATCTATGATAGGTTATTAATTTCCAAAAATTAACAAAATAACTATATGTCCACAAAAAAAATATTATTCCAAAATAATATTTCAATAATTACTCCTAAAATAAAATCACAAAGAGTTCTATTTTTCTTAAGCATATAGTGTTCCTAAAACGGATAACGTTATCCAAATTAACTTTAATCACATAGTCACCAAATAATTTTCCTATACTATGGATATTTATATGGTAAAACATACGTTACCAAAATCAACTTCTTCTTGATCCATAAAATCATTTAACTAAAAAAATAAGTCATACTAATCAGGGATGTCATGTTGTCCAATGGTAGGCGATAGATCACAATCTCACAATGGTTGTGGGTTTGATTCTCATAGCTTTGTCCAATGCGACGGGTTGTCACATAGTCTGAAATTTTTAATTTTTATAAAACTATAAAATAATCGTAAATTTTTTTACCCTTAATGGTTTTATTATACCAATAATTTAAATCCCAACTCATTATGACCTCAACATCATAATTCTCAATTTATTATATATATTGTGAAATTTATTTCACCACCATATGATAAAATATAACTATAACCAAAATAAATAACACCAAACCTTGATCACCGTGTCCACGTGCTTTCATCTCCATCTTGTTCACATAAGTAGAAGGTCTAGGCTTTGCAGTAATGATTTATTGATCCTTCAAAATCATTTTCCTCCATCCAAAAACACTTTTTACAACTTAAGTCATAAGGGTTTTCATAGAAAAATTGTTTTAGAAAATAATTATGTATGACATATAATTTCTAAACATCATATAAAACATTATACCTTTTAATCAATTTGATCGAGTTTTAGTTGAAACCTTCAATAAATGGTCCTTCTAAAAAAACATAATTATGTGTTTATATACTATATTATAAAATAAAATATAAATAGTTTGCAAAAGGGTATCCATCTTCAAAACAATTATGAAAATCATAATATGCTTCCAAATATTATGATAAGGTTAAATATTTTATAAAACCTTTTAAATATTTACATTTTAGGAAAATATGAGAATATTATGAATATATGATTTTATTAAACACAATCTATGATCCATGATGATATCGGGGTATAGTGGAGGTGTTTTATATGTCAAACTATTTCATACAAGTGATTTGATTGGTAGAAAAAAAATTGACAATCATCCGAACAATGTTTTGAAATAATTATTGCAAGAATGTCATAAGAAAGAGATATAAATGTTGTTTGAGATCTTCCTCTATAAATATGTATCCAAAATTCCTTAATCTGAAAAATTAATAAAACAAGGATTTAACTGAAAAAACAGACATAGGGACTTACTATGTGTTTAACGAAAACTTTTAATTCCTAAATTTTTCTAAACTGACCTTTGATACCAACAATAAGGAATTAGACTAACTAAATACATAATCATGAATTAAATAGATAATTCACATTAATGATATTATCGTGTTTAGGGTTTTAGAGAAAAAATCCATAATTAGTTCATTAGTTGTCAAAATATAAAATGTAGACAGTTTTACTTACTTTCATTTTTTTCATATAATAAAAACTCTTAAAAAACATGGCTAGTTCCATGTTTTAGACAACATGACTTTTCCTTGATCCTATCATTTACCCAATTCGTATTTAATTCATATAAAAACATTTCAAAACATGGGATGAGTATAAAAATTTCATTAAGGGTTATAAAATAATGAAAGGAAACATTAACCAATCAATAAATACAAACCAATGAAGTAATACTTTTCAATAAAATCACACATCATGAAATTATACGATTTTTGAATAAAACACAGAAATCATAAATCATAATGATAAAATATAGGATACATAACTTACATACATCATAGATTTTACAACTAAAAATGGATTTATATTTGGAATACCCATCAAAATATATTCCCTAAATATCTTACGAGAAACATTAACGTTTGACTTTGTCACGTTACCCAATGCATTGGAGGGCTATCTCAGGCTCACCCACCCTATGTTTATCACGGAACCACCTGTATACAAAAACAATTCCCAATTAACATAATATAATTATTACATGTAAAACAATCATAATATAAAAGATAACATTTCCACATTGAAATCACAATATATCATTTCATTATATTGACATAATCATTGCTTTATCAAACCATTTCTGAAACCATTTAAAACATTTAATAAGTATATTTTTTATTCAAAGTGTCCCATAACAATTTGAATATATTAAAATAATTTACATATTAAACCATTAATATTCATATAAATAAATCCTTAAAACCAATTTGAGATCATGGAAATTAATGAGATATAATTAGATGATTAAACGGTTAAAACATTTAAATTATTGTTCTAGTTAAAGAGTTCCTAACCAAATGAGAGATGGTTGAACAAAAATAATTCTGGAATTACAAAAATAAATGAATATAATATAATAAGAATAATTATATCCATGATATAATATTCCAAAAGAAATTATTTACACTATATAATGGTGAATTGGTGCATATCTACAATGAAGTCTCAATGGAATGTAAATTGAGAAAAAATTCATTATAAATATTGTTTCCTTAGATTATGGATAAATCAATGACATAATTATCTATAAAAAATATAAATACACCCAATATAAGTGGATATTATGTTAAAAAAAATCAAATTTCAGTCAAAAATATTTATATCATGACATAATCAACAGGTATAAGTTAAAACCAACAAATTGAAATTGGATAATGATGTTTCATTTCAGAAATTCGAGAGCCAAATGTTGTCACATTAAAATTCATAAAATGAGTTTGTGATAGAGAAAAGGACCTCTAACCATATACACATAAAATTTACTTCAATATCGATATAGAAGAACATATCCAAACCTAATTAAAATGTAAAATAAAAAGACATAACAAAGAAAACGTCTTTGAATAAATGAATAGAGTGAAATGTTCCCTTATAAAGATTGTATTATTAAGGATAAATCAATGAAATAATTGATTTTGAAAATTTTATATACACCCAATATATAATGATATTATTTTTAAAATAAATAGAGGTCATTCCACATATTTATAACATGAAATAATCAAGAAGTAGATGTCAACACAAATAATGTAAATTGGGTTATGAAATTCCCTTACCTCGTGTCCGACATGACACATTCATTCCTTAATTTCATGAATAATAAAGTAAAGATAAAATCTACATTATTAAGATCATTTTTCAAGTTTATTACTATTTTTATATCACTTATTTCCATGGTATAAACATAATATGACCATTTAAGTTAATATTTATTGGTTAGTCAATATTTGGTACTTTAGAAAAAAAATCTCATAATTAGAAGTTGTTCATGTGGTCAAAATTGTTTTATCTCAAGAATTATATCCATGATTTAGATATATTATATATCATATATATCTAGTATATATATGTATTTATAATAGTATATAACATTTTGAGGTAATAAATGAAATGAACTGTCCATTGGGGCATTAAGAAGTATGTGCACATTAACACTAATTTCATTTAAATTTAATATTTTAATGGAATTAAAATATAATAATACATATTTATATTATTATTACAGTATAATATAATATATAATATCATTAAATCCATCCTTTATACATCCTACATATGTCATTAATGAGTCATATCTCATTGAGGGGGCAGTAGTCCACACTTCCTCAAATTAAATTATCTTATTAAAACATTATGGAAACAATGATGGTATGATATAAAAGAAAATACAGAATCATAAATAAAAAATAAACACAATATATATCATATATTAATAATTTTCTACCTTAATGTCCCCCAAGAGTGGTGGTATGGGATAATTGAATAATCATCGTTTCAGGAGGCATTAATTTGCCAACCATAGAAACAATATGTTCTCCACCAAATAGATCGTGGTGTGTGTAAGTTTAGCATGAATTATTATAATACCAATAGGCTAGTATATTTAGGATACTGGTTTTCTTATATTATTAAGGAATAAAAATAGATTAGGGTGTTGTAGAAGTAAAATAAATTATAAGAACTTATGAAGATACATTACCTTTAAATCGGGTAACTCCCTTTTGTTTGAACCTAATTGTTTACATGACGTGCCTTCTTCATATGGTATGGTTTCAATGAGGAATATAGTTATGTAGGTAGATTATTTTTTCAGATGATGGAATTTCCATGGGGTTTGAGAGGTTTGAGTAATGGGTTAGAAGTGCTGCCCTTTTATAACGGGGATGATTAGATCTTTAGGAATGTTTGAAATTGTAATTTTATTATAAACATATATTTGGTTTCAAAAGGTTTAAAACAAAATAAAGTCAAATATAATATAATTAATTTTCGAAATAAAATCATCCAATATGAATGAGACGATTTTTGGATATATTTTTAATCATTATAATCTTATTTATTTGAATCGTTCATTATTGAGGTAAACACAACATCATTATTGCCTGATAAATAATTTTATTTATTTATTGTCTAAAATTTATAAGAAAATAACATGATGTAAGAAATCATTATATCATACCAATTAGTATTTAGAGTAAAATTGATAACATTTATAAACCCATGTAATAATTTATTTACTAAAAGATATATGATTGTTTCATTTTTTCGTTCCTTTAAATTAATTAATATAATGTTTCATCATCACTATAGTATAGATTTATGCGGTCCCAAATTCTACCCAAGAATTCCCAAGGACATATATGTATCAACCAATAGTATTATGTAACATTTTAGGGTAATTATTTATATTTATAATATTAATTTTCACCTTTATCTACCATATATACCCTTTAGCCATGGTAAATAAAATATTTACTTGGGTAAATATTTAAAATGCCTAAATATAAAATTTACCAATTTATGAAATTTGAACACAATGATTCTAAATAAGGAATAAATTTTTTAAAATACAATATTTAAAATTGTATGAAATTATTTTAAAACAAATTCCCTCTATAAAAACAAGAAGTCTGTTATTAAGAAATAATAACTATCAAAATATTGACACTCATTTATGAAAAATATCAATGTGAAATTACATTCAATGACCAACATTGGATTTAAAGGAAAAAATATATTCTAATTACACTTTAAAACCAATTAAAAGATAATCTAATCATATAAATAAATTTCATTAAAATAGAGTTTTGAATTAAAATAATGTATTTTGAACTATTCATTAAAAATTAACATTATTAGAAAACTACCAAAAGTATACTCAAAGTAATTTTTTTTCCTTACTCTAAATAAGAATTTAATTTCTCCAAATATAACATATAATATTGAAAAAACATGATTTAAAAAGGATTAACTATTAGAAGGTAGTAAAACAACCTTTTTGAGTATTTCATGCATAAATTCGGATTAATTATTATTTAAAGCCTTTAAAAATTATTGGATAAATGTAAAGGCATTTAACAAACATTTATAATCATAATTTTGAAATTTATTTTCATTTATGCCAATATCCAGTATAGGTGTTATTTACCATTTAAAATAATATTAATATATTATAATTTTTCAGTATGAACCAACATTTTGTGCAACGTAAGATTTTAATGAATCCCATTGTTGTGTATCAAGTATTCAATCGAATATAGAATCCCAGATAAAATAAAATTAATATTTAATTCAAAATAATTATTAAATATGAAAATGTCTTACTATTTATTAACTTGGGTTGTTACATAAACGACCTCTAAATGAGTCATTGATGATTTTTTAATACATATTCCAATTATTTAGAATAATTTATATTTTTAGATATTTAATATCATATAATAAATTATTATTTATTTTTATATTGTCTTAAATATCATAATTGACCCTATTATATATGTTTAATTAAAATTTACCAAACTAAAAATATAAATTATTACAAAGACATTAATCAAATAATAAATTAGGATTGTCATAAAATAAAATCATGTATGATATTAATTCATATATATTTTATTTATTTTAATATTTTTAAAATCATTTACTTGATTCATCCATTATTTAAACAAATATTACATCGTAATTATGTTTCCATTTAAATTAATTGTTTTATAATTAATAATTATAAATAAATTATCATTATGTATATAAAAGTTTTATCATTAAAATGAATATTTGTAGCCAAATTTAAATTTTTTATAACTCTATAATAAAATTGGTATACTTATCAAATAATTTAGAATGACATTATTAACTTGTTTTTAAATAAAATTTTGTAAATATCATATTCTAACCCATGTATCATAAAATGAAAATAAATTTACCTTATGGTTACTTTTTGTTTAAACCGAATCACACAATAAAATTTTGGCATCTTAGGGTATCATATTAATATTAAAATATTAATATTTTACCATCAATTACCTTCTTAATAATGGTAAAGAAAATAATAAATTCACTATTTATCAATCATTATGGTGATTATATAATACCAAAGAATTATACTTATTATATCTTGATATATAATTTCTATGATATTAAATTTATAAAAGTGGTTAAATGTTGTTTTACAATAATCCCACATATGTGGAGATAAAACAGGTAATGGGTTTGTTGAAAGGTTAAATAGGTTTATATTTGTAATTTCAATATGAAATATTAATCCAAAGTAATAAATAGGATTAATATATTTTTTATTGATCTATCATTACATTATAATCTATTATAATGTATGATAATTATATTAATAAAAAATTTATATTTTCACTACAATAAAGTATTTTTCACTAGTCATCATGAAATGAAATTTATTAGAAAAATACAAAACAAATCGTCTTTATATTATTTCAATACATATAATTTAAATTAGAATATTATTTTGACATATAAAATATATATAACTATGAAAAATTAGATTTATAATATGTTCGACATTAAAGGCGATAAAACCTGATCTTGCATGTAACACAATCTAACCTGTTTTTTCCGTTGCCTAAGAAACAAATTGTGAAAAAATAATGATAATGCCATAATTAAATTTATTCAAAGTGTAAATTGATTTAATGTCTAGGGAAATAGAAGAAGACATTTATAAACATTTAATATTGTTTATGAGCTAAATATTTCATTGAATATATGAATAAGAAGATGAAAATACAGTGATATTTGGGGAGATGAATTTCATTTTCCATTCATGCATCAGTACGTGTCCTGAGAAAAATCAGTTAGAAATAATTATAAATTAGTTATTTGGTGTAAAAAAACCTTCAATTAAACAATCATGGAACACATCCTTGATAATATGTTTATTTTGTATTATAATAAATCCTCGATGGAATTTTTATATTCTTTGGCATTATTAATCCCATTATTATGAAATTATTTATTTATATCGATGTGATTAGTTGAATAGTTATGAAGTCTATTGATAATTTTCAGACACATGTATTTAATGATATGGAATTATACTATCATATTTTACAAAATAATTCATCTGCCATAAGATATTGATTAAATATGGTATGTTTTTTTTATTATTTTCCTTCCCATATTATTTATTTCTCAATCACCCCATGTTATTTTCCTTCCCCCGTAACTTTCACTATGATTTACAGATCACCCTTATTTTTTAATCTATTGATGCTAAGAATATGAAATCATTGAATGATTTAAATGTAATAGAATTTTTATATTCACAATTCTGTTATTTATAATTTAAAATGTAATTTTATAATCCAGTATGAATATTAATTATTGATATTACTATACTATTTTTTTGTTCATGTTGTGATAACATGTATATAGTGATAATATGATAAAGTAACCACTATTATAATACTATTGGATTGAATGTGTTTAATATGCTAATAGTTTTGATGTGGTTTTATAGTAGTTTTATTTTCCATCATTATTATCCTATATGTCATCCATACCAAATCCAAAAATTTATTTTAAATTATTATTTATAATTATATAAAATGATATTATTTCTTTTCATTAGTGTATCAGTTGTGATATTTAAAAATGAAATCAGTGTCTAGCATGCCCTGATCGTTTTTTGTGAATGAATGTTGGTATCTCAATTAATGATTTTAAAATTAATGTTACCATTAGAAACAAAATAAAATAAGTATGTAATTATTTATATAATATTAAATCCTAAATATAGTTTCCTAGTCATCCATGATATTGTTTCCTTCCAATGTATATGTGGGTTGTTATTACCAACATTATATGAACATGTCATAATTAGTGGATGTGTGTTGTTATAAAAATGAATAATTTTCATGGAATAATTTATTTATTATTGAATAATAACCATAATGTATAGAAATTATATAGCTTGTGAGTCTGATATTGATTATATATTAATAATTAATAAATAAACAATGAGAAAAAAGACATACATTAGTTCTTATAAGTAGTAATTCACACATATGTAGGGTTAATTTTATCATTATTAAATGAATTGAAGTTAATAATGGTGGATTATAATTTTTATCTTCATAAAAAAATAATATTATATGTTTATAATTTACTCATCAATACAATCAATATATTAATCAAAACATCAAGATGATGAAGTACAAAACACATCGCTTCGTGGATGCGGTAGTCCGCACACACACACAATAAATGTTGATGTGTTTTTATTATAAGAGGGAATTGATTAATAATTTTTTAAAGAATTAATTTAATAAATACACTTTTGAAATATAATATTGAATCTATTATATTATGTTTGATTGACTATATTTTGAAGAGGTGGATTATGATTATAACACTAATATGTTTGAATAACTCATGTTGTTATTATGGGATTTATATTTAAAATTAACATGGAAGTAGAGGATGATAAGGTAATTAATTGAATCAATAGTATTATTAAAATTTGATAGTTCTCTAGGTGGAATGAGTGGATGTTTTTTAATAAAAATCAGAAGGTATAAGTATAGAAGGAATTGGAGGAATTGATCCCTACAAGGACCAAATAGTGATATACTATACTCTGAGGGGAGAATAGATAATGAAAAATTTTATCCAGTTATAAATTGTACCCCATTTTTTCATTGCACTTTTAGGATCATGAATATATTATTCTATTATTTTCTATAAATTATATAAATTTTGTTATTTGATGGAATAAGATATTTTTACAAGGTTCAAAAAAAACTTAGTGTAGGATGTCCTTATCCCACTTGCTGAAAACTAATTCAATAATTCACCTCAATAATATGATATCATATACACTGGTTTCTCTAGAAAATAACATCCAACCTTTGTGAGAGTCTCTAAGCGATATGTGTGGGACAAAATCAATAATGAATCCATATGCTGGTGATGACCAATTAAACGATGTATCCCCTAGATGTATATTTACACCTGAAATGAATATATACCTCACCTTGTTATAATGGTATATTGTAATATCAATAATGTATTTAACTACGAGATACATATGTCGTATTCCATAATGTTTCATTTCTCACAACATATTATTCTTCACATTTTCGAAGAAGAAAAGAGATAATGAGGGTTTTATTCTTCTACATTCTATATTTGGAACATCTCTATCCATTCCTTGATCTAAAATGAATGTATCATATGTTCATCCAATAATAATTTCTACTTTTTATTTACCCACTGATAGTTTTATAGTATCTTATCCTTACAATATTCATCCAATATTAAATAAAAAATAAATTTATTTCATGTATCTGGGTGTACAATTCCTCTTCATATTGATCTTATGATTCATGATAATCTGATCATTCCATTCTCTTTATAATTTGGTTCTGTCATTCATATTGAGGATTTAACTTTTTCTAGTACAATAAAAACCATTTGTTTCCCTTATCTCAAAATGATGACCATAATGAAAAATATTATTATTCTTTGTGGCTGGTAAAATCTGGCAGCACTTTAATTCTTCATAATAATTCATAGACATGAAACACTTTTATTTAATATAAAATTCTCAATAATCTATAATATGTGTATATATGTTAACATATAGATGTTTTTTGGGAAATCAAAATTTATTCCTTGTTTAACATAAAATCAATTTTCATGTATCCTTCAAAAATAATTCAATGGGATTCTTCCCAAAACCTATAGTATAAATTTAAGGTTTCTATAATATTACCTAAATCTCACCCATTCATTAATGTTTGATATATTTATTTTAATGGGAATTATAATAACATTTTTATCCTTATAATATGAATAAAATTTTATTGTGAACTCTTCATCATCTAGTTTAAAATATCACATAATATTGGTAAATATCATCAAAATTTGTTTGAGGTGAAACTTCTTAACATTTCCTCTATATGAGGAATCTTATTATGGTGTTACATTATCTCATGTTTGGAACATATCAATGATAATAAAATGATTCTTCCTATAACCAATGAAATGATACATTGAATATTCATGAAATAATTTCTTAATTATTATGAATATTTTTGTTCATCTCATTCAATAGTTGTTTAGATACATTCATAGGGTTCATCCTCCATCTAAGGGGTTCTCATTAGTTCGTTATATTTACTCCATATGATGAACCCTGAGTTATATTCTATACCATATGTTTTTGATGGTATTATAGAATTATATCTAGAATAATTTTTAATACCCAACATTATACATCTGTAACACATTATCCAATGTAATCATTTATAAACTTTTGAATGATAAAACTATTCAAAAACATTATCCACCTTTGTTTGATTATATTTTATAGAATCATCAGTCCAATTTACTTCACATATAAAAAATATGAATGATTACATGATGTAGACACGTATTTCTAACAGTTTATATCAAAACAAAAAATTTCCCTCTATTTGATGATCATTATATATTTACATTAAATATGGTTGGAAACACATGGTTGATAATTTGGGATCTTTTAAAATAAACCATCACAGTACTTCTATTTGATGACATGTGTCAAAAATATTTTTCTCTTTTGGATGATTCAAAAACATCCTCTAATATTATTTAGTAATATCTTCATTTTTTGGTAATGAAACAGTTATCCAACATTAAAAAAAAATTAGAAAAATTTGTTTCATATATATATATAACTCTTATATATCTCATCTAAATCATGGTATAAGGATATCTGATGGGATTCAAATAGTACGTGGTTCATTACCCACTGTATTTCTCCACCCTCACTAAACTACCTCTAATTTTGGAGACTACATAAATGTATATTTGATGAGAATTATTAACGAAAAAATGATTTTTTGTTCTTCTTCCAAACATTAGATTGAACGGTTGCTACATTTCATTTTGTTGTTCGATCAATGAATGGAACTTATCCTAGAATCAACTGATTGTTTGTTATTAAAACACTTGTAATGAAAAAATGAATAAAATCAATAAAAAAATTTCATTCCTTCCATACCTAATTTATTAATTATGTTCAAATCATTATTATCTTATTATGAACATTACAAAATTATTTTCCTCCACATTAATATGTCAATTTATACTTTATATCATGACCTATATAATAGACCATTAGATTTACCTTTGGAAAGATTCAACTGATAGATACTTCATTTGATGCCAGAGTTCGGAATCCTCCATCTTATGGTCTACATGGAAACCCTTATATAGGTAACCATATAAACACATAATACTACCCATTGATTGTGTTCTAAATTTTTGAATAACATTATGTGTAACTCATAGTAACTTTATACGGTGGTTTTTTAGGCCAATGTTTTGTAATTCCTTTCTCAGAATTCCCATTACATAACTTCGGAACCCTGAACCAACTTCCTCATTCTCATTAACTTCATCTGATTATTTTACTTTAAACGACTTAATATTATAACATTGGTATTATAACCATCTCTTAATCAACTACACTAGATTTTTCAGATAGGTAACTAATAAAACTCTAAAAAAACATCATGTGGAATCATTACTGGTTTCTGAAAACATCATTTGAGGACTCTAAAACGATTATTTCAAAATAAAGGTAAAAATTTATTTCTAAAATAGTAATAGAAAATGTTTTAGATATTTAAAATAGCTTCATCAATATTCAACTGTTATCTCAAATTATTCCATAAAAATTTAACCTTTATGTATAATATAAGATATGAGTGCTTCCACCAAACATTATTAATTATTTCAACTATGAAAAGTAAATTTCTTTTTTAATAATGGATACATCTTTTGAAAATTCTAGTATTTTATTCTTTAAAACGAATATTTATTAATGAAAATTGTTTATTACCAAAAAAATGATAGAGGCCCAAAACAAATCAATGAGGTATTAAATAATTTGACGATAAAACATTAGCATGACCCAATATAATACACTCACATGGACGTATCCAATAATATGGAAAACAATGCATGGGTTTGAAGGTGATTCCAATGACTCCTAGAAATCTGTAACATTGTTGACTTCGCTCCATGTGTGTGTAGTACTAGTGTTATCAATATAAAACCTCTTGGACATACATAGTTATAAAATGATATCCCATAAAATGTGGGATGTAACATGAATTGATCTAAGGATAATCATAGGGATAGTACCCATGTGGTGGATAATAATACCATGGTAGTGGAAAAATTATATCCCCTTAAAAAAATTAGCAGCCTCATTTGTGAGGATATTCAATATTTAATGTTTTCAACCATTTCTTTGAATTTAGAAAATGAATAGAATACACAAATTGGTCTCTAATAATGAAAACACACAAGTAGTGTGGGATCTTAAATATCAACCATTATATTTGTTTGAAATAACTTCAATCATTCCTTCCAAATGAATATATGAATATATAAATCTTCATCTTCTTTATTTCCCTAGTACATTTCCCAAATTTCATCTTACATTATCTCCCCATCATTGAAAATAATTAAAAAAATTCATATGAATAGGTAATCAGTTCATTATTAACTACTATTTAATCCATTATGTATCTCAATTTATTAGTGAGCCATTATTAGTGTATAAAACAAGAATATTTTATTTAATAATCAATTTTTCCCATTAACAAATGAAATTGGTACATCATAAAATGAAAATTAATATAATTGTATCACTATTTTTTATAATTTTATCCTTGAATGAATATATTAAATGATATTGAATATTTTTTATGATATATTAACCTGAATTTATTATAATCACATTAATAAGAAGATTCAAAAAATACAGGTAAATAGGGTAGGATAATTGGACATTGTGCACATTCACTCTTCCACTTTTCTTATGTCATTTATTAATAGAATTCCCCCCGCATAATATTGTTTTTGTTATATTGGGTAATCAATGGATAAAAGATTAATAAATAAACACACCTATTTCAATGACATGATCTTTATCAAATTATTTAAATTGACTAAATTTTCTAAAATATAAACAATGGAATAATTCCAAAATTTCTCCAAATGTTTCCTCTTTTTCACACATTTATAAAGAAATTTGAAATGATGAATCAAATAAAAAGGTATTCTATTGGATCAATATGTTGATATTTAGAAGGTATGTATAATTTATTATGTGATTATCTTGTATTTTTTATTTTTTTTATCTACATCAATGATTATATAATCAAATTAATTTTTAGTAAACTAAAATAGGAAACATTCATAAGTATAATTTTTTTATAGCTATTCCAATTTGGCAGTCATTCATCAAAATCTAGATAACCCCTAAGTGAATTTTTCATCTTTAACTCACTAATTTGAATAAATAAATTATAAATAATTAATTTTTTCATTATTTGGTTTCCTTTTATATTATTAATATTAATATCATGGTTGAGTTAATTTGCTGAAAAAATATTATCGATTCCCTCCACAATTCATGACTAGATATCTAAACATAATTATTATTTGTTCTATGATGATCTAATAATATAATATCCTTATTTTTCATTCCACTATAACTAATTTATGGATTTTATTAAACTTGAATAACTTGGTTTGTGCACCAAAATATTCATGTTTCTCCTTCAACCTGACACCCAACCAATTTAGAGATGAGTACCGAGAGGCACATCAGTTCTTCTTGGACTGGATACTAGAATTGTGAATAAAAATATCACAATGGGAATGATTTATGACAATACCAAAAAAACACATACATCCCAAATACACCAGACTTCATTAATTGGAAACAACTAAATCTAGAGAAATGTATAAACAAAATTGTGTGGAACTATAATAGAATAAAAGAAAAAAATAAAAGAAATCACAACCAAACCGAAACCTAATGAGATATCTATTTTACTACTGGTCATCACCATAAATAAAACCATCCCACTATATATAATACTATAACATAATATTGGTATTTAAAAATAGAATAGATCTACCAATATTGAGAGGCATAATTATGGTATAACCAAAAAGAAATCAATAGGGGGAAAACAAAAAATTATATAATTTTGTTTTCTTAAAATATTCCGTAAATAGTAGTTTGAAAATTCATTTATAATATAGGGTTATATCTAATCATAATAAAAAACGATGTTTCTATAAAAACCCACCTTTAGAAATAAGAGACACATTGCTTTCCTTTTTTAAAACACAATACCATTCTAAATCCTATTTTAAAACCCAAATACCAAAAGAAAGAAACATTTAGGTGAAAAAATATATATTCCCAGAATAGAATTAATATAATATAAAATAAGATACCATAAAGTTAAAATAGATGATATTGATAATAATAATGTTAATTACCTAATAATATTTGTATGAAATTACTTGATATATCTGTCCTCACTCAAAACCCCTATATTGTGAATATACATGTTCAAAATCCAACTAGATAAGCTAATCATGAAAATAAAATGGAATTTCCCACCTATCCTCTTACAAAATCCATGGGGTACCATACCATATAATTGGATTTGATAATAAAATGTCACTCGACCCCCTGAGATGAAACCCAGTAATACAATGATAATAATATCATCTGAGTGGGGTGGTCCTCACTTGTGTGGCCCAACAGAAACCGATAGCCACTATACATTAATATATCAAACATTGAGACCACCTATGAGACGATCCCTTCATGAAAGGCCCCTCAAAAGATGTTTCCAACAAAATACACATCATCTAAACATCCAACAGGGCATCCACACAACATTATTTTGAAAATAGTATTTCTATAGGAACATAAATATCAATTAGTCCTTTAAAATTTCTAATTCAAATACATTTGGAAAACCATTTCCACTATCTATTCCCAAAATTGTGTTGAATATATACCACATACTAAAATGATTCCAAATTTTCCTTTATCTTACGTAGAATTCAAACCAGACTTCATGTTTTTATATAAGACAAGATATAGAATCACATTTGATACCACATTTTGAGACGTTTTTAAAATCATGAATCACATTTGAACACATATGTATTTTGGAATAATCAAATGGAATGAGAATTTTTAAGTAATTGATGGAGGATAAAAGTGTTTTCATTGAAATAAATCGTTTTTAGGTCAAAAAACTTTTTAAAATACATTATCCCCTTTGATCCAATCAATTTGTTTAAATCATGAAAAAATCGATTGGCCCATATACAATGGAATATATGTTTGTGTTACAATGCACAAAATGTGTAAATATGTGGAACACAAGTAGCTAAAGGTCTTCTTAAATGAATCTATACATATATACCTAATGGTTAAATTATAAAAAAATCATATGCCTCCACTGAAAAAAACCAAATTTATAAAACATAACCAATGTTAATAATAATCTAAAATAATCAATTTTATAGTAAAATACCAATATAAATTTCATCAAAAACTTATATACATATACATATAGTCATTGTTTAAGAACTATTTTTAGAACGCATTTTAAACTAAACTACAAACACGAGAGAAACACAACATATAAATAAAGCACATCTCAATTATGATTAACAAATTTTAAAATTGTTCTTCAAATTCTCAAGAATCAATAGAATGTTCTCGTAAGAAAAATAATGGAAAAATCTACATTAATGATGTTTTTATGAAAATAAAATCTCATGGAATAACGAACTAAGCCTAACAGGAAATTACCATAAGATCAAAATAATAAAAAAAAATCACAAAAAACACAACATAGATTTTTTTTCAAAATGTAATAGCACCATAAATTATCATTATAAAAGTAGTAAAATGAATAATAAGGTATATGAGGATTTTCCCAAGGTGAGATCCAACAAATATTTGAAAGAATATAACCTATAACACAAGGATAATGGAAGGATAAATCCACATAATATTCCCCAATGCCCACATGAATGTGGTGGAATTGAGGGGGTGGGTTTGTGGTAATGTAAAAGGAGGTAAATGTACATTTCATAATTTTTAATGACCTTGGAATGCTAGAATATTTTGATGCATGATTTTCCTAAATGTGTGCCAACTATATGCACCCCTTGGGAGAAATGGTGCACCCTGCACGAGATGGATTGAAATTAGGGAAACCATTGTCCAACCATGTCATATTTCTATTTAAAATTATAGAGTATCCTCACAAATGTTCTCAATGGTTTCACTTACCATGTGAGACAATATTCTTAGTCTCTAATAACAACAATGAGTTTCAAAATTTCTCCTATGACTCATATAGTTTTGAACAAACACTACAGAAGTCATTAAATTTTATCCACATAAGATGAAAATGAACAGAAAATTCAATTGGACTAAATATTCCACATGATTTTCCTTCATATTGTGTACACCAACAATGAACAGGGATGTAACACAATATAAATGAATGGAACGCAAAAAATGTCAACATAAACTCTAATATATCCTTCAAAAAATATCCAATTACAATACAAAAATTAAATAAAGTAAATTATGTGTTTGGTGGATGAATATTTTGTACACTACAAACCATATCATCCCCCAAAATTCCACCCAAATGAATGAGTACTGATACGCAAACTAGAAATGTGACAGTGCCAAATGGAACCCCAAAATATGGGGTGACATTTCAATCCACAAGACATAAATGACCATATCAAAGGGAAACCATTTTCAAAATAGATGAATAATAAAGATGATTTTCATGCCATCTATAAGAAACTATTTATAAAAAAACAACAATCACAAGGATAACTAAATGTGATGAAACAATTGATGTTCCCACCCAAACCAACCAGAACAATTATTGGGAACTCCTTCTCATAGACCCCCCGCCCCCACTAGTGTCAACCTAAAAAAAGGAATAGAAAAATAATCCAAGAGACAGAAAATTCCTCAATTAAAAAAACATGGGAAAATTCGATACAAACAAAACCAAATATTGATTTAGATCTAGAAAAAGTGATAACAACACAATAATGTAACTCACTTTTACATTCACATTAAAAATACAATTCCATATAAACAATAAGAGAAATTTACCAAAATAAATATTCCTACAAAATGAATCATAATACAACATGTATAGAAACCGGTGATTTTATTGATAAAAAGAAAACGTTCAAAATTATTATAATTACAACTTGGGTATTTGAATGATCAATACTCTAACACTGTTGAAATAGTATGTGATAAATTTTTCCACACCAATATGGGTTTATGACTTCATGAGAATCATCACCTCGAGCATTATGGTTAGATATTTAATTTTCGATGAATTGAAATCCTCATATTCAGAAGAAAACTACCTTTGGATAAAACATCATCCTATGATGATAATAAATTAATAAATTCAATAAACCACACAACAATCTACATCATCAGAATGATTTCATTGGATTTTGATATGATGTATTTAAATGTCCAAACATTCCACAATGGTTGAATAACATTAAATGTTTTGGTGAAGGAGAATCCATTACTAATGAAGGTAACTTCTCAAGATTGTGTTCCTCTAGTTGGCACTCATCACTTGATCGGGAACCTTTACAGGCATTGAGAAAAACTGGTTCTCTAATGACCATATACTACACACCATGAACCACATCATCTAGAAACTCCTCATCTAAAAATTCTCAAATAGAATCTCCACATAAGAAAAACAATTCTATTCAATCTCATTAAAAATTTCACAGTTGCAAATATGATACTTTAGAAAATTTTATAATGATATATTAGTATATAAATTATTCATACCACAAAAAAGCTAAAATAAACCTTCATGGAGTGCTGGCCTTGGTGTGAACCCAATAGCTCTACTACTGTCTTTTTCATAACATCATCATGTATGATCCATTAGATAATTTTTTTCATACACACATACTATGTAATCACGAATTGCAGTAATGATTTCAAAATCACCTTATAATACTCTAAAAACAGAGCACAAAATGAATTTATTGTCTCACTCTTTATTTTGGAAACTACAGTTCACAACAATGTGAATATATCTCTAGCTCATCAAGTGACTCTTTAGCTTCTAGATGACCATGATAACGAAATAAATGAGCAAAAAAGAGCTTCACTCCACCACAACACTAAGAGTCTAGTTAGGTAAAACAAAAAAACATAACTCACTATAAACCATTATGGAATTTCTGGTTGGAATACTATAAACAACACAAAAGCAAATACCGAATTTTCATCGAACTAATACTCAAAAATAAGATAATGTCCAACTAAAACAACTTGATTATATAAAAAACATAACTAACACAATTAAAATCCATATTTTAAAAAACCACAATTTCAATTTCAATGAAAAAACTGTAACATCCTAAATACAATTATTAGAATAACCAAATCACCATTTAAATGAAATGTCAAACACTAAATCCCTCATTAAAAACAAAATAATGTTCCAAAAACCTTTTTCCATTTCATAATCAACTCACACTGGAAAAATCTAATACAAAAAAAATCTCACATCAAATACACAGAATGGGGAACTTGTGAGGAAGAAAACTGTAGTGACATGGTTTGTTGTTGGTTCCCCATGCTAGTGAAAAATACTTTAGGACCATTAACCATTAAATTGGGCTTCATATTTTCCACTACTAATCTTATGTCTGCTAAACATCATCGAGTCACCTCAGTTGATAGTCCCCATCCACGAGACCAAAAACTAAAACTAGTAATCAAATATAGGAACACCCATGCTAACTCTAGACTTATGGTGAGTAAGAATTCACAACACACTTCCATTACCAACATCCCATGTTCTAATAGTCTTATTATCCATCCTCATATTGAAAATGATAAAATAATTGTGGTTCTAATACCATATTTTCAAGAACAATGTAGTGTATATCTTATACTAGACACCCGACCTTGTCCGGGAAAGGCTAGAGAGGAATTCTTAATCCACCAATGATATAGAAATGTACATATAAAAAAATATCACAATTGGAATTATTTATCATAATAAAAACCTAAAAACACCAAATAATATAAATTATGAATCATAAACTAGATGCAACTGAATAAAAATAAATAATTAAATAAATTTCTTTGATTTGATAAAGAAATAAACTAAAATCTAAAACAAAGAACATAAAAACTGATACACCACTCCATCATTTTGCGACCAAATAGTCACCACCATCCATAAAAAAACCACTTTATATGATACCGAACCGTAATCTGGATCGTTCAAAATATCATGGGTCTTTAGATGGAGAGTGTCGAAGTGTGGTGTGAGAGTAAATAGCTCTAAAGTTATCAACAATATAATTTATACATTTCATTTCAAAAAAACATTCCATAATCACTAGTTAAAAAAAGTTGTAAAATTGGGTTTCATCCAAAAAAAATCCATAAAAACCCATCCAAAAATACAAAACAATATATATAACACACAAAAAATATAATTTTTAAAAATCATTATATTCTAAATAATAGTTTAAAACCAAATACTAAAATAATAATCCCAAATAGGTGATAAAATAATTCTTTTATGAATAAATGAAAAATAAAAAAGAATAATATACTAAAAATGTAAAAAATCCCTAAAGATAGTAATCTTGGAAAATTATAAATAATACCATGATAAAATACATTGGCACACTCAGTTTGGACTCACCTAACTGTATACAGTGTAGCTTCATATTCAGTAACCAATGAGATTCACAAAATTATCAATTTTAGTGGCACATCCCACATGGTAACTCATCACATATATGGGTCCCAACCCATATATTAATGGTCGATAACAATCAATCACTCCACCACCATGATGATGCCCATGAATCCCATGATAATTGTACAAGCTGAGTAGGTAGGTCTTCATAATAATGACTCAACTAAATCCCAGTGAAACTGTGCTTCCCCTAGACAAACACTGACATCGCCTATGAAATAACCCTCTCCACAAAGGGCCCATAAAAGAGGTTCACATAACATGACACATCACTCAATGATCCGACCTATCCTAAACATCACGTTACATTGATACCAATTTTCAAAAACCATCATAATCTACGAATCAGGCCACTAAAATTCCAAATTTAATTTATCTCAAAACAATTTCTAATATCATTCCCAAAACCGAGGTGAAAATATACCACATAATAATAGGGTTCCAAATGGTAAAATATCTTATTTAGAAACCAACACTACCATAAATATAAAATATGGACCATGCTTTTCGAATCTCATTTGAAACAACTTTTTTATATTTTTTGGAAACAAATAAACCCTTTAAAACATGTAGGGGTTTGAATTAATCACTTATAATGATAAGGGTTATGGATGAGAATGAGGAGGTAAGGAAATTTATTGGAATATATGGTTCTATGACAAATATCATTTTAGAATTACATGATCATTTATATACCTTTTAATGTGGGCACTGAATTCACACATGGATATCACCAAATCAAATGATGCATAAGGTGAAATTACAAAGAACAATGGGATTTATTCAAAGGAATATACATTGATTAAGAAAAACTAAAAAGAATAAATACATAAGTACCCAAACCTAAAAAGGAACCAAAATCCACACTTAAATCTTAACTAAAAAAAATTATATTACCAAAAAATAACCAAGGTCAAAATATCAAAAATACGCAATTAAAAGTTATAATGCCAATTCACATTTCCGAAAACAATTGTATGCTTATACATATAAGAATTATTATGGAAATCATTATAAAACATGTTTTTTCACAAAATCCATTACATGAAATCTCCATAATAAATAATGATTCCAAAAAAAATAACTGTAGACACATTTTTTATATAATATAGTTAATAAGAAGAAAAATGCATGTTCTAGAATAGATGATAATGGAATAAACTACCTCAATGATGTGTGGATGCAACAAAACTCCCGAGGAAGGAATAATTATGACAGACATATATATAGAACACACTAACGTAAAATGAATCAACCCAAATTATCCAACACACATCCAAATGATTAAAAAATTGTTAAACCCACCATTAAATAAAAATAAACAAGAATAAAAAGGTATAATGAGTAAAAAGTATAATTACCCAGGAGAGATTCACCATGAAGATTCATAATGAACACCTACAACCCTTGGAGGGAGGGAGGAGGATTCCATGAAAAACTCCCCTAGTGGTTCAATATTGATGTGGAGAATATATGATGGGTTTGGGTTTAAAATGAAAGGAGTGAAAAGGGTAGGTTCACCATTTTTAATGACCAAGGATAGATATAAAATTTTCCAATAAATATATATCTATAAGAACCCAACTGTAGAAGAGGGGAACTATGTATGGGATAGCCAAATAGTTTGGGAAACTACCTGCTAATTATTTGATTTCGATATGTCTAATTGAATATAATTCCATCATCAGTTTCTTATGGTTTCCCTTAACTGGATGTAATTCGTGAAGATTTTCTCTTCCAAAAAAAATCTAGAGTCAAATGGTTTCTCCCAAGGCTCTTATGGTTTGGTACAGACTATGTGGAAGATGTGTAAGTCTAACTATGATAGAATGAAATGAATGAAAAATTAATTTTTTCATAACAATTTTCATGGTTTTCCTCCCAACCATGCAAAACTACAATGAACAAGGCTAAAAATCACATGATGAGTAAAAAATTCAAAACATATCAATGGGAATGTGATGTGAACCTGAACAAAAACATTCAAAGCATAGAGAAGAGTAAAATAATGGAAAAACTCTTCATGTGAAATTGCAACATTTATATTGTTTTATAAAAATATTTATTCTATAATAATTATAAAATAATATTTAATAGTTTTTATATAAATGTTTTGTCTCCCACATAAAATATTGTCTTCATCAGGTGAAATATATTCATTTTATTTTACAATAGCCTTTTCATATTCATGTTAAACATTCCACATTCTTTAAAACTAAACAAGTCGTTTTACAAAAATGTTATTAGGAACATTAAAAATAATTTTTCATTTTATAAATGGGTTCATATGAGTTCAATATTATATATTATTTATTTTGGGTAATGTACATATCTTTAACATCATTGATTTAGAATCCATGTTATTCCTACATTTCATCTTTGAAATTATCTTGGGTTAATTTTTATTTCAAAAAATTGTATATCATTATTACCAAATTTCATCTTCCGTCATTACTGAAATCTTCAGTATTATATTCTTAACATAATTATATACATGATTATATAATGTTGTATCATCTTTATGACAACCATGATTTCCAACATCAATAGAATTTTACAACATTCGAATAGGACTAGAGGTTTTCAAATTTGTCATAAACTATGTGTCACAATTCTTCATATATTACTATCATACACTTGAAAATTAATTATTTAATTATTTCCAATTTTGAGGATTACAAAAACCATCTAATATGAAATTCCCAACACTATTATGTCATCAACATTGGTCCAAAAACCATGATCTTATTATATTTATTGTATGATAAATTTGGGTTTTCATTATAACCTGTTGGGATATCCATGGGTGACCAAATTTAAAACCATTTTTCTTATATAATATATTAATCGTGGAATGATTTTCGTAACATTTAATCATTTGTACCTATTCATATTTTTTAAACCTGAACTATTCATTAAACTAGATTTACCTCTATTTTTACAAGAAGTTATTGATGTTACCTCCATTTTCATAGTAGATTAAGATATATCAATGAATGAGGTCATTATTTTCTTATAAAATGTTTGAGGTGTTATGACCATTTAACCCTCCAATGATTATTATATTTAGGAAGAAATTGTCTCTTTCTTTTATGATTGATCAAAAAAATTTCTCATCTTTTTCAAACTCAATATATAATAATATAAATATCATATTTAGGTTGGTTTTCTAAAATTCTATCATAATCAACCTTTTTTGAAAAAAATTATCCTTTGTTGTAACTTACCCTCAATTTTGCATATCATATATTCATAAAAAATAGGCGTATTGGTTATTTTTTTTTCTAATTTACATCCAATTTATATTCCTTACCATTGATGTTATTTTTTATCTCTTCCATAATTCGGTGTTTCTTTTCATCTATATCTTTCTTGAGATATTCTTTTGTCTTTATCTTCCTTATTAAATTTTCATTCAATTTTTGGGTAATTTATTTCTTTCCCTACCTTTACTTCGTCAATCATTACAACATTATTAGATATATTTATACATTATAGGACTATTATTTGAAATTATTTCTATAGGCCATCTACTTCTCCCTACAAATGTGTGAGGTCATCATGTATACATTAAAATACATTCAAAACAAGAAAGAATGAATCCTTTCTATAAAATGAACAATATCATTCATGAATTTAATATATATATATATATTGAGGGTTATTTGGTGTATAATCATCACCATTTATGTTAAAATATTAATCTAGTGGAGAGTTTGTAAATGAATTTTCATATATCTTAGGATCACATAATATTATTGATTGAAATGAAGTAGTAATATTTTCCTTCTCTATACAGGAAACATGATCCACCTACTCTTCACAATCCAAAAATAATATGTCATCATTATTATAATGGAATATAGAAACATAAAAATATTATCTATTTGGAAAATGGAATTCCCAATATGTACCCGACCTTAAACATTACAAAATCATGAAATATGTAAATAATTAACATTTACGATCTTTTCTGGTTTAGATTTTTAGAGAATCAGCATGTAACTATTACATAGATAATTCAATATTACATATATACTCAACTACATAATATCAATTTTTCATAATATTAAAAGTCTTAAAAAGAAACATTTCTTGTTCTATGTTTTAGAAAACATGAGTTTTTCCGCGATCCCATCCTTGACATTATTAATCTTTAAGTCAATTGGAATTAATTTCAAAAACACGTGATGAGCATAAAAAATCAGTAAGGGTTACAAAATATGTAAGAAAAACATTATCCCATAAATAAATACAAATCAATGAACCATACTTTTCAATCATATCATACCTTACGAAATCATAATAATTATGAATAACACACAGATATCATAAATCATAAAGGTATCTTATGGCATCTATATCATACATTCATTGCAGATACCAAATCTACATAGGGTGTTACATTGAAATAAAAATCACATAATATTTCCTAAATCTCTTAGGAGAAGTATTAATATTTACCACTATCACTTTACCCATTGCATTGGAGACCTATCTCGGGCTCACTATCTCAAGGTTTATCATGTAACCACTCATATATGTAAACAATACCAAATAATGATAACATATTACAAAAATGTAAATCATGCATAATATAAATATAACATTTTCACATTGTAATATAAATATTCTATTTCATGATATTTACATAATGAATTTTTTATCAAATAATTTTCAAAACAATTTAAAACAATTAATAAAGAGATTTTTGAATCAATGTGTACCATACCACATTTATGTTTTAAAAAGGAATTAATATTTTAAACCATTAATATCCACATAAATACATCATTAAACCATTTTGAAAACATGGATATTAATTATAAATATATTTAGATGAATAAATCATAAAAAAAATTAAAATTATATTTTATTTAAAGGGTTCCTAACAAAATTAAAGATACTTGAATACCAATACTTGATTAACATAATCATTCAAAATATTATAATATCATGAGAATATTTCCATTCATGATATAATATGTCAAAGGGTAGTATATATATAATATAAAAGTGAATAGGCACATAACAAAAAATTTGTCTCAATGGAATATAAATTGAGACGAAATACCTTATAAAGAACATATCCTTGGGTTAATGATAAATCAATGACAAAATTAAGTGTAACAAATTAGACTGCATCCAATATAAGTGTATATAATGTGTATAACAATCATAGGTCATTCACATATATTCATACAATGACATATTCTAGAAGTAGATGTTTAACCCAATGAATTGAAATTGGGTTAAGAAGTTTTCTAACATAAATTTGACACCCTATCGACGTCAATTAAAAATTTAGAATGAATTGATGAGAGGAAAATGATCTATCATCAGGTGGACTTAAAACATATAGAAATAACGATATAAAAAATTATAAACCATCATTTAATAATTGAAATTTCATGACATAACATAAAATATTACTTTTATAGAAATAGGATGTTGAAAGTTTCCCTTACCTATTTGGTAACTTACGGAACATACACCACATGACAAAAAGAGAAACAATGAAGATGTAATTACACATAGATGAAATTATATTATAAAATAAGTATAATAAATGGAAGTTCATACAACACACAATGAAAAAAGTTACATATATAGAATGAATATCATGTCAATAAAAATTGTGTGAAAAACCCTTTACCATGATGTAATCAATCGAGACGTACGACCAAAAATCAAAAACCCCTTAATGAATAACATAATACTGTAAATATAGTGATGATAATGATAATATATATCAAATTCTAGTAAAATGTACACCACATTCAACAAATAAGTGGTGAACATTGGAAATCTCATAGAATTAAAAGTGAGGTATGAAATCTCTTACATCGTGTCTAACTTGCAATGTATGTTACTTGTTCTTCCTGAATAATTAATATAAGTTAATTTATACTTGCTTCAGAACCATTATCATTTTTATTATTCCTTTTATATCACTTATTACCATGTAACAACAATTAGTTATCTATTTGAGTTCATATCGGACATTTTGTAGATGTTCGGAATTTGAGTTAAAAAATAAAAGTGTAATAATTGCAATTTGTATATGTGGTCAATATTTCATTATCTCTAGAATGATATTAATTATTTAGATATCATATATATCATATATATCTAATATATATATATTTATAATAGTACATAACATTTGGATTTATGAAATGAAATGCACTGTTCATAGAGACCATAAGCCGTGCGTATGCATGAAAGCTACATTCATTTCTATTTAATATTTAATAGAATAAAAACATAATGATAGTTAGGAATATTATAATTAAATTATAAAATAATATGATACATATGTTACATAATTTTTTTAACACCATTGTTTATAAGTTCCATATATTTCATTGATGAATCATATCACCATGAGGGGGCGGTAGTCCAGACTTCCTCAATTGAATTTATCAGGTTTACACATATTATAATGAATAATGGCCTTTTTTAAAATAAAAATTTCAGAAGATTATATAAAACAAAAACATAATATATATCATATATAAATACAGTTCCATCATAATGGCCACAATGAGAGGTGGTTGGAGAAATAAAAACAATCATCGTTTTTGTGAGGTGTTAGTTACCCATCCACTAAAACAGAATGTTCATCACACATTAGATAATTATTATGTAATTTTTGTCATTACATAAAATTAATTAACTTAAAGTTTCTTTATTATTATTAAGTGCCTCCATGGGGTCCCAAAATAGACCCAAGGATTCCCATGGTCGTACATCACTCATATGATAAGGATATGACAAGTGTAAATGTAATTTCATTTATTATAATATACTTTTTACCTTGAATTAATCTATTTACCTTTAAATATAGTAAATAAATTTCAACTGTTACAATTCACAAAAAATTATTTTCATTTTATTGAACAAAATTTTTCTTACTAATGACAACCATGTATGTAATTTTTTTTGAAAATCAATTCAACGAAAAGGTAAAATTTTATTTAAATGAAAAATTCTTTTTTTAACTACAAAGTGGTTTCACTATTCATCAAAAAGTGAGGTTTTTAATAGAAATACAAAAACTTCAGCATAGGAATTATTTGATATTCCAAATAAAAAAATTTATTCTATTTTACGAAATTCGAAACATAAATTTTGGATTAATTAATTGAAAATTAATTATCATTGTCTAAACCAAAATCATGTTTTTAAGAAATATTAACTATGAAAAGATTGACACTTATTTATTTCCAATTTAAATGAAAAAATTGGATTAAATGAAAAAATATAATCTATTTATACATTAAAAACAATTAAAAAATAATCTATATATATAATCAAAATATATTAAAATACTTCTTTAAAATAAAATAGACTATTTTTCTGTATTCGATAAAAAAACTAATTTATCCAAAAAATACCAAAAGTATACCAAAAGTAAATTTTGATGTCTTGAATATAATGAAGAACTATATTTTTTCATATAGAACATATAAAAGTGAATAAAATATGTATTAAATTGATATCTCCAACAAAAGGTGCTAAATTGACCATTTAATGAATATTAGAGTATTTTGGTTTAATAATAGATTCATTCATATTTTAGACCAATAAAAATTATTAGATAAGTGTGAAAACATTTAAAATACATGTATAATAATATTGAAGTTAGTTATATTAATTAATTCATTACAAATGTTAGTCATTAACTACCATTTAAAATAATAAAATTGTATTATTAGCATACAACATAACATTTCAAAGAATCATGTTGTTGTGTATCAGGTAAACTATTAAACAAAGAATCTCCTTTAATGTAAAATTAATATTTAATGAACAAATATTAATAAATATGAAAATTTTATGTTCTTTATTTACATGTGATGTTACATACTACCCCCCTTTTTGGAAATTGCATCCTGGAAATTTTAAAATATGGGTCGGAAACATCATTTAATGTCACATATCGGCAAAAGGGTCAATAAGACTATCACATTTAAGAAATTAAAATTGAAATACAAATGTTAACTGAGATAACCCATACTAGGATTCCATATAGGAAAAAAATGGATGTGTATGAAAAACTATCAATCAATTTCTGATGTAGAGTGATAGAAAACATGATTTATAGAAAGTTAACCATTAGAAAATCACATACATGTGATGTGTTAAACGATCATTGATTACCCAGAGTAAAATACAATCCAAAATTTTTTTATAATAAATTTATTTATTATGAAGAATTATCTTACTACATTAAATATGAACATAAGGAAATATACTTACCCCCAACTAGAGTTTCAACCTTTAATAATTTTCCACTAAAAACTAATATTTACTCCAAACGATGAGTATTCAAACCAAACTGGTCACCTAAAAATCCCTAGAATCAACTTATATACTATCACATGATCCAAAAAAGATAACTATATATATAAAATGTATTTAGACATAAAAAATAACCAAAATTTTTATTACAAGATCAGATAATCCCCAAAAAATGATAATCATTTAGAAAAAGAAAGGTCGTTCCTAATCACTAAAATTGAACACACAATACCCAAAGTTCAAGAAATATCATTCAGTACACAATTTTCCTAAAAATACATCAAATTAATCCAAACTAAGATTGAAACCCAAAACATGTAAGGACATAATCACATTGTATTCGATAATAAATCTTTAAATTTATCTCAAAAAACACAGTCTTCTCTTAAAGTCTCATACTGATGTCTAGTTAATATAATCACATATTCTCTATGATTGGTTAATCATTTACATATATAATCCAAATTTCTATATGTTCAAAATAATAACATAAATTCTTCCAAAATAAAATTCCACCATTACCCATCAATTGAAATTCCAAAGTATTCTATTTTCCATAGGCATATCGTATTTACCAAAAATAGATAACATCTTCCAAAATAACCGTTATCACATATTTACCAATTCATTTTCCTATATTAAAGATATCAATTTAATAAAAAATAATTTCCCAAAATCAAAATTTTCTGGATCCTTAAAATCAGTTAACTATAAAGTTAATGTCATACTAACAATTTACATCATGTAGTCTAGTGGTAGGGGACACACCCTTGTCGCCCATTGGTTGTGGGTTCGATTCTTGTTCCCTAGAAGGACATGATGGGTTGTCACCCATCTTATGTGTCGACCTTTTTATAAAACTCAAAAATAACCCTAACATGTTCTAACCTCATTGATAATCTTATACCTTTCATTCTCATCCCAATGCATTAAGACATTAACATCTTATATATTGTATTTTTTCACCTCCATGTAATAAAATAAATATATTTAAAAACTAAAGAACATACAACCATGATCATGGTGTCCATATGGTTTCATCAACATCTTGTTCATGTAAGTAAAAGGTCCAGAAATTTCAACAATGATTTAGAGATCCATCAAATTAATTTTCTTCATTAATCCAATGAATCCTAGTACAACATGGGTCATAAGGGGTTTCGCATTAAAATATTATTGTAAAACAAACTTCTATGACTTATAATTTCAATACATCCGATAAAATCATATTTTTATAAAACTAACAGACTAAGTTTTAGTTGAAACATTCAATCAGTTGTCCATTTAAAATACTATATGTCTGTGCTAAGAGAGTATATTTAAAAAAAAATATAAACAGTTTTTGCATGGGTCTTCTTCTTCGACACATTTTTTAAAAACATAATATTCTTCAAAATTTTGTTTTAAGGTAAAATATTTTAAAATTCCTTGAAACTATTTACCTATATTGAAAATATGAGAATATTGTGAAAATTGGATTTGATTAAATACAACCCATGTTAAATGATGATATCAGGGTAGAGTGGGGGTGTTTGATATCCCACAAAATTTATTGCATGTGAGATGTATGTTACAAAAAGTTTCCCAATCAAATGTATAAGACTTTGTAATAATTATTGAATGCATGTCATCAGGAAGATATAGGAATGTCATTTGAGATCCTCCTCCTTCTATTTTTAATTGACTTTCCTAGATATGGAATAGTTATAAAACAATGATTTAACTTAAATAATAGACATAGGGAGTAACCATGTGTTTAATGAAAACTTATATTCCCAAAGGTTATATAAACTATACTTTGATACCAACTATGTGGACTTAGCATTAAACATTAAATAATCATGAATTATGTTAAGAATTAAAATTAATGATATTTTTAGGTTTTTTATTTTAGTCTATTAGTACATTAATATTACATAACAAAATGAATGATAAATGTAGGAACTACTACTCATAATCCATTTTTTATAAAAAATATATCTTAAAAAACATTACTACATCCATGTTTTATACAGGATTTCTCTATCCTTGATCCCATAAATGACATTATTCATATTTACTTTTAATGAAAACACTTCAAAAACATGGGATGATCACGACAAACTAAATAACAGTTATAAAATATGGAAGTAAAACAATATACCACCAATAAATACAAATCAATAAAACCATACTTTTTTATCACAACATACCTTACGAAATCAAAAGCATTATAAATAACACCCAGAAATCATAAATCATAATGGTAACTTGTGGCATCCATATCATACATACATTGTAACTATCACAGATAGTAGGTATTTACCTTGGAATATTCATCACATCTTATTCTATAAATATGTTAGTAGAAATATTTATGTTCACCTGAATCACATTACCAATGAATTGGGGAGCTATCTTGTGATCACATTCTATAGGTTTATCACAAAACCACCCATATAAATAAACGATGACAAATAACCATAACATATTCAAAACACCTAAAACAAGCATAAAAGAATGATAACATTTCCACATTGAAATCAAAATATATAATTTCAATATATTTACATAATAAATGATTTATCAAACAATTTTCAATAATATTTAAAAGATTTAATAAAAAGTTTTTTGAAACAAGGTGTCCCATACCACATTGATGATTTTAAATAAATAAAACATTTAAACCATTAATATCCATATTAATAAATCCTTAATCCATTTTGAAAACATGGACATTAAAGAAAAATAATTATCAGAATAAATCATTAAAACATTCAAATCAAAATTTTAGTTAAAGAGTTCCTAACCAAATGTCAGATGATTGAATACAAATATTAGATCAACAACATTAATCAAAACATTATAATATCATGTGAATAAAGTTATTCATGATATAATTTGTCCAAGGACAGTATATACACCATATAAAATTGAATGTTCACATAACAACAAATATGTCTTAATGGAATATAATTGAGACGAAATACCTTATAAAGCCCATATCCCAACATTAAGGATAAATCAATGACATAATTATGTGTTAAAAAAATAATACACTCAATATAAGTGGATATTAAGTTCTTGTCAATCAGATGTCATTCACACATATTCATATCCCAACATAATCAAGAAGTGTAAGTCTGTCCCAATTAATTGAAATTGGGTTAAGATGTTATCCTACAAAAATTCGACAGCCTAATGACGTCAATTAAAAAGTCAGAATGAATTGATGATAGGGAATGATATATCTCATCACATTGAAATAAAATTTATATGCAATAAAGATACAAAATAATATAACCCAACATTTTAAAAATGAAATATAAATACTTAACATAAAAATGGTCTTTTACTAAAATAAGAGGGTGATAGGATCCCTTACTGATTTGGAAAATTGCAAAATATACACCACATGATAGAAGGATCATACAATGATGATTTAAATACCCATAAATGAAAGTATATTACACAAATATTACAATCATCAAATGATCATATGCCACACAATGGAAATATTGATATATATAACATGAATCTCAATTGAAAAAAAATTGAGATAAAAACCCTTTACCAAGTTGTCATGAATCGATTTGTATGACCAAAAGTAGATAACCACAGAATGAATAACAAAATAACATGAATATAAAAAGAATAATGAAAATATATATCAAATGGAAGTACAAAATACAACATATACAGTAAATAAGTTGTGACCAATGGAAATCTCACATAATTAAAAGTGAGATAAGAAATACCATACCTCTAGTCCATCTTGTCTTGTATGTTCCTAGTTCTTCATGAATAATAAAAATAAGTTTTTTTCTACTTTCATCAGAACCTTTTTAATATTTATTATTCATTTTATATCACTTATTACATTATAACAAAAATTTGATAAATATTTTAATTCAAATATGACATTTTTTCGATGTTCGGAATTTGAGTTAAAAAATTAACTTGTTATTATTACAATTTGACCATCTCGTCAGAATTCCATTACCTATAGAATGATATTAATTATTTAGATATGATATATAACATAAATACTCAGTATATATATATATATATATAATATTACATAACATTTGGAGATAAGAAATGAAATTCTCCATTCATGGAGATGGTAAGTCATTCGTACACATGAATGATACTTTTAATTCTATTTAATATATAATGAAATAAAGAAACATTATGATAAATAGGTAAATTATAATTATAGTATAATATAATATGCTATATATGTTAAATAATTTCAATAACTCCATTATTTATAAGTTGCATGTATGTCATTAACGATTCGTATCACCTTGAGGAGGCGGTAGTCTGCACTTCCTCAAATGAAATTATCATGTTTACACATATTGGAAAGCATAAATGTATGTATGTAAATAAACCATACATAAGAATATAGAAGACCAAAACATAATAGATATCATATAAAAATACAGTTCCACCATGATGGCCACCATGAGAGGCAGTTGGAGAAATTTGAACAATCATCGTTTGGTGAGGAGTTAGTTTTCCTTCCATAAGAAACAGAATGTTTTCACCCATTAAATAGTTCTGTGTGTATGTGTAGTTAGAATAATTCTCATTACCACAAACTAGTATATTTAGGAAAATGTTTTTTTATAAAACAAAAATATAAATAGTTTTTATGTGGTTGGAGAATTAAAATAATAGAAAAGAACTTAAAAGGATACATTACATTTAAATCGTGTAAATCCCTTTGGATTGAACGAAAATGAATTCTTGAAATGCCTTCTGCATAAGGTTAGACCTCTAGGTGGAAGAGTGAGATTTTTAGAGATTATATAAGAAGGCTTTGGATGAGCCAAGGGGAATGAGAAGTGTTAGGAATTGGTTATAAGTTAGGTCTTTTTATAAGAGGAGGAGGGTCTCTTTAAGAAAATTTGAAATTATTATTATATTATAAACTTATCTTCATATTCTAAACATCCAAAACTCATTAAAGTTAAATACTAGATTAATAATGCTAGAAATAAAATCATCCAATATGAACTGTATAAGTTTTCTATATTGATTTAATATTTAAAATTTTATTTATTTAAATCATTTATTAATGAGGTAAACACTGCATCATTAATGTGTAAAAAATAATTTAATTTATTCAATGTCTAATCTTTATAAAAAAATACCACAATGAATGAAATTTTTTTAGATTTATAACGATTATTTATAGTCAAAATGATAAATTATATAACCCCATGTAAAAATTTATTTACTAAAATATTTTTTTTTATGTCTTTTTGGTCATTACATTAAATTATTTAATATAAAGTGTAATTATTACTCTTAAGTGGCTCCATGGGGTCCAAAAATTTACTAAATAATTCCCATGGTCGTACATGACACATCAAATATCGTTAGAAGAAGTGTTAAGGTAATTTAGTATATTTATAATATTCATTTTTCATACAATTACCATATTTACCTTTAACCACGGTAAATAATAGTCAAAAGTTACTATTCACCAAAATTTATTTTCATATAATTGAACCACATTTTATTAACTAATGAAATCCATGTATGTCAAATTTTCAAAATTATATTCTTATTTATAGTAAAATTTTATTTAAATGAGAAATTTAGTTTTTTTAACTACTACTCAGTGGTTTCACTATTCATCAAAAATTGATGTTTTCTATAAAAATACCAAAAATTATGCATAAAATATATTAAATATTACAAATTCAAAAATGATTTATATTTTACCAAATTCAAAACAAATAATTTTTATTAATTAATTTAAAGTTAATTATTGTTTTCAAAATAAAAAATTGATTTTAAAAAATATTAACTATTAAATATTGACACTTGTTTATGTCTGATTTCAATGTTAAATTAATTTAAATTACCATTATTATATTAAATGCTAAAAATATAATCTAATTAAACATAAAATACAATTAAAAAGTAAATATAAACTTATAAATAATTTATATTAAAAGGATGTTTTGAATTAAAATACAGTATTTTTAACTATTCATTAAAAATTGGATTTTATCAGAAAAATAAAAAAAGTCTACCCCACGTAAATTGTGATGCCCCAAACCTAAAAAAATTATTTTTTTAAATAAAAAATATCAATGTGACCCAGAATAGTTTTAAATACCATTTTCCATCAAAAATTGGTAAATAAACCTTTTAAAAAATATTAGAGTATTTATGATTAAGAATAACTTCATTCACATTTTAAGCCTCTAACATTTTTTAGATAAATGTTAAAACATTTAACCAACATGTTTAATCATATTTTATTTATTTCTATTTATTCCTGTAATTAATATGGATATTCATTAACTATCATTTAAAACAATAATATTATATTATTATAGGGTAACATAAGATTTCAATGTAACCCATTGTTGTGTATGGGGTACTCAATAAAAAAAATCATCCCCTTTAATGTAAAAGTTATATTTAATCCAAAAATATTAATAAATAATAAAACTTTATGTTGTTTATTTACCAATTATTTTACATTACATATTCTTATTTTTTTATCATTTTTTTAATTATAATCATGAATATGGTGGTAGTACTCTTATTCTCATAGATAACTAAGTCATCCGAAAAATTAATCTTCATTATTAAATTAGGAAGGAATCCAATTTATTTACTAGAGTTGAACATCATAGTATTAAATCATATTTAGGGGACATTGGATCTAATAAAAATTAAAAATCCACATGACGATATTCTCAACATTGAAAACGGATTAATAATTATATGGAATGAATTTTATAATTATAACTTATTATACCATTACTGTTATGTCGTATTATGTTATGGATTATACTATTCTATTTTATCTTTCATATGCATGTATACAAAATATTGTAAATAATGGATGAAAATATTTTTACATGGTTCTATATTAATATATTGTAGACAATCTATATCATTTTTTATTATGAACTGTAGACATTTCTTCCACTATATTATGATTCAATGTATAATGGTTTGGTCTTTATATACTCTTTAGCATATGTGTGCGTACCTACACATTATACAAGGAATATAAATAGTAATTTATCCATAGAGTAATGATGAACAGGTCCAACATTAAAATTCATCATGGTTCGTTATATAGAAATCATATATATTATTCACATTCATATTATGGTACTCTAAAATACCATGATTGTATCTCACCATATGGTATTTCTATCAGACATCACAGTGCTAATTTTTTATCCACTTATACTTCATAAATTGTTTAATAAATTATCTCGGATAGGAAACATTCCAAATTATTCTTAAATTTCATAAAAAACATCACTAGGATCCTCTTTATTTTATTTCATTTTTCTACGACATTATAATAATTTTCTACCAGTCACAATTTTCCCATTTATTGTAAAACGTGAAACTTTTTCTTCACCAGGATATTATAATAAATAAATTAAAAAAATTGTAGTTTGAATCATGGTGAATATTTTTTTTATTTCTAAATTAAATATTACCTATTCATCACATCACCTAATACTTTTTCTATTAAGTGATTTAGCTCAATATGTTATAACATATAATATATGTAAACTTATCTCAAAACCTCACTAATTATGATTAAAAGATTCATGCTTCATGTTTTGTACTTTCATACACCACATTAATTGTTCAGTATAACAAATAGGTGCATAACTCTTCTTTTTATATACAAATTCTCTATATGATAAAAAAATTGTATATAAGTTTAATTCAAAATGGTTATATGGGAATAGAAAAATATTTTCTTCAATATCAAAAACATAATTTTTAGATCTTGTTATTAATGATTTTCTCTAGATTATTCTGAACTATTCTGGGATCTTATTCGTCCCTCTAAAAGATTACTTAAACCACCACTTTTTTTAACAAAATAAATATCTATTTCAAGGATCTTTTATGTACATAAATAACCCTATAAGATGAAAAACACTAAATTATCATATAATCATCATCATATTAATATCAATAAAAAATATTCGTAAAATTATTTATGCCTTCCATCATACGAAACCATATATCTGGTTTTTGTCCTAGTGAATCATCATTCAGTGTCCTTTTAAAAAATTAATACAATATATAATAATATATTATAATATACTTTATCTAACTGAATTCATGCATCAGAAAAATTATTTTAATAAATAATTTATTCTAATTTCACTATTCCATATTATCTTTAAATTCATGTTGATCATATATTCATAGGGTTCTGCCACATTCTAATGGGTATCAAATGTTAATTATTTTTCCTCTATGTGATAAATCCTTAATAATATACTCTACTCTATATTTAAAATAAATTTTATAATACCATTAGAAATAAATTTTAATATTAATCATTTTGTTCATAGATCACTTTTTTCCATGTCAATTTTCAAAAATATTAAATATTGAAAATTTTTAGAAATGTTCATCCAACTTTGTGTGATAAGCTATCATGGAAATGTTAATCCGATGTATATCTATCAGAAACATATTTTTGATGACTTCATGTAGAAACTTTTATATTTTTTTAACATGGATAAATCCACCCAAATGTTATTTATAACCATCATTTTTTATTGATTTTATAGGAAACACTTATATTATAATTTCTAACACATTTTCATCTGAGTTCATAATTATTCTCCTTTCAGATCGACTACATCAATATAATATTCTCTATTGGATGATTCAGAAGCACCTCTTTCATATTTTGATGATATCTCCATCATATGGTCATTATACATTTTCATTACCTTTCCTCTTTTCTTAAAAATATGTTTATTTCATCATTACATCCATTGATTCGCATTTTTATCAATAAAAAATTATTTTTGATGAACCAAAATAATGTTCCTTGGAATTTTCATACTTCATAAATATCTTCCCAATGAAAAATAAAAATAGCATAGATTCTTTTATTTTCCTTATAAAAACTTCATCTTGGATCATAAAAACTTGTAAAATTTTTATTTTATAAATTATTAACTAATTACATTCAATAAATTAATATTTTCTATACAATTACCATATTTCCATATATAAATATTAATTTAATCATTCAAAAAAATTGTTTTCGTCCATATTTGATTGATTCGTACCATTTAAATCAATCCATTATTTTTTCGAATTTTTCTTTTTTGTCTTAAAAAACGTCCCCCTATTTTTTGGTTGTTACATCTTCATCATTATGATGGATTATTCTAGATGTATTTTTATTGTTTCATCTAATGTATAATTTATTTGATGGATTAGTTTAGAAACCATTATTTCATGACATAATTGGAAAATGTAACACAATTAAACATATAAAACTATCAGATTAACATTATACATGGATTGAAAATCATTGTTTTCTATTATGTAGTGATAGAAATACCTATACACCACATATTTTTTATGCATTGGGGTAAATTATTCTGGTTAAATAATTATTTTTACATAACTAGGAAACCATATTTAAATTTCCTAGTTTTAATAATATTCATCTCATCACATCAGTGTGATCGACTATGATAGATCATATTGGAAGAATATCCACCATCAATTAATATTTTCGATCTTTTTCTAATAAAATATAATTTAAAAACCTATTAAATTTACTCAATGAAACATTATCTAATGTTTCTAAATATTTGTGAATACTATATTAGGAAACACAGCTAATGTTGCAATAAAATATTCTTCTAAATCAATAATAGAACTATTTAAATGCATTAATAGTAGTATAATAAATTTTATAACTAAACACAATGTCAAAAAAATAAAATTCATATATCTTTAGAAAATATTTCCAAAGCACATCAGTTGAACCATCTTCACGCATTCATCCAACCAATGTCATATTTTAAACTATTCTTAGACAAACATTCTTACAACTTCTTCATTATAACGTCCTTAGTATATTAAAACCAATGAAATAATTATATTTCATTGAAAAACAATAAAATGCATTAATAATTACAAAAAAAACATTATGCTATGTAACAATTAAAAATTCAGACGATGGTATCTCCAATTGGCTTTCTTACATGAAGAGAAGGTTAATTTTGGAAGTACACATTACATTTCAATGTTATATTTTATCTAATAATATGTGAATGGATCCAAAAGTGTAACATAATTTTATAGAGTAGGGTTTTATAAAAATACTATCATCCATAAACAATGATTCATCATTTTATTTATATTAGGCCTTTTACACATATTAAATTTACTTTTACATTTTTTAGAGTAGGGTTTTATAAAAATACTATCATCCATAAACAATAAAATTTAGATAGATTTTTATACATGTTCAAATAAAGTATAAAACTCATTCTTAGAAGAAAAAGTAATTTAGGCTTTAATTTTATTTGGTGTATACTATTTTCTAGGTCATTTACATTTCATGTTATAAATTTTTAAAACATGAACTAAATAAAATTTATGTGTCATATAAATAAATTTAATAATATATTTTTGTAGTGAACGGATTAATTTATTGAAAATAGTGGAAATATATTTAAAATTTTAATACAATTTCCGTTATATTCTAAAATGATGAAAATAAGTAATATAGTATAAAAAATTTATATTAAAATACAAAACATTAGTCATTTAATAAATATTTTATTTATTGTTGTATTTTATAAAATTTTAGTTCTAACTTTAATGAAGATAACATTATATAATGTATTTTTTTGTTAAAAACTATATTTTCCACATTACGCCCTAAAATTATTTATGTTAGAGACACATCAAAAATTAAAAAATTGGATTATTGATTCATTATTTGTTCATCAATAATGTGTGTTATTAAATAATATCATTATATAATTTAAAATATTCTAAATAATAATAAATATATTATGAAAATATCATTTATAAAAAAATGAATACCAGAAGATTTTGGCTTTCTTAATCGTATTTTTTATACATTTTGAATATATTAAAATGTTATAATTTAAAATTGGTTTTATTTTTCATAAATTAACATAATATTATAAATCATGTGTGTCTTGGGTTCTTAAATTTTATTTTTATATATGAAACAAGAAATCAAAAATATAATTATGTAAATGATAAAAATATTCGAAAATATTGGTTCAATATAAATATGAAATGATTATTTAGTGAGTTATATTTTCTCAACGTGTATGATTTCTCAAAATGATAATTTGTGATCTAGGTTGCCTTCTGTTTTATTTTCATATATGTTTTTGGGTTATTTCTGTTTCAACTATATTTATATTTCAAATATTTTTCAAGGGTGGGATGAGTTACCCCTGAACCATACATGGTATCTCATGAGATAATATCATTTCCTGATGCATTATTGGGAAATATGATTTCATGTCCACCTATGATATTTATAATATTGAAATGAATTTATGTTTTAGATGGATCATAAAACAATAGAATATCATTCATCACAATTAGTTATATTTTTATGGAGTGTGGTTTATATTTATTGATATCCAAAATCACTATAATATAGGTACATGTAATTCAATACCCATGAGAGAATATGTGGATCTGTGTTTACATAATAATTGTTCGGAATGGAAAATCATGAGATAATTCAAGTATCTCAACTACTATAAATAATTATTTGATAAAGGGTTTAATTTGATTGATATGTGGTATCCCATTACTTAAAAATCATTAAAATGAAATAGGGATATTTAAAAACATATTAAAACATGAATAAATGGAATTTTAATGTCTAAGTTCAAATTAAATACTTTAATAAATTTAAAGGAAAAGAAAAAATTTACCAGGTGCTGATGCTCCAAATTTATTAAAATGAGGGTTTAAATATTATAAGAAAACCATTAGACGAATTTAAAGATGAATTTAGAGTGTAATATCATGTCTAATTGTTTTTAGTGAATAATAATTGGATTTTGGGAATTTATTTATATCTAAAGAAAAGGGAAATATTAATTTATTTCAAAACATATGTATTAGACACATAATGAAATAATAAAAAATACCACAAACATTTCTATGGTTTAAAAAAATTAGTTTTGGATTAATATGATTTATTAGTATAAAGACTGAAAACCATAAAATAATAGGACTCTAAATGTGAAAGTGTGTCATGGTCATAAAATATTTTTTAAAAAACATATAATATAAACAATGTAATTGAAGATTCATTAATTGTTTTTAAAATTTATCTTGCAACACAGAAAAAATTATATTAAAGTTGAAAATATATTTCTATTAATGCGTTAAATTTATAGTATTTATTTAATATCTCTTTGGCAGTTTTCATTTCACAATAAATATTTTATATTAAGAAATAAATATAATTTTTTAAAAAAATCACTATGATATTTTATAGTATTTCACTATTGTATAATTTTTAAATGATAAATAAAACAAATTATCAAATTAGTTTTATTTTTATATGAATATATAATGGTAATTTAAATATATAATTTATTGGAAAATAAATATTTTTTCTACAGTAACCTCATTCTGATCCTTATAAAAATTTCCTATCATTTAAAGTGATTTTATTATTATTTATAATTAAATAATAATTATAAAATAATAATATTTATTAAAAATAAAATTTATTCTAAAATTATTAAAATTATAATTTTTTTAAACTATAAAATACCAAAAAATTAAAAATATATATATTTATTCATATTAAAAATATTTTTTTTCATAAGTATGTTATTTAACAATATATATATATATATTAACATTGAAAAATGAATAAATATAATAATAATTTTATTAATTACAAAATATATAAATTTATAAGCCTAGGGTCTAAACATGTAATACATTATTAAACAAGTTTATTCCCTATGTGTGATGTCTATAATGGTTGTACATTATTTTTTTGGTGATGAGAAACATTGATAGTATTGTTTTATGAATAATCTTGAAATTCTACCATAATAGATTTTTTTTGAGTATTAGTTATTGAATATGATAATAATATTAGTCAAGGGAATTTCATTATGATTTCATCTCCCGTGGAAACTCTGATAAATTAGATTCATAAGGAACAATACTACTAGTTATGCCATTTGTAATTTGATATTGGTCAATATAACTTTATCTTGACCATTAATATATACTCATCAAAATAGTCATAGTAAAAAAACTATTATTCCAATGTTTATGATTCTCAATGATATTCTAAATACGAATTAAGAATTTTGTTGTTTTTTATAATGGAAAAAATATTAATATAAATATTATTTATCTATTGTCTAAAAATATTATTTTTAATAAGGAATTTTTTTCTTAAAAAAATATATATATTTATAAATTCTTGTTGAATTACATTATTCCTCCCATTAAAAAATTTCCGTTGAAATTTAATTTTGTAAACTAAAATAGATGAGGTTTCTTCATTTTCATCACTCGTTATTATTTTCATGTTACATTTTAAAAATGTGGTTATTCGATTGTACATTGGCTGGTTGGGTTGTATTATTTAATTATCATTATTTTAGTGATATATGATAATCACAACTTACTCCTTATATGAATGAGAATTCTCTAAAGGACCCACCTCAAAATTCAGTACAAGTGAGGAATATAGTACATACATCTATAAAAGAGATACATGTAACACGTCAGGTACATATGATTTATTGGTTGGGTATTGTAGTCTATATGAATTAACAATAATAAAATCGAGGATATAAATGGGGTGAAGTATCAATGATCAAACGTTCCCTCTTTCCCAAATATCATTACATTCCTAAATAGGGAAATAATAATGAACACCTTATCTCTAACCTCAAAATATCATTCACATCATGGTTTGATTTTGTGGTATTTTTTCAACATTGGGTACATTTTATATGACATGTAATTGTCTGAACATTCTTTACAATCTCAAAGATAATATTGTGTCTCATCAACTAATTCTATAAAAAAAATCATCCCAGCATATTGGATTCTGAAACCTATTCCCATACTGAACATTATACTGTTAGATTTTAATCAATAAATGGAATATATTGTTAGATTTTAACCACACAAATGGATGATAATTTTCAAAAAAAACTTGTAAGTCTCCTTAAAATGATCTCACCATATAATCTATAGATTGGAAATTTTTAATAGAACCACCCTCAAATTGAGGGAGATATTTATTACTGAAATATATCCTTATATCCAACACTTACTGAAAAATTCATCAGAAACTAAAAGGTGAAACCAGAATCTCAATAATATATAAGAGAGTTTTTTAGTCCATATATTCTTATGACATCCATGATATTTATCTTAGCTAGTTCTTGAAAATAGATATCCTATATGATATCAATGAATTACATTGTGTTTTAAAGGCGATCAAGTACCACCCAAGTTGATTTATTTCATATAAAATTCATGTGGAGTCCTATTTGTAAATGCATCGGTATGTTTACCAATTTTAATATGGCAATGGTAAATGGTTTCATGGTACATGATCTATTCATGCATTCATCCATTACTTAATAGCATACAAATCCATTAAATATAAATTATGCAATCTCTTTGTTCTGGTAATCCCAAAAATTGTTTATCATTATATAACAACAAAAATTCAATCATCCTAGATTAATTGAGATGAATGATATATTATAATCAAATATATGTTACCGCTTTAGTTATGGTTTTGATAAGACACATATATGGGTTCCATAAATTATTACTATTTCATTTGTAAAGGTGAACTATCTAATATTCTCAATCATTTTTAGTAGCAAAAAATAATATTATTTGGACATATTGATCCTATCATGAATGGATATTGAGATATAAATATAAATTGGAATCATAAATTACTATTTTTAATGTCATGTATATACTTTTCATGTTTAGAATATTGAATAACATTTAATCCTCATCATGGAAATAGTGGTTGAAACAGGTCTTATTAGACAACACAAAATATTGATCACCTTCCCATGATGATGATGGATTATGAACTCCAAATAATTAATCAAATCATTTCACCGTAATCAGATCATATTAATCACTCTTTTTTTCAATATATATTTGTGGGTTTTATGATATGTATATATGTCAAACTTCAACAGGTAGAGAAAAATTCCCCAAATCATAAACATTATGATCACTGAATCTAATTTCACACAATGGGTTGGATCGTTTTACTCATTGATATTTAAGTTTGGATGTTCACGTGATATCAATTTTCAATGATCCATGAGCAAAAAATGAAATTCCTAATTGGATTCATCACTAAGGATCACAAATCCAACCCCACTGGTGGGTAATTTTACAAAAGGTGCATTTCCTGGACTCTTTATTATATCTTAAACGCTCTCCACACATTAATTAGTCTAGAAAAGCATCAATATAGTCCAATTTTACATTATTTTTTTCTTTAAAATCATCATAATATTACCATATTTCACATAGTGTACGTATAACACACCATGATTTTATGATATATTTATTTTAAAATAATTTAAATTTTTTATAGCTTTTGATATTGGTAACCCCAAGTCTAAATGAAAATAAATATAATATGAAATATTAATATAGACATTAAAATAGAGGGCATGGATAATAATATTTAAAATTTAAAAAAATTATTCTTTGTATATTTATAAAATTTATTTTTGGTTATCAATTCATTGCACATTAAAATAAATAATATTATAAGGAATAATATATTTTATATAAAAACTATATTAATGTATGTGATGTGTTTTTATCCCAATAAATTAAATTACTATATATTTTAGAATTCATTTAATGTTATAAATATGTTTTCACTTTACACTTATGTTTTAACATGAATATATTCTTTTTGAAAAATATAGGAATAAATCATTTTTTATACGTAACATTTTATTTTTCTAAAAACACATGTTTTGTCACATATTACACTATTATTTTATAATGATATATTTCTATATATAATAATTCATTTTCAAAAATTCTATTCCATATATTGAATTAGGTTAATTTTTTTATATATTCCCCTATTATTTTATATCATTGCAAATTTGACGCGAAGAAAAATTTATCCCATTGATAATGGGTTATTCATGTTAAATAAAAATAAAACTACATTTTATTCTCAACATTTTCAGGTTAATTTATATTTTATAAATTTAATTTTACACATTCCACCTTAGGCTAAAAATATAACAATTTCGGGGATTTCATTATATCAAAATAAATAATCTATTATTTAAATCAATGAAAAACATAAAATTTCACTCCCTTAATATTAAATTTCCCATAAATGTTGACATAAAAACATAATATTTAGAATAATTATTAATATTTATTTTTAATTTAATTATATTATTTGCATTAATTTAATTAAAATTTAATTTTTAGTTATTATATTATTTCATTAGTTTCATACACAACACTGAAACAATAATTCATAAATTCGTATAAATATAAGATAATTTATTTTAAAAATAATAAATTTAATCAATTTTAGAGTTTTTTACTGTAATATGATATTAATAGAATAATATTAAATATTAGTTTATTTTATTATTATATACAAATAATAAATTTATTCTTGTTTCTATTACTGTCAAATAACCATAATAGTGTAAAAAATTAAGTAATGGTTATTTCATGGAAATAATATTTGAATAACTTATTTAAAAAAATGTAGAAAGGTTGGTAATATATTTTCAATAATTTCGTCTCCTTTACATTTGTGATCCAGTTTTAACAATAAATGTTAAATAATAATGATTTTATAGAAAAATATATCTTTTCAGGCTTATGGTTAACATAGGTTTGCTAAGTACTTAATCAAATAGATATCATTATGACCCCACATAAACCTATTCAAATTATATTAATTAGTTGTATTTTTATCCAAATACAACATTAGATTCCAATATCCATAAATTTGAAAATATTAGTTTAAGAAATGAATTTTTGTATTTTAACTTTTTACAAAATTCCAAGAGTGTACATGCCTTCACTTATAAAAAAGAAATAATAAATTTTCTTATTTGCACAACATTTATCCCTCTATCTATGAATAAATAAAAAATTGTATTCCTAACATCATTAGGCACATTATTCTGGTTTTATTCTTCCCAAAAAAATGATTACCATAATTTATCTTATATCTAAAGTATTTCATTCAAATAAAGGGAAATTTTATTTCCCAATCACATTATATTCAATTATGCAATTACCATCACTAAATATGTGGTATCTATAAAAATAATAAATTATTTATCCTAAATATAGTTTAATGTTATTATTATTTTTAAAACACTATTATCATACATCTATCAATTGAAATGTGAAATGATTGTATCACTCATGTGTGAGTATAGCTTACCATCACAATATAGAGGAAAAATTCATATTTTCAGCCTAATACATTGATGGGTATTATGGTTGGGATTTTTTTATAAATTATATTTATAACATAAATACTCATATATCATTAAAATATCACATCTTCCTAATTATAATAAAATACATTGAAAAACAATAATGTTTATCATATATATGTGTGGACCACCACTTCCATGAAGCGACGTGGTTAATATTTACATTAAATTTTATTGGATTTTAATTAGGATGGGTTTTATAAATATAAATGAAATATTAGATATAATAATGAGTCGATAATCTTTAATTGTTTTTTCTATCCAAAAAAATTTTAAAACAGTGATCATTTATACAATCAAATCAACATCTCAATGAATTGTGTAATTCAGTTTTTATCTATGAAATTTCAAAATGAATATAAATAAATATATATATGATAAGTAATATTTTATTATCATGATTAACCTTCTATATAGTATGGAACAATTATCATAGTACATAGAGCAGAACTATATAACATATATTCTCTTGAAAAAACCATTTCACACAGAAAATTAAATTTTTAAAAAGATATTAACAAATTTGTGTTGAAATGTAATATGTGGATAATATATGATATTATTATAATCTATTTGTATTTGGTATAGAATTAAAATAAAAAATAATTTATTATACATGATGGAGAACTTTTAATGAATTTGGATCTTGAGTTAAGGGTTTATTTTCCCATATTTTCTTCATTTAGTCACTTATTCTATTATATATATATATATATATATATATATATATCATTTTTTATAAGTTGTAAATACGTTTATGTGGAATAATTATACCATGATAAAATTTATGTTATTGATATTAAATGTTTCACTAGAGTTTATTCTTTCATGGGGCCCATGATTCAAATGATATAATGTGGAGATATTTTAATGTTAAAATCTCATTGTTTATAAATATTATTTTGGAATATGATTTTTATCTACCTATCAAGAAACAAATAAATTTTTGTATGTGATGTTAATTTATAGAAATTCAATATTTTCATTTCCCTTTCCACTCTTTTTTACTGAATTTACCAAATAATCATTTTTATGGAATGATACATTTTTTGATATATTCTGTTGAAATGAATATTTCAACCATATCGATGATTTAAACAAATAATGAATTTTATAAATATTATTAAATTAATTTTTAATCTCATTTTATGCACTGTTTTCCTTTTAAACAAATTACTAATTATGAATATTAATTTTATAGATATAATGTGGTACTTCTGTGAATTTTACAATTGTTTTAAATAAATGATTTCTTTTATCATATTACAAATTTATAGAAATTACATCATCCTTAAAATTAAATGATTTTAATTTTCAATAAAATGATCCCATTTTTCTTATAAATATAGTTAATCATGTAATATTTTTCATATATTTATTCTTTATATACTTGATTTTAAATTTCAAATATAAGGGCCCGACCTTAAACCTTACTTAATATTGAATTACATGAATAATTCACATTGAATATCTTTTCAGGTTTAGAGTTTTATAGAATTAAATCATAAATCATGAATTACATTCCACATTTAAACAAAATGGTTACATAAAAAATAGTATTTGTTTTTTCTGTCAACGGAAACATATTTAAAATAAAACATGGATTCTATATTGACACTTCCTTGACACTATCATCATATCAAGCACCTTTCCCTTGACCTGTGAAAATCATTTCAAAAACATGGTATGAGCATAAAAATCTCAGTAAGGGATATAAAAGTACAAAGAGAAAACATTAGTCCATGTACGAAATCATACATTACTCATAAAACATAAGCATTTTAACATAGCTCATCTAATCATAAATAAATCATAGAAATCATAAGCCATAAAGGTAACATGAGGCATTCATAACATTTATATGTAGGGAGTAACCCTCTTGGTTACATTTGGAATACCCATCACAACATATTCCCTAAATCTCTTCAGAAAAAACCTTAACGTTTAACTCCTTCGCGTTACCCAATGCATTGGAGAGCTATATCGGGCTCACTCGCCATTAGATTATCCCAGAATCACTCGTCTTCATAATTATTCCCAATAACCATAACATAATCATATGACATAAAACATTAATAAAGGAAACATAACATTCCTACATTTCAATAAAAATATAACATTTTAAGATATTGAAACAACGAATCCATTCTAAAAATCAATTAAAATATTTAATAAATAGATTTTTGAATCAAAGTTTCCCATAACACTAGGATTCTTTTAAAATTTTAAACCATTATTATCCATATAAATAAATCCTTAAAACCTTTTTGAAAACATTTATATTAATGAGAAATATTTATAAGAATAAATCATTAAAACATTAAAAATGATATTTTAGTTAAATGGATTTTAACAAAAAGGGAGACACTTGAATACAATAATTGAGGAATAAAATTTAATCAGAACATTATAATATCATGAGAATAAATGAATTCATGATATAATATTCCAAAGGATAGTATATACACCATATAAGAGTGAATTGGTGCATAACAAAAATGAAGTCTCAATGTAAAATGAGATGAAATCCCTTATAAAGAAGGTATCCTTAAATTAAAGATAAATTAGTCTCAAAATTATGTGTGACAAATATAGATACACCCATTATAAGTGGATATTAAGTGTAAAACAATCAAATTTAATTCACACATATTCAAAGGATGACATATTCAATAACAACATGTTGAACCCAAATAAATCGAAATTGGGTTAAAAAGTTCACTTGGTAAAATTCGACAACCTAATGGCGTCACTTTAAAATTCATAAAATTAGTTGATGAGAGTGAAAATGGTATCTCATCATTTGGACATAAAATTTAAAATAATAATTATATATAAGAACATATACCAACATTACAATATGTAAATTAAAAGACCCAACAAAAGAAGACTTTTAAAAAGAGGAGGGTGAAAGGTTCCCTTACTGACTTGGGTATTTTTCGAAAAATACACCCCATGAAAGAAGGACAATACAAAATTGATTTAAATACTCATAAACCAAAGTATATTACACAAATAGTAGAATAATGGGAAGTACATATACCACTCAATGGAAATGGTGTAAAATTTAGCACAAATCTCATGGGAATAAAAGTGAGATGAAAATTCCCTTACGAAAACTCTGCAGCCTAACGACGCCACTTAAAACTTCAAAGAACGGATTGATGAGATAAAATAGGGTTTCTCATCATATTAAAATAAATCTTACAGAAAGATTAATATAAAATAACACCCCCCAACATAACAAAGAGGATCTAAAAAGAAATGACATAAAAAAGAGTACTTAAAAAGAAAGAGGGAGGTTTGATCTCTTACGAAAATTCGGCAGCCTAACAATGCCAATCAAAACATCCAAAATGGATTGATGAGAGAAAATAGGGTCTCTCATCATATAAACATAAAAATTAAAGTAATATTTATATAAATTAACATCCCCATATTAAGAAAGATTAGCTTAAAAGGAATGACATAAAAGAGTGTCCTTAAAAATAAAGAGAGGGGTAGGTTCCCTTACCTCGTGTCCGACATGTCTCGATCATTCTTTAATCTCCTGAATAATAAAATTTGTTCAATTTATTATTTATCAAGAACCTCCTTTAAAGATTATTATTCATTTCATATCACATATTATAATTTTATAACAATTGGTTAATAAAGTGAGTTCATATCAGACATTTTTGTGGATATTCAGTACATGAGTAAAAAATGAACTTGTTGGAAAAGAATTTTCCATGTAGTTCTAGGTACATCATATCAAGAATAATATTGATGTATAAAATATCATATATAACCAGTATATATTCATTTTATACAATTCCATAGCATTTGGAGACAAAAAACTAAAAGCACCATTCGTGGAGACGGTAGGTCGTACGTACGCATGAACACTACTTTCATTTTTTGTCATATTAATGGAATTAAAAAAAATGATATTTATAAATATTATAATTCCAGAATGATATCCATCATTTAGATTTAATAAATTACCTATATATCCATTATATATGTACTTATAATAGTACATAACATTTGGAGATAAGAAATGAAATGTACTGTTAATGGAGACTGTAAGCCGTACGTAGGCATGAACGCTACATTAACTTAATTTTTTTATATTCAATGGAATGAAATAATAATGATTTAAATGTATAATATAATTCCAGTATTATATCTTATATAATACCATTAATTCCATCCTTTATAAGTCCCACATATGGCATTAACAAATCGAATCACTTTGAGGGGGCGGTGGTCCGCACTTCCTAAAATAAAGATATCGCGTTTACCCATAATGGAAACCATAAATGTATTCCATAAATTAAAAATATATAATATTAAGAAAAACATAAAAATATTATATATCATATATATATATATAGTTACATATTAATGTCCACCTTTGAATGTGTTAAAATATTATTGAACAATCATCATTTCGTGAGGTAGTAATTCCCCATCCACTAAAATAGTATATTCTTTAATCACTAGACGGAGGTGTATGAAATTGTAGCTAGATTCCTTATTATAGAAACATCCTATTATATTTAAGATACTGGTTCTGTTTCAACAAAAAGTAATAAAAATAGTTTAGGGGTTTTTAGAAGAAAAATAAAACAAAAGAACACAAGGGAAGACATTACCTTTAAATCGGGTAACTCTCTTTAATTTTAGCTAAAAGACTTCCTTTGAAAGAATTATGCCCAAAGTGATGCTTCAATGATGAAGAGTGAGATGTGGAGAGATGAAATTGGTAGGGGTTGGCCGAGCCAAAGGATTTAGAGGTGTGTGTAAGTTAGTAGAGGTGGGGCCTTTTATAAGAGGAGAGGAGGGGAACTCTTGGAAAGTTATAAAATATTATTTATTATAAAATCATTTTCGGATTTTAAAGGTCCCAAAAGGATATATTTAGAGGATAAGGTGATAAGGTTTCTAAATCCACCAATACAATAGGTTTGTGACAAGTTTATGACTTATATTTCACCCTATCATCTCATTTTATTTAAATCGTTCATTTATGAGGTAATCACTACATCATCACTGTGTCATAAATAAATTAATATATTTAACGTATAAAAATTATTAAAAAAATATCATGATGTAGGAAATATTTTTATATTTATAATTAATATTTATAGTTAAAAATATGACTTATATAACCTCATGTAAAAATTGATTTAGTAAAACAACTCATGTTTGTGACAATTTAATTTTAACTTTAAATAAAAAGGTATTAATGTCATTTTCCAACCAAAGTGGCTCCATGGGGTCCCCAAGTTGACCCATGGATTGTCTTGGTCGTCCGAAACTCATCCAATAAGGGTATAACATGTGTCAAGGTCATTTAATATAATTTTAACATTATCTTTACCTTAAATTACACTAATTACCTCTAACCGTGATTAAAAACTTAAGAGTTACTATTCACCAAAAAATTATTTTAATCCCATTGAACGAAATTTTAAATCCTAATGACAAGAATGTATGTCTAATTTTTTAATTTCAAATCACAAAAGTGGTAAAGTTTCATTTAAATGAAAACTCAGTTTTTAAACTACCACTTAGTGGTTTCACTATTCATCAAAAATTGAAGTTTTTCAGAAAAAGACCAAACATTAACCCAAAGCTATATTTGATATTCTGAATTCAATAATGATGTATATTTTACAAAATTAAAAAAATATAGTTGCATTAATTAATTTAATAATTAATTCCCATTGTCAAAACAAATAGCGTGTTTTTAGGAAACAATATCTATTAAAAGATTGACACTAGTTTAAGTCCAATTTCAAAGTGTAATTAATTCCAATGACCAATATTGGATTTAATGGTAAAAATATATTCTATTTTCACTTTAAAAAAAATTCCAAAGATAATATATTCATATAAATAAATTATATTAAAAAGAGGTTTTGAATTAAAATACAACATTTTTTACTATTCATTAAAAAATGAACTTTATCGAAAAAATACCAAAAATTTACACAAAGTAAATTTTGTTGTCTCGATTCTAAATAAGAATTTTATTTTGTCAAATATAACACATAAAATTTTCAAAATGTGGATTTAAAAAAGGTTCTCCATCAAAAGGCGGTTAATCGACATTTTAAAGAATATTAGAATGTTTACGCTTAAAATTCGATTCATTCACATTTTTAATCCTATAAAATTTATTGTAAAAAGTAAAAATATTTGATAAACATATATAATAATTTTTTAGTTAGTCTTGTTTATTCCCGCCATTACAACAGCTAGGCGTTAACTACCATTTAAAATAATATTATTTTATTATTAGAGTGCAACTTAAGAATCCCAAGAAACTCATTGTTGCCTATTGGGTACGCCATCATGCATAGCGTCCCCTTTAAAGTAATATTAATATTTTATTCACAAATATGGATAAATGTGAAAATTTCAAATTCTTTATTTACTTGGGGTGTTATAGAAAATGTTGTTTTCTTCCTAAATCGTTCCAAGTGTTCTTTTAAATGGATTTTTCAACTTAGATGACAACATTTAATCTAAATTAATATTTACTAAGTATATTATTCAATTATACCTTAATAATTATTTATATGGATGTAAAACTGATTAATTGATCCAAAAAATCACTTTTTTTATTTTAATAAAATTTTCTAATTTTTAAATCAAAATTGAAATAGATTAAAACAAACACTTTTATTTTGCGGTTTTTAATTAATTATTTATTTATAAATATTATAATATTATTTTTCTTGTAATTAAATTCATTTTTAATTCCTCGTATCAAATTTAATATATTGTGATGTTTTTGAGTTTTTTGGAAAAAAATTCTTTTTTAATGATTAGTGAAAATGAAGATTTTAGTCAAATTGATATTTTTCCATGAAATTTTAAAATTTTAAATAAATATTACTTTTTAAATATTATATTAGGTAACATAGGTAGTATTTATTTATTTATTTAATAAAATTAATTATTTTTCAATCGTCTTCATATTATACTTTAGTATTATATTTTGGGTTTTCAATGTGATTACTCTAAAAATAATACTAAAATGAATATAATTATTCAATTTTAATAAATATAATAATCCATAATGTGGAATATTTTTCCTGAAATATTTATATTATATATCAATAAATATTACCTTTAATTAATAAATTTAATATTATTTTTAATTTTATAAATATTAAAACATTATTTTTATGAAAAATACAACTATTAAAAATAGTTTTTTTGTCGTGAATATGGAATTTATTTTAAAATAAAACAATTCAATTATTTGAAATTAATTTGTTTAAATATATTCAATATTTAGAATATAAATAATTTATATTATCAAATGTGAAAAAATTATTGAAAATAATAAAATGTGAAAATATTTAAAATTCATTAACATGGTAAACATAAAAATTAGGGTAGTAAGATTTGTACAGAAACCTTTTGTGTTAGAAATTAGCAAAAACATTTTTATATCCTACTAGATGTACATAATTTAGTATTATACTTACAGATACCAATATATGGTAAATCTGAATAACTTTTTTTTGTGAATGAATTTATCATTTGGGAGACATTGAGAAATTCTAAAAAAGATTCAATGTGGGTTATATTCCTAACATATAAAAATACATCCCATATCATTTAATCTTTACACCATCAAAGAAAATTAACTAGGACAAGGGCTACCCAAAAATAATTCATACCAACATCTCTAAATATATGATCCATTTTGACCATTAAAACGTTGTATTAAGGCTTTGATGCACCCTAAGGTGGATTTCAAAAAAAAATATTTTCATGAATATGCATTACATGTCAGACTCATGTCGAGGGACATCATATCAATTTTCTTTTGTGGAGTAATATTTTTATGTTAAATAAATATATTATTTTTCTAGGTGTATATACAGCCCCTTTGACATGTTATTTTATTCATTTATTCTCATGTTATTTAATGTTTAATTATTATTTAGTCATGGTGCCTCAAAGTAAAATATTTCCAATGAGATCGGGGAACATTATTCAAAACATTATCTTTTTAAATGGTCCCCATCTAACAATATTTTTATTCCATTATCATATTGTTAAAAAATTGACATTGGGTATTTTTAAAGAGCGTAAATCCTTTATTTCAAATATTTTCAAGAAAATGAAATCTTCTAAGGCAATGTGTGACAGTATTTACCAATGAAAAAGAAAACATTCTTTTTTAACATGTACAATGATAAACAATATTCCAAAACCACAACCATTATTTGATGTTTGACTTTATTTACATGAAATACTGATTTATTCAAATAAATCAATTTCTACTTTTTCAGTTATTTTCTATTAGAAAATAATTATTTAAAAAAAGGAAGGATATTTATTTATAATAAAATATTTTCTTATGTGTGGAGATAATAAATTATTTATTACATGTGGAAATTTAAACTTTTATGTGTTATTGGTTTTTATGGATATTTTGAATTATTTATATTGATGGGTGGTTATGTTATAAAAAAATATTGGCTGTTATGTTCTACAATAAGGATGGGTGGTTATGATATAAACTAAGTACCAATGGTAGTGTTTTAATCCAAGGATAGGTGAGTCCATAAAATATCTCCAATGAATTAGGTATAGAACACAAAGATTTTTTTCTACTTGTTTGAGTGATATGGATTATAATTTACTATGATATAAATATTATTTATCATTAATTCGATAGGATTTAATGATTTTCATAGATAAAAAAGTTTTTTATATTTATCATAATAAAACGATTTATTTCGTTTTCTCAAATAACATTTATATAAAGAAATACAAGTCATGGGTTCTCATGTTTTCACCAAATTATTTGTTTTCATTATTTTTGTATCCTTTATTGATATTTTTGTTCTCAAAAAACATTTATAAACCTATTTCTCAAATATTTATAAATGGTTAAGGACAAAAATGTTTAATTTTTAATGTAGTGATTATTTACAATAAAAATAAATTATGTGTTATCATATAAGAATAATTTTGTGAATAAAATGATATTAATCATATGTAAAATGTTATTATTGTATTATTATATAAAATAGATGTTACAGATTAATTTACAATAAAATAATAATCTTGAAAAATCCTCAATTATCTGTGAATTAATTCTTGAAGTAAAATTTTACATTATGAAACGTTTAGTGGGGTGTCCTTATAATTATTATTTAAGGTTGCTTTTGATGAAATTAAAATTTTGGACAATGATAATAACATTAAAAAAAATTATTTTATAATATGGTTATGATTAAATGATATAGTATTTAAAGATGGAAATTTTCATCATCTAAACATTTTCAATTCCGATCATTTTTTAGGGGATACTTTGATGTTGTAGTGGGAAGGTAGAAAGAGGAAAAAATCCATCAAATCATCTTCAATAAATGTCTAGAATTAGAGTTGAATATAATTTCTCAAGGATGCATCATCTTACATAGTCTAAAAATTATGGTTAAATACACATTAGTTATGTTATATATCTACTATAGATGGACTTGTAAATATTATATAATTTTATAAGTAAATATCTCACATCATTCATTAAATCCTATGACCTCGTGATACGTGATGTATTAATTTAAATACCTAGAAAATAAGTTTAATTTAATTTTATCTTCATATAAATAATATGTAATCTTTTATGTTTGTTATTCCAATGGTGAATACAATTAATGGGGGTAAATAATTAAAAAAATTATAAAAATCCTAGTGATTCATTACATGGAGTGGGATGAATTGATGACTATTTTACTTAAGAATTATTTTTATATGGATTTTCGATATATGTTGGAACAAGTTTTTTAAAATTTAAGCAAAAGTTGGAATATTTGATTACTCTTTATGAGAAATAACATCACCCAATTGACATGGCGTGTGCCAAATTTTATCAAGGATAATAATAGAAACATTAATTATTATTTTTTTAAAATTAAATGAATGATATTGAATGGAATAATTATTACATGAATTAAAACTCCATGTGAAACATATTTGATGTTCGGAGACTCTATAAATGTATTTTTTTCATGATTATGTATTACATATAAATCAAATGAATAATTGTTCTAGTTAGTGGAAATGGGTATTAATAGATAAAAGTGGTATGGAGATATGAAAACCACGATCCCATCAATTTAGAAGAGTTATAAATATAATCCTTGAGTATTCCTTATGATTTCTAATCAGTACTTATGATGTGTTAATTTTTGACATATATATCATGACAAAAAGGAAAATTATAACTCATGAAATAATAATATTCCAGTTATAAGTCTTAATTAAAAATACTTTTGGAATCATGCCATTATATGTCCAATGTGAGTTACCCTGGGTAGAAATCAGTATGTATTGAATACAAAAAGTGTGGGAAAATATTATATTACAACTACGGTTTACGTTCAGCGGCCAATGGATGTGGTGAGAGATATGTTACTTTTTATTTCGATTTTTTCAATACTTCATTTGATTATTGATAATCACATTGTTTCATTTATGTAGAATTTTCATATAAATGTGTAATATAACCACATTTAAATGATATAACTACCCAATATTTTAAAAAATGTATATTACAGATTTTTATATGAATATTAATTACATTAATAAAAATCATTCTTGAGGAAAACAATAGTTTAGTGACCTTTGAAACATGGACCATATTTTTAGATTAGCCATAATATAGAGGTTGATTATCGATAATAAGGTTCATCTCATTTCTTAAAGAATGTTTGAGACATTCCTAGAACATCAATTTGAATAATAGATATCGATCAAATACAATTAATAGTGGTACTCTACTATGTCATACCACTTATTTGATATATATATATATATATATATGATTTTTTATCTAGTGAGAAGTCCTCTCCAATATTGATGAAGTGAAATTTTATTGTAAGATGATCCATTGTAATCCATAAAGCATTGTTTCCTCTAGATTTAATTAGATTTCATGTGATAGAGTCTGTGTTGATGTTCTCCCACATCCTTGTTGGTATTTATAATGGGTTCATCAACCATTTATACATTTCTCTTTCATCCTTCAGGTAATAATATAGTATGAACATTGATGTATATTCAGTGATCTTCTATTTCAAATTATCCCACCAAATGTTCTCCCGATGATAATGATTCATATTTGTGACACCGATGTGAATAGATAATGTTGAGATATATGCATCATTAAAATGCTCTTTTTATCTATGGATTGAATGGTACACATAAACATAACCAAAATATAATGACTCCATACTCACATGTCATGAACTCATGAAATCCCATTTTTGATATCTTTCACCTTTTTCTGAATTTCAACAAAATTTCACTGTGCATCATTTTATATTTTCTATGTGATATGGTTGAGCATTCATCAAAGAAATTACTGACAATTGTCCTCCGTAAATGATTCATATGTCCATCCAATACAATTATATGATGGTTGGATCCTTGTCTATTAACATTATTTATAAAGATGCATGATCCTCTCTACTTAGAGGGTCCACTACTTATTTCTCATTATGAGATGTTTGTGGATTGAGTAATCATAAAATTTTATGATATCTAACCATTTTTGTAGATAATATTATTCAAATTATATTTTAACATATATTTGAGACTTTTTGGATCAGTAAATATCTCTAACATATCCCCATAAAGATAATGTCCTTGGATTTAGAATGAAAATATCACGGTCTCCAACTCCAGATCATGCGTGGTATTTTTTTATCATAAATATTCAACTGGATTGAGGCATACACAATCACGTTATCCTATTCCATTATTACACATTATAATTATTTCATTGGAGGATGAATGAATACCGTTAATAGTTATCCACTTGTCGGGAGTATCAATACTTGTAGGGTGATAAACATCTTTTTGAGCTCCTCAATGATTTCCTCAAATTATTATTAATGGAAAACCTCATTCATTTCATATTATGCTTGGTAATTGGGTTTAAAAATCATGAGATTTTATTTCTAAATATTCTCTAATAATTATCTACTTATTGAATTCATTGTATCACCTTCTCATATGGTGGAAAGTGTTACTCATTGATTTACTTTGTATTTGATGGGTCCCCATATATCCAATTACTAGTGATAAAATATGCAAAGAATAATACATATTCCATCAAGAACTCACATTTAGTATACTCTTCATAACATTTCTCCCCTCAGAACGTCTGTAACACATTTTTCAAATACTTCTCATGTTGCACATTTCTAATGGATTATATCAGTATATCATAGATAAATACTATAACAATTTTTTCAATATAATTCCTAACGTCTCATATCAAAAAATCAATGAAAATTTCTGGAGCATTATTGACTCTATTTAACATCACTATGAACTCGTAATGACCATTTTTCATTCAAAAGGAAGTAGTGGGAATATATTAATTGCTAACCAGTAATTGATAATATCATGACTGAAGGTCCACTATAGAGAAATAACTAACCACACATAGCTAATCACACATATCATCTATATATGATAGAGGATTCATGTTAATTATCATGATTTTATTAATAATATGATAATCAATTAAGAGGTGATTTAATCAATCCTTCTTCGTGATGAATATGAATAGTGCTCCCCATGGGGATGTACTAATGTGTATAAAACCCTTACCTAGATTCTCTTGTAAATGCTTCATTATATCATTCATCTATATAGTGGTAATTTAATAAGGTATTTTTTATATAAATAGATATCCAGGAATAATCACAATTGAGAAATCCATATTTTGATCCATAGGAAGTCCATAAAACTCATCAAGGAACATGTTAGTGAGATCCCTCGTGATTGGAATGGGTTGAAGCATGATTCTCTCCATTTTCTAAATCATTTTAATAGATATGATTTCTCATTAGTAATAAATATCAAAACTTGAGACAATTATTCTAAAGTATTTTCATTCTCCTCTATAACCAAGTATAGAATTAGAGGTTTTTCTTTTATGTGAAGGGTGATATCCATTTCTTGATAGTTGATAATAGATATGTATAGAGATAACATATACCAACAAAAAAATGTCATCAAAATCAACTGAAAGAAATATGAGAATATTTTTGGGGAGGTTACATCCACATGAATTAACTAGGGAGGAGTTATATACATAGTATGAAATAAATCCCAAACTTTATTACCTCACATATAATAACACATCCAAATATTTAGGTGGTGACTGAATAGTTCTACCAAACATGAATTATATGAACAAATGTCTAAAAATGAATCCTATAGTACATTCCATATTAATGATCGAATAACCCACGTATCTTTCACAAATTCGTTGTCTAGATCCACATCATAAGTAGTGTTAGAATATGCCCTTCTTTGTTTCCCTATAGGTTGTGGATGATTGCCTTCGACAAACGTAGGTACAGTGCATTTGTTTGAAAAATGGATGTGCTCCTTCCTATTGAAACCCACACTATGGGTTGTGTGTCAACCTAAACCATGGATTCTTCTTCTGCATTATTGAAACTATTCATATCGATTCAAAATTTTATAGCATTGAACGTCATTCTTACACATTTTTTTGATTTCCAATTTCCCTCATGATAGTTCCCAGGATGTTATTCCAGAATTTTGACATGTGAGATATTCATAGTTCTTTGCATCATTAGATTTATTCTATGATATATCCATAATAGTTTCCATTTTCCTCTTGTTTTGACTAGGTGCACGAGGCTATTAATCGAATATGACTTCAATTTGAACATTGTGGGCCCAACATACAATCTATTCATGACTATCAATCTCTAAAATAACCAAATCATTTCATATAGTCCACATTAGTCTACAATAGATGTAATCAACCTTTATTTTTTTCATTCATGATTATGTTGGAAGAATATATTTCTATACTTATGATGGTATCTTCACACACCATGATAATATCATCTTTCCTATGTATAACTCCAAGAAACTCTTTTTCTATTTTTAAAATGATGGTTCAGGGAAAACATTTACAAAAAAACAAATATTTTAATATTTTAAATTCATGGAATCAATTTCTTCCATGAATGTTACATTATTTATTAGGGTCTCCCTATAAATATCAACCCTATTATTCGTATAGAACACTAGCACAAGTATCTATTCATATGAGTATAGGAGGACCAATAATATCTTTTTAATGGAGTTAATCCATTTTTCTATGGGGAGGGTATCATAAGATCGACTAAACATGGGAGGATATTTCCACATGAAGGATTATACTGAAACATTCACTTTATTTAGAGAAGGATGTGGTTATAGACAATTGAAATTATTATTTATAACTTGAAATAATTATGTTTGTACTAAAATAAAGATGGATGACCTATTCCCATCATATTTTTAAAATCATTAGGGGAATCATCACATTCCCTGACACATTTATTTTGGGAATGTATTCTTCTATTTCCCACTAATAACCCTGAAAAATAATGTGAAATATGGGGGATTGAATACTTCTATAATATGTATAAAATAAAATATTTTAATATAAAATAATAGGATAGTAAAAGAAATGTATATAGTAACTTGTGATTCCCTTGGATTCAATCTAGGTTATTCATGATCTATTTCCTAACATGTATTCTTATGGGGATTTCATCCATAATAATATATCATAATGTGCTTATAGATTTACCAAATCATATCCTTTAGTAGTGTAAATCTAGTTGTGTAGTATGGCCCATTGTCATATGATAGGTTCCCTCATGTTAGGACTATGTCAACTTTTTACAGTATTCACCTCTAGCTACATCTGTTCAAGAACCACTTCGACATGTAGTATCCTTGAAGGGAATCTTTTCCTGATAATCAACATTCTACATACATAACAGAATTTTTGGATGATTTATTATATTGTGTATTATCCATAAGGTTATTACAACTGTAATATATTCATAGTGTACAAAAATAACTAGACATTCCCCTTTACCAACTATAGAAACACCATCCTTTTACAAATATCTTTACATGATTTTATTCAAAATTAAACATCGTATTACAAGCTAGAAAAATTAAATTCTAAATACATAGATGACTATTAATATTAAACTGAAAATATGGGACTGAAAACAAAAATTCATTATTTATAATCCCTTATAGTCTCTTAACATCCTTTGATCCATTACATCTACATATGATAACATGGTGAAAACACAATCCATGGTATGGTATAAAAAGCCCCATAGAGGAATAATTATTACACTAAATCATAACACATGTGTTAGACAGAATTTTTTAATGATATAGAAATGAATAGAAAATTATTAAACATAATGAATCATAATATAGTTTCATGTAATCCTGAATTCATAGTAATTTTACTGCAACATAAAAAATTCATTTATTACAAGTCAATGCTCGTTTCCCATAGATGATAATTTATCATGACATTCCACAAACACCGTTGCACATAAAATATTAGAAGACAAATATTTACCAAATGCACTAGATAAATATCTTTGAGAACTCATCATTACATGTTCATGAATATTCGTTCTACATAATAAACCATATAAAAGTAATCAAACATTCTCATAAGTGTTACCCATGGAATGAATTGGTTATTATAACCATAACAAATCGATATGAAATGATTGTATCATTAATGTGTCCATGATTGAAATCAATTAAATCATACATGGAAATTCATAAATAAAAATATTTATATATAATGATAGGTTATGTAAGACAGAAATGATTATAGGGATTAAGAAAAATTAGAAATAACACATTTTGATATGATTTATGGGAAAACATTTATAATTATGTAAAATTGAAATGACATTAATATTTGAATAAAAAAAATTAACCAATATTAATTTTTATGGTAAAATGGGTCATTTTTTAAAATAATGGTGGGTTGAAAAAAATAAAGGATCCCGCTTGAAAATGGTTATAAATTTGGGAAGATTCATTTAATGAAGTTTGCTTTAGGGGAATGACTTGAGAAGGGAACCTATTAAAACCATTTATATCATTGAAAATAATGATGAATGGAGATTGAAACAAGATATTTAAAATTACACCAAACCCTTATAATACACACATACAAATAAATTATAATTTCAGTTGGGTAATAACATGGTAAGGATAACCCAAATGAATAATGGAGGCTCAGGTAGAAACCATTAACTTAAGTATGAAACGATTCTCTACTCAATCATAATGTCTTGAATAATAAAACAAGATTAATTAATTAATATGTAAATTTCCATTTTATTTTTTATTTTATTTTGTAAAATTTTATTATTTTAATTTATTTCATTTTAGGTGAATTATGATATTCAATTGTATTGTTTAGAATTGTTGATTTCATTGGTTTTCATTATCGAAGTACTTGTATATGACTATGATAAATTTAGAAGAATGTAGATAGTTGTACTGAATTGAAATTATATGTTATTAATGGACTTATAAGATATTGAAAATACATTTTTATTAAATAAGTGAATATTAATCATTAGATAAATCAATAATGATAAACAATAGGAATATTTTTTTTGATTTTTCTCACAGTGAACTTGATTTCTATTTAAAATTAATATCATTTGTAAATATGATTCAAAATCCATAAATAGGATATATAACATAAATAACAATAGCTTTCAACTATAAAAATGGTTTAAAGAAGATAATTGAAGATGATAATAAAAATTAAATACTCGTCTTCCTTCAATATGATAAATTTACACATCTCGGATGGTATTATCATTTCAAGAATGAAATGTCGGTAAAAGAGAGATGATAATGAATAATTCCATCAGAATAAAAAATCTATTATATATATGGTACCATAGTTTCCATACCATTTAGATGAGGATATGTGTGGATATAAAATAATTAAAAAGAACATGAACAGAACTTGAAGGAAAATGAAAGAGGGTTTTACCTCTTCATTCCTTCCTCTTGTGAGACTATTTAAGGGATCTGTTCTCTAGAATTTTGTAAAGAACAAAAGCACATGGAAGTGTGGGATTGTTTTAGAAGAGTATTCATTCGAATATTTAAAATGATCAAGGCCTGGGAGGTATGTGGTGAAGAGGGGGTGTTCAATGGGTTTTATGTTGGAGGAGAGAAGTGCATTTCTTTCTTTTAGTAATTATTTCATATTTTTCTCCAGAAAATAAATAATGTTGATGAATGATAAAAAATAATGTATGGTGTGCATTTTATTTAAAAATAATGTTCTCTTATAACATCCATCACTCAAAAATCACTCCAAATTTAATTTATTTAGATTTACTATATATTAATCTATTTCACAATTAAAAAATATTCACAAATATGTGAAAAATACACCTAATTCACCATAAAACATTTTAGGCCATTTAAAAAATGAATTCTATTTTATGAAAATGGTTTTCAAAATATGATAAATTTAATTTTTAATTAAAATCCTTATTTATGTGGAAAATACAAATTTTGAAATTAGAATAGATTTTATTACATATTTAAAATTTTAATAAGTCCTCATAAAATATTATATTAATCATAAGACATCAAAACAATAATTTATCAATAAAAATTATTTAAATTAATTTAATTTTAAAATAAAAAATACCTTATTAAATATTAATTATTTATTTATGACTTATAAAAATACCAACATTATATTAACAAATATTAAATTATGTACTTATTGATACTATGCTATAAATACCTTATATTTTCATGTATTACAGTGAAAAATTTTATTTATAATCTCATTGGTGAGGTAAATATAAAATTGGATGGATTAAAACTCATAAGAGTCATATTACTATTCCAAAGGTGAAGTTACTATTTCATTGGTATATGTTCTATACCTTTTAGAAATGCAATTTATTTCATTAATTCATTATTTATAATGTTTTTATTATGTTCATAATTTGATTTTATGTGATAATACTATATGACATAAATATTTGAAGGGAATTTTATTGTTAAAACATTGAGTCAAAATAATGAATAACGAGAAATGATTTTTATGGGACCAACATTAGTAGAGTTAAAGAATAAAAAGATTTAGTTGCTTGAACAACATATGAGGAAAGATGAAATAGGATGAAAATTTATGAAGATAACTAGAGGGTAGATCATTCATTTTTGGTACGTGATCATTTCTTCCAAAATGTATCTCTAGGTGAAAATGATATTCATTTTTGTAAAAATTGATATATTTGTCAACTTTTTATTATATAGTACGAAATATTTGTTGAATTTGGATTAGTTTCAAACTAACTGGGCTGGCCTCTATGTTTATCACATGTATACATTAAATTTAAATATTATGAAAACATTATCCAAATTATTCACATTTTTTTCCATGATGTAGTTTATTTGGATAATAATAATTGTTTTATGAAACAACCAACTCATCTTCATTACCATAGAGAGAAACTATTTTTGATTAATATCATTAACCAATTTCATGTTGTATGGTAATCTAATAAGGTTCATGTTGCATTAGGGGAATCTAAAAATATTGGAATAGAAAGATGTCCCCAATTATTTAATGAGTAAATAAAATTGTTATTATAAAATTTCCGATATCTTAGAAGTATACAATGACCTTGGAAATGATAGATTAAATTAGATTTAGTTATCAAAAAAATATTATGAAATTTTTAATTCAGAAATGAAATTGTTTCAAATAAATTTTATTACTGAGATTTTATTTAATAGTATTATTTATAACTATGATAATTTTATTTGAAAGTGAAAAATATCATTTTTTTAATAATAAATGTATATTTTTCTTTGCAATTTTTTTTCCTATTTTCAAGAAAGTACTGATTTTTCAATGATTAATGATAAATACTGATTTTTTTCCAAAGTGTCATTTATTTTGATAAAAATATAATTTTATTCCATTTTTATTTTGATTTTTATTTAAAGTAAAACAAAATTAATTAATTAATTTATTATCCACATTATTACAATTTAATTGATAATGTATTGGATTTTATTATAATTTAGTTTTTCGTAATTAAAATAGTGGTTCTCAAAAAATTATTTTCAAATACATAATTTTTGTTAATTTTAATTATTTATATTAAACCATAATGACTACTATTTTAAATTAAATATGTATATTATATCTCAGTTAATATAAATTTATACTCATTAATATTTCTTTTTTAATAATGTTTTTAATATGTTTTTATCTTTTCCATTAAAAAAAAATCTGTAAACCCCTATATTTCATTGAATGAACGAGTTTCATTTTAAATAAACTAATTCAACGTATATGGGTATAATTTGGAAGAATGGTTTCTATAACATAAATAATTATAATTTATATTATTCAATAAAAGAATCTTTATATTTGACCATAATGAATTTTGAAATTTAAAAAAATTTATTACTATATTTGAGGTCGAAATGGGTATACCTATGGGTTAAACTAAAAACAGTTGTGTGGAAAATGGAACAAAACATGTCTAAATACTATTAGATATCCATATATGAATATTATCCTTCCAATGATATAATTTACAGTAATTATCATTATTTTTTCTTGGTAATAAATTCATCAATTTAGAGTCCTTTGACACATTTACTTGTAGTTTCTATGTGGGTTTCATTCACCACATAAAAAATTACATCCCATCTTCTACAATATTTAATTCATTAATGTCCTTTGGATCTTCCAGGATATGTTCAAATATCATCCTTACATCCCTCTTCCCAACCCGAATCCCATTATATGATAAAAAATTCCATCATCACAAGGATTTTGGTTCCTTCCTCAGGATTTTATATAACAAAATAGATTATAAAGAAGGAATATGTTGGGTAAAACTCAATATAAGGCAGTTTGCCCCAATTTCCAATAATTGAGATATATTTTGACCTTTTACATCTATATTCCATTACAATGTGAATATGTATCCCCTTCTACATGTTATATCAAAACGTTATCAATTATCATGGTATTTAATATTTTATTTATTCTTATTCCATCGTTGGGATAATGATTCAAATATTCCCAAATTGATGAGTGGATTTTCTTTTAAGAAATACTATTTTAATTAATTCATTCTATATATTGTTTTTTACATTTCTATAAATTTAAAATATTTTTTTGGGACATCAGTTAAATATAAATTTCATTCTGTTCCTTCTTTTAATGTATCTCAAAAAGGGATCTTTGTACGACATATGAGACTTTATATAATGGGAAAAAACTGACATTATATTTTATTATATAAAAGGATAAAAATATTCTAAGCACTATACCAATTATTTTAATTTTGTGTTCTTATATAATAATACCTGGTTTATTAAAATAGAAACCATCATTCCCATTTTTTTATATTTTTGTATAGAAAACGGGCTTTTATGAATGGATGTTTATTATAATATCTGAAAATATATTCATATGGGCGAGGATAATAATATATGATTATGGTGAGAACATTACATGATTTTTGTGGTGTTATTATGTTATGGTTTTTAGTTATTATATATGTTGATGGTTGGTTACATTATAAACCATGCATGAGTTTTTGCAATATAAACATAGTTGGTGATTGTATTACAAATGATGAAGGAGTGTTTATGTTAATTACTACTTATAGGTTGTCCTATGATACTCATCCATTGCATTGGGTATGAATGTTAGCTATATGGTTTTTTAATTTGAAAGGATTACATTGATTATGATTTCCCAATACACCCATATGATTTATCTATTATTTCTGTTTGTTTTAATTATTCTCATTGAGAATATAGGGTTTATGTTTTTCATATAGAAATGATTTATTTATTTCTCTAAATTATAATTGATATAAAGGTATATATTATTTGAATTATCATGTTCTCATTGAACTAAAATTTTCCTATCTTTTTATAACCATCACTATGATTTTTATTTTCTTCCCATGTTTTAGAAAAAAATTTACTAAAGATTGGTATGATATGGAAGAAGTTACGATGAATGTTATGATGAATATCATGAAAATAAATCACATGTCATCTTAAAATATTTATTTTTTTAAAAACCATTGATACTATCTGATGTGTGAACTTATTATTTTATGGTTATTGTATGTATATGTAATGGAATAATTCACTTAAACTCTAAAAATAAAAAAATCCTAAATTGTATGAGAATAATTTTTTACATAAAAATCATGACTATGTAGTGTTTATGTTTAGTTAATTACACATGATGCTTTATTATTATGATGGATATTTACTTATTAATCCTATTCCTTTGCAATGTGTCTTTCTAAAAAGAATTGATGATATGTATACCAAGCCATATTAATTTACATAGGTTATTCCAAGATAAAAATATTATGAAACCGATTTTGTATTCATGTGTTATAATATTATGAAACAATTATGGCATTTTAGAAAGAAAATATATATAATTTATGTGATTGGTGGGTCCAAAATTACATATCCTTCAAAATCATTAGTTTATTATGAACATATCATGTGATAAACAAAACTGGAATGGGGAGTTAACCCATTTTTGTTTGAGACTCTTTCTACTACGATAATCCTAGGAGTGAACCTTTATTGATACAATGGTTTAGAGTGTGAACCAAATCCATATATATGTATTTTAAATATTCCATTAATACTATATAAATGGTTTTATAAGACAATTGAATTCCATAACACTATGCCTTATACCATTAATATGCCCTCGTGGATGATGTTTATTTGTTATTTTATGATTCATTTATTATGAACTATCAGTATCTATTCGAATGCTAAGAACTACAGTCTATGATTATTAAGGTATGATTTTAAAATTTTATTGTTGTGTTATCATACCCCAATGTTTATATTATGTTTATGTGGGCATTGATATCACCCTTGTTTTCCATTATTGAGTAAGATAGTTCACCTTTTCTAATGATTCATTTCCCTATGTTATAAAGAATTGTACGAATATTTATTTTCCAATGAAAGAATTTATATATGAAAAATATATATGGATACTATTTTTTTATCTATGAACTATTTTTCTGTGAATCCATGATTCCAAATATACAAGAACTTTATGATTCTACAAAAGAATGTTTTGTTCTATAATGAATATTCCACTAATTATCTATAATATCTATATATAAAAATAATATGATGACATATATTATATCATTTTATATTCTAGTGATATTATGTAAACTAGGATTATAAAAAATTAATATTTACCCTTAGGATAATCTAATATATAGAGAAACATCATATGTTATTTTAGTGTATAGAGTGTAGGTTTCTCAGTTATACATTTCATAATATATACTAATAGTTGGAGTGGTTTTGTAATATATTTGTATAGCAGTAATAACTAAGAAAAGTGATATTAAAGTATTTATCTATCATCATGATGGGGTACAAAGATCGTTCCCTTACTTTTCACCTCATTTGAAACACATGAGTGACATTGACGGATAAATTAACATTTTCATTTTGAATCATCATAATGGATTTCAATTAATGATAACTATGAATGAATTTTGATATACATATGAATTCGGTTAATGAAAATGTGATATGTTGATTTTTATATGTTATAAATAATTTTAAATCATTTTATGGTATCCCCATATGATAATTTAACCGCATTATTTTTTTGATTGTGTTTTTTTATGAACCTGAAGTAATCATCAAAGTAATGGATGTGATATAAAATCAAATGATTTTACTATTTTAAGACCAAATAATATCGGATCAAGAATGAAATATCTCATTATTATACATATGTAAATTCATAATCTATAAACCAAATTTACCCTTAAAAAATAAAGAAACGATGTTATATTGAATCATTCATCTGTAAATAATGAAATTCATTTTGTTTTTTTATGATCCATTACCTTATATGAAATGGTTCATTACTATTAAAAAGTTATTCAAAAATATCAAGGGTTCAGTATATGAAAAATTAATTTTGGTTGTCTATGATATGGAAGGTTAATAATGTCAATTGTTTACTCTTATCAAGAAGGTCATTCGATAAGAAGAAATAGATTCATTGGAGTGTGATGAGTTCAACAGATAGTTTTTAATATGTTTATTCCCCATATTAATCATAAAAAATTTATAAATTAATTCATTTACATAAAGAAAAATAATTATTAATATAATATTATTTATGTGGAAAATTTCATAGGCTATGGGTTGTATGCTTCTATTCTTTTCATTGAAAAATAAAGAAATATTGATTGATTCATTAGTTGCCTAAAACCAAACATATCAGGAGTCATTATTTAGAGATGTCTATAGATTGGAATAAATTATTTTATGTTCATTAATTGTGGACATAAAGATTAGTGTTAATTATCATTGTCATTATTTTGATAAGAAAATAATTATGTTATTAAAAGGGTGTTATAAAAACAAATTAGAGATGAAAATGAGTTTTCATTTATACTCAATATATTAAACTAAACATTCTAGAAATTTATATAAGAGTAATATTAAATATTTTATCTAAATTAAGGATGAGCGTAAGGGAAATTAATTTTTATATGATGTAAATAAAAAATCAGCATATGATATAGTTAATGTTCCATTGAATTAACCACCCAAACTCCATTATTTATATTTAACGGAAATTTAGAATTATACAAAACTATTGTAAAACCATATATTTAATAATGATCATCAGCATGATTAACCTCTTAGTATATGTGAAAAAATGAAATCTCATGTGATCTCTATTTTCTATGTGGAGTAAAATCACGAATTCTTAACAGCAACAGAAACCATCTACAGAAAAAAAATTAATTTCTTATACAAGTTTGGATATACCTAGACATATACAACTGATGTGTTTTTATATGATCTTCAATAAAACTTTAGTGATTAAATATTGAAATATGAGTGAAAATCTTAACTATTATGATGATCACATAACAATTCTATGATTCTTCTCGAACTGATATTTTTATAAATATTATTCCTTAGATTAAGATTATTCCCCATATAATTGAATTCAATGTTAATTTTAGCATGGATTGAAATTCCCTTACTAATACACATTAATTTCTAATGAAGGGAACTTACTTTTGATATTGTTGGAATCAACATGTGATAGTATATCTATAATAAAATAAATATTAACATCCAATTAAAATTTCTACCACTGTATGGGTCTTGAATTCTATTTAAAATGAGTTCTCATCATAGATTGTTGAGGATAAACTAAACATCAATGATATGCATGTTGTTTTTATGGTTTTTAATGTATTTATAATTGAGTTTTCTAGTCATATAATTAATCAGGATGATTTTTCATCCATGATACTCATACCTAGTGATAACCATCATTTAAAGACTAAAAATAAATTGGATAGTATTGAGTATCCCAAAATGAAGAAGAAATACAAAAACATATTAACAAGGGATTCATTAAAATAATTTCATTACATTTGGTTGTAGCTATTTTTTATGAGATCATATTGATACATGTGGATATGCATTTACAATCAAAATCTTAACGATATAAAATTTAAGAATCAGTACCCATTCTCTTTTATTCATTACTTGTATGTTCAACATCATGTATTTCAATGTTTTTTTATTATTGATCTTTATTCTTTATAATATACATTTAGTTTCATGAATAAGGATATACCCAAGAAAACATTTCATACATGGATGAGGACTATGAATATATAGTGATTCCATTTTTTCATTTAATGTCACCTTCTTTCATCACATATTTAATGATAATTATCTATATATATTACCTGAAAATAGTTGTGGAATATTTCTAAATGGTATTCATATATATTAAATGATAAATTATAAGCATGAATGTCACTTGTCGATTATAATAAAGACATTAATAAAGGTGAAGTTGTATGGAAATTTACATAGTGTTAATTTTGAAAACGAAAAGATTACTTCTTCGGTTACATAATATAAATAAATGGTATATTAATGGATACATAAAATTTAATTTTATTGAAACATTTATAAAATCTAACCATTTTTAATGGGTTTTGATGGTTTCTTTATTTTTCATGATATTATTAGTTCATTATGGAATATTTCTCACAAACGATAAAATCAGGACACTAGGTTAAATTAGAAATGGGATAGGTTTCATTGGATATATAAATGTCTGGAAGATTTCAACTAACTAGAAAAAAAATGACATTTTGTGATTGGTGATTGCACTACCTTATATTAGAGAAGGGATTTCGACCAATATTAATTCATTAAATAATAAAATGTTTTGTTTTCATAAGATGAATTATATATTGAAATATTATGCCTCTTGATAATTGATGGATCATGAGGGAAATTACCTATTTCATTATTTTGAATTATCAATGGTAATTTCTTTTTTGAGGATATGATTGTATTATATTTCGGTAGAATGGTGGGAAATATAAATAAATAATTATTGTCTAATATATATTGATTGAAAATTACATGAATATGTGCAATATAATATAACATTCTTTTATTATACATTACCAATTATTAGGGAATCACCACCGTATGAAATAAAATATATTTTTAAATGATATAAGTCTAAAAGAATGTGCATGATTATCTATGATGAAAAACAGAAAATTTCAAAAAAAATTGGGTTTTCGAAGGATTTATATATAGATCATTAGGTAAGGGATAAAGTATATTCTATCATAAATGAGTTTCCAGTCATATATTCATGTGAATATTAATGATTTATAGAAAGAATAAATGGGGATAATGTAGATCATTACAAATGTTCTAGGGAAGAAGCATTATTATGATGGAATGAAATGGTTTAGTTACTTGTTTGAGACCCATAAATAATAGACCTAAATAAGGACATATTTAAGGATGGTCATAATATAGGGTTCTTGATTCATCGAGGAAGTATAAATATATTCATAGATATTAAATTATATTTCTAGTGGGATTCCATGAAGAGAGGATTTATAAACTATGTTTCATGGTTATTGGTATGTATGAATATTAAGGATTAGATATATAGGTCCATGGTCATGTTATAAAAATTACACATACATTAATGTAAATGGGAAAATATCACCGTCAATTTTTTTCATCAAACACCCCGTAATGTCTATATACCATATTGCAATTCGGTTCGTAATATTTCACCTTAAAAAATTAATTACAATAATTTTCAATTACAGAACATATATATATTTGTTTTATTATGTATGTATATTAATGAAATCTATAAGGGGTCATGGATTATAATATTATATTTTATTGGTATTTCAGGTTTACGTTGAAGTTACTTTAATGTATTCATCTTTTTATAGATATAGATTCTAGTCAAAATACCACTGATAATACATAGATAGATTGTCAGTATGAGAGAAAAATTAAAAACCTATTTAATATGATAAAATTATTTTCACTGGATTTTAATGTTGCATGTTATAATCACCTTCTTATATTCGAGTGTTCATAAAAAATAGCATTTACTATAGATTTATGTATTATTATGATAAGATAATTATATAAATGTATAGAACACCAGTTTACAAGGATGAAGTTGGATAAAGAAAGGTATCTAGTGTACATATGGTTGATGAAATAGATGATAACGATATATATTTTCATCTACAAATTAAGGAATATTTGTTTTAATGAAAAATTATACTGATAATATTTTGGGATATTTGGAGTTAATTGTAGGTAAGAAGGTTATTATATTATTTTCTATATTAAGGAATGTTTTGAGATTCATAAATAATATATATATGGGACCTATTTATATTTTCTCTATTGTGACTCTTAGTTTTATAGGGATGGTTGATTATTATTTGGTTCCTCCACTGAACCACCCTCATGTTCATGATGTGTCCCATGTGTGTCTCTTATGTAAATACATAACTAATAATTTTCATGCACTGAACTCATTTGTCATAATACATGTTTACGGTATTTAATAAAATTATGGACTTATTGAAATCAGGAATCAAATAGGTAATGTTTTATAGAACAAGAATACTCACTTGGTTAACATTCCAGAGATAAAATTGAAATATAAAGAATTTAATTATGGAATTGAGGATTCTGGAAAGTTGATATATCAGTTTTTTTGTTTTAGAGAGATAGAATTTTGAAGGCAATATTGAATTTATAGCATAATAATATAACACCAATAGATTTTAGGTCATATACCTTTTAAAAAATAATTTTTTCTCATATATTTTCATACTGACTGAAAATTAATAATTATTTGTTATTTGAAAATAACATTAGAATAGAATGTAAGAAACCACACATGTTCAAACCAAATGGTAAATGAAAAATAAATAAATTTATGAAATCATTAGTTACGATAATATGATTAACAGAACCAAACACCCTGTATAAAACCTATTTAAAAGTGTTTACATTAATTTATAGCTCATAATTGATTAAGTAGTCAAAATTATGATCCATATTGTACCAAGTATATATATATTTTAAAAAAATGATCTTCTTCATTTAATGAGTCAAATAAAAATGACATCTTTTTTTATTGGGATCCACAACTTTTTATCCTTATTATCATCAAATTGAATCAGTCTATCATAAATTATGATAACATACTTCTGTGGATAATTAATCTAGAAGCATTTTTCTAGTATTTCTTCTTTGTAATGAATAATGAGATCCCAAAAGTTCATTTTTTATTTCTTCTTTACTTCTATACTAGCCACGTATTGATCATTAAAATCAAAAGATGATTCTACATGCCTTAAACTTTGATGGTCCGAACATATCATACATTCTCGGACCTAAGACATGAACTCAGTATTAATCACCTTGGCCTATTTGATAGAACATGTTTCCTCTGGGTCTCTAACCATTAATCGATCAACCTCCATATCCCCATACATTTTTCCCAAAAAATTAATACCTCATTGGTTATGGATTATTTTAATGATTCTTAGTCCACAGGTTTTTAATCAATATGTTAACTGGTTTATTTCAAAAATCGATAATTTATTTTCTCATTAATTATTGGGAATGAAAAAATTCCACCACATATTCATCTTATTTAAAATATGACACATTCTCAGATAATTCACTAATGATTTTTTCAACATCCATGTAAATATCACATTGGCATCCCTTAGATGAATTGATTTCATCTACGAAGTATGAGCATTAAAATATTTTATGATTCTTATTCCCCATATTCCTAACTATTTCTCACATCTCATTATCCACATATACACCTTGGGTTATTAGTTTTTCCCACTCAAAATTATTACAAGAAGGATTAGTCATCCCAACATATCAAAACAAATGAAAAAATGGACACATTTTAGTGCAAACCACATCCCTTTGTTTCTTATTTGGAATTTATACATTGGGATCTGCACTTCTGTTTAGGGTTTCATGTATATAATTTATGACCCTTATATTGATGGAGTCCATAACAAGAATCACTAGATTTATTTTTGGTTTTTGAATACTATCATCTTCATCCATAAGTATGGAATCCTCCCAAAAAACATATCCACCATTTCCAATACCATATGCTTGTAGACTCTCTCAATTATCAAAATTAACCACACCATTTTATTGACTTATAAAATATTTACAATAAATACCAATTCAAAATTGGAGAAGTGTCAATATGAGCCTTTCTACTGCACCCATGTCTAGGGTATGTGCTATTTTAAATAAAAAAACCCTTACAATGGATTCTAACAATCCTATTGAAGGTGAACCAATCTGAAGAAAAAATGAATAATAATAAATATAGGACTCAAACTCCACTATTTGATGAATAAAAAATCATCCAGGGTGTCACGACCCGTCCCTCGGGGCCTGCGTTGTCACTACCCCAAGCCTGACTTCCATAGGCCAAGGCTGGCAAGTAGCACAAAAGGCTTAAATCCCTATAACTAGGAAGGCATTGCCTTTAAAAAATGTAAACACACACACAACTGGAGTAAAAGTGGAAGAAATCACAAAGTAAACACTATATAACAAATGATGTTCTAGAATTTAAAGGGGCCGGAAATACAATCCCAACAGTAAAGTACAAGGAAAAGACTAAACATCAGGAAGGTGTCAAGCTGCTCCTAGATCGTCCTCTGGAATTCCTGCCTGAAGGGTAGGTACAGATGGCCACCTTAGCTTTCAATGTCTATCTGTCACCTCTGGGTACCGTCTCATCGTGAAGTTCACCTTCGGGTACCATCCACCAATACAATCTTCAACCACGATCAGTGTTATCGGTCCTCCGCAACCAACACAACGAGGTGAGGGCTTAGCCCGTGTAGGGGTGAGTATAAAAATACTCAGTAGGTACCCAGAGACCCTCAAGGTCTCACTAATTCCAATAAAGATAAACCAAAAATAAATATCTCAACAAGAAAACCCTTACTTAGGCATATACCCATACATATGCCTGGGTTATCAAATAACCCATATCAACCATGAGGAAAACACAAAGGTCATTGACTCACTTCAAACCAAGATTTTCATTATCGAAACCACAACTGCTGGAGAAATCCACCGCTGTCGAGTACAGTGGCCCTGTCATGACTTTGAGGCTCTAATCACTAACCTTAGACTGTTGAGGTACCTCTCATGTTGAGTACCGCATGTCTGCTGCCAAATACCGCACGCTCCGTCCGCTGTGGGTCAACTGCCAAATACCGGGCGCTCCTCATAATAGCCTACATAGGTAATTCCCTTGTCGAGTACCGTGGGTTTTCTACCAACTAAAAGGCACTCTATCTGCCGTGGGATTGCCACCAAATACTGGGTTCTCCATCCACTGGGCTAATCTAATCACTCCAAGTCGAATCTATCAAGAAGTCATCAGGTCTACAACTACTAGGTCTTCGCACTCCGTACGCTCATCTCCGGGAGGGTCCACCTCATGAGCTACTGATCATTACTTCCACATGTATCAATGTCTCACATATAAGTATCACAATGGACCGCCTCGTCATAGGGGTCTCAACGCAACAAATGGTGTGTCAATCGGACGCCCGATCTGTGAGTAATTAGCATTTCCGTTCCAGGGGCCCGGTTGGGTTTTAAGCTAAAACTAACCCAACCATATTTCAATATCATCCAAATAGAACATTAATTATTCCAAAATAACCTTCTAATCATGTGTATTCCAAAGTAGTCGATTCCACCTCAATCAGACGTCTGGTCCTCAAGTTATATGTGTTTCCGCTCCAAGGGCCCGGTTGGTTTTGGGTTCGAACCAACCTGACCATACCAAACCTTCGCCGAAATATTGAGTGTAATATACCGAAACGTCTACCTTGATCCAAGGAATCCGACACAACTGACGATACATCAGTCGAAGGTCTGTAGCTCATGATATGTCTGATTAACGGAAAATGATCAGAAAATGGGGGGTCTGGGCCCGGTCCGACCCGGCACAACCCACCCTAGGTCGTCCCGAACCGGGTAGACCCGACCCATGTCCCGGTCCGGCCTGGTTGGTCGCGGCCCATCCCGGTTGGTGTGGCTTGACCCGGCTGGGCGTGGCCCGGCCCGGCCAGCGGCCAGCCGCGGCTCGGCCAGCCGGGCCACGCAGTTACGTAGAGCGGGGGAGGGGGGGCACTAATTTGAACCGGCGGTGCCATCTAGTGCCGAACCTGGTCTTCCAGGATCCCGTGTGGCCTTAGGATCTATAGCATCACCTCCACGGCTTCTGCCGTGACGGGTCTTCTCCGGGAGCGCCTTGGGGTGTCATCGCCTCCTGGCGGCTGGCCAGCGCGGGCCGCCACTCCAATGACCTGTACCGCCACGAGGTTCCTTGGGCCACCAGAGTTGCTATGGTGGTCCGTTTTAGTTACTATCTGCGCCGGTGGTCATCTCGGGTCCTGAACATTATAGAAAAAGCTCCTAAATGTTGTTTTGGCCCTGTTTCGTCATCACCCATCATCCCGCACACAAGTCAACAACCAACGGTGGGTCCAGGCTTTTTTGTTAACCCATGCCCTCCGCTTTAGAGACTCAAATCATAATTAATCCAAAAAAAGAACGTTCATTATTGAAGTGTAAAGACCTGTAAAATTCAAGGGAAATTTTTTTCTTAAATTTCCTTGAGATTTTATAAGAACGCCGTTTCTGACGGTGCCTAATTACGAGGCCCGGTGCGCCCAAAATCATTTTCCGAATTTTAACTCGGGTACGTTCAGTGAACGAATGAGTGGGTTTTTCTATCATTTGAACCGTTGCTCGGAATTGAAATCTGAGGGCACTGATGAACTCGCAGCACCGATAATTGCTCCAGAACACCTTTTCTGGAGTTGCGTTTACTCGGGTGTGGTTACTAAATTTTCGAGTTAAGTAAATGAATAAAATAAAATGGTGCAACCAATTTATTTTATTTAAAGTTGTTTAACCTAAGTTAAGATGTTAAAGTGGGACCCACAATATCCTAAACCTCTAGGTAGGATATTTGTGAGGTGGGGCCCACATGAGCGCCACTTTTTCTACTTCCACAAAACCCCCTTTTTGATTAAGATAACGTACCGGCACCCCCTATTAAACAAAGTCAAATCTTGTGTTTAAACATTATAATAAACGCCTCTATTAATTAGGCGGTTTAAAATGTGGAAATTAATTGAGTTAATTGTTTGATTCGTTTTTTAATTTTAAAATGTTTGGCGTCAGTAATAAAATAAGGTAACCTTTATTTTATTGTTGTTGCTTTGGTTGTGTGAGAGAATTTTTAGAGGGAATGACTCAAGGTTTCTAAGTTCTTCGTTCTTCGTCAAAGAACGCGAAGAACACAGAAAACACGAAGAACGCCGACCTCCGACAAAGGTCGACGAGAACACTGGATCCTCGGAGATCAACGATGCGACACTGAAAAATCCTTTCTCCGCGACGCGACGATCATCCTTTCGTGATGTCTTCTTCCATGACTTTCAATTCTTCGACACTCCTTTCCGCGACAAACTTCGTTTGTTGACTACGCTCGAGGTAGGGAATTTATTTGTGATTGGTAGTGAACCCTTGTTTACTTCCTTCTAAATCTAAGAATGCGGATAAACTAAATATTATGTTGATCCTCCATGATTATATTGTGGGTAGGGAATTCTTGATTTCGGGGAAAAATCATTGGGATGATTTCTTTTGTTCGTGAAAAATCCTTGTTGTTCTTCGTCTTTTGGGCATCTTGTTACCAACATAACGGGAGGAGGTCAGACCACATGAACATAGCTGACTCTCCTCCCACTTTGTTGTTTTGATTCGTTTCGGCACAAACAAAGGCGGCGAGGTGCAACGACCCCTCGCAGAAACAAGAATGAACACGATGAACAAGCGCGGCGCCGTCGCGCCTCACCGTTGAGGCCGAACGAAACCGCAGACGGGGTCAGGGCCACGGAAGGTATTGAAGACTCCACTGGTTGATTATTTTGCGCCAGTTAACCAGCGACGACAAATAGGGACGCATTTTAAAATTGAAGCCTCCACAGTGAAGGTCGGGTCCTGGGAGGACCATTGGCGAAGGCGGTGGGCAAAATGGACCACCGGAGCGTGTCCGACGGTCCGTGGAAGACTCTGCCGGCGCGCCTCGACGGCATGGCGACGCCGGCTTGTGGAGAAGCGGTGCCCGGCGGCCCCCCCGGGGAGGGCCGTTAGTCCGACGACTGCACGGGACTATTGGAGGCGGGACGCGGTGCTCAGCCGCGTCCGTTGACAAAGGGCATCCCCCATGCGGGGCTGCGGTTCATTCAAGGGTGGGGGGGCGCCCCTCTTGAGCATCCGCTCGGCCGTTTTGGCCGAGCCACCTGGCCTGGCCTGCGCGCCGGGTCGGACCGCCTGACCGGGCCGCACCAGCCGGGCCGGGCCGCGCCCAAGCGGGCCGAACCTGGACCGAGGTCGGGTCGACAGGTTTGGGCCGACCCAGGGGGTCTCGGGCCGGATCGGTCAGGGCCCGAAACCCCCACTTCCGGGCCTTTTTCGGTTTTTCGACAATATCGTGGGCCATGAACCTCCGATCGACGCACCGCCAGCTGCGTAGCGATCTTGGATAGAGGCTGTAGTTTTGATATATTACACTCAAGGTTTCGGAAAACATTGAGAATGTCCGGGTTGGTTCGAATACGAAACCGACCGGGCCCTCTGAGCAAAAACACTTATATCTTGAGCTCCGGATGTCTGATTGACGTGTCGTCGACTTTGTTGGATTTCTCATGATGAGAAGGAAATTTTGGCATACTTTTCCTGAGTTTTGGTTGTAGTTGGATAGTGGCCAGGTTGGATTTTACCTGAAATCCAACCTGGCCCCTGGAACGGAAAAGCAGATAACTTTCAGATTGGAGGTACGTTTGATGAACCGTCAGCGGCATTGGTGATCACTTTGTGAAATGGTCCCTATGATCATACCCTATTAGAGTTCGGGGTACATTCGAGATATGACTGGGTTGGTTCGCACACGAAACCAACCGGGCCCCTGGGATGAAAAGGCTAATAACTCACAGACCGAGCGTCTGATTGACGGGCCGTTTGTTACGTTGAGACCCATATGACGAGGCATTCCTTTGAGATACTTCTTCATGGTAATTTGAGATACTTGCAGTATCGACCTGTAGCTCATGGAGCGGACCCTCATGGAGACGAGCGTTTGGAGTATGGAGACCGTGTAGCCGGTTGAGACCTTATGACTGCTTGACAGACTCCACTTGGAGTGAGTCGACTAGCCCAGTGGACGGAGCAGTACTTTGTTTGGGTGCAGACCCATGGCGTACAGAGGACTACCTATGGGAATGTGTAGACCCGTGGTACTCGTTTGGAGAGTACCTCTGCAGGCAATTAGGGGGTGTGCACTAATGTGTTTGGGTGGCATACCCCAACGGGAAACACTACTATGTTTGGGTGGCTGACCCGCAGTACTCGACAGGAGGAGTACCTCAGCAGTCTTAGGTTAGTGACCAGTACCTTGGAGTCGTGACAGGACCACTGTACACTCCAGAGACAGGGCTCTTCAGCTGTTATGGTTTCGATAATGAAAATCCTGGTTTGAGTTGAGTCTTTGACCTTTGTGTTTAACTCATGATTGAGATTGGTCACTTGATAACTTAGGTATATGTATGGGCATATAATTGGGTAGTGGTTATACATTGTTTTAATAATCTTTTTGTTTCCACATGATTGAGATGGGTTACATGATAACTTGGGTATATGTATGGGCATATACCTAAGTAGAGGTTAATTGTTGAGATCTTCTTTGTGGTTATCCTTGTTGGATTAGTGAGTCCATGAGGGTCTCGAGGTCCCTATTGAGTATCGTTATACTCACCCCTACATGGGCTATGCCCGCACCTCGTTGTGTTGGTTGCAGACGACGGGAAGTGCTGACGGAGGCAGAGTGTTCAACGACTGGGCGGTACCCAGAGGTGGACTACATGACAAGTCAGTACCCGGAGGTGGACCACACAACAAGTCAGTATACGGAGGTGGAATTCATGATGAGACGACACACAGAGGAGGTTGATGGGCGAGAGCGTTGAGGAGGCTATCTGTACTTACCATTCAGGTAGGATCCGTGGTGGACGATCTAGGAGTTGCGCCATCTATACCTACCATTCAGGTAGGATCCGAGAAGGACGAACTAGGAGCCGCTTCCATTCTTCCAGTTGTTGTCTTATTCTCTTGTACTTTCCGTTAGTTGTAGTTGTACTTCAGTTTGGTTTGAATTCTGGCCCATTTAAATTTGAGCACTTCCTTTTGTACTTAGTGTTTTACTTCCTCTTGTAATATGTGGTGTTTTGATTACTTTTATAAAGGCAATGCCTTCCCAGTTATCAGGATTTACGCCTTTGGTGCTAGTCACCAGCCCCTAGCCTATGGAAGGTGGGTTTGGGGTAGTCGCGACACGGGCCCCGAGGATGGGTCGTGACAAATTGGTATCATAGGAGTCGATTATACCGCCGAACATATAACTCTGATATTTTATTTCTGTGAAACGATATTGTTATGATTACCGAATGTGGTTTTCAGTTCAGGGATTCATGTGTTGGTGCAGGCGGATGACGTATCCATACACCAGGACCCTGAAAACTGTTTTACGATATTGTGCACGAAAACACTGATTGTGTGTGTGTTTCCAGAAGTTTTTAAAAGTCATCTCAAACCAGGTCAGCTCACCAAGTATAATCATTTGACCATGTCATGCTGTTTCTTTCAGGATGCCTTTCCATGGACGACCAGCTAGTGCCCAGAGGGATGTGTGTACTGACAGCCTGCCGAGCGACGAGTCTTCGGTATAGGGCCCTCTTGCAGTTAAGGCACTAGAGGTACTACCATACGTTGGACCACCGATGCCACTATCCCCTACAGTAGTCAATGCATGCCACTTGAGCGCGCTGCACGAGTTCCAGCACCAGAGGCCACCCAGGTTCCGGGGAGAGACGGACCTGCAGGTGGCTGGGGATTGGCTGGAGGCTGTGGTGAGAGTCTTCAGGCTAGTGGGGATGCCAGCAGACTTCATGGTGGTCTTTGCTGGCAGCCTTCCTCCGGCAGCAGTAGGCAGGTGGTGGAGCCACATGTTCCAGTTTTGCGACGGGATAACCTTCACCTTGGAAGAATTCGAGAACTTCTTCAGGGTGTAGTTTGTACCAGTAGCTCTACACCCTGAGCGTGTTCAGGAGCTGACGCCTTTGCCACATGTTTTTCGATCATTATCTGATTCATCTTTGGGCAGTCGACAGATGATGCAGAGGTCCAAGGGGACCAGAGCTAGCCGTACGTGTAGAATGAAGTGTTATGAATGCGGCAGGAAGGGTCAACTGGCACATGACTGTCCGACCCCTCGCACAGTCAATCCACAGGCATTGGAGGAGGCACCAAGGCAGAAGCAGCGGCAGGTGCTTGAGAAACAGCCGAGCAGTGGACAAGGCAGTAGAGCTCCGGGAGCAGGTGGACATGGACGGAACTAGTGGATATGTCCCTTGTACTTCTAGTTCCATGTTGTTGTTGTATTTGTGTCCTTGTACTATGAGCTGCAATAAAAAAAAGACACGTATCTTTGTGATGTTTTATTTCTTGTCCTTTTGTTTGGTTGATACTGAGTGGTCCCAGTTAAAACTATTTACATGAACCTAAATTTCGAGATTTCTACTGGAGGAGACCCAGTGAACTCACACTGACGCCGACAGTGTGGTCAGACCCTCGAGGCGAGAGTTTCGGTTGGAATCTCTTGGTGGAAGCGTCGAGGACTTACGATGTTGGTTTGATTATGGACTGGGAGATCATAGTTCATACACAAATTGACGGTATTAGGAAAAAGTTCGTGCCTTAACTACGACGTCGGGATGGGTTTTCCTTGGTCGGTGAAAAAAACTGAGGCAGCACAGGATAAACTCATGCACAGGAGGGTGCGACTGACCACTCTTGAGTTGGTCAACCTTACCCTCGTGGAAGCAGTCGTTTTGAGTTTCAGTTCTAACAGGAATTAGAGACCTCTAGAGTTCGAGGATGATGATCACGTCCTTATACGGGTCTCTCCTCGATGAGGTTTACGGAGATGTGGCCAAGGCGGCAAGTTATCACTGAGGTTCAGCAGACAATTCTAGGTCCCCAGCTGGGTAGGGGAGGTGGATTACCTCTTGACCCATCCACCTTAGTGGCACCAGGTGCATGAAGACTTCCACGTATCTCAACTAAGGAGATACGTGGGTGATCCTTCACACATCATCGGCCTCAGGGTGTAGGATGTCAATGACAGGGCGACTTGCGCAGATATTCAAGTGGAGATCGAGAATCAACAGGAGCGGATCCTATGAGGATGGTCAATTCCTTGGGTGCTCTTTCACTGGCAGTACAGGAGCCTCCAGGTGAGCACATGGGAGTGGATGGATCCGATGCGTTCCAAATACCGCATGTGTATACCTAGTTTGTGTTAGAGCTTTACGAGGACGTAAAGCCCTGAGGTGGGAGTAATGTAAAGACCCATAAAATTCAAGGGAAATTTTTTTCTTAAATTTCTTTGGGATTTTACAAGAATGAAGTTTATAAAGGCGCCTGATTCAGAGGCCCAGTGTGCCCAGAATCATTTTATGAAGTTTAGCTCAGGTATGTTCAGTGAATGAACGAGTGGGTTTTTCTAAATTTTGAACCGGTGCTCAGAATTGAAATCTGAGGGCACTGATGAACTCGCAGCACTAGTAATTACTTAGGAACACCATTTACGGAGTTGTGTTTACTCAGGTGTGGTTACTAAATTTTTTGGTTATGTAAATGAATAAAATAAAATGGTGTGACCAATTTATTTTATTTAATGTTGTTTAACCTAAGTTAAGAGGTTAATGTGGGACCCATAATATCCTACAACTCTAGGTAGGTTATTTTTGAGGTGGGGACCACACGAGCCCCATATTTTCAACTTCCACGAAACCCCATTTTTTATTAAGGTAACTTACCCTCACCCCCCTATTAAACGAAGTAAACTATTGCGTTTAAAATTTATAATAAACGCCTCTATTAATTGGGCGGTTTAAAACATTGCAATTAATTGAGTTAATTGTTTGAGTCGTTTTTGAAATTTAAAACGTTTGGCGTGAGTAATAAAATATGTTAACCCTTATTTTATTGTTGTTGCATTGGTTGTACGGGAGGATTTTTGGAGAGAACGACTCAAGGTCTCAATGTTCTTTGTTCTTCGTCAAAGAATTCGACGTACACGAAGAACACAAAGAACGCCGACCTCCGACGAAGGTCGACAAGAACGTCGGATCCTCAGAGATCGACGACGCGATGCCGACAAATCCTTTCTCCACGACGTGATGATCCTCCATCTATGATGTCTTCTTCTGCGAAGTTCAATTCCGCGACCTTCCTTTCCGTGACAAACCTCGTCCGACAACTACGCTCGAGGTAGGGAAGTAATTTGGGATTGTTAGTGAACCCTTGATTACTTCCTTCTAAATCTAAGAACGCGGATCAACTAAATATTTAGTTGATCTGTGAAGATTATGCTGCAGGTTGGGCATTCTTGATTTCGGGGAAACTGTTTGGGTTGATTTCTTTTGTTCGTGAAAAATCCTTGTTCTTCTTCGTCTTTTGGGCCGCTTGTTACCAACTTAACGGGAGGAGTTTGAACCACACGAACAAGGCTGACTCTCCTCCCCATGTGCTGTTTTGATTCGTTTATGCATGAACCACGGCGGCGCGGTGCATCGACACCACGCGGAAATAAGAAATAACGCGAAGAAGAAGTGCGGCGCCATCACGCCGCGCCGTTGAGGCCGAACGAAACCGCAACCGGGGTCGGGGTCACGGAATCTACTGAAGACTCCGCTGGTTGATTGTGGTGTGCGAGTTGATGGGAGACGACAAATGGGGCCTCAAGGTAAAATTGAATCCTCCGCAGCGAATATCGGGTCCCTGGAGGACCGTTGGTGAAGGCGGCGGGAAAAACGGACCACTGGAGCGCGTCCGGTGGTCCCTGGAAGACTCCCACGGCATGCCACCGGGGAGGGCCGTCGCGCCTGAAGCCGCGGCGGCAGGCCGCTTGTCCTGCGACCGCGCGTGACCGAGGGAGGCGGGACGTGACACTCAGCCACGTCTGTTGACAAAGGGTGGTCCCCACGCAAAGTTGCAGTTCTTTCAGGGGGGGCGCCCCCCGTGCGCATCCGCTTGGCCATTTTGGCCGAGCCACCTGGCCTGGCCAGCACGCCGGGTCGGACCGCCAGACCGGGCCGTGCCCAGGCCGGGCCGGGCCACACCAGCTGGGCCGGGCCGCACCCAAGAGTACCGGACCCGGGTCGGGTCCACCCGGTTCGGGCCGACCCAGGGGGTCTCGGGCTGGATTTGTCAGGGCCCGAAACCCCATCTTCCGGACATTTTTCGATCTTTCGACCATATCTTGTGCCACAGACCTCAGATCGACGCACCATTAATTTCGTAGCAATCCTTGGTACAAGGAGGTCATTTTGAAATATTACACTCAACGTTTCGGTGAACATTGATTATGGCCGGGTTGGTTCGAATACTAGACCAACCGGGCCCTCGTAGCGAAAACACTTATATCTTGAGCTCTCGTCTACTAATTGATGTGCCGTAGACTTTTTTGGATTCCTCTTGTTGAGACGGAACATTTGGCATACTTCTCCTGAGTTTTGGTTGTAGTTGGATAGTGGTCAGGTTGGATTGAACCTGAAATCCAACCAGGCCCCTGGAACGGAAAAGCTGATAACATTAAGACTGGATGTTCGTTTGACGAACCGTCAGCGGCATTGGTGATCACATTGAGGAATGGTCCCTATGAGCATACCCTATGAGAGTTCGGGGTAGAGTCGAGATATGGCTGGGGTGGATCACACACGAAACCCACCGTGCCCCTGGGACGAAAAGGCTAAAAACTCACAGACCGGGCGTCCGATTGACGCGCCGTCTATTGCATTGAGAACCCTATGATGAGGCGGTCCTTTGAGATACTTCTTTGTGGGACTTTGAGATACTTGGAGTATCGTCCTGTAGCTCATGGGGCGGACCCTCCCAGAGACGAGCGTACAGAGTATGGAGACCGTGTAGCCAGCTGAGACCAGACGACTGCTTGACCGACTCGACTTGGAGTGAGTCAACTAGCCCAGTGGACAGAGCACTACTTTGTTTGGGTGAAGACCCATGGAGGACGAAGCACTAATAATGTGATAGTGCAGACCTGTGGTACTCGTCCGGAGTTTACCTCTGTAGGCGATGTCAGAGTGCCTCCTATGAGGAAGCAGTGTCTCCTCACTTTTCGCGGAGAAAAGAAAGGATGGAATGTCAATCGTTCTTCATGGAACCAACGTTCTTCAACGAAGAAGATGTCGTTCTTCGTTGAAGGGTCGATGTTCTTCCATAAACCTCAAGGTCACTCTCCAACTCTTCATTACACAAAAATATCTTCCTCCCAGAATAAAATAATAAGCTGCACTATTATTTTATTTAAGAGAATACATTTCAATTTCAAAAATTCAAACCACCAAATTAATTAAATGTGTTGGCATTTAATTAAAGAGAGGCAGGGGATGTGTAAGATCTCATAAATGTTGGGAGAGTTGACAACATTAAACAAGTGTGTTAATGGTGGGGGTTAGGGGAGTTGTTTGGGGAGGTTAAAGAGGGTTAAGGGAAATGAATGTTTGGGGATCGTGTGGGCCCGACATCTCATTTATCCACATATGGGAGGTTGAGTGGTTGTGGGCCCCACCAACAACTTCCCATGGGAGGATTTAACTTTCAAAGATATAAAGTAAAATTGTTCTAACAATTTTATTTATTTTAAACTAAGTCACCAAAAAATAAATCTAAACTCTTAAAAAACGAAACTGTGGTAAAGGTATCCTTATGAAATTATCGGCACTGTGAGTTCATCGGTGCCATCAAAATTGAATTCTGAGCACCGGTTCAAATGATAGAAAAACCCACTCGTTCCTTCACTGAACTTACCCAAGCTAAACTTTGGAAATTGATTCCAGGCACACCGGGCCTCGAAATCATGTTCCGTCAGAAGCCACAAACTCGTAAAATTCCAAACAAATTAAGAAAAAAAATTCGTTTTAATTTTCAGGTCTTCACACGTGGTCCACACTGATTCTACCAATAAATTCAATAAATATCTATAAAAGCATTTATTTGGATCTATAGGGTGGAAAAAAGACCTTGATCAATCACCATAATCAAGAAATAATACCACCATACTGCCTATTATTTTTTGAACAATGGTATTTTTGGAAATGGTGTGAATGATCGAAAAAATACCTAGATCATCATGGAAGGAGGATCTTCGCTTATGTGAAAACCATAGTCCCATATAAACAATAAAAATTGGATGCCATCAACTTTCTGCACACACTTTCTTCAAGAAGTAGAAAGGTCATCTACTACCAAAAATTTATGAGTTAATGGAAAGGGTCCATCTAGCCAAGATTTATATGCTTTATCAATAACCAAGTTATGTTAATGAGTCTAAAAATTTCACATACTAATGGGCACCCATGACCGAATCTATTAACCATGATGTAACTATGGAGTTATGCTGCATCAAAGAATTCCATGAGAGATTGACAATTCTTCAGGGGGACATGGTGCATCACTAGAACAATTGGGCTCAAATAGATGTTAGAAAAATTATGGAGTGAGGTAGTGATACAAAAAAGAATTATGGGTGACATGTGAAATAAATAGGGACTTATGAAAGCCTCATCATATATGAAAGAAGGAGGTCAGAAAATGCATCCATTATATCCCATTATGCCATGTATACGAACTCCATTCGATAGCTAGAGATACACAAAACCTCCTGTATAAATATATATTAATATAGAAATATAATTCTAGAAAACATTTATATTCTCATCTTTGAATATAAATTACGAAATTATGAAATATTTATTATTTATATATGTATCCTGTTAATTCATAATTTGTCATTAAATTGAAATTGATATTAAAAATCATTTAAAAAGAAATTACATTTTTTAAATAAACTATTTGTGTATAAATAATGTTATTCCAAATAAATAAATAAATTTATTCACTATTGGATTATGATATTAAATAAAAAAATATATTATATATTCAATCAGGGTTTTTATTAGTAATATAATTTTTTTCAAGGAATAGAATTGGAATAAATCTAGTTTTATGATTAATATGTATTTTTCTAATAAAAAAAATTCATCTCATTTTTTGTACATGATTAATATTATATTTTTTATAGTTATAAGAATTCAATTTTTTAAATAGTATTCAATATTTTTTATTAGGGGATTAAAATTAAAAAACTAGTCACATTTAAAATCCCGGTATTATTAGTAAATGTCGTGTTGAAATTTATCACTTCGATAACAGGTAAATCATGTTAGACAAAGGAAACAAGTATTTTACTATCATTATATGTCTTCTTAATTCTTCTTTTATAAAGTAAATATTACGCTTTTATCCTTATTATAATTTTTAAGTGATGATAGACTTATAAAATTAAATATATAATATATAAAGAATAGATTAGTTCAAAATGTATCACCCTTACTTTTAAATTTATATTATGTGTTCACAAAGGGATTGTAGAAATTTGGGAATGGATATTATAGGTTATATTTTAAATAATGATATTGTCTTCATTATTGTACATTATTTATAGTACATTGTAATTATATAATAAAAAAATTATTTCAAAACACTAAAATATAATTTCATCAATTAATATTAAAAAATTATATAAATTTATGAATATTGAAACTAATATAATGTTTTATTATGATATTTTCCCATTAAATAAATAAATTATAATAAGATATTAGTGTCAATTAAATGTATTATATATGAATTACAACTTTTTTATATTTTTTTATCATAAAAAGAAATTAACAATATGAAAAATGATATTAAATATATTTTATTAAAATATTATATTATTATGTAATTTTAGATTCTTAAAAATAACTGAAGAGAAAAAGGTGTATAATGTATTTTTTAAAAATCATAAACATTCCTTTTATGAAAAAATATTAAATTTTTTTGAAAATTATTACCCTTTACATATAAACAATGGTTTACCATTATTAATGTAAAGATATGTTAACTTAGGAATAAATAAAAAATATTTCATAAAAACCAAACATTAAAATTAAACATTTACTGGAATAAGTGATTTTATTTAATTCCTAACATATGTTCCCATTTAAATATATATTGATAAACACTAATATATAATAAATTATTTATATTTTAAAATTTTATGAAATTCAATGTGTACGCCTCACCACACATATAAAAGGGAACCCTGCAATTCTCTTCTCAACACCACATTAAGAATTATATGTCGAGAAACCCTCGAAAATATTTATTTTGAGTTTAAATATCAACAGTTGATAGATCCTGGTCATCCAAAAATACCATCCCTATAATCATTTAAATACTATTGGAAGATGTTCTATCAAATAAGAGGTAATGTCCTTAACAAATCACCTTATTTTAATATCAATTTTTACATAAAATAGATATGTTTTATTTATCAGAAAATAAAAAATTGTGTATCCTTAATAGACCTTATTTTCATTATGATTATCAACCCACCATTATCCACCAACATTCCCAATGAATGGGATGTGAATGTATCATTTGTGCATGCGTACTACATACTATCTCCACGAAGCGATGCAATTTGTATTTCATCACCTTATATTATTGATGGGTATATATTGACACCCATAATATGAGGACCACAAGGTCATGTATTTAATAAATACAGGATGTATGGGTGTTATTATCTAATCAAAACAATGGAAGAAGTATCATGAAGTCCTAATAGTGGAATCAGGTGGATCTCATAACCTGCAATAGGTCATTTAAAAGCATGAGGCATGGAAGGTCATGCGAATGAAGCATGCACTACACGAAATCTATTTTTGATCATGTGAATACACTATAGAATTTCACTATAATCACATGAATCCCCTGAGTCAATTCTTAGATCTATTTCAAAGAATTAAGATAAACACAAATGATCATGTTGTTTCATGAAGACAAGATACTCCAATAACGACTCCCCTCAATTGGAAGATTTTGGATAGTCACTAAGAAACTCATATATTATAATTTTAGTATAATATAAAATGACCATTTGAGGATGACTCGCATTGATTTTCATGTGATTAGTTTATGTGATTATCATGACCCCACAAATCACCCATGATATATGTTGACATTGTCATGTAAGAACTAGTTACTGTGTAACATTCATTATACAAAGTACCTCAAACACATCCCCTAAATAATTTAACACCACTTAATATATAAATATAGGATGATAGGTCATCTATATAAATTACCACACATCATCATAAGATGTAGTTGTGATCAAGCGACACAATGCTAACAAGTAGTGCGACTTTCTATGGCAATAATTGCATGCCTTCAAGAGATCCCATAATAATCATATGTTTTATTGACACAAAAACAAAATTAAAAAAATAAAGAGACTATTCATGATTACACATTAATTCCATTTTGGAGCCCTATGTTTCATAATACCTGAATACAGATTCCCAATTTCCCATGGTTGAGCAACATGTAAAATAAGGTATAAAATGAAATAAAAAAATGTGTACGGCTCTACTAAAGGGAAAATATGTTGATTATCATTATAAGGGGTTATTTGATATATGAAATATTTATTATTCCTGTGAAGACTCATTGTAGAGATCCCGTGATATCATGAAATGACTTCAATAAGCTATTACAATCCTATGAAATGCCTTGGACATGTCGTATTTGCCATACAGTGGAAACTTGAAAATTCTTCTTAAATCACATGGATTCCTTCCCACATGTGTCTGATATCACAACTACTACTATACTTGTAATTGTGATCATTCAAAATCCAATTGACATGTAAACACGATCATAAAATACCCCTCTAATTATCCATGATTCAAATAAATATGGTGATGAAATAGTGTTCTCACATCCATTGATTGTCATAAAATGTCTTAAATGGTCCTTATAAATATCATTTGAAGTGAAAGATAGAAAAATCAATCCACCTACTCTATATCATATATTTGAGATACAAAATATGATTGGAATCATATTACCATTATGGGAATTCCAATAAAATATTACCACATGGCAAAATAAAAAATAAAAATTATAATTACACATGTGATGAAGACAACACCCATGAATGTGTAGAAGATTGGACATCTATATGTGAGAAGAAATGTGATATCATGATTATTATCCTAGGTAAAATATATGGAATGGCCTAACATATCAGACTCCATGAATACATTTTTCAGATGATCACATTGTTAATAGTGAAATGTGCATCCATTGAACTATCTAGATTATATGAATGGTTTTTGTATATATTCATTAGAATTGAAAACCTCAATAAGATAATGGTTTAAAAACATTAAGTCATATATGCAATAAAGAATGAAAATAAATAATTCTTATGGGATGAATGATTTGATAAAGATCATTTGTAAGACTCATGTGCTTCACTTGACCTATCTAGATCGTACGAGATCACATAGATATGTCACTCATGTCTTGTGAAGTAGTTTAGAAATGTCTACAATGACATGTAAATCCTTCATACATGTCAGAAACATATTAATAGGTCCACCAGACATAGAACCTATGTCATGCACCACCTTCTAAAGATGATATAAAATTCATGTGATAACGTTTTAACATAGTATCTAGATAATGAGACATCCACTAGATATGTCATCCTGGTAATGTGATGTCCTCCAAACATATCATCTCGATCATGTGATGTCCTCTAGAAAAGTAAATTTAATCACGTGATTGTATTTGGAAAAGTCATCCAGGACAATATTATATTTCCATAAATCTTATAAAATGTTCAGTAGACACCTAAGACATGATGGATAGACAATCCAGTCATGTTAGGGAGACACCCTGGGACATGATTACATTTTACAATCGATATATTTATTTATACAGACTACTAATCTTTGGTAACTATAATAAAAATCAAAAAAAGTTATGTTTGTGTTAATCCCATTGCTCGAGCTCCAATGGGAATCTACACTTATATATTTTCTTCCCTAACTCAGTTGATCTGAACCATGGTATCCAAAAAACCTCACAGATTTATCATTGATCCTCATCCATTATCTTGTTGAGATAATAATCAAACTATGAGGAATCTATTTCCTATCATAAATATGATACATTGATTGTCTTCCAAAGGCCCATGATCAGTATGAAACACCACATAAAATCTTTTACAGCGCATAATTCCTATACCCATATAAATTGAGACTGACCACATTGTATCCATTGATTATCATAGTAATAATTGATTACATGGGATTTGGTATATATAGTGACAATATCATTCATATAAAAATCATTTCCCTCTAAAGGGTACCCTTAATGTGAAGACTAATTAAATGGATTGTTATGACGTCACCCATAAAAGGCCATCTATCTTAGTTTTTGCCATAGAGACTTGATCAAGAGTTGAAGAGTCAGATACCTATTATTAATGGATATGTTTGATGCATTAGAAAGTCCCATTCTCTATATCTAGATACAAATATCCCTTTTATATGTCCACACACATTATTTTAAACTATGTGGTTTAAAATAAATAGATTTTTTTATTGATGTTATAAACCGAATACAGAATAAGTCACAAAATTTCTGAATATAATCATTGTATTATCAATCAACAACATAGAGAGTAGTAAACTCCCTATATCGTGGTTATATGGATTAAAAATATATTCAGCAAACCATTTACGGTAAATAACAGGAAATATATGAATAACTTTAGATATATACATATGTCCCAAATGATTGAACCCCATTTATATATTTAAGGGTCCAACACCTATTCCTTTTGTTAATATATAAAATTATGTATAAATATTCGGAAGATAATCATAATTATATAATAAATATGTAAGAGAGTATTGGAATAGAAAATAATTCCCCCCAAAAAGGTGTTATGATCCTTAAATCACAACCTGTAAACCAATGTTATTACTTAATAATTTTGAGTTTGAATCCAAAAATCATTTCATGCCTTTGGATAGTTTTTTACATCTTCGATGAAGGATCTATTACCCATTTTAAAAATGAACATGGTGAACATTGAATTTTTGATTTTTTCAGCCATAAATGAACCCCAAAAATCAAACCTCGGGATCGAAAAAAATAACATACCCAGTGTGATGGCTTGTAATTATAGAATAATGGGATCAATATATGAAATAGGCACATTGTATCCAAAACATAAGACACCAACAATTTTTTGAGAGAAAGTAAAATGTTTTACCAGACATGAACCATTAAAATAATTTGAATGATTGGTTTATCATGAAACTATATATTTTTACGTCATCTACTATGAAATTGGAAATCATAATCCCCATGTAAAATCCTACACATTCATTGTACAATATAATAAATATAATCTCATTGTGAGAATTCTACAAGAGTATAATAGAGGAAAAATGAATAAAAAAGGAATAATAAGTCTGCATTTCATGTATGATTTGGAATTTTCCAAAATTATGAAAATGCACATATTGGAGAAATTGTTCCTTGTTTTCCATGTGACACTAGATTATCAATTACAAATGACACTTTGACCTGTAACCATGTCCTCATTTATAGAGTGTTTTAGAACATCATCTATGTATAAAACCATGATGTTTGTAGAATGTCCTTTCCCACCTAACACAAATAGCATCAGATGGATAACTAAATGGTTTTTAAATTCCATCATCATGGTATGGTGCTGATCCTTGAGGCTGCTTTCAAGGGTTTCTAGATGTTAATGTTGATGATTCCTCCTCCTTCATGGAATGATATAGTTAAATCAGTGGTTCTCATTTCCATTACAAATTAATATAAAAAATAATCTCAAACTAAAAAATATATAACCTTATGTATCTACGAAGCGTGGATCAAAGACTACACCCCAACCCAAAGATAAATGATCCCCAAATCCTTATTAGGTATTTGTATCCAAGAATGGAGAAATTAGGAATCATTATACTATAACACATCCCAAGAACAATAGATCTCCTCACACAGTGTTTCATGTAATGTAATAGCTTCCTATGAAATTATTGAACTAGGTAATGAACATTTTAGTTTGTTAATAAACTGATACTCCCCCACATTTAATATTTAAATAAATCATGAACATATGGATAGTTCTTCTAATATATTATTAAGATGGTACCATAAAAATGATAATTCATTTCAAACAAGGATGTTGATGTCTTGACTTACACAAAAACCTATGTTAGACAATGTCTCTAATAACTGTCTTTAATTTTCACCAATTTAATACATGTTAAAAATAATTCCATCTCAAATGGGTTTCTAGAACTTATGAAATAATATATGTCCATGACTGATCACATCCAATAGACGATGGGGAATATATACCACTACCTCCACCCCATGGTTCATCAAATCCTAAGTGGATTTTGTATATATAATCGTTATCTAAAAACCAACCCCATACAAGTGGGATCGGAACATATTTATCATGATCATTATCATTAGGTTGATCACTCCCCACGAATGTCCTAGAGAAATAAATGATAGTTCCAGATCAACCCTAGTCCACATTGATCAGAGAATATATCTTTTCTTTTTCCTTTATTTTTCAATCTATTATGAAATAAGAATCATGAAATCATTAACAAACATAAACTCAAGATCCAAATCCATCCCCTAATAGACCGAAACATTTAGGGATGTGTGAATTTTTTTCACTATAAATGAATCAAAAGGAATAGATATTTACCATATTGGGAGATAAATATTGAAAATTAATATCAATTTGTTCCTCCCTCCATAAGGAAACCCTTTTATATCTATATGATATTTGGAAAACATGACAAGAAACTCAAAAAAATTCACTATTCATAGACTGATATGGGTAGAGTTCACATTGAATGCAATAAAAAATAATGGTTTTTTAACCAAAACTGTTAAATATAGACATTTGTCATAAAAAATAACATGAAGAAATTATATGTGATGTGGAATTAACAAATAGAATGGAGAGTAATAGGATAGCTAACATTTCTAGATAGAACTCATTTATTTTCATCATCATAAATATAAATAATTATATTGATTAATATTTGAACATAGATGGTTGAAATAGACATAACACACCTTAGTAAAAGAGTGATATAGATGAAAAAAATAATGATTCACATGCATTTAATCAACGAAGGAGCAAGAAAATAATACCTATGTATAATAATCATCCCCCTCAACAGATGAACACCATAATGTTTTTAGGGAATGACATGGTTATAACACACCTTCCACCCAGAAAATCCAAAATTCCTTCCAAAGAGGATCAATTGGAAATGCATAAGAATGAAATGAAAAATCATATACAACACAATATGGAGTTACTCAGGGGAATCATACTGACAAGGTATCATATTTTGTTAGATTTGATTATTCCTCGGCCCACACATCATGAAAATATGATCCACCGTAAATTTTGGAATTTATTCATTGTGATGGATTTTGACCTAAGAATCCAAAACATATAATTGTGGATGTATATGAAAATCGAGACTTCCCAACATTAAGGAAACAAACTCTCTAATAGAAAGGAAATAATCAAGTAAAATAATAGACTGTAATCAACTATTGATGAAAGCATCTCCACCTCATTAAGAATTTACCACTCCTTATAAACAAGACATAGGCTTTATAGTGATACCTATAGAACTATTTATCAAATTTTAATACACGGATTCTCGAATGGTTCTCATGGAAAAATGGAATTTATGTGCACATCATAAAAATAAGTTATTACTCAAAGAGTTTGACACAAACTTTCTGCAACACAATTTTTTTTAATTTGATAGTCTCTACCATTGACATCGTAATATATAATGAACATCATCGAAATCACATCATGTATCGATGTTTCCTGATAAGTGACCCTCAATATCAGACAGAGGCAACCAAGGTGTGATGTCTTTAAAATTCCCTAAATGCACCGACATTTATTTTCTGCAACAACCTTATACAAGATTTTTATGGGATTGGAATATTATAATCATCAATTAATTTATTAGTTTATCACTATACAAATGAAAAAAATATAGTTGACCTTACTAAATTTAAGAAACATGAAAACCAGAGTATTTAAGACATCATACTCGGATGGAATATGTGAAACTATTCACTAAACATTTCCCTGTTGTAATTGAAATTTCGAAACCACTATGATGAAAATCATTGATATGGGCTGAAAATACCGTTGGTCCTGATGGAGTATCAATTTCAATTACATGAATTTCATGAAATGGTAAAATGCCTTTATGAATCCATTAATCATACATGATGTAAGTCTCATACCATGTCTTAAACATGGGAGAAAATTCTTCGTATTCTAGAAACTACTATTATGACACAAAAAATGAGAAATAATTCTCATTCATGGATTGATGAATCACTTGTATCACCTGGTGCATCCAATTGAATGATATAAAAAAACTCATCCTTTAATAGATTCAAAATATGATCATGGTCACCCATTAATTGAGGAATTGATGAATAATGTTTACTCCTTCTAAGATCAGAATGTACCATGTTATTTTGATGAATTTTTCAAAAATGGAATACCCAATATAATATAACCTAGTAAACCCAATAATGTGATCCTCAATGATCATCTGGACTAATTTTCCATTCCACAGTATACAATGTCACTCCATCCATGATTTATTATTCTTTAATGACACACACTAAAGTAGGACTGATTCAAGAATGGTGATTTTTCAAAATTACTTGATTCTGGTGACTTGTGTACCCATAAAATAACTATAAAAAGGCTGAATAAAAAAAATATTATGGCCATATGTGGTTTGGTGTTGGATAATTTTATGACTTTAAATATAGATTAAAAATAAAATTCAACCCTAAAAGAACATATTTAAAATCCCATAATAATCCATTCACCTAGGGAGGGGACATTGTATATGCCTCCCATTGGTGCACGTAATCTTCATACATGAATAGTTACTGAATAAGAAGTGTTTTATTCAACATATAAACAATATCGAACTCTAGAGGATACATTTCGATCATCATTAAGAGAATGAAAACCGATCGAAAAATGGAATCCCAATTTTTGGAAGAGATTAAATTCATTTAATAAATTTATATAACATAACAAATACCTTATCCAATGAATAATATTTCTTAGAGTTTGATTCCATGATACATGACTAGAGATCTAGTGGCTGAAGGTGCAGGAGACAAAGGTGCATGGTACATCGCTTGTGTGGTCGAACCAATATCCCATTAAAATTCTAGATGGGGACCTATATAAAGTCAATACCCATAGGAATTCAGTCTGAAAAACCTAGATATGATATAAAGGTATCCCAGATACCTCTAATGGTTATCCAAGCCTCGTCTTCTTACACAAACACAGGATGGGTATGAAATTATGTGATCATCCTAGACAAATTGGATGGTCATTAAATCCTTTCATACTAATTTAAAATTCTACCTAAACCACTGAAATAAAACCAAACCCATTTATCAAAAATAACTCAGCTCCCAAGAAATGAAATTTGTAGAAAAACAACATCGGGAAGATCTAATTTTAGGAATAAAAGAATGAAATAATGAAATAGTATGATTTTGTCCCAGTAAAACTCTCAATCAATGATTCTCTATATAATTTTAGATATCCTATAGACAAATTGATCAAAACCATATAGATCCAAAAAGATTTCAAAGAAGTACATCCTACAGCAGAGTTCTATCGAGTGGAGTCTATAACTTCATAATTCCACATCACCATAGCATTCATAGAGTTGGAAGGGGGAGAATTTACCCTTTGAAATATGAGATCCCAATATTCTTTAGGGAAAAACGAAAATGTATACATATGATAGGATATTATTGAAATTTTTCTCAGTTCAACCTTGTCCGATTTTATACCATTCAATATTTGGGATATATTGTAGTGGATTTATCTCCAGGATACCAACCCATTCAAGGTTATGATATGAGAGAGAAAATTAAACTAGGGAAGATAATAATTAAATTTTCAATTTGGGGTTCTCTCATATAAAATTGAGTTCATGGTTTTCCTAAATGACTCCATATATGATATTCTTCATGAGATATGTTTCTTTCATAACCACGTTAGTGTACATTCATCATTAAACATGCTTTTTTAATTACCCATTGAATTCAAGTTCATAATATTGTAGTGTGATAGTTCTCCCTTTGTGCCCAACTATGTGGTCTATACTGAGAAGGGTTTATTGAAAAAGAAGGTCAAAAAAGTAATTGGGGGAAATAATGTTCAGTTTTAGAACCCCATGACTTATGAAGCACCCTTGTGAGTCCCTAGAGTATACATGATAGTGATTGAGTTGTATGTAGACACATTAATCAGGAAGTTTAATTAAGGAATGATTCTCAAGCTACTTATGTCCCTAGTGACATTGTGAATGAAAATAATTATCTCTAAAATATGTTAAAAGTGACTCTGTTTATTTGGTTGGATAATTTTACATCCAATGGAATATCTCATACTAACAATACATAATGATGACCCAAATTACCAATAATTAATAAAAATTATTCCACACGTTTGTTGGTGGAATAATAAGTGGATTACCTAAGGAACACCCATCACACATTTGAAAAATTAATCTCCAAAATAATGAATGAGTTCAGGTAAGTTAATGTAGGAATATAATAAAACTCATTCACTATGTCTATTATTTCCAACATGCCACATGAGGAGCAGGTGATGCACATTTAATTTGCAACGGAACATTGATATTTTTTCACTTGTAATTAAACTGAAATTCCAAAGGTGATCTCCAATGTGTCTACACAACCCATTGGGTTACATGATGACCACATGGGCTTCAAACAATAACTAATTATGTTCTAAACCAACCATATTACTGATATAGATTTAGAAACTGAAAAATTGATCAAAATAATCGCTGTCATCGATTTTGACTAACCATGATAACTTGTTAACATCATCCGTGTAAATAAAATTACAAATATGATTAGGGTTTCCATAAATTTTAGATACATTATTTGATATGTTCGAAAGAAATATTTCACATTAGTGATCATAGATCAATTAATTGATGAAACAATTTTCTTCCATGATATTTCCTACAATGGATAGGTATTTGTGTTAAAATAAAATAATTATTTCCCACAAATATGAGAAATATTCCACCTCATGAGTTCCATAGGGAATAGTTTAATATTAGATCATTCCATTTGGATTGAATAATGTTGTAGCTACAAACCAACATTGATAACATAATATATTTAACCCCTTTTGGGATGAATAGAATAATGTTATGTTGATTTCCTAATGTTCATGTATCAATACTTATTTGATCACCTCATAGATCATTAATAAATATTCAACATGTTTTGGAAGTATAGATTTAAGATATGTCCATTTAATTATTCTTTAAGGGCATTATATGAGATATTCCTTGTCATTTTGGTAAACCACAATGGAATCTAGGTGGACCAAAAAAATGAATAGTGATATCTTATAAATAAAACTCCCTTGAAATATTATAGAACTATATGGGATCTATGGAAACCTATCTTACATTTATTATTTCATAGATAACCTAGATGGAAAATCACCCACACCAAATTTATGTAGAAGGGATTCCTATTAAATTGGATGAAGAATTTTAAGAATCCAATGAGGGTCTTAACTAGAAAATACTACGACCACCAATCTGGATGCCATCAATTGTAGAAGAGTAACTTATCTTATATGTGTTTGCTTTCTTGAATTATCACCAGGTGCATATCCCACAAAATTACACGAGGTGGGGAATGATAATTGTCTTTACTAACCTAGTCGAATGAATCTAAAAACTACATCCTGATATTCAGATATTGATAAGAACTACCATGTGATCACATTTAAGGGAAAAGGATAATTCACTAGATGTAGTACTGTTATTTCCACTTGGTCTCTCACATTGAAATTCTAAATTACATCATTTTTCATTCTATATGGACTTGGTGTTTGGACCTATGGGTAGTTATTCTACAAAAATATGAAATATAGATTATTTCATAGAAGAAATAGAAATACTAAGCCCATTATAATTTCAATAAAACATGTTCTAAAATAAAAAATACTCATATGAAATATAAAACATAATAATAAGACAAATTCTATGAACATTAAACTACATGAACAATAATGATTTGTTCTGCTGATTCCTCCTGATGTTTGATCGGTATGGTATTGGGAAGAATAAAGATCAATCCAATTCATTATGGATTTTATTTATTTCTCATGAATAATTTTTTTTCTCTTATGGCTTCTCATTGTACGAATGGTAAAATACTAATGAGTATGTATACTAAACACAATTTTTTTTCTTGGAAGTGGCAATATAGATGAAGATATCCAACCTTAAAATCAAATGTATTTTAAAACTATTTATGAAATAGACCAATGGAAAAAGTTTCATAAAATGGAATAATTGGCCCCTCTTATCAGCTATATCATAGGACTAATTTTGGTATATCCTTTTGATGTGATGTAACATCACAAACATTAACCATAGCAAATCCCATTTTGATGCACTAGACAATATATAAATATTTGTAGGAGACCCTAATAATTTATAAGTGGTCAATTACATCATAAATCTAACGATGACATCATTGATTATTATTTGTTAAATTGAAGAAAGAAATTAGATAAATAGTACCATTGATCATGAAAACCAACATATATCCCTAGATTTATAGATCCCATCATTGATTCACCCCAAAATGGGACTCTCTAGATAGACCAATATGGAAGGGAATAGACATGGCACTGAGTAGTGAATGTTACCCTCTAGGATAGACATAATGATAAAAACATACCATTATAAATGAAGAATTAATATAATCATCTAAAGATGAAAATAAAAAAGGAAGGAACATTCCATTAGGGAAGAATTCATTGCATGACCATGTTGTGAACACCATTCTTGTACTAGACCATCTTTAAAAATTCTAGATTCTTGGTTACTTTATGAGAACAAAGATACCCGACTACATGGAATTACCCATGAAATATTAGGGATTTTAGGCTCATTAAATATTCATCCATTACTCCCAATAATCTCTACAGACAACTACTTATTCATAGACATGTTTTGTGTAGGGAATTGATGTGTTGGGGGCATAACCCCTTACAATAGATAAGAAAATTATGTACATACTTATTCCTATGGAATTCATTTACATATGGGTCTTGGAATTACGCCACCAGGGTGATGGGGTGATTAATATCATTAACACCCGAAATTCTAACATCATCCCAAGTTTTGTTGTACCTCAAACGATATTGATGTACAATTTCAATAATTTCTATTCTACGATGGTAAGGATATTGTACTAGGTTTTCATCATCGAGTCCAACAGTTCTTCATGCTATTTGGAACTGGAAAATTTATTGATGGATTTTATTAATAATCTATTTCAATTTCACATTATAATATGGTAGGAAAAAATATTTCTTTTCCAGACAAGATCCCCCTTACAGTATGGGTATATCATGCCACTTTACACACTTCTATACAAGAATATAAATATTGATTTCTTTATAGAAACATGGTAGTTTGTCTTTTAGATTCCTAGTATCTCTCACATTGAATCTAAATCTATAGAAGAAAAAATATTATGACATCCCATAAAAGGAACTGGATGATTTTGAATGGATTGATGAGAAATGGTTGAGTACACCATATGACCTCGAAGTCTGTGAGAAACGGATCATATGATCATTCAATATGATGGCTCAACATGATTGGATATATCCAAGGGAACCGACATTGACTCCTATAAACCCAATGATAAAAGGAAATAAACATCCAATTTTGTATCCCAATTGGAATGTTCCTTACATCATTAACCAGATTTATTCTAATATTACTTATTCATTGGGAATAATAGATTTGGAGAACATATCACCATCTAGTAATGTGAGATTTATTAAAAAAATGTTATTTATATTAGTCATAAAATATATCTAAATCTCTAATTCTATATATTAAACTTCAGGGAAATAATTTTTCTCACAAGAAGCTAATCTACACGAGTATTCTTAAAAATATGACCATATACAACAAGAAAATATTCATCCTTTCCACATGATATTAAAATGTACTGAGAACATCACATCAAAAATGACTTTCAACTCATGATAAATATAATGATTCATGACATGAGAATCTAAGATTCTTGAAATCATTTCACAACCCTTGTAATCGAAAATAGATATCACTATTTCATTCTAGTGACACATAAGTATATTGTCATTCCAACTACAGAAATATTTGTCTTACATGAAGTCATTATATATGATTGTGATCCTAGAATCAACATCAAAGAGCTCAAAACATTATGGTATTCTTAGTCATAACCATCATGATATTCCCACATCATTACTCTCGGCATGAGAACCTTGAGTCATGATTTATAAAATTTTTATCCAGTAATCAAGGGGATGTTGAAGTACTCTTTACCATGGATATCTTAATTTTGTTTTAATTTAACATCCCCCTCATACAGGTTCTAAATCCACTATGCAATTGAACATATCAAACATTGGTAAATTTTGTACAACCTTATTTGATTTTATAAATTAAAAAAAACAAAAACTACTGTGGGAAAATAAATAAAAAATTTAACCTTGAAAACCTGCATATGGAGGCCTAGGAAGAATTCAAGTCATTTATATATAAAAACCTCATCTATTGAATTTTTAAAAAATTTAATGTATAAAAAATCAGGGAATAAAAAATATATGTCTTATTTTGTGGCCCTAGTAAATGTTGATTCACTCTAGCTAGACCCCCCAGATATAGGAAAACTATCTAATATTGATCTACAACATCTCTTCACTATGATGAATTGGTCACTAGGAGGTCACAAAACATTTTGAGTGATTATACCAATCATTAATATCATAATATATAGAAATCTTCTTCATTAAATTAATGTCTGAGATAACACAACAAAATCATTGAGTTTATATTCTTCTATTGTATTCTCATGTAACTTTTACATCCTTGCTATATGTTCTTCCCACATGAAAAGTGGTATTAGGAACAAATTCATTAAAATATTAAATTGGTTCCCATGAAGGACCCCCTTTAATCCCATAGTAATTTTTCTATCCATGTGCATCATTATAGTCTCCCTCCAACAACAATGGTTCACCTATACCCAATAGTTCTGACCTCTACTAAATAGAGATATTCATATACCATGATTTAGAATCCCCAGAACAATATCATTGAAGTTGATATGAAATCCTTGAAGTTACATTACTATTTTTGTTCCATTAATTATTTAAATAGTGAAACACACTATTCATGAAATTGTTTATGTCCCACACCATGTGAATCTTAGGAACATAGAATATGTGGGTAGCTTCCTAACCAACTACTAAACTAGTATAATGATCAAGAACCCACCTAAATAGTTTTTCCACTATCTGCCATTTTATATTCCTGACATCTGAGACCTCAAAAATATATCAAGGAACTTGGAAGATAGTGGGTACACATCCACATTACCATGCATGTAATACTTATGGTCTCATGCGTAAGTGATTATAATCAACCAAACCAAAGAATATACTCCAAACATTAATGGAATTCTAATCCTCATACACCATAGAGATTATGTGAATGAAATCAGTCCACAGTGTGTTTTTAGGTCACCCCTAGAATGTATTCCCTATTAAATATTCATTAGTTAAAACTCTTATACATGTATATTACTGGAACAATAATCCAACTATCCATGTGGACTTATCTTTTAAAATATTTTACCAACAACCAATATAGTATTTGTGAATCCTCTTAAATCATTAATTGGTGTGAGTAAACCTTTACCATTCCATGAATTTAATCCATATGGGCTCAAGTATATGTTCTTATTATTTTCAACCAAGATATATACCCTCTATGATGGATAAGAACTCCAATCCACATAGGAACATGATAAACTGCAATAGAACTCAACACTTTACGTTATTTTTGGTCATCCCAAACATTTCAACCCAATTCCATATTCAGAAATCATTTCCTGAAAGAAACAAATTAAAATAAATATAATTTTACTTCCGTACAACAATACAATAATTCAAAATAATGAAGATGTTCCACAATGATGTTAAACCGAACAAAATACATTCTTACCTCAATGTATTAAACATCCTCGAAAGCATTACATATTGAAAATAATATTAATAGTAGTATATGGTCAATTATAAAATACCATATTCTATAAAACTAATCCATATGACCTAAAAGACATTAAACTAATGCATAACAAATGTCTAATTAACATGGTCTTAAAATGGAAAACATAAGGAGAAACACTTTCCATAAGTTTGAAAACCTATTAAGACTGTCCTAAAAAATTTCAATATGTTCTCTCTAAAATTAATTTTTTATAAACATTATAATATTGATAACTCGAAAAATTGACAAATCCCAGAAATATTAAAATTCATATCCTATATACTCTCCAAATATCCCCTAAAAACAATAATATTAGTATTCAGACAACAACAAAATATGATTGGTGGAATTTTCTATATTAACAAAAGATCGGTGGTTGTGTCAATGGAACGTTGATGTGTCATTCACTACACATCATCCACTAGCACCATTTGATAAAGAGTCTCAGTAATAAATTATTACATTACATCTCCTTTATAACTCTTATATAATAATGGAAATGACATCATTATATTGTATCTAGCATCAAATACACATGCTCATCATTTTTTTGTATGTATTACATCAATAGATATATATGAGCATGTTTTTCAGAGACAATGTGAGATATCTATTCCAGAATTATTTACCAATTCCATATTTTTTGGGCAATAGAATCTTCAATGTCAAAACATTTAAGTCGTTGTCACTATTAATTAGATGTGGTAGGGTTAGGTTGATTTACATAATTGTATAATATAATGGATAATGTTCAGAGACACATGCCCTTAGATCAATAATGACCTTCTGATGATATACCTATTTCCATGAAATGTCTCCAAGGGTGTCTCAATGATCATGATATGGATCGTATTCCATATTTCCATGCATCATTATTATTATTATACAACAATTGAATATGTTAAATAAGAAGAAGTATTATTTATTGAGTATAATGAAAATTTTTTAGGATGATGTAATGAAAAAGGAAGAGGTGAATTGTCATTTGGTATTATATAAAATTATTCATTATTTTTTGGTGATATTTATTTCGTAACTTTCATAAGAAATTTTTTTCCTACTAATGGAATGATGATCACTAGGAGGAGGATGCTTCCTCGAAAGCTATCCCAATACATGGATTAACTACATTTTTATAAGTAATAGATTATGAGAAGAACATGACATGTAATCCAAACATGGACATATATTTAAAAAACCTAGGTATGCTTCTAGACAAGCCGGGTAGGAGTCATAAATTATGGACCTTGTGGTGATTACATGAAGAAGAAGAATCCAATCATTTTAGTCTTCAAGCACCAAGATAATCAAAAATTGGCAGATAAATATAGTATGTCGATATCCCCATAAAACTACTAAAGGGAGATTAGAAAAAAATGAATGGAAAAGAATTAGGGAGAGAAATTATTAGAGGAATACGGTTCCTAAATATTCATCCAATCAAAATAGCATACAAGTACCTAAAATTAAAGAGAGATTTTATGTGACCATTCATTAAGAGAGCTAGTGCTTTTATATAAAATATTCCTGGTGAGTGTGGGATTTGGAATCAGGTTGAAATGATTAGGATACATCCGCATGTCATTGATATCATCAGGGACTAGTAATATTGCCTCAACCTATGAAAAAATCAACACACTACGATGAAATTAATGATCTTGTATCCGATTAGTGTTATAGTAATTTTAATTGTAGAAATGACATCATATACATAAAAATTATATATTTATTTGGAAACAAATCCTCTATGTGTTTTTATTTGTTTTATATGGACGAGGAACTAATACAATAGTTAAAGAGTCAGTGAAACTTGTTTAAGAGGCCACCCCTTTTCTATTTGATCTTTCAACGTGAGTATGCCAACTCTGATTACCATGCCTTCATCCAAGTAAAGTGAAATACATTTGTTCAAAAAACTAGAAAAATTACCTACAATCAAAATACGCTGGGATACCCATAATCACACCTAGTATACCCATGCCATATTCTCTACATCCTTAAGTATTTACCAATATGAGCTTATGTAATCACAAAACTATCAAGAAGGGCACTATTTACGGTTTAGAAAGGATGGATGAGTTCCATAATAGAGGAAAATATTTTTATCTAGTTCATAAAGGATATTATACACTATTGACAAATCTATTTAAATTTTCCTTCATATTGGCAGTATTGTCCCATTATAATGTTAGTGTGTGTGTGTGTTCATCCACAATATCTTTGATAGGAAGGAAATAATCAATCATTTCTCTATGATGAGATAACCCTCTTAGATCAAAATTTTCCCAGAGGATGATCCCTAACACATAATGGGATAGTTAAAATAATTATTAGTATGGAAAAAAAATTTAATAATCTCTATGAAATGTTTCCTGTGACTAATAAAATTGATTTGGGAAATTCTTGTTGAATATTAATGATTAATTGAATGTGTGTATTTTGATAATTTTGAACAACACATCCTAACAATGAAATGGAACATGAATTCATCTTCGAATTTACTTCTTAGTTAAATGTTCCAATAAATTCTCCTGCAATTTCATGAAATATTAAAGTACAAGTTAATTTCCAGTTAATAAATTTGAGAAATGTTATGAGAGGATGGATTTTATTCATCTGTACCTAGATGGTATTTCTATAACATTTGATATAATACCTGATGTTTTGGGACCACTAAATGACCATCATAGATATTTCTATTTGAATTCAGTAATTAGAGGATGAAATACATCCTGATGTAACATTTTAATAAGGTGAACGAATTACAACATCATCCAATAGACCACCTATTTACAATGTATGTCGGCGTTAAAGTGTATACCTATATGATTCACATGGTAGATGCTCCATCAATGATTCAGTTTTAGAGAATACGTAAAATGAAGAGTTTTAATTTCAATTCCTAGAAACAATCCCCTATATCTCATCATGGATGATTAATTTTCAAAATTAGAGTTAATATTTATGGAAAAAACATTTCAGATGAATGAATAAATTGTATGAAAATTAGTTCAAGAATTTAATAGTATTATGAGAATCATAGGACCTACGAATAAAATCATGAATTGCATAACCTGATATGGATCTAAAAAATTACAAGACACATAGATCATATAATGAAAATCATAACCCAATGATAATCATGTTTTGACAGGATATTTTATATGACTTGAATGTTTGTGACACTGAAGTGGCCATGTGAATAACATAATGAACAAGGTTTCATGAAATCAATCCAACAAATCATGTCAAGCCCTCAACAGAGCCTAAGGCCTCAGGACATGGGTCAAGGATCAATAAATATATGAAAATTTATATTTGACGCATTTTATAAGGCCCTGATTCAAAGTAGTTATGTGGGGATATTATACAAAAAATAACCACAAAATCAAATTTTGATTGGTTCTTGTAGAGAGGTCTTGTGAAGTGGAACATAAGGCGATGTCCAATAATGAATTATCGTGACATTACAAATCTCAAGAGATCTGGGGTTTTATGTCACCATTATGAAGAGTTACCCAAATTTACCCCGATTTATAGAACGTTCCAATGAATACCAATTTTCACATGTAAGGAAAAAATTAATTCCAATAGTTCATCTATCGTATCCTATAAAAAGGTACAAAGTGCTCAATTTTCCTTATGTGGAAAAAATAATTTGGTTTGTCTAATATCTACCTAATACCATTAATATAATCCCTCTACACATTATTGATGTATTATTTGAGCTACAACACCCTCCTTATGCATGTTTAGGTGTTCTCCAATGGTGATTAACCAATAAATAGGTATTGTTTTTATTTAAGAAGTTCTATTTTATTTCTTATTTTTCATCTTTCAAAAATCATTTAAAAAGATGATATAATAAATAGAGTATCCTAAATATAAAAATATGTTATTATTTTAATATTATCACCTAAATAAATCTCCAAATTAATCAAATGGTCAATAAGAAATTCATTTTTGTGTACGACAAACTACTGTATCTCGAATCGATATAGTATGTTTTTTATTACCGTCTCTCATGACAAGATATAATTATATAATAAGTATTTATATATAATTTAAACTAAATACTTTTCATTATAAGAGAATAATATATCAATTACATTCTTATAATCCATTTACATAAAAAATTTAATGTCGTTTGTGCGTACGTTTGACCTACCACCTCAACGAAGCGATGAGAATATTTTTTATTAACCACATAAGATACATGATAATTATAAGTATGTTTAAATATTTATTATGATTATAATTATATTATGATCTTTTTTTAAAGGTAAAATAATATTTACCTTATTTCTATACTGAACAATGAAAAATTGAAATGGTACTCGTGCATATGTACGACTTTTTGCCTCTATGATTGTAATGTTTTTCATTTTTCATATCCATATTTAATGAATAAATTTAATGTTATAGTTGAAATAGAATATTAATAATAATTTTATGATTATTTTTATATGGAAGATGGACTTATTAACACATGAACAATTGACATCATTCCATGTTTATTTTTGACTCAAGTACGAAATATTTTCAAAATGACCGACATGAACATAAATAAATAAATAATTTTTTTAACATGAAACTAAATGATAAAAATGGAATAATAAACAATAAAAAAATTTCTTAAATTTATATAATTAACATATGTTTAGATTTAGGAAGATAAATATTGTATAAGATGAGTTAGAATTTAGGAAAAGGACATTGTCTCAATCTCCTTTCATTGAGGCATTTCATAATAATAAGAAGCTATATTCTATTATAATGTGTACATAGGGACAGAAATACATTTATTACATATATATTATTAGTACCAATGTCAGTTATATTTTATAAACATTTATTAATTTTGTGGATATTAATATTTAAATATTTGATGTGTTATGTGAAATCCTAGAGGCTTAAAATTTTAATTAAAAACATTTCTATTCAGGATATTAAAATAAGTATTTATTTAAATGGATATAATTGGATTATAAATGATATTATAAATCTATCATGGAGTTAAAATAATTTTATTTAATTGAATTTTTTTATATGAGTATTTTTGATTTCCTTACCAACTGTAAAAAAGTATGTTTTTATATGGAGACATCGACTTCTCAACCACCGTATCATTTATTTTATATTTGGAATCCCTTATTATCCATATTGAATTTTCAAATGAAAAGAAATATAAATTTTCATTTTTGGAATATTGGAATTTAAAATATGATCTTAAATGATTATATTATTTTTATATAATGTGTTTTTCACATTGGATTGGAATATTTTTATCAAAGGGGTTTTGTGATAGAAGTTTCATATTCATGAAATAGTACTTGACCAATATATGAAATGGTTGTGCCCAATATAGCTTATACGAAGGGATGATCCCCATTATAGCACATGAGTGATCATGACATAGCTTATAAAAATAGTTGATCTCCATTATATCTCACAGGAGTGCCTATTATATCTTATAATATTGGACGAGCACAATTATAGCTAACAGGTGAGCATAATATTTATTATACAAAGAGTGATCCCCACTATTAATCTCCAACTCATTAGGAAATAATGATATTGGAAATTAGCCATAAGGTTATTCCAATTGATATGACTTTTAATGTGTTCTATATATATGATGATCTGGGTCACCTAATGGAATTTTATTTATTGATACTGGTTTTAGTGTTTTTCTTTGATAAAAATTATGAAGTTAATTCATGTGGAAAAAAATTTATCCACCCAATGAACATTAAATGGGTTACCCGGATTTAACTACACTAAAGTTTAACATTCTTTTAATGTCCCTTTCAGATCTTCTTGTTCTCATCAATTGTTTTTAATTTTTTACATAGCATTTAAGGTGTAATAGAGTCGTGGATAATATCATGGAAATATTATAATGATTAAAAATGAAATAAAAATATGTTTCTTTTGAAAAAAATTGTTATGTACGATTCTTATTGAAGTATAGTACTCAAGGGGGTGGGTGACATGAGTATAAATAAAAATTTCTATTAAAATTTTGTTCATGGAAAATTTCCACCAATAAAAAATATAATATAAGTCAATTTATAGTTAATATATATGAGTCCTGAATGATAAATTAACATATGAATTGATGGATTAGTTCTCAGTTATATTAATAAAAATAGAAATATATCTTTTGAACCTATACTACTGGTTCAAAATATTTATAATCAAAAGATAAAATATCTGTCAGACATCAAATTAGTATTATAAAATATGTGAAAAAATCAAGTAAAATGAAAATGTAAAAACAAAATGGATATTAAAAAGAGGTCCAATCTCAATTAGAAACTCATTCCTTACCACTTGGTGATTAACTACCACAAAGTAGTTTAAATAGATAAATAGTTTGATCAATGCACTAGGTCGGGGTTCACAATTACACAAAAGGCTACCTCGGTCACACATGACCTATACAACTTTTATTCATGGGAAAAACAACAAGCATGTCACACACGACATCTTCCACTGTTCGGTGTGGGATAAAATTGGATAAAATTAGTTTGAGATTTAGGGAATGAAGTATGATTTAGTTATGAATAGGATTCAGTGTGTGTAGCATATAAATACCCGCACTTCACATAATGAATCTATGAATAAACATGAAAAATAAAATATGTATGACATGGGATTTATAAGGCTTAATGTGTCTTGAGATGTAGCTTTGGACTCTTAATAAGTATTCGGATTGATGTTTGAGTCATCTTCTGGATGTTGACATAAAACAAGGAGTTTTATTTTGGATTTCAGGTATAGGTTTGGTTGTGTTGGTATATTATTCTCATTTTTTGAGATATTTATGCGAGTGGTAAATTTAGTGTTCACCTTGATTGATATTTCATCATGTGTTATTATGATATCGAGTTCATAGTGGTTTCATGGGAGTTAATGTTCTTCAGTATATGTCTCATTGGCATGAACCACACGACTCCGCCTATTTTGTCTATAATCTTTCTTTTCTACATACTTGTTTTTTTTCAAGGGCTGACAGATAGCATGTACATTCCACATCGATAGGATCATCATACATCATACTCTCTACCAAAATTCATACAGACAACATTAATTAATGTTAGAAACATTTATTTGAATAAATATGACCATTATATATAAATTGCAATTAATGAATTAAAAATAGTTTTTTATAACTATCAGTGAGACATATGTATCAATGATTTAATTTCATTGTTCTATCAGCAATGGTTACTCTCTGTATCTGTGAGTAATTCTATTTATATCTCATTCTATCTATGACATGTTTAACAATGATTTTTTCATTTTTTAGTGAGATCGTTATACTATTAGTGAATCTTATTAATGGGAATTCCTTCATTATGTTACCATGACAGTTGAACCAATAATGACTTATTTCAACTGAAAATTAGTCTTTGCATCTGTCTCATCATGCAATGGTAGATCACTTGAAATAATAGTAAGTCGTCTATGTTGGTGTCATGTGCAGTAGTGAGTCTTTAGTATGTCAGTGTCATGTATAGTGGTGTGTCTTTATAATGGTGTCAACATACCATACATAGGATATTTTCTTGTATAACCTTTCTGAAAATGTGTCATATGTATAATGGTGATTCATCAGTTTGTCAGTGTCAGTGACTTATACATAGTCAATTTTATATGTTCTATCTGTCTTGCAATTTAAAAATTACATAAAATGTAAAAAATTGTACATACACATATATAATAAATTATAAGGTTGTTTAAATATAAACACACATAAATTGTAATATAATTTAAATGATCTAATATTTAACATGAGGCATTGGTATAATATATGATCTATCATAATTTAATATATATTATAATATATAACAATATTTTTTATAATTACTCTCATTATTGTTAGAGACAGTGGAAAACACAATCTATGGTCCAACAAAAGAAATTGATTCTATTAGAATTGTCCATTATGTATTTATTTGGTTTTCATGTAATAGTTATGGCCCAATTCTCGAAATATATAATCCTAAAATGGACATCAATGTGACTTCATGATTTTACACAAGATTATGTAATTTTTAGGGTTGAGGCCTTATATTCTTGGATTTCTCCCACATTATATAATCAATATGACATTCCACTATTTCGATGATATTAGGATCTACTCAATTCATAAGAATCAATGTATTAAATTCAGTTCCAATCCATTTATATAGTCAACTATTTCATGTATACATTCATAATTCACCCTATAGGAATTATATTTTTGAAATATCTTATGTCATAACATCAACTTTTCAATATCAATGAGGAACGATTTAAATTGTTTAGATATCTCAAGCATCATCTGACCTAATTATACATTCAAATATTTAATGCACAATTAAATTTATGAAACATATACTCTTTATGAAAATTCATTCATAAATACACAGATATGGATTAGTGGTTCATATATCTATCAATATTTCAATATTTCTAATGATTACACAAGAAATTCATATTGTGGAGAAAAGTTTTGATTATAATTATCTCTATATTATCATTATCCCAATGTAAAACCGTAGAATATTTATCACTACATACAATAAGAAATCATTCTTGTGAGTTTGATTTAGGTTTTTCTTGATCATTGGTATCTCTATGGATGTAGGTGATACATCAAAAAATTGTTGAGGAAACTTCATATATAGTTTTAATTAATATGAAATTTCTAACACTAACGGCGTTTATTGGAATATATTTATATGAAAATATACATAACAAAACTCTTAATCCCAAATATGATTATACATTTTAGAATACAATCTCATTGTTTATTCCATATCATTCATTTTATAATTCATCCACTCTACCAAAATATTTCAATTTGTCCTTGATTATAGTTTGCAATCCAAATTCATTTTCTCAACTTAAATAACTACAATTACATATATCCATAGTTGTCACAATTACTGGGTCATAATAACATCATCTTAATTTCATTATTTTTCACCATCACTTCTATCAATAAAAAACAACAAACACCTCAATTTTGTATATGAAAATAAACTCATAATATCATTATTGAACCTTAAATTAATTTTACAAAGTATAAAACCCCATTATTAGTATAATCATGTTATTGAAACTAATATACTCTATATATAATATTTATCTTATAAGACATCAATTTCCATCTAGTGAAGTAAAAATATACAATTTCTTACACAATGAGTTTATAAATCCCATATGAAAAAAAATGTATAGAATTCAACAATAGTATCCAATATCTAGTGTCTACTATACAACATTAACATTTTACAACAGTGATATCATCCCAAATGATGAATTAGTTTTATAGTCTTTATAATGTAGATACATACATGATTATATTATGAAATTTTGATTTCCAAATGATAACATGAAATATATTTTTATAATATGATTAATACCTCAACAATAAACCTTGAAATATTTTATATTAATCTGCCTATAATAATAGGAAAGGTAAAATAATTAGGGTGAGGATAAATGATCTGTATGATTTTTTTAAAATGGAACATTTGATAAATAAATAAATCATCATAAAAATGAATATTAAATTATTAATGATAAATATATGAAAAGAAAATTTATTTAATTAAAAAAATTATCATGATTAGTCATGGGAAAACAAAACTTTCATGTTAAATATATGAACACACATTCCAGTTATTCAATAAATTGGTAATGAAAGGAATATTGTGATAATATCAGAGTGAAATTATCTTGGATAATAATAATGAAATTCATAATGAATGAAATTATTAATTATTTCACATTAAGATCCCAGGAATCACTATACATATGTTGTCAAGATGTCTCACAGGAAAATTTAATGATGAATGTCTAGTATAAACCAGAAAACCATTTAACTAAGGATATCTAACTTCTTCATCCCATGAGACTATGTATCCATTGAAAGTTATATTTTAATGTGACACAATGATATCTAATTTTCTTATATATTATTTATATATATTATTTATAATTTAATTCATGTGTAATATCCATTACCAAAAAAATGAATCAAGAAATAAATACATATAAACAAAAATTTACACATTCAATCATATAACATATATTATAAAAAATATGATTAAATGTTATATTGTTTTGTTATTATGTATCACTATGATAAAGAAAATTGTTTTTAGGAGAAATATAATGTTTAATGGAAACCAAAATGAAAATATATCAAGGGAATGTTAATGGTTACGAACATTAATTAACAATGAAAATTTGAAAACATTCCATTATCATATAGAATATATATCGTTTAGAGAAATAAAAAGGGTAGTATAAATAAAATATATACCCAATGGATCATATGGGTAACAATGGGATGATATCAATGAATAATATATATACTATAATAGATCATTTATGACATTCATGAGGAAGATAACATTTTCAAATTAAATATATTTCAAAAACAAAATATTAAAAGAATATTGTAAAAATACCATTCATTGAAAATAAACATTAAATATTTTCTCTCAATCTATAAAACATTTATTTTTCATGAATAATAAAAAAATTTAAAAAAATTTAAATCTTAAAAAAATATTTGATTCCATATTTTAATAAAAGACAAAGAAACCATAATTTTAAAATAACTTGAGCATTCAATTTAATGAAATAAATTTTTACATGGATATTAATATCATTATGAAATAATTTTTTTAATTAAAAAATTTATTTTAAATTTGTTTCAGAATATATGGATTTCAATGATACTGAATTTTTTTCGCAATGGAAAAACACGTTTTAATGTCTTCACAAAATTTTCTCAATAATTTTCTGAAACAAATATTGGAAATTGGTTATATCCCAAGATATTTTCATGAATACTGAGAGGAGATAAAATTGTATTGGATTTATTATAAAATTATAAAAAAATTTGTTACTGTCCAAATTCATGTGCAATACTGTTTTAAATTAGATTAAAAATATTTATCATACGATTTTGGTAACATTTGAATTGTAAACCACATGAATGGAATAAAATCAAATGAAACATTAGATATGATGAATGAAATAAAATCCATGATATAAAATATCAATTTGGTAAGGGATTCACCTAAAAAAATAATATAGGTGTACATAGTGATATAGTCCCCAAAGAAGAAAATTTTAGATGAGAAAACCTTATAAAGTTCATAAAATTTAAGAGATAATTATTAATAGAAAATATTATGTATATCTAATATAAATTAAAATGAAATATGGGTAACTAAAATAATATATTTTCAAAATTATTTAAATAATAATCTAACAAAAATACAATGATGAAATAAAATAACCCAATGAAAATAAATTATTAAAATCTATTCTACATTCTAATTGAAAAGTCAAATCCACATGGATGGAATAATTAAAAAAATTAAAATTGTGTATTATTTATTCATTATATTACATGTAAAATTGTAATTATATACACCATATAAGATAAATTAGTTTAATAAAATTACAATATTTTTTAATAATGGGAACTGGGGATGATATCCCTTACAACAAGCTTACATTAGGTTGAACACTATTTTTAATGTTTTATATTGTTTTTTAATAGGTTATTAATTAACAAAAGTTATATAAAAATATTGACAATATCATATGTTTTCATTTTATAACATTTTACTAACTCTTTGTTAATGATATTTTATTCCATTCATTATTTTGGGTGTCAATTGCCTTGTTCCCTAATCCATGTTTGGTTGTGAGATATCATGTTCTTGTGTATCAGATATTGATAAATAATATACATATTTATACAAATTTTATAAATATCATATTCTGTAATTATACAAATTTTTTAATACATATTTAATTTTTTACAAGTAAAAGTAATCACTTCAATTCACAGAGACATTTGGTTTTTTTGTACAAAGGGGATATTATATCATTCCATTAATGAATAAAAGGGTAATGAAGGGGGTTATATCTTAATTATACAAAAAATCACAGTTTATATTTATCATATATATTTATTAATTTTATCCTTATAACATTTGGGGTAAACTGTATGTGATAAATGAATCACATCGCTTCGTATGGTGGTCCTCCACCATACACACGAGTGACTTTATGGTATAATAATTACAATGGAATGTAAAATTAAATGACAGATATTATAATTATTGATATAAACATATATAATAAATGTTTAATATATATAAATAGATTTATTATTTCAATTATATGTTATCCTAATATGTGTATACTGAATATGAGTTGCATCGGTATGTGAGTCGGTACTCAACCGTACACACAATCCATGATTTTTTCCTATTTTATGGAAGTGGATATGCATGAATAATATTCCATTTACATAATAACATATTATTGTTTTGTATATATTAATTTTTTATATTTTATGTATTCATATGTAATTTAAGGTACAAAAATAAAAATATTTTAAAGAGAATCATTAAAACAATTACCGTCCCATAGAGAAACAACCATTGGATTCCCTCATAAAGACCCTACAGATGGGATTTATGGAATTCAAGAGGCTCTATAGTTTTGGTAAGGATTTTTATGGATATTTTTTGGGATTCTTAAATATAAAGGGACAGATATCTGTGAATATGTGAAGGGAAGGGGATGCATTTTATAAGTTCTGGAAAATGACAAACACTGAATTTTAAAAAATGATAATGATGAGCCAGGTTTTAGATGTGGAAAAAGTATTCTAAATGTTCTATTTTCAAGAATTAGAGAGGAAATGGTATAAATATCTCCAAAAGTGGTTTTGAATGTTTAATTTTATTTTAACACTTATTTTCTTATGTAACAGTTCGTAATAAAATTAACCATAACTGTGATAATAAGTTTGAACAATTTTCAGTCTTTATTATGGTAACAACAGAAGTTGAACATATATTATAAATTTCAATTATTATAATTCAAATAATGGATTGTTTTTTTCCCAAATTTAATTCATAAATATTCATTATTTTGATATATTCGTATATCCACAAATTCATTGAATTTTTTTTCCTAGGAATATATTTTGAATGTATAAATAGTTTTTAAATCTAAAATAATAAAATAATTGATAAAAAATATAAATTGTATTATTTATAATATATTACAAATATGTTAACTTTTAAATTTCTTTATTATAAAAATTGAACACATAAATAATTTAAATGGTAATATTTTTTAATATAGTATTTCTCATTATTCATTAGACAATGATACTTTTAATAAAAATCAATAAAATGTATCCAAATAATATTTTACAGTGAGGATTTCATAAAATTTGTTCTTATTGCATATAAATTTTATAAAATTGGTTAAATTATTTCTAAATTATCTGATAAAATCATGACTACATTGATTTATAAAAGAAACAATTTTTTAGTGATTTTATTTTTAATTCAATTAAACTTTATTATTATTTGTAATAAATTTATAACTAATAAACTTGTTTAAACAATAAATTTTCACGAGTTAGTCAATCATAGTCATACCTTCAAACATAATTCCTTGTCTATAATGATCATGTTTTAAATAATAAAAAAAATAATAGAGTGTTGTCTTTCATTTAAATTTGTTTTTTCCGACTTCTCAATTTATAGAAGAGATTGATGTTATTTGAAAATAAATCTATTTTAAAGTATTTAGGTGATAAATTTTATTATATGATTGGAATTTCAAGTCATATATTCTATCAAACTTGATGTTACAATTTTAATATTCTGGGGTGTTACATTCTCCCCACCATCAATAAATTGGGTCCTCTTAATTTTGACATGAAATTGGAAAACATGGGTTAGAAATTTTAAATTTTCTGTGATGATATACCGCATCGTAAAATGGTTAATTAAACATCCTTTATAAATAGTTAAAATGAAATTGAAATTTTGAATAGGAATTATTCATACCTATACTTTTATTTTGGAGAATAAAGAGATGAAATAATGATATGAAAAATGAAGAAAAATGTAAAACTGATATTTGATTTACGGTGCTAGAGGTCACTGATTTAAAAAAAAGGAATAATATTGATTAATTTAACATCCAAATAACTTGAAATCACATATATCTTACATTACTATTGATTCAACCTATATAATGATAATATGATAACATTTTTGTTTCAGATGTTTTTCAAAATGTTGAAAAAATTATGTATAATAGTATCTGTAAATATAAAAAATTGACGAGATTTTATATCATATAAGAAATTTAATCCCTTGGTTGTACTCCTATTATTTTCCTACTCATCTCTGAATCTATGAAATGATTATAAAAAATAAAATTTTTATGCCCGATGCACTAAATATATCTTTTAACAGATCATAATATTTATAGAAGAGTGACATGTCATTTTTTATATTTATAAATATTTTCACACACCAACATAGTTATAATATGAATTAAAATAAGATATAACCATCAATAGTGATGCCACATTTTTATCATCAATATTTATTCATCAAATTATTTATGTAAAAAATTACATGTTATCCAGGACATCAGATAGTCTCATGGTAGGAAATATTTCTATAAAAACGAATAGTTTTGGGTTCAATCCCCATGTATTTCATTATATTCAACCTATTGTAACCCAACATACATTTTTTACCACATAAAAAACTATATCAATATAATTAACATAACATTTCCAAATATTGGTGGCCAATATATACTACAACGTCAATGGTGTGATAATCCTTAAGGATACCAATAACATTAATCTTATGATTATAAAAATATAAAGGATTTCTTCCTTATGTAAATTTTAGTGTGATGGTTGTATATATTAATATATAAATGAGGGGGTGAAATATATATTCTAAAAATTAATACTAATAAAATTGTTACCTCATTTGATCTATCAGACATAACCTGTGACCCATGATCGAAAGTAGTCAGCAGATTCACTCCCAAAGGTTACAATTTTTTAAATCTCAATTTATAAAAAAAATATTAAACCAATAAATCATTATAAAATGAACAAAGAAAATAAAATCTTATAAAAATCTCTGTGACTGTTCATAATTTTATAAAGAAAAACAGATAAACATTATCAAATAAATATTATCACATTATCCTTTAGAGTAAAAGAAGATAATTACCTTGATTTATATTATCCATAGTTTTGACACAAATATAATATTAGTCTTTCTCCATGAAAAATTCAATCAATAATAAAAAATCTCGATATGTATTTTCTTCTTATCCTAGAGGACCTTAATCAACATTATTGTAATCAAATGTCCTGTTATCACTTAAATCCCCTAATCAAAACATATATTTGTTAGAAAAAATACACATGAAAAATATTATAAATAATTTATACTCTATAGTTGGATTCATTTTACCTAAAACTCTATGATGATCTATCTATTTTACATAAATATATAATATAGTATGGTATGAGTCAAAATTGTTTACACAAAATGATCATTATCTCACACCATAGATAATGCACCGTTATTTATTGGAATAACTAAAATGGTGATATTTTATGATTCTATAAGTTGGATTCAATTTCATTAAAAACCCTTTAAATTAACATATTTATAAATTTTTTCATATTTATCTAATGTTTTTTTCATATAATCATCCTGATTGTATAAAAGTATTCCACCCGGTAGAAATAATTTTGATCATGTGATTATAAGTTTTAATTATATGATGGAATAAATAATATCTAGACTAATGGATCATAAATAACCTCATATAATTTATCAAACATGGGTTTTTCTGATATATGAGACTTCATTAGAAATATTAACTACAATTATTGTATAATGAGTATATTATACAGTTATAATTATTTATGATTCCAACAGAATGAAAATATTTTTTAACATATATCTATTATACTAGAGAAATATAATGTTAGTAATACATTGTGTTTATTAATGTTTTTTTATTTATTATAAATAATTATAGATATTGTATAATGTGTAACATTAACCTTTACATGTTTCATATAGTAAAATAATTAATAGTATTTACCATAAATTTTGTCAAAAAAATTCTTTATTCATGTTACATCCCCAAAACATATATTATTGATTGTTTTTTAATATAATTAAATACTTATTATCCTCTAAATCATAAAACTCTAATGGTAACAATAAATCACGAGTTAATTAATACAAATATGATTCTAAAATTTAACCCAATAAATAGAGGTTTCACGATTCTTGTAACCAAAATCCCCTTGTTAAAAAAAATACAGTAAATATTTTGAATCCCAAAAACATAAATACTTAGACTATTATATTTCATTATCCTTTATTCTTTTTCCTAATGGATAACTTTTCAAAAAGGTTGTTGACTCGGATAATTAATATCTTTTCAATATTTTTAAAAAATAACTATAAATAAATTATTTTCCATCATTGTAAAATACGTTTTCCAACATTAAATAATTTCATTATTCCTGTATTCTTTCAAAATATAAAATTTTCCCAGTGATTTATGATATCTTCAATGATTTCTCTTTCAACATTTATGACACAAAGGGAATTAAGACGTCATTCATACAAGATCTCCTCAAATAAATCTCATAGATAACTCCTTAATTATATTATTTAATGATTTTTATAATGACCCAATCATCTCAGACATGGATATAACATCTTAATAGATGAATATTAATTAAATTAAATTAATGAACCATGTAATAAAATTAGTGATTCATCCTTTGGAAACATGTACACATAAAAAAGTCTTAAATTGATCTACATCATTTCTCACAATGTTTATCATAATTAACACCCATATCAATAATATCAAAAATAACAATATTCATTATAATATGGATAAACAATAAAAAAGAAATGGTGATATAATATTCTCTATATGGGTAAATAATAGAGATACATAATCATAATGATATAATGTGGGATTGATAACACAAGCATAACATTTCAAAACCATAAAGTAAATATCAAATATCATAATCTTGAAACATTAAACAATGATTAGTAAGTCCCATGACATAAAACATATTTAATCAAATAACGTTATCCTTAACATCATAACATCGGCATAAGATTAATTTTTTTTGAATACAATGAATAATAGAAAATATTTTACATTGTAGTTTTAGTTAGTTTTGAAAAATATCATAGAGGAATTGATTTACACCCCAAATAGTTTTATTAGTCAATGTTCAAACCCAATATTATCATAGTGGAAAAATTCCCTTACTGGACTAGTTCACTCCCTGTTATAGTCATATTTATCTCTTGAGATATCAATCATTATACAATAAATTGATAAAATATATAATTCCCCTCAGAAACATAATGAAATTTATACAAATATACAAAAAAAGATAAAAAAATATTAATCATTTGAGATCCCAAGAAAAGAAATGGGTTTTATAAAAAATTCATAATATCATAATTCATAAAATGAAATCGTTTTAATATATAATTTAATCATTACATAACCCATTAAAAATAAATGGATTTTATAAAAATATATTCATCAAAAACATAAAAAAATGAAGACAAAGATAAATTTTGGTCTCATTAGATCATATCACATGTAATGATTAATTAACATTAGATGAATCTATCATATATGTAAAATTATTCAATTAAAGAATAACATTTAATGTTTCTTGAGGAAAATAATAATTATTTGATAATGGAATTTTTTAATTTGAAAATTTCTAAAATAATTAGGATATAGTTTTCTCTGAAAATTATCATGAAAATATACAATTCATGCTTCAACGGAAATAATTATCATTGTATTTGGAAATTCCATGCAAGCCCTACATGTTAAAATAATTATTTCATGCTCATATATGGTAAAATCTAAATAGGGGTAATTTGTAAGAGGGAATGAATATAATTTTTTAAACACATTGTGAAAAATTAAAACATTGGCATAAATTATTTAATATATAAATTTTGAATTATTGAAATAGTTTTTGATAATTTTTTTTTGAAAACATGGATATATAAGAAATTTTATTTTTGACTGAAGAGAGAAAAAAATATGATTGTTCTCAAAAAAATATTTTCATCTCTTGATTATATAAATAATGGAATATGAATCGAATTAATTTATTCCAAATAAATACCCATATGAGATCAAAATTTATGCTTCCCTTGATAAATATATCACAATAGTTCAACATCATATTTATAATCAGAAATATTCTTGATACATTTAACATCAATCAACTACAAACATTTGTATCATTTAAATCATTGTCCATATAAAAGAATAAATAAAATGAAACATTTAATATCATAAAAATATAAATTTAAATTATATTTCAAGTCAAAGGGGTTTTATATACACAATATATAACAATATTGATGCATAAAATAAAATATGTCTAAATGAAAGAAATGTGAGACAAAAATCACTTTCCTCAATTCTCAATTTCTTTTTTTATTGTTAGATCCTCCTGTATAAAGAATTTAAATTTATTATAAATATTTTTGGAAACCCTAATTATAAATATCAAACATAATATGAGTTAAATTTGACCCTTTCTAACCCATTTATCTGTAATTCCATGATAAAATCTTATTTAGTGTAATAACAGCTTTGTTTTTCATGTGTTTTTTGATTTGATAATTTAGGTCCTCTTAAATATATCATGGTTACTTAAAATAAATATTTTTCATCATGATATAATTTTAATATATATTTTTATATTTATATTTGTATCGTTCTATATATTTTACGATAGAAAAGAAAACACATTGTTCCTTGAGAAAGCACGTCATATGTATACGTGAACATAATTTTCATTTTATCATTTAATGAATCAAAAATAATTATAAAAATATTTTACTATTCAAGAATCATTTTTATTTCACAAATACCATATATATTTAATAACATTAACTTACTAACCATCCCTGAATTGTATTTTTGAAATATGAAACAAATCACATTGTGATGCGATAATCCAAAATACACATGAATGAAGTTATGATATCCCCAAAAAATATATAAAAAGAAGGTATATGAGTTTTCTTAATAATAAATTATAATAATTTTATAAATATTATATATATATGAATATATATTAAATTAATAATTATATCAAGGCTTGTACAGTGGTACCGGATGAAAATTACACAGCTCAGCGAGGGGTTAGTCTTTCGTCCACAAAAATGATGATTTTTTACCCCATTTAATGAAATAGGTTATAAATTATAAAATAAAAATTAATTGTAGGTAATTTTTAATAATAAAATAATAATTTATGAATATACAATGGTTTTTTAAGATGAAATGAAATAAATATGCATGTTTAGGCATGATACCTCTCTATGAACAACCTCATTAGGTAAACACCAAAATGATTTCTAGGATGAATATATGATCAAATTAAGGGATCTATAAAAAATTTATATATGTGGGTAATAAATTTTTTTTATGTATTAAATTAACCCTGATACTTTTTATGTGTTATTAAAATATGATATGTGGTGTTTTTTATAAGTGATGTGGGTGGAACACTTAAAATCATTGAAAGGAAAAAATGTGTATCAAAATTTAAAAAAATGCCCTATTATATTAAATTATACATTATAATATAGATAAATGACCATATAATAAATTATATATTATTTTTTTCATTTTAATCCATATGTTTCTAGTATAACACCATGTTTATCTGTTTTTACATTTAACGTGCTAAACAATTTTCCCTACTTTAACTATTCATTATAACATAAAAATAAGTAAAAAATTATAAAAAAATAAATTATTATTCATCAAAATATGGAATCCACATTTAAAAATAAATTTAAATACATGGTGGAATTTAATTATTAATTATACTATAAGACACAACGAATAATAGGAATTTCATGATTTGTAATTTTCAAGTAAATGGTTATTTTTATTAACTCAATGAAATGTATTAATAGTAATATTAATTTAAATTATCATTTGTAAATATATAATTTATAAATTTCATTTTGATAATTACATATTTATGGTATTTTTTAATAATTTAAACGGAGAAACTTAATCCCCATTAATATAGTTCACAAGAAAATAGAGTTTTTTAAAAAAATATAATCTTATAATAAAATCGAAAATATGTTTTATTAAAAATAAATTAAGTGGGTTATGTATAAATAAATAATAATTATTTTATGCTAAATAATATTCAATACATAAAGATATATTATATTTACAAAATTTATTGAAATGATATGACTTGTTTTACAAAAATCTATATTTCCCACTACTCACAGAAAATCATTATTTTCCTAAAAATACAAATATATAACCCAATGTAATTTTTTATAATATTAATTAAAAAATTAATTTTATTTTTGGTAATAAATTTGTTAAAAGTATAAATAATTACTTATAATATTTTTTTCATATCACAATACAATGATTTTATTAAGAAAATAATATTTCGATACCATATAAAACATTAGTAATAAAATGATCGTTTTTATTACTGTTATTTCAAAAAATAAACTAATTATAAATTATTTTTACGATTGGTTTATACCTATTCTTCCTAAATTTAATAAATGATAGATAATGGTTATCTTTTGAAAATAATAGTTTTAATAATTTTTCTTTATATGTTACAAATCTATGTCAATTGTAATACAACATATAAATTAAATTAAATTAAATCAAAAAATGAGTTTCATAAAATTTCACGGTGTCACATGTATTATAGTTTTTATGTAATTGTTTTTAATCATATTTCTGGAAAATTCATTAGTAATTATTCTGATATTTTTCACTATTATCGTTATCCCATTTTAAATTATCATAGTCACTATATTTCTAAACATATTCAATTTTTACACAATTATATCACATTACTAAAATTGACTAAAACCAAACACCATAGAATTGGAAAAAAGTAATTGATTAAAAATCAAATAATCATTTTTAAGAATTTTAAATCATGAATACATTTTTAAATTATAGAAACTACAGGTTTAACATAGTTAAATCATTATCATCATCTATTGAAATAACTCATATTGATTTATAATGAAAATACTAATTATCCTAAACATGACCAAAAGATTATCAAATAATGAGAACAATAATAACCATTTTCATGTACCATATAATGTGTGAGTCTTACCAAAAATCCGGATTTAGAATAATTACACATAGGTACATATAATCTTGAACCTACCCACTTTTAGTATCCAAATAGGGGTTCATTACAAGGAAAAAAAAGATAACCATTACATTGCCGCAACATTATGATGTTTTCCTAATCTTTTTTTCAAATCCTATCATTGGTTCAAGATCGTGAATCTATGTTTTCCTAAATATAGTACACATGGATTCCAATAAACTTCCTCTATAATAATTATAATGACCTAGGCTCTTATGGTATGGAGTCAATGTCTACTTTACTATATTAGTGCATGATACTAGTGATCATATATCGAAGGACTGAATAGTTTACTAGTATTCATCAACTATATAAACATTTGAATCCATCATTATATTTCCATACAAGCATTAAAAAATATTTTTTTATTTAATAAAATTATTATGTCTACAATATACTTTCATATAATTCATTGTACTATTCATGGATTGCTATGAATCGAAACAAAAAAATGAATCTCTCAAATGTTTAATAATGATAACATAAATTCTATTTAATCAGGAAAAAATATTTATTAATATATAAGGAATAATTGATATGGAATGGTAAATATCTTCACAGACATTCAAAATAATCAATTAAATTACAATAATGATTATATAAAGAACATTAAATATTAAATGGTAAATATAAACACACAGATTACATAAAATAAATAAACTAAGAAGGAAATTCATCCCGAGATAATATCATTATAAAAAATATCAGAGATATTTCAAACTAAATTATTAAATATTAATATTCTTAATTAATTATGTCCTAATATCTGGAATCTTGAAATATCTACGATCAAGACCTTTCACAAAATAGTTTAAAAATATTTTTTTGGTATAAACCAGAAAGACTCATATGAATTGATTGAGAAGTGATTTGTCTAATGAGACTTCTAATGCATCATGGGGAAATCAATAATCATTCTCCACCCATATTGGCATGAATACTGGATTCCTGATATATCGAATGATCAAATTTATTTATGAACAATATTTCATCTCAACTAATTCACAATAAAAATAAGGAATACATATTAGGAATAATTTACCCAATAAATAATTTAAATATCACCTTAAAATACCCTGTATTGAAATTACAAAAACAAATTATTAATAATTGTATAAATTATATTTAATACGTTAATTTAGGAAATTTTTTGGTCCAATAATAATATGAATGTGATAATTTCTAGAGAAACATTAGGATTAGAAATAATAATTAGGAAATATATGTATATACATTCTAAAAAAATGATCATAAATTGTTATGATAATTTATAGAAATTGTGTCAATAAAACATAAACCCAATGTATCATATGTATAATAATGATTTCATGTCATTTATAAATACTACCAGAAAAAAATCATCAAGACATTCTAGTGGAAAATAAAATTTTATATATTAAAATATTTTTAAAAATAAAAGTTAAAAACACATATCGAAAATATTTCTCATTTAAAATATACAATTATACATAAAATGTAATCTTTTAAAAAAATAATTGGTCTTGATGACAGGAATATCTGTTATTGTGGTACAAATTTAAAAAATCATTCCATTCAGTTTTTTGTAACAGAAAAAACTTCCTTGTTTGGAGAACATTTGGACGATTTGTTTCAAAAAAAAATTAAAATTTCAAATATTTAATGATTTTATATAATAAATATTTTTGATAATTTAAAAAAAAATCTATACATTTTTAGGAAACCTTTTGTCGATTAAAAAACATTTTCAACCAAAGAGGGAAATTAAGATAGAATTCCATAAAAAATTATTTGAACAATATTATGGAGTAACGATTGTAAAATGGTTCTGGAAATTTTAAACATAATTAAAAATAAATGGAGAATAAATTTAAAGGGTATTAATTGTAAATTATAAAATTACAGGCTTTCATTCAATGCCTAATATAATCCTAACTGAAATGAGATTGAAAAAAAAATCTTTTAACACTCTGGTAAATTATTGTTCGTAAATTTCATGTAAAGGGATGACATTAAATAAACGATTAAATAATATTAATTTTAAAATATTAATTATATAAAATATAAAAGTATTTTTAGATGTGAAATATAAAATAATATAGGCACATTCCATTATATAATTCTCGAAGAAGGAAATCTATGATGATATATCCATACGATGTTCATAACATTTAGGTGGGAATTAATCAATAATTCAATAATTTATATCAAATATGAATACAAATATAAAAAAATAAAATAAAATAGAATGTTTTTGATGTCTATTAGAAATACAAAATATTAATATCTGTTATAATAAAGATGAAATAAAACCAAATGAAAATAAATTATGATATGATGTTATTTACCACATAGTAATTTTCATGTTAAATTTTATTTTATAAATTAATTCTAATTATAACACCAAAAAATTAATTAGTATTTATTAATTATATTACAAGTAATATTGATATTATATAACCTATAAAATAGAAATTAGGTTCATAACATAATAATATTCCTAAATTAAGAGAAATTTGGATCAAGTCACTTACGTAACAGTTCGTTCAGTTGAAAATGATTTAAAATTATAAAAAATTTCCTAAATAATGTTTTTAATTTAGAAATGAACTATATTCCTAATTATTAAATCTTATATGATTGTTTTATAACATTATTCCACCTATGTTTTAAAAACAGTTCATTATATTCATTATTTTTCGTGTTAATTGAATATTTTTCTCAAGTATTCATTTTCATGAATATTCAGGTTAGTGTTAATATGATATAGAACCATCATATAATGAATTATAATATTTTTATTAATATAATATGTTGTCCTTAGATTATTTCTTATTGTCATTTTTTAATTTCAGACATGGAAGATGAATTGCACCTCTTTTTGGTGATGGATGGCCATATGTACACATTAGAAACAATATTCTTCAATTAATGTGTGATTGGGTAATAAATTGGGTGATAAATTAATTTTTTAAATCTGTTTCATGTATTATATATCAAATATTTTTATTAATTTTATCTTTATTTCTTTCTATGTAAACTGTAGTTGATAAAACCAATTACATCCCATTACACGACATTAGTCTATTATACACATGAGAATTATTATTATATTTAAAATAGAATAGAATATAAAATTTTATTTGTGAAATTTTAAATAGAAAAATATAATAATATAATAAATATTATATAATTTCACTAAGTACAACATTAAATGATATCTTGAGTTGTTTGGATGTAAGAAATGTTATATTAGTTTGGGAGGAATTACTTCGACTAACCCATGATCAATGATTTTTTTCCATTTCATGGAATACGATATGGATAAATATTACTAAATATATCCAATTTCATATTAATATATTTTTGTTAATATTTTTATTATATGTTAAATATTAAAATTCAATTTATGGTTGAAAAATAAGAATCAAATTGATATAGATTTTTTAGGAAAATTAACAACTCATTGAGAAACATCATTTGGAAATCCTCATAAGGACCCTAGGGTTGGTATTATGGGAAGTAAAATTCTCTATTATTTGGATAATGATGTCAGAGAGTGATTATTATTTTGTGTTACATTGATCCAATTCAATTTATATCAGTGAATATATGAAGGGGGTAGTGACCTTTTATAAGTTGAGTAGAAATCCAAAAAAGAGTTATTGAAAATTATAATGTAAACCAATAATATTCTAGATTCCTAGAGGATAAAAATTATCTACTTTTGAATCATAATGTTTATAAGGTATCAATAATTACATATAATAGTTTTGTGAATTTCTAGGTCATTTTAACCCTTATCGTCTTTTTTTAAGAAATATGGTGTACAATTTTTCACTTTAACTTAGGTAAATAACATTTATTATTATTAAAATTAATTATGAAAAATAATATGACATCCTCATTAAATAATATAATCTAGTATATTGCTCGTCCATACACACGACGTCATAAAAGAAATCTGAACTAAAAATTGAATTAGAAATATGAGAACTGATCAATGGAAATTAATAAATATTATATTGAAATTATAAATCTATTCATAGAAACGATCTATGAAAATATAATATCTAGATAATTGAAATAGGAAAACAGTGAAACAAAATCATGGAAAGAGAACATTACATCGGAAGGAGACATTAGTTTTCATTTCCATGTCACCTTTGAAATAGAAATATGGAATGTTATTTAACCATGATAAGAGAACATAAATACACTTTATGTAGCAGATACATGTTTGAAAACAGTTATAAGAACCATGATTTTCCATAACAACGGGTGTGCAGATGAGATTACAATTCATGTCATCATAATGTGCAATCAACAACCTCCTAGTACTACCATGTATCATTGATGTACAGTAGTAGTTGTATATTGTTTGTTGATAGTTATATTGATCCCTGCAATATATTATTGGACATTAATGTGAGAAAATGAGACATATTACTATGAAAAAACTCGGTAATGTACTAAAGTAAAATCAAACAATTATTAATATAAAATAGAAAAATCAGAAATAATTGAAATAATAGAAAAATCAGTACTAACTGAAAAGAAAATAGTGGTTAGTCCGGGAAGCTTGTCACCGCCCAATTATTCAGCAGCTACTCCAACCCCCTACCCTACTCTACCCCTCCCCTCCCACCTCCTTTGCTTCTCTCCCACCAAATTCCAGTAGCTCCCCCTCCCACCTCTGCCTCCCCAGTACCCAGCCACTTCCCCCACCACCCCCTGCCCAAACTCTTCCCCCGGCAGCCTCCTCCCCCTTGCCCTCATCCTCCCCTCCACTCCCCTCCCCTCCCCTCCCCTCAAACCTGCATAGCCCCTCCCCTCCTACCCCCTTAAAATTTCATACAGAAGACCATTATAGAATAGTGATTTCACTATAATCAATCTATAAAAATAAATCATTAATGTCAATCATAATATCATTAAGGTGAAATGGGTTACATGAAAATCAGGTCAAATGATAACTTCCGTCCATGTTACATGTCTATTTATTAGACCAATCATGTTTTCTAAGGATATACTATATATTATTCAATTCATCTAGTAAATGATAAATCTACGTTATCAAATCCAGTTACCAAGTCCCACGTGATGAGAAACTATGGTTAGGTTGTGCAGCTTGTCACCCCCCCAATTTTTTAGTAGCTCCTCCAACCCCCTACCTAGCTCTCCCCTCCCCCACTCCTCTGCTTTTCTCAAACCCAATCCCATCAACTCCCCCTCCCACCTCTACCTCCCCCCTACCTAGCCACTTCCCCCACCCCAGCCCGAACTCATCCCCCCACAGCCCCTCCCCCTTGCCCTCAACCTCCCCTCTCATCCGCTCCAACTTGCACATCCCCTTCCCTCCATTCCCCAGCCCATTTCATAGAGAATAACATGATAGAATAGTGATTTCTCCATAATCAATATATAAAAATAAATCATTAATGTCAATCAAAATAACATTTTGTCGAAATGGGTTATAAGAAAATCAGGTCCAAAAAACATCTTTCCTTGAAACATGTCAATTTATTAGACAAGTAATGTTCTTTATGGATCTACTATATACGATTAGATTCAGTTAGTAAATGATAAATCAACATTATCAAATCCAATTACCCAGTCCCACATGATGAGAAATAGTGGTTAGACTTGGACGCTTGTCACCCCCCCCCCTCAATTTTTCAGCAGCTCCTCCAACCCCCCTACCCAGCTCTACCCCATCCACTGATTGTCTCCCACCCAATCCTAGCTGCTCCCCCTCCCACCTCTGCCTCCCACACCTTAGCTTCTTCCCATACCCCCCTTCCCAAACTCACCCCCCAGCAGTCCCTCCCCCTTTCCCTCATCCTCAAATCCCCTCCCCTCCCCTCTCCTCCAACATGCCCAGCCCGTCCCCTCCATTCCGATGCCCACTAAACCGAATCTCCCCTGAAAAATTCCTCCCCCTCCTTCTTCCCCCTCCTCATCCCTCCCATGCATAGCCCATCCTATCCCCCTGGAACCCTTCCCAACTTGTCACCCCCCAACTTCCCACCACCTCCTCCTAACCCTTACCCAGCTCTACCCCTCCCCTCCCCTACTCTGATTGTCTCCCAGCCAATCCTAGCACATCCCCCTCTTACTTACACCTCCACCCTTTTCAACCCCTTCCCCCAGCACTTCCCCCTGCCCAACCTCTTCCACCACCAGACCCCCCATTCCCTCAAACAAAAAAACGACATACCTCAATGGATAAGATAACAGGTTCAGCCCTAGGTCTAACGTCCAAAAAATCCACTGCTTGAATGAGATTACATGTAGTGTAAAAAATGAATGAAAACTCATATATAATATAAGTGAAATAAATTATTAATTGAAAAAAATCACAATTCTTGATAATATACACCTTCTTAATTCTTCCATGATGGTGTATTCTCCTCAATCAAGTGCCAGTGACCCTGTCATTAAGCAATATTATTGTTAGCAATATAAAAAATTATTTTACATCAAAAATGAAATAAGTTATTTTTTCTAGCATAGAAGAGTTCGCAAATTCACAATCATCTACACATAATAGTTGAATAATTAGCATAGATCGATATTATAATAAATAAATTTATAAAATGCAGACTATAAGTTGATCGATTATAGTATATGGATAAATACATCTTGACACCAATAAGATACATTGGATAATCTAATAACTCCCATGAACTCAAGTTTCTTAATATCCTCACTAACTAAAACACTTAAATTTTATAAATCAAAGTTCATTATAATCAATAAATATGGTGTAAAATGGAGGCATATAGTAGGATTTTCATTTGGAATGGAAGATTGAAAATGTAATTAGATCCAAACATAAGTGGTCCAATACAAAAACTATATAAACAGAAGATTAACTGAGGGATTTCTAATTAAGGATAGTTGGATAACATACCTGTTGAATAAGGTATTGTTGAGCTGAACCGATGAGAACTCGAGTGACATACAAATGAAAAAAATCACAAGAACCGACTAATTATTAATGAAATATTAAAATAAAAATTGTATCAATTATATGTACAAGAAATATAGAAAAATAAATCTGGAAACACCTCAGATGAAAATAAATCATGTCTAAATATAAATTAGTTTAGTGTAACTGAAGAGAAAAAAAAGGAAATTGTTATTTTTCAGTAGATAATATCAAATTTAGATGAATTTATTGGTTACGAGAGGGAAAATAAAGGACTCGTGGTTGTAGATTGCTTTGAAAAAATTTGGTATATCACCAATAAAGCTGCAGCACATAGATCTGGGATTAAAATGGAGTAGAATGGTTAAATTTTCTATAGAATTAACAGAACATACTTATTGGATCCTTGTAATTCTATAGAATTTCTAAAATTGTTTTTGGGAATGGTAAATTCGTTCACCAAGAGCTTGTCGGGGGTCATCATCGGCAATTCCTAGTCCCAAATACAGAAAATATACCTTCTCAAAAAAATGGGTTCTAACATTAAATAAACTAGATAGCTAACATTCCTCAGACCACAAAAATGAAAACCTATAAGTATCACCACAAACGGATAAACAAAATGATAGATAACGAACCACCAAGATGAATATTTAGAATAAGGTGAACATTCGTACAATTTTCAGGAAAATTATATGACTCAGCCGCATAAAATACAGAGGAAAAGAAAAACTATACTAGATCTCGCTCAATTATTTGATGTAGAAGAAAAACATGGAGAAGATGACAGAGTCCAGATAGTTGAAGATCCAGATAGCTCATACACCGTATCCCGGCATGAATAACCGAAGGGAACTCTGAAGAGATCCTAGGTTGTAAAATAACTAATAAGAATTGGTTGTTAAATGACTGATTCACTGTAAAAAAATCACTGGTTTTTTTGTAGAGAGCCATATCATTATGTAAAAAATAACAACATTCTTGCAACCATTCTGATGTACTCAATTATTTTAATTTGAGTGTCTCTAGTAATTCACAACATTGAACCTGCATTTAATAGTGGTAAATATTTGGCTAATGATTACTTATCTCCTTATTTGAGAAACACAACTTAATACATGGCATAATTCCCCCCCTATTAGGATCATTATTCCCATGTATTCCAGGGTCATAATCTCTATGGAATAGTATTCGGAGCATTCCACCTTCAACAAATTCCTGAGATAAAAATTATCTCTTCACAACGAATATGCGGTTCCATTTTTCTATTGGGATGAAATTATGCAGTGATATGTTCACAAGTTGGATGTTGTGTATTCTAAATGACTCTGACATAGAATTAAATGTTTCAACATATTCCTTGATGTAGTATGGATTTGTTATCATTACACATCCTAGATTGGTCTCCCTTATATTTTTCGATTGGGTATAGTTACATAGCATACACTCATTAATATCAGAACTAATATGATCACATTTTTATTTCAATCCGGTCAAAATGAATGATAAATATAAAAATTTCATGTGAAGAATATACATAACTATCAACCTCTGTCATTGTTTCCTTAGTAGTATTTTTTTAAAATTTAAAAATTAAACAATTTTATTGAAAAAATTTACAAACCAATATAATTGATAATCCATATCAAAAAATAAACTGATTCAGTTGGTTAGTGTTTACTACATACATGTACTATGAGCTTAAAAAAATTAAAGAAACACAAATTCACATTGCCAAAAAAAAGGAAAAAAATCAACGTTGTAAAAAAAGCATTACCTCTAAAAATTTTCTCCCTATGAAGTATAAATTTCTATCATAATAATCATGCATCAGGGCACTACCAAGATCACATGAACTATCAGAAAATTTCAAATGTCCTGAAAAATAAATTAATTTTTAACATAACTGATAAACAAAAGAAATGTCACTAAAGTTATTAAGAATAAATTTGTTATGTACGCAGGATTTGGTTTTGTTGTTACGTTCTAGTTTTTCACATATCATTTCAAAACCAGTTGAGTGAAGCTGTCGTTGGTGCAGAATACCTACTTGGAACTATAAGTTGGTGAGCTTGGTGTAATGAAGATATACATTAAATAGGCAAGCTATGATGATCTTGTAATATCCCATGGTGTAAGAAATTTATTTATGAAGCCTTAAAAATTCAGTATATAAATGTACTCTTAGGTTCATCAACAAAATGAAAAAAGGCCAATATCACAAAATAATGAAATCCATATATTTTTATATCCAGCAAGATTTTGTTAATTTAAATTTATAAAATAAGAATCAAAAAAATATTTTCAATAGTAATTGATTTCAAAGATGTCAAACAGATCATTTGAAATGAAATAGCTGACCATACCATTATGTTTATCATCAAATTTTAAAAAGGATACCATATGAAAGGAATTAATCATCAAAATGAAAATCCATATTGTCAAATGTTGTGTATGTTCTGATAGATATTGGTTTTCATTATGTAATTCACCATTGTATTTGTGAACAATAGGTGTATAATCAACTTACAATAAAAAAAGAACTATAGATGAGGGATTCCATGCCACATATCTGAGTAAGCAGCATAAGACAAAATTTTAATTTATAATTAATACAAAAATATATCATATGTAAGATACAATATACGAAATAGTGCATTCTTTTAAAAAAATTGAAGTCAATGATAAAATAACTTTCTCAACATTTTATCCATGGCCAATCCCAGTGAAAATCATGGTTGGAAATATTAATACAATTTATGATAAAAGTGACCTCTTCAATTTATGATAAAATAAATAAAAATGAATCAATATTGTCAAATGAAAAATTATCTTGAATCATTATTACCATTGCATTCAAAAACTAGAGATACTAATAAAAAAACATGAATAGAAGAAGAAATGTTAGCTCATTGGGCACCATTATAATAAAAATGAAATGAAGAAAAAATGAACAGATCATTAATGAAATCTCATTGGGATGAACATGCTTCAAATAAAGAAACAACACTAACATAAAAATCTAGAATGGGGGTTAATGCCACTTGCAGAGTTAATTTGAAAAAATGGAGACTCAAATCTGAATGGTGAAAACAGTGGAATACAATAAATTCTTAGCCAGAGATAGATGTTGAAAAATGAAGAGCATAGATAAAATAAATGTAAATAGTTGGCAGAAGAGAAATCAAAAATAGTGATATGTTTATCCCTGTAATGGTGAAGCAAACTGAAGGTGTCGCAGGTTCATAAGACCTTCTCAAATATATTGGTATCAAGACATTTTACCTGTTACATTCAACCAATTTAGATGATGTAGTAGCTTAGGAGGTTAGGAAATGTTGTATGGGATGTAGGGAGTAGCACTACCCAAATAATAACATAAACGATCCTCGTAGTTATGGTCAAAATTAATCGGGAGCATGATCTTATTGTGGTTTTCATCGATGTTAGTACAATGTAAATATATGGTATCTTCCCATATTGACAATGCAATTCGTGAGCTGCGCCTATCTCCAACCAATAGATGTCCTGCTGATGTATATTTGTTTTGTGTCAGTTGTTTAAGTGAGTAGTTCGGAGTAAATTTTTGTAGGATGACGCGGATGTTGAAAAAGAATATCCCGACAAAGTTATAGATAGATGGAAAGGATTTCCTGGTTAACTGGACTAATATCTAGTGGTGCTTTTCATGAGGAGAAGATTAAATCATGAACCTTTGAAAAAGAAGGTCGAGGAGGAGGTGGTGGAGAAGCCAGAGGCATAGAGGGATGTTGCGGAGGTAGAGGGGGCCGACTATAGTGGTGGGAAATCTAGGTTTAGATGAAGTCACCGGGAGTAGTGGTAGATGGAGAAGAATACTTTGTCAAAGATGAAGAAAAAATAGGAGGTGGGTGTAGGAAACTGAAGGTAGCCATAATATCAAAGGACGCTGGTATCCATGAAACCCTAATTCAGAGGGAGCAGAGGAGGGCATACGAGGGGGGGGGGGCAGCCTAAGATGTCGCACTAAAAAGGATGGAATAATTGTGGGGAATTAAAATGGAGGGGTATGTGGAAGAAGGAGAGTGTGACATGTAGTGTAGGAATAAGCCTAGTTTTGTTTAGATAATTGATTGTTATAAATCATAATTTTTAATCCATTATTAAAATTACAATTCATATAACAATAATAATTAAATTTAAAATTGTACCAAATTTCTGGTCGAAAAACCAAATTTCTGAAAAAACACATTCAAAAGTTTAAAATGTTTTTAAATAAAATTTTTTTGTATAATTTATTAAAATAATATAAATGGGTTCATTAAAATATAATTTTACATTATTTTTTTTAATGTATTTATTTCAAAAAGTTAATTGTATATTTTAAAATTATAAAGTATACAATTAAAAAAATTATCTTTTTTCACTCTTTATCGATTATTGAATCATTTCAAAAAAAACCTAAAATACTCAATAATCTTACATTAATATGATTATTCAAAATAGTAATGTAGTTTTTACTATAAATTTTAAAAAATTCTTAAAATTAATTATATATTATGTTCTCAAAGCAAGATTAACCTCCATTCAGAATAAAAATATTTGTTTCAAATAATCAATACTTTTTCATTAAAATGATTTTAATTTTTATTTATTATCATAAGATAAGATAGAAAAACTAGTGAAATATATATATTAATAAATTTCTTAGAACATTTAAAACCCACCATCTTAATGGCTCAGTTATAATGGTCACCTTTAAATAGTAATATTTTAATAGTGCAGAGTATCTGTTTTAAAATGATTTTTTGTACGCTAATAGATATCTAAGAGATTGAATTTATATAAAATTAATATTTCCTAACATATTTGTGTGATAAATTATGTTATAAGATTCGTATTAGGTGTCATATACATGATATAACATGATGTTACACTTTAAAAATTTCATGGTGTGACAGGAAATCCAATTGACCATGAATTTGTGTACTAATAGCCACGAAAAAACTCATGTACATATCACAATAGAGAACATTATTAAATTTATATAAATTTATAAATTATGATAATATAATTCATATAATTCATTCTGAATCTTATATTTTTTTCTGAAATAAAATCATCTCATTAACTCGTCGGGCCCAATCAATTGAACTCCATATAATATTATAAATATCATTTGATTATATTTATCTAAATCCTATATTTTAGAAACTAATAATTGAAATTATATCCATACATATTCAAGGTATGTGATGAAATCCTTGAAATTTAAGAATCATAAATATGTCATTTTAGATTTGATATAACCATTCCTCACTATATTGATAATATCATTACGAGTAAGATGACATGTATTTGTCCATCTTGATACATTATTTAACATCGATCAACTTTTAATTATAGAATTAAATGAATCCATATAATAAATGATCAATTATACCATTTCTTGTACATATACTTTTCTAACCACTCCCTACGGTATTTTTAGAACATAAGAATATATAAGATCCCAAATTCTAATCCTCCCAAAAATATCATAATATTTACTCACATGATCCTTCTCCCTATAGTGACAATATATTGATCTGGGATGACAGGATCTACCCCAACATATCTCTCATGAGCTCTATTATGATTTATTCAAACTATTCAATTGATAATAATTTCATCCATTATTATCCTTGAATTTATGATGAAATTTCTATGTAATTCCATCTGAGTCAAGTCTTTATTTAGAAATTGATGTGAAACATCATTAATAAAATATTGGTATTCATAAATTAAATAAATATGTATGTAAATATTGTGTAACATGTTTCTTAATGTGATTATAATAGTAGTTAAGACTACAAATATTTCACAAACAACATTATAAAATAATCAATGAAACTTTGAATCTTGTTATTTTCTTCTTTTAATTATTATTTATCCTTCCTACTAACATCACTTCGAGTAACATTTAATTAGTTTCAATTAGATTATCATATATTTCATTAAGATATTTTAGTATCCAAACAATGTAATTCACATTTATAATTGTGTTATTTACGTTTTTTTGGTCCATTCACATTAGTATAGAAACATAGGAATTAAAGCCTCACATTTAACTACCTCATCAATGAAATACCCCCGATCCTGCATTAAAATTAAAATCTATCAGAAACAAATAATCCAAATATTAATTAATAAAAATAATGAAATAAAAAAATCATTTATATATTATATCTGTTTTATATCATAAAATACTCTTTCTTAAATATTAGTACAAGTTAAAATGATTTCAATTGTAATAAAATTCAACATATTTGTTTATATTTTATCCCTCACATGTCACTAATTCATTTAGGCCATGTCAATCAAAGATCACTATACAGGACGTCCCCCCATAATCCATAAAATATATTTAATCCAATCAACTAATTAAATTACATCATAAAAATAATGGTGGGAACTTATTTTGTCTCATACACAATTGATAATTTGTATATAATTATTCCTTAATGTCCAAATTTAAATAAATTTACAAGGTTGTATCATGTTTTATATTCTATAAACCACAAACAAGAATGAGAAAAACTGAATTAATTTCAAATTTAAAAATTATATATGAAATCATTAGTACTTAATATAGATGTATGAAATTTTTACTTAATCAACTTGAAAATAGGAACATTTAAGACTAGTATAAAAAAATAATCCACAATTGTCTTCACCCTACATATTTCATTATTCTATGATCCTCTATAAGTTTGAGTTTTATTTTTTTAAATAACTCTTTTCGGACACAAGAAAAATTAAACATGACTATTGACATCAAAATTCATAATAATAAAATCACTTGAATTCTAGATCAAACCTTCATTACATCATGGGAACCATTTTTTTTCAAATGAAATATTATTTTTCTACTTTAATTATAAATAAATGTAACCAATTTCTATTCCCACTTATTTTTATAATTTCATTAAGCACTTGGTTGTTTTTAATTGTCATTTGGTTCTCTTTTTCTTAATATTTTGTATTTTAGTTATTACCTTAATGTGATAATTCACTTTTGATCAAAGGTAATTTCCTATCAACCTCTTATTTAATGAACTCTATTCTATCTTTTCATCGAGGTCATTATGTAGTGATTTGATATGTTTTTGAATGGTTGGTTCACAGATCTAATGGTGAATGTTGATGAATATTTCTATTATAAATTTTCATAACATTATAGATGTTGAATTGGAGTTCCCTACTAATTCATATATATTATAAGTAAAAGATTCCTATTTGTTTTGGGATACACGAATTTCAATTTATTTATCTGGGCAATTTTGAATTATCCTGGATTCACATTCATTAGATGGAATGTATGGATTTAACTACATAAGAAATATAATGAGACATTGAGATGTAATTATATATTATAAGATTCACCTTGGGATTAAAATATTCTATGTTATTTATTATGTACACTGATTTTATGATGATATCCAAAACCATATAAAACTATTTTAATGATTTAGATATGATTTATTAATAGATATAAATATTTTATAACATTAGGGTTTTTATGAAATGCTAGTTTTGAAACATGGAATTATAAATATAATATATTTCTTATTGTATCATATGGTAAAATTATTTGTATATTATAGTTTATCCCCTTATGTTTTATTTCTAGTCGGGTGTCTCAAAAATTTATATTTTTGTTTCTATGATAGCTTATGTTGGTATAATATTCATTGTGGTGGTTGTTATGGTGGATTTTGGGTAGGTTTGTTATTGTTTGGTTGTGTTCAATTTCTTTTTTAATTTTGAATGTGTATAAATTTATTATATGGTTATGGAAGTAATTTTATAGTAGTTATTAGATGGTAACGTTTGGTGAATGATATGATGTTGTATATGATTTTAATGTTTTGTATCAAAGTGTCCTAGAAGTAATGTTTTAATGTAAGTTTTTATAAAACGTTTAATAAATATGTTTAAGTGGAATTGTATTATGCGTTAATGCTGTTTTGTTATTAATAATTGAAATAATGTGAAATGAAATGATTAAAATTCATTAGTAATATTAAAATGTGACTGTTTGTATTATTTACTATTGAAGGGAATAAATTGTATATAAATGATATAATTTAGATGAAAATCATAAAAACATGAATTTATTAATGATTTGATAAAATATTATGTTATAGGTTTCTTAGTCTTCTTTTTTAGTGGACTTTTTTAATTTTTTATTGTTAGTTGTGGAAGCAATTTTAAATGGGATGTGTTTTTTATTGATATAGAATTTGGAAGTAAAAAATAAAAACATTATAGTGCATTTAATATTAAATTTTAATTCACTTTGATATATATGTTCAATATATAATTATTAATTTTTTTATTCAACAACCCAAATTTCATGTGACCATAAAATCCCTTTTTGTTTCTTGGATGTGTGTGCTTATCCAAATAAAAAATTTAATGAGGGAAAGTTCAATAAAAAAATATATCTTCCCCAGTCTATCATTTAGATTTTTAATTTTTTTGACAACATAAGGTTTTGACCTATATATATATAGTACATAATTGATCATGGTAATAATACATATATATTTAGTGGAATGGTTATTTTTCTAGTCTGTATTCTTGTTGAATGATTTGAAGTGATGGAGGAGGTAAAAATGATGTTGTATTTCATTTCCATATTAGGATAAAATGATAATGATGTGCTGCTATGTTTTGATATGGTTGTATAATATGAAACAATGGCTTGGGTATTACGTGATACTGATATGCGGTATATGGTTAGGGATATTTGATTGTGGATATGGATGGTAATTATTAGAATATGTGGTTATAATAAGGATATTGGAGACCTATGATATATTTCACTAAGGCACGAGATAAACTAGAATATTTGGAAAATTGTTTCTCTAATAAAGAAAATCTTTTACACATTTTACTACTTTATTTGTAACATAAAAATATAAAAATATACTGAATCTTGATTTTCAGTGTGTTAAGGAGATTTACTAGATAATGCATTGAAAAAAATAAGCAACACAATTTGCATTCACTTATTCATATAGGATCTGAATTTTAATTGTACATTTATTTAATTATTAGATATAAAATGAAAAAACTCAATGGGAAAGGGTAATATATAAATCCCTATAATGAGATAACAAATGTGTTACAAGGGTAGCATAATCATCATGAGATAATTATAAAATAATGGTGAAATACATATAATAATTTTCATATTCGAAACATAAATCATATAATCTTTGTAAAAGATATCATAAATCATAAATATATGTCAAAACTAGAAAATATGACATTATAGGAATTATTTATGGATATTTACCATGATATAGAAAAATTTCAAACATGTCAAATTAAACCTATCCCACGTACTACAATGTGAAAATGTGTAACCATATATTACCAAAACAAAATGATAACATCATATATTTACAATTACCTAGTTGATTGAGGGTTTATACATTGTTGGATGAGAGAAAACATAGTAAAATTATAAATTATTTTTGTTTCACATAATCAAATCATATATAAATCATATGGAAGACAAATACACATGATAAGGAAAGGGATTACATTTACCATTCTAAATGCATCACTAACTGATGTATCAGAATATATCACAATAATGAATAGAAAATGAAAATTTTCAAGAATATATTAGATTAATATTAATTTTTAAGGATGATAAATAGAAAATATTAGAATTACACAAGGAATTAAAATGAATTGGGTATTGAAATAAAATCTATAAATAATGTTTTGAGAAATTTAAAATTTCTTTAAAACTATATTATATCATATGGTTTCATAAAATCATGAAATAAATTGGAATAATTTCCTTAAAATACTAATTACCTATTTAACAAATGAATGATAAATTCTTATAAAATAAGGACAAAAAAATAGGAATATGAAATTTTAATTTTCACATTAATACGAATTTCATTAACGAATATATTTAGAATTTAATATTGTAAAACAACTATGTCAAAATGAAATTAATGGATTATTAAAATTTTAAATATATATATATATATATATATATAATTGATAAAAAATATTCCACGGTGATTGAAATAATTGAAGACATATATAGTGAGAGAATAAAAAAATTAAACATGTTGAAGGAAATAAACATCTTACATGAAGTCTTTTTGTGGCTTTGTACGCATGCTTAACCACTCAAATAATTGATAATTATAATTACCAAATATATTATTAGTATACATCATATTTTTTATAGATTAATATTAATTAATATGGTTGAATTATTTTGTGAAATATATGTTTTGTTTTTCTGAAAATATGATTATTCTCGAAGGTATTAATATGGAATTAGAGTCAACTGTATTTCGACAGATGTGTTTGTGGATTGACTAATGATAAATTAGTTGTTAGGCCAAGGAACCTAGAATTTAAGTCCATGAACCAAGATTATTAGGTAGAAATATAATATGAACATGAATTATAGATTAAATAATATATTTATTCATCCCATGAATCATTGTTCTTGGGAACAATTATAGATGTTTTTGATAAATGTGCTTGTCCTTAAGGCATAATAAGAGTGATACAGTGCCTTCATAAGAGTTATATATATATATATATAATGTCTTAATAATTTGATTCATTTCATGTTAATGAAATACAGAAATTGGATTTGTATACCTTGTAATGATTAGTGAGTACGGATATTATTTATATAAAATAATTACTCATGTATTAAAATGTGGTTTCATGTCATGTACATGAAATTTATAATTGGATTTGTATGCTTGTAATGATGAGTGAGTATGGTTACCATGGGAGTTTATAAGGTTATTTGGGTGAATATATATGACCTATTAATAAAAATGCCATAAAAAATTTGTATTGTGAATTAGGTTATCGTAGTGCGTGATATATTACATAAGAATAATTTAAAAATTCATATTAATGGATATAATCATGACCATGTAAGTCAATAAAACTAAGGAGTCTTCATAAGGATTGAATAAATATTTTTATGATTGATTTACGCTAAAAAATATTAGGTTTTAATATAATGTGAATTGTGTACCATACATCAAGAGATTTTGTACCACTTATGTGTGACTTGATTATCATTAATGAATTTGAATAAAAGTATGATTTCATCATATATGAAACCATATTTATTTTTATGACCTATTCAACAATCATTGTATAGAATATAAAACTATTTAATTTAATTATCTCACACTATAATATTATAAAAATATTAAAAGTCATAAATAATAAATTACACATTTTTATCTATGGAATCTATTTATGTTGTGAGGAATATATAATAATTTGTAAAATATACAAGTTTACTACGTTCAAAGATGTTATCACTACAACAATAATATTCACGCATCAAACTGTTTTTCAATTAAATGAAAGGTATCATGATCTTGATAAAAATCTGAACTATTTTTAGTTTTAATAGTAAGCAGATTTAACATTTTAGACAAGAAATTATTTCCTTTTAATGACATCAGTAATTAATTTTTTAATCCTAAAAATTATTATATTTCATTTTATATTATTTTATATTATCTTCATTACCGCTACTTTTCTTTCTATATTCAATTCATTACATTCATTTTCGATATGTGACATCAAATTTCTCTATCATGCATGGTAAGTATCATAATGGGTAAGGGTTCAAGAGTTGAGGTTGTTTCAATTAATGTTTTTATAAATTCATCAACGTTGTGTATGGTTAATTAAAAATAGGTTTACATAATATTTTTATCTTATCGCTTCACCTAAATGTGTTTATTACATGTTTGACGAGAGAAATTAACAACAAATTGATAATAATTTTCTATCAATGAATGTATATTTTCGACATCAACAATAAATATTGATATTTGTCTATTTATGGTATGTTTATTTAAATTAACACTGAATTCACATGGGTTTAGATACAATAACATAATATGAAAATAATATTTTTGTAGTGTTAGGAAGAGATTACTTCCAATTCAATAGAATTATCCAAGAATGAGAAAAGTATCGCATTTGTAAATAAAAGATTCAAAATATGCCCCAAAATATTACACCAACAATATATTTTTCAAACTAAATATATTATTATCCTATTATCATGATCTAAAATCTAATAATTTTTTCTACCTTACAATAGTATCAACCAACATCGAATGATCTTCATTCAAAATATTCATGAGATGAACATTCATATTTTTAATGTACACTCCTTCAGTAATTGAAGGATCTTGCAACTATTTTAAATTCTAAAATGCTATCCATTTATAGGGAGTTAAGTATTTTTGAGTCTAGTCACATATTTGGTTCCATTTTATAATATTCATAATGTGTTTTTTTGTTTTACTATTTTTTATAACTTCTTCATCTATTTTACTTTCATTAATAATTCATATTTTATTTATTTTAAGTTAATGGGGAGTATATTTTGTTTATATTGATGTGAGATATGAATAATATTATAACCCTATATTCTCTATCATATAGCTTTGATTAATGAGATCCACCAAATATTGGCCTTGGGAATTTTAAGGGAACATTTAATAAAGTTTACAAAAAACTATATAGAATAAAAATCATGTTATCTCAAATTACTATGAAACCTAATTCGCATAATATGATTAAAAGGATGGTGTAAGATTAATTACTCCATAATACATCATTGTGTACTGTATATTGCCATCCATTGATCAGGTAACCCTATGCATCGTTTAGTCTCCCATCAAATAGAACCACACAGAGATCAAACAGTACCACATACATATGATTCATAACATGAGTTATATCATGTAATTTAATATTATATACAATAATGATCATTTATATAATTTCATTAACATCAATGACATATCATAACATAATGGGGGTATTGAAATATGTTATGAGATTAAGTGTGTTCACATATTTATTATAGATTCAACAAAAACATTCAGAGATAATCATACACACTAGAATAATTACTACGATGGATTATCAGAAAAAAAAATAATTTAAATATATTTACCTGTAGTTAAAACATATAAAATTAAGAGTGATTTTAAAATTTCAATTCTATTCATATATAATATACTTCAGAGTTTTGTGATTATTTCCATGAAAATTTTCACAAACATTCACAAGGAGATTTTGAGGAAAAACATTAGATTGGATTATTTTATTACTATTTACTAGTAGTTTTAGGAGACATAGTGGATTTATTATCCAATTATGATTATGCTTTTTGTGGCTGGTCACATAATTCATGATGAAATTACACACAACTCCAACCTATATAAAAGTGAGATAGGTCACTAAGAATAAGATATTATTAATGTAGAATAAACAACACAACTTGCTTTACTTGTAGAGTCTATCACTGTGAATCTAGTTCCATTAATGTTTATAGGTCAAAAACCATCCCCCATGATAATTATATTAAAGGTCTAGTCTTATTTTATATGGGCTGGTTCATAAAATTATCTAAAATCCAAGAGACTATAAGACGAAATTCATCCATTCGATATGAACTATGTAAGTTGTAATCAACATCAATATTATTTTTTGAACACATAAAACAAACTAAGTCCAATGCATCCACAGAAAAGGAAAAATCAAGGATGTAATAGAAAACATGTTGGATAACATCACAAAAGGAACCATTTATAACATGTTTCTCAAATACAACCATAATCATAATTAATATTTCTTATATTTCCTCCTCTAATAGCTTAATAGTAATCACTAAACCCATAATTCCAAAATTAATTTTAAAAATTAAATTATTTACCATGCATAAAAATTTTACATATGAAATGTATTTTATAAAAATTCAAAAGGTATGACATTTGATGACCACCAAATAAATATAAAGGAAAAAAATAGTGGGAATCCAATAAGTAATAAGGAACCATGTCAGGAAAAATTAAAAATATTTTCATAATGATTATTGGATAATATTTCTAGTAATATATTAGAAAACAATAAAGTGTTGATAAATTTTTTATATAGGGATTTGAGAGTGATATTGAAGAAACATATCGACCATAATAATATAGAGCTGCTATAAATGCTTCCAATCATGTGGAATATGGCATGGATTGTAACATAGTTGAGTATAATGCATGTATGATTCAGTAAAAGTAAGAAGATGAGATTCGAGGAAGAATAATAAGACCTCATGGTGAGGATGAAAAATATAAATAAATATATAAATATTAAACACTATATAATACCCCTAACTGAATTAAAAGAAGGATGGTGAAATTAAAATCAGATACAGAATATATGATGTTCATAAGAATTTTCAAACATCTATACATAAATATCCCATTCATAAAAGATATATCAAATATATATATATATATATATATATTCATTTGGATTTTATATATATTTAGAGGATGATACAAGATTTATGTGTTATATTCTTTAATGATGAGTGCTCAACAGTAATTAGAATGAATATATTTCCAAACATGAGACACAATTGTAGTTTTTCAATACAAAACGTAAATTATTCATTATTTTCTATAATGATATATATTAATTGGAATAAAATTCAACATATTGCTAATGATAAAATGATATAGGTAGTTATTGGATAACACTAGAAAATAATTGTTTCACAAGATATTTTAGATAGATCATTGATGTATCACGAAACAATTTATGAAGATTTGCTATTAAGAAATGGGAAATTTGTTTCCCTAGTTGATATATCAATACTCTATATAGTGGAAGATAGAATAGAAAAAAAGTAATAAAATTAATAAAATTATAATAAATTTTTAGATTAAAATCAATGTTGATTTATATAGATAGATTATCAATAGAATTTAGTATTTTATTTGCAGAATATAGCTTAATGGGATAGATTTGAGTAACTGTCATGAAATTTTTGATACTAAATTATTAGGTAACATACAGTTTATATCATTGAAAATCCTTAAATAATATAAAAAATAGAATATGATGAATCTAATATATGTGATCTTGGAAAAGATAGGATATAAGCCCACATTTTAGGAGGGGAGCCCAAGTTTAAAAGCTATCTAATAAAAAACATCAAAGACAAGGGTCACCTAAGAAGAGTTCATATAATAAATTTTCATGAATCCAATTATACTGTTTAATCAACTTCTATATATGTTTAGGTAATCATTTTTTTGAATTTAAATAGATTATGGTAAGGATTTTGAACATTGATCTATTAAAGGAATTAGGCGAATAAGTGTTCAAAACATTTAGTAACAGAAAATAGACAATTTCATGGTGTCTCGCTCAAAAAATTGAATCATCACCATAGTGTGTAACCACATAGTATTTTACTAATATTGTGAAAAATAAATTCATCGATCAAAGAAGATACCCAATCCTCTTATGAAAATGGTCATCAATAAGGGAGCATTGTATTTAGTCGATATTGTAATCATAATTTAAATTTTTATGGGGATGGAGTGATACCATTATAAATGCTATCAATGAAATTAAAATTATCAATGATGAATAATTTTAATAATGAGTTGACCCTAAATATAACTGTAATGGGATTGTGAGTATATATTAATTATCGAATAAAAAGTAATCTAACTTCACTATCATTTATTATAGTCATTCATGGAATAAATCCATTAATGGTTTGTGGAGATTATATTTATAGTATTATTGATGGATACTCAAGATATAATGAGATTTTGGTAAACCCTTATATGAATTATAACATAACATTCACATTTTATTAATAAAAAACTTTCTTAAGCCTATATATCCAATATAATAGGCAATTCATCTACCACATCTCATACGTACATGAAACACATTTTCCCGAGAATGTTAGAGGCATTTTATGATATTAATTGGAAGAATTATCAATATAATAAATATATTTTAACATAATTATAATTAATATTTATTTGATTCAAAATATATGTCACAAAATATTAATTCAATTGAATTTGGAGAAAGAATTTGTTTTCATAGTAGAACTTTTCTAGAACAAAAAATATCAAATAAAACTAAGGAATAAGATGATCATGGTTATAAAGAGCTGCCTAAAACCATCATAGATAAGGGGATTCATTCAGTTCATGGATATGTATGTGATTATTAATACTTTGATATTTAATTATCTAATATTTCTCTACCACATACATATCATTCTGTGAGGAATAATCCTTCCAAATGCAACTTGTATTATAGAAAATCCTTTTATTTTTTGATGATAAATCTAGTGTCCACAAAAATAATGATAAAGTTTTGTTAGGAATTTAATTTTGAGTACATTTGTGATGATTTTAATTTTTATGACATTTACATTATCAAAGTGGGTCGATAAACTATTTATTCCAATATATATATCTGATCACATAGTAAAAAATACTAAATGATCTTCATATTTAGAGAGAAATTGTTTTTGAATATCATGTTTTCTTTCATTTGATTTACAATTTCCTTCATCTTAATGATATTTTTTGTACTAACTATTATTCTCAAAATTACATATTAATCAATAAGAATTCAAATATAATTCATATTCAATGGATATTCCGTTTCAAGAGTTTGATATCATTTCTAAGGACATTAATATTTTAGAAAAAGTATTAAATGAGAACATATCATGATTTTAAATATTTCATGTCGATGAAAAGGAGATAATGGATATCCTTGAGGAAATATTGTATAAAACATAGTTTTATTTTGAAATCCATGATAGTAAATTGTTTTTTGATATGTGGAATTATATGGCCACTTAGACAATATACCATTATATTCATAACTAAAAAACTGGTAGATTCAATGAAAGACAAAAAAATACATTTTATTGATATGATAATTTTTTAAATCTATTGAGATATTAATATATAATTATGTGTTACTTAAGAAGAATTTATAATAAATGTGCAATTTATCTACTGATCCCTAATGAGAGGATATCACTGAATTGATGGAAAGTGTCCAATATTCATTGAAAAGGTTTATTTTTTCATAAACATTATCATGATTAATAGAATTTAAATATTTTATTATTTATTATTGTGAATGTTAAATTATATATATATAATGAAATGTTGTATCCATAAACTCATAGGTCTATGGTTTTTGATGTGCGTGTGATATACATGATAGGGAATCATCCAAAAAAACATTAGAAAATCATTTATATTGGAATGTATAGATTATATGACTAGATGAGTTTAAGTTAAACAAAATACTCTCAAAACATCCTTTGTGGTGATTTATATGAAAAATTGAACTATTATTACTCAATTCACAATTCCAAGATTACTTCTTATTGATCAAAATAAATATTTCAATAACCCCATGATATGATGATTTGATGTGAATTATTGAGTATTATATAACAAAAAACTATTTATCACTGACAAACTAGTGGGGTAGTTTAATTTTAAAAATAAATTTTCAATAAAATTTGGGGAATACATAGATAATTATTTAAAAAAATTGAATCTATAAGAACACTCATTGGTATTGGGTGTACTAAATGTCACATTAAACACAACTTGGTTAAAATAAATTTCAATCTATGTATAAATTTTTTTTACACCTCTTATTGGAAAAAACACCAATCAATTTTCGATATAATGAATATGAATATAGAATTACATAAAGAGGTAGAATCAATATTTTTATAGTCGGATGATTCAGAAGAGTTGAGAAGATATTCTTATGAGAATGATAAACTCTAGAAGATATGAAAATTCAAATTAATGACTGTTGAATCACGAGGAAAACAATTTATCCTAGATACAATTTACTTTTGTTAACTGACATATACAATTTATTATTAGAAATATGAATTATAGTGGTCAAGAACAGTCATGGTAATCAAATAATGTTCATATATAGTGGATGAAAATAAATATATTAATGAATTATCAATTAATATGTATGCGTAGTGGTTGATGAATTATATAAATCACCTTTAAGAATGTTTATTTCCTTCACTTTGGTTTTACTATACAATTATTAAGGTATGTCTAGAACATAGTTTGAGTTGTTTTCTGGATTTAGAGGAAACCATGGAATGTATTCGAATTATGTTTTTGAAATATTTTAGTACAAGATTATAATAGAAATAGAGTTAGAGACACTAGAAAACACCACTAAAACCTCTATTGTTTTGGAAATTTTATAATAGTATTCTAACCCTTAATTACCTAAATTAACATTTTATAGTATTAATAAAATTTACGAAAGATATTATTCATAATGGAAAAAATAAAATAAATCCTATTTAATAAATTGAACATTCTGATTACAAATATAGAATCAATTTTTCAAAATTAGAAACATTGTATTTGTAGTAATTAAATTCAAATTAATCCAAGTGGTGGATAGAGAGAACATATATTAATGGTTAAAACATTTAAAAAAGATTTGGAAAAAATTTACCTATAAATTATATGTAAAATTAATTCTTAAAATATAAATTATATTGAATAGTAAAAATAAATTCAATTTATAAATAAAAAATGTTCAATATTACAAGTTTAGTATATAAATTATTTGGATGGAAATTTTTTAAGATATACTTTAGTTTATATTTTAGATAAAATTTAGTTTATATTTTTGATATTCATGAATAATTTAATGTTATTAGAATCTTATTAAAATCTCATCCATTGTAATTTCTTATATCCCACTTCCCAATATTATGTTTCATTTTTCATATAGAAAGTATTAATTATTCAAAATCATAATTTATAATGGTTTCACCATTATATGAGAAAAAATATCCCTTTTGAAAAATATAGGTTTATATATTTGAAATAGGGTTTATTCATACCTTCTGAAAAATATATATGTATTAGATGAAGATAAGAAAATTTTTCATTATGTATATAGCATATATATTTCATTAACATTATTTAATAATAGTAATTAAAATATAAAAATATTTAATTGATTTATATTTTTCATAAATAATTGGTAGAGAAATACATCACTATAAATTTTCATAATATAGTTATATTTATTAGTTCTAAGATAATGTTTATGATCAAATGGTATTTTTATACTAAAGGCATATAATTATTCATTTAAACTCATTATTTCATGAAAAGTAATCTATAAAATAATTAATATTATTTAATGAAATATTTCATAAAATCATCGAGGTGTTTCTTTCTATACCCCTTAAAAAGAATTTATCCATCAAAATTCTTCATTTGGATAAAAACAGATATGCATATATATCCCTCATCATATCATCAAGTTACTGTATAATATACTTGAATTGTTGGTTCCTTGGTAAATCAATTACCAAGAGAGTGGTCTTGTTCTGTAGAACATACTCACTATAATCTAGAATCAGTTCTAGTTATTCTTTATAAGAGATATCTTGCTCTAGCTGTACAATTCTGGAGTTTAATATATGTGAAGAATCAAGTACATAAGTTCTTAGTAGAGATACATAGACCACATCATGTACATGAGAGAGATTATATGGATGAAAAAATCAGTAAGAAACCTTCCCAACAAAATCATGATTTTCAGATGGACCGATATACATGGGGATTGCCTTGTAAATTTTTCAATATCTCATTACTATCTTCCAAAGAGATATTCTGAAAACATCGTGTAACCCACTTCAAACTATAGATCATTCCAATGGGTGTCAACATTAGTTTTCTGCTGAGTATGACCTTCTATTATGTTTTATTGAATATATCTTACATTTTTTGTCATTTTTATCATCGATATCCTATCTTAATAGCCTCATTTACCCCAAAATCATCATTCAAACAAGTAGTTATATATTTTCATTCATAGTGGGATTCCTAGGGTGACATCTAAATAATATACAACAAGCTATTATTGTATTAAAATTCCCCTAAAGGTTGGTGTTAATCCAAAAAAACTTTGAAAATCATAGAGAATGATCTCATAATGTCTTGTAGAGTGTAAAATGTCCTCTTAGACTAATTTTCCATTTGAGGATGACAATAAGTTTTAAAACATTTATCAGTATCTAGAGCCAACTAATGAATTCATCAGAACATCCATGTTAACCTCATATCCCAATTAGATATAATAGAATTTGGTGTTCAATAAAATCACACCACTTCAATTACATATATCATGGAAAGATGATCAAGGGATAAATACTCTCTGATATAAATGAAATGTTCTGACAAATTAAGGTGATCAACTATGAGCCACATAGAAATATGTAATTAAGATGTTGTGGAATATCTGAAAAAAATGACCATATTGATGTTTTCCAGTTTCTATTCAGGTATGAGTAATGGTTGTGACATACCCTTAGTAATATTTTTGTAATCCAAAACATACTGAAAAAGCTATAACTAAAAGACATATCTAGAAACATCATTATTAAGTCTATCCCACTAGAAATACCCTTTTAGGTCATTGTTTATACTTATGCTTCCATTGTGTAGAAATACTGATGAATTATGAGCCTCATCAAAGAAATCCATTATTAAATATGGTATGGGAGGAATAAAAACCCTATTTTTAACCTTATTATTCCATCAAAATTAAGGTTGAATTTAGGAACATTTCTCACTTTCTATTATAGCTCTATATCCTCATTCCGAGTCTCCATAATCATAATGTGTATATATGGATGAAAATTTCTTTTCTTAATGACATGATTCCTTCCCATATTATAAAAAATCATGATCCATCATTTGAATGTAACTAAATATTTGATATTTTGTGATCCTCAACATAGATAGGCTAGCATGGTCATTTCTACTCAACAAATAATCCACCGTGTTTACTTTCCCAGGGTGGTAAATTTTTGAGAAGTTGTAATCATTAATCAACTACAAGAAATTTATTTGGTTCATATTTAACTCATTTCCTATGAAAATATAGATTAAAATCTTACGATGAATATAAAAATCATATATTTATTGAAATAGTTTCCCAGGATAACTCCAAATCATGAGTTGGGTAAATTATCTCGCGGATTTTTAGTTTTCCCAAGGAATTAGATAAAATCATAAAAATTTTCAAGAGAACACACCCATACCATTATTGGATTAAATAAAATAGATCATATACCTTTCTCCTCTATATGGATGTGTTATAATATGTGCACTAGAAAAACAAATTTAGAGCTATCTGAAATTCACTTCACATTCCTAAATCGATTCAAATTTAACTCTCCTCATAGTCAACATGGTGTGTGGAATTGATAATGATAATAAAATATTCACAAAACATCAATCATGTCATGATAATCAAATAAATCATCATATCTCACTTACCATTTTTTATCACGCCAAATATTCTATAACTTCTGTAATTTTATGATCCATAGATAGCCCATCTATATAAATTATTTCACCCAAAAAATGAATCATTATGTATACCAAATTCATATTAGGTTAATTTTTTAGAAAACATATATTTACTCCGAGTCTTCAGTAAAATTCAAATGTGATCTTCAAACTCTTCGTTGATCTTTGAAAATACAAAATTATTATCTATAATGATTTCATAAAACTGATCAAGATAGTCATTATAGAATCTATTAATTGGATATATGAATATAGTAGGGGAATTAGTACGTTCAACAGGAATCATGATAAATTCATAGTGTCCATACCTTCTATGAAACTTTATATTTGGTATATCCTCTTTCTTGATCAATTTTTGATATCCTGAATATTAAACAGACTTGGAAAAGTATTGAGCTCCTTATAATTGGTCAAATATACCATTAATACAGGTAAGAGGATATTTTTTCTCGATAATGATCTTCTTTAGTTCTCTGTAATCATGGTAAAGTCTCATTGATTATATGGACCCAACCTTAAACATTGCATAAGATTGAATTAAATGAATCATTAACATTGAGGATCATTTTAGGTTTATATTTTTAGAGTTTTAAGACATTAATAAAACATTACATCTCAAAAATTACAAAGTAGACACTTCTACTCTGTTTCTATTTTTTTCATAGAATAAAAACTCTTGAATAAAATGTGACATGTCTAGTTCCAAGTTTTAGATAGCACAAATTTTACTTGGTACTATCATTGACCATATTAAACATTATGTCCTGTGAAAAACATTTCAAAAACATGGGATGAAAATAAAAATCTGTGTAAGGGATACACCAAGAAGGAAAACTGTTATTGTTTTCAAAAAAACAAGTAAACCATGAATAAATTATAATAAGTAATAATTTTCATCTTTTCGAAGTAGTAAATACTCTTCATTGAATAAAATATAAATAGATACCATTTTGTAACCAAATTACTACCTTATAACCCACATAAAGAACACATAACTTATAATGATAACTTCGGATATAAACATTCTTAAATGGAATAAAAATATGAACAGCTTCCACACAAATCACTAAATTGAATAGCCATATGGCCTACTTCCATACCCAATGCAATGGTGTTTATAACCTAAAAACTTGTCCTAGTTTATCAGGACACCACCCATAATTTGGTTTATCGCATAACCAGCCATAAAATTTCAATGTAACATAATAACACATAAAATATTACAGACATAAAAATTTCTCTAATTACATTTCATTTGCAATCATAAGAAATAATTTCCAGATATTGAAATGACCAATCCATTTTTCTAAACAATTTAATAGGATATTTTTTAATCGAAGAGAAAAATACCAAAATGAAGATTTTAAAATAAATTTTATTTTTAAAACATTATTTTCCCTATTAATAAAATTCTAAACCCATTTTTGAAACATGGACATTAAGGAGAAATATTTAAAACATTTAAAATGATATTTTAGTTAAAGTGTTTTTAACCAAATGAGAGACGCTTGAATAAAAATAAATGTTTATTAAAATTTAATCTAAACATTATAATATCATTATAATAAAGGTATTAATGATATAATATGACAATGGACAGTATATACACCATATAAGAGTGAATTGGAGCATAAAAACAATGAAGTTTCAATGGAATGTAAATTGTGATGAAGTCCCTAATAAAGACAATATCATTTGATTAAGGATAAATAAATTGCATAATTATGTGTGAAAAATAAGAATTCTCCCAACACATGTTGATATAAAGTGTAAAATATTCATATGTCATTCACACATAGTAATAGGACGAAATATCCAAGAATTAAATTTTTAACCCCACAAATAGAAATTGGGTTAAGAAGATCCTTTGCAAAAATTCGACAGCCTAAAGGCATCACATTAAAATTAATAAAATGAGTTGATGAGATAAAAAGGGTGTCTCATCACATGGACATTAAATATCCATCAATAAAGATATAGAAGAACACATCCCAAAATAATAAGAGGTAAATTATGAGACGTAAAAAAATGAACTCTATTTTAAAAAGTGGGTAGTGAAAGGTTCCCCTACCGACTTGTTAACATACAAAACAAACGCCACATAAAAGAAGGATCATACAATGAAGATAGAAATACTCATAAATAAACATCTATTACATAAATAGTACAACCATGGTATGTGAAAACACCACACAAAAGAAAATAGTGGCATATCTATCATGAATCTCACGAGAATTAAAAGTGAGATGAAACCCTTTACCACATTGTAATCAACTGAGTTGTATGACCAAAATTTAATAACAAAAAAATGAATCACAAAATACCATGAATATAATGATATTCATTATAATATATATATCAAATTTAAGTACACATTACACCACATGCAATGAATTAGTGGCGAAGAATGGAAGTCTCATGGAATTAAAAGTGAGATAAGAAATCCTTTACCTCGTCGTCCGGCTTGACCCGTTCTTTCATTAATGTCTACAATAATAATTACTATTTAATTTAAACTTGATTAATAACCTATATAAATTTTAATATTATTTTTATATCAATAATTTCCATGTTATAATCATAATGTATTCATTTATGTTAATAATGGACGTTTTGTCGATATTTGGTACTTGTGTCAAAAATGGACTTCATATAATTACACATTGTTCTTGTGGTAAAAAAAAATATCTCTAGAATGATATTCATAATGTAGATATAATATATATCATATATATCCAGTATATCTATGTATTTATAAAATTACGTAACATTTAGATATAAGAAATGAAATGCACTGTTCCTGGAGACGGTAAGTCGTACGTATGCATAAACGCTATTTTCATTTAAATTTCTTATTATAATGGAATTAAAACATAATTATACATAGGTATATTAAAATTCAATTATAATCTCATATATAATGTCATTTTCTATTTTCTTTATACCTCCCACGTATGGCATTAACGAGTCATATCACTTTGAGGGGGCGGTAGTCAGCACATTCTAAAATGAAATTATCGCATTTACCCATAACCGAACCCATAATGGTATGATATAAATGAAAAATACAAGAATAATATAGAAATTATAAAACTAATATATTTCATTTATAAATTTAATTTCATATTAATGGCCACCATGATAGGCGATAGAGGATAATCGAAAAATCATCATTTTATGAGGCGTTAGTTTGTCATTCACAGAACCAGTATCTTCTTCACCCATTAGATGGAGGTGTGTGTACATGTAGTTAGAAAAAATATCATAAAAAATTATAGTATATTTATGATAATGTTTTTGTTAAAAATTAAATGAATAAAAAGTGTGTAATGGTTGGAGAAGAGAAATAAAAGAAGAAAGATTAAGAGAAACTATTGCCATTAATTGGGGTAACTCTCATTGCTTTGAACCAAAATGACTTCATTAAGTGCCTTCTGCCTAAGTTAAGGAATATAGGAGGGAGAGAGTGATATTAATAGATTATTAAGGCTGGTTTTGGATGAGAAAATGGGCTAAAGAGGTTTCAGCAATGGGTTAGAGGTGATGGATTATAATAAGGGGGAGGGGCTCTTTCAGAATGTGTGAAGATATTATTTTTTTATAAAATGATTTTTGTTTTATAAAATTCAAAAAATGATTAATATTGAAGATAAAATGACTCATGGTCAACCTAAATTAATCCAATAATAATTGTACATGTATTGGATTTTATTTTAATATTTATAATCTCATTAAATAAATTAATTTTTAATGAGGTAAATATTGTATCATTTTTGTGTCATAAATAATTTAATTTTTAAGATGTCTAAAAATTATAAAAAAATACCATGATGTAGAAAATATTTTTTATCATTATAATGAATATTTATAGTTGAATATATATCTTATATAATCCAATTTAAAAATTAAATTACTAAAAGATATTTTTTTATGTTGTTTTGATATTTACCTTAAATTAAATAAAATAATGTGTCATTATCATTAATAATTGGCTCCATGGGGTCCCAAAATCGACCTAAGGATTAAGATGTTCATCCATTAATCATCCAATAAGGTTATAACATGTTTCAAAGTAATTTGGTATTATTATGTTATTCTTTTTACCATGAATTACACTATTTACCTTTAACTATGGTAAATAAAAGTCAAAACATACTATTCATAAAAAATTATATTCATCTAAGTGAACCAAATTATACCTACTAATATAAACAATGTATGTCGTATTTTCTAATTTCAATTTACATATGCAGTAAAATTTGATTTAAATGAAAATGTTAGTTTTTGAACTACTACTAACTGATTTAACTATTCATCAAATATGGAATTTTTTCGGAAAAATACCAAATATTCAGCTGAAGGTATATTTAATATTCCAAATTAAAAAATGATGTATATTATAGAATATTAAAAAACTGAATATTAATTAACTAATTTAAAATTAATTACTGTTGTCGACACAAATAGGGTGTTTTTATGAAATAATAACTATCAAACGATTGATAATTTTTTATGTCCAATTCCAATGATAAATTAATTCCAATGACCAACATTGTATTTAATGGTAAAAAAATTATTTAATTACACTATAAAAAATTAAAAAGATAATCTAAACATAAAAATAAATTAGATTAGAAGGCTTCTTTGAATTCAAATACAATATTTTTCACTATTCATAAAAAATTAAACGTTATCAAAAAATTTCAAAAATTTACCCAACGTAAATTTTGATATACTGATTCTAAAAAAGAATTTATTTTGTCAAATAGATCATTTATATGTGACCAATAATATATTTTATTAGGGTTCTCTATTAACATGTGGTAATTTGACCTTTTAAAAATATTAAATTATTTGTGCTTAAATTTTGATTCATTCATATTTTAAACCACTAACATTTATTGGATAAATGTAAACACATTTGACAAACATATATAATCATATTATATTTAGTTCTATCCATTCCTGCCAATATAATGGCTATGTGTTAATAACCATTTTAAATAATAATATTATATTATTAGTGTGCAATGTTATATTTCAGTGAAACCCATTGTTGTGTATTGGGTACGCCATCAAACATAGAATCTATTTTAAAGTATAATTAATAATTAATCCAATAAATATTATTAAATTTGATGATTTCATGTTATTTATTTACCTAGGATGTTACATCCTTCCACTGTTTTGGAAATTTCATCCCCTACAATTTTAAAATTGGGTTCAAAAACATCATTAAAAGCCCACATCAGAATAAGAGTCAACAAAAAATCACTTTAATAGAAAAAAAGGAAACATAATGTATACTAAAGATAACTTTTACTAGGATTCTATGTAGGAAAAATGGATATTGAAGAGAAAAAACCATGATATTGGGAGGAGCATACAAAGCTCAGTATGGGATACAAAAATAAGTAAAACTGTTAGTTTTTTTTTCAAAACAACCAGTAAACCATGAATACTTTATCATAAGTAATACTTTTCACCTTTACGAAGTAGGTTATACTATTCACTGAATAAAAGATAAATACATACCATTTTTTAACCAAAAGATTACCATAAAATGTGTATGATGATTACATAACATATAAAGGTAACATGGGTCATAAACATACATAAATATAATAATAATACGGTCGACTTCCACACATATCACTAAATGGAAATTCCATACCAACGAATTACATACCCAATGCATTGGAGGTTATAACATAACCATTTGTCCTGGTTTATTAAGACACCACTCGTCATTGGGTTTATCATGTAACCACCTACCAAAAGACGAAGTACCATCATAACACATAAAATATTGAAAATATAAACATTTCTCTAATAAAATTTAATTTTCAATCATAAGAAATAATTTTAAGATATTGAAATAAACAATCCATTCTTTAATAACATTTAAAATGATATTTTTGAATCAAAGTTTCCCATTCCACTTTGATGCTTTTACACGGAATTTTAAATTTAAAACATTATGGCCCATATAAATAGATATTTAAACCCATTTTGAAAACATGGACATTAATGAGAAATATTTAGAAGAATAAATCTTTAAAACATTTAAAACAATATTTTAGTTAAAGTGTTTTTAACAAAATGAGAGAGACTTGAATATAAATAATTGAGGAATAAAATTTAATCAGAAGTTTATAATATCACGAGAATAAAGTTATTCAGGATATAACATGCCAAAGGACAGTATATATGCCATATAAGTGTGAATTGGTGCATAACAACATTGTAGTCTCCGTGGAATGTAAATTGTGATGATGTACCTTATAAAGGTTGTATCCATTGATTAAGGATAAATAAATTACATTATTATGAGTGAAAAATAAAAATACCCCCAATATAAGTAAATATTAAATGAAAAACAATCAGATTTCATTCACACACATTCATCGGAAGACATATTCATGAATTACTTGTTTTACCAAAAGAATTGAAATTGTGTTAAGTGTTCCCTTGCAAAAATTGGACAGCCTCTAGGCGTCACATTAAAATTCATGAAATGAGTTAATGAGATAAATAAGTTATCTCATCACTTGAAAATAAAATATAAATCAATTAGGATATAGAAGAAAATATCCAAACATTATAAGATGTAAATTAAAAAGGCATAAAAAAGATGAATTTTTTAAAAAGAGGAGGGTGAAAGTTTTCATTACTGATTTGTTAACATACAAAACATACGCCACATGAAAGAATGATCATAAAATAAAGATGTAAATAATCATAAATGAAATTATATTACTCCAAGAGTAAAATCAAGGGTAGTACATACCCAAAAAAGAGAAATATTGTCAAATGTAGCATGAATCTCAATGAAATAAAATGTGAGATGACACCCTTTACCGTGTTGTAATCAATTGGGTCGTTTGACCAAAATTCAATAACCCCAAAATTAATCACAGAATACCATTAATATAATGAGGATCATGAAAATATATATATCAAATGGAAGGAAAAAAATAAACAAAATTCAATGAATAAGTGATGAACAATGAAAATCTCACGGAATTAAATGTGAGATAAAAAATCCCTTACCTCGTTGTCCGACATGAACCGTTAGTTCATTAATCTCATGAATAATAAACTAATGATAATTTATACTGGATTACGAAACTATTTTATGTTTATTATTATTTTATATAAATTATTACTATGTTATAAATATTATGTAACTATTTAAGATAATAATGGTCATTTTTTTTGACATTTGGTACTTGAGTCCAAAATGAACTTCTTATAATTACAAATTGTTCATGTGGTCAAAATTATATTATCTTCAGAATGATATTAATGATGTATAAATCAGGTATATAATATATATCTAGTATATATATGTATATATAATAGTACATAACATTTAGAGATAAGAAATGAAATGCACCGTTCATGGAGACGGTAAACCGTACGTACGCATGAATGCTACTTTAATTTCTATTTATTATTTTAATGTATTTAAAACATAATGATACATATTTATATTATAATTCCAGTTTAATATCATATATAATATCATTAACTATATCCTTTATATGTCCCATCAATGTAATTAATGAGTCGTATCACTTGGAGGGAGCGGTAGTCCGCACTTCAACAGATGAAATTATTGCGTTTACCCATAACGGAAAACATAAAGGTATGATATAAATTAAAAATACAAAGGAATAAAGAAAAAATAAATACAATATATATAATATATAAATTCAATTCCATTTAATGGACACTATGATTGGAGGTAAGAGATAATCTAACAATCATTGTTTCATGAGGCATTAGTTTCCCATCCACGGAAACAATATATTATTCACACATTAGGTGGAGGTGTCTTTAAGTGTAGTTAGAATCGTTCTCATAAACAAATCCTAGTAACTTTATGATACTATATTCATTATAAAATAAAATAATAAAAAGAGTTTAGGGGTTGGAGAAGTAAAATAAAAGAAAAGAATGTAAAATAAATTATTACCTTTAATTCATCTAACTCCCTTTGGTTTGAACCAAAAGAAATTCATGAAGTGTCCTCTACCCTATGTAAGGATTTTAGGCAGAATAGAGGGATCTTGATAGATAATTTGGGAAGGCGTTGGAAGATCCATGGGGCTTGAGATGTGTGATGAATGGGTTAGAGGTGAGTGCTTTTTATAAGAGGGAGTAGGGGCTCTTTAGGAAGGTGTGAAAATATTATTTTTATATATAATGTTTTTTAGTTTCTAAAGGACTAAAACATGTTATGATCGATGATAATATGACTTGTGATAAAAATAAATTTATCCAATAATAATTCAATAGGATTAGGATGATATTTTAATATTTTTAATTTTATTTATTTAAATCATTTATTAATGTGGTAAATTCTACATCATTTATGTGTCATAAATAATTTAAATTATTTGATTTATTAAAATTAAAAAAATTACCAGTATGTAGGAATACGTTTTAGTTTCCCAATGAATATTTATAGTTGAAATTATAACTTTTATAACCCCATTTAGAATTAAATTACTAAATGATATATGTTTATATAATATTGGACTTTACATTAAATTAATTTAAATTAATTTGTCATTATCATTCATAAGTGGATCCATGTAGTCCCAATGTCGACCCAAAGATGACTATGTTCAGAAATTACTCATCCAATAAGGTTTGAACATGTTTTAAAAAAATGTGGTATTATTATGATATCATTTTTACCTTAAATTACCCTACTTAACTTTATTTGTTGTAAATAATAGTCAAATGTTACTACTCACCAAAAATTATTTTCATCTTATTGAACCAAATATTATTTACTAATAACAGCCATGTATTTTGTTTTTTCAAAATTAAATTCACATATGATGAAAATTTTCATTTAAATGAAAAAATCAGTTTTTGAACTACTACTTAGTGGTTTCACTATTAATCAAAAATTGATGTTTTTCAGAAAATTACAAAACATTCATTCTAAGCAATATTTTATATTCCTAATTCAAAAATGATGTCTATTATATCAAATTAAAAACCTAAAAGCTGAAATAATTACTTTGAAATTAAATTTCGTTGTTAAAACAAATAACATGCATTTAAGAAACATTAACTATCAAAAGATTGACACTAGTTTGTGTCCAATTTCAAAGTGAAATTAATTCCAATGATCGAAATTAGATTAAATGGTAAAAGGATAATTTACTTAAACTTTAAAAAAATTAAAAAGATAATATAACCATATAAATAAATTAGATTAAATGGATGTTTTGAATTAAAATACAGTATTTTTCACTATTCATAAAGAAATAATCTTTATCAGAGAAATACTAAAAATTTACCAAATGTAAAATTTGATATCCTGATTCTAAAAAAGATTTTTATTTTTTCAAATAGATTATATAAAAGTTACTACAATTATATTTAAACAGGGTTCACCATTAAATAGCCGAAAAGCGACCTTTTAAAGGATATTAGATTATTTGTGCTAAAATATCAACTCATTCACATATTAAGCCACTAAAATTTATTAAATTAATGTAAAATAATTTAATAAACATATATAATCATATTTTAGTTGTTTATATCCATTCCCGCCAATACAACGACTATGTATTGACTACCATAAAATAATAATAATATAATATTAATTGTGTGCAACGTTAGATTTAAATGAAACCTGTTTTTTCATATCGGGTATGCCATCAATCATAGAATCCTCATTATATTAAAATAAATAAATAATCAAAGAATATTAGAAAATATGAAAATGTCATGTTCTTTATTTACCAAGGATGTTACATTGATCCCTCTTTTTTCTTAACAATTACATGAGGTTCTCCCCATGATTACACACTAGGGTGTATAAATGCCTTTTCAATATTCTTGCGATATTGATTCTATATTTCATGTTAGAAAATTGGGACTCTTCTATAATGTGTATTTTAAATAATAATATATCTCGATATGTGTACTATTAAAAACTAAACATCCTGATTTTGTGGAAGACCTGGCAATTCCTCTTAATGGAAATCATCAAACAACAATATAATAGGTGTATTATGAATTGTGAGTTTATCACCAATCATTTATGATTTGTAATAATAATATATATGTATCAATACACATCAGATTGATGAAATTTATAATTAAATTCTATATTCATCCATGAATATATATATGACAAAAAATTAATTCAGAATACAAAATTTGAATTCACTACCTTAGTAATTAATATGAGATACATATGGATAAAGACAATCCATGCCATGAATCACATCATATTACACTATTATAAGGATCACAAGACTTACAACAAAGACCTTCCTAAAAAAAACTAGAGAATAATTTTAAACTTTTGATGCCACTGTTTTTCCATTATGACTAGTCACAACTATCTCCATATCTAATTATTGATGTAATAGAGTGATACACATAGATAACTCATCAAAAATAAATGATTTGGCAGATTCAGAATCAAATAAAACATTTTTAAAATTTAGAGTGGATGGTTGGTATACCTTTCAAAAATTTATTTTAGTAATCCACAATACATATAGTGAATGAATGTGACATTCATTTTTCTATGGCCTTATGAGTTTAAAGACATAGTCCATAATCAATATCCCTTAAATTTGGGCATTGATTTGTATAATTCACCATTTCTATTCACGTGTAGAATTTATGTGTAGGAAGTTAATTATTTTTAGCATTTTCACTATTCACATCATTTGAAATCCTTATTCCCATCACATCTCCATTCAACTGACCGGTGAACTTTTTTTCTACATATAAAAATTTTACTAGTCTTACAAGGACAATTTACACCATGTTATTTTTCACATATTGAGCATAAGGGAAAACATATCTTCTTTTTAGTGTGATCTTATTATTTTTCATTGAATTAAATTTCTTTGTTCTTCTTCAACCTAAATGACATCTGGGCTACCCTAATCACCATCTCATCATTGAAACCACATTAAACAATTTCTTCAAATAAGAAAAAGTACCTTTTGGGTAATGCCCTTCATAGATGTGCTTTTTAGTTAATATATAATCAATCAATTTTAATAACATGTTAGATAATAATTCATTAAGTGCACCTTGAAAGTATTATAAAATTTGATTTTTATATACCATTGGATTAATCATACTTTTCCTATGATCAAGGAATTCCTTCCCCATATTTATTTGAAGAATATGAGAAATATACTTATTGAAAAATATATTCTTGAACTCATGCCATTCCATGGACTGAATTTCACCAATTGTCCCCATATTGACAATATGATTCAATAATTGATCAGATTCACCATCCAAATGATATACTACACTGATTAAATTATAATTTTTTTATATTATGTAACTGAAAATATCTTTTTAGTGGTGACGATCTATTGTTCATCCACTGATGGATCAAAAGACCATGTGAAATAAGGTGGACGGTACCTCGTCTTTTACTAAATAGAATTTTGTTCCTACTATTGGATATTTTGATGATCTGAATGATTTATATCATTATAATTTTATGTGATCATAGATTCATTATTTTTATTCTTTCTCCCATAACATTTGATTTCCCAGGAGGACAATCATTGAATTTCTTATCACATTCATAACTAACGTGGTTCCTTAGGGTTTCAACCATTGACTAAAATCGAGAAGAATAGTGAGAGAAATAATAATCATAATGACAAAACCACATGATCATGAATAACATTTCAATTTATGACACATTAGGTTTTAACATAGGTTCTTCATGGTCACTTCTAAAACACTAGGATTGTGACCAATAATTCAACAAATCATTTGGGTTATTACTAAGGTTTTAATATCCTAGTTTCCAATAGTTAACTATAACATTCCTCTAATATGAACAATAACGACCCATAATTTATATAAATTAATAATAACTCAAATATGAATAATATTAATTACAAAATATAATAAATAGAAGAGAGTACCATATTGGTATACTGTATTTAGAAATTGGGAATCATAAACAGATGGTTCATTAAACATCTACATTGTCTCCTAGTAATTTCTAAATAACTAGACTCCTTTTTCACATATCATACTTAATACAATTGTTAATGACATGGGGAAATGTAACATATAAAATGATGCACTAAAATTCCAATTTAGGGTAAAAGGGGATATATCAATCATATCAAAATATTTTGACATAGAAACATAACATTGGAAACTAATACACTATATATAAAATATCATGATATCATGTCATGGGATAAATCAAAAAAGACTAACTTAATCAAAAAAATCATAACAAAGACATGAAATTTTGTGGCATACACATAGGAATTAAAAATCATTTTATATTAGAAAAGGATCATTTCCATGACCATAATAGAGTCAAATTCCATTACTGAACCGAGTTCACTCCTCATTCCTTCCCTATATTACTGAACAAGATTTAATTGACATGCTATCCCAATATTACTGAACTACATTTTCTTATCATTATAGTCATGTATATTTCAACGGATATAAATCATTACCTAATGAATTATAGGGACATATTGGTCTCTACCATCAATAAATTAAATCATTCATACATATTCCACAAACACCTAAATCATTCATCATAACAGAACCCAATGAATGAAAATGGGATTATTAATCATAATTCCATAATAATACCTATAAAATAAATGTATTTCAAAAAAATCACTTCATCATTAACACAATAAAACCATATTAACAATAGGGGTATATAAATTACCATATTTAATGAAATACAACTAATATGGAAAAGAATTTTAACAAAACACTTGATATTATTTCTTCATGAAAATATCCTTTATTAATTAAAATTGTTTGGTTCTATCCAAAATATATGTAAATTTTAATGAAAATAATTTAATTGAAAATAAAATTAAAATATTTAAATGTATGATTAATTTATATAATTTGTTATGAATAGATAAAAATATATTTATACTCTATAATATATTAAAACATTCTCCTCTTACTTTTTTTTAAAATGATAAAAATTACCTCTTATCGAATAATGATAAAATATTACTTTGATAACATTTAATAAAAATTCACCAATGTCAAAAATTGAAATTAAAAAATATTATAATAATTGAAATAATATAACATATTTATGGAAAATTGATTTGGATGATAAATATACCACATTAAATACTTACATATAAACAATCTCGGATAATATTATGATTGAGAAATTACCCCGTACCTTAGATCTGATTAACATTTATGTATTTAAAACTCTGGTATAATGATTTAAATAATTTTTATAAATTATTATAGAATCATATTAATAGTTATGATATTATATATGTTCATATTATCATTTGTTTGCGAGTAACAATATTACTTATCCATCTTGTATTAATTCTTATTGTTTGTACCCATTAGTTGTCCTATAAGTTCTTGTTCCACATCCTAGGATATATTTACATAATTTAGAGAAAGATATTAGAATAATATATATCATATTTTTTCATTAAATGGTTTTATATAATATTTGCAATGAAGATCATGTAGAATGAATTGCATCACTTCGTGGAGATGGTAATCTATATGTATGCATGAGTAACGATATCATTCCCATTATTATTTAATAGTATTGAAGTGGATAGTGTATAATATTTAAAAATAAATATCATTTTATAATAATAATATATAGTTTTTAGTTACATCATTATACACATCCAATTATTTGGGTGGTTAAAAAACAGATTACATGAAATTTTGGAGAACGTTAATTGTACGTAAGCACGTGTGCTGATTTCATTTTTTGTAGGCTTGATATGAGATTGAAAATGGTGGTTTAATAACCATAATAACATTTAGAATATTATTTATACTATTTTTATTAATTTATAATATTAAATACTCAGGAATAGGAAGTAGTAGAAATAATTAGTATAAATGAATGGGTATATCACATTACCTCTTCGTCGACGTGTTCCTCTAAATATTCATTAAGAGAACAAGAGATGGTCTTTGAAGAAGACTAGAACCCCTATTTTTTATATAGAGGATTTTATTAGGGAAATAGGAAGGGGATGGCTGATCATGAAGTCTCAATGTTGTGTGAAGTGGTGACGAAGGATGTGCCCTTTTATAATTGAGGTGAGGGGTAGTTATTTAATCATCATAAATATTTATTTATAATAAAATTAATCAAAATAAAAACCCACCAAATTTTCTCGATTTTTATGATGAGTTGATATAGAGTGACACAATAATCAAACAATAAATATTTTACAATTTTTCATCTAATTTAAAGCATATTACTTTAATTAACAAATAGTTATTCTTTTAATTTTTTAACTTGGGTAACAAATAATTCCCTATGAAATGGGTGATGTATTTACATATTTGGTGGAAAATATGCTATTAATAAATATATGTTAAAAATTTATAGCATATAATGATCATTATATATTTTTTAAATTTTTTTTACTATTTATGAATAATTTTATAGAACATTATTTTTATAAAAAATAAATAGTGACAATTTTGACTCTCTTAAATTGAATGATATTTAAAAATATTAAAATAATATGATAACATCAAACTAACTCTCTTATTATATTTTTAATAGGTAAGGGTCATCCATAATATAATTTATACATGTTAATTATCCCATAATATATTTACATTAATATTTATAATAACATTTATTTGTTATATCTATTAATAAAACAATAACAACATCAAATTTCATTATTATTTAATATAAATATTTTTGGAATAAAAATAAAAAAAGAATAATATGATGAAGATAAATAGATTATATTTCAGAATATATTTTACGAATTTATCATATGCAAATTCAAATATTTATAAAATTTTACCTATTAAATTGTGAATTATACAACTTTAAAATTAGTATAAATAAAATAATATATGTGTCATAATACCTTCTAAAAGGCTGAAAATGGCCCCTAAATAGACCGTGGGAGGAATAATGTCTTGATATACTCAAAATGTCATATGTGTCTAATTTTTTTGTCTTTTATTGGGTATTCATATTTTAATAAAAATTATATTATTGAAATTTCATCAATTAAATCATATATAAATAATTAATGTATAAGTTATTAAATAAACTATTTATTTCCTATAAATTAAAAATCAAATACAGTAAAGATTTAAAACATAATAGATTTAAAATTACTATTTGTTTTCAAATTTATCTATTCTATAATCTTAAATAAAAATTTATTTAGTTATCGAAATTAGGGAGAGACATATTTAACATTTCATTAAATTTAATAAATTAAATGTCCTTCTCTCATCCATGTAGATTTCAATTGATACCATTTCTACCCATGGATTATTTTTTGAAACAAAAAACATAGAATTATATTATGAAATGTTATTTAGTTATTTTTTAGTAATGTTATAATTAGTAAACTGATTTACCTTTTCATGGTATTAATAAAAATTACCATAATTAATACACATAATTCCCAATAATAAAATTAATCTGTTTAAATATTCTGGACCTACAAATCCCGAAATTTGGAACCCACTTTTCAATATCATACACACATGAGTTATAGTGATTAATTTAAATTATTTCTATTGTCACAAAGAGATAACATATTTGAGAAGATAAAACATTGAAAATATTGGAATGTTTTTACATCCAAATTCAATGTAAAAATACTAATAATGAAATAAATTATATTGAATGATAAAAATATATTCTATTTATTCTTTAAAACCATTCAATATTATAAATTATCAATATAAATTATTTTGATAGAAAATGGTGTTTTCATTTTAAATTTTGTGTATTAATTTACAATTCATCAAAATTAAAATATTAATTGAAAAGTACTAAAATTTCATCAAAAGTAAATATTGTATACCCATATTCCAAATAAATTGTTCATTTTTTCCTATAAAATTCATTAATGTGTAAAAATATTAATTTATACTGGGTTTAACATTAAAAGGTGGAAAATTACAGTTTTAAAAAATATTTGTTTTTGTACATCAAAATTGTTTATTCATAGCTTATAAAAAAATATATATTATGAATATCAAAAATATTTTGTTAATTATATAACATATATGTTTCATTAATTCAATTTATTAATATTACTTCACATATAAAAATATATAATTAATTTAAATTATATAAAAATAATTTGTACTGAAAGTCATCAAAAGTTAGTTATATTTATTCATGCTAACCTAATAGTTTGGTAAAATTATTCATTAAATACTAAGGGAATGTCACAGTTCATTTAAACTCGTGATTTTATGTAATGTATACAACTAATAAAATTAAATTATTTAAGGAAAATATTTCATAAAAATATCATGGTGTTACAATATGTATTCTTCGATCAATTTTACAATCTATTTGCCTATAAAAAGAAGATATAAGGCATAGATATGAACTAAAACCGAGTTGAATACCTCTTCACACCATGGATGGAAAACATGGATCTCAATTAATAATGATCATCCATGGGACCCCATTGTCTCTCAACCCCTCCTCTAGATACTTCCTTAAGAAAACTTCCAATGATATCGACTCCTTGATCACAATAAATTGAGCTGATTTCATGATATACTCCACTAACTCCGATAAAAATTTATATCATACATGTGATCAATGTAAAAAGGTGAAAAATCCATTAACATGTCATCCATATTACATTTAGGATCATATAACTATTGGAGAAAACCACCAATTACAAAGTGCTTGATCATCACCTTTTGGGAGACCAAACAACAAGATACAAACTCTTCAATGAGATACTTCAACCCAGTCCATCAAAACTAAACCCTCAAAGAATGGTATATCTTTTAAATTCAAACATATACCTATAAAGGAGTTATATTGAACTGTTTGAGAACCATATCATGTATCAAAAACGAAATGAAACTATTTCCCTGAAACAACACTCAAGGTTGTTCATCATCAGACCAATCATCAACGACCTCAACACAAACAACTCAGTCTCTTTGGAATTCCACCAAATTATCCCCCAAATACAATTCTTCCACCTATTTACCAAATATGATTGCACCATCATATGAAAAATTCATATTTTTAGCCCCCTATTTCTCCCACAAATTGATATAATGATGAATGTTCTTCTATCAGTCTATAGGAATCACCTAATTCACACACTACACCACTATATGAGTTTATACATGATTAATAAGTAGAAAAATTCCTCGTTATTGGTGTATATGAGATCTTGAATTCATTATATTGTAATAAATCACTCAACCGATGGTGAGGAAATATCATGACACGTTTTTAGAAAACCTATCTCATTATCTTATGACCAGTGAGGACCTCAAAAGGCTCACCAATGAGGTAATATCCCCAAAATAATTCTGTTAAAAAATCACTTCATCCAACATGATATAATTGTAGAATACAATTATCTAGATCACTAATTGAATTATGTTCATGATAATATAAATTTTTCTACCACTAATCTATAAACAAGAATGTATGATCTGTTATGTTCAATATTGTTAGAGGAGTTAAAACCCATGATAAATTTTCTATAAACCACCTGTAATAGTCTGCATGTCCAATAAAACACAGCACCTCATCCATTTCCTTGGTGCTATGCCAGACCCAATTGTATATATATTATATGGATTTAAATATACTACCAACAATGATTCATCATTCCACATGAAATTGATTTCTCGATCCCAAAACACAGACATCAAAAACATCCAAAACAATTTATCATGATGAACAACACACAAAATGACACACAGATTCTTATTATGAAAATATGTGGGTGTGGATACACAAAGATATTGTTAATTAAGTGATATGAAAACATATATTGGATCTTAAGGAACACAATTTTCATTAACCCCAAGAGAATAACTATATCGTTTTTTACATATAAAATAATCACAAAAAACATATAATTCCCAAGATGAAAAATGAATTTTGTCTTACAGATATCCTTCACTTTTACATGCTTATGATGACATCCTGACTCGTAATAGATCATTGAGAAAAAACATGATTCCTTAAATTCATTAAATATATCATTAATCCATGGAATAAGAGAACATTTCATCACATTCACTTGGTTAATGTTATGACAATAAATACACCACCAAAAACATCCATCTACTTTCTATATGAAAATAAACTGGTGCACCCCAATTGATGCACCTGAAAAAAAAACACACCATAGTAGACCATGTATATATATATATCTCACAAATAAAAAAGAAAACATCCTATATAAAGATATCAAGATAAGAGACACCCTTAGTAGTAGTTTGATCCAGAACATGATCTCAAATGTTGGGATAAATTTAAAATATCATTTGGAAATACATCGGGGTAATGTTCCACAACACTAGTAAAATAGAAACTGTTGAACACCCAATAAAATGAGCATCATATTATTCATCGAGGAAAATAATTAATAATCATTACCTTGTCTCATATATGTGTCTCTCTATCCAATAAACATTGTTGTATCTATAGTAGTATAGAGGAATAGAAACAGCCTCTTGAAATAATCCATGATAGCTTACAGTGGATACAACCATTCAATGATTTGGATGATGTCATATGGTTGTATATGTCAAATTAAGAGATCTCCCTATGAGTGGTGCTCCCCAACACTATCTCATAGTCTTAATATACATCAAATAATTCAGTTCAACTTACAAAAGTTATAGTCAACTCCAATGGCACTAGGGGCCCTTCTACCAAATGTCTCGATTGATGTATGTATTAACCAGTGCTAGAAATTGTAAAGTATGATGCTATCAAAGAAATACTCCACATCCACTATGACCATGTTGAAAAAAACCACCATGGTTGTGCACTGCTCTCTATAGATGGGGTGAATTATATGATATGATCAACTAACCCCAACTACTCTCAGTTGATCCCATAATAAATAATCATGATGCTGGTGCCCCGGTAGGAATTTCCACAATAAAGAATCCCGATGTTGAACAACTTTCTCACAATGACTGGTTGTAATGGTTGGTAATGCTATATGTTTATGACCTCTTACTCCTAAATAAAAACATTCACTTTATCCCTTCAAATATACCTAAGATCCACCGACCCTAATGAAACGATACATTGAGGGATGTGACCTACTCTAAAATAATCATAAAATCCACTTCCCTAACAACTGGGAACCCAGGAACATAACTATGCATTGTGAGTAATCCTGATGAAATCCTACACGTTACGATATTCTTCTAGATAACATACTATAAATGACAACTTCTCTTTCCATCACCCAAAGATAAATCATCAACATATACGGGGTGACCTGGTGTTTGATATAGATATGAAAATCCTCCTAGAAATGCCTATCTCTAAAACCCTCCAACAGAAACAGATCTGAATCATATTTAAGAAGGTTCCTAAAATGAATCTCAAATACTGAAACACTATTTATCCCCATCCAAAGGGTAAAATGAACATGGACAATGGACACCTTCATGGTTGAGGAAAAAAATCATCTCTGAACATTTCTTGGAACTCTGAACATGTTACTGTTGACTCCTTGCAATCTCAATGGATGAAGAACCAGAGAAACCTCGACACCCCACACAACAACATCACAGTAAATGGTATACAGTTCTCATTCTGTTCATAGATAGAACTGAGTTCCATCTAAACCTCCTCCAACTAGTCGTCCAAGTATACATCTGAAACAAATCCCTCATATCTCTGTTGACTCTTATGTTGAAGCTCTCGGTGTTTCATCCTCCGTCTATCATTATCTTGAACCTCTACCCTGTAGAACACTACTAGTGAATCCTACTAAAAATATTCTAAGTAAATATTATGGGGATGTAAACATGGATCCATACCATCATGAAAAAATTTATAGCTCCTAAAATATATTTTTAACGACTTTATCATTGATTAATATTTTTCTTTTATTCATTTTATTTAACATTATCCCATGTTTTACCCATAAAAACCTACATACAATGAAGAATGATGCATGATCCTTTCTTATGTCTATTCCCTATAACCAATATATCTACTTTTATTATCCACTATGATTTTAAATTTCTATTTATCATTTCATTAGGAAGACTAAATACATGATTCATAGTTGGTATCCTATGTTAGAATCTATTTTTAAACATTGGTGACACTTTTTCCCTACCACCACTTGCAACCTATCATGTTCCTAACTAAAAAACCATCTTATCCCTCAACCATACCACTGATAAAAATCCTTCATGACTTCATCCCCACAAATATAACAGCTCAACGGATAGCAATGGGATATGATAGATTGTGAGACCTGATTCCCAACTCTAGTAGGCCCGAGGATTGTAACTATAATTGGGGCTATATTAAACACACATATGGGAGGTATTTACCGATATGAGAAAACATGGAAAATAGTGAGATAAGATATGAACTGACCATATCCTACTTAAACTAAAATATAAAGGTAAGACCAGGTAATTTTTTTAAATGATATGGAAGAACTGATACAACTAAATGAAAAATGAGAACTATCAAAAATAAAGGATTTAAGTGACCATGATACCCAAATAGCTCCTAAAAAACCCAATATATATGTAACAAGGCTGACGTACAACCTAATTTTTCAAACCTGAAAAATATTTATACAAATATAATGGTGAGTATAAGAGCATACTGAATAGTATCCTCCCTAGATCTTGTCATCCAAAAGATAATAAATGCATGATAAAGTATGTTGAACATCCTATGAAACTAACACATCGTGTCTGTGGGTATACTATGTTCACTACCACACCATGGATACTCCCCATAAGTTTCACATAAAAAACTAAATAATAATATATGTAATATCAAGTGTACCCAACTTCTACTTCCACACTGCATTGATGATTTTCCCCAAAGGAAAACATCATGAGCATCTCTATCAAAATATTTATCCTATGAACTTTTGGATCAGCACCACAACATCCACCTCATGAATCATACCACTATGTACACATAAAAAATACTAACCATGTTGTTTTTGGGATCAACCACAGCCTACAAAAAATTGTATTATACATTGTGTATTATAACTCAGGCCCTCAAATACCATACACTGGGTAAGGAAACACAATCAATCACTCCCAATACATTTAATACATAGGGTTTTCCTTGGTAAAATATATATTGAATACAAGTTTATGAAAGTAACAACAATCCAATATAGCCCTCTATAGACTTTCTTTTAGAAAACTAATCATATATCATACTAGAACAGGTGACTAAAAAGATAATAGTGTGGGTCAAATGGGGTAGTCATTCATAAATCCTCCCACATTATATTTGAAAAAACACAACCCTATTGGGATCATAATACTTAGGGAGGACATTTCCCATAACTGACATGGTAAAATAGTATATAAATAAAAAAATTACATGATTTAATATAGCACAAAACCACAGTATTGGAATAACCTAGTGTTGGACTAAACTATATATAATATCACTTGCAACCCTGTATTACACTACTATGAACATATATCCAATAAAAAAACAATTTAAAGAGATACATTAATTTATTTTATTTATTTTCATCTATTTTACATTTTGTTAATTAATTCATATCCATTAATTAACAAAATTAAATATCCAGATTACATAACATTATCATTAAAAAAATGTTCCATTCCCTCTAGGAATATGTAAACTGAGTCCATCGATTCACATAAATTCCCACAATGAACAAAAAGCTAATCTATTAAAGATATTGATATCAAACTATGTAAAAAAACAAGCATCAAACCATTATCATCAAACAAAACATAAACATCATCATGTAATCGATAACCATTCTCAAATCTGGTTTATATAATAATTAGATTAATTTCATTACAATCCAAGGCAATAAATATATCTATCCCAATGATTTCCTCTAAATAAATTAATATGTAATGAGTCCACTACCTTAAAATGGTGTCAACGTTCTTGCACGAGAACTAACCAATGCTAAGGATCCCAATCACCTCTACCACAAGAACTGTATCAACCTGAGTATACCATGCCACAACCGCACAACAAAAACAACCATTAAAATTCTATTAGATGCAGAAAGATGAATCGCCATCACTATAAATAGAGTAACATGAAGAAAAATAAAAAGGAACCGAAATGAAATTGAATAGACCATATGTTAAATTATGGATGGATTTCTATAGATCATAGGAGATAAGCTAGAGATAAGTACCCAACAATGGAATCCACCAAACATAGAAGTTATAGATTTCTGGTCACTTAGAATTATACAATGATCCTCTATTTCCATAGGATTATTATTATCTTGAGTGGAAAAAAATTATTAAAACATCTTTATATTATGGAAATACATGATGTGTAATCCCCTTTCACATCATGTAATCATAGGGGTTTGGTTTCCAATAAGAAATGTGTATCACATATATTTTATTATATATGTAACAATGATTCCTTACATATCTTGAGACCCACTTTCATATCATGTAAAATATTTGACATCATTAAACCTCATTTCTTATAACTCTAGAAAGTGAACTCCTCCAGACATCCTCCATGCCTCCTCGGAGCACCTCAGTCATCAGAAAATAGAAAATGACCAATCTAGATAAATGAGTGCCCTTAAAATATATTTGGATCATTCGATTTGATTAATTTATCAATTTACACAATATTATTATATCACATATGAATCTATGTATTCACAAAAGAGCTATAAGATTTTACCCACCCCCTCAAAAGTTTTAGTTTAATTTATGGAATGATGCCTCCATTTTATATTTTCCATTTTGATATCAAAATTTTTTTGAACCTCTATTCCATGATTAATAAATGAAAAAATAGTTTTTCTTCAATCATTATTTGGAATAATTTCAAATTTTCTTTTAAACACAAAAATTTTAATGTGCCGACATGTCATTTTTTCAAAAACACTATTTTACATGATTTTCATGGAGTTTATAAAATAAAAAATTTATAATTTTCAATGTGATGTACATTAATAAACAAACATTTTCAATCCATAATTCTATTTATTTATGTTATATTGGTTTATTTCACTAAAAACATACTTTTATCTCAAAATATTTTTGAACGGTATGATTTTAACTATGGGAATTATTAAACATTTTCTAGAATATAACTGCACTTTTGTCATGGAACTATTGATATAAGATATGTCAGTCATTATATATTTATACTAACATGAAATTTCATTTATATCTAAGGGAAAAAATAAATTTTTTTATGTTTAATTTTTAGATAATAAATTTCATCTTTTCTCATGTGTTGAAAATTTCTATGATTCAGAAATTCGATTACATCTGTAGTTTATATTATAAATATTTTTGATTAACTATATAATTTTGTTCCATTCAAGTCTGGAGTGGTATTCCATAATTTAAAATAACATTCACAATATGTTTTCCAAATAATACCTTTCATATGTTTTCTGAACCCATTTTTAATGAGGAATCATATGATGCACTTCACTACTTCAATTATCCTATATACCATTTCAAAACATGATAGTTTTTTAAACACATATAAATAATAATGTCCATTGATTTATGATTTTCACCCCAATTAATTTAAATAACTAACCTACACATGATTATTTTGGTAATATCTAAAACATATATGAACTTATATGATGTTTCATTATAATCCAATACTACGTATCTACCATTATTTATCATTGTGCCTTCTTGATTAAAATTTATTTTAATATTATAACAGGTAATTATGTTTTCGTACATAAAATTTTATTTTAATTCTATTAATATGTATTGGGTTTTTTGTTGTTTATTATGGGGGGAAAAGAATCACTAAAACTATAATTTTAATAATTGAGACCCCTATATTTTAATGATAAAATATATGTATACAAAAATGTAGAAATGTCAAATAAAATTTATAAGTGAGAAAGCATGATATCTATGAATAAGCACTGACAAGAACCATGTTTCATTACATTTCATTGATATTAAAAATATTTTTATTATGATATTGATATTGGGGATTACGTAACATTCATGCTTTGACATCAATTGTAACTGATCATTCAATATACAAATGTAACAGATAATCATATAAAAATTATTAATATAATATGGGAATTATTTTTTGTCTCAATTTTTAATTATAATTTTCTAGACCCATGAAAATTATTATATGAAAAATTGGTTTTTTATAATGGCGGTATGTAAATATAGTTATAAATTTATTGGGTTATATATTGTATATCATTAATGATTCGTAAATAGTTTATCCACCCACTACATTCCTCTGATTTTTATTTTCAAATCATGACCCATATAATATTTTTGTCAAATTTAAGAGTACCTAATAATATATTCTTTAAGATTCATTTTTTTATTTGCATTCGAATATATACATTTCCTCTAATCCTATGTATATAGGGTTTTCACATGAAGTCGAAAAAACCCCTTTTTTCTTTTTTGTGAATATTGAGTACAAGTAATTGAATGGTAATACCCGGTATGGATATTTTAATTTAGTAAAATGTTAATAAACAATAATTAATATAGAAGGGGAATATTAATAACTTTTAGTAATGATTCTATTATGATTAACTAGTTTGAATTTTGGTTGAATATTAACGATTTTATATTAATGATTATTTCTATTATCAATCATGGTAGCGATTCCTGAATTTCCACTGTATTATACAAATAAACATATATAATTATATTTTTAAATTAAGGAGTATAAAATTTTAATTTCTATGGCTATATGTAAATTTTAATTAATGTACATATTTTTAATATCATCATTATTGATATTTTAATATAATATTTCATAATTTTGTATAATAGTGATATAAAATTTATGGATTTTCTTCATGAATATATGTGAAAAAAATGTGATCTGGAGTTCATTATTATTATTAATATCCAGATATATGTGTTCTTAATATATTAGATGGAAGAATATATTTTCAACTGAGGAATCTGGGAACCATGGCCACAATCATGATTGTTTTAGTTCTAATAGATTATAAATAGACAGGATAAATTGAATGTGATATTTATTAAATATATGACCCATATAAATGTTTCATGCCAAGAATAAGAAGATAAATGATTATTTACTAAATACATCCAATAAAATATTACTATATATAATATGGTTCATTTCAAATAGGGAAGAATAGTTCATGGAACCGAAGTAGATTTTATACTACAAAAGTGAAATAAATAGAATTTATCTATAAGTAGGACATCATAATATTTTTGGGGAGTATTTAATGTTCCTATGTAGATTTCGTGATTTTTTAGGATAAAACATTCAGGGGATACAATTTTATTGTGACCATAGCTTCCATGCCAATATATGGGTTTAATATGAATCTTTTCAATGATAATATGTTTGTATTGCACCATAAAAATGTTGACTAATATATCAAATAGAATTTCTTTGTTTAATAGAGACAACATATGATTGATTTTTGCTGAAAAATATGAGTTCTTAGTATAAATTTTTTTGTATGATTTATTAGCATAATTTTTATTAATAATAATGAATTCATAAGAATTAATCAATTTTATGAAACATTATAAATAGTTCAGTCAATGAAAAAAGTTATGACAATATGATGCCAAGTGAAATTTAAATTAAAAAAATTTAATTTTACCTACAAAGAGCTCAAACAGTGATCTTTAAAGAAGACTAAAATATTTAAAAAGGAACCTCCATCACCCTTTTGAAATATGTTCACAATGTAATAAAAATTTAATTAAATGTATAAAAAATTAAAAAATGAGGAAGGATGTTCACACCATAATAATACTATTTTTAATAAAAATAATTAGTTTATTTAAAATGGTAGGGAAAATAGTCCTTGGGTGTATCCAAAAATTCCATCAGTTTTATGCATTATTTAAAATCTATTTCACGTAATTTGTTTTCTCTCACATTCTACACATCAATTTTTTAATCATCAACATTATATCAACTATTTTTTATATATTGAAAAATGTCTTATTTATTCGTTATACGACATATTAAACATATAATATTAATTATCCACATGTCATGGAGATGTTTATTATCATTCATGTAGAGACACATAAGGATTGACGTTTTGATAATAGAAGGCCATTCTATTTAATAGTTCACTAATATGAACAATTAAAGTTTGTGTTAAAAGGGAATTCATTTATTTTATAACATTATCTTATCCATAAATTCATATCTAATGATGTGGTGTTTGAATATTGTAAATCCAAATTACTTGAAAATATTGTTCTATAAATCATACGTTTCATTCATATAATTTGTTAAAACTCGATAAAAATTCATATATGATTATTTTATTTCATCTACTAATGGACTTCTACTGGTATATATAGAATCACCTAATTTGAACATATAAATTTTGTATTTATATGTTGAATTGTATCCTAATGAAGCCATATAATCCATAAATGTGAATGGTGACACCGTTAGAATTAATTAATTCAATGTTTATCTAGAAATCATATATTAACAATCCATTATCATCATAAGGAATTATTTATACAGTATTTTTATCCAAAACTGTTTTTTAATTCAACAACGGGATCACTTAACTCCATGTCAGACTCTTTATCTTTATAATTGGATGTAATTAAAATTTCACTGTCTACAATATTATGGTAAATTATGGATTGAGAGTATTTTAAAAATTCAATATTTGTGACAAGTTATGTTGAGATAATGATATCATTGGGATATTCAATAATTAAATTCAATTCACAAAAAAATTTAATTTTAAAAAACATTTATCTTTCTTTTATTTATTTTATTAATAATTTCTTTATATTAATTTAGTTTTTCATAATGACATTCACCTCCATTGTCTTGGTAATATTTGTTTGATGATTCTATGACATCATCAATATATTTGTAATGTCAATGCTAGTGTCCATTGAGTCCCTAACTCCTACAGTGTATTGATATGCATTAAATAAATTAAAAATTTTCTAAATTGTTCAAAATATAGAATTTTAGTTCTAATGAATTAAATATTCAGCTAGTATTTGTGTTATAAATTAATGAGGTTTTAATTTATTCAGTTTGTGAGTAATTACGATCATAACTTCATTGTCTGATTATTTACTCGTACCAAAATATATTTCATATTATAATATCAATATTAATATTAAATATAACAATTCAATGGGTTATTTTATTTGATACACTTTATTGATAAGTTGATCAATTCAAAAGTTAATGATATAGATATTATAAACAATATTGGAGAGAAATTTCTTTTTTGGGGCATATGTTTCTGTTATGACCGTATATTAAATTTATAGTTTTTTTTATTTCCACAGAAAATATTATATAATATTTTTCTATATATTTATAGTATTTTATATTTCATTTTAAATCATTCCATTCATGGTTTTAGGATTATAGATTTACCAAAACTCTATGGATTTTAATTATAAATTTTCATCTTATTTGGGGATTCTTTATATTTAATTTTCATTTGGTTGGGATCAAACACTATTAAATACATATGTATATTCTTATCCTCTTATTATTAATGTGTAATATGTTTAATTTACATTATTTTCCACATTTATTAATGAATCATGATTAATTATTTTAAGTGACCAATATTTTGTGATATTATTTAACAGAAAAATCTATTTCCTCAATAAAAATTATTACAAAATGAATAGAATAAAAATATCATTTTTACATTTATGATTTATTATGGTCATTCTGATTTATCTCTTAGTATTTTTATAAAGGATTCAAAAATAAATGTGTTTATCCATTTTGAGAGACACATATTTGCTTTTATCACAAAAAATCTGAACAAATTTTTTTTTTCATTGAGGAATCCTATGAATTTTTACAAGGTTATTTTCAGATGATATTTTATCTAATACTCTTTACCATGATATATTTTATTTATGTGATTTTTATATTAGATAATGTATTTTACTCAAAAAAAGTTTTTACTGATATATTAAGGGAATTTTTATTTATTAATGAAATGAACCTTGATATTAGTCATTCATTAATATATATATGTTCTAATGATACCCCTTTTATTCTTTAAAAATGTAGATTACATCTATTTCAATGAGTTTTCTGGAATCCTAGTTCTTTTCCTCAAGTATGTCAACATGTGAATGAAGAATAGTTTATATTATGTTTCAAAATTTGGTTGTTCTAGTTATTTTGTAAATTTTATTGTATTTGGGAAGGGGTATAGACTTTTCATAGGTTGATCTATTTTAAACCATGGAAATTATCATTAATTATAAAACACAATTACGGTATTTTATGTTATAAACAAAAGATGTGTGGGTCCATTTTATCCCCCCCAGTGTATTTGGTTTGGATGTCGTGATGACTATTTAAATGATTCTCCATGCTATTTATGGAATTTAACATGTAAAAAATTTCATTTTAATGATTAAATTTCAGAGTGATATGATAATGATGTTCCAAGATACAATATGATTTCATAATGCTTTCTATGTGTTTTAGAAGTGACTTACACATGTATTTTTTTAACAAAACTCACTATTAATTATTATTATGACTCTCACCATTGATAAAACATTATACCATGTCACATGTTTAATGATACTCATTTAGATTGGTATGAGTTATATTATCTTATCCTCAATCACATGTATAATTTCATCATACTAAAATTATAATAGTATACACATTTATGAAATTAAATTATTAATTCATATATTTTTACACATTCAGAATTAGAGCTCACCCTTCTTAGGTATCATTTTCTTATAGTAATGAATAATGTTCCTGAATGAATTATTTAATGAAATGCATCATTTGTTACAAGATTTGGGGAAAATTTTGAATGATAGCATTGAAATAAGAAATGGATGGTATATTAAAAAATTAATAATTTTAATTCCTAATTAATATAATTTAAGGGGGTTTCCAATTATCTAGCACAATAAACCAATAATTTTATAAGATGTATATGTTATTAAATGTTTTATTTTAGTATTATATGATTTGGTTGGTTAATATTGGGTAGTGTTATTATATAAAAATTCAACAAATGTAAAGCATGTGTTTCTACCATCAGATCTTAGAGTATGAGTTCAGTTCTCTAATAGTTCATATTAGATGAATGTATATATAACATTAGATAATATGATGATTTCAAGTGAGATTAAATTAACCTAATAGATACTGAAAAAAATCATTACTTTATATGGTTATGTTTCATCACATGTTCGTGAGTACAGAAAATCCTTCTTATGTTTTATGTTATGGGATTAGTATATAATTAAGAGTATTTTGTTAGTCATTTATGGTACTAAACCCTCTTAGTTTTGTCGGTTTTCTGTGAAAATTTTATTTGATGAATAATGTTTTATAATTTATAAACTTATATTCAAAGGATTTTATTATATTTAGGGTTAAGATAATATTTAATTTTGAGTTAATTATTTTCAATTGGGATAAAAATTACATTAAAAATTTATAAAATATGATTTATTTTATAGATCAATATGGTAATGAAAAGTTATTTTCTTACTATGTTATTAAAATTATTTCAGGATATGATAAATATTTTAGAGATATTATACAATTAATATAATTTATATACAGTCAGATAATATATGTTTTTAATTTTTTAATAAAGTTTTATTTATATTTTGAATGTAAATATGATTTTATTTTTTCTTCAATTTGGAAATTGATTATATTATTGTGGAGAATTTATAAAAATTGAATATAAAATTTTTGGATGTGACTTTCTAAGAGATTGATTATATTTGGTGATATATTTTAAGATTATTATTTAATAATATGTTATCACATCATTCTAATCATTTGTATATTATCTTAACTAGGGATATAATAAATAAATTTATGAGTAGTTATTTATCAAATGACTAGTGTCTCTATCGGTGTTAGTATTGAGGATTAATAGATTAATGTTTTAATTATTCAAATGATGATTTATTCATATATTATATTTCATAATAATTTTCTAACCATTTTTTATTTGGTTAATTTTTAATGACATAAGGAATGCCATATTACCATTTTGGGGATATATGGATCAATTTTATTTCACTATATTACTTTTAGAATGAAAAATTTATTTTTTAAATTCATTTCATAGAGTAATATTTGATTTCAAAGTAGAAACTGAATGAAACATCCAAAAAAATTATCAAATTCCATATATAAAATGGATAAAATTAAAGTTAGTATATTTCCATAGGTTCTTCATCTTCATGGTAATGAAATTACACAAATCAAAGGAATTAGATATTTTTATAAAAATTTTAACCTATTACAATCAATGTTTATTATTTTATAGTCTATTACACTACAAAAATATTTATAGTTTATAAATCATTGATTTTTTTCATAATAATTAATATTTCAAGGATCAATTTTCACTCTCAATCTATAAAATTATTTAGAAAATAAAATTTTCATTCATATAAATTTTTTCACATCCCACTAATGTTCTTATACCGTGAAACGAAATGATGTGGTATTTTATGTTTCCATCATATTGTCATTATTATCTATTACAAAGGTTGTTTTATTGTATATTTTTTATTTGATGATTCACAAGTAGAAAATTTTTTAAAATTAAAAAAATTCTTTTCACAATAACATTATATTTCATCCAATCCTTTGAATTGAATCTGAAAATTTTTCAAACACATTAAATATGGAATGAGATAAATTTAAATGGGGTAATTTTTTATGGGCTATAATTTAACATGTTGATATTTTGATATATATATTTCTCCTTAAAATGTATATAATTTTTTATATCTTTTTATTCAAAAAATAAAATAAAATTTAAAATTTATACTTTTATTAAAATAATTAGTTTGAATTAATTTTAATTTTTAATACATTATGAGGTTCTAGTAAGAAATGACATGAAGAAAAATAAAATTTGAGTAAATGACAATTTATATAATTATACCAAATACATATAATTCTTTACATTATGGGTATCCATAGATAATGTAACCCTAACTTGAAATATGAAAATAATGTAATGAATTTGGAATACAATTTACATGATGAGAGTGAAGTAAATAAATATTTTTTCCAAGCATGTAAGGTTATGTTGAGGATTGTAATATGTCTATTACATTTATGTTTGTTGGAAACATAGACATTATATATGTATATATATATTAATTAAAAATATATCAGGTATAATTTTTTTAAAATATTAGAAATGAATATAAAATTGTTTTATGATAAAATTAGAATTTTCAATAAAAATAATTTTTATATTCAATATATTATTTTTCTAAAAGAGAAATTAATTGTTATATATGAATAAATGAAATAATATAAGTATTTTTTATATTCAATTTATTTAACTATTATTCATTTTTTAATATTTTTTAATAATGTAATGAAAATAATTTCATTTATAAGCATAAATAATACAATGTCTTAAAAAATGTATTTTACTGATTGTTTTTGTGGATAATATAATTTATTTATTCCAATTTAAAAAATTTATTTGGAAAATTAAATATAATTTTTGAAATTATAAATTCCTAATTAAATTTTGTTTAATTTTCTATTATTATTTAAGATATTATATTTTTTTAATGATGGGTGAAAAGGATTAATTTTTTTAAAACATTCGTTTCTTTTAAATCAATTAAAAATAGAAATTATATTTTAAAATGGTTCCAATTCGGAAAAATGTTAATTTATATTATTATTAATCTATTTATGGTTGTTTTAAACAATTTTATGATTGAATATGGTCTAAATTTTTTTTATATGTACGAATAAATTTACTCTCGACAATTTGCTTTCATCCTGTTAGGAGATTTTTTGTTAATATAAATTTAAATATATCTATGAATTTAATTTTATATAATGGTTTTAATATTTTTACGAGAAAATAATTAATAATAGGTATTAATATGAACAAAATTTTTTGTTGTAGTTAATTGTAAAAAACTAATAAATTGTTACAATGGTTACAGTAAAAACATGTTTATTGGGTGTTCGACTAATGTGGTAAGGGAACAAATGAACAAAAACCCTATCTAAATACTATATGATAGAAACAATTAAAAGATAAATAATATTAGTTTTGGAAATGGTCTATTTTTTAGACAAATTTCATAAGTAATATTTTAATATATTTTAATCCGTTGGAAAATTCCAAGGTTGTCATATCCCACACATAAAATAGGAAACCCTCCGCTCCACAATGAAAACGATTTTTGGTTCTTCCAAGACAAAAAAAAATCTATACCTTAAATGAAACCCATTTAATAGAGTTCATAGTTTGGGAATAAAAAAAATTAATAGTTATTATCGATTAATATAAGGGATGAATTTTTGAAGAATAAATGTTTAAAAAAATATATAAAAAATTTAAACTCAACGTACAATGTTTATTGACTCCATTTTATATTAATAGGTTATATAACTTATACATTTATTATATTTTTTACTATTAATCCAGAAATGATTTTTTTTATTTATAAATTTTTTCACTATTATTTTAATTTTTCATTTATTACACATAATATCTCAATTAATTAATTATCAATTCAATGCTATGATATTTTAATGGGTATTCAAATAAAACATTACCTCTTTGGGATATTAGTCTATATTATGATCCAATTTTATTTTAAGAAGTGTATATACTACCCCATGAAAAATTATATCACGATTCTTCTAAATCTCATTGAATATAATGATTCAATAAAACAATAATACGTATTTTTATGATAGAATCACATCTTATTTCAGAATTCCCTATTTTTATATTTTTGTTGCATGTTATGAAATTATGTTCAACCACATCTATTTTATTATCCTATGATTATGAATTTTATTAACAAGAATGATTTCTTTTTCCTTCAATCATGGTAAAATAAACATCATGATATATGTTTTTAAGTGATATTGATGATGTATATTCAATTATATAAGGAATAATTCTCTTTAGTATATATATTTTCTTCATTGTTTTCATGAATTCTATTATTCACACATGAATAAATTCATATGGTCATTTTATTAATTTTTTTACATTATTTATGATTTTTTTGAAATATAATAATTATATAATAGTTTATGACACGTGTTTACTTTTACTAACAATGTGACAAAGAAATTTATTATTTTAACATGTACATCTAGGAAATATTTTTTCATCATCATGAATATTTTTTCATTGATGCTACACTAAATTATTTCAAAGATACATTCAAAAAAATCAGAATATTCTTAAAATATTTTTTTGATTTTTCTTATCAAAATGAAAGGTTATATAATTAAATATTGATTTTAATGATATATTAATTGTATTTATATTAAATAAACGATTACCATTGATTCTACTTATTCACTAATATGAATACATTTTAATGATATCATCTTTATTATTCATTTCGATTGTTTTTTTTAATTTAAAAAAATATTTTCATAGAACCCATTTATTTTACAATTTTTAATCAAGTTGTAAAAGAACATTAGATATCATTATACAAAAATGAAAAAGTTCCATTTAATTTTTTTCATTATATAGTACATAGTAATAGGTATCTATGATTAATAGGTGGTTTCATTATAATCAATGAATTTTTTGTTCCCAAATATACCATGGAAGAGTGGTAACATTATAATCAATCGTTGTGTAGTGCAGTTATAAAAATAATATACATTGGGTAATGTGATTGAGTTAAGTAGCTGTAGATTTACCCTATGATATATTTTTAATTTTCAATTTTGGATATTATATATTTAATATTTATTGAAATATTTATATGATATTGTTTTTTTAGATACAAAAACATTTTATTTATTCTTTCTTTGAGGCTTTTAATTTTCCTTTGATCAATATTAACATAATATATATTATCATTATTGATTATTATGAAAATTATTTTCATTATTTTTTATGGAATGTCACATGATTAATTATTTATGTTTTTATGGGAATGAACTATCTTATATCATTCTCAAGCACCTTGATATTGTCATTAAATCCTTATAATTGACCTCTTAGTTACTAGTTTGGGATTGTTATATTATTTTTGGATTTATATCTCATTTTCATGGGGAGTATGTTTTGTTGTTACATTTTATGGGATTTTGGTGTATTAATTAATAATTTATGGAAACACATGATTGCATTTAATATATGTAATATATATTTTTACATATTATTTATCTAAATAAATGCCTTGTTTTATACTAATGGTTGGTGATATATCTATTATCTATTATTTTTTAACATTCCAATTGTGTAAATAGATGGTGAATCATATTCATATTATGATTATGTATATTTTTGGTGTGGCTGAAATGTATAAATGGAGCTCTAATGATTATCCTTTTTTAAAAACATTGAGGGTTATAGATTTTGTTTGAGTATATCCTAGTATAGTCATTCTGAAAGAAATCCATATTTTCTGAGTACAATCCTCTAATATATTAATGTTTTGAATTCAATTTTAGGGATCCAAATTTTTCATTTTGAATTAAATAAATATTCTTCCTTAGTGAGTTTTAATGAGTCAAACTCGTGATCCCAGACATAATTCCCCAAATATGTTGGATATACTTGTTTCACAATATTCTTATAGGGAGTATATGAACATTCATGCTCATTTACATACTCTAATGGTTAAGGCAGTAATCACATACCCCGACCTATAGTCTCCAAGATTGCACCAGCTCAGTGCAAAGAATCAAAGTAGATGATGGTTTACAATGCATGATATTTCAACATCTAGAATTGAATATCCTTCTAATGAAAATAAAATCCACAATATGTTAATAAAATGATTGAAATTATAGATGGAATATTTTATTATTTAGAGACTATGCAGGATATGATGGTTAATATGGATTCCTTTATGATTCAAGGACCCCCCCCCCCAAGAGATGGTTAAGTGTTATAGAAATGGATGGAATGAATGGTGGTCTTACATACGAGGCTACCATGAGATGTCTATCATGGTGTAATTTACCGAAAATCTGAACTATGACAGAGAATGACAGTTCTTAAGATTATGTACATGACGTTGTTAGTTTTTTCATATTCTTATAATTCAATATTGTTCTAATTATTTCCCATTTTGACATTGAATTAGGTTCATAATGCAAGGTGTTTTGTGATGGAACTTCATCCATATCATAGACATCTTGATTGGGGATTTGGCCAAAAATTTAATCCAAGGGGATTCTAAAGGCCCTAGCATTTTAGATGGATCTATTGGATGACATTATTGTTATATTACTTCTAGTATTTATTGCAATAAAGACAGTACATCTCATTAATTTAGTGAGTTTATCTTTTAGAATTATTAAGTGGAAGGATTGGAAGGTACAATATTTTGAATTTTTTAGGATTATATAAGAAATTATATTACTCACATAATTTGAAGAATCTCTTCCATCATTTAAAAAATAAATAGAGAATAAATTGTATTACATCATGCACGAATCCACTATTTAAATTTCATAGATGTGTTATAAGGGGTCATCTAAAATACATTTTTTCTATGGTTAGAAATAAAAATACAATGTATAAAAGTTTGGGTGTAGGTATGGGTCCACATATGTGGACCTATGATGTATAGAACATGCCAGATCAAGTGAGTTATGAACCTAAACGGAAAGGTAATTCCCTGGAATAAGGTGTGATGTATGACCTGAGTGAACTTTCTACCATTAGTGGCGAGGGTCCTTATATATTTATAGGAAAATTTTATTACTATAGGGTATTTAATAATTTTTTTGAGATTAGATCTTCCCATTATTATTTTCTTAAATCAAATAATTATTTTAATGGATTTACTTGTTATGTTATACAATCATTTTCACATTCTTGATACACCAATGGGAGTCAATGTAATCCATCACTAGTGATGTCCTATGTGTCTTATGGTTGTTTTTTTAAATGAGAAAATATATTAGACATGATGATATTGATGTTTTTAATTTTTGATGTAATTTTTATAAGGGATCAGTTGACCAATAATTTATCTAACAGTATCCACTTCTATTGTCATTTATCCTTCAATATTCTAAGAGATGATATGTTCATATTGACCACAGAGAATGATGTTACAAGATGAAGTATGGGAACATACATACAGAATATTATCTTAAACATGGAACATATAAAAGTATTTTATCTCATAGTAGAATCAATTATACCCCCGCTATCTTCACACTGGTGGGGGTATTTAACAACATGTCTTCCTAGATAACTTTTTCAGACTTCCTCTAGTAAGATGAACTGAGATTCCTATTTATCATATACTAGTTGTGTAACAGATATGTATTCCTCCATATCCTATAGCACTATTTATATTTGTAGAGTTATATTTGAATTTTTTTGATATATAGGTGAATACTGCTGAGCACATCTCATTGGAGATTCCAATATCATTTTCTAAGAAGGATTAATGTAGCATGTGGCTCTATGTTTACTAATGGAAGATTAATTGAGTAATCAATGAAATTAGTTTCCTTTACATCCTATTATTTAGTCAATTTAATCAATTATAGGAAGCCTTATAGTTATAAAACATTTTCTCCATTTTGACACAGTTAGCAAAATTATAGAGTAAATGATATTCCAAACATAGTATATGGGAGTATATGTAGACTAAATGTGTGTCTTTTCAAACATTTTGTCATAAGAGGTACCCCAATTATGTTAATGGATATCAATAATTTTATTTATATCCATACCATGTCTTCTTCTTCATTGTATTCATTGGTTACATACTAATATATTGAAGGATAAATCATATGCTTATTTGGGAAACATGAGATTATATTTTGTATAAATTGACTAAATTATCATTATGATAAATTATTAATGTGTATTGTTTGGATTTAAGAGGTTCCGTTCCTTCGTAAATTAATTTCTAATGTATGAATATCTATTTGTCTGGAGAATGTTTATGTTATGAATTCCGGATAATGGCTATAGTATTTTTTTCATGATTAGTGTAGGATCGAAATAATGATGTAGATGCTCAATATACAAGGAGGGTGAATTGTACACTTTAAAAATTCCATTGGAACCTTTAAAGTTGGTTATGGATAACTATTTTTTCCATAGACAAGGAAAATCTAGGTTTAACAACGTTAAACGCATCAAATTCACAACACCTCTGATCACCAACTGGAGAATTGGAACCAAAGATAACGGCATGAGATTCTACCTTAAAGTGTATAGAATCTAAACTAATCAGAGTACTAGTATAAGGAAGTATAAGAAGATTATACTTTCCTTATAATACAATATAAAGTGGAAACAAACAATTAGTAAAAATACAAGTAACAAACAATAACTCTTTTAACCCAAAGAGAAGTGTATCCAACAACCTTGGATAAAGGTATCTTGATTTATACTTTCAAGCAAGTCTGTTTTTCCAACACCAGGATAAGACCTCGATAAAAGATAAGATTTTCTATTTTTCTATCCCTATAAGCCCTCAACTTAAAGGGAGTTGGAACCTCTGTCTTCCTCAGCAAGGAAGCCCTCGAACTTCAAGGTAGTCGGCACCTCTATCTTCCTATCCGCGAAATTCCTCGAATGTAATCACCAACATCCGGAGTCGCACGAAGTAATCCGAACGATCAGTTTAGTACGCACAAGGCAAGAAAAGATTCTCTCTCTAGAAATCACCTTAACAACGTGTGTTCTCTAGATCGATCAACTTGTTGTTGAGCTCTTTCAGAAGAGCTCCTATTTATAGGAAAATTTCCAACAGTCGGCTTCCTCCTCCAACGGTCATTTTTTCCATGAAATTCGGAGGGACCTGTACACATGTATCTCAACAAACGGTTAATTAGAAACACAATAGACGACATCGTTTTATATCAAACCATGTATAACTGAATGCACGACATAATTTTGAAATGAAGCATATGTAAGTAAAATCTAATCAATATTTCGGAGTGTAACCAAGTAAAAAAATTTAGATTCAACCCAAAATGAAATTATGAGCTTATGTTAAGAAATATTCGGATTCTGTTTTATAGTAATTCGGAGTCTAGTTTCAGTAGAGATCAGAATCTGATCTTGCAGTCTTCGGAGTCGAACTACATAAGAGTTCGGATTCGAACTACTTAAGAGTTCAGAGTCGAACTGTTGAAGATTTCAAAGTCGAACAACTTGAGATTTCAGAGTCGAAATTCTTCAGAGTTCAAAGTCGAACTACTTAAGAGTTCGGAGTTGAACTACATGAGAGTTCAGAGTCGAACTTCTTCAGAGTTTGGAGTCGAACTACTTAAGAGTTCAGATTAGAACTACATTACAGATCACATCCATAATTTGGATCATAAAAAACATAATGCTCCAAATCTTTTCATTATATGGCTCTGGTATTTTGAGTATGAATCCAATTTATGAATTTAAGAATAATATTTTTATGTATAATAAAATTCAGGTTAAGGTAAATTTCCTTAAAGAAGAAAATTTTCCTGATGGTGGTAAAACATTCATTTGCTTAACTATAAGGTGTTTGTGATTTTTAAAACAATATGGAATGGAAGATTCATAAAGAAAACCTTATTGACTCAACATTCTCCCCCTTTTTGGAAATCACAAACAACATTTTGAAAAATCATATAAGTATTTTGAAAATTTTCATTAGACTTTGAAATTTAAAACATATCTCCCTTTGTTCACGGATAAATGTGAATACAACTAACTCCCCCTTAGGCATTGAAACTATAAGGATTGTATTCTGAGTGTCCTATGTGGAGTTTTAATTATATTAAGAATGAAAAACTTCATAGTTGGAAACTCCCCCTTCATTTAAGGATATTTCTCTTAGAAATTTTTCTTTTCTCCTCCTTAGGATTAGTTCTTTTTCCTTATGCCCCTTTGTGATTTTCAAAAAGAATTGATGGGAATGGAAAAAAAGTGTGGTACTTGAAACATTAGTATATAACAAGATACAACCAACCAGATAACCATTTCATTAGGGTTGGGAAAAAAAATTTACAAGGAAAGAAAATTACAAAAAAAAAGATCGGAGTGGGTTCATTTGTCTTCCATTTCCTTCGGGATGAGCTTCTTTAAAAAGGTTCTGAGTTTCTTCAAGTCCCTTTGATCTTCCACACCTTGCTTCTCCAAGGTTTTTACCTTTTCTTCATGGAATTTTAAATCTTCTACCTAATCTTCCAATGCTTCTTTTGCAACTTTAACAACTCATCTTACTGAATGACTTTTTTCTCAACCTTAATCCAGATATTTATATCATTTATATGATTTTGAGCTAGATAATTTGCCTTGTCATTCAGTTCCTTCACATGTTGACTCTGGGTACTCTGCTCAATAATCATCTCATCTTCAAGATTCATAACCTTTTTATATACTATGTAAAAAGATTCTTTCTTGTCATTCTGAAAATTATCATACACATACAAGTCTTCTTTAACTCTTTTAGACCATGTTGTTACCTTAATACAAGACTTTCTTTGTATATCATAATCGATCTTAAATTGTTTCTCTTCAGCTTCCAACTTCAAAACTTATCCATGACCATGGATAAAGAATCCGATTTCTGATTCATACTTTCTAGCAGCATCTGGCATCCAGAATATATTGTTAGAAGAATCAGAATTGTGTCCACCAACTTTCTCAGAGATAGCACCACAAAATCATGCCCATGAGATGATGATTCCGAATCAGAAATTTCTCTTTGAGATTTCTCTTCTTCAACATGCACTAGCTTCCTTTTAGAGGTACCACCAACCTCTTTCCTTCTGATGAGATCTTTTATAGGCATCTCCGTGAGAGCATGCTTCCCCTTATCAGATTTCGGAATATGATCCACATTAGGAGATACTTCCTCGGATTCCGAAACATGAATGATCTGGTCTTCATCTAGTTTCTTTTTTTCTTGACCCTCCTCAAAAAAATTACTCTCAAAGGATTCTTCTTCATCATAAAACACATTTTATTCTTATTCTTGATGTTGTTTGCTAGCATCCTCATCTCCCTTACATGGATTGACTAACATTGCGGATTCAGCCTTATCATTGTAGTCCTATAATTTCATGATTAGGGTATGAAAATCTTCACTTTCCTCTTCTTCTTCTTCTTATCCTTCTTCAAATTCGTCATCTACTACTTCAAAAAAATCCTTATCAACTTCTTCGACAACTTCTTTACCCTTGGATTTATCTGGAGTGACATAGTTCTTAGCTAGACATTCTAGTAAAGAAGGTTCAGGACCGAAAGTTTCCGAAACAGGAAGCATTCTAGAATCCAGCTCTGTAGCTTTCAGAAAAGATTGCACCACTTCATCTTCTGACATCTTAATTATCATTTTCTTTTCCTTCGCTTGTCTCTCTAGCTCCACAATAGCTTTTTCTTTTACGGATTTAGCCTTGGCAGGGTCCAATCCAAATGGAGGATCCCCTTCCTTCCTCTTATCTTTGCCTTCCCTCCACTTGGCTGCCACTTCATCTGTATATGTTTTCTGCTTCTTCAGCTTGGGAGGTGCCGATTCAGTTTCCTTAGCTTGGAAAATTTCTTCATCAGCAACTACATAATTAACCTTTCTCTTCTTCCTTTTCTTTTTGGATGGTTCCCGGTTCTGTGATCCTTTCTGAGCTGTTGTATCCTCTTCCACACACAGAAGATAAAATTCTTCGGATTCACTAGAAAAACCCATCTTCATCCTCTTAAGAGTATCATCACTAACTAACATGAGTTTTCAATTTCGGATCATCGATTTTCAGGCAACCGTGAAGGATTCTAACCATCAAACCATCAGCTTAGATAGTAAGGCATGGAACATGATAATATGAGCTTTCAAATTTCCTTCTTTGATATCCATGATCGTATTCAAGACATGCCTTATCATATTTATTTTTCATAGATTTAACAAGAAATCTAAGACATAGATTTCACTATTCTTTAGATTGTCTTTATCACCTCTTCTTGGAACCAGAATGCCTTGAACCCATTGTTGAAGGATTCTATTGTAGGGAGTGAGACGAGCAATATTAATTGTTGAATTATCCTTAAGCCCAGGATACTTCAGTGCCTTCTCCTTATTGAAACTTCCTTGTACATCAGGATGTTTTTGAGAGAAGAATTCAGCTTCTCCTTCATATGATAAACCAACAAGGCTCGCGGCCTTAGTCTAAGAAAGCTTATATGTTTTCCCATAAGATATGAAAGAAATCCTCTCTCTGCCATCTTACATCTGGAAGGAAACAGACTCGTAAAAATCTATCAACAAATCAGTATATATTGGATCCTATTTATCTAACTTTGCTATGCAGATATATTCCCATATGTGGGACGAGTCTCGGGGTCCCCTTTATATAGGCAATGAATGTGACCATTGGCCATCCAAAAACCATCTGATGGTTGAAAATATTTTAACCTAATACAATGATTGAAAACAATCCCGCAAGAAGAAATTGACTCCGATCTTTTGAGGGTTTCATAGAAAAACATCCAAATTTGAGGAAAAACTAGAATCCAATCTTTTAAAAACAACGAAAATACCAGTAAGAAAAATCTTATTACAAAACTATAAGTAAGAAAACCATAGCTTACGGATTGACTAGAAATATTGATCATAATTGGTAATATTCTTCTTGAAGAAAAAAATAGAATGTTCCGGTACAAAAATCTCGTTACAAAAATTTCAGTACGAAACTCTCCATTCCGGTAGTTATCAGTACTAAAGTTCCATAACAGATGTTTTCAGTATGAATATTTCCATTCCAGAAGTTCTCATTCTGAGAATTTCAGTCCTGAATATTTCAGTTCTGGAAATTCCCATTCTGGAAATTTTGGTGTCTGAAATTACAATTTCGGAAACTTCTGTTCTGAGTAGTTTGAAAAACATACTAAAAATAATTTAGTTACACTAACAATCAAATGTTCTCCCCCTATAAAGAGGAGTTTATTACATTTTGTATAATTGTTCCACAATAAGTTAATGAAGAATTATTACCTTACAGTTATCATTCCTAACCTTTGTTTAATGTATTCAAATCTATTGGAGGGTTATTATTTTGTGAAAATATCATCAAGTTGATCTTGCGTTCCAATAAACTGAAGAATGTTATCTCCTTTAACTGTGTCATCCCTAAGAAAGTGATGCCTAATATCTATGTGCTTTGCATGAGAGTGATGTGCAGGGTTCTTACTTAGGGCAACGGAACTTGTGTTATCACACAATATTTGAGTCACAGTGAAACTCAAGCCATAGTCTGTGAGTCTGTGTTGCATGAATTGCTCTTATGAAAGGTAAATCTTGCCCCTTTAGGTCATCTAAGTTCTAAGCGTAAACATTATCTTGCATATTGGCTAAGAGAATAAATTCTTCCTTGGAATTGTGTACTAAGCATTTATCATTGCTAAATTTCACAAGGTACCCTTCATCACATAACAGACTTATACTAATGAGGTTGCTCTTAAGACCATTAACCATCAAAACATTTGAAATCAATGTTTTACCTAGAAGAACAATATTACCAATACCAACAATTTCTCCCTGTGCATTATCTCTGAAAGATACCTTACCTCCTTTCGTTTTGATAATCTTTTCAAAATAGCTTTAATTACCAGTCATGTTCCGGGAACATCCGCTATACATGTACTATGTATTGTTGTTGGTACTTCCTCTATATTCCTAAAAACAAGAAAATAATTAGACTTTCGGAATCCAAACATTCTTGGATCCTGGATTTCTAGACAACAAAATTTTAGGATCCAACACATTCATAGAAAAAATAGGCTTTATGAAAACCTAGAGAATGGGTTTTATTTAACGAAAAATTCTTTTCCCAGTGACCACCACATTGACACTTGTTACAAAATGGGGCAGTTTGTGGAACAAATTAGTTGTTACTAAAAATTAGTTTTGCATGGGTATAACCAAATCCAGATTTTTTTCTTAAAGGTCATATTTTAGAATACATTTTATCAAAATTTTCATTATCATGTTTAACGTTCGACAAACACTTCTTTATGGAAAAAATTTCAGACATGAGTTTAATAACCATGTTTTTATCTTCAAAATTAATGGATTTAAAACTAGATCTAGGCTCAAAAACACTTTTCTTAGAAATTACTTCTTCTATCTCTTTAGAAAGCTTGTTCCTCTTAGAACTTACTTCCTCATTATATTTTGAAATACTTATAAAATCTGATTTTTTTCTATCAAGATCATTAGAAAGATCTGATATCTCTTTTGTAAATATAGAATTCCGAGAGTTTTCTGTATCATGTTTTTTATTGAGTTTAGAGTTCTCAATCTCACGAAGATCAGCAAACCTAGAAACTCCTTCATAGGTTGTTGAAGTATTTTCTTCATCAGAAGAGGATTCTTCACCACAGGAGTTATAATACTTACTATCATTAGAATTTAAAGATACATTGGTCAATGATTCATCATTTCGTACCTTATCCATAAATCAATGATTGTTAATAGGTATTATGGCTGTAAGACCAAGATTTTTTTTCCTAATGATTCATAATCATAAGATTCATCTAAAGATTCACCACCACTGGCACTCCAGGTGTCATTTGTTTTCAGAAATTTCTTAGCTTTGGTTTTGTAATACTTCTTCCTACTCCTTTCAGAATTCCATTCTTTCCTTTATTTGGTTTTGAGTAGAGGGAAATATAGTCTAATATGTCCATCTCTCTTGCATTCATAACAAGTAACTTCTCCATCATTCCTTTCTTTCCTTTCCTTCTTTTTCTTATACATGTATTGGAAATTTCTCTGGCCGGCTATCATTTTCATCCTTCGAGCAATATTTGCTAACTCATTTTCTGAGATTTCAATTTCACTAGAATCTGATTTAATAACTACCTTCTAAGACTTGGATCTGGTTACTCTCTCAGGAGTCTTTTCTTTCATATGATTTGAGGTAGTTGTAAAATCCACAGTACCATTCTCATTCTTCTTTTTGATGTTGTCAGCATCTCTATTCATTCTGGTTTCATGTTGGAGAAGAGTTCTGAATAACTCATGAAGAGAAATTTGGGTGACCTTCCTGTTCTCGTCTATAGCTGTTCTCTTAGATTCCCACTCATTGTACATAATATCAATTATATTATCTACAAGGGCTTCATCATCTAACCATTTTTCTCCCATATACTGTAAGCTATTGACTATATTCATAAATCCTTGTTGAAAATTGCAGATTAGTTCACCATATGGAAAATTAAATCCATGGTATTCAGCTCTAAGCATAGCTCTCATAGTTTCAATCACATTAGAAGTGCCAATGTGTGTAACTTCTAACTTCTTTTGGATACAATTGGCTGCTCCACAAGAAGAAATTTGGCTATATATATTTCTAGTCATTGAACATAGTAAAGTATTGCGTACCTTATAATTGAGTTGATACTATTGCTTTTCCTGGTTAGTAAAAGTTCTAACTTCCTTATCAGGAATTTTATAATCACCAGTAAGCATAATGAAATTTCCCACTCCAGTGTTGATAACAAAAGTCTTCATTAGATCTCTCCAGTACTCATAGTCATTTCAATCCAAGATTGGTGGTCTTGTAGGATTTAGATTGTCAATAGAACAAACATTGATTCCAGTCATTCTAAAACAACACGGGCAACCAAACTAGTTTGTAGAAAAAGATTGTAACCACAATGATCGGAATGAAAATGTTCGGAATGATAATGTTCGGAATGATAATGTTCGGAATGATAAAATTCGGAAAAAATTAGCAAGAAAAAAATATACGTGAGTACGAGTATTTCAGAGACCTCATCTGATACGAATTGTAGGATCAAAATAATGATGCAGATGCTCAATATACAAGAGGGGGGGTGAATTGTACACTTTAAATATTCCTTTGGAACCTTTAATGTTGGTTATGGATAACTATGATTTCCTTAGACAAGGAAAATCTAGGTTTTACAATGTTAAACTAAGAAAATTCACAACACCTCTGATCACCAACTAGAGAATTGGAACCAAAGTTAATGATATAAGATTCTACCTTAAAGTGTATAGAATCTAAACTAATCAGAGTACATGTATAAGGATGTATAATAAGATTATACTTTCCTTATATTACAATATATAGCAGAAACAAACAAGTAGTAAAACTACATGTAACAAAAAATAAGTCTTTTAACCCAAAGAGAAGGGTACCCAACAACCTTGGATAAAGGTCTCTTGTTTTATACATTCAATAAAATATATATTACACACACCAGGATAAGCCCTCAATACGAAGATCAGAATCTATGTCTTGATATGCCCGCAAACCCTCAACTTCAAGGTAGTTGGAACCTCTGTCTTCCTCAGCAAGGAAGCCCTCAAACTTCAAGGTAGTTGGAACCTCTGTCATCATATCCTCAGAAGTCCTCGAATGTAATCACCAACGTCTGGAGTCGGACGAAGCAATCAGAATGAGTAGTTTAGTATGCATAAGGCCTGAAAAGATTCTCTCTCTAGAAATCACCTTAACAGCATCTGTTCTCTAAATCATTCAACTTGTTGATGATCTCTTTCAAAAGATCTCCTATTTAAAGGAAAATTTCCAATGGTCAGCTTCCTCCTCCAATGGTCATATCTTCCATGAAATTCGGAGGGACCTATACACGTGTAACTCAACCAACAGTTAATTAGAAATAGAATAGACATCATTGTTTTAAAACAAACCATGTATAACTGAATGCACAACATCATTCTGAAATAAATCATATGTAAGTAAAATCTAATGAAAACTTCGGAGTGTAAGAAAGTCAAAAATTCGGAGTCTAACCAAAATGAAATTTTGAGTCTATTTTAAGAAAAATTCGGGTTCTATTTTAGAGGAATTCGGAGTCTGGTTTCACTAGAGATCGGAATCTGAACATGCAGAGTTTGAAGTCTCACTACTTAAGACTTCGGTGTCGAACTGCTTAAGAGTTCGGAGTCGAACTGCTTAAGATTTCGGAGTCAAACTACTTGAGATTTTGGAGTCGGAATTCTTCAGAGTCTGGAGTCAAACTAATAAAGAGTTCGGAGTCGAACTACTTGAGAGTTCGGAGTCGAACTTCTTCAGAGTTTGGAGTTGAACTACTTAAGAGTTAGGAGTTGAACTACTCATGAGTTCAGAGTCGAACTTCTTAAAAGTTCGGAGTCAAACTTCTTAAAAGTTCAGAGTCGAACAACTTAAGAGTTTGGATTCAAACTCCTTAAGCGTTCATATTCGAACTACTTGAGTGTTCAGAGTCCAGAATTCGGATTAGAACTACATTACAGATCACATCTAGAATTCGGATCCTAAAAAACAGAATGCTCCAAATCTTTTCCTTATATGGATCTGGGAGATTGGGTATGAATCCAGTTTTTGAATTTATGAATAATATTTCTATGTATAAGAAAATTCAGGTTAAGGTAAATTTCTTTATAGAAGTGAATTTTCATGATGGGGGTAAAACATACATTTGCTTGAGTATAAGGTGTTTGTGATTTTCAAAACAAGAAGGAATGGAACAGTCATAAGGAAAACCTTATTGACTCAATAATTTGGTGTTTACAATGTATTTTGGGTATGCATTGATATATTATCTAGGATTTCTCTCATTTTATGTTATTAATGAAAATGTTATCCAGAATGGGGTGGAATTTTGAGTGGCCAGATAAGTGTGAATCAAATTATTGGATATGATGTGTATATTGAAATTAACGGCAGTTTTGATTCATATAAATCAATTCATAACCTACGTTGTGTATGGTGATTCCTCAGTAATTGTGTTGGGATCTATGTTGATGAGGTGATATCATGGTATTGATTGTAGATTCTGTCAACTACTACCCCCTGAGAGGAACTACAAGTTGTATTAGCCAAACTACCTGATTGATGAATTATAATTGGAAGTAATATTATATAATCTGATGATTTAGGGTAATTATCTCTTTTGATATAGTTTTTTCATGTATCAAGACTACAAGATATTGTGAAACATATTCTCCTAACATGATCTGAATTTGAGGAAAATACATTAGGAGAATTACCAATAAACATTCAATAGTGAGATGGATAAGAAATTGGGCAATAGTAATGTTTTTTTTTCATTTTCTCTTAGTATAGAAAAATGTGATATAGAAGATTGTTGATGGGTATCCATAGGAGTAAATTCACTTAATAATAGTAATTTTTTTAAATTCATTAGCAGACCAGTTAATGGTCATACATGAGTTTCATGAAGACTACATAGTTATGTGGTATCACATAGTGGGGGATGATCATCCCCCTGTCGTTCTCCTTATATGATGTAAATACGATCAACACATATTGAAGAACTATTTTTTGTGCCTCCTTGAAGGAATATATGATTAGGGACTCCCTTTTTTTAATGTTGTTTTGATTACAAGTTCAATAGATGTGTACAAATATATATGAAACTAGTTATAATGGACATGTTTGAAGAGGAACATCATGATTTTTTTTTCAAAATTCCTGATATTAAATTAGTTAAATATTGAGTATCTCCATCATGGTAGATTTCATCATCCACTTCTGGTGCCTATGTCCACATGTGATGATATGATGATGTACTTCATAATGTGATGATGTAATTCAGAAATGTTTTTTCTAGAACACATCATGTTTTTTCCACAACATCGAAAGAAATATCTCTATTTTAAGTGAATACATTAAATTTTTGTCATAATAATAATATCCAATAATCTAAACTACGATAAACAGGACTTCCTCATAATATTTCAATCAATTTGTATTAATTTTATTGGATTGATTTGTATATTCATTTTTTAACTTAAATATCCAATGTAGTAAACCCTTAAAATATTGTTGAGTGGTTTGATTATACTAGACTCATTATAAATATATAATAAATTAGTGATATATAAATTTCCAATAAAAAGGAACTTCAATTGAAAAAAAAGTATCATATAATATTATTAAACCTCCAAAAGAATAATATTTTCCCTTTTAATTTTATTCACAAAACCATTGATTAAATAATTATCATCTATTTCGAATTAAATAAAATCAATAGAAGTCCCATAATTGATTACAATATTTTATTTATTTTTATATCTATTCAATATATGTATAGTGTAATTTTCAATAATTATATGAAAATAAATGAGTCATGCTACTAAAAAAATAATCCTCAAATTATGATTATCAAATTGTGTTTGATTCAATTTTTACTCTTCAATATTTTTTTTATAATGAAACTATTTTTGATGTATGATTTTTTACTTGTGTTTACCTCCCTATTTTATTTTATTATTTAATTGTTTATATATTTTGGAAGACATGATACAGTATAAGAAATTTCACACTAAATATAATACTTGATGGATGTAATGATCCAAACATTTATCAATAGAAATTTCATTCTTAGAATAATTTCATATAGTATAAATAACATAAAATCACATATAAAACACAATAAAGAAATTAGTAATTAACGATTAATTAAAGGATGGTTTTCCTATCAATTGGGGAACCTATACCAATGGAATTGTAACACGACCCTTCAAATATTAACAAGAACACTAAGAATAGTGTTCCATCCAATAGAATAGTACCCTCACAAGTGAAATTAAAAATAATATTTAAGAATCTAATAAATTAAAATATAATATAATTATATCATTGTATAAGTAATTGAATGTTTTAACAATTAAAAATTAAGTAATTTTATTTTTGTAAAATAAAAATGCCCATTTACGTTTACATAATTGATATAATGATTTAAATATATGTATTTTCATAAAATATATTCATATTTTGTTTTATAATAATTTATTGATAACTTATTTAATTTCTTAATGTTCCTTATAGCTGGTTATAATTTTTAAATTATAATTTTTTTTTAAAAAATAAACATTTTAAATAAAAATTATATTTATAATTTTTAGAGAATATTCATTGAAAAATGGATTCCATATTTTATGTCCTAATTTTGAAATTTATTTTGTTTTCTTTTTCTGGTTATTTCTTAAAATGCCTCATCTTTTCAGTAAGTAGTAATAATGCAGTTTTCATATAATCGGTGTAACTTAAATTTAATAATTCATTACTTATTATTGACATTATTAATCAATAAACATAATGTTATGATATTATATATTTATATGTTATACATATAACTTAAAATACATTAAAATCAATTTCTAAATGTAAAAAATATTTTGGATAATCCTAAAGTCAAAAGTGATTACTTAAAATATCATTTTTTTCTCACATTCCACATACCATTTTAATAATATAAGGATTTAAAATCATAAATTAGTTTTAAACTATGAAACATATTATATGATATTATAATATTATTTATATTTAAAAAAATATCTATAACATTTCTAACATTTGATATAATATTTTATTATAAAAATAACCCTTTCTAGTATAAATTACCCCTCTATCATTCCTTGTAAACCCACTCATCCCACCATTTATAAAGCCATATTTATTTTCAAATCCTATCTATTAATAATTTTACATATCCTCGAGATGATCTGTAGTCATCCAACACCAATCACCAAGGGATTTGTTTGTTTTGCATGAAAATCCAAACCAAGTAAAGATTTAGTGTCCATTAACTCTTACCACTTTTATTCTTCACCTTATTTTTTTATCCATTTAAATTACAAAACCATATAATATAAATTTAATTATTCATTATGTTATCATTATATTAATTATATTAACCTTCTAACAATATCAAATATATTTTATTTATAAATTTCATACTCTCTTTTTCCGCTCTTTCGATTACATCATATTAAAGGATGGCTACCAACATACATAGAAAATTCCAAGAAAATTTTATTACCACCTTCATGGATGGAAAATATGAATTATATATATTATATAAATATATAATTAATTGTATTATATTCCTCTAGAATTAATTATACTAACATATAATATAAATTTACTAAAATAGAAAAATTGAGAAAAAATATAAATTTTAAGGAAGAAATGATATCAAAATGCATCAATTTCGACAAAAAAATAGTAAATACAATTAAATTATTTTTTTAGTTGTATTTATGAATCAAATACACTTATAGAATTAATATTATTGAAAATAATTATTTATTAAGTTGGAAGAAAAGTGATATAATTAAGTGTTAATTAAGATATGGTGGTTCTTTAACCTATCTTTATTTATTTCTATTTTCCATCAATCACACTAGTTTATGTATGGATAATTATTTTATGTCCATTAAATAACATTCTATAATTATTAACTATTTCATTTATATGTATATACCAATTTTCGAACAATATTTATAAAAAAATGAAAGGATTTTTCAAAATAACTCTTATATCAAATATGATTCATGACTCCTAATAATATTTATTATAGATCACTAAATTGTGATAATTATTATAAAATAATGTTTTCCCATTTATCATTTATCAAATTTAATTTTTTTTTCAATAATTTATTTTTTATTTAATTAATCCAAATCATTTTCTTGAGTTAATTAATGTTTTACATTTTTATTTATTCTATGTGCCATGGATGATTAATTAAATTTTATGATCAGTCAAGTGGACCTATAATTATATAGTATTTGAATGAAATGGGTAATATGATGTTTCACATCAGATATGGTAAAATATGGGTGAAGATGATTAAATATTTTTTAAAAAAAATTATGATGTAAATATTTAGATCATTTGTTATGAGTGAACATGATGATATCTTTTTTCACAATTATGTCTGTTGTTTGACCACTAAGACATGATGTTTCATTTTTAGACATTTCCTTATTTCAGAAAATTATATAATTATTCTTATCAGGATAATGGTGTTAATCAATTTAGTGAATTATGATGATGATAATGATTATGATCAACCATGAAATATTGATTCATGACCTTATTTATCCTCTTTCTGGGATTTTATCTCACCTATTTCATTTACGTACATCCTCAAGTGATTAATCATTCAAATAAGAATACAAGGGATATTTAGAAGCCAAAAAAACTTAATATAAAAATTATATTTTATAATGACAATGTGATGTATGAGCCTAATTTTTTCAAGACATTGAACTGCTTGATCATATATTTGTAACGATATTATGTTTTTTATCGTTAAAATGATGTAACTGTCATGTAATGACTACCAAGGTAGTCATAGTTGGTATCATAGCATGTATATTCTGAATTTGGAATGCAGATTTGATAATATTAGTGAAAAACCTTTTTATTATTCTACTTATATATAAGTACTGATGATGCTTTTTTATGAAAAATCATAATAATGTAGATCTCACAAGACACTGATTTAAAGTAAATTAAAAAAAGGAATAAATTATTAATTCATGACTAGTTGAATAATGTATTGGACATGTAACATCCCAAGTAAACAGTTAATATGAAATTTTTCATATTTATTAAAATTTGTGAATTAAATAATAATTTTACTTTAAAGGGGTTTCTATGTTCGAATTGTACCTGATACACAACAATGTGTTTCTTTGAAATCATACATTGCACACTAATAATATAATAATATTATTTTAAATGGTAGTTATATCCTAGCCATTGTATTAGCAGGAATGAAAAAAACAAACTACAATATGATTGTACATGTTTGCTAAATGTATTCACATTTATCCAATAAAAGTTGGGGGCTTAAAATTTGAATGAATCTAATTTTAAGCACAATTTATATTAAAAGGCCGATTTACAGCCTTTTAATGGTAAAATATCGTTAAATATAGTTTTGGTCACTTTGATACATTCTATTTGACCAAATAAAATCCTTTTTTAAAATAGGGACATCAAAATTTTCTTTGGGTAAATTTTAGTAATATTTCCGATAAAGTTAATTTTTTAATGATTAATGAAAAATAATGTATTTTAATCCAAAACCTCCTTATAATATAATATATTTATATGGTTAGATAATATTTTTAATTTTATTTAATGTTTTATTAGAATATATATTTACCATTTAATCCAATTTTTGTCAGTGGAATTAATTTCACTTTGTAATTGGTCATAAACATGTGACAATCTTTTGATATTTATTGTTTCTTAAATACACAATAATTGTTTTAACAAAGAGAATTAATTTTAAATTATTTATTTACACTTATATGTTTATTATTTTTAAAATTAGAAATTATTTTTTAATTCGGAATATCACATAAACCACAGGCTGAATTTTTGGTATTTTTATGAAAAACTAGAATTTTTTATAAATAGTGAAACCACATAGTAGTAGTTAAAAAAACTGAGTTTGTCATTCGAATGAAATTTTACCACTTCAGTGAATTGATTTTCAAAAATTTGACATAAATAGTTGTTATCAAGAAGTGAAATTTTGTTCAATAAGATGAAAATATTTTTTGTTGAATAGTAACTTTTGACTATCATTTGCCACTATTAAAGGTAAATTGGGAAATTCAAGGTAAAAAGAGTATTATAATAATTCATAATTACCTTAACACTTGTCCAAAAAATATTGGTTGAGTCATAAACGACCATGGGCATCATTGGGTCGACTTGGGGACCCCATTGATCCACTTGGTAGTGATAATAACAATTTAGATTAATCAACTTAATGTAAAGGCAAAAAATGACAAAAGCAATCATCTTTAAGTAAATTAATTTTTTCATGGGGATATATAAATTATAATTTATACTATAAATATTCTTTGGAAATATAAAATTATTTCCTAAATCATTGTATTTTTTTAAAATTTTCAGACATCATATAAATTAAATTATTTATGACCCAATAATGATGCATTATTTACCTAATTAATAAATCATTTAAATAAATAAGATTATAATTGGTAAAATATAATCCAAAACATGTCCAATTCTGATATAATTATTTTATTTCGAATATTAGTCATCTTTTATTCGTCTTTAATTATTTTTGGACCTTTATAAACCGAATATCATTATATAATTAAATAATATTTTCACAGTTTCCTAAAGAGCCGCTTCTCCCCCTTATTGAAAGGGACCATTTCTAATGAATTCATCACAAATATCAAGCCTTTTGACTCATCAATCATCTACCAAATTACACTCCGTACATCACTCTCCTACTCCTAGAAGCCTTACCTTAGGAAAAAGTCACTTCAATAAACCCTTTTGGTTCAAACCAAAGGGAATTACCCAAAATAAATGTAACATTTGCTCTTAAATTTTTTACATTTATTTTATTTCTCCAACCCCTAAAATCTTTTTATTAAATTATTTTGTAACAAAATCTATATCATAAATATACTATAATGTTTTTATGAATGTTTTTATAACTACACTTACACACACCACCATCTAATGGGTGAAGAAGATAATGTTTCTGTGGATGGAAAACAAACACCTCACGAAACGATGATTGTTCGATTATCTCCAACAACCTCTCATGGTGGCCATTATGATGGAACTGTCTTTATATATTATATATATTATTTTTATGTTATCTTTATTCTTCTTTAATTTCAATTTATGTCATACCTTTTTGGTTTCCATTATTGGTAAATGAGATAATTTTATTTGAGGAAGTGGAGACTACCGCCCCCTCAAAGTGATATGACTCATTCATACCATATGTGGTACGCATAAAGGATAGATTTAGTGATATTATATATGATAAAATAATGGAATTATAATAATACTATGTATCATTATGTTTTAATTCCATTAAATATGAAATATAAATTGAAGTAGTGTTCATCCGTACGTACGGCTTACCGTCTCCATGAACGGTGCATTTCATTTCTTACCTCTAAATGTTAAGTACTATTATAAATACATGTATATAATGGATATATAAGTTATATATGATATCTACATCATGATTATAATTTTGGATATAATATACTATTGACCACATGGACAAAATGTAAATATAAGGTGTTCATTTTTTACTCAAGTACCAAATATCGACAAAAAGACCACTATTAACTAAAATGACTACATAATGATTATATCATGGTAATAATTTATATAAAAGTAATTATAAACATGAAAAATGTTATTATGAAATTATAAATTAACTTTACCTTATTATTCAGGAGATTAATGAACAATCGACTCAAGTTGGACATGAGGTAAGTAGATTTCTTATCTCACTTTTAATTTTGTGAGATTTCCATTGTTCGCAACTTATTTATTAAATGTGATATATTGTGTACATTTTTTTGATATATATTATAATGATTATAATTATATTCATGATATTATGTGATTAATTTGGTGGTTATTAACATTGGGTAATACGACTCGATTGATTACAACGTGGTAAGGGGTTTTCATCTCACTTTTTATCCCCGTGAGATTCATGCTATATTTCCCACTACTTCCTTTTGTGCGGTGTATGTACTGAAAATTATTGTATTTTTTGTGTAAGATACTTTAATTTATGGGTATTTACATCTTCATTGTATGATCCTTCTTTAATGTGGAATATGTTATGTAACTTACCAAATCTGTATGGAAACTTTTCACCCTCCTCTTTTTAAAAGACATCTTTCTATTATGTCTTTTAATTTACATGTTATTATGTTGGGATATGTTATTATATATCCTTATTGATGTAAAATTTATTTCCATGTGAGGAGATACCGTTTTTTCTCATCATCTCATTTTGTGACGTTTAATGTGATGTTGTTAAGCTGTCCAATTTTTAGAAGGGAACTTTTTAACCCAATTTCGATTTATTTGGGTTGAACATGTAGTTATTGAATATGTCATCATATAAGTATGTGTAAATGAAATATGATTTTTTTACACTTAATATCCACTTATATTTGGTGTATTTATATGTTTCACACATAATTATGAGATTTATTTATCCTTAATTTTATGACACCATCTTTATAATGGATTTCATCTCAATTTACATTTCCATTGATACTTCATTGTTGTAATGCACCAATTCACTATTATATGGTGTGTATACTATCCTCTGACAAATTGTATCATTAATTTCATCATTATAATGATATTATAAAGTTCTTATTAATTTTTATTCTGCATTTTTTTGTATTCAAGAGTCTTTCTTTATTTAAACTCTGTAACAAAAATATCATTTTTAAATGTTTTAATGATTTATTATTCTAACTATTTTTCTATAATGTCCATGTTTTAAAAATGGTTTTTAGTATGTATTTGGACATTAATGTTTTAAAATTATAATTCCATTAAAATATTCAATGTGGTATGGGACTCTTTAATTCAAAAATATTTTTTAATTGGTTTTTGAAAATGGATTGATTATTTCAATATCGTGAAAATACTTGTTGTGATTGCAAATGAAATATTAGTTGTGAAATGTAAATATTTGCAATATTTTCTGTGTTATGTTGGTACTTGGTCATTTGATGGCTGGTTACGTGATAAACCATATGACGGGTTGTGCCATGAATACTAGGATGGGTGGTTACGTTATAACCTACAATGCATTGTGAATGAATGTCGGCTATATGGTTATTCCATTTAGTGATATGTGTGGAAGTCGACCGTATGGTTATTCCATTTATATATGTTTATGTCCCAAGTTACCTTTATCAGTTATGTGTTCTTTATATGGGTTTTATGGTAATATTTTTGTTACAAAAGGATATGTAATGATCTTTTATTTAGTGAAGAGTATTTACTACTTCCTAAAAATGAAAAGTATTACTTATGATAAAGTATTCATAGTTTAACTGTTGTTTTGAAAAACTAATAGTTTTCCTTCTTTTTGAATCCCTTAAAGAGCTTTTTATGCTCATCCCAAGTTTTTGAAATGTTTTTTGCAGGGCATAACGTGGAAAAGGGTCAACGAGAGGATCATCGAAAAGTCATGTTGTCTTAAACATGGAACTAGACATGGCTCTTTTTTTCAGGAGTTCATGTTTTGTAAAAAAATGGAAACATTGTTGAAGTTTCTACATTTTAATCGTTTGAGATATAATAGTTATGTTCTAATTCTCTAAAACTCTAAACCTGAAATGATCCTCAATTTGAATTATTGATTTAATTATTATATTTTGTATGGTTATAAGGTCGGGTCCTTATAGTTGGTATTAGAGGTTGGTCTTGATAACTTCAGATGTCAGGGTATTCATTAAGCATATGAAAAAAACCACAATGGTTATGATTTTAGAAAGAGTCGTAGTATTTTTGAAAAATTAAATGTGTTTAAGATATATTTAATAAGTATATCTTAGTATTTACCCTCCTTATAATATATTATATTATGATTTTACTGATATACTCACAGTGACCCTTTTGGTCTTTGTAAATGGTTGGATCTAGCCGGAATCATAGTAACAGTTGATGTGACGAAAACTGTGATGGTTTTATGATCGAGAAATTGAATGAAATGAGAGTTGTAATGAGAATACATATGGTTATTCTCAAAAAAAACTAGCTGGAGTCATGATTGACAAACTGAAACTTGGTGACTTATATAAGGCATCATATATGCGAGAAGCAAATCCCTATGGATGTTCAGTTAATAATCATAAAGGTATGTATGTTCATAAAACATATGTGTCATGTATGTGGAAGGAAACAACTAGGAAAATATTTCAATGGGATAGGAAGATGCTATAGATGTGGAAATGAAGGTCATAAAGGAAGAACCTACCATGGAAAAAGGAAGCATCCAGTTGATTCTTGGAAAGGGAAATATGTTCTTTCTGAGGGATCGATTGAATGTTTTAAATTTGGTGTGCATGGACATTGTACAAACACATGTCCTATGAAGATGTTTTTGGAATGGGATCACCAGGATCGTACAAATATTTTTTTACCAATACCTAATTCCATTCTGATTGAGGATGAAGAAACTGAAAATGACTAATGAAAAGTATGGATTATTTTCTAACATATGTTTTGACATCATTGAATCCTAGGATTTGATTTGTTATTTTGTTTGTAGAAAATATGTATTTTAGAATATGATGGAAAGGAATAATTACTGGATCATGATGAATGTTGAATGAGTATGAAGTCAGCATATATGGGATTCAAGTGTTATGATAGATTTTAGGATGGTGAAATGCTCAAATTTATTAAGGCTATTTTGATGATGGGATTACATTAAAATACACATTATAGTATGTGTAACCTTGAAGTTTTATATATGAGAATTTTATTCAAGGAAAAATTATCTTTTATTTTGTGTATATTGTTATAAAGAACCCTTTGGGTTTATATGATCCTTAAATTTGAGGCAATTACATGTTAATACATTTTTGGATGCAAAATGAATGTTATTAGATAATCATTGGGGTAAATATCTATTTTGTTTATTTTTGATTAATTTATCTCATTTTGGAAATTTTATAATATTTTTAAAAAAGGACGGCATCCAAACCACGTGATAACCCGTCGCATCGGACAAAGGTGCGGGAATCAAACCTGCAACCATAGTGCGATTAGGATTTATGCCCATCACTTGACTACGTGAAGTACCTGGTTAGTATGACTAATTATTATTAGTTATATGATTTTATGAAATCAAGAATAAATTTATTTGGGGTTATATATGGAATTGATTAACCTATCATATAGAATATGTGATTAGGTTAGTTAAGTTTCAATAAGTGAATTTAAGAGTATCTGATTTTATTTGGAGAAAAATGAAAAAAATTATATTGGAAGACTATGTGATGAAATCATTCTGAGATTTCAGTTTTTATATTAGTTTGGATTACATTGAATAATTTTATGGGCAGTTGTTTATCAAATGGTCTTTGTTGAACTTTGGGTTTTTTTGAATATTTATGGGGATTAAGAGTAGTTTTTTGTAAAAGATTATCCTTTTCGGGTATTATATGATCTCGCACAAACCATTTTTGGTTTTGTTTAATGTATAAATACGTTGACGAAAAATATATTTCATATTTTTTTGATTATTTGATTCTCTAGAAGTTGATTATAGAAATTTTAATGTGACCAAGTTAGTTTGAATACTCATAGTTGGGAGAAAAGATGAATTTTTTGTAGAATTATAGAAAAGTGTGAAACTCTATATGAAAATTATGTTTCCTTATGTTATGATTCTATGTAGTAAATAAAATCCTCAAAATTATGAAATGGAATATTAAAAAAACATTGTTGGTTTACCTTTGCTACTGGGAAATAAAAGACCATTTAACACGTCACAAGTTTGTGATTTTTAAGTGGTAAACTACCTTTTAATCATGTTTTTGGCCACTCTCCATCTAGACATGATGGTTTGTATTATCTAAAATATCCATGTTTTCATTTAATCCTAATATCTGTTGTCTCAGGTGACCTTTGTACTTCTCTTTCTTTCTTTTAAAGTGATAGTTTCGCTAACCCAATTTTGATTTCTTGGGTTCAACGGATAGTTATTGAATATGTCATCCTATGAATTTGTGTGATTGAACACTGATTTTTTTAAACTTAATATCCACTTATATTTGGTTTTTTTATATTTTTCACATATAATTATTAGATTGATTTAACCTTAATTTAAGGATTCCATCTTTATAATGGATTTCATCTCAATTTACATTTCCATTGAGACTTCATTGTTGTTATGCACCAATTCACTCTTATATGGTGTATATACGGTCCTTTGACATATTATATTATGAATCCCTTTATTCTCATGATATTATAATGTTCTGATTAAATTTTATTCCACAATTATTTGTATTCAAGAGTCTCTCATTTTTTTAATAACTCTTCAAAAAATAGATCATTTTTAAATGTTTTTAATGATTTATTATTTTAAATCATTATCTTTAATGTCTATGTTATAAAAATATATTTGAGTATTTTATTGGACAATAATGTTTTAAAATTATAATTCCATTAAAAGCATCAAAGTGGTATGGGACACTTTGATTCAAAAATCTTTCTTAAAATGGTTTATGAAAATGGATTGATTATTTCAATATCATGAAAATACTTTTCATGATTATTAATGAAATTTTATTAGAGAAATGTTTATATTTGCAATATTTTTTGTGTTATGATGGTACTTGGACATTTTACGGGTGGTTACGTGATAAACCATATGACGGGCGGTGCCTTGAATACCAGGACGAGTGGTTACGTTATAATCTCCAATGCATTGGGTACGGAAGTCAACCATATGGATATTCCATTTAGTGATATGTGTGGAAGTCGACCATATGGTTATTACAATTTTTTTATATTTATGTCCCAAGTTACATTTATATGTTATGTGTTCTTTATATGGCTTTTATGGTAATATTTTGGTTAAAAAATTGTGTGTAATGTTCTTCTATTTAGTGAATAATATTTACTACATAAAAAAGGTGAAAAGTATTACATATGATAATGTATTCATGGTTTACCTATTTTTTTGAAGAACTACTAGTTTTCCTTCATTGTATATCCCTTACTGAGCTTTTTATGATCATCTCAAGATTTGGAAATTTTTTTCACATGACATAAAGTAGAATTGGGTCATGGATGGGATCAAGGAAAAGTCATGTTGTCATAAACATGGAACAAGACAAGACTATTTTTATCAAGAGTTCATGTTTTTAAAAAAACTGGAATCATTATAAAAGTGTCTACTTTGTAATATTTTGAGATGAAATAGTTATGTCGTAATTCTCTAGAACCCTAAACTTGAAAATATACCTAATGTGAATTATTCATTTAATTCAATATTATGTATGTTTTTACAGCTGGTTCCTCATAGGACAAACCATTTTTATATTAGAAAAAGGTGGGAAAATAGGCAAACTAGAAAAAAAACCATGTGAGTGACAATGCAATGATTTCCTATATGATATGCCGGATGCATTGGGAGGTGGCGTTGAAAATTTCAGGGTAATGAATACCTTGTTATCTCTGGATATGAAAAATAAACTGAATAATGTGGAACTTTTTTCTTCACCAATGTAGGAGAAATTTCCTAAATATTATTTTAGGATGAAATGACAATTTACCTTTAGTGAATCACCTAAACCACTCGTCGGGGTATAGTGGAACAACACAATAGAGAAGAAATTTTTATTCCTTTATAATTATAGAATGAATAATGTTACTCTAGTCATTTATCATTTATATAGAGAGGGAGATAAATGGTGTTAATTGATTATGAACCCCAAGACAATGGAAAATACATAAGAGATGGTGTGGGAATACTTAAAGAAAATTTTCATAATATGTTTCTTTCCATATAGTCTTAATATAAAGATAGAGAGAAAATTTATACAGATGAATCAAAAAAAGTTGCATCATTGATGTCTTAGAAAGAAGAATTACCAAGCCCTGTAATGTTTACCATAGGTATTGTTATTAAAATTGATATAAAAATTTATATATTTATTAGTTCTTTAAAATCACACCATAAAAAGGAACGTTCTATTCTGTATGTTGAGAGTTAAGAATATTTTTATGAATGTTCACTCAAAGTAGAGTTGGTTTTTGTATAATGGTCCCATGACATTAAAGATATAAAACAAAGTTCTTTTGTTAAATCTATATGATATAATGAACAATATAGAAAGGTAACTCAACCTCTCAGATATCAAAAACTTTGGGAGAAGCATCATGGTAACTACCTTAAAGGGATAATTAAATGCTTTAATTTTGGGGTAGAAGGACACCAATCTCAGTAATACTAGAGAAAAATAATGAAAAAATAAAATGACATTGAGGAATTGAGATAACCATTCATGGTTAAATTCATAAGTTGTAGGGATTAAGGTCACTATACAAGGCTGTACACCAATCATTGTCTGCTTGATTGTAATCAGAAATACCAGCCACCAAATCCAAAGTATATGCGGAAAGCACATCCCATTAATACAACTAAGGTGGATCCCAAAAATGATATGTTGATAAGAACACTTTTTTTAAATTTATTAATAGAAAACACACTATTTGAATCTGGTTTAATAATTCTTTCATATCATTCATGTTTTGTAAAATATTCCAAAACCACCTTCAAAATTAGAGGTTGAGTTATCCGTGAGAACAAAAAATGGGGAAATTATTAAATCAAAAGTTTATATCTCATTATTGTATAATGTTTCTATACTAAATCTCCCAAAATATATTGTCTTACTTCCTTTGGTAGAGTTTGAAGCTACATTGGGAAAGGATTGGATATCTATCTTGGAAGACACATAAAATTTTGGGAAAGGGAGATCCCTCATTACATCCCATGGCATCCTTCAATTCCAAAAAATTATAAGGATGAGGGTGAATATCCAACAAATTTATTATCTCAATTTGGATATTATTTCCTTATGATAAATTATATCTCTCTAAAATTATTGTGACAAAAGATAGAATCATTCTCAATGACATTCCCATTATTAGCAACGTCACTCATGTAGGAAGTAAATAATTTTTTATTCATAATCTTAATCGAGAGGTTGAGTTCCGAATTGATTTTAATCCTTGTACTCTATATATATCAGATAAAACCTTATTGAATATCCCCCAATGAGTTGGAAAAATTGAACAAGAAATTATAAGAGAATCCATACTGGGTTTTTATAAGCTTGAGTGATTCCCCATAGTTTTCACCATTAATTTTCATCAAGAATAATGATTGACTGATTATCCTACACATATATTATAATGATCTCAAAAAATCAGGATAATGAACAAGTTTCCACTTTCATTGTTAGATAATATATTCAATAAAATATTTCAGTCCATGATTTTCTTTATGGTGGAACATCAGTCCGGATATCAAAAGTTAAATTTTATTATGGAACATATTCCCAACATTGCCTTTTGAATGAGGTATGGACACAATGAGTTCATTGTGATACCTTTTATAATCCATAATTCTCATGATATATTCATGGAAATAATGAATATATATTTTAGAGATTACTTCATAAAAATTTTGAAGTGTTTCTTAGGATCTTTTTATATAATCCTATAACAGAGAGGAGTGTGAGAAGCATTTGAATACTGTGCTAAATAGTATCCATGGGGACAATATATAAGAAAATTATAGTAAAATTAAGTTTTAATGTAGTAATTATCAATCATGGGGAATCATATCACCAGTAAAGTCATATATATATATATACTCTTCTAATAAGAAGGAAATTATAGATAGGCCCAAGCCAACATTTGTAACTGAGATCTATAGTTTCTTATTTCTAGTTGAGTATTAATGAAAATTTAGCAATAATATCTCATTATTTTAAAACCCACAATAGATGCTGAAAGATATGAGAGTAATGTTTTTTTGGACTACTGAATGTAAAAATTTTATCATAGAGTTATAAAAATGTTAATCACTATGTGAGTAATCACACATCTGAAAATTGGGGAAATGTTTTCAATATACAATAATGCATGAAATAAGGTTTTAGGATGTGTAATATGGAAAAATGATAAATTGAGATCCTACACCATAAAGAAGATGTAAATTTATGAAAATATTATACAAATTATGATATATATTTTGTGAGTATGATCCTTATGTATAAGATTTTTTGGTATTATCTCTATGGGGCGAAGTGTGAGATATATACTAAAAATAATAGCCACACATATATATAAACACAAAAAGTGATTAACATTCATCAATCAATATAGATATATATTATCAATGATTAATACTTATCAATCTACAACCATCTTGGTAGGACAAATAATGTGATGGATGATATATGTAGAAATGATTTTGCAACTTTATAAATTATTAGAATATATAAGTATATTATTATCTTATACTTTTTTGTTATTAACAATGAAATATTTATGTATAGAGTTTCACCAATACATTGTCGAATAATTTCTCCACCATACCTCATATAAAATATAATGAATTCTCAGAGTAATGATGTGGAAACTGAGATGAAGAAAGAATCTATCTAAAAACAAAATTTCTCATTCTTAAAAATTAATGAAGAAGAAGTCATAAGATTTGGGATACAACTATACATACCACACAATATAGTGATAAGGAAAGATGTTCGGAATGATGCACATAGCTCAACATTTTCTATTAACCCTAGGATCACAAAGATGTATTGATATATATGAGGGAACTATTGGTAGAAAAATATAATGGTTGGTATCAAATAATATACATAAATGTTCCTGGTGGGTTAGGATTTGATTTGTGAAAGAGAAATGTCTATGTGGTGATGAAACAATTACCAATAAAAAAAATAGAAATAGGAAATCATCACCATGGAATTCTTTATCAGAATTATAAAGATAACCAAAGAAATCTATTCTATATGGTTTGTTATGGATAATATTACAATGATATGTAACATTTTCAAAGTCGAAGAGGACTTCTCACATAAAAAACATTAGGGAATATACATTGAGAAGTTTTATGGTTTTACGGATTACCAATATTTATTATGTCCAATAGGGATTTGAGATTCTACTCCATTTTCCAGAAATGTATACAAAATTCACTAAACAGTAATCTAAAATATGTATGTCTTATCATCCTGAGACTAATTTCCAATCATATTGGATTATTCATAAAATGTATGGTATGTTGTGAGCATTTTTTATGAACATAAAATAAGTTTGGTAATAATATCTTCTTTTTTGGTGAGTTTTTTTACAAAAGAAGTTTTTACTCAAGCATTTCAATGGATCAATTTAAATCCCTTTATGGGAAATGATGTAGAAAAATTGATTATATTTTCTATCATTAATGTACTTTCAATAATGAATATCATTCATGCTTTAATAATAAAATTGGCATTAAATAATAAAATATTACAATAAATCAAAAAAAATGTTTATAAATGTAATATACATAACTGTAACAATAATAATTTATTATGCATAAACATTTTATGTCATTGATCATTAATATAATAGTTCATTGAATATTATTTAATTAATGGACTAAAAATTATTACAGCATGAATCATTCTCTCTTGTGACTTTGTATTTATTATTATGCCCTAAAAAGGAATTTTGTTTTCCTTATATGATGAAATTCATTTCCATAATTAATATGATGTTTCAAAAAAATGAATGCAACCTCATTTTCTCGATATAAATTCAATATAAACATGAAACGATTTCATTACATTGTCAAAAAATAATTTCTTTCTATATGTAGTATCTTGTACTAAAATAAATGTTTATATTGAATTTTCTTATTGTTTCAATTATTTAATATACATGGAGTCTCATTTTCAATAATGAATAACATTCATGCTTTAACAATAAAATGTGTATTCAATAAAAAAAATAGTATAATAAATCAAACAAAATATGTTTATAAATGTAATATACATTATTGTTTCAACTATAATTGATTGTGCATAAACATTTTAAGCCATTAAACATAAATATAACAATTCACTGAATATTGTTTAATTAGTGGACTAAAAAATTTTACAACATGAAACATTCTCTCCTGTGACTTTTTCTTTATTTTTATTCCCTAAAAAGGAATTATATTTTCCATATGAATGAAAATTACATTCCATAATAAATATGACGTTTCAATAAATGCTTGTAATGTCATTTTATCGATATACATTCAATATAACATAAAAAGTTGTCATTTATTTGTTGAAAAATAATTTCCTTCTATATGTTGTATCATGTATTGAAATAGATGTTTATATTGATTTTTCTTATAGTTTCAATTATTTAATTTACATGGAGTCACATTTTCTTTATATACATGACATTTTTAAGTGTATTTGTATTTTATTTTCATTATGTATGAAATATAAATAACCTAATATAATTGATGGTTCTATATTATCATTAATAACACCATGTACAAGTGATTTATATTTTAGTTTATAATATGATATATGTTGTTTCCTGGTTCACAACATAGTTACATTTTAAATGATTATTCATTATCTAAATAACTATTTTTATGGTTGATTACATAATATTTTATATTTAAATTTATATTAGAGTTTATATGATAACTAATTACAATTTACATTCCTATATATATGACCATAAAAAAAACACATTTTATCACAATTTATATTTATGTTTATGTTTTATTATCTTGTATTGATATATAAATTTCATTATTGTTTACATAGTATTATATATTTAATTTTATATTAATATACCAGTGATTTTTGGAAGTCATTTTCCTTATTTATACATTACCATATTCATAAAGTGTTATTTATATACATTATTTACAAAAATAAATTTACATAATATACATACGATTTTTGTGGATACACTCAGTTTCTAATACTAAATATATATGAATTATCATCAATTATGTTTACATTCCACAGACAACATGAAATTTAAATTAAATTTTGTAATTATTTACAAGTTTTGATGGTATTCTATAGGATATTCTCTCACTAATTTGTGTTTAATTCATCATAATTTGTTTTTTATACCTTTTTCTATTAATCAACTTAATAATCAACCACATAAAATATATTTTTTCTTAGTTAAATGTTTTTTAGAGGCTAGGAAAATTATATAATAGGAATATTGTAAAGCCTATAACCCAGAAGTTCATACATACTGAATTATTTAAATATATTGGCATGATTACAAGGAATCATGTCCCGTAGCACCGATCAGTTTATTAGTTATGGAAAAAATATAAATACATAAGTTCAACATTACAACATGAAATTAAATAAAAAACCAATTTATTACATTAGAAATATCCAAGTCTCTTATATAAGGAATGAAAGTAAGTAATAAATAACTTCTTTATATCATTGTAAAAAGAAACATAAGAAAGGGGTGAGATCAAATTCTTGTTAACAGTAAGAAATACAACAAAATATAACATAAAAATTAATCATTGTGAATTATTGAAAACATATGTATTTACAAATAATAAACTTGAACACATAATTGAAGTAAAATTAGATGAATAAATAATACCATAATAAAAAATAATCATGGTTATTCTACTAGTCTAATAACCAGATGAACCATAAATTTTATTTTCACAATGAGGGAATGTATAATGAGTGACATTCTAAAACAATTCATCAGGGCTTGTCTAAGAAATTTAAAAATTATTATGGCCTTGACCAAAACAATATATCAAATTGGGAAATGCCTCATACAATTCCATGTATAATTTTCTCATGAGACCTGTTGGTCGGAGTGGACACTCAAGAGGGGGGTGAATTGAGTTCCAATTATAATTTCTGTTAAAACATTGTCTAGTTAAAATCCCCCGATTTATAAAATAAGTTAAACTGTATTGAATTTATACAGATTTTAAATGTTCAATTAGCTTCTCAAAGATTGATTATGTCTCATTTAGTTTAACCACAAGATCAAGTTAACTTTAGAAGCTAATCTACGGATTTACAATAAGTGTAATCACTTGCTAATTTAACTATCAAAGTGATTCAAAATAATTTTGTATTTTAAATTACTAGCAGCGGAATAAATATACTATAGGTCATATACATTATACATAAATAAAAGATACAAAATAGATATAACAAGAGGTTCAGTCTCAAGCTGAGACTTAGTCCTCTCAAATATATATAAATTTGATCTACACCCTGGATCGGGGTTAACAACAGTTTAAAAAACTGTCTAGGCCACACAGGGACCTCTACAACTGTTCTACGTGGGAAAAAAGCAATAGAAACTAGTTGTTCAGGTCACACACGACCTCTACCACTATCCAAGTGGTAAATAAAAGATGTAAGATTTTGAGTGAGGATTTTGATGTCCTTCAGTTCAGTGCAGGAGACAGTGTGTGTGTAAAAATACAGAAGATGACACACACTACTCGAAAAGTAAATAATAAATCATAGAGCATAGATGTAGAGTTTAGAAATGGCTCTAGTGATTGTCAATGTCGTTCTGGACTCGTTGGATTGAGAAGGAATGCTTCAGAGTCCTCTGGTTTTTCTGTTGAAAAATAGAGTGTCGTAGTTCAGCTTGTGTTCTACAGTCTCTTGATTCATCGTGTTTTCTTCAGAAATATAGGATTGCATGTATGGAACTTCTTTTAGGATCGTGCAATGTGTTCTTCACAGTTGTGCTCCGGATTGTTCTTTGTTTCAGTAAAGAGCTCGCATGTCTTGTAGTATATGTGTCGAGACGTTTCAAGCGCGCATCTGTGTTCTCTAATGCAGCTCAATCTTCATTATATTCCATGAGATCTGGCATTAGTAATGATTCCCTTCTCATAGGTACGAGATACGGTTTCCGGTCAAGCCAACAACTAACATTAAATAACATTAATTGCATTAAAACAAAAAATATGACTGTTAGTATTATTTAAAATAATATTGACAAAATGATTAAGAAACGGTGTCATAGTGATCATGGAACCAGTGTCTTCTTCACGGTGTCTAATCATGGTGTCTGGTCAATGTTTCTGGTCACAGTGTCTGGTCACGGTGTCTGGTCACGGTGTGTGGTCACGGTGTCTGGTCACAGTGTCTGGTCACGGTGAGTCCTTCACGGTGAGTCCATACTTAGACAAAATAAATTTGTATTTGGACTAAGACAGTGATATGAAGAATATGAGTTAAGGTTACTCATTACAGATAATATATGAGAGAATTGTAATTATGCATAAAACATGTAGAGAGTAATTAACATCCATAAGATTTGTTATGATAAAAACATGATATGAACCTATTGTTGAGTTCGAAGAGTATTAGCAAGATGTGCACTGAAGATCAAGATTAATTAACAGTAATGAGATTTGTGATTATTAAAAAATTATTAACACATGAGGAGTCCAAAAATCTCCCCCTTTTTTATTATCACAAATCACATATAGGCAGAATATAAAAGATATGTAACATTAAAGATACTAGCATAGAAAGAACATTATAGAAAAGATACTTGCAGATTTTCTCCCCCATTTATAATATTATATAACTGATACTTATAGGATCTTCTCCCCCTTTTGGGATTATCAAAAAGTAGGGAAATGGAAATGAAACTCGGCAATTATCATTAACCAAAGCATTCATAATACAATGTACATAAGAAGTACAAACTGTAAACAAGAAATGAAATCCCATAAGAAAGAAAAATAGTCGGTCAACTCTTTAGGGATCCATTTTTTTATTGCCTTTATGAGTAGCAAGAGCTTGTGATGAAGTAGAAGAAGGCATAGAAGAGGTAGACAAAGAGGATAAGGGTATACCTTCAATAACAGATGGAGCCACAGTAGGAGCAGTAGAAGATCTAGGCTTAGGTTGGTAAATAATGACTGGCCGGATCTGAGAAAGGGCTTGGATAATATTCATGGTAGTAGATGCTAAGGTAGGAAGTCCAGGTCTAAGGGGTGCAACAGCTAGAGCAACTATAGCAGTGCTCTGCACATGAAGATACAGCTTCAAAAGATTGATGAAATCATTAATGATTTCACCACCATAATGCATAGCCTTTTCAAAATCATCCTTATTCTCCATAAATCTGTCCAACAATCCGATGAACTCTGAATGTTTCTGAACATTAGCTTTAAAAGCTTGAGTCACCGGAGGGATTCTCAGATTTTCCACAAGATATCTAAAGTGATCTCTCATTTCACTTTTAGAGAAAATCTGGGAAAGATACAAATCTATTTTCTTGGAGATCTCTTATTGAGCATCATTGGCTATCTTTTAATGAATCCTAACCAAGTCCAATGCTCTATCACTGTTCTTAATTACTTCTGACATAGAGGATAGATCCAATCCATTGAAGGCATTCTGTAATTCTTCCTTAATTAAGGATCTCAGCAAAAAAATCATCCAAAGAAGGTGTGGAGGTCTGACCAGAAGCAGGTGAAGCCTTGACAGCTTTGGTTAGAACTTTCAGTTGTTTCATAACTTTTTGCAGACATCCAGTGTATCCATCCGTAAGCATATTTAGAGTTTCCACAAGCTCTCTCATGTGTTCCATCATCTTCTTGTTCCTTCTTCCAATATTTTCATCAATAGATAGAAGGTAATGATGAAATTCAGATACAATCTCCTTAGAAAGGAGGGATTCAAAAGACTCAGGTGAAATAGCAGATGGTGTAAGGGCAGAAACCGGAGCAGGATCTGATCTCACAAATAGCTCATTTTGGAGACTTGCTACCATACTTTTCAGATTTGCAACATCATCACTCAGCAATTTATTCTCTACTCAGACTTCTTGAATTTCATAGATCATCCTTGGTTGAATATGCAACATAATATTTTACAAGAGAATTGATGCATCTTCTTGACTTAATTGAGTCACTGGGCGAGATTGAGTGGAGAAACTTTTCTCAAATCCAGCTAACACAGTCTCGCCAAAATCTTTTAGATCATCTTTGGTTATAAAGGAATGAAGCTCAGGTAAGGATGTAGGTAAAGGTAGAGGCTCAGATTCTGGATGAGGGCCAGAGTCATCTTCAGACTCAGATTCTATTTCTGGTTGAGGTTCAGGCTCTGATTCTAGTTCTGAATGAGCTAAGGACATCAGTTGAAACAGAGAAGAAATATCCATTCTAGTTGCAGTTACTTATTGTGACTCATTCACATCATAAAATCTTGGGAACTCATATAGAGAGTGTACATAGAAAGTGACAGACGGTTGAGAAGCTTTACCAGATCCAGCTTCCACAATATCAAGATTTCGAGTTTCCTCCCCCTCAACTTGTGCTTCCTTTTCAGAATCTTGAGGATCATGAACATGGACAAGATCCACACGATCATCCCTAATCTCTTCAGAAAATTCCTTCCTTCCCAACTGAATGGAAATTTCCATTCTTTCTTCAGCAGATGGAATAATCTCAGGAACCGATTGTTCCACTGGATAAGCTTCCAGACTTGCTTCTTTCTCAACAGAAAGAGTCTCTTCATCAAAAACATCCTCAAAGGTTGCTTGCGGTTCGGATCCAAGAAAAACTAATTTCCTTGCAGCATTGGGATGAGCTTCTCCCTCATGATGAACAACTAAAGGATCCTCAATCATTTCCTTTTCAACAATAACTTTCTCTTCTTGAGGTATTTTAGAAGGGATAATGGCAGGGATAACACCCCTTTACTCTTCAACTGGAATTGTTTCCATTGGATATATTACAGATTCTTCTCTAGGTGGATCTTCAGCTGTTACTTCTTCTTGTTCTTCTTTTTTTGAGTACTCAACCACTTCATCTGGTTCCAAACCAGGATCATCTTGGTTCTTAGGCCATCTTGGATAGTCAACAGGATTAAACCTTTTATACAGTTGATCACTATCCTCAACCCATTGATTTTTCCATGGATTCCTGCTAATCTTCGTCCTTCTGATGATAGGCATGGATAGGCAGAAATCAAAGTCCTCTAATTTTTCTTCATTCGGTCCAACCATTCCTTTTGAGACTAACATGGCTGAAATCGTCCTTGAATAAAAAAGGGAGGTGTATTTGGAATTTACTTTGATCAGCTCACATATATGGTTGATAACATACTTACATAGATTGATCTTTTGGCCATTCTTCAACAGGTGAATCAGGAACACATCCTGATACATCATCATAGAAAAATATAATTTTCTTGGACTAAACAAATTCTGAACAAACTTGAACAAATGTCTTGTCTCCCCATCCAGTTCAGCAGTTATGCCTCTTCTCTTGGTTCCATTTCTAGTTAGATTTTCCAAAGCGGGTTCTAGGTCAATGATTTCAGTTGTTGGAGGAGGGTCTCTTTGGTAATCTTCATACACTCCATCATGTGGAATTCTTCAGCATGAAACCCACAACATTGAAGAGAAAGATCACTTATGGCCATCGATCCAGCTGGTCACCAACAATATTTCTCCAAACTCAAAAGAGAACTTCACATACTTATAGAATTGAGATACAAGCCTATGATAAATCGGTCTATTCTGTCTAGTGAACCATTCAAGTCATACTTGCTCTTTTAAAAAATTCAAAACTAACGATCTGCTAGACAAAAACCATTCAGGGAAAACCACTTTTTCAGGTACAATGGTATGACTTACCAGGATTGGGTTTAGAGATCCTTCAGGTGCTATCCTCGGTATCCACCTATGTTTCTTAGAGTAGCGCTTCTCAGATGAGGGTGAAGATGGACGATTCATCCTTGGCATCCACTAAAGGTTTGGGCGAGAGAGAAGAGAAGGTTCAGGAGAGGATTCGGGTAAGGAGTCGAATGAAAACCTTATGTTTTACCATTTGGGAATGTCAAACGTCATAAAAACAGAAACGCGGGAAATCAAATAGCGGTGAAATAAAAATTACCGCGACACGGGTAAAAATAAAATAAAAATAATAAAAATTATCCTACTTCACATGGTGAGACAGAAAACTAGCCATCACGGTGAGACAGTTTATAGTCATTATGGTGAAATAGTGAGCAGTTTATATAGTCACGGTGAGACAATGAGTAGTCAGATAGTGAGCATAAAAACAGTAACTTGGAAATAGTAAGTATAAAACCGTAAAGTAAGGTACATTAAAGTATTAAACATTAAGATCAGTAAGATATTCATTGATGATTAATCATAACAAGATCATGTATGATGTAGTCTAATATTTCAGAATTTAATGGTTTAGTGAATATATCAGCAAGTTGATATTTAGTAGCAATGAATTCCAAAGGGATATCACCTTTTTGATAATGATCCCTCAAAAAGTGATGTCTTACATCAATGTGTTTTTTACTAGAATGAGAAACATGATTCTTAGAAATATTAATAGCACTTGTGTTGTCATAATTTATTGAGAGATGTCTGAATTGATATCCATAGTCTAGTAATGTCTGTTTTATCCACAAAATTTGTGCACAACAACTTCCAGCAGCTATGTATTCAGCTTCTGTAGTTGACAATGCAACATAATTTTGTTTCTTACTACACCATGATACTAGTGACTTGCCTAAAATATTTCATGTTCCATAGGTGCTTTTTCTTTCTATCTTACATCCAGCAAAGTCAGCATTAGAATAACTAACTAGTTCAAATTATTGTCCATTGGGATAGAACAATCCTAAATTGGGAGTAAGCTTGAGGTATTTGAAAATTCTCTTTACAGCATTTAAATGTGACTCTTAATGGTTTTCTTGAAAATGAGCGCACATACACACACTAAACATAATATCAGGACGACTAGCAGTCAGGTAGAGTAGACTTCCAATAATTCCTCTATAAGTGGTTTGATCAAAAGATTTACCATTTTCTTCAAGATCCATCTTACAGGTGGTACTCATGGGAGTGTCACTACATTTTATGTTATCCAAATCCAAAAAAGTTTTAAATGATCTGTAGTATATTTACATTGAGTTAAAATAATTTCATCATCGTTTTGAAAAATTTGAAACCCATGAATGAATTTTAGTTCACCAATTAAAATCATTTCAAATTCATTTTGAAACATTTTTCAAAAATCAGTACATAATGAATTTTTAGAATATCCAAAGATAATATCATCAACATAAATTTGTACTACTAAAACTTCTTTAGAAATTCGTTTTATAAAAAGTGTAGGATCATCTATTCCTTTTGTAAAACCATTAGAAATTAGAAATGTACTTAATCTATCATACCAAGCTCTTAGAGCTTTCATTAAACCATATAAAGTATTTGATAATTTGAAAATATGATTGGGAAAATGAGGGTTTGAAAAACTATGTGGTTGTTCGAAAAAAACATCCTCAGTAATATATCCATTTAAGAATGCACTCTTGACTTCCATTTGATATAGTTTGACATTTAGATGTGCAGCATAAGCATGTAAAATCCTAATAGCTTCTAATCTGGCTACTGGAGAAAAAGTCTCCTCATAGTCAATACCTTCTTCTTGACTATAGCCTTGTGCAACTAGTCTAGATCTATTCTTAACTATGTTTCCAGATTCATCTACTTTATTTCTAAACATCATTTTTGTGCCTCTTGTGAATGTGTCCTTAGGTCTTTCAACAAGATTCCAAACTTTATTTCTTTCAAACTGATGGAGTTCTTCTTGCATAGAAATTACCCAAAATTCATCATTAATAGAATCATCAATGTTTTTAGGTTCAATCTGTGATAAGAAGGCTTGATGTTCAACCTGATTTCTAAGAGAAGCTCTAGTCTTTGTACCTCTATCATGATTTCCTACAACATCATCTAATGGACGATTCTTCGGAATTCTAGTTGAACTGGTAAAGGTAGGGCTAGAAATTTTAGGTTTATCAACATGTTGGGAATCAACAGAAGGAGGTTCTGGAAAATTTCCAAAACTAGACGTTTTAACTATTGGTCCACTGTATTTATCATTAAGGTTCAAAACAGATAGATCATCTTCAATATTTTCAAGAGAGGTCTTAGGTTCATGTGGATCAGTTTCATCAAATTTGATGTGAACCCATTCTTCCACAAATTTGGTTCTCTTATTGAAAAATCTATAGGATTTACAAGAAATAGAGTAACTGAGGAAAATTCCTTCATCACTCTTGCATGCAAATTTGTCGAGATTGTCTTTAGTATTCAGAATAAAGACTTTGCAGCCAAAAACTCTGAAGTAGTTAACCTTAGGTTTTCTATGGTTCGACAACTCATAAGGGGTCCTCTTAAGAACATGTCTGATCAAGACTCTATTGATAACATAACAAGCTGTATTTACAGCTTCATCCAAAAAATAAACAAGTAGGTCATACTCATTAAGCACAGTTCTAGAAATTTCTTGTAGAGTTCTATTCCTTCTTTCTACTACACCATTTTGCTGGGGTGTCCTAGGGGCAGAGAAATTGTGACTATAGCCATTGTGAGAGCAGTAAGATTCAAATTCATGATTCTCAAATTCACGACCATGATCCCTTCTCAGAGCTTTAATCTTAAGTCCACTATGGATTTCTACAGATTTGGAGTATTTAACAAATTAAGAACAAGGTTCACTTTTGTGAGATAGAAAATATACCCAAGTATATCTAGAAAAGTCATATATTATGAAATAAACATAGTGCATCCAATTTAAGATAGAAACTCCAGATGGTACAAATAAATCCACGTGAACCAACTCGAGAGGTTGAGAAGTTGACACTTCTTTCTTAGATTTGACAGAAACTTTATGTTGCTTTCCCTTTTGGCAGGGATTACAAACTTTGTCATTTGGAAACTCAAGTTTTGGTAGGTCTCTAAATAAGTTCTTCCTAGTATGTTTTCTATGTGAGTGTATATTTTAGTGTCCTAATCTTCTGTGCCCAAGCCAAGACTCTTTATGAAAAGCATTTAAACAAGTAATATTCTACTTAGCTAAAGATTTTAAATCAACAGCATAAAAATTTTCATTTCACAGGGCAGAAAATACTAAAGCATGTTTAGAATTAAAAACATTACAAGAATCATGTTTAAATTTAACATTAAAACCATCATCACATAATTGAGAAATACTTAACAGATTATATTTAAGTCCATCAACAAGTAAAACATTAGAAATTAATACTGATTTAGTGTTATCAATCTGGCATAAGCCGATGATTTTCCCTTTAGAATTATCACCAAAGGTGACAAAACCTCTATAAACATTGACTATGCTTTTAAAGCATGATAAGTCTCTAGAAAAATGTCTTGAACATACACTGTCCGAGTACCAGGTCTTCCTACAGGTGCTCTTTAAGCTGGTTTCCTACAAAACAGATTTAGATAGGTAATGATTTTGGTACCTAGATCTTCTTGGGTCCAGAAATGTTAGAAATCAAAGCTTTTGGTAGCCAAATTTGACTTATGGGTCTCATGAAATTTTTAGAATCAACAGTCTTTGAAAGATAAATCTTATTAGATCCATAAATATGACTATAACTATTTGAAGCATACAAATGTACAGAATTAGAATTAGCAGCATTCTGTCCAGATTTAGGAATAAATATTTTCTTAGTAAACTTTCTCTTTTCAGGTTTGTAGCCTATTCTAGTAGTATATTTTGGTGAAACTTTCTTTCCTAGCATTTGAGTTATTGTATCCTTTCCATTTGTGAATTAATCTAAATCCATTCTAAGTTTCTCATTAGATAAATTCAGTTCAGTGTTTTTTTATGTATTTGAGCATTCATTTCCATTTCAATATCAAGATTAGATTTATGTTTAACAGTAAAAGAATATTGTTTATTTAAACCTTTGTATTTATCGTTCATCTCATTACAGGTTTCTTCTAACATATCACAATATTCAAATAGTTCAGATTTTGACATGTTATCAAAGTCATTATCATGTCCAGAATAATATGAATTTAAAGCAAGAGTTTCAGTTGTTACCTCAGAAGTGTTTGTCATAAAACACATTTTTTCCTTATTTCGGTGTTCTGTGTCAGAGACATCAGATTCAGTGGAGCTATCCTCAGAAGCGATCCATGTAGCCTTCATAGACTTTTTGTAATTACTATCCTTGTAATCATATTTCTTCTCGAATTTGAGCTTTGGGAAGTCTGCTTTAATATGTCCTTTTCTTTTGCACTCATAACAGAGAACTTCATTACTTTTATCAGACTTCTTCCAATCCTTCTTCCAATGTTCCTTATTGTCATACTTTCCTTTGTAATTTTATTTTCTGAAAAACTTCTTCTTCCTATAGAACTTCTTAAACCATCTGGAAATGTGAGCCATTTCAGCATCACTATCAGAAACACTTTCACTATCTTCACAGCTTGAACTCTCATTTATAGCGTGAAATTTTTCCTCATCCATTTCCTTTGAAGTTGAAGATTTGAAAGCAACAGACTTTCTTCTAGGTTCATCATATTCTTCATCTTTGTTAACCTTTAGTTATTCCTCATACATCATAAGCTTACCAATGAGTTCTTTAATAGGTAGAGCAGCAATGTCACATGACTCTCTGATTGAAACAGATGTGCCTCTCCATCGGTCTGGTAAACATCTCAAGATTCTAATAATTTGTTCCTTTACTGGAACAACTTTTCCATGTGAATTCATTGTGTTGACTATCTCATTAAACCTGAGATACATGTCAGAAAGAGGTTCATCAGTTTTCATTTTAAAATTTTCATATTTTATAGTATAATTATTTAATCTCATTTCCATAATATTGGTTGTTCCATCATGAGAAACAGCTATGGTATCCCAAATTTCAAAAGCATTTTTACAATTAGAAATTCTGTTAAACTCCTCATCTCCAAAAGCATAGTATTGGGCATTCATGGCATTACAATTATTGTTGTAAGCAGTCTTTCTAGGTTCATCCCAAGTGGATCTAGCAGTAGTTGGATGTTTGTATTCTCATTCTATGGCATTCCATATATCAAAACCTATTCTTTCTAAATGAATTTTCATTTTAAGCTTCCATTGGGAATAGTTGGTACCATTGAATAAAGGTGGCATGTTAGTAGCAGCACTCTCTAGTTTATTATCCATAACTAGATTTTAGAAAGACAATTTAACGATAAATAATTTAAAACTAACCAAAAATTAAGATCTTTAAATATGAAACTAAAATCACAGTTGAAAAATAGAGTACTTTAGAAAATATTTAAACAATCCTCTGATACCAAATGTTGGTCGGAGTGGACACTCAAGAGGGGGGTTAATTCAGGTCAAATTAAAATTTCTGTTAAAACATTGTCTAGTTAAAATCCCCCGATTTATAAAATATGTTAAACTGTAGTGAAATTATACATATTGTAATTGTTCACTTAGCTTCTCAATGATTGATTAGGTCTAATTTAGTTTAACCACAAGATCAAACTATCTTTTGAAACTAATATACTAATTTATAATAAGTGTAAACACTTGCTAATTTACCTATCAAAGTAGATTCAAAATAATTATGAATTTTAATGTAATAGTAGTGTAATAAATATAATATAGGTCGTATACATTAAACATAAATAAAAGATACACATCAGATATAACAAGAGGTTTATTCTCAAGCTGAGACTTAGTCCTCTCATATTTATATAAATTTGATCCACACCCTAGATCAGGGTTAACAACCATTTACAAAACTATCCAGGCCACACAGGGACCTCTACCACTATTCTACGTGGGAAACAAAGAAATAACAAACTAGCTATTTAGGTCACACACGAACTTTACCACTATCCCAGTGGGAAATAAAAGATGTAACATTTGGAGTGAAGATTTTGATGTCCTCCAGTTCAGTGCAGGAGATAGTGTGTGTGTAAAAATACAGTAGATGACAGACACTGCTCGAAAAGTAAATAATAAATCACAGAGCAGAGATGTTGAGTTTAGAAATGGCTCTAGTGATTGTCAATGTAGTTCTGGACTCGTTTGATTGAGCATGAATGATTCGGAGTCCTTCTCTGGTTTTTCTATTGAAAAATAGAGTGTCGTAGTTCAGCTTGTGTTCTACAGTCTCTTGATTCATCGTGTGTTCTTCAGAAATATATGATTGCATGTATGGAACTTATTTGAGGATCGTGCAATGTGTTCTTTACAGTTGTGCTCGGGATTGTTCTTCGGTTCAGTACAGAGCTCACATGTCTTGTAGTATATGTGTCGAGACGTGTCAAGCGCACGTCTGTGTTCTCTAATGCAGCTCAATCTTCTTTATATTCTATGAGCTCTGGCAGTAGTAATGATTCTATTCTCATAGGTACGAGATATGGTTTCCTGTCAAGCCAAGAAATAACATTAAATAACATTAATTGCATTAAAAACAACAAATATAACCATTAGTATTATTTAAAATAATATTGGAAAAAAGATTAAGAAACGGTGTCACAATGATCATGGAACCGGTGTCTTCTTCACGGTGTCTGATCACAGTGTCTGGTCACAGTGTCTGGTCACGGTGTCAGGTCACGGTGTCTGGTCACGGTGTCTTCTTCACGGTGTATGATCATGGTGTCTGGTCATGGTGTCTGGTCACGGTGTCTTGTCACGGTGTCTGGTCACTGTGTCTTGTCATGGTGACTCATTCACGGTGAGTCCATAATTAGACAAAAAAATATGTATTTGGACTAAGACAGTGATATGCAGAATATGAGTTAAGGTTACTCATTAGAGATAATATATGAGAGATTTGTAATTATGCATAAAACATGTAGAGAGTAATTATCATCTATAAGATTTGGTATGATAAAAACATTATATGCACCTATTGTTGAGTTTGAAGATTATTAGAAAGATGTGCACTGTTGATCAAGATTAATTAACAGTAATGAGATTTGTGAATATTAAAACATTATTAACACATAAGGAGTCCAACAAGACCTACTGATGTAGAAAAGTTCTATAGAGGGATCCACCTGTCACTTAATAAGTACAATACATTCCTCATAGGAAAAGGTTTAGACATAACATAAAAATTCGTATCAAAACCTGCATATGAAATGTCAAAAGGTAAAACATAAACATTGAGTGGAATAAAAAACACATCCACAGTCAAACATATTCCCAAACCATAAATGTAATATGGAATATTTTAATCATAATAAATCAACTTCAATCAAGAATAATATCCAAAGAGGATATTTGTATAGTTGAAAATGATTATTAAAACACTTTTACTAAAATATGCCTTCTTCATGAAAACATTTAAAAGTAACAAAATTTAGGAAGGAAGACAATTAAATAAATTTTTGAATCAAAGTCTACCAATCCAATTTGAATCATGTTAATGGAATTAACATTTTAAAATATCCATTTCCTACTAAAGAAATCCTTGAAAACAATTTTGAAAATATGAACATTAATTAGAATGATTTAGAAGAATAAATATTTAAGGAATTTAAAATGATGATATATTTAAAGAGTAACTTCCATAAAACCATAAAAGTTTCATTTTGAAAACATTTTCTTTATATATGGTCATGGGTAATAAATATGTCCCAGTAAATGAATACATATAATCTCTCTCAGATATTATGGAGAGTGGGTAATTAACCCTTACCTTGAACATTCCATTGGTGGGGGTGTGTTTATCCTCTTGTATAATGATCATAGTATGTTATTAAATAATACGAATACCATATTAATATTTATTATATAAAACATGATTCTTTCATGACATTATACTACCCATTTAATAATTATTTCTATGTTAAATTTACATTTCGGGTAATAATCGATTTTTTATCATAAATATTTTAACTTGTTATTCATGATTGTATCATTAAAATAAGGATTTAAATACATCCAGAATATAAAAAATGAGTTATTTATAATAAGTTTTTATAATATAAATATTTATAATAGATAGATAAATGAAATAGAAAATAATGTTTATGGACATGGTAGATTTTCCGTACGCATAAACGATATTTCCATTTACATATCACATTGAAGGGAAGTAACTAAATTATATATATTACACACATAGGAAAAGATATATATATATATATAACTAGTACAATATTTATGTCATATATTACATAATTATTAAAAAAATATAAATATTATTATAATCATCGTTGAATGGTGAACCTGGAAATGAATCTCATCTCGTCCTGGAGACAGAAATCCGTATGTACGCAAAAACGACAATATCGTTCAATTGATGGTGTAGTCGCATATAAATGTATGTTATATCATATATACCAAAACATTAACATATAATATTTATTATTTAAATCAATTATACATAATTATTATAGCCAGCCATGAAATAATGTATTGAATAACAACTACACCACTATGTGGAGATGATAAGTCGTGCATACACTCGTATGGCGACTTTGTTATTCATATAATTGATAGAATAATGAATATTATCATACCATTTTTATAATAACATAAAAATATGTATAGGATACTAGATATATTATTTTATAATGGAAACAACAAAAAAGAGTAAGTGAATGAAGAAAAAAACATCAAAGAGGTGATGAAATATTTACCTCTTCTTCGGGTTCATTCTTTTTATTTGATCATAATGGATCATTAAGTTGCATTTATAACAAAATTAAGGAATAATGGTTGAATTGAGGATATCTAGAAGGATATTTGAGAAGGTATTGGCCCATACAAAACGATTTTGGGGTGTGATTGTGGTTGAAGGGGAAATAGACCTTCATAAGAGGGGTGAGGGTCATTTGTGGAAAAACTTGAATTATTGTTTTATTATTCAAACATATTCAGTATATAAGGGCACCAAATGAATGAATTTCAAGAATTATGTGTTTATGGGTCGAAATAATATCAACCAATTGGTTTTAGAGAAGTTTAGGTTACTATATTAACCTTATCCTTTAGATTTAGCTCTTAAGATAAATAGTTTATCATTTACCATGTCTCCTTGTATTTTTAAATTATATGGTTAATAAACATACAATAAAAATCCAATAAAACCCCATGTGGTTAATTATTTATATATCTAACATTATATATGTTCTTTGTCCAAGCCTTATATTTTTAGGAATATTATATCATTTAATAATATATTATTTTTTTAAAACACATATATGTCAATTTGGTAACTATTTAGTATTTTATTTTTGTGAAATCCATAACAAATTTACCACTTCAAATTAAATTTTTTTAATCAAATATAACATGTAATTTAATCCTATTAAATTAGTGTGATTCATTAAAAGATTTGAATTTTATTTATTTTAATATTTATTATTTCAATTATTTTAATATTTCATTAATTAGTTAATTACTGCATCATCATTATTATATAAATAAATTTAATTATTTAATGAAATAAAATTATAAATAAAATACCATGACATAAGAATTTTGTTAAATATTATAAATGAATATTTACAGGAGAATTTATCTTAATTATAACCCTATATTAAAAATGGTTAAGTTTTTAAACATTGATTTTTACACTATTACATTTTCATTATATAAAATAATAATAAATATCCTAATCTAATCCATTTGGGTCAAAAAGATCATAGTTTATTCATAAGGATGTTTTTGGTCGAAATCCACCTATCTAATAGAATCAGTACATGTGTTATGGTAAAAATAATATAATTTTTATCTTTAATTATACTATTTACTTATTAATGCGGTAAATAAAAGTCAAAAGTTACTATTAAAAAAATTATGTTCATCTTAATGAAAGAAATTTTATAGACATATTTCAACTGTGTCCCTCAGATTTATTAAATTAAGTTCACAGAAGTGGTATAACAATGTTTTATGAAAATTTTCAAATGCTCATATAAGGTGGGAAATAGATGGTAAAATGATTAATAAAATTTTATATGTCTAAACTTGTTATAAAAATAATCTAATGAATTATATGGAAGGTATATAAGTATTAGGTATCTAGTTTGACCGAAAATATATTTATATAAAATACATTATTATTTAAATAAATAGTCGGTTTTAAACGATAACACAATGTTTTTCACTATTCATCAGAAATTTAATGTTTTAAGAAAAAATACCAAAAATTGAACATAAGATAATTTTGATATTCTGAATCGAAAAATGAAGTCCATTTTGAAAAATAAGATTTATATATTTTAAAAAAGTGGGTATTACTATTCATAACGACTAGTTTGATTGGTTATGGTTGTTAGAACTCAATGTTGTGTACAGCAAAATCTTATCATTCAAATGTTAACATGTTGTGGATGATTGGGGTGTTACATAAATGGTATTGATTTAATGGGGGAAGCATGACCAATTTACAGTAAAACAAAATGTTTTATTTTCCTTAACCAAGTTTTTTAAAATGTTATTTTGCTATATAATTTCTATGTTATGAAGTTATAAATGAAAACATAATTTTTAAAATATGATGGATAATTTTGTAAATTACGGTTAACTGTTCCTTTCAAAAAATACTGGATATTGAGAACTATTTTTACCAAATTGTATGATTTATATTCTTTAAATAGTTTTCTAAATAATTTGAAAAATATTTAAGAGGAATGTGATAGTGATTTTAAGGGGGTATCATATCAAATGTATGTTCAACATGAGTGTGTGATGATGTTGCATAACCACATTTGTTAAATACAATGGATATTTATTTTAATTTTCAAAATCTATATTACAAATACATAAAAAAAATTATTCTCATAATATCTAATATATTCACATTGATGAAAATCTTAATTATGTAGTACTCCCAGTAAAATAATTATAAATATGTCACACATGAATTTCAATTTTAATTCAACTATCATGGAAGAGGTATTTCAAATTTTATTACCAAATAATTACAATATTTATGATTCTTATATAATTGGTTGACTATATTTTAATATTATGCAATAAATATATGTGAAATTCAAGATAGAATGATAAACATTAAAATTATTTCAGGTATATACACTTCTTAAAATTACATCAGGAATATTACAAACCATTTCATTAACCTAGTATAATATATTTTTTATTGTTAAAAAAATATAGTTTGCCTCTTTTTTGTTGTTTACAATGTCTAGATTTCTGTTTTATAATTCCCAATTTACTTATTATTTATGACCTCATATGATATAATAAATTTTTCTATTTTTATCATATATATCCATTTATATAATTTCATTTATATTAAATATAATTTATATATACAATTCATTATATAAATTAGTGAAATGGATACCCTCTATTAAAAACCTAAATTTACACATATCTTACATTATACTAATTCAATTTTCTATGACTACATATAATTAGATATACATAAAATCTATATCAATATCTATGATTCCCAAAACATTCAATATATCTACTCATTGTTCATACTACTTCTATAGAATAATTTCACCATTAAATATGTTCACAAGTGTTGTTTTCATTTTATTATGGATTCTAAACATCCAAGCAACATTCTCATAACCTCTATGTTATCTCATGTGCTTCTTTATTAAAATATGGTATTTTTTTAATCCACATCATTTAAAAACATGACAGTATATATCAGAAGCATGAATTTTCCTCTATTGATTGCAAAAGTGGATTTTTGATATGAAAGTTAAGCAGTCATTATGAGAACTAAATTAGTGGCCAAGAATTCTCAATGTTTTCTACATGTTTATATTACTCATTATTAATCATCCAAAAATCCAATTTTATATAAACCAATATTATTTTAACTTTATGAAGTGAAAATAATTTTTATTAAATATTTAAATATTTACATACCTTATCAATCATATATTATATGTTACCAATTCTCAATGGGATGTTCTCACCACCACATCACAAAAGAGTGGGATGTTTCCAAGAAATAATTATCCATTAATGTGTGGGAAATATTTTGGCTCATGGAAATAATGTTCTCCTCTTCTCATTATATTAAATACTCATTTCCTTTCATTTATATTAATTATGGCCTTAATAAAGTAAATAGATTTTCATCATGTTCTCTTGTAATGTGGTGCAATGACAGTAATATTCATCATTCTCAAGATTCACCATGATTTCATGAGATCTTATTCGTTCTTATATTTTGATACCAATACCCTAACTGACTTGCCAATTTCTATTATATATGTTTCCCAACATGAGTATTATTTTCATGGTTAATTCCTAACATAAATATTCTAAATATAGAGTTTTTAAATGATTATAAGTTAATACAGTTTTTATTTATCATGTATTTTGGTATGAGTAAAAACAACCAATAGGTATGATGCCCAAATGTTAACGTGATCATTCAAAATATTGTAGTTCTAGATTAATCCCCAATATAAATTTGAGATCATAGACATTGTGGATCATTCTTATAGTGGTAAATTTAATTAATTAAAATTTATTTTCTATTCAATTGATCATCAATTGAAGAATTATATTAAAATTTTAAATAATGATACTAAAGTGATTGTCATTGATGATATTAAGTGATGAAATGTGGACACACATATTCATTACATTAAGAAAATGATAAATTTTACATCTTCCTATTTTCCTCTATGTAACAATACTAATGATGATCATTTTTATTCAAACTAATTACAAATTTAATAAAAGTTTCATAAAATAAACATCTAAATTAGTCTAATATATTTGTTGTTCTTCAACAAGTTCAATTTAAAACATTCATATAAAGTACAAAAAACAACTTATTAGTAAATTGTTAGTCCAAAATTTTAAATATATATTTTTAAGGAAACATAATTAATTTTCATGGAATACTTCATGTAATAAATTAGAACACTTATTTTATATGGAATATTGTAAATGCATGGATGTGATCCTTGTTCCCATATATTGATAATGAAACCCTACCAGTTTATTCATGCATTTTACTTATGATATATGAATCCCACCAAATATCATTGAGATTATTTTTGGAATATGTAAATAATGAATCTATTCAGAAATAGATTTTATATACTCAACCAAAAACATACTCTGTTCCCCCTAGAAAATTCAATTTTTAAGTTATTTTAATCATTTATCATCATATCCCAATTTACATTAATCGATATATGAATTTTAAATATAATAATAGCATAAAAAACCGAATATATTTTATGATTATAACTATCTTAAGAGTCAATTAATACCTCATTCATATTTTTTTTATTTATATCATCATTATCTCATTAAATAACATATAATGTAAATCTATATTCCCAAAATCATTATTATACTATTTTAATTTATGTCCACATATCATGGTGCATCAGAATTCTAAGATATATTATTTTATAAATTCTATATCAAACAATTAATGTTTTAATATTATTCACGTATATCTCTCAAAATAATATATTATCCTCATATTCAAACAATGATCTCATGAATAGAATTGTCCTTGAATGTCCATGTAAATTAATATAAAAAAATATTTAATTTTATATTATAATTTCATCCCATGTTTCAAAAAAAATGTCACCCACACATAGTCATTAGTATAATTCATTCACTATTATGTTTTTGTATATAAACCATATCATGAAATATAATGATATCATCTATAGAATACATAAATTCTAAAATGATATTATATAACTTGGTTAATTTTCATTTAAATTTTATGAAAAAGTCCTCAACCCATAAATTCAGTGAGTAAATTCGGGTTCACTGTTCTAAATAATTTTACTAATTATTATACAACATTATCGACCAATTATGTATACAATTAATTATCCAATTAACTATTATGAATTCTCAAAAACTAAATCACCATAATGAATTACTGTTAATTTCTATAAAACTATAATATATTTTTTTAAAAAATCATCTTATCAACAATCAATTATTGAAATCATTGTCATTATCTATAATAATTATGATTCACCACCAAATTCCATCTATAGTATATTTAGATTATTTTATCATTAACTCAATGATATTATAATAATCAATAAATAAAAATGTATTTTTTGATTAATTAAATGTATTCCCATTCAAATATATTTTGAATATGTTGATTCTTTTATACTACCATGTATTTTGGTGAATATTTAAATTGATATATCCATAATATTGATGATGATGTTTCATATAGTCTGAGAAAAGGTGATAAATATTTATATGTTTCTGTAGGATATATTGAAGATCCTAATGCCTCTTGTGATCCTAATATTTAGTTACATTTCATATATTAATATTATTCTGGGTTCATAAATGGAATTTTATGATATAAATGTCTTTTATAATGATAATATTGATATTAATAAATATATTTTATATTTTTTCAGGGAGATTATTTTAATTTTTTTGATATAGATTATTTCCATGTTTTGTACATATTTAAGTTGCAATGTATTAGTTTTTTGTATGAAACATGGGTATGTGAGTCCTTTTATAACATATATCACCTATGGAAGCCGGTTGGGTTTAAGTGAACCTAGGAATGAATTTTTATGATATTTGGACAAAATATCCATTGTTTATACTATGGATATAGCTTCTAATTTCATTAGTTTACCATGGATATAGAAATAAATGACTGTATATAAAATAGTTTATGTAGTTGTCAAGGTTCATAGTTATTGACCATGGATGTACAATCCAATTTTAATGATTTTTACAATGCTCTTGGGGACCAATACCCAGAGTGGATCAATTGTTGTAACTATAATTATACATGGTTAAAACCATGTTGTATCCTCCAATTTATATGCTTTTAACTTTTATATTTGATGTTAATTTCCATGGTTAAACAATGGTCATACATGGCATACATCCATGGTTCATACTATAGCTATACATGTCCTAATTCTATGATTTATACCAACGATGTATAAAACCCCTACGACAATGGATTTAGAATCTATTATTAGGGAAATTGTGGCTATTACCGATTGCCATTTTTTTGGTGTACATCCATGTTTCAAAAATATGGGTGTATGTCTTTTTTAAAAAAAATTTCAAGATAAGATAAGTGATATATATGGGATTATCCACAAAGGATTCATCATCTTCCAGATCATTATCATTATTATCAAATTAATGTCATTTTTTGAGATAATAATATTGAGTCTATGATTGTTAAAGACATCATTCATGGCCCGGTACCTATATGGTTAATCTAACCAATTATATATCTTCCTAACTACCTCCAGGTTCTCAAATTCCCCAATGTAACGTGATGATATATTTCATTCTCTTAAAATTTGTTAACAGACAAATATATGAGAAGCTCATAGAAATAAATTATATCCCACCCAGAGCACAATAGAATATTAGTGATGAACAATATAATATTTTTACCTAGACTGATTTATATCCATACACTTCTAAATATGTCAAGCCTACATTGAGGTATCCTAAATGTTAAAAGATATTAATTGTGATTTCTCACTAATCTCTAACAACAACTGGGTTGAATGGAATGGTCTACTATATATGGGCTCATAAAGATCCATCTATATTTTTTCTAGAAATCTATAATTTTAGGTTTAAATAATAATTCAATAGTGTTTTCCATAGATCCTATTAAATCAAATACATGTAATTGGAAAATATCCTCTAACATGTGTATCATGAACTTTGTCTGATAAATGGTTTGAAGGATGTATTATTTATTCAGATACACTAGTGAACACAGTTCCTTCTATGATCCCAAACTCAACCATGGTCTCAACAAATTGTTTATGTTCAAAATGATTGAATAAGGAACACCATGTAGGCAAACAGTCTTTTTAATGTAAATAAATCAATGATAATCTTATTAAAAGAAATCAATGATCATAGAAAATTTTATGTCCTTATTCAAGCATTAAATTCTCTTCCATACCACATCACTACATTGAGAGGATATGAATATGTCCATTACAAATTTTTGGGTTATTTCATCCAATTTTCACTCCAGAATAGAGAGTGGATATAGAATTTCTATATGTCACTTTTCCTCTATCTTTACAAGATGACATGTGGAACAATGTGTGATAAATATTATGTTACACCTCTTATATCATGTCCACATGTACTGATGATGTGTTTCTCACTACATCATAGTAATCCCCATATGTAATTCACATATAATGTCATGATATTTCAGTATTAATTATTCATGTATTTATGTAGTCGCACATACATCATCATCAATGTACAAGATCTCATCGTCATTGATAACCCAACCCGGTGGATGTTTGTCACAAAGGACACTCTCCCAATGGATTAACCCCTCATTACCTTGTATTTTTCTTATTCTTTCCCAATATATAGGGGAGGATTTCATTTCCAATATTTCTAAAAATGGTTTCCCATGATAATACTAAAACTCTTGTAGTATCTCAAATATTGTTCCATAAACTACTACACACTAATGGTCTCTTGTACAACCTATTTCTATGTATTCTAGATTAATACATCTTCTACATCAATTCCAATTCTACTATTAAAAAATATATCAATGAAACATTACCCTTAGTATTATACCCACCTGACCATGTTAATATTCAAGTCCTATGGTGTGGGAATGTGTTATATACTTTAACGGTTCATGTAAATGATGATAGATTTTCCAAATAAATAATTCATCCTATAGTGTAAGGAGTTTACCATTGCTACCAGTTCTTGTTCATGAAATTGGTAATCCTAATTTTGAGGCCACAATTGATATGACTTGTACTCTACAACTCAATATCCATATATCATAACTAATCCTAGACTGATTCAAGATGAATTACAATAAACTGTATAGCTTCTTCCAAGATCTGGTAGAATTTGAATCCTTTTTGAGACATTTTTTCCATTTAAGTCCTTAAATCCATTCTCACAAGCTTCAGACAATAATATTGTACACCCATCTTAGTATATCCCCAAATAGAAACTTCTAGTCATGCGATGTCTTCAGTAAATATTCTATGGTAGACATCTAGTATAATTAACAATATATGTTAGAGACATTGTCTGGATTATCCTATTTAACTAAATTTGTCACCTTCTATGCGTCAATAGGCACTCTTTCATCGAAGATGTTATAACCTAAGAGGTAAACCATGTCATTCAAAACTGGCATTTGGTGGGCATAGTAAACAATTTGAGATCTCTTAGTGAATTCATCCTGGTTCCAATATGTTCAACATGGTATTTTCAAGTATAATAATACACCATGAAATCATCCATGAAGACAACCAAATATATAATTAGATATTAGAGGAAAACATGATTTATTTTATCCATGATGGATGTTCACCTTTTCATGAGAATTATAGGCCTAATAAAATACACATACTATCCATATATACATTAAAATATTATTAATGGTGTTTCTTGTGTCTTAACACACACTTGATACTAGCCCAACTTCAAATCAATCATACAGAAAATTGTCACTCTATTGAACTAGGTGAAGAGGATAACTATAAATGATAGTTGATATATATTCCTAACCATAAACTATTTCAACCTAAAATAATCCATGAAATTCAAGGAGGTCTCATCTATCTTCATGGAAAATAGATTAGGTTAACCACATTGGGAGGTACTGGTTAATTTGAAAACCCTTGATTAAAAACCTTTAAATACTTCTTTAGTTCGTGGAGCTATGAATGTTTCATATTATAAGGTGTAATTGGTATTAGTGTGGCTATTGTAATAGGGTAAATGGTAAAATACACCTATCATATATGAGGTAATATAAAAAAGTCATTTGGGAATACATCCATAAAATGATTCACAATAGGAAGTAATTCCATACATTGTGTTCCTTGAGCACTCATAAATAGGCTATACATGTATAATATCACACTTCCGAGTTCACAATTTATGATTCCATATTGAGTCTATAATGACCAATACATTACATACATTGTTATTACATCAGAATTGATGCATAATTATTACAACATATAAAAATACATGATATAACCGTATAGGTATAGTTTGTTTAGAAACTTGAAAATATAAACAATTGGTTCATAAATCATCTACATTGTCTCCCATTTATCATATCCAAAGTTTCTTTGGGAATATCCTACTTAACACACTTTTTCATGACCTGGGGAAAAGAAAACATACAAAGGTTGAGCTCAAATACTCAGCAAGGGTAAACAAAAAAATTATCAATCACAACGTATTCATAAGATCCTAAAATTTTGATAATTATATCATGCAAAATAGATCATAATATCATGATATAGGACAAATCATAGTAGTGAAATGTAATCCCAATATTTATAACACAAGACATGAAATTTTTTTTCATACAATCATAATCATATGAAATCAATTCATATTTGTCAAGACTCTTTTCCAAGACTATCATTGTGGACTAAGACTATTACTAAACCGAATTCACTCCTCGTTCTAGTATTGTATCACTAAAATGGATTAAATATTCGTTCCAGCCATGTTTATCACATGAGATATAAATTTTTACCCAATTAATTGGAGGTATATACAGGTCTCACTCATCTCATAATGAAACTATTCTTATGTGTGCCACAATATCATAAATAGTACATCATACCATAACCCATTTAATAAAAATGGGATTCTTAAACACCATAGAATCATAACAGAATCCATATAAGATAAAAGGACATCAAAAAAATAATTTCATCATAACATAATCAAATAAATTTAATAATAGGGATAATAATAGAACCCTATATTATCATGGATGGAAAATAATTTTGATAAAACACATGAACATCATTCTAAGAGAAAATATCTTTTTAACATCAAAAACATTTTTCCTTTCAAAAAATGTCATACAATTTTAAACTAAAATAAGTTAATTAAAAATTATATTGATGAATTTTAAAGTATGATTCATGGAAATAATATTTTATGAAAACATAAAAATTCATTCAGGACGTATAAGTTAAAAAAATCATGCACTTTTGTAGGAAATGTCAAAAAGATTCTCTTACTAAAAATGAATAAAAAATCAATTTATATCATTTACTAAAAATTAACCAATAGGTAATATTGGATTTATAAAATTGTAGTAGTATATAAATAATATTACATATTGATGAAACCAGTATGTGGATGATATATATTCCCCAGTAAATTTTAAAGAATAATCAATCTCAGATAAAAATGAGATTGTGAGATTTCTCCTTACCTTAGGTCTGATATTCTCTGTATGTATCTGAACCTCCTGTATAATGATTTAAATAATTTCATTGACTTATTCCAGAATATTAAACATTGTTATGATATCATATATGTTCATATTCTTATTTTCTTATTAGTAATATTTCATTGATACTTGTTATTCGGGCGTTCATTTCATTATTTTCTTATGCGTGTTTTGTCGAATAAATTCTTATGCCTCTTTTTAGTATATAGATACATCATTTACTGAATGGTAATAGTATAATATATATCAAATTTTTTCATTCAATTCGTTTATAGAATCATGTTTTAATGAAGATCATGTAGAAAAAATCACATCACACCATAGAGATGGTAAGTCGTACGTACGAACAAGCTATGATATAATTTCCATAATTATTGAATTTTATTGGAGTGGATTATAGGATATCTCAGAATTAGTATCATGTTATAATAATCATATATATTTATTCATTACACTATAATTCCTATCCATGTAAGGTGGTGGTGGAAAACATATTACATCATGGCGTAGATACTGTATTTCGTACGTACGCACGCGCAATGATTTCTGTTTCCATAGGATGGATAGAAGGTGAAATATTGATATTTCAAATTTATAATAACATATCATTATATTATTGATACTGATGTTATTACTTTATAAATAATATAATAAATAAGATGAATTGGAGTAAGAAATAAATTTTAATGAATTGTTAAAGGATATTACCTATTCTTCGACGTGCCTCTTATAAACCTCCTCGTATAGAACAACCATAGGTAATTGAAGAATATTGAGAGCTGTATTTTGTTTCTAGGAAAGTGGATAAAAAAATGGACAGGTTTTGACTGAGTATGAATGCTCAGAATGTTGTGAGGGGAGGGAGGATGTGCGCTTTTATAAGAGAGGAGAGGGGCACTATTGGAATCCTCTAAAATATTAATTTATAATAAACACAAACACAACCTAAAATCCTCAAAAAATGATTCATATCTAAATTTTAGATAATATGGGTTTTTAATATCGTCAAAAAATAAGATTTATTTATGTTTGGAATTTATTTTAAACATTATCAACTTGATTTATCCTAATTTAATCTCTTTAATTTTATTTGTGGTAATAATATTCGAAATTTTAAATTGTTATAAATAATTACTTATTTATTGTGAATTTTATATAATTTGATACTTTATGACATTGTATACCACATAAATTTTGATTTATAATATTTCAATATTTTTGTGAATTTTAAACAATTTTATAATATGTTATTTTTAAAAACTAACAACAGTGTCTATTTTGACACTATTCAATTATTTGAATTTAAATAAAATCCAGATAGATGATATATTCAAAAAATATATTTACTAGAATCCTAACATGTCATATTAATCTATAAAATTTGTTGAAGTCATTAATTAGTTCATATAATATATATTTTAATATTTATAAAAATAATTTATTTGATATTTCAATCAATAAAATATTTTCTATGTCACTATTGTGTCATTATTAATGATGATTGTTTAATCCCTAAAATTTATAAATAAATATTCATGATATATATAATTTTATTATATTTCTAAAAAATATTTATATTTTATGTTTTAAAATGGTTTTCAAAATACTAAAATTATTACACTTATAAGATATAAGAGAGTGACATGTTGTCAATTTCATTGGTTTTAATAATAATTATACAATTTACACAGTCCAATGTTCATGAAATGAATCTATTTTGACCATTATGTGATATTGGTCGACTTTTATTCGTCCAATAGAATTTTTTCAGGTCTTTGGGTAATTTTATAATCTTATTTTTACCCATAATTACCAGATTTACCATTAACTGTAGTAAATAAAAATTACCATAGTTACTATTCATAATCTCAAAAAAAGGGACCTATTAACATAATTTGGACCCAATGAATCCAAATATGGAATCTATTTTTCAAAATTCAATACACAGAAGTTGTAGTGATTAATTTAAAATCAATCCTGTTTTTATGAAAATGGGTTTTAAAAGCTAAAAATTTGTCTAAGAATGAAATGTTTTCACCTATGAATTAAATGTAAAATTATTTGTAATGGTATAAATTATGTTAAATGGTAAAAATATATTCAATTTATAAATTAAAACCATTAAATTTTATCATTTAACCATATAAAGTTTCTTGATGAAGAAAGTTGTATTTTACAAAAACTTTGGTGTATTTTTACTATTCATCAAAATATGAAAGTTATCAGAAAAGTATCAAAAATTTATCCAATGTAATTTTTTTTACCTGATTCAAAAGAATAATTTTATTTTTTATAATTGATCTTATAAACTTGTCAAAAATTATATTTAAAATGGGCTCCCCATCAAAAGGTGGTAAAACTGCATTTCTTTAATATACGTCTTTTTTCGGAAAAATTTATTTTTTCATAAGATATAAATCTAGAAAATGTGTAAGATGAGTTATATTGTTATAAAATTAAATATTTAGTTAATACTATTCATATAGTCTAGTTCATAAAATTATAATAATATATCATTTTTTAGTGAAACAAGGTATAATGTACAACACAAGCTTTCAAGGAAGGTTTCTCTTCCGTGTAATGCAAGCCAAGCCAATGTTTTGTGTACTGAATGATTCCTTTAGTGTTGTGTGTATCATAGGATATATATATATATATATATATATATATATATGTCATAAAATTTCATGGTGATACATTCTACCCCACTTAAAATTAATTTCTCCCTCAAGAATCGTCACTTCATAACAAACAGATGAGGAAACCTCTCCCTCACCATACCCTCAGGATCCCCTGCAGCTTCTTCTAATTGGTGGTTCCTAGATAAAAATTTAACCATGAGAGTGGTCTTGTTTCATATTACTTTTTTTCTATGATCCAAAATCTCTATATTCTCATCTTTATAAGAATGATCTCGCTCTAGCGGTACAACTTCTGAGCTTAATACTTAAGAAGGATCAAATATGTAATTACTCAGGATAGATACATGGAACACATTAGGAACATGAGAGAGATTTTGTGGAAGTTCCAATCGATAATCTACCTTCCCAAAATGATCTAGTTTTTCTAAAGTACATACATTCATAGGGCTCATCATTCCCTTCTTTCCAAATCTCATTGCTCTCTTCCAAGGAGATATTCGTAAGAACAATTTATCACCCACTTCAAACTCTAGGTTTTTTGGTTTCCAGCATAACTTTTTTGTCGACTTGAAGTTATTCTAATTTGTTTTTGAATAGATATGACCTTTTCTGCCATCTCATCAGCATGATCAGGTCCTAATAGCTTTTTTCCCCAACATCATCCCAGGATGTTGGAGTTCTGCATTTTTGTCCATAGAGCGTTTTATAAGGAGCCATATGAATTCTGGAGTGAAAGCTAATTTTATATGAAAACTCCAACAAAGGTAGGTGTTGATCCCAAAAAGCATTGTTATCTATAGAGAATTATCTCAAAATGTCTTCCAATGTTTGAATTGTCCTCTCAGACTGACCGTCTGTTAGAGGATGATAAGCAGTACTGAAACTAAACTCTTTATCTAGAGCATGCTGAAGACTTTTCCAAAAAAATGAGTTATCATCATATCACAATTAGATATAATGTATAGTGGTTCTCCATGTAATCTTAAAAATTCATATAAATATATCATGGAATTCTAATAAAGCGGTAAAGCCACTCTAATAGCAATGATGTGTGTCGACATCTTAAGACGTTCAACTATAACCCAAACAACATTATTGCCTTATGATGTTTTGTGAGTTCCAATGACAACGTCTAGAGTGATGTTTTCCCATTTCCATTCATGTATGGGTAATGTTTGAATCATCCCTTTAGACTTTTGTCTCTCATCTTTAGCTTGATGACGAACCATGTATCGAGAGACATATTCAGCAATATCCTTTTTCATTTCATCCCACCAAATGTACTCTTTCAGGGCAATGTACATCTTTGTACTTCCTAGATGAATTGATAATAATGAACTATGATCCTCATCTAGTATCTCCTTATTTAATTAATGTATGGTAGGAATACATACACAGTTCGTGAACCTTATTATCCCATAGAAATCAAGGTTGAATTCAGTAACATTTCTCGCCTTCTTTTGATGCAAAACATTCTCCTTTTGCACCTCTTTAATCTTCAACTGTACAGATGGTTGAACATTCATTGGTGAAAGATTAGATATCTCCCCTTTCATTAAAATTACAAGATCTCTCATTTATAAATCCATAAATATTTGATCCTTTGTGATCCACGTCATGGATAAGCTAGTATGGTCTTGTCGACCTAATGCATCTGCCACCTTTTTTGCTTTCCCAGTGAGGTAATAAATGGAGAAGTAGTAATCGTCAATCAGCTCCAAACAGCTTCATTGGATCATATTTAGCTCCATTTGGGTGAAAATATACTTTAAATCATTATTATCAGTATATATAACACACCTTTGACCATATATATAATTCCTCTAAATCTTTAATGCATTGATTACCGTAGCTAACTCCAAATAATGAGTTGGGTGACATTAATCAAGTATTTTCAAGTGTCTTAAGGCATAATCTATCTCCACATCTTTTTTCATGAGAATAAACCCCATCCCCTTCTTGGATTAATCACTATAGATCACAAACCTCTCCCTACTACAAGGCAGTGTCAGCACTGGTGCACTGGCTAACCTTTTTTCGCACATTAAAATTCTCTTCACATTATTCCATCCAAACAATCATAACTCCTTTCAGAAGAAATTTTGTAAGTGGGTTAGATAATCATGAAACATCATTCACAAAATTCCGATAATACCCAGCTAAACCCTGAAATATTCGTATTTCAGGTACTGTTGTTGGTCTTGACCATCTTTTAATAACCTCCATTTTTGCCGGATTCACAAATATCACTTATTTTGAGATTATGTGACCCAAAAATGAATCTTTTTTAGACAAAATTCAAAATTGGTAAATTTTTCATAATGCTTCTCCTTTCTCAATGTTTTCAATAAAATTCTCAAGTGGTATTCATGTTCTTCCTTTCTCTTTTAATTGAAAAGATTATCATCTATAGAGACTACCTAAAACTGATAAATATAGTCTCTAAATACTCTATTCATTAGATCCATGTAGAGAGTAGGGGCATTAGTAAGACCACATGGCATCAGTATAAACTCATAGTGTCCTTACCTTGTACAGAATGTCGTCTTTGGTATATCCACCATTTTGACACATTATTGAGGATACCTTGAAAAAATATTAGTCTTGGAAATGTATTTACCACTAAGTAGTTGGTCAAATTAGTCATCAATGTGTCGGAGAGGATATTTGTTCTTGATAGTGATCATGTTAAGTTCTCAATAATCAATGCATATTCTGATTAATCTATCATTCTTTATAACAAACATAATAGGTGCTCCCAAAAGTGATGAACTAGCCTGTATGAATCCCTTATAAATATTCTCTTGGAGTTTCTTCTAAAATTTCTACAACTCAAATGGGGTCATTTTGAATGGTGTCTTTGAAATGGGAATAGCACCCGGAATGAGTTCTATTGATAACTCAACTTCACAATTTAGAGGAAGGCCTAGAAATTCCTCAAAAAAGACATCATCAAACACCAGTAGAGTGGGAATATTCTTAAACGTGAGTTTCACGCAAACCATTTGACATAAAAAACCATCATTTATTGGAATCAATACACAAAACATGGAATAAATATTCACTTTAAGGTTATATTCATCTATACATCAATAGATGATCATAAATTGATCGGGAATATGAAATGTGACTTTCCTTATTTGGAAATTGATATGAGCAGCATATAAATAAATCCAATACTTGACAATAATCCCATCAAATTCCACTATAGTAATGATAACAGGATTTGTAGGAAACACTTTCCCACAAACATCATTCAGAGAAGAATTGTAAACTTTTGATGCGACTTTTGTGACATTAGGAGTTGTCACAGCTAACTCAATAGCTAATTATTGGGGTAGTAAGGAAATACCATTAGAAAATTCATTAGAAATAACAGAGTCGGTGGATCCAAGAATCAAATAAAACATTTTCCACTTTAGAGTGGATGGAAAATGTACCTTTAACCATATCATTATCGTACTCAACATCACTGATAGAAATTTCAATTTACATTAAAATCTCTATGGCCTTAAGAGTTTTTTGAGGTAGATCATCATCAACAACCCATGTATTATGTCAATGATTGGCATAATTCCCAATTTCCTTGTACTTGTAACATTGAAGTTTAGGAGGTGAATTCTGTGTAGCCTTTTCTTTGTTTGCATCACTAGATATATTTTTCCCATCACTATGTCATTCAATTGCTCAATAAATGTCCTTTACACAATTAGAACATTTAATTGTCCCTTGAATTCAATTCCATTCATGTATCTTTCCAGACATTGAGCATAAGGGAAAAATGATCTTCTTTTCAGTGTGGCCATTAGATTTTCCATTGAATTCCATTTTCCTCTTCTTATCAAAACCATATGATTGATGGGTTACTCTAATCTCCATCTCAACCTTGAGTTCACATAGAACAATTTCATCATAGTTATTTATGTCCCTTAGAGCTAATTCCCTTCAGAGAATTGGTTTTAAGTCATTAAGAACTGATCGATCTTACTCTCGGGTTGGATAGTAATCCCAGAAGAGTACCTTACAGGACTTTTAAAATTTGATTTGTAGGTACCAACAGATTCATCATCCTTTTGCGTCAGTTCAAGAAACATCATCTCCATATTTGTTTAAAGAATACTAGGGAATTGCGTATTAAAAAATAAGGTCTTGAACTCGTCCCATTCCATGGACACAATTTCATCCCTTTGCCTTGTATTCTTGAAAAGATTCCACCATTGATCAGATTCACCTTCCAAACGATATACTACTAATATGACTTTATCATGTTCAAAAAATTGATAGACGGAAATTACCATTTCAGTGGTACTGATCCATTATTCAGCCACTAATGGATCTGAAAAACCGTAGAAAGAATGTGGACGCTGCCCCAGGAAGGATTCAACAGAATGTTTCTCTCTCTTCTGCTCATTTAGAAGTGCTGAATGATTCATAGCTTGAGAATGTTATGTGAGCATGGATTCAAGATTTTTCATTCTAGCTACAATATCATTTGGTTTCCAGTGGGACAATCATTGCATTTCCCGTCACATTCATCATTAACATGGATCCATTAGGTTATAGGCATTGACTAAAACCAAGAATCATGGTGTGAGAAACACTAATTACAATATGAAAAACACACAACCAAGAATAAAATTTCACACTTTAGGTCTTATCATAGGTTATTCATGGCCATTTCTAAAACACAAGTATTGTGTTCTATTCTTAAACATATCCATTGGGTTCATATTAAGGCTTTCACAACCTAGTTTCCGAAGGATGACTATCCTTTCCTGTCATACCAACTATAACGACCCATTCATTACATACATTGTTATTATATCAGAATTAATGAATAATTATTACAACATATAACAAAAAATGATATGACTATATCGGTATAGTGTCTTTAGAAGCTGGGTAAAATAAACAAATGGTTCAAAAATCATCTACATTGGCTCTCGTTTATCATATCTTGAGTACCTTTTGTCATATCCAACTTAATACCCATAATACTGACCTGGGGAAAAGAAAACATACCACGAGTGAGCTCAAATGCTCAGTATGGGATTTCAATGGAAATATCAATCATATCATATTCATAAGAACATAACATTTTGAAAATCATATCCTGTAAAAGAGATCATAATGTCATCACTTTGGATAAATCATAGAAGTGAAATGTAATCCCAATATTCATAACATAAGGCACGAAACAATGTTTCATACACACAGAAACATAGAAAAATTTTTCATATTAGTCATGACTCATTTGCAAGACTATCATAGCGGGAAAATTACATTATTAAACCGAATTCACTCCTCGTTTTTGTCTTGTATCACTGAACCTAATTAACTTGTCATTCCAACCATGTCTATCTCGTGATATATAAATATTATCCCAATGAATTGGAGGGAGATATTGGTCCCACACATATAATGAGGCCATCAAATCCAAAAATGAGAATGGGGACACCGTTAGAAATAATTCATTTGATGTTTATCTAGAAATCATACATTAACCAACCATTACCTACATAAGGAATTATTTATACACTTTTATTTTTCCAAACCTATTTTTTTATTCAACAACGAGATCACTTAACTCGATGTCATACTCTTCATCTTCATAATAGGATGTAATTGGAATTTCACTGTCTACAATATTATAGATAATTATAGATTGAGAACATTTTATAAATTCAAAACATTTGACAAGTTATGGTTAGGTAATGATGTCATAGGAACATTCAATAATTAAATTCGGTTCATTAAATAAATTATTTTGACAAAAAAATTATGTTTGTTTCATTTATTTTAATTATATTTCCATTATATTATTTTAATTTTTAATAATGACTTTCATTTTCATAGTCTTGGTAATATTTGTTTCATCTTTCCATGACATCATCAAAATATTTGTAGTGTCAATGCTAGTGTCTATTGAGTTGCTAACTCCTACACTGTTATGATTTGTATTGAATAAAATTTAAATTTTTAAATTGTTCAAAATATAGAAGTTTTGTTCTAATGAATTGAATATTCAGTGAGTATTTTGTTATAAATTAATGAGGTTTTAATTTATATAGTTTATGAGTAATTATGATATTAATATCTTTCTCTGATTATTCACTCATACTCCATATTATAATATTAATATTTATATTAAATATAACAATTAATTGGGTTATTATATTTGATACACATTATTGATTAGTTGATTAATTCATAAATTAATGATATAGATATTATAATGGTTATTTGACAGAAATTTCCTTTTTTGGGACATATGTTTCTATTATAACCCTATATAAATTTTATATTTTTTTATATTTCAATATAAAATTTTATTTAATAATTTTCTATATATTTTTAAAATTTCATATTTTATTTTAATTCATTCCATTCATGGTTTTAAAATTCTATATTTACCAAAACATTAGGGATTTTAATTATAAAATATCATCTTATTTGGGGATTTATTATGTTAAATGTTCAATTGGTTGGGATAAAACCCTATTAAATACATATATATATAAATATATATATTCTAATCCTCTTATTATAAATGTGGAATTTGTTTAATTTACATTATTTTCCACATTTATTAATGAATCATGATAATAAAATTTCAGTGACCCATATTTTGTGATACCATTTAAGGGTTAAATATATTTCCTCAATAAAAATTATTACAAAATTAAGAGAATAAAAATATCATTTTTACATTTATGATTTTTAAAGTCATTCTCATGTATATATTGGTTTTTTAAAAAGGATTCAAAACCAATTGTGTTTATTATTTTTGTATGACACATATTGTCTTTTATCACAAAAATGTGAACAAAATGTTTTTTCGTTCAGGAATCCTATGAATTTTTACAAGTTTATTTTTAGATGATATCTCATCTACTCTTTACCAAGATATATTTTATTTATGTGATTTTCAGAGTTGATATTTTATTTTAATCAATAATATTTTTTCTGATATATTAAGAAAATTTTTATTTATTAATGAAAATATCCTTGTTAAAAGCCATTATATAATACAGATATGTTCTAATGAAACCACCTTTATTCCTTATCAATCTGGATTACATCTATTTGAAGGAAATTTTATTCAATCATGGTTCTTTTCCTCTAGTATTTCAACCTGTGAATGATCAATAGTTTATATTATGTTTGAAAAGTTGGTGGTTCTAGTTATTTTGTAAATTTTATTGTATTTGGACATTGGTTTAGACTATTAATATGTTGTTCCAATTTAAACAAAGGAAATTAGAATTAATTATAAAAAATTAACAGTAGTTTTTGTTACAAACCAAAGATGTGTGGGTCAATTGTAGCCCTCCAGTGCATTTGGTTTGGATACAGAGTTGACCATTTAAATTATTCTCCTAGTCATTTGTGGAATTTAACATGTAAAAAATTTCATTTTAATGATTAAATTGCAGAGTGATATGATGATGTTGTTCCAAGATACAAGATGATTTCTTTATGCTTTCTATGTGTTTTAAAAATGTCTTACACATATATTTATATAATAGAACTCATTATTAATTATTATTATGACTCTCACCATTGATAAAGCATTATACCATGTCACATGTTAAAGATAATAATTTAGATAGGTATGAATTATATTACCTTATCCTCAATCACATTTATAATTTCATCATACTAATATTATAATTGTATACCCATTGATGAAATTAAATTATTAATTCATATATTTTTACATACTCAGAATTTGAGTTCACCCTTCTTAGGTATCTTTTTCCTATAGATATGAATAATGATCATGAGTTAATTATTTATTGAAATGCTTCATGTGTTAGAAGATTTAAGGAAAATATTGAAGGATAACACTAAAATAATAAATAGATGGTATATTATAAAATTTAATAATTTAAATTCATGAGTAATATAATTTACGGTGTTTTCCAATTATCTAGAACAATAATCCTATAATTATTTATCATATATATGTTATTGAATAATTTAGTTTAGTATTATAAGATTTTGATCATTAATATTGGGTAATGTTAAAATATAAAAATTCAAAAATTGTAAATCATGTGTTTCTAGCATCAGATCATAGAGTATGAGTTCAGTTTTATAATAGTTCATTTTAGATGAATGTGTATATAAAATTAGATAATATAATGTTTTCAAGTGGGATTAAATTATCCTAATAGATGTGGTAAAAATCATGAGTTTATATGTTTATGTTTCATCACAAGTTCATAGGTACAGAAAATCATTCTTATGTTTTATGTGATGGGATTACTAGATAATTAAGAGTATTTTCTTAGTCGTTTATGGTAGTACACCCCTTCAGTTTTTTATGTTTTTTGTGAAAATGTTATTTGATGAATAATGTTTTTATAATTTTTAATATTATATTTAAAGGATTTTTTTATCTTTAGGGTTAAGATAATATTTAACGTTGAGTTAATAATTTTTAATTGCGATAAAAATAAAATTAAAAATTTCGAAAATATGATTTATTATATATATCAATATGGTAATGAAAAGTTATTTTGTGACTATGCTATGAACATTATTTCAAGATATGTTGAATATTTTAGATATATTATACAATTAATATAATTATATATACAATCAAATAATATGTGTTTTTAATTTTTTAATAATGTTTTATTTATATTTTGAATGCATATATGATTTTATTTTTTCATCATTTTGGTAATTGATTATATTATTGTGGGGAATTTATAAAAATTGAATATAAAATTTTGGGATGATACTTTCTGAGTGATTGATTATATTTTGTGAAATATTTTAAGATTATCATTCAATAATATGTTATTACATCATTCTAATCATTTATTTTATATCTTAACTATGAATATAATAAATAATTTTATGAGTAGTTATTTATCAAATGACTTATGTGTCTCTGTTGGTGTTATTATTGAGGATTAGAAGATTAATGATTCAAATATTCATATGATGTTTTATTCATATTTGATATTACATAATATTTGTCTATCCATTTTTTATTTGGTTAATTCTTAATGACATATGGAATGCCATGTTACCATATTGTGGATATTTGGATAAATTTTATTTCACTATAGTACTTTTAGAATAAAAAATACATTTTTGTATATTCATTTCATAGAGTAAAATATGATGTCAATGTAGAAACTGAAGGAAACATCCAAATAATTTATGAAATTCTATATATAAAATTGATGAAATTAAAGTGATTATGTTTCATAAGGTTCTTCATCTTCAGGGTAATGAAATTAATCAAATCTAGGAAATGGATCTTTGAATAATAATATTACCCTATTACCTTCAACATTAATTATTTTATAGTCTCATACACTACAAAAATATTTATATTTTTCATATCATTTATTTCTTCATAATAATTAATATTTTTAGGATAAATTTTAACTCTAACTCTATAAAATATATTTTGAAAATAAAATTTTATTTCATATAAATTTTTTCACATCCCACTAATGTTTTGATACCGTGGAACAAAACAATGTGTTATTTTATGTTACCTTCATATTTTCATTATTATATATTAGAAAGGTTGCTTTATTTTCTATTTTTAATTTTTGGATTCACAAGTATGGAATTTTTGAAAAATGAAAAAAATTCATTTCATGATAACATTATATTTCATCCAATATTTGAGTTGAATCTGACAATGGTTTAAACTCATTATATCGAGAATGCGATAAATTAGGATGGGGTAATTTTTTATGGTGTTTAATTTTAACATGTTGATATTTTGATATATATATTTCTACTTAAGATGTATATAATGTTATATATCTTTTCATTCAAAAAATAAAATAAAATTTTATAGTGACAGTTTTATTAAAATAATTTTATTGAATTAATGATAATAATTAATACAATATGAGGTTGTAGAATGAAATGAAAAGAGGAAAACTAAAAGCTGAGTAAATGTGCACTTATATAGTTGTACTGAAAACATATATTTCTTAACATCATGTGTATCCACAAATAATTTAACCCAAAATAGAAATATGAAAATAATGTAATGAATTTCGAATACAATTAACATGGTGAGAGAGATGTTAATAAATATTTTTTTCAAACATGTAATGCTATGTTGAGGAATGTAATTTGACAATTACATTTATGGTTGTTGAAAACAAAGACATTATATATGTATATATATATTAATTAAATATACAGTAGGTATAAAAAAATTAAATATTAGAAACGAATTTATTATTGTTTTATGATAAAATTAATATTTTCAAAAAATTATTTTTTATATTCAATATATTATTTTTCTAATATATAAATTAATAATTATATATGAATTAATGAAATAAAATAAGTATACTTTATATTCAAATTATTTAAATATTATTAATTTGTTAAATATTGTTAGTAATGCAAGGAAAATAATTTCATTTTTACGCATAAAAAATACAATGTCTTCAAAAATGTTTTTTTATGAATTTTGAATGTGGATAATATAATTTATTTCTACCAATTTAAAATAATTATTTGAATAATTAAATATAATTTCTGAAATTATAATTTCATAATTACCTTTTGTTGAATTTTCTATAATTATATAAGATGTAAAATTTTTTAATGATTGGTGAAAAGGATTAATTTTTTTAAAACATTCATTTCATTAGAAACATTTAAAAATATGCATTATATTTTAAAATTGTTCTAATTTGGAAAATTGTTAATTTATGTTATTTATAATCTATTTATGGTTGTTTTAAACAATTTTTTGATTGTATATGGTATAAAATAATTTGTATACATACGAATAAATTTACTCAGGAAAATGTTTTTCATCGTGTTAGCGAATTTATTGTTAATTTAAATTATTATATATCTATGAATATAATTTTATATATAGGTTTTAATATTTTTACATAAAAAATAATTAATAATAGGTATTAATATGAACATAATTTTTTGTTATAGTTTAGTGTATAAAACTAATAAATTGTTACAATGGTTAGAGTAAAAACATATTTAATGGGTGTTCGACTAATATGATATGGAAAAAAATTACCGAAAACCATATCTAAATACTATAAGATAGAAAAAATTAAACAATAAATAATATCAGTTTGGGAAATGGTCTATTTTTTAGACTAATTTCGTAAGTAATATTTAGATATATTTTAAACCCCTCAAAAATTCCAAGGGTGTCATATCGCTCACCTAAAATAGGACACCCCTCCACTTGACAATAAAAACAATTTTTGGTTCATCCAAGACCAACATAAATCTATACCTAAAATCAAACACATATTATAGAGTTCATAGTTTTGGAATAAAAAATTTAATAGTTATTATGGATTAATATAAGGGATGATTTTTTAAAGAATAATTTTTTAAGAAAATATATAGAAAATTTAGACTCAATGTACAATGTATATTGACTCAATTTTTTATTTATTGGTTATATAACTTCTACATTTATTATATAAGTTTAATATTATTCCAAAATTAATGTTTTTATTTATTATTTATTTCAAATTTCTTTTAAATGTTTATTTATTACACATAATCTCTCCCTTACATAATTATCAATTCAATGCTATGATATATGTATGGTTATTCATATAAAACATTCCCTCATTGGGATACTATTTTGTATTATGATCCAATTTTATTTTATGATGTGTATATACTACCCCTTGAAAATTTATATCAGGAGTGTTCTAAATCTCATGGAATTTAATGATTCATTGAAGAAAATTATTAGAATTTTTATTATAGAATTACATATTATTTCAGAATTCTATATTTTAATATTTTTACTGCATGGGGTGATATTATGTTGAACCAAATCTCTTTTATTTTCCTATGATTATGAATTTTATTAACATGGCTGATTTCTTTTTCCTCTAATAATGGTAAAATAAACATCATGAGATTTGTTTTTATGTGATATTGATGTTGTATATTCAATTTTATAGGAAATAATTCTATTTAGTATCTATATTTTCTTCAATGATTTCATGAATTATATTATTAACATATAAATAAGTTAATATGGTCATTTTATGGATTTTTTTATTTACAATTTTTTTTAATATGAAAAATATATAATTTTTTATGACACGTTTTTACTTTCATAACAACGTGAAAAAAGAATTTTTTATTTTAACTTGCACATGTGGGAAATATTTTTTCATCAAAATGTATATTTTTCATTGATGCTACACTAAATGATTTCAAATATACATTGAAAAAAATCTGAATATTCTTTAAATATTTTTTTATATTTATTTTATCAAACTGAAAGTTTATATAATTAAATATTGATTTTAATTATATTTTAATATTATTTCTATTCCAAAAAAAATGATTTCCATTGATGTTAATTATTAAATAATATGAATACATTTTAATGATACTATATTTATTATTTATTTTGATTTGTTTTTTCATTTAAACGATATTTTAATCAATCCCATTTATTTTACAATTGTTAATCAAGCTATAAAAGAACATTAGATATCATTATACTAAAATGTAAAAGATCCATTTAATTTTTATAATTATATAGTACATAGTCATAGGTCTCTATGATTAATCGGTGGTTTCATTATAATCAGTGAATATTTTCTTCCCAAATATACCATGAAAGAGTGGTAACATTATAATCATTTGTTGTGTGGTCCAGTTATAAAAATATTCTACTTTGGGTAAAGTGATTGAGTTATGTATCTGTAGATTTATCCTATGATATTTTATTAATTTTACATTTTGGTTATTACATTTTTAATATTTATTAAAATATTGATATGATATTGTTGTTTATAGATACTAAACCATTTTATTTATTCTTTCTTTGTGGCTTTAAATTTTCCTTTGATCAAGATTAACGTTATATATATCATCATTATTGATTATTATGAAAATTAATTTTATTATTTCTTTATGAAATGTCATATGATTATTTATCTATTATTTATGGATATGAACTGTCTTATATCATTCTCATGCACTTTTATATTGTCATCATATCCTAATAATGGACCTCTGAGTAACTAGTTTGGGATTGTTCTTATAGTTTTGTATTTATATTTGATTTTGATGAGGATAATGTTTTTTTGTTACAGTTTATGGGATTTTTGTGTGTTAATTAATAATTAATGGAAACATATGATCTCATTTAAATTATGTTATAGTTATTTTTACATAGTATTTATCTAAATAAATGTATTTTTTTATACTAATGGTTGGTGATATATCTATATTCTATTATTTTTTAATAATCCAATGGTGTAAATATATCGTTAATTATATTCATATTTTCATTATGTATTTTATATTGTGGTAGACATGTATATACGGAGCTCTAATGTAGATAATTTTATTAAAACAATGAGGGTTATACAATTTTTTTGGGTATATCCTAGTATAGTCATTCCGAAATAAATCCATCTTCTCTGAGTACAAACCTCTAATGTATTAAACTTTTTATTTCTCTTTTAGGGATCCAAATTATTCATTTAGAATTAAATAAATATTCTTCCTCAGTGAGTTTAAATAAGGACACCTCATGAGCCCAGACATAATTAACCATCTATGTAGGATATACTAGTTCCACAATATTCATAGAAGGAGTATATGAACATTCATGCTCATTCACTTACTCTAATGGTTAAGGAAGTAATCACATACCCTAACCAGGAGTCCCCAATATTGTACCATCTCAGTGCAAAGCATCATAGTTGATGATGGTTTACAATGCACGATATTTCAACATCTAGCATTGAATATCCTTCTACGGAAAATAAATTCCACAATATGTTAAGGAAATGATTGAAATTACAGAGGTAATATTTTATTATTTAGAGACTATCTAGGATATTTATGGTTAATATGGATTCCTTTAGGATTCAAGGAACCCCAAGAGTTCGTTAAGTGTTATAGAATTGGAAATAATGAATGATGGTAATACATGACAGGTTACCATGAGATGTCTATCATGGTGTAATTTACTGGCAATCTGAACTATGACATAAAACGACAGATCATAAGATTATGTATATAACTATGTTAGTTTATTCATATTCTTCTAATTTTATATTGGTCTAATTATTTCCTATTTTAATATTGTATTTGGTTCATAATGCAAGGTGGGTTTTGATGGAACATCATCCAGAGCATAGACATATTGATTGGGGATTTGGCTAAAAAAATAAATCTATGGGGATTCTGAAGGCCATAGCATTTTAGATGGATCTATTGGATGATAGTCTTTCTATAGTACATCTAGTATTTATATCTATAATTACAATACATATCATTACATTTGTGAGTGCCTATTTTTGAATTAGTAAGTGGAATGATTATAAGGTACAATATTTTGAAATTTTTTGGATCAGATTAAAATTTATATTACTCAAATTTTTTAATGAATCTCTTCTATCATATAAAAAATAGATATAGAATAAATTTTAGTACATCATGCATGAATCCCCAATGTAAATTTCATATATTTGTCATGGAGAATCATCTAAAATACATTTTTTCTATGGTTACACAAAAATAATACAATGTAAAATGGTCTGGGTGTAGGTATGTGTCCACAAAAGTGGTCCTTGGAAGTATATAACTTTCCAGATTAAGTTATTTATGAACCCAAAACGAAAGGTAATTCCTTGGAATAAGGTGTGATGTATGAGATTAGTGAGCTTCCCACCATTTGTGGTGAGGATCCTTCTATAGTTATAGGATCAATTTTTGTAACTACAAATATCCATGGTTAAAACCATGTTGTAGCCTCCAATTTCCTTGCTTTTAACTGATATATTTGATGTTAATTTCCATGGTTAACCAATGGACATACATGGCTTACTTCCATGGTTCAAACTATAGCTATACTTCTTCCTTCAAAATATTTTTTTAATTTTTAAATAAAATCACATTCCAGAAAATTGAGAACATTACAGGAAGAAGAACAAGAAAAAACAACGAGCCTAAGGAGATCAAGCATTGGAGGCACTATTGAACCAAAGCACGAAGGCATCCAGGAGATCAATCATTACATGCAACCAAGGGAAGCCACCCAACTCCACCCCTATCACCAGCAAATCATCTCTCCGTCCTCAAGATGTAGCATTGCCGCCATACCTCTAGGTTTGACATCCACACACTAGGGTACGTCGGTGCACCACCGTGGACACACCCAAGCAAAACAGCCACACCACTAGGTCCCCGACCACACCGTGAACTCCAAGTAACCACCCAGCCACAACAAAACAAACCCAAAACCCAATCGAAGGGGAGATCTGGCAAGAAGAACCAGTCGTGCCACCACAACGAAAGATCTACCACACAAAACCCTCCAGCACAAACAAAAACGCAAAGGCACCAAGAATGAAACTTGATACCTATATAGAACCATTGAAAGGGAATGAACAATGAATAAGGCTTCGTTGATAGAGCTCCGGAACATAGAACCACAGGGCCGAGATCGAGAGACAACCCGCGCAGAACAGTCACCAGAATCGGGGAAGGCACCATCGGAGCCAGAAAAAAGTGCCTGTCACGGGAGTGAAGACCAACCAAGTGATTTCGTCTGGGGCGGTTGAACGACAGAGGTTCGTCGACAGAGCTCCGGAGGCCATTCCAATCTGCAACATCATCGGCCAATCGATACCACACCGAACTATCGCTACACAACCAGACCTACGATCGCGCCATTCCCAGGATGAAGGAAGAGAAGGCGAGGAAGGATGAAGGTAAAAGGCGTCGTAAGGAAAGCCTAGGCCCGATGGAAGCTCTCGCAGGGATGCCCCTTACGGGATCATCTCTCTATAGCTATACATGTTCTAATTCTATGATTTATACAAAGGAAGTTTCAAACCCCTACGACAATGGATTTAGAATCAATTATTAGGGAAATTGTGGCTATAACCTATTACCATGATTTTTTGGTGTAGATCCATGTTTCAAAAATGTGGTTGAATGTGTTTTTTAAAATTTTGTTCAAGATATGATAAGTGATATATAGGGGATTATCCACAAAGGATTCATCACCCTACAGACCATTATCATTATTAACAAATTAATATCATTGTTTGGGATAATAAAAGTGATTCTATGATAATTAAAGACATCATTCACGGCCCAATACCTATATGGTAAATCCAACCAATTGTATATCTGGCTAACTACCTCTAGGATCTCAAATGGCCCAATGGAACATGATGATATATTTCCTTCTCTTCAAATTTGTTAACGGACTAATATATGAGTTTCTCATAGAAAGGTATTATGTCCCACCTAGAGCACAATAGAATATTATTGATGAACAATATAATATTTTTACCTTGACTGATTTGTATCCATACACTTCTAAATATGTCGCGCCTACATTGAGGTATCCTAAATGAGAAAAGATCTTAGTTGTGATTTCTCATTAAACTCTACCAAGAATTGGGTTGAATGGAATGGCCTACTATATATGGACTCATAAGGATCCATCTATATAGTTTCTAGAAATATATAATTTTAGGATTAAATAATAATTCAATAGTGTTTTCCATAGAACTTATTAAATCAAATACATTTTATTGGAAAATTCCCACTAACATGTGTATCATGAACTTTCTCTGATCATTGGTCTGAAGGTTGTATTATGTAATCAGAAGCACTAGTGAACCCAGTTACTTCTATGACCCCTTACTCAACCATGGTCTTAACGAATCGTTTATGATAAAAATGATTGAATAAGGAACACCATGTAGGCATACAGTCTTTTGAATGTAATTACACCAATGATAATCTTATGAAAAGGAATCATTGATCATCAAAAAGTTTATGTCCTTATTCAAACATTAAATTTACTTCCATACCACATCACTACCCTGAGGGGATATCAATATGTCGATTAAACTATTTTGGGTGATTGCATCCAATTTTCACTCCAGAATAGAGAGTGGATATAGAATTTCAATATTTCAGTTTTCCTCTATATTTACAGGATTACGTGTGGAAAAATGTGTAATAAATATAATCTTACACCTCTTAAATCATGACCACATATACTGATGATGTGTATCTCACTACATCACTGTAATCGCCATATGTAATTCACATATAAAGTCATGATATTTCTGTATTAATTATTCATGTATTTATGTATTTTCTCATACATAATCATCAATGTACAAGATCTCATCGCCATTGATAACCCAACCTGTTGGATGTTCATCACAAAGGACACTCTCCCAAAGGATTAAACCCTCAATACCTTATATTTTTCTCATTCATTCCCATTTAATAGGGGAGGATTTCATTTCCAATATTTCTAAAAATGGTTTCCCATGATATTTCTAAAACTCTTGTTGTATCTTAAATATGGTTCCATAAACTACCACTCACTACTAGTCTCTTGTACAACCTATTTCTATGTCTTCTAGACTAATACATTTCCCACATCAATTCTAATTCGATTATTACAAGAAATATCAATGAAACATTACCTATAGTATTATACCAACCTGACCCTCTTAATATTCAATTCCTATGATGTGGGAATGGGTTATATACATTAATGGATCATGTAAATGATGATTGATTTTCCAAATAAATAATTCATCCTATATTTTTTGGAGTTTACCATTGCTACCAGCTCATGTTCATGAAATGGGTTATCCTAAATTTGAGGTCATAGTCGGTAGGACTTGTACTCTACAACTCAATCTCCATATATCATAACTACTCCTAGACTGATTCAAGATGAACTACAATAAACGGTATAGCTTCTTCCCAGATCTGGTAGAATTTTAATCCTTATTGATTAATTTTTTAAAGTCCTTAAATCTTTTCTCACAAGCTTTAGACATTAATATTGTACACCCATCTTAGTATATCCCCATAGAGAAACTTCTAATAATGAGATGTATTGAGTAAATAGTCTATAGTAGACATCTAGAATAATTAACAATATCTGTTAAATACATTCTCAGGATTCTTCTATGTAACTACATTTTCACCTTCTCTCGGTCAATTGGCACTCTATCATCTAAGATGATGTAACCTAGGAGGTAAACCATGTCATTTCAAAAGTGGCATTTGGTGGGCTTAGTAAACAATATGAGATCTCTCATTCAATTCACCATGGTTCAAATATGTTCAACATGGTCTTGTCAGGTATAATAATACAACATGAAATCATCCATGAAGATTACCAAATATATAACTAAAATATTATAAATGTTGTTTTTTGTTTCCTAAAACACACTTGATAATAGCCCAACTTCAAATCTATCATACATAAAATGGTCACTCTATTGAAGTAGTTGAAGAGGATAACTATACATGACAGTTGATATATATTCATAACCATAAAATAGTTCAAACTAAAATAATCATTAAAATTAAAGGTGGTATCATCTGTATTCTAGGAAAATAGATTAGGTGAACCACATTGTGAGGTACTGGGTAATTTGAAAACCCTATATTTAGAATCATTTAAATTCTTCTTTAGTTCGTGGAGCTATGCATGTTTCATATTATAAGGTGTAATTGGAATTATTGTGGATATTGGAATAGGGTAAATGGTATAATCCACCTATCATACATGAGTTAATCTAAAAAAGGCATTTTGGAATACATCAATAAAATGATTCCCAATAGGATTTCATTCTATACATTGTGTTCCTTGATCACTCATAAATAGGCTACCCATGTATAATATCACAATTCCCAGTTCTCAGTGTATGATTCCATATTGAGTCTACAATAACCAATACATTACATACATTGTTATTACATCAGAATTGATGCATACTTATTACAACATATAAAAAACCATGATAGAACTGTTTAGGTATAGTGTCTTTAGAAACATGTAAACATAAACCATTAGTTCATAAATTATCTACATTGTCTCCCGCTTATCATAACTAGATTCCCTTTGGGAATATCCTACTTAATGCCCTTTTTCATGACATGGGGAAAAGAAAACATACAAAAGGTGAGCTCAAATACTCAGTAAGGGAAAACAAAAACATTACCAATCATATCATATTCATAAGATCATAAAATTTTGAAAATCATATCATTAAAAATAAATCATAATATCATGACATTGGATAAATCATAGTTGTGAAATGTAATCCCAATATTCATAACACAAGTACTGAAAAATTGTGTCATACAATCATAATAATAGAAAATCATTTCATATTTGTCAAGACTCATTGCCAAGACTATCATAGTTGATTAAGTCTATTACTAAACTGAGTTCACTCCTCGTTCTAGACTTGTATCACTGAACTGGATTAAATTTTTGTTCCATCCATGTATATCTCATGAGATATAAATCATTACCCAAGTAATTGGATGGAGATATAGGTCCCACCGATCTCATAATGAAACTATTCTTATGTGTGCCATAATATCATAAATCATAGGTCATAGCATAACCAATTTAATAAAAATGGGATTCATAAACATCTTTCCATCATAATAAAATCCATATAAGATAAAAGGAAATAAAAAAATTCATCATAACATAATTAAATCAATGTAATAATAGAGATAGGAACATAACCCTATACTATCATAGATGGAAAATAATTTGGATGAAACACTTGAACATCATTCTTGGGGAAAATATCCGTTTAACATCAAAAACATTTTTCCTTTATCAAAATGTCATACAATTTAAAACTAAAATAACATAATTGAAAATAATGTTGAATGATTTTAAAATAAGATTCATGGAAATAATGTTCTATGAAACCATAAAAATCCATTCATGTCATATAAGTTAAAAAACATTTTTCACGCACTTTTGTAGGAAATCTCAAAAAGTTGTTCTTACTAAAAATGAAAAAATATTCCTTTCATATCATTTAATAAAAATTCACCAATAGGTAATATTAGATTTAAAATATTTTATTAGAATAGAAATCATATTACATATTGATAAAACCTGTATGTGGAAGATAAATATGCCCCAGTAAATTCTAATGAATAATCAATCTTGGGTAAAAATGAGATTGTGAGATTTCCCCATACCATAGGAATGAATTGCTCTGTATGTATCTGAACATCCTGTATAAGGATTTAAATAATTTCATTGACTTATTATAGAATCATATACATTGTTATTATATCATATATATTCACATTATTATCATCTTATTATTAATATTTTATTGATACTTGTTATTTGGGTGTTCATTGCTTTATTTTATTATGTGTGTTTTGTGGAATAAATTATTATTCCACTTTTTAGGTTCTAGATAAATCATTTACTAGATGGTAATATTATAATATATATCAAATTTATTCATTCAATTTGTTTATATAATCATGTTTTAATGAATATCTTGTAGAAATAATCACATCGCACCTTGGAGACGGTATGTTGTACGTGCGAACGAGAGATGATATCATCCCCATAATTATTGAATTTAATTATAGTGGATGATAGGATATCATAGAATTAGTATCATTTTATAATAATAATATATATTTATTCATTATAATATTATACACATCCGTGTTAGGTGGTGGTGGAAAACAGATTACACCATGGCGTAGAGACGGTATTCCGTACGTACGCACGTGTGATGATTTCATTTTCCGTAGGATGGATAGAAGGTGAAATAGGGTTGTGTCAAATTTATAATTACATATCATTCTATGATTGATACTGATGTTATTACATTATAATGAATTGAATAAATAAGAGGAATTAGAAGAGGAAATAAATTTTAAAGAATTGGTAAAGGATATTAGCTCTTCTTCGACGCGCCTCTTCTAAACCTCCACTTAGAGAACAAACATCGGTCTTTGAAGAATACCAGGACCACTAGTATGTTTCTATGTAAGTGGATAAGAGAAATTGATAGGTTTTGGCTGAGAATGAATGCTCAAAATTTTGTGAGGAGAGGGAGGAGGTGCGCTTTTATAAGAGAGGAGAGGGGCACTTTTGGAATCCTTTAAAATATTAATTTATAATAAACACAAACACAACCTAAAAACCTCAAAAAATTATTCATATCTAAATATTATTTGAGATGGGTTTGTAATATCATCCAAAAATTAGATTTAAATATTTTGGGAATTTATTTTAAACCTTATCAACATGATTTATCCTTATTTAATCTATTTAATTTTATTTGAGGTAATAATATTCCAAATTTTAAATTGTTATGAATAATTACTTATTTGTTGTGAATTTTATATAAATGGATACATTATGAAATTTTAGACCACATAAATTTAGATTTATAATATTTCAATATTTTTTTGAATTTTTAACAATTTTATAATATGTTTTTTTATAAAATAACAATAGTGTCAATTTTTACACTATTCATTTATTTGAATTTAAATAAAATCCACACAGATGATATATTCGAAACCGAATAATTAATAGAATCCAAACATGTCATATTAATCTAGAAAATTTTTGGAAGACATTATTTAGTTCATATAATATTTATTTTAATATTTATAAAAAGCATTTATTTGATATTTCAATCAATAAAATATTTTCTACGTCACTATTGTGTCATTATATATGATGATTATTTATTCCCTAAAAATTATAAATAAATTATAATGATGTAGATAATTTTATTATATTTCTGAAAACTTTTTATATTTTATGTTTTATAACGTTTTTCAGAAATCTAAAATTATCAAACTTATAAGATATAAGAGAGTGACATGTTGTCACTTTCTTTGGTTTTAATAATAATTATTATCATTTTCATTGTCAAAAGTCCATGAAATGAATCTATTATTACAATTAAGTGATTTTGGTAGACTTTTAATCATCCAATAGAATATTTTCTGGTTTTTGGGTAATTTTATAATCTTATTTTTACCCATAATTACCTAATTTTCCATTAACTCTAGTAAATAAAAATTACCGTAGTTACTATTCATAATATAAAAAAAGTATCCTATTAACATATTTTGGACCCAATGAATCCAAATATGGAATCTATTTTTCAAAATTCTATACACAGAATTTGCAGTGATTAATTTAAAATCAATCCTGTTATTAATAAAATGAGTTTTAAATGTTAAAAATTTTTCAAAGAATGACATGTTTTTACCTATGAATTCGATGTCAAATTAATGGTAATGATATAAAATATATTAAACGGTAAAAATATATTCTATTTATACTTTATAACCATTAAATTTTATCATTTAACCATATAAATTATCTTGATGAAAATTTTTGTATTTCACAAAAAATTTGGCATATTTTTACTATTCATCAAAATTTGAAAGTTATCGGACAGGTATCAAAAATTTATCCAATGTAAATTTTTATAATGTAATTCAAAATAAGAATTTTAGTTTTAAGAATTGAACTTCTAAACTTTTCAGAAATTATATTTAAAATGGGTGCCACATCAAAAGGTGGTAAAACTGCATATTTAAAAAAATACTTCTTTTATGTGAAAAATTGATTTTTTGTTCATAGATTAATCTAGAAAATATGTAAGATGAGTTATATTGTTATAAAACTAAAAATTAAGTTAATTATATTCATAATGGTTAGTTCATAAAATTATAATAATATAGCATTTTTAGAGAAACTATGTATTTTTTAAAACACAATCTATCGAGGAAGGTTTCTCTTCCCTATAATGCCAGGAAAGCCAGTGTTTTGTGTTCTAAAAGATTTGTTTGGTGTTGCATGTATCATAAGATATATATATATATATATATCATAAAATCCCATGGTGTTACATTCTACACCCCTTAAAATTAATTTCTCCCTCAAATTTTATCACTTCATAACAAACAGATGGGATACCTCTCCCTCATCATATCCTCAAGTCCCCTTGTAGCTTCTTCAAATTGGTGGTTCCTCCATAAAAATATAACCAAAAGAGTGGTATTGTTTTGTATAAATTTTTTGCTATGATCCATAATCTCTACCTGCTCTTCTTCATATGAATGATCTTTCTCCAGCGGTACAACCTATGAACTTAGTACATGTGAAGGATCAGATGTGTAATGTATCAGGAGAGATACATGGAACACATCATGAACGTGATAGAGATTTGTTGGAAGTGCCAATCGATAATCTACCTTCCAATCATGATATAGTTTATATAAAGGACTTATATTCCTAGGGTTCATCATGCCCTTCTTTCCAAATCTCATTACTCTCTTCCAAGGAGATATTCGTAAGAACAATTTATCACCCACTTCAAACTCCAGGTTTTTTTGGTTTCCAGAATAAATATTTTGTCGACACCAAGATATTCAAATTTGTTGTTGAATAGATCTGAAATTTTCTCCCATCTCATCAGAATGATCAAGTCATAATAGCCTTCTTATTCCAACTTCATCCCATGTGGTTTGAGTTCTGCATTTCTTTCCATAGAGAGCTTCATAAGGATCCATATGAATACTAGAGTGAATGATATTATTATAAGAAAATTCCACCAAAGGTAAGTGTTGATCCCAACAAACATTGAAATCCATAGAGCATGATCTCAACATGTCTTCCAAAGTTGTAATCATCCTCTCAGACTTATTTTCGGTTAGAGGATGATAAACACTACTGAAACTCAACTATGTATCTAGAGCATGCTGAAGACTTTGCCAAAACATTGAGTTTACCTCGAATCTCGATCAGATAAAATGTAAAGTGGTTCTACATGAAATCTTACCACTTCTTTTACATATATCAAGGAATGATAATAAAGAATTAAATCCACTCTAATAACAATGAAGTATGCTGACATCTTAAGACGTTCAACTATAACCCAGACAACATTATTGCCTTTGGATGTTTTATGAGGTCCAATGAAAAAGTCCATTGTGATGCTTTCCCATTTCCATTCTTGTATGGGTAATGGTTGAAACATCCCTTTAGACTTTTTTCTCTCATCCTTCACTTTATGATGAACCAAGCATCAAGAGACATATTTAGTGATATCTCTTTTCATTCCATCACACCAGAAGTACTCTTTCAGGTCCATGTACATGTTTGTACTTTATGGATGAATAGATAATAAAGAACTATGATCCTCATCTAGTAGCTCCTTCTTTAATTCACAAATGGTAGGAATACTGACATGGTTCTTGAATATTGTTATCCTATCACAATCAAGGTTGAATTCAAGAACATTTCTCACCTTCTTTTGAATCCCAACTTCCCCCTTTTGCGCCTCCTTAATCTTTACATGTACAGATGGTTGAACATTCATTTGTGAAATATAAGATATCTCCAATTTCATTAAAATTACAAGATCCATCATTTATAAATCCAATAATATTTGATTCTTTGTGATCCACATCATGGATAAGCTAGCATGGTCTTGTCGACCATATGGATCTTCCACATTTTTTTCTTTCCCAGGGAGGTAATGAATTGAGAAGTATTAATCCTTAATCAGCTCCAACCATCTTAATTGGAAAATATTTATCTCCTTTTGGGTGAAAATATACATTAATCCATTATTATCAGTATAAATATCACACCTTTTACAATAAATATAATTCCTCCAAATATTTAATGCAATGATTACCGTAGCTACCTCCAAATCCTGAGTTGGGTTATTTAACTCATGGATTTCCAAGTGTCGTAAGGCATAATCTATCACCACATCATTTTGTATGAGAATACACCCCATCCCCTTCATGGATTCATCATTGTATATCGCAAACCTTTCTCTACTACATGGTAGTTTGAACACTGGTGCACTGGCTAAACCTCTTTTTAGCACTTCAAAATTATATTCACATAACACCATCCAAACAATAATAACTCATTTATGAGACAATTTGGTGAGTGGGTTAGATAATCCTGGAAAATTATTCAAAAAATGTCTATAATTCCCAGCTAAACCATTAAAATTTTGGATTTTAGTTATTGTTGTTGGTCTCGACCATCTTTTAATAACCTTTGTTTTTGCTGGATCCACAAATATCCCCTCTTTTGAGATTATGTGACCCAAAAATGAATCTTTTTGAAGACAAAACACACAATTGGTAAATTTTCCTTAATGCTTCTCCTTTATCAAGGGCTTAAATAAAATAATCAAGTAATCTTCATGTACTTACTTTATCTTTGAATAGACAAGAATATAATCTATAAAGACTACCTCAAACTGATCAAGATAGTATCCAAAGACTATATTAATTAGATTCATGAAGATAGTAGGGTCATTAGTAAGACCAAATGGCTTCACTATAAACTAATAGTGTCCTTAACATGTACAGAATTTCGTCTTTCGTATATCCACCTTTTTCACACTTAATTGACTATACCGTGAACGAAGATCAGTCTTGAAAAAGTATTGACATCCGCGTAGTTGGTCAAATAAGTCATCAATGAGTGGGATAGTATATTTTTTCTTGATAGTGATCATGTTAAGTTCTCAATAATCAATGTAGAGTCTCATTGAACCATCATTCTTTATAAAAAACAGAACAGGTGCTCCCCAAAGTGATGAACAAGGCAGTATGAATCCCTTATCAATATTTTCTTGGAGTTTCTTCTAAAATTTCTACAACTCAATTGGTGTCATCCTATATGGTGTCTTTGAAATTGGCATAGTACCCAGAATGACTTCTACTGATAACTAAACATTATGATTTGGTGGAAGACCTGGAAATTCCTCAGGAAAGACATCATCAAACACCAGTACAATGGGAATATTCTTAATCGTGAGTTTCACTCCAACCATTTGAGATAAATAACCATAATTTATTGGAATCAAGACCCAAAACATGGAATAAATTTCCACATTATGGTTATATTCATCCTTGCATCAATATATGATCATAGATTGATCACGAATATTAAATGTGACCTTCATTCATTGGAAATTGATATGATCACTATATAATGAAAGTCAATCCTTGATAATAATACCATCAAATTCCAGAATAGGAATGATCACATGATTTGTAGGAAGCACATTACTACAAACATCAATCAGAGAAGTATTGTAAACTTTTGATCTAACTATTGTGCCATTAGGAGTTGTCATAGCTAACTCAACAACTAATTATTGTGGTAGTAAATAAATACCCTTATAAAATTCATCATAAATAAAAGAGTGGGTGGATCCCTAATCAAATAAAACATTTCCCACTTTAGATTGGACGTAATGTATACCTTTTACCACATCATTATCATACACTACATCACTAATAGAAATTTCATGTGCCAATTATTTCTCTATGGCCTTATGAGTTTTTTGACGTTGATCATCTTCAACAACCCTTGGATAATGTCATTGATTGGTATAATGACCTATTTCCATGCACATGAAACATTTTAGTGTATGAGGTTCATTCTGTGTAGCCTTTTCTTTGTTTGAATCTCTAGATATATTTTTCCCATCACTGTGTCATTAAATTGCTCGATAATAGTCCTTTACACACTTAAAATATTTACTTTTCCCATTAAAAAAATTTCATTCATGTTTTGTTCCACACATTTAGCATAAGGGAAAACTCATCTAATTTTTAGTGTGGTCATTGTATTTTCCTTTGAATTCCATTTACCTATTCTTATCAAACCCATATGACTGATGGGTTACTCTAATCACCATCTCATCCTTGAGTGCACATCGAATCATTTCCTCATAGCTATTGAAGACCCTTATAACAAATTCCCTTCAAGGAATTGGTTTTAAGACACTAAAAATAGATTTATCTTACTCTCAGGTTGGATAGTAATCCCCGAACAGTTACTTGCAAGCATTGTATAATATGATTTGTAGGTACCAACATATTCATCATCCTTTTTCATCAGTTAAAGAAACTCCTTCTCCATCTTTTTTAGAATAATTCTAGGGAAGAACTTATTAAAAAAATATGTTCTTGAACTCATCCCATTCCATGGACATAATTTTATCCCTTTTCTTTTATTATTGAAAAGATTGCACCCTTGATCAGATTCACCTTCTAAACGATATACTACTAAGATGAATTTATCATGTTCAGAACATTGAAAAACTGAAAATACCTTTTCAGTGGCACTGATCCATTGTTCAACCACTAATGGATCTGAAAAACCACTGAATGAAGGTGGATACTGCCCCGAGAAGGATTCAACAAAATGTTTCGCCCTCTTCTTCTCATTTAGGAGCCCTGCATGTTTTATAGCTTGAGATTGTTGTGTGAGCAGGGATTCATGATTTTTCATTCCATCTCCCATATCATTTGGGATCTCAGTGAGACAATCATTGCATTTCCTGTCACATTTAACATTTACATGGCTCCATTGGGTAGAAGCCATTGTCTAAAACCAAGAAGCATAGTGTGATCAATAGTAATTACAATAGGAAAACCACAAAACGAGGAGTAAAATTTCACACATTAGGTCTTATCATAGGTTATTCATGGCCATTTATAAAACACAAATATTATGTTCTATTCTTAGACATAACCATAGGGTTCTAATTAAGGGTTTCACAATCTAGTTTCCAAAGGATGACTATACCTTTCCTCTCATACAAACTATAACGACCCATTCTTTACATACATTGTTATTACATCAGAATTAAAGTATAATTATTTCAACATATAACAAAAAATGATAGGACTATATAGGTATAGTGTCTTTAGAAACAGGTAAACTTAAAAAAATTGTTCATAAATCATCTACATTGGCTCTCATTTATCATATCTAGAGTACCTTTTGTCATATCCAACTTAATACCCTTATTCCTGACATGGTTAAAAGAAAACACACAATGAGTGAGTTCAAATTCTCAGTAAAGTAATACAATGGAAATATCAATCATATCTTATTCATAAGAACATAACATTTTGAAAATCCTATATTGCAAAATAGATCATAATATCGTGACATGAGATAAATCATATAAGTGAAATGTAATCCCAATATTCATAAAATAAGACATGAAACACTGGGTCATACACACATAATCATAAAAATAACATTTCATGTCAGTCATGACTCATTCTCAACATTATCATAGCGGAAAAATTCCATTACTGAACTGAATTCACTCCTCGTTCTTGTCCTATATGACTAAACCAGATCAACTTGTCGTTCTAGCCATGTTTATCTCATGATATATAAATATTCTCCCAATGCATTTGAGGTATATATAGGTCCCACCCATCTAATAATGAAACCATTATTATGTTTTCCACAAAATCATAAATCATACATCATTACACAACCCATGTAATAAAAATGGGATTCTTAAACATCATGACATTATAACATAATCTATATAAGATAAAAAAATTTAAAAAAAATGAATTCATCATAACATAATCAAATAAATGTAATAATAGGGATAGTAACAGATCCTAATATTATCATATTTTGAACATAATTTTTATAAAACACATGAACTTCATTCTTGGGGAATATATCCTTTCAACTTCAAATACATTTTTCATTTCTCAATATCTAATACAATTTTAAACTAAAAGACGATTATTGAAAATAAACTTGAAAACATGTAAGGGATGATTAATATAAATAATGTTCTATGAATTCATAAAAATCCATTCATGTCGTATAAGTTAAAATACATTCTTTGCGTACTATGGCCGGAAAAAGTCAAAAATTATCTCGTACTGAAAACGACAAAAGATTCCTTTCATATATTTTAATAAAAATTCACCAATAGGTAAAATTGGATTTATATAATACTAGGAAGATATAAATAATATTAGATATTGAGAAAACATATATGTGGATGATAAATATGCCCTAGTAAATTCAAATGTATAAACAATCTCGATAAAAAAGAAATTGTGAGATGTTCCATTACCTTAGGTTTGATATGATCTGTACATATCTGATCCTCCTGTATAATGAAATATATAATTTCTTTGACTTATTAAATAATCATATAAATTTTTATGATATCATATATGGTCATATTCTTATATTCTTATTAGTAATATATCATTGTAACTTGTTATTCGAGTGTTCATTGCATTATGTTCTTATTATTGTTCTGTAGAATAAATTCTTATTCCTATTTTTAGGATATAGATACATCATTTACATAATTGTATTTGAATAATTTATATCTGATTTATTCATTCAATTTGTTGATATAATCATGTCTTTATGATGATCTTGTAGAATGAACCACATCGCATTGTATAGAAGGTAAGTTGTACGTACGCACGAGCGACGATATCGCTCCAATAATTATTGAATGGAATTGGAGTGGATGATAGAATATCTCATAATTAGTAACATGTTTTAATAATCATATATCGTAATTCATTACATAATTATACCCATCAATTTACGGTGGTGGAGGAAAAAAGATTACACCAGGGCGTGGGGACGGTATTCCGTAAGTTCGCACACACGGTGATTTTGTTTTCCTGTAGATTGGATAGAAGGAGAAATAGTGTTGTTTCATATTTATAATAACTTATTAGTATATGAGTGAAACTGATTTTATTACTTTATATTTAATAATATATATAAGTGGATGTAGAAGAAGAAATAAATTGGAATGAATAGGTAAATTACATTACATCATCTTCAACGTGCCTCTTCAAAAAATTTGATATCCTGATTCTAAAAAAGAATTTCATTTTTTAAAATAGATCATATAAAAGTGACCATAACTAGATTTAAATAGGGTTCACCATTAAATGGTGGTAAATCGACCTTTTAAATCATAAAAAATTATTTGTGCTTAAAAATCAACTCATTCACATTTTAATCCACTATCATTTAATAGATTAATGTAAAATATTTTAACAAACATATATAATCATATTTTAGTTTGTTCTATCCATTACCACCAATACAAAGAATATCTGATGACTACCATCTAATAATAATATTATTATATTATTAGTTTATAACGTTAGCTTTCAATGAAACCCGTTTTTTCATATTGGGTACGTCAAAAAAATAGCATCCCCATTAAATTAAAATTAATACTTAATCAAAAAATGATAGTAAATATGAAAATTTCATGTTCTTTATTTACCTAGGATGTTACATTAATCCCTCTTTTTTCATAACAATTACATTAGGTTCTCCCTAAGATGACACACTAGGGTGTATTAATACCTTTTCAACGTTCTCTAGCAATTGATTCTATATTTAATGTATGAAAATTGGGACCATTATATAATGTGTATTTTAAATAATAATAGCTCCAGGTATGTGTCATATTGAAAACTAATCATCACGATTTTGTGGAAGACCTATAAATTACACTTAAAGGAAATCATCAAACAACAATATAATATGTTTATTATGAATGGTGAGTTTATCCTCAATCATTTATGATAAGTAAAAATAATGTGTAGGGATCAATACCCATCAGATGGATGAAATTTATATTTAAATGATATATTCATCCATGCATAGATAGATGATCATAAATTGATTTAGAATAAAAAACGTGAATTCCCTCCAATAGTAATTAATATGAGATACATATAGATAAAGACAATACATGCCATGAATCACATCATACTACACTATGGGAAGGATCACAATACTTACATGAAGCACGTTCCCAAAAACATAAACTAGAGAAGAATTATGAACTTTTGATGCGACTATTTTTCCATTATGACATGCAATAACTATCTCATTATATAATTATTGAGGTAATATGGAGATACCCATAGAAAATTCATCAGAAATAAAAGAGTTGGTAGATTCACAATCAAATAAACAAAATTCAAATTTAGAGTGGATGGTAGGGGTACCTTTCATACATTTATTTTTATAATCCAAATCACAGAAAGTGAATGCATGAAACATTCCATTTTCTATAGACTTAAGAGTTTATAGACATCGATCGTCATCAATATCTCTTAAATTAGGGCATTGATTTGTATAATTCCCCATTTCTATTCACATGTATCATTTATGTGTAGGAAGTTCATTATGTTTAGCATTTTCATTATTCACATCATTTAAAATCCTTATTCCCATCACTTCTCCTTTCAACTGCTCAGTGACCTTGTTTTATACACATAAAACTTATACTATTACCACAACGAAAATTTACCCCGTGTTAATTTCCACATATTGAGCATAAGGGAAAACATATCTTCTTTTTAGTGTGATCTTATTATTTTCCTTAGAATTAGATTTCTTTGTTCTTATTAAACCTATAGGATAGTTGGGTTACACAAATCTCCATCTCAACATTGAGACCACATTAAACTATTTCCTCAAAGCAATTAATGTACCTTATGGGTAATGCCCTTCAGAGATGTGGTTTTAAGTTAATATATAATCGATAGATTGTAATCACATGTTAGATAATAATTCAATAAGTGCACCTTGAAATTTATATAAAATATAACCTGTATATACCATTGGATTCATCATCCTTTTCTTATGCTCAAGGAACCCTTTATCCAAATTTATTTTAAGAATACGAGAAATTTACTTATTGAAAAATATGTTCCTAAACTCATGCCATTCTATGGACTGAATTCCATCTCTTCTCCCCATATTCAAAATATGTTTCAACAATTGATCAGATCAACCTTACAAATGATAAACTACTATGATTAATTTATAATGTTTTGATATTAGGTAACTGTAAATAAATTTTTAGTGGTGACGATCTTTTTTTCGTCCACTGATGTATCGAAATACCCATTGAAATAATGTGGACGCTACCTCGTTTAGTACTAAATAGAATTATGATCCCATTATTGGTTATTTAGATGTTTTGAATGATTTATATCATTAGAATTTTATATCATCATAGATTCATGATTGTTTATTTTTGCTCAAATTACATTTGACTACCCAGGAGGACAATCATTACATTTCTTATCACACTCATAACTAACGTGGTTTCTTAGGGTTTTAACTATTGACTAAAACGGAGATGAATAGTGATAGAAACACTAATAATAATTGGAAAACCACATGATCATGAATAACATTTCAATTTATGACACATTAGGTTTTATCATAGGTTATTCATGATCACTTATAAAACACTAGGATTGTGACCTACACCTCAACAAATCCTTTGGGTTATTACTAACGTTTTCATATCCGGGTTTCTAACAATTAACTATACCTTTCTTCTAATATGAACAATACTGACACATAATTTATATTAATTTATATTAATTCAAATATGAATAATAATCTTTACAAAATATAATAAATACAATATAGGGCTATATAGGTATATTGTCTTTAGAAATTTGGAAACATAAACAACTGCTTCATAAAACATCAACATTATCTCCTGGTTATTTCAACATAACTAGACTCATTATTCACAAATAATACTTAATACAATTGTTCTTGAAATGGTGAAAAGTAACATATAAAAGGGTGCACTAAAATTTTTATTTTGGGTAAAAGGGTATATATTAATCATATCATTATAATTTTACATAGAAACATAATATTTGAAACTCATATACTATATATAATAGATCTTGATATCATGTCATGTGATTAATCATAAAAGACTAACATAATAAAAAAATTCATAACAAAGACATGAAATTTGGTGTCATACACATAGGCATCAAAAATCATTTCATATTATACAAGGCTCATTTCCATGACCAAAATAGAGGCAAAGTCCATTACTGAACGGAGTTCACTCCTCGTTCCGTCCCTATATTACTGAACAATATTTAATTGACATTCTATCCCAATATTACTGAAGTGAATTTTCTTGTCATTATAGTCATGTATATTTCAAGGGATATAAATCATTTCCAAATGAATTATAGGGACATTTTGTTCTGGTCCTTTAATAAATTAAATCATTCTTATGTATGCCACAAAACGCTAAATCAGTCAGCAAAATTAAACCCAACGAACGAAAATGGGATTATTAAACATAATTCCATAATAATCCATATAAAATAAATGTATTTCATAAAAATTATTTCATCATTAACATAATCAAACCATATTAACAATAGGGGTATATAAATTACCTTACTTAATAAATTTCAACATAGATGGAAACGAATTTTAATAAACAAATTGATATTATTTCTTCAGGAAAATATCCATTATTAATTAAAAATGTTTTGTTCTATGAAAATTATATGTAAATTTTAAAGAAATTAATTTAATTGAAAATAAAATTAAAATATTTCAATGTATGATTCATGTATATAAGGTGTTATGAAGAGATAAAAATATGTTTATACTGTACAATTTATAAAAACATTCTCCTCTTACTTATTTCGAAATGTTAAAAAGTACCTCTGATCGAATAATTATAAATGATTTATTTGATAAAATTTAATAACAATTAACCAATTTGAATAAATGATATTAAGAAATATTATAATAATTGAAATGATATTACATATTTAGTGTCACGACCCGTCCTCGGGGCCCGTGTCGTGACTACCCCAAGCCCACCATCCATAGGCCAGGGGCAGGCGACTAGCACCAAGGTGTAAATCCCGGTAAAAAAAGGGAAGGCATTGCCTTTGTAAAGAAAACAAACACCTCAGAGTAAGCAACAGAATAAGTAATCACTAAGTAAAAATTGAGTACAACAGTAAGTGCAGAAAAGTAAGTGGTCCAGTATACAAACCCAAACTGAAAGTAAGATACAACTGGAAAGGGAAAACAACAACTGAAAAGTAAAGCCGCAACGCCGAGTTGTCCTCTGGAAATTCCACCTGAAGGGTGGGTACAGATAGCTCCACTGCTTCTCGGGTCCCGTCGTCTGCTCCGAGTATGTCCTGCTTAGTGGTCTACCTCAAGGAACCGTCCTGCTCAGCAAGCCTCTACCACGATCAACGTTGTCCGTCGTCTGCAACCAACATAACGTAGTGCGGGCATAGCCCGTGCAGGGGTGAGTATAAGCTACTCATTAGGGACCCTGAGACCCCCGAAGGTCTCCCAAAATCCACAAAGGATAAACCACAAAGGAAATATACAATCATGAAGTAACAACCGACACTGCTTAGGTATATGCCCATACATATAACTAAGTAATCAATTCCAATATGCTCCAACCTCCGAGATCAGGTACAACCCAGTCCACACAGGAAAGCATACGTATTCCACACAGGAATGAAAAATGTAATCCACATAGGATAGCACAACACAATCCACACAGAAAAGAAAATAGGATTCAGCTCACACAAGTATACTTCTTCGAAAGACGATAGAGATTATCACTGATCCATCTAAGTCGTCGGACCCACAAAGGATCGATAGGTACTAACCCCCGCAAAGGCCCACACAGGATCAGACCCACACAGGATCTGTAGGCGCTGGCTCACACAGAACCGCTGAGCGCTGACCCACACAGGATCGGACCCACACATGATCGGTAGCAATGATCGACATAGGATCGCTGAGTGTTGTAGTCGTCTTTGTCGAATCCACTGGGGATCTCTGTACAGTCATCGTCGTCACAGTAGCAGTCGCAGCCAGCTCTAGGGTTCTCGCACACAACAAGCTCGTTCGGGAGGATCCGCTCCACGAGCCGAGAGGCTGATATATCAACTGACACATACTCCGGAGTTGATGTGTCTAATAGTTCTGTATCGACAACCGGAACTCAATGTCGCAGACGGCACATCGATCGGACGCCCGGTCTGAGAGTTATTGGCTTTTTCGTCCCAGGGCCCCGGTTGGTTTTTAAGGAAAAACCAACCCGACCGTACTCCACCTGCGTCCATACCTCGGGCGGAGTAAGCCAAAAGATTCGTCTCACTAAGAGAAAACCAACATAGTTGATGACACGTCAAATGGACGTCTGAAGCTCATGATATGAGTGTTTCCGCTCCGAGGGCCCGGTTGGTTTCGTGTACGAAAAAACCCGACCGAACTCAATGTATTCCAAAACCTTGAGTGCGATATACCAAAAAGACCGTCTCCTTCCAAGGATTGTGTCGCCGCTAACGGCGCGTCGATCGGAGGTCTGTAGCCTGAGTTATGGGAAAATGAACCCAAATTGTCCGAAAAAGGGGGTTTCGGGCCCGAACCGACCCGACCCGAGACCCCCCGGTTGGCCCGAACCGGTTCAACCCGCATCGGGTCTGCGTCGGCCCGGCCCAGCGCGGCCCGGCCCAGCCTGGGCGCAGCCTGGATCGACGACCCGCGCGCTGGGCGCGCTGGTCGGTGCTCGACCAAAACGACCAAGCCGTTTTGGCTCGCGTGGGGGGGGGGGCTGCCCCCACGGTTTTCTGTAACCGCGACCCCTTAATTGGGGCCGTATGATGTCCAACCGGGGGAATTAATTCCATCGGCTCCTCCCTGTCCGGCCGGTTCTTGCTCAACGGGACCGGCGATGGCCGGTCCCCTTCCATCTCCGACGCCGGCGGCCCGGTCTGGCCGCCGATCACCTTGCTCCACCGCGGCCCGTAACCTTCTCCGGCTCTTGTCGTCCGGCGCGGCGCGACGGTGCCTCGTCCTTGATCTTCTTTCCATGGCGCGGTGCGAGGGCACCGCGCATTTCCTTTCGCATGATTCCACGTGGTGCAACGACACCACGCCTTCCCGTACAAAACCACAAAGGAACCAACATGAAAATAAAGAGGAGGGTCGGCCATGTTTGTGCAGTCCGGCCCCCCTCGCGTTATTCGATAACTATTGGTTTTAATCCACGAAGATAGTAAAGTTGGTATTCACGAACAAAAATAAATTAATAAGACTCCTACCTTGGTTTCAAGAGCGGAGATTGTTCGGAGGTTCGTCGAAGAGAAAACGTCGTGGTAAAACCATCGCGTAAAGAGGCGACTTGGAAGAAGGAAGTCGCGTCGCGGAAATGGCGTCGCGGAAGAACCGTTGCAGAAAGAGACGTCGCGTCGCGGGTCGATGTCGCGGAGAACGAACATCGATTCTGTTTTCGTCGAGGTGCGTCCGAAGATGAAATGTCGCGGAAGAAGAACGTCGTGGAAGAAGTTCTCCACATTCTTCGGCAGAGATGTTCTTCGTTGAAGAACGGTGTTCTTCATCGGAGTCCGAGGTGTTCTTCACGTTCTTCGTCGAAGAAGAAGATGTTCTTCCCACAACCTCTCAACAAAAAAACACTGACAACAAAATAAAAATAAGCTCCTTTCTTATTTTATTAACAAAAAAATCTTTTTGAAATTCAAGAGTTTGAATTTCAAAAACTCACAATAAAATTACCAAATTAATTCTATAAGTTTAATAAACTTAAGTTATCAACATTTATTGGGAGTTGAGAGGGGTTAGAGGATATGAAGGGGTGGGGTTCGTGTGGGCCCCACCACCCTCATAAGCTCCCAAGGGAGGTTGGGTGGTTACCCAACATCCATCAAGAACTAAACACTTAGAGTAAAAATAATAAAATTTGTAGAATAATTATAAAATAAACTTTCACAATTTTTATCATCAACTCTCGGGAAAACGCAACTCCGGAACAGGTGTTCCTAAGCAATTATCGGCGTTGCGGTTCCATCGGTGCCCTCGGAATTCGATTCCGAGCACCGGTTCAAAAGTTAGAAATTCCCGCTCATTCGTTCACTGAACGTAACCGAGCTAATCTTCGGATAGAAATTCCGGGCACACCGGGCCTCTGAATCAAGTGCCATCTGAAACCGCGTTCTTGTAAAATTTCAAAGAAAATTAAGAATAAAATTCCCTTGAATTTTACGGGTTTTTACATTACTCCCACCTCAGGGCTTTACGTCGCCGTATAGTTACATTGAAAACTAGGGAAACAAATGAGGGTACTGAGCACGCATCTAAACATCCCGCTTCCAAGTGCTCTCCTGGAGGTTCCCGTGCTTCCATCTGATGCACACTAGAGAAATCGACCGTCCACGTAGGACCCACTACTGTCGATCCTCGATCTCCACTAGGACCTCCGCAAAAGTCGCCCCATCATCGACATCAAGTACCCCATGGTCAATGATATGTTTCGGTTCATGCACGTATCTCCTCAGCTGAGATACGTGGAAGAGGACATGCACCCGGTGCAACTGAGGTGGTAGAGCCCGACGATAAGCCATCTCGCCAATCCTGCTGAGGACCTGGAAGGGTCCGATGAAGCGTGGAGACAACATGCTGCTACGGCCAAATCTCTGTAATCCACGTCGAGGTGATACACACAAGAAGAAGTGGTCACCATCCTCGAACTCTAGTGGCCTTCGCCTCCTGTCAGCATAAAACTTCGGCCAGCTCTGAGCTGTCCTCATCCACTCCTGGATGAGCTGGACCTTATCTGTCGTGGCATGAACCATCTCTGGTCCCACAAGTGCGGACTCCCCAGGGTCTGTCTAGCACAAAAGAGATCTGCAAGGTCAGCCGTACAACGCCTCGTATGGTGCAATCCCAATGGTGGAGTGGTAGCTATTGTTGTACGCGAACACCACCAAGGGTAGGAGGTCCTCCCACCTACGACCAAAGTCGAGGACGCATGCGCAGAGCTTGTCCTCGAGAGTCGGAATGGTCCTCTCTGTCTGACCATCTGTATGAGGGTGAAAGGTTGTGCTCAGACGTAGCTATGTCCTGAACACCTCCTGCAATCCCTTCCATATCCGGGAAGTAAAGTAGGCATCTCGATCAGAGACGATAGAAGATGGCACACCATGAAGCCGTACAATCTCCTAAACGTAAAGACGTCCCAAGCATTCCACTGAGCCCTGATCTTTGATGGGTAAAAAGTGAGACGACTTGGTGATTCGGTCGACAATCACCCAAATGGAGTCGTGACCTCTGGAAGTGCATGGAAATCCATTCACGAAGTCCACAGATATGACGTCCCACTTCCACTCCGGATCCTCCAAGGGTTGTACCAAGCCTGCTGGTAGCTGGTGCTTAGCCTTCACCAACTGGAAGATGAGGCATCGAGAAATGAACTCTGCCATAGCCTTCTTCATGCCTGGCCACCAGTGCTGTCGTCTGAGATCCTGGTACATCTTCGCCACTCTGGGATGTACCGCTAAGGGAGAAGTGTTAATCTCTCGCAGCACTTCCTCTCGTAAAGAAACTGGTACCAAGGTAAGTCCTCTGAAAAGTATGCCGTGCTCTGATCCAAAGGAGAATCTATCAGGTGCCTGTCCTGAGGATATCTGTGCACGCCGCGTCTCACAGTCAGTGTCCCCACGTTGTGCCTCTCTGACCTGCTATAGTAGTGGAGGAGTGTCTGTGAGAGACTAAAGGAAGGCTACTCCATCTCTATCTGCAAAGGATATTTTCAAAGAGGCTAGTTACTCTGTCGCCTCCTCAAATAGTTGAATGACCGTCCTCCTACTGAGAGCATCAGCTACCACATTCTCCTTCCTAGGAGTATAGAATATCTCAATGTCATTGTCCTGGAGGAACTCAAGCCATCTCCGATGTCTCAGATTCAGATCCTTCTGAGAGAAGATGTATCTGAGACTCTGATGGAGAGAAAAGACTGTAAAGCGCTCGCCCATCAGATTGTGTCGCCATGTCTTCAGAGCGAATACCACTGTTGCTAACACCAGGTCATGGGTAGCGTATTTCTGCTCATGCAGCCTCAACTGACGTGATCAATAGGCGATCACTACCCGCTCCTTCATCAGGACACAACCGAGATCGGTCCCTGATGCATCGCAGTAGACTACGTACCCTACTCTCTCCTCAGGCAACCTCAAGATAGGTGCGCTGGTCAATCTCTGTCTCAGCTCCTGGAAGCTCTGCTGACATCTGTCTGACCAAACGAAGGGTTTCCCCTTCTTCTTCAAAGCTGATAGTGGTGTCGTAACTCTGGAGAAGTCTGGTACGAATCACCGGTTGTATCCAGCTAGTCCCAAGAAACTATGCACCTCTGTCATGCTCCTGGGTGGCTCCCAAGCTAGCACTACCTCGATCTTCGCAGGATCCACTGCAAATCCCGCCTCAGAGATGACATGTCCAAGAAGTGGACATCACATATCCATAACTTCACTTCGAGAGATTACCATAAAGATGGTGCTCTTGGAGTGTGTCTAGTACAACCCTCATGTGGAAGTCATGCTCCTCCTCAGTCGTTAATTATATAAAAATGTCGTCGATGAAGACCAAGACAAATCGATCCAGGTATGGCTGGAAGATCCTATTCATGAGGGCCATGAACACTGCTGGAGCATTGGTTACGCAGAAAGGCATAACTAAGAACTCATAGTGGCCATACCGACATCTGAAGCCCGTCTTCTGCACGTCCTCGTCTCGAACTCTGAGCATATTATAGCATGACCTGAGTTCTATCTTCGAGAACCACCGTGCTCCCTTGAGCTGATCAAAGAGGTCATCAATCCTCGATAGAGAATAATTTTTCCTCACTGTCACCTGGTTCAGGCGACGATAGTCGACACAAAGTCGCAAGCTCCCGTCCGCCTTCTTCGTGAACAATATCGGGGAAGCCTAGGGTGAAACACTGGGTCGGATGAATCCCTTTCCCTACAAGTCCTCCAACTATACCCGCAGCTCTCGAAGCTCGGTGGGGGCCATCCGATATGCTGGAGTCGATATTGGGGATATCTCGGGGTACATTTCAATAAAATATTCTACCTCTCTGCGAGGAGGTAGCCCTGGAACGTCGTTGGGAAAAACTTCCACATACTAATCCACCACTGCAGGAAAACTAGGTCTCCACACGTCAACTGCTCCTAGCATGTGGCTAGCAAACTGATGAGTGATGGGTTGTCCTCTCCTTTGCGGAAGTCCATCTTATACTACAAAGGCTCCCTTCTCACTGGTGAAGGTGAACCTGATCCCGTCGGTGCGTACACATTGCACCTTGCGCCTAATAATGAAATCTGTGCATGGACCGTAGACAGCCAATCCATGCCCAAAATGAAGTTGTAAGGCCTCGACGCCGCTACAAGAAGATCCCAACCGAAGCTATTGCCTCCTAGAGTAAGCTCACACTGCCGACACTAGTGTGTAATCGTCGAGTCTACTCCCGTAGGAGTCTCTAGCCGTAAGGATTGAGCCAACGGCTCTGTCGGAATCTCCGAGCTCCGAACAAGGGCAACAACTATGAAAGAGTGACTGGCTCCTGTGTCTATAAGTACTGCAGCAAGGCTATAATAGACACAGATAGTACCTCGAATCATCTCGGGCGCATCGTGGTCGTAGGCCTCCGCTGCCTGGAGTTGTGCCTGTCTCTGCCTGCCAGCTCCCAATGGTCGGGGTGGACCTCCTGGTGGTGGTGGGGGTAAAGCCTCAAAGCGTCGCCCCCCACCTGCTGCTCGGCCAGCTCCTCTTCCTCGTCCGCCTACTCCCTGAGGACCACCACGGTCGACCCTCTGCATCTGCCTCGGTGGTCCGTCATCCGTCTGCTGCTCCTCGGCACGACGGGTCGGGCAATCACGAGCCATGTGGCCCTGCCCGCCGCACGAGTAGCACTGTCTGCCTCTCGAAAGACTGGCTCCGCGCTGTGTGCCCCGCATTGCTAAGCCAGTGTCCTGAGGTCGTCTGCCAGAGGGTCTGGTCTTCCTGGACCCAAGAGTCATCCGACAACTGGCTGCTGTAGAAGACTCTGCTACGTGCCGCCCTGCGGTGGGTCTCGACGCTGGTGTAGACTCAGCAAGAAAGCTCTCGATCAAAAGGGCTCTCTCCGGTACTCCTGTATATGTCGGAATGCTGAGGGAGATCAAAGATGTCCTGATCGCGTGTCTCAATCCCTACTCAAAGGTCATGTACCGAAATAATGGGTCTCGTACCATGTCTGTAGAGTAGCTCGAGAGATCGGTAAATCTCGCCGAGTACTGGGCGACCGTCATGGTGCCCTGCCGTAGCTGAAGAGGCTCCTGGATGCACACCGCACAGAGGGTGGCTGGGACAAACTCTGAGTCAAAGAGGCTCTCCAAGTTTATCCAGAGTAGAGATGCCTCATCATGCAGCTGGATCATCAAGCTCCACCATCTGCCTGCTGCTGCGTGCAGTAGGCTCGCTGCGAGGATCACCATGAGGTCTGCTGGTGTCCTCACTAACCTGAAAACTCTCACCACTGCCTCCAGCCAGTCCGCGGCTACCTGGGGGTCCGTCTCCCCGCAGATCCTGGGCGGTCACTGGTGCTGGAGCTCATGCAGTGCACTAAGGCGACGTGAATTGTCAGCGGCTGGTGCTGGAAGCATCGGTGGCTCGGCGGGTAGAGCTACTGCCGGTTCCACTGCTGACAAAAGGGCCTGCACCGAGGCCTCGTCGCTTGGTGGGCTGTCGTCATGCTCGACTCTCGGAACCCTAGGTGGCTGCCATCGTGGGGCCATCCTGAAAAGGAAACAGGTGCGCCACGGTCAGAACAATATACCTGGTGAGCTGATATAAAGTAATCACAACGAAAACTTCAAACACACATCCAATTAATGTTTTCGTGCATTATGTAAGAAATCAGAAGTCCGGGTCCTGGTGTACGGATACGTCGGCCGCCGCACCAACACTGGACTCCCTGGACTGATAACCACACTCAATATGCTAAACACTATTTCTTCACATAGAAAATATCAGAGTCCCATGTTCTGTGGTATAATCGAACTCCTTTGATACCAATTTGTCACGTCCCGTCCTCAGGACCCGTGCCGTGACTACCCCAAGACCGCCTTCCATTGGCCAGGGGCTGGCGACTTGCTCCAAGGCATAAATCCCGGTAAAAAAAAGGGAAGGCTTTGCCTTTGTAAAGTAAACAAACACCACAGAGTAAGCAACAGAAGAAGTAAACACTAAGTAAAAACTGAGTACAACTGTATGTGCGGAAAAGTAAGTGGGCCAGTATACAAACCCAAACTGAAAATAAAGTACAACTGGAAAGGGAAAACAGAAACTGAAAAGTAAAGCCGCAAAGCCAAGCTGTCCTCTGGAAATCCCACCTCAATGGTGGGTACAGATAGCTCCACTACTGCTCGGGTCCTGCCATCCACTCTGAGTATGTCCTGCCAAGCGGTCCACCTCTAAGTACCGTCCTGCTCTGCAAGCCTCCACCAAGATCAATGTTGTCCGTCTTCTGCAACCAACACAACGTAGTGCGGGCATAGCCCGTGCAGGGGTGAGTATAAGCTACTCAGTAGGGACCCCGAGACCCCTGATGGTCTCTCAAAATCCACAAAGGATAAACCATAAAGGAAAGATACAATCACAAAGTAACAACCGACACTGCTTAGGTATATTCCCATACATATACCTAAGTTATCAATTCCAATATGCTCCAACCTCTGAGATCAGGTACAACCCAATCCACACATGAAAGCATATGTATTCCACACAGGAAAGCAAAACATAATCCACACAGGATATCATAACACAATCCACACACGAAAGAAAACAGGATTCAGCTCACACAGGTATACTTCTTCGAAAGACTATAGAGATGATCACTGATCCATCTAAGTCGTCGGACCCAAAAAGGATCGATAGGTACTAACCCCCGAAAAGACCCACACAGGATCGGACCCACATAGGATCTGTAGGTGTTGGATCACACAAAACCACTGAGGGCTGACCCACACATGATCAGACCCACACAATATCGGTAGAACTGATCCACATAGGATCACTAAGTGTTGTAGTCGTCGTCGTCGAATCCACTGAGAATCTTTGTACAGTCGTCGTCATCACAGTAGCAGTCGCAGCTAGCTCTAGGGTTCCCGCACACAACATGCTCGTTCGGGAGGGTCTGCTCCACGAGCCGAGAGGCTGATACATCAAATGACACATAGTCTGGAGTTGATGTATCTAATAGTTCCATATCGACAACAGGAACTCAACGTCGCAGACGTGCGTCAATCGGACGCCCAGTCTGAGAGTTATTGGCTATTTCATCCCCAGGTCCTGGTTTATTTTTAAGGCAAACCCAACCCGACTGTACTCCACCTACGTCCAAACCTCGGGCGGAGTAAGCCAAAAGATTCGTCTCACTAATAGAATACCAACATAGTTGACGACACGTCAAACTGACGTCCGAAGGTCAAGATATGAGTGTTTCCGCTCCGAGGGCCCAGTTGGTTTCGTGTACGAACCAACCCTGTCGAACTCAAAGTATTCCGAACCCTTGAGTGCAATATACCGAAATGACCGACTCATTCCAAGTATCGTGTCTCCACTGACGGTGTGTCGATCTGAAATCTGTAGCCCGAGTTATGGGAAAATGAACCCAAACGGTCTGAAAATGGGGGTTTCGGGCCCGGATTCGGTGAACCCGCCCCGGGTCCGAGTTGGCCCGGCCTGGGCACAGCGTGGCCCGGCGACCCGCGTGCTGGGCGTGCCAGTCGGTGGTCGGCCAAAAATGGTCGAGCCGTTTTGGCTCGCATGGGGGGGGGGGGGTTCTGCCCCCCCCCCCCCCCCAGTTTTCTGTAACCGCGACCCCTTAATTGGGGCCGTATGATGTCTGGCCGGGGGAATTATTTCCCCAGGATCCTCTCTGTCCGGCCGGTTCATGCTCAATGGGACCGGCAATGGCCGGTCCCCTTCCAGCTCCGACACTGGCGGCCCGGTACGACCGCCGGTCACCTTGCTCTGCCGCGGCCCGGAACCGGCCGCGTCTCTTGTCCTCTGGTGCGGCGCGACGAATCCGTGTCCTTGATCTTCTTTCCATGGCGCGACGCGACGGTGCCAGACATTTCCTTTCTCATGATTCCGCGTGGTGCGATGAAACCATGCCTTCCCGTACCAAACCACAAAGGAACAAACATGAAAATAAGGAGGAGGGTCGTCCGTGATTGTGCGGTCTGGCCCCCCTCGGGTTATTCGAAAACTATTGGGTTTAATCCACAAAGATCGTCAAGTTGGTATTCACGAACAAAAATAAATAATTAAAAATCCTACCTTGGTGTCAAGAGAGGAGATTTTTCGGAGGTTCGTCGAAGAGAAAACGTCGCGGTAAAACTGTCGCGGAAAGAGGCGACTTGGAAGAAGGAAGTTGTGTCGCGGAAGAACCGTTGTGGAAAGAGACGTCGCGTCACGGGTCGATGTCGTGGAGAATGAACGTCGATTCCATTTTCGTTGAGGTGCGTCCGAAATTGAAACGTCGTAGAAGAAGAACGTCATGGAAGAAGTTCTCCGCGTTCTTCGGTGGAGATGTTCTTCATTGAAGAACGGTGTTCTTTGTCGGAGTCTGAGGTGTTCTTCACGTTCTTCATCGAAGAAGAAGATGTTCTTCACAAAACCTCTCAACGACAAAACTCTAACAAAAAAATAAAAATAAGCTCCTTTCTTATTTTATTAACACAAAAATCCTTTTGAAATTCAAGAGTTTGAATTTCAAAAACTCACAATAAACTTACCACATTAATTCCATAAGATTAATAAACTTTAGTTATCAACATTTTTTGGGAGATGAGAGGGGTTAGATGAAATGAAGGGGTGGGGTTCTTGTGGGCCCCACCACCCTTATAACCTCCCAAGGGAGGTTGGGTGGTTACCCAACTTCCATCAAGATCTAAACACATAGAGTAAAAATAAGATAATTTGTAGAATAATTATAAAATAAACTTCCACAATTTTTATCATCTACTCTCGTGAAAACACAACTCCGGAACAGGTGTTCCTAAGAAATTATCGGCGTTGCGGTTCCATCGGTGCCCTAGGAATTCGATTCCGGGCACCGGTTCAAAAGTTATAAATTCCCGCTCATTCGTTCACTGAACGTACCCGAGCTAATCTTCGGATAGAAATTTCGAGCACACCGGGCCTTGGAATCAAGTGCTGTCTGAAACCGCGTTCTTGTAAAATTCCAAAGAAACTTCGGAAAAAAATTCCCTTGAATTTTATGGGTCTTTACATTTAGGGAAAATTTATGTGGATGATAAATATACCACATTAAATACATACATATAAAAAATCTTGGATAACATTATGATTGAGAAATTACCTCGTACCTTAGATCTGATTACCTTTTATGCATCTAAAAATCTTGTATCATGATTTAAATAATGTTTTTGACTTATCGTAGAATAATATTAATTTTTATGATATCATATATGATCATATTATCGTCTGTTTGATAGTAAATTTATTAATTATCAATCTTGTATTAATTTTTCTTTTTCGTACCCATTAGTTGTCAGATAAGTTATTGTTCCACATCCTAGGATATAGGTATATAATTTATATAATCATATTAGAATAATATATATCATATTTTTTCATTCAATTGTTTTATATAATATTTTTTAAGGAAGATCATGTAGAATGAATTTAATCAATGCGTGAAGATGGTAAGCCATATGTATGCATGAGTGACGATATCATCCCCAACATTATTTAATAGTATTGATGTGGATAGTGTATAATATTTAATAATAAATATAATTTTATAATAATAATATATAGTTATTAGTTACATCATTATACACATCCATGTATGTGGGTGGTTAAAAAACATATTACACCACATTTTGGAGCAGGTTAATTGTACGTAAGCACGCGTGGTGATTTCCTTTTTTTAGGATTGCTAGAAAATGGAAAATGATTGTTTAATAAAAATAATAACATATTAGTAAATAATTTATACTGTAGTTATTAATTAATAACAGAAAATAATCATGAAGAGGATGTAGTAGAAAAAATCAGTTTGAATGAATGGGTATAGGAGATTACCTCTTCTTCGACGGGTTCCTCTAAATTTTCTATAAGAGAACAAGAGATGGTCTTTGAAGAATACTAGAACCCCTATTATGTATATAGAGTATTTTATTATGGAAATAAAAAGGGGATGTCCGATCATGAAGTCTCAATTTTTTGTGAAGTGGTGAGGGAGGAAGTGCCCTTTTAAAATTGAGGTGAGGGGTAGTTTTTTAAAAATCATAAATATTTTTTAAAAAAAAATTAAACAAAATAAAAACCCACCCAAATTTCCCAATTTTTAAGATGAGATTATATAGAGTGATAAAATCATCAAACAATTAAAATTCGACAATTTTTCATCAAATTTAAACCATATATCTTTAATTAACACTTAGTTATTCTTTTTAATTTAAAACTTCGATAATATAATATTTTCTATTAAATGGGTGATGTATTTACATATTGGGTCTAAAATAGGCCATAAATAAAAATATTCTATCAATTTATAGATTATAATAATAATTGTATATTTTTTAAAATTGAATTACTATTTATTATTAATTTTATATAACATTATTTTTCTAAATAATAAATTTTCACAAATTTGACACTCCGAAATTGAATGATTTTTAAAAATATTAATATAACATGATAACATAAAACTATCTATTTTGATATACTTTAAAGACATAATGGTCCTACATAATATAATTTATACATGTTAATTATCCCATAATATATTTTCTTTAATATTTTTAATAACATTTATTTTTTATATCTACTAATAAAATATTAACTACATCAATTTTGTTTTCTTATTTAATATAAAAAATTTGGAATAAAAATTAAAAATAAAATTCTATGATGAAGATAAATATATTATATTTCAGAATATTTTTTCGAATTTATCATATTTAAATTCCAATATTAATAATATTTAACCTATTAAATTGTGAATTATACAACTTTAAAATCACTATAAATAAAACAATATATGTGTCATTATACCTTCTATAAGGACAAAAATGGTCCCTAAATAGACCATTGGAAGAATAAAGTCTTAATATACTAAAAATTTCATATGATTCTAATTTTTTTCTCCTTTAATGGATATTCTGATTTTAATAAAAATTATATTATTAATTTTTCATCAATAAAATCATATATAAATAATTAATATATAAGTTATTAATTTAACTATTTATTTCCTAAAAATTACAAATCAATAACACTAAAAAATAAAAACAAAAAAATTTCAATTTACTATTTTTTTTAAATTTATCTATTCTAAAATATTAAATTAAAATTGATTTAGAAATTAAAATTTGGGTGAGGCATATTTAACATATCATTAAATTAAATAAATTAAATATCCTTATCTCATCCATGTAGATTGTAATTGATACCATTTCTACCCACGGATTATGTTGTTCAAAACACAATCCCCAAATTATTTTAAGAAATGTTATAATGTAATTGTTTATAATAATCTTAAAATTAGTTAACTGATTTACCCTTTTATGGTATTAAAAAAATTACTAGAATTAATACACATAACTCCCAATAACAAAATAAATCTAATTTAATATTCTTGACTTACAAATCCTGAAATTTAGAACCCATTTTTCAATATTTTACACACATGAGTTGTAGTGATTAATTTAAATAATATCTATTGTAGAAAAGGAAGAATGTGATTTAAAAGATTAAACATTGCAAAATAATGGAATGTTTTTTAATCCAAATTCAATGTAAAAATACTAATATTTAAATAAATTATATTGAATGATAAAAATATATTCTATTTATTCTTTAAAACCAATAATTATTATAAGTTAACAATATAAATTATTTAGATGGATTTTTTTTAAAATTTAGTGTATTTATATAAAATTCATCAAAATTAATATATTAATTGAAAAAAACGAAATTTTCATCAAAAATAAATTTCATATACCCCTCTTCCAAATAAAATGATTATTTTTTCATATAAAAATTATTAAGGTGTAAAAATGTTAATTTATAATGGGTTTTACATTAAAAGGTGGAAAATTACTCTTTTAAAAAATATTGGTTTTATACATCCAACATGGTTTATTCATACCATATGAAAAATATATATATTTGATGAATATCAAAAATATTTAATTAATTATATAACATATATATTTCATTTATTAAATTTATTAATATTTATTCACATATTAAAAAATGTATATAATTTAAATTATAAAAAAATAACTGTTTTTGAAAGACATCACTAGTTAGTTACATTTATTCCTTATAACCTAACAGTTTGGTTAAATTAATCATTAAATACAAAGGGAATCTCACAGTTCATATAAACACATGATTTTATGTAATTTATACAACTAATGAAATTAAATTATTTAAGGAAAATATTTCATAAAAAGACCATGGTGTTACATTATGTATTGTCCGCTCAATTTTACCATATATTTTCATATGAAAATAAGTTATAAGGCATAGATAAGAACTAAAAACAAGTTGGAGACCTCTCCACACCATGCATGGAAAACATGGATCTCAATTAAAAATTATCGTCCATGGGACCCCATGGACTCTCACCCCCTCGTCTAGATACTTCCCTAACAAAACTGCAACTGATCTCGACTCCTTGATCACAATTAATTGAGCTGATTTCTTGATATACTCTGCTAACTCCCATATAGATCAATATCCTACCAGTGATCAAGGTAAAAAGGTGAAAAAATCTATTAACATGTCATCTATATTCCATTGAGATTCATATAACTACTGGAGAAATCCACTAATTACAAAGTTCTTGATCATTACCTTCTGGCAGACCAAACAACAAGATAAAAACACTAAAATGTGGTACTTCAACCCAGGCCATCAAAACTAAACCCTCAATGAATGGTATATCTTTTTAATTCCAAGATATACCTACAAAAAAGTTATATAGAACTATTTTAGAACCTTATCATGAATCACAAATGGAATGTAAATATATCTTTGAAACAATACTCAAGGTTGTTCATCATCAGACCAACCATCAAAAGCCTCAGCACAAACTACTCAGTCTCTTTTGAATTCCACCACATGATCCCCCAACTAGAATTCCTCCACTTATTCACCATATATTACTGCACCATAATATGAAAAATGAAAACTGTTGGCCCCTTAATTGTCTCACATGTAGATATAATGATGAATGTTATTCTATTAGTCTATAAGAATCACCTGATTCACACACTACATCACCACATGAATTCATAGTTGATTAATTTGTAGAAAAATTCCCCGTTATTTATGTATACGAGATCTTTAATTCATTATCTTTTAAGAAATCATTCCACCAATGGTGAGTAAAGATCATATCACATTGGTAGAAAACTTAACCCATTGTCATATGACCACTGAGGACCTCAATGGGCTCACCAATGAGGTAATATCTCCAAAAACATTCCTTTAAAAAATTTCATCCTCCAAAATGATATAATTTTTGGCATAGTAAATATCACGGATAGGTATCTACTGAGACCACTATGAAATGAAAAATCTTTCATACATCAGAACACATCATGACCCTTGATGTGAAGCATAAAAAAAACTTAACTCCTTGGATTAGAAGAGAATTAACTGAAGCACAAATTAAATTATATTCATGATAATATAAATTTATATACCTCTAATCAATCAACAAGAATGTATGATAATTTATGTTCAATATTGTTAAAGTAGTGAAAACCCAAGAGCAATTTTCTATAATCATCATGTAATAGCATGGATGTCCAATGAAACATTGCACCTCATCCATTTCCAGGGGGCTACGCAAGACCCAACTACATATATATTAGATGGGTCTAAATATACTAGCAACTATGATAGAACATTCCCTGTGAAATGGAATTCTCGATCCCAAAACACACACTTCAGAAACATCCAAAACAACATATCAGGATAAAGAACACACAAAATGACCCACATATTCACTTTATGCTAATCCTTGGTTGTGGATACACAATGATATTGTTAATTAAGAGATCCAAAATCATATACCGGATCTCATGGAACAAAATGTTAATTAACCCCAAGAGAATAACTAGACCATTTATCACATATAATAGAATCACAACAATCACATAATTACCATGATGAAAAATGAATGTTGTCTTATAGATATCCTCCTCTTTTACATGAATAGGATTAAATCCTGACTTCTAATCGATCATTGAGAAACAACATGATTCCTTAAATTGATTAAATATATCATTAATACATGGAATAAGATAAAAGTTCATCACATTAAATTGGTTCATGTGATGACAATCAATACCCAACAAAAAACATCCATCATTATTCTATATGAGAATAAACTTGTGCACCGCAGAGTGACGCACCTAGAAAAAAAAAACACAGCATATTAGACCATATATATATATATGTACCTCTCAATAATCAAAAGGAATCATCCAATATAAATATATTTATATAGGAGACACCCTTAGCAGTAGCTTGATCCAGGACATGATCTCAAATCATGTGTTAATTTTAAAATATCCTTTGGAAATACATCAGGGTACTGTTCCACATCCCTTGGAAAATAAAAACTATGGGACAACCACTGAAATTAGCATGATATCATCCATCGAGGAAAATAATTAAGAAACATTCCCTTGACCCATATACGGGTCTCTCTCTCCAATAAACATTGTTTTCTATCTCGTGACATGGAAGAACAGAAATAACCTCATGAAATAATTCATGATAGCATATAGTGGTTTCAACTATTCCATGACGAGGATGACGTTCTACTATTGTATATGTAAAAATAAGAGATCCCCCTAAGAGTGGTGTTCCCCAACACTATCTCATAGTGTCAATATAGATCAAAAAATTTAGTTCAACCTACAAAAGTTGTTTTCAATGTGAATGGCACTGGGGGTACCACTAGTAAATGTCTCGATTGATGTATGGATCAACTAGTGCTAGAAATTGTAAGGAATGATGCTATCCCAGAAATACTCCACATCCACTATGACCATACTGACTACCACCTCCATGGTTGTTCACTACTCTCTGTAGATGGGGATAATTCTATTATATGATCATCAAACCCCATCTAATCTCATTTGATCACATACTAAATATTCCTTATGTTGGTGCCTCGGTGGAAATTTCCACAAAATAGAATCCTATTGTTGAACAACTCACTCAAAATGACTGGTTAGAATGGTTGGGAAATCTATATGGTTATGACCTCTTCCTCCTAAATAAAAACATTCATTTTATCCCTTGGAATAGACCCATGAGCCACCGCCCCCAATGAAATGAGACATTGATGGAAGTGACCTACACTCAAATAATCTTAAAATCTACTTCCCAAACAACTGGGATCACGGGACCATAACTCAACTTTGTGAGTTATCTTGATGAAATACATCTCGTTGTGATATGCTTCTGGCTAACAAAATATGAATTACCTTTTCTCATACCATCACCCAAAGATACATCTTCAACATATACGGGGTGACATGGTGCTGGATATAGAGATGAAAATCCTCCTAGAAATGCCTCTCTCTAAAACCATCCAACCAAAACAGTTCTGAATCATATCTATGAAGTTTCCTAAAATGAATCTCGAACACTCAAACACTATTTCTCCCATTCCGAAGGGTAAGATGCACACGGAGAATGGCCACCTTCATGGTCGAGGAAAAAATTCATATCTGAACATTTCTAAGAACTCATACCATGTTACTATTGACTCATCGTAATCTATAAGGAAGAAGAACCAGAGAAACCTCGACACCCCCACATAACAACATCACAGTGAATGACAGACAGTTCTCATTCTGATCATAGATCGAACTGAAGGCCATCTCAACCTCCTCCAACTAGTCATCCAAGAATAAATCTAAAACAAATACCTTATATCTCTGTCAACAATCATGTTGAAACTCTCGGTGTGTCATCCTACATCTATCATTATCTTGAACCTCTAATCTGTAGAACAGTTCTAGAACATCCTACTAAACATCTTCTATATAAATATTATGGGGACGTAGATATGGATTCATACCATCATGAAAAAAAATATACCTCCTAAAATAAATTATTCAAGACTATATCATTGATTATTTGGCTTCTTTTGTTCATTTTATTTTACAGTATCCCTTGTTTGACCCATTAAAACCTAGATATGGTGAATAATGATGCATGATCCTTTCCTATGTCTCTACCATGTAAATAGTACCTCCACTTTTATTATCCACTATAATTTTAAATTTCTAGGAATCATTTCACAAGGATGACTAAATACATGATTCATAGTTGGTATACTATGTTAGCATCTCTTTTTAAACATAACTGACAATTTTTCCTTACCACCACAAATATTACACCTCATGGGATAGAAATGGGATAAGATAGATAGTGAGACCTGATTACGACCTCCAGTGGACCCTAGGTTTGAGACTATAACATAGGGTATAATAAACACACATATGGGAGGTATTTACCTATAAGAGACAACATGGAAAATAGTGAGATAAGATAGAAACTAACCATCTCCTACTCAAACTACAATATGGAGGTAAGACCAAGTAAACATTTCCAATGAAACGGAAGAAGTGATACTAGTAAATGAAAAATGAAAACTACTAATAATAATGTAAGGATGGAAATGACCATGATACCCAAAGAGCTCCTAAAAACCCAATCTACATGTAACTATCCTGATTTCCAACCTAATTTGATTAATCTGAAAAACTTTTATACAAATATAATGGTGATTATAATAGTACACTCAGTAAGATCCTCCCTATATCTTGTCATCCAAAAGATAATGAATGCATGATAAAGCATGTTGAGCTTTTTGTGAAACTAACGCATCGTGTAAGACTGTATACTATGTTCCCTACCACACCATAGATACTCTCCATAAGTATCACATACAAGAGTAAATAATATTATGTGTAATATCAAGTGTACCAAACATTTACTTCCACACCGATTTGATGATTTTCCCCAATGGCACACATCGTGGGCATATCTCACAAAATATTTAGCCATTGAACTTTTGGTTCAGCACCAAAACATGCACCTCATGCATCAGACCACCATTTCCACATAACTAATACTAACCATGTTGTTTTTGGGATCAACCATATCCTATAAAACATGTATCATACAGAGTGTATTATAACTCAGTCCCTCAAATACCATACACTGGGAAATGAACCACAATCAATCACTCCAAATACATGTAATGCATAGAGTTTTCATTGGTAAAATATATATTGAATACAAGTTTATGAAAGTAACAACAATACAATATAGCTCTCTATATACATTCATTTGGAAAACTATTCATATTTCATACTAGAACAGGTGACTACCAAGATAATAGTGTGGGTAAAATGGGGTAGTCATTCATCCACCCTCCAACATGTATATTTGGGAAAACGCCAACCTATAGGGATCCTAATTCCTAGGGAGGCCATTTCCCATAACTAACAGGGTAAAATAGTATATAAATACAAACAAGTACATCATTTAACATAGCACAAAACAACATTATTGGAATAACCTAGTGTCGGACTGAACTATATATAATATCTCTTGGGACCCTATATTCCACTTATATTAACATATATCAATTAAAAAACAATTTATGGAGATACATTAATTTATTTTATTTTTTTTCATCTATGTCACTTTCTGTTAATTAACTCATATCCATTAATTAACCAAATTAAATATTCACATTACATTACATTATCATTAAATCAATGTTCCATGACCTCTAGGAATATGTAAACTGAGTCCATAGCTTCACTAAAAATTCCCATCATGAACAACATGCTAATATATTCAATAGATTTATATCACACTATCTAGAAAAACAAGAGGCCAGCCATTATCATCGTACAATACAAAGACATCATCATTTAATCGATAACCATTGTCAAATGTGGTTGATTTAATTATTAGATTAATTTCATTACAATCCAATGGAATAAATCTTTCTATCCTAATGATTTCTTCTAAATAAATTGATATATAATTAGTCCACTAACATAAAATGGGTCAATGTACTTGCACAAGAACTGACTATAGGATCGAAATAGCAATGTAGATGCTCAATATACAAGAGGGGGGGTGAATTGTACACTTTAGGAATTCCTTTGGAACATTTAATGTTGAATATGGATAACTATGTTTTCCTTAGACTAGGATAATCTAGGTTTAACAATGTTAAACTAATCAAATTAACAACACCACTGATCACCAACTGGAGAATTGGATCCAAAGTTTACAATATAAGATTCTACCTTAAAGTGTATAGAATCTTAATCTAATTAGTGTACACGTGTAAGGAAATAAATGAAGGTTATACTTTCCTTAAAATACACTATGCAGCGGAAACAAACAAGTAGAAAAACTACAAGTAATAAACAATAACCCTTTTAACCCAAAGAGAAGGTTATCCAACAACCTTGGATAAAGGTCTCTTGATTTATACTTTCAAGCAAGTCTGTCATACCCACACTAGGATAAGCCCTCGATACGAAGATCAAAACCTCTTTCTAGCTATCCCCGCAAGCCATCAACTTCAAGGTAGTTGGAACCTCTGTCTTCCTCAGCAAGGAAGCCATCGAACTTCAAGGTAGTCAGCACCTCTGTCTTCCTATCCCCAGAAGTACTTGAATGTAATCACCAATATCCATAGTCACATGAAGAAATCTGAATGAGCAGTTCAGTACGCACAAGGCATGAAAAGCTTCTCTCTCTAGAAATCACCAAAATAGCATATGTTCTCTAGATCGATCAACTTGTTGTCGTGCTCTTTCAAAAGAGCTCCTATTTATATGGAAATTTCCAACTGTAGGCTCCCTCTTCCAACAGTCAAATTTTCCTTGAAATTCGGAGGGACCTGTACACATGTAACTTTACAAATGGTTAATTAGAAATATAATAGACGACATCGTTTATAACAAACTATGTATAATTGAATGCACAAAATCATTTCATAATGAAGCATATGTATGTATAATCTATTCAATATTTCAAAGTGTAATAATGTCAAAATTTCAGAGTCTAACCAAAATATGTTTGGAGTCTATTTTAAGAAATATTCGGATTCTGTTTTATAGGAATTCGGAGTCTCGTTTCACCAATGATCGGATTCTAAACTTGCAGAGTTCTGAGTTGAACTACATAAGAGTTCGGAGTCGAACTACTTAAGAGTTCGGAGTCGAACTACTTAAGAGATCAGAGTCGAACTACTTGAGAGTTCGGAGTCGAACTTCATCAGATTTCGGAGTCGAAATTCTTCAGAGTTCGGAGTCGAACTACTTAAGAGTTCGGAGTCGAACTTCTTCAGAGTTCAGAGTCGAACTACATAAGAGTTCGGAGTGGAACTATTTGACAGTTCGGAGTCGAACTTCTTCATAGTTCACAGTCGAACTACTTAAGAGGTTGGAGTCGAACTCATGAAAGTTCGGAGTCCAGAATTTGGATTATAACTACCTAAAGATCACATCCAGAATTTGGATTCTAAAAATAGAATGATCCAAATATTTTCATTATATGGCTCCGGGATTTTGGGTATGAATCCGGTTGGTGAAATTATGAATAACATTTCTATATAGAAGAAAATCTAGGTTAGGGTAAATTTTCCTTAATGAAGTAAATTTTCCATATAGGGGTAAAAATTTTTTTTGCTTAAGTGTATGGTGTTTGTGATTTTCAAAACAAGAAGGAATGAAAAAGTCATAAGAAAAACCTTATTGACTCAACAATCTCCCCCTTTTTGGAAAGCACAAACATCCTTTCGAAAAAGCATATAAGGATTTTGAAAAGTTTCATTATGAATTGAAATTTAAAACTTATATCCCTTTGTTCATGGATAGAAGTGAATACAACTAACTCCCCCTTATCCATTGAAACTTTAAGGATTGTATTATGAGTTTCCTGAGTGGAATTTTCATTATTTTAATAATGAAAAACATCGTACTAGGAAACTCCCCATTTCTTTAAGGATATTTCTCTTATAAATTTTTCTTTTATCCTCCTTAAGAGTTGTTATTTTTCCTTATCCCCCTTTGTGATTTTCAAAAAGAATTGAAGGGAATGGAAAACAAATTATGGAACCTGAATCATTAGTATATTACAAGATACAACCAACCAGATAACTGTTTCATTAGAGTTGGGGGAAAAATACAAGGAATGACTACTACAACAAAAGATCAGAGTGGGTTCATTTGTCTTCCTTTTCCTTCTAAATGATCTAATTTAACAAGGCTTTGAGTTTCTTACGGTGTCTTTGATCTTCCTCTCGTTGACTCTCTAAGGCTTTTACCTTTTATTTTTGAGCATTTAATGCCACTATCTGAGCCTCCAAGGATTCTTTATGCAACTTTAACCAGTCATCTTGTTGGACGACTTTTTTCTCAAGCTCAATCCGGTGATTTCTATAATTTATAATATTTTGAGAAATGGAATTTTCCATGTCATTCAGTTCCTTCACTTGTTGACTCCGGGTACACTGCTCAATAATCAGCTCATCTTCAAGATTCTTAACCTTTTTATCTGCTGTGTCAAACACATCTTCCACGTCATTCTGAAAATTATCATACACAGCCAAGTCTTCTTCAACTCTCTTAGACCACATTGTTACCTTACTGCAAGACTTTCTATGTATATTGTAATCGATCAGAAATATTTTCTATTCACATTCCAACATCACAAACTTATCCTTGAGCATAAAAAGAATCTGATTTCTGATTCATAGTTTGTTGCAGCATCTGGCATCTAGAATCTATTGTAGGAGGAATCAGAATTGTGTCCACCGACTTTCTCAGAGACAGAACCACAAAATCATGCCCATGAGATGATGATTCCGAATCAGAAATTTCTCTTTGAGATTTCACTTCTTCAACTGGCACCAGCTTCCTTATAGAGGTACCACCAACCTCTTTCCTCCTGATGAGATCATTTATAGGTGTCTCCATTAGAGAATTCTTCCCCTTATCAAATTTCGGAATGGGTGCCACATTAAGAGATACTTCCTCGGCTTCAGAAACATGAACGATATGGTCTTCATCTGGTATCTATTTTTCTTGACCTTCCTCAAGAAAATTCATCTCATAGGATTCTTCTTCATCATACAACACATTTTTTTGGTCTTATTCTTGATGTTGCTTGCTAGCTTCCTTATCTCCCTTACCTTGGGTAACTATCTTTGAGGATTCAGCCTTATCTTTATAGTTCTGTAATTTTTTGATCAAGGTATCCAGATCCTCACTCTTTTCTTCTTCTTTATCTTCTTCAACTTCATTCTCAGCTTCTTCAACTTTTTCTTTACCCTTGTCCTTTTCTGGAGTGACATAGTTTTTGTCTGGAGTTTCTAGTAAAGAAGGTTCAACACCAAAAGATTCTAGAATTGGAAGCATTTCGGAATCCAACTCTGTTTCTTTCAGCAATGATCGAGCCACTTTAGCTTCAGACATCTTCATTCTCATTCTCTGGTCTCTCTAGCTCCTCAGAAACTTTTTCCTTTAAGGCTTTGGCCTTATCAGGGTCCAATAAGGATTGAGGATCTCCTTCCCTTCATATTTATTTATTTCCATCCACTTGGCTGCTACGTCATCCGTATATGATTTCTGCTTCTTCGGCTTGGGGGAGCAAATTGAGTTTCTATAGCCTGAGGAATTTCTTCATCAGCAACCACTTCCTTATCCTTTATCTTCTTCCTTTTCTTTTTGGATGGTTTTGGAGAGTGTGTTTCTTTTGGAACTACTTCAAAATTCTCCACATATAAGGGGTAAAATTCTTTGGATTCACTGGAAAATCCCATCTTCATCCTCTTAAGAGTATCATCACTGACTAGCATGAGCTTGTAATTCCAGATCTTTGATTTTCAGGAAATCTTGAAAGATTCTAATCATCGAACTATTATCTTAGATAACACGAAAGGAAACATGATAATCTGAGATCTCAAATTTCATTCTTTGATATTCTTGATCGTAACCAAGACATGCCTCATCAGATTTATCTTTATTAGATTTACAAAGAAATCTAAGACATAGATATCACTCTTTATTAAATTGTCTTTATCGCCTCTTCTTTGAACCAGAAATCCTTGCACCCATAGTTGAAGGATTCTATTGTTCGGAGTGAGATGAGAAATTTTAATTGTTTAATCATCCTTAAGCCCAAGACACTTCAGTGCCTTCTCTTTATTGAAACTTCCTTGCACATCGGGAAGTTTGTGAAAGCAGAATTTAGCTTCTCCTTCATATGATAAACCAACCAGGCTCGTGGCCTTAGTGTAGGAAAGTTTATAAGTCTTTTCATTGGAATTGAAAGAAAACCTTTCTCCGCCATCTTCCATATGGAAGGAAACAGACTCGAAAAACTCTATCGACAAATCAGTATAAACCAGATCATGTTTTTCTGACTATGCTATGCAGACATCTTCCCATCCATTCAGTCTAATATTCTTTGAATTAAGGGAATCAAGCTTATAGAAATCTGGATGAACTAATCTTTTCCTGAAGAATAACCACATTGAGATTTGTTTCGCAGTTGACATATCTTGAGAAGTTTCTTCAACAGACATTCAAAGTGAAGTTATCTGAAAGATTCGGATTGGCTTCACAATGTTCGTAACCGGCCTTAAGAAGATCAGCAGAGCTTCGAGACGTGAAAGCTTGGAAAAACCGATGTGGGATGAGTCTCGGGGTCCCCTTTACATTGGCAACGAATTTGACTGTTGGTCTTCCAAAATCCATCTAATGGTTGAGAAAACTTTGGTCTGATCTGATGGTCGAGAACAATCCCGCATGAAGAACATGACTCTAATCTATTGATTTTTTTAAAGAAAAAATCTAGATTTGAGGAATAAATAGAAACCAAACTTTAAAAAAACATGAAAAATACCAGTAAGAAAAATTTGATTATAAAAATATAAGTAAAAAATTCATAGCTTACGGATTGAGTAGAAATATTGTTTGTAATTGGTAATATTATTCTTGAAGAAATAAAAAATAAATGTTCTAGTATGAAAATATCGTTACGAAAACTTAAGTACGAAACTATCCATTCCGAAAAATATCAGTATGAAAATTCCATTTCGGAAGTTTTCAGTATGAAGATTTCCATTCTGGAAGTTCTCATTCGGTGAATTTCAGTCCTGAAAAATTCAGTTCCAGAAATTTCCTATCTAGAAATTTTGGTTTCAGAAATTTCCATTCATGGATCTTCTATTCCGAAAAGATTGAAAAGCATACCAAAAAAAATTAGTTACACTAACAATCAAATGTACTCCCCCTATAAAGAGGAGTTTATTACTATTAGGTGAATTGTTCAACAATAAGTTAATGAAGAATGAATACCTTACATTTATCATTACTAACTTTTGTTTAATGTTTTCAAATCTATTAGAGGGTAATGATTTGGTGAAAATATCAGCAAGTTGATCTTGCGTTTCGATAAACTGAAGAATGATATCTCTTTTAAATGTGTGATCCCTAAGAAAGGGATGCCTAATATCAATGTTTTTTGCACGAGAGTGATGTGAAGGGTTCTTAATTAGGGAAATGTCACTTGTTATATCACACAATATTTGAGTCTTAGTAAAAAACATAGTCCATACTCTGTGAGTGTGTGTTGCATCCAAAACACTTGAGTACAACCACTTTTAGCTGCTACATATTCATCATCAGCAGTGGAAAGTGCTACATAATGTTGCTTTTTGTAGGACCAAGAATCTAATGAATCTCATAAGAAATGTCAAGTTCTAGATGTACTTTTTCTATCCATTCTATATCCACCAAAGTCAGCATCAGAAAATATTTTTAGAACAAAATCATATCTAGAAGTATAAAATAATCCAAGATCCATGGTTCTATTTAGGTAGAGAAAAATTCTTTTCACCACCTTTACATGAGATTCCTTAGGATTGGATTAATATCTTGCACATAAGCACACTAAAAACATTAAGTCTGGTCGACTAGCTGTTAAGTAAAGTAGACTTCCTATCATACCTCTAAAAGATGCTTGATCTACTGGTTTCCCATCTTCATCAAGATCTAAAGAGTTCGAGGTACCAATGGGAGTACGTATACTCATAGTGTTGTCATAACCATACATTTTGAGAAGATCTTTAATATACTTATGTTGAGATATATAGGTTCCTTCTGGTTTTTCATAAATTTGAAGACCAAGGAAAAAAGTTAACTCACCCATCATACTCATTTCAATCTCATACTTCATTAGACTAGAAAAAGAATCAGTTAAAGATTGCTAAGTTGAACCAAATATGATGTCATCAACATAAATGTGAACAATAAAAAAAATTTCTTATCTTTCCTTATAAAAAAGGTTCGATCTGCTTTTCCCTTAACATAGATATTTTGAAGAAAAATCTAGTAAGTCTATCATACCATGATTGTGGGGCATGTTTAAGACCATACAAAGCATTGGTAAGTCTAAATACACAATCAGGATGTTTTGTATCTTCAAAACCATGAGGTTGTTAAGAAAAAAAATCATATTGAACATAATTGTTAAGAAAAGAACATTTCACATCCAATTGAAACAGTTTGAAGAATGTTGCAAATTCTAGTAGAATAAAAATAGATTCAAGTCTAGCTACTTGAGCATAGGTTTCTTCATTGTCTATTCCCTCTTGCTGATTATAGCCTTTAGCAACGAGTCAAACTTTATTTCATACTATGACTCCATTTTCATCACATTTGTTTCTGAAAACCCATTTTACTCCAATAACAGAAGTTTCCTCGGGTCTTTCAACCAAGGTCCAGACTTTATTCCTCTCAAATTCATTTAGTTCATCTTGCATGGCTTTGATCCATTCATCATCTCCTATAGCTTCATCAGTGCTTTTTGGTTCTAATTGAAAAAGAATTTATAGATGTTCTATTTCATTTATTAAGTAATTTCTAGTCCTTACAGGTTGATTTACATCACCAATTATACTATCACTGGGATGATTCTTAAGAAACACCTGATTTGGGTTTTGTAAAACTTGTTCATCAACAATGGGTAGAAAGTATTCTGGGGTAAATATTTCAGAAGTATCTTCTTGAACATTTTCCTTATCAGAAGGATCTTCTATCAAGGGTTGACAATCTGTTTTTGAAAACACATCCAAGGATATAGGTTGGGATAGTTTAAAAAAAAGGATCAGACTCATCAGATTTTACATGCATTGTTTCTTCAACAGTACAAGTATTTTTATTAATAACTCTATGAGCCTTAGAAGTTGTGGAATAACCTAAGAAAATCCCTTCATCATATTTTGATCTAAATTTATGTAAGTTATCTTTATTATTTAGAATGAATACTTTGCAACCAAAAACCTGATGTAGGAAAGTCTGGGTTTTCTACCATTTCATAAATCATAAAGAGTTTTATTAAGAAATGGTCTAATAAAAACTCAATTTATAGTATAACAATCAGTACTTACAGCTTCAACCCAGAAATTTCTAGCTATAGAATATTCACTCAACATGGTTCTAGTTATCTCTTGAATAATTCTTTTTCTTCTCTCATCTACACCATTTTGTTGAGGAGTTCTTGGTGCTGAAAAATTGTGAGTAATACCTTTCCTACTACAAAAAGTTTCAAAATCAGAATTTTGAAATTCTCGTCCATTATCACTATGAATATTTTTCAGTTGAAGATTTTTCTCATTATTAACTTGTGCTCTGATAATTTTGAAATAAGAAAATTATTAAGACTTCTTTGCTAGAAAATAGACCCAAGTAAATCTGGTGTAATCATCAACTAGAACAAACACATAGTATTTGCCTCCAATACTTCGAGTTTGTGTTGGACTGAAAAGATCCATGTGCACTAACTGTAATGCATCAGTCATTGAGACTTCACCATTTGATTTAAAACTAGATTTATGTTTCTTTCCATATTGACAAGGATCACAAACATTAGAAGAATCAAATATAAGCTCTGTTAGATCCTTAACAAGTTTCTTCTTAGAGAGTTTACATAAGTTTCTAAGGTTACAATGTACTAGTCTTCTATGCCATAGCCAGGAATGATCTTCCATTTCACTTAGGAATGGTAAATCTTGGATCCTTAGGTCTTCTAAGTTCAAAGTGTAAAAATTCTCTTGCCTATTGGCTGAGAGAATAAATTCTTTCATGGAATTGTATACTAAGGACTTATCATTCCTAAATTTCACAAGGTACCCTTCATCACCTAACTAACTTATGCAAATGAGGTTGTGCTTAAGACACTTAACAAATAAAACATTTGAAATCCATGTTTTACCAAGAAGAAAAATATTACCAATACCAATAATTTCTCCCTATGCATTATCTCTGAATGTTACCTTTCCTCCTTTCGTTTTGATAATCTTTTCAAAATAGATTTTGTTACCAGTCATGTGCCTGGAACATCCACTATCCATGTACAATTTATTATTGTTGGTACTTCCTCTGTCTTCCTGAAAACAAGAAAATAATTATACATTCGGAATCCAACCTTTCTTGGATCCGGAATATCCAGAAAACACAATTTTAGGAACCCAAACTTTCTTAGAATAATAGGCTTTATGAAAACCTAAAGATTGGGTTTTATTTAAATAAAAATTCTTTTCCCAGTGACCACTACATTGACAATTGGTACAAAATGGGTAACTCTATTGAACAAAGTAGTTGATACTAAAAATTGGTTTTGTATGGGTATAAAAAATCCGAATTTTTTTCTTAATTGTCGTATTTGAGAATACATTTTATTAAAATTTTCCTTACCATTGGTAATGTTTGATAAACACTTATTTAAGGAAATGATTTCGGACTTGAGTTTTATAACCAATTTTTTATCTTCAAAATCATTAGATTAAGAACAAGACCTAGGCTCGAAAACACTTTTCATAGAAATTACTTTTTCTTACTCTTTAGAATGTTTGTTCCTCTCAGAAGTTACTTCCTCAATATTTTTTAAAATACTTATAAAATTATCATTTTTCCTATCAATATCATTGGAAAGATCTTATATCTCTTTTGTAAGAACAGATTTCCAAGTGTTTGCCTTATCAAATTTCTTATTGATCTTAGAGTTCTCAATCTCAAGATGTTCAGAAAACCTAGAAACTTCATCATAAGTAGGTGATGTATTTTCTTCATCAGAAGGGGATTCTTCATGTAAGGAGTTATAATACTTACTATCATTAGAATTTACAGATACCTTGGTCAATGATTCAGCATTTCGTACCCTAGCCATAAAGCAATGATTGTCAATAGGTAATCTGGCTATAAGACCAAGATTCTTCTTTCCTGAAGATTCATAATCAAGAGATTCTTCTGAAGAGTCACCACCACTAGCACTCCAGGTGTCATCTGCTTTTAGAACATTATTAGCTTTGGTTTTGTAATACATCTTCCTACTCATTTCAAAATGTCTTTCTTTCCTTTCTTTCTTTTTGAGTAGCGGGAAATCTGGTATAATATGTCCAGATCTCTTGAATTCGTAACAAGTAACTTCTCCATCTTTCCTTTCTTTCCTTTCCTTTTTCTTATACTTGGATTGGAAATTTCTCTGGCCAACTATCTTGTTCATCATTCGAGAAATATTTGCAAACTCATTTTCTGAGATTTCATTTTCAGTAGAATCTGGTTGAACAACCCCCTTCTTAGACTTGGATATGGTTATTCTCTCAAGAGTCTTAGCTTTCATATGATTTTATGTTGTTGTAAAAGAAACAGTACCATTCCCATTATTCTTTTTGATGTTCTCAGCATCTCTCTTGATTCTGGTTTCATGTTGGAGAAGAGTTCCGAATAGTTCATCAAGAGAAATTTGAGTGACCTTCCTGTTCTCATCTATAGCTGTTCTTTTTGATTCTCACTCATTGGGCATAATATCAATTATCTTATCTACAAGGGCTTCATCATGTAACCATTTTTCTCTCATAGACTGTAATCTGTTGACTATAGTCATAAACCCTTGTTGAACATTGCATATTGGTTCACCATACGGAAAACTGAATCCATGGTATTCAGTTCTAAGCATAGCTCTCCTAGTTCCAATCACTTTAGAAGTACCAAAGTGTGTAACATATAACTTCTTCCAGATACAATTAACTGCTTCACAAGAAAAAATTTGGCTATATATATTTCTAGTCATTGAACATAGTAAAGTATTTTGTACCTTATAATTGAGTTGATACTCTTGCTTTTCCTGGTTAGTGAATGTTCTAACACTCATTTACGGAATTTTATATTCACTAGTAAGCATAACAAAATTGTCCTCTCCAGTGTTGATAACAAAATTCTTCATTCGATCTCTCCAGTACTCATAGTAATTACCATCAAAGATTGGTGGTCTTGAAGGATTTAGATTGTCTATATAACCAACATTTATTCCTACCATTCTAATAAAAAAACATGGACAACCAAACTAGCTATTAGAAAAAGTTTGTAACCACAAAGTTCAGAATGACAATGTTCGGAATGAAATAGTTCCGAATGACAAAGTTCGGAATGACAAAGTTCAGAATGAAAAAGTTCGGAATGAAAAAGTTCGGGATGAAAAAGAGCAAGAAAAACATATACGTGACTACGAGTATTTCGGAGACCCCCTCTGATAAAAATTGTATGATCGAAATAGCGATGTAGATGCTCAATATTCAAGTGGGGGGTGAATTGTACACATTAAAATTTCCTTAGGAAGATTTTTAGTTAATTATGGATAACTATGTTTTCCTTAGACAAGGATAATGTTGGTTTAACAAGGTTAAACTAACAAAATTCACAACACCTCTGATCACCAACTAGAGAATTGGAACCAAAGTTTACAATATAATATTCTACCTTAAAGCGTATAGAATCTTAAACTAATCAGAGTACAAGTGTATAGAAATAGAAGAAGGTTATACTTTCCTTACAATAAAATATTCAGCGAAAACAAACAAGTAGAAAAACGACAGGTAACAAACAATAAATCTTTTAACCCAAAGGGAATGGTATCTAACAACCTTGGATAAAGGTCTCTTGATTTATAATTTCAAGAAAGTCTCTATTACCCAAACTAGGATAAGCCCTCGATAAAAAGATCAGAATCCCTATCTTCCTATCCCCGCAAGCCCTCAACTTCAATGTAGTTGGAACCTCTGTCTTCTTCAGCAAGGAAGCCCTCAAACTTCAAGGTAGTCGGCACCTCTCTCTTCCTATCCCCAAAAATCCTTGAATGTAATCACCAATATCCGGAGTCACACGAAGAAATCTGAACGAGCAGTTCAGTAAGAAAAAGGCATGAAATGCTTCTCTCTATAGAAATCACCTAAACAACATATGTTCTATAGATCGATCAACTTGTTGGAAAGCTAATTCAAAAGAGCTCCTATTTATAGGCAAATTTCCAATGGTCAGCTCCCTCTTCCAATGGTCAAATTTTCCACGAAATTCGGAGGGACTTGTACACATGTTACTTAACCAATGGTTAATTAGAAACAGAATAGGCGACGTCATTTTATAACAAACTTTGTATAACTGAATGCACAACATCGTTTTGAAATGAAGCATATGTAAGTAAAATCTAATCAATATTTCGAAGTGTAAGCAAGTCAAAAGTTCTGAGTCTACCCAAAAAGAAGTTCGAAGTCTTTGTTAAGAAATATTCGGATTCTGTTTTATAGGAATTCGGAGTCTGGTTTCACCAGAGATGAGACTCTGAACTTGCAGAGTTCGGAGTCGAACTACTTATGAGTTCGGAGTCGAACTACTTAAGAGTTCCGAGTCGAACTGCTTAAGATTTCAGAGTCGAACTCCTTGAGAATTTAGAGTCGAACTACTTGAGAGTTCGGAGTCAAACTTCTTCATATTTTGGAGTCAAACTTCTTTATAGTTCGGAGTCGAAATACTCAAGAGTTCGGAGTCAAACTTATTCATAGTTCGGCGTCGAACTACTTAAGATTTCGGAGTTGAACTATTTTAGAGTTCGGAGTTGAACTTCTTCAAAGTTCAGAGTCGAACTACATAAGAGTTTGGAGTCGAACTCATGAATGTTTGGAGTCCAGAATTCGGATTAGAACTACATTACAGATCACATCCAGAATTCGGATCCTAAAAAATTAGAATTCTCAAAATATTTTCATTATATGGCTCCAGTATTTTGGGTATGAATCTAGTTGTTGAAATTAAGAATAATATTGCTCTGTATAAGAAATCTAGGTTAAGGTAAATTTTCCTTAAAGAAGTAAATTTTCTTTATGGGTGTAAAAATAATATTTGCTTAAGTATAAGGTGTTTGTGATTTTCAAAACAAGAAGGAATGGAAAATTCATAAGGAAAACCTTATTTACTAAACACTGACCAATGATATGGATCCCAATCACCTCTTCCACATGATCTATATTAACCTAAGGATACCATGCCACCGCCACACCAAAAAACCAACCATTAAAATTCCATTAGAAGAAGAAAGAAGAAACACCATCAATTCGAATTGAGTAACATGAAGAAAAATATTAAGGAACCAAAATGAAATGACAGACCATATATTAAATTAAGGATGGATCACTATAGATCATAGGAGATAAGCTAGAGAGAAGACCCTAATAATGGATTCCACAAAACATAGAAGATAGGGATTTTTGGTCACTGAGAATTATACAATGATCCACTATAGAAATTGGATTATGATTATCATGAGTGGATAAAAATTCTTAAAACATCTCTACATTAGGGAAATGCATGATTTGTAATCCCCTTTCACATCATGTAATATTAGGGGTTTGGTTTCTGCGGAGAAATGTGTGTCATACATATTTTACTATATCTCAAAAATTGATTCCATACATAACTTGAGACCCACAATCATATCATGTAAAAATATTACACATCATGAAACCTCATTTCTTATAACTTCTTGAAATTTAACTCCACCAGACATCCTTCATGCGTCCTCTTACCACATCGGTCATTAGAAAATTAAAAATGATCGATCTAGATAAATTTATGCCCTAAAAATATATTTAGATCATCTGATTTGATAGGTTTATCAATTTACTCAATATGAGTATATCACTTAAGAATCTATGTATTCACACAAGAGATTCAAGATTTTACCCACCCCCTCAAAATTTTTAGTTTAATTTATGGAATGGTGCCTCCATTTTATATCTTCTATTTTTGATATAAATGATATTTTGAAAATTCATTCCTAAATTAATACATGAAACAATAGTTTTTATTCAATAATTACTTGGAATAATTTCTATTTTATTATAAACAATCCAATTTCAATGTACTAACATGTCATTTTTTCAAACCCCCTATTTAACATGATTTTCATGGAGTTTGTAAAATAACAAAAATTATAATTTTCAATGTGAACAATATTAATCAATAAACTTTTTTCCATCCATAATTCTATTTATTGATTTCATATGGGTTTATTTCACTAAAAATCATACTTTTATCTCAAATATTTTTGAACAGTCTGATTGTAACAATGCGAATTTTTAAGAATTTCTAGAATCTAACTGCACTTTTTTTCATAGAATCATTAGTATAAGATAAGTTACTCATTATATATTTATACTAACAAGAAATTTCATTTCTGTATATGGGAATAAATGAAATATTTTTATGTGTAATTATTTTAAAATAAATATCAACTTTAATCATGTGTTGAAAATTACAATGAATCATAAATTTGATTACATATATAGTTTCAATTATAAATATTATTTATTAGCTAGATACTTTTTAACCATTAAAGTTCTGAGTGGTATTCCAAAATTTAATAAACTTTCCCTAATTGTTTTCCAATTAAACCCTTTCATATCTTTTCTCAATCAATTTTTAATGTGTAATCATATGATGCACTTCACTACTATAAATATCCTATATATCACTTCAAAACATGATAGTTTTTAAACACATTTAAATTATAATGTCCATTGATTTATGTTTTTCAACCCATTTGATTTTAATAACAAACATATACATGATTATTTTGGGTATATAGAAAACATATAATATTTTATATGATGTTTCATTATAATCAAATACTACTTCTCTACCATTATTCTTATTTATGACTTATTGATTAATATTAATTTTAATTTTTGAACATGTAATTATGTTTTTTTCATGAAATTATATTTGAATTCTATTAATATGTATTGGGAATTTTGTTGTTGATTATAGGAAAATAAGGTTCACTAAAACAATAATTTTAATCATTGAGTCCTCTATATTTTAATGATAAAATATAAGTATAAAACATGATGAAATATAATATGAAATTGATAAGTTCGAAAGAGTGATATCTGTGAATAACAATTGAAAATGACCATTTTTCCTAACATTTCATTGATATTAAAAATAGTTTTATTATGAGATTGATATTGGGGATTAAGTAACATTCTTTCTTTGACATCTATGTAACCGATCATTCCGTTTACAAATGTAACAGATAATCATGTAAAAATTATTGATAGAATAGGAGAATTAATTTTTTGTCCCTATTTTGAATTATGGTTTTCTAGACACATGAATATGATTATAAGAAAATGGGGATTATTATAATGGTTGGATGTCAATATAGTTATAATTTTATTGGGTTATAAATTGTATATCATTCATGATCCATAAATAGTTTATCCCCCCACTTCATGCCTCTAATTTTTAAATTCAATTCATGACCCATATAATATTTTCATCAGATTTAATAGTACCTAATTATAAATTTAGTATGACTCTTTTTTTTATTTTTGTTTGAATATATAAATTCCCCCAAATCCTATGGATATAGGGTTTTCACATGATGTTGAAAAAACCCCTTGTTTCATTTATTTTGAATAGAGAGTACATGTTATTGAATGGTAATACACGATATGGATATTTTAATTTCATAAAAATTTAATGAACAAAAATTAATATAGAAGTGATTTATTAATAACTTTTAATAATGATGCGAGTACGATTACCTTGTTCGAATTGTGGTTGAAGATTAATGATTTTATATTAATGATTTTTTCTATTATCAATCATTGTAGTGATTCATGAATTTCTACTATATTATATAAATAAACATATTTAATGACATTTTTTAATTAAGGATTATAAATTGTTAATGTCTGTGGATATATGAAAATTTTAATTCATGCACAAATTTTTAATATCATCATTATCGATATTTTAATAAAATATTTCAGAATTTTGTTCAAATGTGATATAAAATTTATGGATTTTCTTCTTAAAGATATGTGGAAAAAATGTGATCCTGATTTATTTATTATTGTTCATATCCAGATATATGTGTTCTTAATATATTAGATTGAAAATTATATTTTCAACTGAGGAATCTAGGAACCATGGCCACAATCATGATTGTTTTTGTTCGGATAGATTATAAATAAAAAGTATAAATTAATGGTGACATTTATTCAATATATGACCCATATACACGTTTCATGAAGTAAATAAGAAGAGAAATGGTTATGTACTAAATACATACCTATTTTTATTACTATATATTATAAGGGTCATTGCAACTATGGAAGAATAGTTCATGAAACATAAGTAGATTTTATATAATGATAGAGAAATAAATTGAATATATATATATGTCGGACATAATAATTTTTTGGGAGATTATTTAATGTTCATTGGAAGATTTCATTTTTTTAGGATAAAACATTTAGGGGATACAATTGTATTGTCACCAATGATCCCAAGCCAATATATGGGTTTAATATGAATCTTTTCAATGAGAATATGAATTTTTTGCACCATAAAATTTTTGACTGTTATATAATTGTTGGCGCCAAAAATCCGGCCCGAGAGGAAGGAACGAAAAAGACAGCCGGCGCGCTGCCTCGCGAAGCACAGCCGCGAAGCACAGCCGCGAAGCCCGTCCGCGGAGCCCCGCCGCGAAGCGTCCCGACCTGAGCGAACCGCCGCGAAGCTCCAGAGGCGGTGATCCTCCGCGAGCGCGTTTGACGTTCGAAAACCGCCGCGAAGCTCCCGAGGCGGTCATCCTCCGCGACCCGGTTTGACGTTCGCGAGCCGCCGCGAAGCCCCGAAGGCGGCGCGCGAGCCCTGCTTCGCGGCGCCCCTTCCCTATAAATACTCGACTCCCCCTGAGTCCCCGAGACGGACAATCCGACCTTTCGGCTTCTCCTCTCCCGAATCGCGAAGCAAGCTTTGCCCCGGGAATCATGAGCTCCGCGAGGTATTCCTACTTCGCGAGACGACTCTGATTTGTTTCGTCCTGAGCCCCTCTTCCGAGAGGGATGCCCTTCGCGAAGCCCAAGGGCGTTCGCAAAGGAAGGGGATTCCCAAGGGAACCCGGGCAGCCACGGAGCACTCGTGCTTCGTGAAACACCCAACCCATGCTAGTAATCCCTATGCCAAGGCAGGATAACTATGCATCGCGAAGCACATTGCTTGGCAGGACCCTGCTTCGCGAACCACTCCTTCTTCGCGAGGCAGTGCTCCGCGAACACTGTTCCACTTCGCGAAACACCCAACCCATGCTAGTAATCCCTATGCCAAGGCAGGATAACTATGCATCGCGAAGCACATTGCTTGGCAGGACCCTGCTTCGCGAACCACTCCTTCTTCGCGAGGCAGTGCTCCGCGAACACTGTTCCACTTCGCGAAGCACCACCCACTCCCACCTACTCCCCATGCTAAGGCCAAGGCACCCCACTTCGCAAAGCACACTCCTCTGCTTAGCGATTCCTCCTTTCGTGCGACCCTCCAGGTTTGCACGATGTGATTTCAAAGTCCCATGGACAACACCTCCCGTAGCGTTGCTTCGCCCAATGCTCCTTCGCATAGGCACGCTAACGGCTATTGCTTCTTCGCATAGCCACGCTAACGTGGACCCCTCGATGGCTCCTCCCTCGACCCCCCTCTACCATGGCCTTACTGGTACCTTCCCTTCCCCAAGGACCAGAGGGTACCAGTTATGTAAGCCCTAGGGGTGTGGAGTGAACCCACCTCGTCCGAGCTGCAGGACGTTAAACTGCCAAGCACCGCGTCCCCCACACATGACGTTAAACTGTGACCCAACCTCGTCTCCCTCACGAAGGGTCCCCCCAGCTCGAGCATTCATTACACCGCTCGTCTCCACGGGAATGGAACTCTTCCGCACATGGAATGAGATCCTCCTTGTCGGAGTGGTGTATGTTCGCAGGGGAAGGGTCGCCTCAGAGCGTAAATCCCTAACCTTTGGTACGGATGATTGCACCCGTGCATCTCGGTACTTCCCCACTACCAAGGTCAGTGGAGGACGTGATAGGGAACGAGGCACCTCCCATTGTCGGACCAAGGTCCATCTTTCCCGCGCTTTGTCGCGCCATGGGCCTCCATCCTGGAGTAAGTCCCAACACCATGGGCCGCTCAACGCGTAAGCCCCTCTTCGCTTCCCACGGACGCACCCTTCGCGACGTGATCATCAGGTCCTTGCAACCTCTTGTTTCTCACACCGAGCATGACTCACGTGGGCTTAGAGTGAGCACCGATTCTGACAAACCATCAGCGGACCAAGGTCTGCTTTCACGTCGGTTTACCGACAAACCCCCCATCTGAACTACGAGGTCTTTGATCCATGTCAAGGCATGGTACGTAGGAAGCCTCCATGAGGTTCAAGCCCACCATTAGTGGACCAAGGTCTACCCCCCATCTGAACTACGAGGTCTTTGATCCATGTCAAGGCATGGTACGTAGGAAGCCTCCATGAGGTTCAAGCCCACCATTAGTGGACCAAGGTCTACTCCCCATTTGAACTACGAGGTCTTTGATCCATGTTAAGGCATGGTACGTAGGAAGCCTCTATGAGGTTCAAGCCCATCATTAGTGGACCAAGGTCTACTCCCCATTTGAACTACGAGGTCTTTGATCCATGTTAAGGCATGGTACGTAGGAAGCCTCTATGAGGTTCAAGCCCACCATTAGTGGACCAAGGTCTACCCCCCATCTGAACTACGAGGTCTTTGATCCACGTTAAGGCATGGTACGTAGGAAGCCTCCATTAGGTTCAAGCCCACCCGTCTTTCACGTCGGGTTTCACCCCCGTCCAGCACGACGTTAAACTGCACCCCGGTCCAGTGGTAAGCCATTGCGACCCACCATTTGAACTACGAAGTCTTTGATCCATGTCAAGGCATGGTACGTAGGAAGCCTCCATGAGGTTCAAGCCCACTCATCACCCAATTCACGTCGTGTTCTACCTACGTCCAGCACGACGTTAAACTACATTCCAGTCCAGCGGTAAGCCGTTGTGACCCATTCCCACCTGAACTACGTGGTCTTTGATCCATGCTAAGGCATGGTACGTAGGAAGCCTCCACGAGGTTCAAGCCCACCAATAGTGGATCAAGGTCCCTCATTTACGTCGGCTCACCGACACCCACCACCCGTCGTTTATTCACGTCAGGGTTCATTACCGTCCCGCATGACGCTAAACTGTATCATTTGAACTACGAGGACTTTGATCCATGTCAAGGCATGGTACGTAGGAATCCTCCCAGAGGTTCAAGCCCGACTCCCACCGGACCAAGGTCCACCCTCATGTAGGTACGCTGACGATGCCCATCGGACCAAGGTCCACCATCACGTCGGTTTACCGGCACCATCCCGAACTACGCGGACTTTGATTCCCTGCCATGGGGATACGTAGGAAGCCCCTTCAAGGCTCAAGCCCAACTTCGTCGTCACCACCCCTGCGATGGTCCCATTCCATTCTCAACCGTCTCCGCGAGACGTTAAACTCGCGACCTACCTCGTGGTAAACATGAGATTCCTGAGGAAAACCTCGGATGGAACGCCTTTGGCGTAACCGTCTTTGCTAGACGTTAATCTTGCAAACATACCCTGTGTTGAACACGGGAAGCTGAGGAAAACCTCAGGTACGTGTCTATGACATGTAACCCCCCGTGCTCGATGTGGGATGCCTCGGGTTTCCACGCCCTCGAGAAGCCTTGTGATCAAGGACAACAGACAGACATGCCAGGTACCCCAGCATCCAGACACGCTACTGATGTCTCAAACGTGATTACTCCCCTGACCGAAGGTTGCTGCCCTGACTGGACCCCTTGGAATGTCCCGACAGAAGCAGTGTAATTAACCGGCGTCCATGGAAACATGGCACTGGGAAGAGTTTCACGAATTACGTATTAAATCTATAAGGGAGACCCGAACTAGGTGAAGAGTTCTGAGGAGGAATCCACAGGAGGAAGAACCGACATCCCATCATCCCGTTTCGATCAAGGAGTAGACGTCCCTGAATAAGGAGCGAATGCCGCCCGCCTTTGGAAAGCGGGAATGCGGGGCAACAAAGCCGCGCGTCCCCCTCCTCACAGACGGATGCGCGCGCGCCCCGGCGAAAGCGTCGGAAACAGAAATGGTGAACCCGACGTGAAATTCTTCTCCTCAGCATGGGGATTAGTAGCGTTCGAGACACCAGTAGATTGACGTGTCACCGGATCCAGGTATCCGGTGCCTAGTCCCGCCAAGCAAATGGCGGGCCTGTCGTGGAACTCACCGGAAGTCGGGGTAGTACAACGTGGGGCGCTCCGCTCTGCAGCATGTTGGCGTGGATCCTTCTCACAGACATGGGGATGGAAGAATGCTGGGGCACTGGCTGTCAATCCTTTTCCTCTCAGTACTGATGAGTTGATCCCTTCGTTTGTCAGGAATCAGGTTGCTATTGCAGAGATGCGGTCACCATCCGCTCCTCGCCCGCGCAGGGGCAGGGGCAACACCACTACGGCCACTCCACATGGCGCCGCTACCGCCACGACGGCTGCCACGTCACGGGATGCGGGACGTCCACGTCCCCTTTCCCCATCAGAGGTCATCCAACGAAGGGTGATCAACAGCCTCGTTCGCAGGTATGAGGAACAAGGGGTCATCCCGACCAGGGATATGGCCCGTTTGGACCTGGAGGCTTCCAGGCCCCGCCGTCAACGCCGCCCCAACAGGCCGCGCAGGGAGCCTCCGCTTCCCACCCAGACATTCAATCGTTTCGGGAGCCTATCCCCGGAACGCCTTGACGACTCTTCGCCTTATGCTGAAGAGGCAGGTGTCGTCCGGCTCAGTCCGCTCAGGGCCCCGACCCGGGACTCCCAGGCCAGAGCTCCCGTCCGGCCACGTCAGCGCCGCCGTCCGGCCCCGCAGGAAGAACAGGCAGACTATGTCCTTGCACCACCTGCACCGGCCCGCCTGACCCGACGTCAGCGCCGGGCCCGGGCTGAGGACGCTCGCCTAACCGCGTCCATATCGACAGCTATAGTGGCCCGAGCCACCGCTGACGTACATTATGAAGCCCCCGCCTACATTGAGCAGGGGCACCCCTTCGCTCAACCAAGATTGAGACCCCAGCCGCCCCATGGGCAGGCCGGGTTGACGCTCCGGGTTGCAGGCCACAGTGATGATCGTCGCGAGCTAACCCGCGGTGATGCCACCCCGTACGGAGGTCCTCCCCGTACCACTACTCCACAGAGCGTGGGCCTTCCCCGCTCCGAGGTTCGTCGTGGAGGCATGCCTCATGCTGCCCCCATCCTGCAGGAAGACCTGCCCTGGGGCAGTGATGCTCAGCGCGGAAACACTTCCCGAGCCCGCTGTACAGGGTATGAAGCCCATCCGTCTGAAGGCACCGTCCATCCGGTCCTTCGACGTGGGGGACCCCCCTACGTCCTCTCTGCGACTGACGAAGGTCCTCCTCGCCCCAGCAATTCGAGGAGTGAAGGTCAGCTTCGCTCCACTCGCATCGACCGTGGAGGCCTTCCCCATGCTCATGCCGGTTCCAACAGAGGCCCCGCCCACGTGGGTACTGTTCATGGAGGTCCTCCCCATGTACCCTTTGATATTTGCCCTGGTGCCCCTCGCACCTCGGCTGTCTCAAGTGGGGGCCCTCTTCGCCACGGCGCTAGCGCCGCCCCAGGGCTGCCTGATAGGGGTCAACCCTGTCCCGAAGAGCCACCCAGGGGCAGAAGAGCGGGTCGTCGCCGCCACAAGAAGAATCCTGGGAAGGCCCAGGTGGGGATCAAACCTGCCCGCTTCTCCGATTCGGAAGCGGAATGCGATTCAGCGATGGAACCTTCTCCCAGCTCCTCCGTTTCAAGGACTGGGGCAGGAACCAGACGCGTCAGCCTCGTTCTCCCCGAATTTGAGGTCCACCGGATTCCCGTCTCTCTACGCAGGTACATCCAGGAGGAAGAAATCCTGGGAATTCCGCAGGTTTCGACCGCGCAGTCACCGCCACCGTCGCCCGAAGCGCCCTCTTCCTCTACCCGGGATCCCGAGGAGCTGTTTTGGGGGTCAACGGTGGTAGAGCCACGACATGACCGGACACCGGTAACGGCGATTCCCGTACCCGAAGTAGCGGCTATTAGCCCGTCCTATCGTGACATCGTGGTCAGGTCACCTTGCTCTTCAGAGGAAGGCCCAGAGTACGGTGGCCAGTCTTCTCGCTTGCCGTATTCTCCACCGCCGAGTTTGCTATCCCAGAGGTCCGCCTCGGTGCCGCTACCGGTCCCTCAGCCACCCCCGGTTGATGAGTGGGGAAATGTAGGGCCGAACTCCGAGGATGAACCCAGGAGCTTCTGGAGTATTCTTGCAGCGGACTATTTCCCAGAGAAGTTCTGGCCCACGGCAGCGTTGAATTTCCGCATACCCGAGTCGCTTACCCCTGAAGAAGTGGGATGCTTTTGTCGGACCCTGTGGGCGACGCACTTCCGCCTCCGTTGGGAACGGGTAGTGTACCCTAGGAGTCGGGAGCACTTCGAGGAGATTGGCAAACAGTGCCGCCTGATTGATGCAGCGGTGCTCCTTGTGGCCCAGCACCCCGAGTCGCCCGGTCATCAGGGTGCCCTCCAACGAAGATGCGTTCAGAGTTTCAAGGCACTCCGCAAGATTGTCAGGGAAGCCACCCCCCATGTGCAAGTCCGTGGTTGGGGACTCTATGCCGCTCTCCTCTTCGACCCTATCCTACGACAGCCTGATTCGCTATGCGACATTGAGGATATGCCCTCAAGAGGGGTCACAGTCCACATGGCCGACGTTGTGGATAAGGAAGATGAGCTTGAGTTCCTTGATGGGGACTTACCATCCGAGTGCGTACCGCCACTACTCGACCCATCAGGGAGAGTCACCCGTCATCAAAGGAACCTGCTAGGCCTCCCTGTACCCACCGAGTCACTGGCACTCGGTCGAAGCACTGGCAAGGGTAAGGAGCACGTCGGAATAGCCAAGCACTCTGACCTGTCCGCCTCCGTGCAGAAAACGGACGAAGACCCTGAGAAAGCCACGTTGCGCTAGCAGCTTGCTGAACAGAAGAGGCTGGTTGACGAACTTTTGGCTGAACGCGCCGCAGAGCGACGACCCGACTATGGTAATCCCAGGCCGGGACAGCAGGGGTAGGAACAATTTCCCCCCGGTGAGATGCCTCCGGGCAACCCTGATCATGTCACTGCCGCGGACAGGGCGGAAGCCGGAACATACGGAAAGAGGGCGCGATACGTCTCGCCAAACCCCCCTGAGCGACGGGGCAATCTGAAGAACCCAACCCGGGTTCCCCCGGTCGCCCAACAGGTCGTCCAACCAGTCTACCCGCGAGCAGCGGAAGCCGTCTACCGTGTTGAAGAACCTGGCAATGCGCTTGTGGTTAGGGATCCCCGTCAAGACAGGGACCCCCACCCGGAGGACCTTATTGCGGCACTCACAGCCCGCCTCGAGGCGTTGGAGACACGGCAGGTGGCGGTCCCACCCGATGGCAAGCCTTATCCCGCGTGGGTGGATGATATGCCCACGCCTCCGGGTTTTGGGAACCCCACTTTCTCGCCTTTTAACGGGACAGGGGACCCACCCCAGCACTTGGATCATTTCTCTTCCAGGTGTGGCCCCATGTTGGGGACCCCGTCTCAGCAAGAAGCCGCTAAGCTCCGATGTTTTGTACAGACGTTGGAAGGTCCGGCATTCGTCTGGTACAGCCAGCTCCCCATCGGATCAGTGACCGGTTGTGAAGATCTTCGCCGGCAGTTCTTGTACCAGTTCAGCTCCACCACGCGGAAGACCAGCATCGCGGACCTCTTTAAGTGCAAACAGAGGCCTGATGAGCGGGTTGCAGACTTCATCGCCCGGTGGAAAGGACTTACGTATTCTCTCGATATGCCACTGACTCAGGAGCAATTACTGACGATGTGTGTGGGGAACGTAAAGACAGAGCTGGTACCCTCCTTGATTACCCAGAACTACCCTGGGGGGTTCAGAGATTTCTCGGATAAGGCCCAGCGCCTCGAGGAGGCCCTGCAACAGGCTAGTCAGGCACGTTTGCTGCCCCCTATGATCCCAGCCAGGAGGGCCGCCAGGGCTGAACCCGCCGCAGTGGCTCAAATAGAAGCCCCGAGGCAGCTGGAATTGCTACCGACGGTACCACCCCCGCAACCCCGCAGAGGTCCTCCACCTCAAGCACAGGCTCCTGCCCAGCAGCGACCGCCTCAGAACCGACAGGTTCCCCCGCGCAACGCGCCACCGCCACCTAGGCGAGACAACCAGGCGCCGCCCCCTCGGCAGGCCCCTCCGGTCCCTCGACAGGATCAGGCCCCCAGGGCTCCTTACCCGGAAAGAAAGTACCATACCTATTCGTTTAACGAAAATCAGGTCCCTGGTTACTTCCGAAGTGCTCTAGAGCAAGGGATTGTGCGTCTGCCTGAGTGCAGGAGGCCGGCAGAGGCGCATCTCACTGATCACCCCAACTACTGCCCTTATCATCGGATCCTGGGGCACACCCTCAAGCGATGCTATGTGTTTAAAGACTGGCTTCAGGACCAGGTCAACAACAACATAGTCAAGTTGGGCCCAGCGCCAGCGCAGGTGGCAGGCATCTTCGCGGGATCGGAAATCGGCAGTGACAGCGAGGGTGAGTGGCAGCAGGTCCCTAGCCGCGGGTCCCAGAAATACGACAACTGGATGGCTCGAAAAACTGTCGTCCGTGCCCAGGGTATCATCCGGGCACGCCTGAAGCAGTCGGAACCTTCAGAAGAAGTAGTTGGCGCCTCAGCATCGTCTTCACAGTCGACCTCTGCCCAAAAAGGCAAGCAGCGGCGACGCAAGAAGAAGCAGCGTGCACCGCCAGTGCCGTCGTCATCCCGCACTCTCGGCGACTTTATGCCTCCTGAAATGGGCATTCCCCCCAGAATCCGCCCAGCGGTGGATGACTCTTCGAGTGACAGTCAAGGGTACGCTTCGGTTAACACCGTGGAGCTGGTAAAGCCCTATATGACCCCCGACGAAGGGGAACCCCAGGCAGACCGCCCCAATGTTTCCAGCCGACGTCAACGTCAGCGGAATCGCAATCGCACCGGTCACCGAGGTACGTCAGCAGGCATTTGTGACCAAGCCGTGCACGCTGCCGAGACCAGGCAGCAGGCTCAGCGCAGATCTCAGCACGCGCAGACCCATCCAGCGCCCTTGGCTCTACCTCCACCGCCGTTCGTGTTGCTGGATCAGGGAGAGCCGCCTCGTTCGTATCACAGCCAGTCTCGCCCGGCGACGGGCCAGCCCCCGCTGTTCGACCGTAGCCCAGCAACTACTCCCCAGGCTTCTACTAGCAGGCAGCAGGATGTACCCAGTGCTAGCCGACCGCCAGTTCAACCAGCAGGACCCGCTATGCCTCCAAATGCCGAAAAACCCCCTATAAGCAGAGGTTCGCGTTTGGCACGCAAGTATGATGTCCTAAAGCATTTAGCCGGCATTCCGGCGAGGCTTTCCATCCTTGAGGCCCTGCGCTTGTCGTCCGAGATGCGCGAGGCACTTGCCGAGGCCCTAAGGAGCCCCCTCCAGTTCGAGACGGAAGTGGCAGCCGCAGAGGCCTTCCATACCGAGACGATTGAAAACGCCGAATGTCAGGCGGTTATCTCGTTCTCTGGTGAAGATGAAGACCCTCCTATACAGGGGCACATTCGCCCACTGTATATCACTGGACACTTTAACGGTGTGGAAGTCCGTCGCTGCCTTGTTGACACGGGTTCTGGAATCAATCTAATTCCGACCCGGACGCTGCGAAAGCTGGGTTTGTCCGAAGGTGATTTGACTCCCTCTGACCTCAGGATTCAGGGGTACGACAGGACAGAGCAAACCCCGGTCGGCAAGATCCGTCTGAAGACCCAGTTCGGTGGCTTAATTGCCAGCACCGAATTCATGGTTGTTTCTCAGGACACCGCCTACAACGCATTGATGGGCAGGCCATGGCTCCATCTGCATGCAGCGGTTCCCTCGTCGTATCATTAGTGCCTTAAATACTCGCTCAACGGTCGAGTAGGCGTGCTCCAAGGAGACGCGTCCCCTTTCGCTTCTTGTGAGGCCCGCTATCTGGATGCGGGTTATTACAAAAGTAAGGACAATCAGATCCTGGTCAGCGAGGATGAGCCCGCCCCGATCACAAGTGATCCCTGGGCAAGCATGGACGACGCCTACATCCACCCGATCCACCGGTTGGAGGCCACGACCCCCGACATGGGACAATGTTTCGTTGTTTCGGGTACGCAAGGAAGGCATGTTCCCGCGTCCAAGCGACGGCGGAAAATCACCTCGTACTCCTACAACAATCAGGCTCGGGTCATCCCGGAATCTCCTACCCCTGTACGGTACCGGGATGTCAGGCTCATGACAACGGCGGTGCGCCATACGTGTCTATTTCGCCGGGATGGAATCAACCGACTCTGGCCGACACGTCACCACTGCTTTGATATCGTCAAGCGTGGCCCCTTAGGCCGAAGGCCGGATGGGATAGGGTCAAATGCATTCATTGCTATGGTCTCCACGACGAGTGAGTCTCCTGATGTGATGACCGCTGCTGCCCAAGCCGGCACCAGCTGCCCCTCGGGTTTTGAGAGCCCAGAAGCACCTTCCGTCACGGGAATTCCCCCCACGGCTGGGGAGGAAGACTTGGAGGATGCTCCCCCAGCCATTGAAGAAGGCGTCTCTACCACGGTTGATGAGCTGGTGCAGGTGAACCTTGGCAGCGAGGCAAATCCAAGACCCACATTGATCAGTGCGGCCATGTCCCTCGAGGACCGGCAGCAGTATGTAGACTTCCTCAAACAGCACCGCGATGTGTTTGCCTGTAGTTACGACGAGATGCCAGGGCTGGATCCCCAAGTGGCTGTCCACCGTCTGGGCCTCCCGGTAAAACATCGTGGGTTTAAGCAGCCGCCCAGGAAAATGCACCCTTCCCATGGAGCTATGGTTGAGGCCGAAGTTGATAAGCTAATCAAGGCCAACTTCGTCAAAGAGGTCCAGTACCCCAAATGGCTCGCCAACATTGTGCCAGTCAGGAAGAAGAACGGGCAGATTAGAGTCTGCATCGACTTCCGCGATCTCAATCGCCACTGCCCGAAGGACGACTTCCCACTCCCGGTGACAGAGCTGTTGATTGACGCCATGGCCGGATTCCAAGCCCTCTCCTTCATGGATGGGTATTCCGGGTATAACCAAATCCGGATGGCCCCCGAGGATGAGGAGTCCACTGCCTTCAGGGCTCCCCAGGGTACCTTTTTCTACCGGGTAATGCCATTCGGTTTGAAAAATGCAGGTGCCACTTATCAGAGGGCTATGCATCGCATATTCAAACCGATCCTCGGGACATTGGTGGAATGCTACGTGGATGACCTTGTAGTCAAATCATATCAGCGCTAGGAACATCTCAAAGACCTTGAGAAAGTGTTCGGTTTCCTCCGTTCCCGTCACCTGAAGATGAACCCACTGAAGTGTGCCTTCGGGGTCACCTCCGGGAAGTTTCTGGGCTTTGTTGTCAGATACCGAGGTATCGAGATCGACCCGGAGAAGATCAAGGCCATCAGCCAAATGCCTCCCCCGAGCAACATTCGGGAGCTTCGAGGCTTGCAAGGCCACTTAGCCTATATACGCCGATTCATTGCGAACCTGGCCGGCAAGTGTAAGCCCTTTTCTCGGCTCATGAAGAAAGCCGCTGCCTATGAATGGGATGAGGAGTGTCGGATCGCTTTCGAGGAAATCAAGCTGTATCTGCTCCAACCTCCGGTCTTGATGCCACCCGTCTCTGGAAAGCCACTGGTTCTTTACGTAACCGCCCTGGAGAGATCCCTCGGCGCACTGCTCGCCCAGAAGAATAACGAGGGCACTGAGAACAGTCTCTACTATCTCAGTCGCATGCTTCTCGATACGGAGGTCAGATATTCCCTTATCGAAAAGAGATGCCTTGCGCTCGTCTTCGCCATGCAGAAGTTGCGACACTACCTGCAACACCACGAGGTGCAATTGATCTCTCGGGTGGATCCGCTGAAGTACATCCTGAACCGCCCCATGCTGACTGGCCGACTAGCACGGTGGGCGGTGATTCTCCAGCAGTTTGACATCAGGTTTGTGTCTCAGAAGGCCATTAAGGGACAGGCATTGGCAGACTTTTTAGCTGCCCATCCAACCTCCGCGGATCAATCCCTGGACCTGGATTTTCCCGATGAGACGATCCTCTCGGTCGATCATGCTGTCCCGTGTTGGCAAATGCATTTCGACGGCGCCTCCCGGAGCCCCACTGGTAGAAGGCTCAACGACCCCAAGCTCAACAGAGTGGGTCTGGGTATTGTTTTCATTACCTCGACGCAAGCCGTCCTGCCGTACTCCTTCCTGCTGTCAGAAGGTTGTACGAACAACGAGGCAGAGTACCAAGCTCTCATCACCGGCCTCGAGTTGGCCCTCGAGATCCATGTACCCCATCTACATGTGAAGGGAGATTCTGAGCTGGTAATCAAACAGGTTAATGGCGACTACGTCATCAGGAAGCCAGAGCTTGCACCGTTGCTGGAGTACACCCTCCTCCTAATGGCCCAGTTCTCTTCTCGGCCAGATGTTACCCATGTCCCGCGGTCGCAGAACGGCCAAGCGGACGCCCTAGCTGGCTTAGCCGCATCGCTCGCAGAACCCGAGCAAGATGATTTGGTCATACACGTGGCCCACCGTAGAGTCATTGCTCCCGTCACCCAAGAGGACCGTGATGGCCTGCGGGTAAGTCATCTCACCGCCGGACCCTCCGTATCGGGAGTCCCGGGTTCGTCAGACGCAGTGGTTGAAACGAACCCCGATTGGAGAGCACCTTTTGTCGAGTATCTCCAAAATGGTCAGCTCCCGGACAACCGGGCCGAGCGCGAGCGAATTCGACGTCGCGCGCTTCAATTTACCCTCCAGAGTGGCCCCAGTCTTGAGCAGACCCTCTATAAACGGAGTTTTGATGGTGTCCTCCTCTGCTGCATCCAAGGAGTAGAGATACCCCAAGTTATGCAAGAGGTTCACGCCGGTTCCTGTGGCGCCCATCAAGCTGGGCCGAAGCTGTCCCATCAAATCCGGAGGCTAGGGTACTTCTGGCCCTCCATGATCCACGATTGTATTGGATACGCCAAGAGATGCCACGCGTGCCAAGTGCACGCCAACTTCTTGCATCGGCCGCCAGAACCCCTCCACCCACCCAAGTACTCTTGGCCATTTGCGGTATGGGGACTCGATGTAGTGGGACCGTACCCGCCGGCAACAGCCCGCCAGTGTAGGTTCATCCTGACTGCTACAGATTTCTTCTCCAAGTGGGCAGAAGCAGTTCCGCTCAAAGAGGTCAAGGCCCGTTCCGTCGTTGACTTTGTGAGCTCCAACATCATCCACCGGTTTGGGGTCCCTCACGCCGTCCTCACTGACAACGGCACCAACTTCCGAGCAGCTGAATTGAAGAAATTGTACGCTAAGTACGACATCCGGTCAAACCATACCTCCCGCTACCACGCATAGGCAAATGGACAGATCGAGGCGTTCAACAAGACCCTCTCTAACATTCTGCAGAAGATGGTTGGTCAGAACAAGAAGAGTTGGCCGGATAAACTCCCCAACGCCCTCTGGGCTTACCGGACGACGACTCGCAACTCTACCCAGGTGACCCCATATTCCCTGGTGTATGGAGCTGAGGCCGTCCTACCCATTGAGATCCAGCTGCCGTCGCTACGCACTGCAGTTTATGATCACCAGACATCAGATGAGGTAGCCGAGATCCGTCTAGCTGAGTTAGAGGCACTGGACGAGAACCGGCTTCGTGCCCTGCACAATCTGGAAAGGCATCAGGACAAGATGTCAAGAGCTTTTGACAAGAAGGTTCGTCTCCGCTCCTTTCTACAGGGTGACCTGGTACTGGCCCTGCGAGCACCAATGATTCCCGGAAGGAAACCGCCCAAGTTAGAACCCAAATGGGAAGGGCCTTATATCATCCATAAGGTTTAACCCAATGGAGCTTACTCCTTGGTGACCACAGATGGAGAGCGTGTAACCCCTCCCACCAATGCCAGATTCCTCAAGCGATACTTCGCCTAGGGCAAGAGATGGTCCTGCATGACCCTAAACTGCGAGAGGGTCCTGCACGACATTAAACTGCATGGGTCCTGCACGACATTAAACTGCATTGGTCCTGCACGACCCTAAACTGCGACATGGTCCCGCATGACCTTAAACTGTATCTCCGTCCTCACTGCAAGACGTTAAACTGCAAGTCAGTCAGTTCTTCCTGACCGAGGCTCAGCCTCAGGCCCCTCGGCCTCTTTGGGCCCCTGGCCCCGTCTCCACCGAGGTCTGGCCCTAGGCCCCCCTCGTTTCTCTCCGACTTACCCTCTTACGGGATTGTACGGTACAGTGTAGGACTACGTTCACACGTTGGGATCATGTACCATGCCGCACACATCCCCGAACAAGATGCCCCTCGTCCCGCATGACGTTAAACTGCATGTTAAGAACTACGTACGGCTTGATTCCCATCTTCATGGGATACGTAGGAACGCTCGGACGCCTCGTCTTGAGCCCAGCCCCAAGCTTCTCTCTTCCACTATTCCCCCTGGGAATGGTCTCCTTGGAGGATCTTTGTGTAGCAGGGCGTCGGCCTTCTTGGCCCCGCTCATGCAACCCCACTCACGCAAAGATTGTAAAGGTCGCACCATGCGCCCGCTCCGTTCTTCTACCCTCCCACGTCCTTACCGCATGACGCTAAACTGCATGGCCTTCAAGAACTGCGTATGGCTTGATTCTCATCCTTATGAGATACGTAGGAACGCCCAGACATTTCGTCTGTTGGCCCAGCCCAAAAGCCGAAATCTTCCCCTCGGGTTAAGACACGGCAGGGTGCACATTTTTGCCCCGACCCACGTCGAGCAAGCCTCGACCCGGCTGCACATTCCCCCCTGGAGGTGTTTTCCCCTTTCGTGGATGGATTCACACCCGGAGGGGCCCCCAAGAACGGCCTGGATACAAAGCCCAAGGGCTCTCCTACCGATACGGGCCAACGCCCCTGAGGGTTTCTCAAGCAACAAATTGAAACAAGTCCCGCGTTGCGAATTTGGTCAGCGGTCGACCCTCATTTGTTGCCCCCATGCGGGTCACCATAGGAACGCTGTGTTTCGAATATGGTCAACAGTGATTCATTCTGCCCCATCCTGAGGTGATAAACATCCCCCAGGTGGTGCTAGTGATCGGGACCACAGCCCATGATTCCTCACCCGGAGCGTACGGTGTGGTGTGGGACTACGTCCTCATTCACGTCGGGATCATGTACCACGCCGTACAACTCCCCTTACGAGGCCCAGCCTCAGGCCCCTTGGCCTCCTTGGGCCCCTGGCCCCCCGTCCTCATGTAAGACGTTAAACTACAAACCAGTCAGGCCTTCCTAACTGATGCCTGATCTTGGGCCCCCTGGGCCTTCTCCCCTATTTCTCACCTGGAGTGTACGGTGTGGTGTGGGACTACGTCCTCATTCACGTCGGGATCATGTACCATGCCGTACAACTCCCCTTACGAGGCTCAGCCTCAGCCCCCTTGGCCTCCTTGAGCCCCTGGCCCCCCGTCCTCATGTAAGACGTTAAACTACAAACCGGTCAGGCCCCTCGGCCTTTCTAGGCCGCGGCCCAGGACCTATCTTATAGGATTGTACGGTATGGTGTAGGACTACGTCCTCATTCACGTCAGTTTTTCGCCATATATATACACCTTGCTTAGGAGTATATTACTCCCCACCTAAGTCCCACATGACGTTAAACAGCATTGCAAGAACTACGTGTGGCTTGATTCCCATCATAATGGGATACGTAGGACCACCTGGATGTCCAAAATCCGGGTCCAGCCCCATCTCTCGGGAATCCTCATCCCATCTTGGCCCCCTGGCCTATCCTTCCTCCATGAGGGGATCATATGGTGCGGTGTGGGATTATGTCCTCATTCACGACGGTCTCGTGATGACCACGCCATGCTCCCACCCCCTGCTGATTTGTTTGGTCGATCCCTCTTTCGGCTGTTCACCAATGTGCTTAAGAGTACTCTGGTTCATTACCTGGAATGCCAAGCTTTACTCGGACACGTCCGCACCCGCTTTCCAGGCTTTGCGTATCCCCGCATCAGGGCTTTCACCATCTTTCACACCCGGAGGGACTCCCAAGAACGGCCTGGATACAAAGCCCAAGGGCTCTCCTACCGATACGGGCCAACGCCCCCCAGGGTTTCGGACGACAAATCGATAAAATCCCGCGTTGCGAATATGGTCAGCGGTCGATGCTCGTTTGTTGCTCCCACCTCAGGCTAACGCGATACAGACGCTGTGTTTCCTTCATGGATAACAGTTTTCCTCTGTCGTCACGCCAACCCATTAAGCCCAAATGCCGGGTACACAATTCACACCCTTCATCACTTCATCGTGTCCAAGTAGAATTTCGGGACTCTTGGCACTTTTTCCCCCGTGCACGTCTGCGTGTTTGAGGAACAAGCTACATCAAAGGTGTCCTTCGGAACTCTCTGTTGACTCCCCTTTAATGGATGCCCCAAGTATTGCAATGAGGATCCCCCCTTGTTCCCCACACCGAGTTTATCTCACGTGGGCTTAGGGATTGGGTTGACCTCTGTGCTTACTTGGGAGTTGTCACCATCCACGGTCCGAGCTCTAAGACCATAAACTAAGACCCTCATCTGGAACTACGTTCAAGACCCCTTGTCTCCGAACCCAGCTTGAGTTCAGCAAATTTACCCCTCTAATCCTGCCTTCAGGACCCTGACCACAGGACTGCGTGGCGCAGTGTAGGACTACGTCCTCATTCACGTCGGGTACGCAACAACTGCACCACGCACGCCCCCATTCTGAGGTTCAGTCCTCCTATCCCCTGTCCTGCATGACATTAAAAGGCACCCTTTCAGAACTACGTGTGGCTTGATTCCCATCATAATGGGATACGTAGGACCACCTGGATGTTTAAGATTCGGGTCCAGCCCCACCTCTGGGAGATATCCTGATTTCCCGGTCACCTAGACCACTTGGTCCATCCCTCTCCAGCGGGGGGTGCGTAGGTATGATACAAGGTTGTGGGCATCATGCCCCCCTTCCCCTGGGAATCTGCCATCTCTCGATCACCCTCAAGGTTGAGTCCCTTGGCTCCCCGCAGTGGTTCACCCATGTATTGAGAGTACTCTGGTCTAGGACCAAGAGTGTCAGATTCAACTTGGTCAAGTCCCTTCCACTTGTCAAGCTTCGTGTTCCCCTCTATTCGGACTTCCATCATCTTTCACACCCGGAGGGACCCCCAAGAACGGCCTGGATACTATGCCCAAGGGCTCTCCTACCGATACGGGCCAACGCCCTCCAGGGTTACGGACAACAAATCGATAAAATCACGCGTTGCGAATATGGTCAGCGGTCGATGCTCGTTTTGTTAGTCCTCATTTCAGGCTAACGCGACAGGATGCTGTGTTGCGAACATGGTCAGCAGTAATCCTCTGTCGTCACGCCAGCCCCTTCAGTCCTTGAATGTTGGTTGCATGATTCACGTCATTTTCCACCCCATCATGTCCAGGTGGAATCTGGACACTTTTGGCACTATCCCTCAGTGCACCTTTGCATGCTAGGGGGACAAAGCTGCAATCTGGCGTCCTTCGGGACTCCCATGGTCCGAGCTCTAAGACCATAAACTAAGACCCATTCGGGACTACGTTCAAATTCCCATCCTCATGGGACACGTAGGACCGCCCAGACGCCCTGTCTCCGGGTACAACCCATTCAGGAAGCCAGTCTCTTCCCCTGTTTTACCTCCGGATGGCGTACAATTTGATGTGGGATCATGTCTCTGTCAAATGTGTTTTATAAACACTGCGCACATTTCCCGCCTAGCATCGTCTCTGCTACATCTGCGCTGCATGACGATAAAATGCATGCTTGGTCCTATCATACGACCCTAAACTGTGACATTATCGTCCTGGCCGCACGATGAAAAACGGCACCGCATTGTGGTGACCTCGCTGTAGAGGACATCACGTTGGGTACTGGCCACGCGCCATGCCATTTGTCAACGCCCATCACGGCTTGATTCTTGTGGCGACATCACGACCTACAGTCCTAGGCCTGTCGCTTCACAAAAAAAAACCATTCACCTCAAAGAACAAACAAGATACATCAAATTCCGCTTCTTTTAGTGCAAGGGCCACGTCCGCACTTCCCCTTTCCCCTGGCACTGGTACCTTACCCTACCACCTTCCAGAACTACGTATGGCTTGATTCTCATCCTTATGAGATACGTAGGAGCGCCCGGGTACTTCCCCGCAGGTCCAGCCTAACCCTGGTGTTCGGTCCCTCGACTCGAGCTCATTCACGTCAGGTTGTGATGTCATGCGTCCCCTGATCCCTTTTTCCAATCCATGGTCCGAATTCTATGACCATAAACTAAGATTTCCCCAAGGGAAAGAAATCTGCTCCCTCTCTCTAATACGTTTCGTTGACGTATTCAGATGTGTCTTGACAAAAAGCCCGAAGCATGGGATTTTCACAGGGACATTCCCCTCATCCCATGACCAAGCTTCGTGAGCTCTTTATTTGGATCCTCATCCTCTTCCACATCTAAAAGGACCCTCGGACGACGTGGATACTAAGATTAAGGGCTCTCCATGAATGCTAGACCTAAGGGCCCTACAATCCTTTCAGGCCAACGTCCCTGCGGATATTCGACAACATTTGTGACACGGTCCCGTGTTTCGAACATGGTCAACGGTCGACCCTCATTTGTTTGTCCCCATTTCAGGCTAACGCGATAGGATGCTGTGTTGCGAATATGGTCAGCAGTAGTCCTCTATCGCCACGCCGTCACCATCGTGATCCGAATCTCGAGCGTCATGATTCACACATTTCCACTCCTTCATGTCCAAGTGGAACTCCATCATACTCGGCTCTTTCTCTTCGTGCATCTAGATGCGCTGAATGATCATGTTAGTGTCATTGGGCCGGTAGTCACCGAGCATCCCTTTGCCCTCACCTGCCCCTCTCTGCGTCGGGAAATTCCCGCCACTACTGCTTGTTTCCCACACCGAGCACGACTCACGTGGGCTTAGTAGTTTTGGCCGGATGTGTACCAACACGGTTAGGCTGCTCCTCGTCCAGTACGACGTTAAACTGCATTTCTAGAACTATGTGCGGCTTGATTCCCATCATCACGTGGGATACGTAGAGACGCCCAGGCATTTCGCCTAGGGTTCAGCCCCAGGAATCACACAATCCTGTTCCTCCTCATTTCCAGCGCCCCTGGTGTTGCCCCAATCGTGCATACGAGCACGTTGGATAAACGGTAATTCGGCTATCCCGGAAGTTCCTCCTCCAATCAAGCCTTCCCCATCTTTCGGGAATCTGGACTGGTTTGAGGGAATTGTCGTCAAACATCCCGCAAACATTGCAGGGATGCAACAAGACAACTCAACAGTGGAAATCGTGCGCACTACGGAACTCTAAACAAAGGAGAAAGGAAGAGTTGAAGCACAAAAAAAAATGTTAATAAAAGTTTCTTCGGGTTCGCTACAATACTCGGGGGTTGACTTCCCCCATGGACGGGTTGACTCCGTCAAAAGAGCGTTGCAGCTCCGCCACCCGTTGACTTGCGGCGTCCAGAGCCTGTTGCCGCTGATTTAACTCCCGCTCCTCTTCAGCAGCGGCGGGGCGTAATCCGTCAACCCTGGCCCGGGCCCTTTCCACCTCGGCCTGGACGACAGCCATCCTTCCAGAGGTCTGCTCCATATGCTCCTCAGCCTTTGCCAGCTGGGCCTTCAATCGTAAGACCAGCTCAGACTGTGCATCGAGAGTGGCTGAAAGCTCGTTGGCCCGGATCTGCATCTGTTGGACCTCGCCTTCAGCCTCCTGGAGCTTCCTGATGCTGGTCGCCTTCCTCCGCTGCCATCCCACGCTCAGCCCACGATCATGCTCCCGGATCTTCTCAGCCATGAGGTCTCGGATGAGCGCGTGAGGGCGTTGGGCATCCACTCCCCCGGCACACAGTTCGCGCAACCGTGAGCGGTGCCTATTCATTTCGGCCAGCCATTGCACCTGGGGAGTGTCCCTGATAAAGCGCGTAATCAGCTTCCACGACCGGCGGCGGACTATGCTGCTGTCTTCTTCGTCAGAGGCTGTTTCGTCCCAATCCGCGCGATCAGCGGGCTCGTACACAGGATATGCCTGCAGGAATTCCTCAGCGGGATCCGCATCTGGTGTTGAGTCTGGTACGACACCTGACGCCGGCACAGGCACGACAGGACTGGGACTGACCGGTTGATCCTCTTCCTCGGAGTCCACCTCGATGACTTCAGGTATGACCCTGCTGGTGATCCCGCCAGTGATGGTGTGCACCGCAGCTGGAGGAGGTGAAGGGATTATCGTCACCATCACCGGCATGCCCCTGGGAGGGCCGCCGCCAGACATCCCAACCAGCCTCGCTGCAGCAGCCCACGCCAGTCGGAGAACTGTATGACAGAAAGAGACATAAACGTTAGTCGACATGACCCACGTGTGGCAACGAAGAGACCGGTGGAGGAGACTTACGAAGGTTGACTTCTGAGCGCTGCTCCTGGGCCGGTACTGACGGGACTCCGAGACGGGGCCCCCCGTATACTGCTGGAAGATCTGGAGAGTCCAGAGGAGCCACCTCAGACCCCCTGGTCCCACCAGATGCAGAGCTGGACGCAGCCATAGGCGCGGGTTCTGAAGGCCCCGCATCGTCACCCGCCGAGGAGCGAGAACGAGGCCTACGAACAAGTTCCTCCTGCATGACCCAAACATTGGTGAGAAGTCCGTATGGATTCAATAACAGATCGTAAGAAGAGAGGTTCGGAATGCTACCTCGAGAGCCTCCGCGGAGTCGTCGGATTCTGAGCTTCGGTCTCCGACCTCGCCCTCCTCCAGCGGGCTCCCTCCTCCAGCCTCATCCTCCCGAGAAGAGCCCCCTGATTCCTCCGGCAAGGGGAAGCGCTCCCTCAGATCGGCAGCCGATAGCTGTGGAGGGACTGTCTGATTCAACAGTACCCTCACCCGGTCTGTCATTGGGCGAGGGGCACCACTGGAGTGGATGTAATCCTCCAGCTCGTTCAAGTTTTGCTCCGCCTCCGCCGGAGACACCATGAATCCGGCCCAGACTGGGCCTATGCCTGGCAGTCTCATCCCGAGGCGATTCAGGTGGGCCCACATCTCAGATGGGCTGAGGAATTGCCGGTTGACATCCCAGGTGTCCCAAGCTTCCGGAAAAACAGCATCTTCTGCCATGTCAATGTGACGCAGCCGCTTCCCCGGAGCCTGAGCGGATATCCGACGGAATCCCCTCGGTGGCCGCCCTTCTGGATGACCCTGCTCTCCCGGAACCACCGGATCCGCCACTGCTGCCATACCCTCGGCCGGTGCGGGTCTCTCTGCCACGGCAGCTCCGCTGCCGCGGGCGGCCCTAGCTGCCCTCCGACCCCGACCTCGAGATGAAGGAGGCCCACCGTCACCAACCCGGATCGTTGGCTGCTTCAGCATCTCCCCGGGATAAGCAGCCTCCCAGCTGATGGCGTACTCCTTCACTAAGCCGAAGCCGGCGGTGGGTGGAGGCAATGTGATCTGCATCTTTCCATCCTCACGTGTGAACATGAGCCACAGCTGCCTCATCACACACGGGTGATCCTCGTGACGCACCTCCCAGTATACCTGCGGGGTCAGCCGCTGGAGGCACCGGAACTGCCTCGCAAAACGGTGCGGGGTGTATGGTTCACAGATTGGCTCACGATCTATCCGAGCCACCAAAACGCCACCTCGGAAGGCCAGGAGGTAAGCCCGATGCTCTTCCGTTCCCCATCCATCATAAGCAAGCCTCCCCGTCGGCAGTGGAAAGGGATGAAAGTTGAACTCGTCCGCCCTCCACACCCTATTCAGCACCATCGGAACGGCCAGTTTGAATGGGAAGCTCCCAACTGCGTTCAGAATGGAAGGGCGAAAGTCTGATCCCGGCGGCGAAATGGGGTTTGGATACTCGTAAATCCCCCTGATGTGCGCCGCGATCCACCCATACAGGAGGTGGAAGGGCCCGCATATTCTGGGCGGCTTCTTGCTCTCGCTGATGCGTCGCAGCATTCTGTATAGCTTGGCGAGCATCGGGATCCCCAGGTTGATCCGCTGCCCCATGGCCAGCATTGATGCCATGATAAACAAGCTGGGCCGTACCCCCATGCTTTTATCTCTCACTGGTAGGATCCACCCACATATGAGGGCCGCGATGAACGCCGCCAGCCTAACTATTGGCTGTTGTTCGGTGCTGACGCTGAAACCCCAAGTCTTCCATTGGCTGTCCTCCAAAACACGCCAATACGAGTGCCCCTTACCCCGCTGGGCTGCCCTCGGACAAGTTCGAGGCCTTGGAGGGAACTCTCGATTCTCTGGAAAGTTCAGGAAACACTTGAACCACCTCTTGAAGTGGACGTCCCTCACGGCCTCCTTGTCCTCTCCAGGGACAAGCGCCATCAGCGCTGACGCCAGCCGTGGCATTTGCTCAGCATCCACCCACGCACTGATGACGGGGAGGAACTCGTCGTACATGGCCCCCAAGATCGGGACCCCAGAAAACTGGTGGACATCCCACAGGCTGATGCCCACCTCCCCATGATGCAGATGAAAAGTGTTGGTCCTGGACGACCATCTACTCAGCAGTTCCGGCATCAGCTGCTTTGGCTGGTAAATGTGGAACTGGGAGGCCCATGCCGCCTCGTACAATCCCACTCTCCTCAGCTGAGCCTCAAACTCCTCGCATGAGGCGCCTACCCAGTAGGCCCAGGCCCAGTCGTCGGTAAAATTGCCGCCCTGGCGCAGGTCCCACTCATCGGACCATCCCTTCTTCGGATCCTGCAGAGCCGCCTTCAGCATGGTGCGGTAGAGAGGAGGGGACGTCTCCGGTTGCAGTGGCCTCCCGTCAATATCGTTCACATGATTGTGGAGACAATCGGCGGTGATGGGTGTGAAATCCTCCTGCGCGTGACCGTCGGCCGCCCTGAACCATTGGTGTTGGCACGGTGTGCTCCTGAACCAACAAGCTGGTTCATCCCTTCCTGCCTCAGGGATGAAGACGTCATCCCTCAGCCCGAAGCCGTACAACGGCAGCTTTTTGCACTGTGGATAATCCTTTTGACCTTCCGACAGCAGATCTGTCAGAGAAGTGTGGTCTGAATGGCTGCGAACCATTTCCCCCAAGCCTGGACGGTTGGCCATCTCATCCCGGCGAGCAGCATCTGCGAGCACTCCCAGCACAGCTTCTTGATGGGCCATCTTTGAATGTCGACCCTTAGAAAAGTTTTCCTCCCTGGATCGCGAGGCTCGGCCGCGAAGCTCGGCCGCGAAGCTCGGCCGCGAAGACGGATCGCGAAGATCGGTCGCGAGACGAAGCCGCGAAGTCTGGCCAAGGCAGACAGAGGTTCGCTTGGCGCGGACGCGGAGTCGGAGACTCGCGGTTCGCCGCGAAGCTCGATTCGCGGAGTGCTGTCGCGGAGTACGCGGAGCTTCGCCAAATCGAGAGCGCACAAAAAGACAAGACACGTGAAGACAAAAGAGGGCGGACCCCCTATTTATAGGCGATGACCCCAGAGCATCGCGGCGCGCCTCACCCGCGCGAAGCATCGCGGCGCGTCCGGATCCGCGGCCCCGATGAGCATCGCGGTCCCCCTTCGCGATGACGCATCGCGAACCACCGACAGTTTTTGGCGATTGTCCCTCAGACTTCGACCCTTCGCCCTCCGCGGCTCCAAGTCTGAGGGGGGGCATTTGTTGGCGCCAAAAATCCGGCCCGAGAGGAAGGAACGAAAAAGACAGCCGGCGCGCTGCCTCGCGAAGCACAGCCGCGAAGCACAGCCGCGACGCCCGTCCGCGGAGCCCCGCCGCGAAGCGTCCCGACCTGAGCGAACCACCGCGAAGCTCCAGAGGCGGTGATCCTCCGCGAGCGCGTTTGACGTTCGCGAACCGCCGCGAAGCTCCTGAGGCGGTCATCCTCCGCGACCCGGTTTGAAGTTCGCGAGCCGCCGCGAAGCCCCAAAGGCGGCGCGCGAGCCCTGCTTCGCGGCGCCCCTTCCCTATAAATACTCGACTCCCCCTGAGTCCCCGAGACGGACAATCCGACCTTTCGGCTTCTCCTCTCCCGAATCGCGAAGCAAGCTTTGCACCGGGAATCATGAGCTCCGCGAGGTATTCCTACTTCGCGAGACGACTCTGATTTGTTTCGTCCTGAGCCCCTCTTCCGAGAGGGATGCCCTTCGCGAAGCCCAAGGGCGTTCGCAAAGGAAGGGGATTCCCAAGGGAACCCGGGCAGCCGCGGAGCACTCGTGCTTCGCGAAACACCCAACCCATGCTAGTAATCCCTATGCCAAGGCAGGATAACTATGCATCGCGAAGCACATTGCTTGGCAGGACCCTGCTTCGCGAACCACTCCTTCTTCGCGAGGCAGTGCTCCGCGAACACTGTTCCACTTCGCGAAACACCCAACCCATGCTAGTAATCCCTATGCCAAGGCAGGATAACTATGCATCGCGAAGCACATTGCTTGGCAGGACCCTGCTTCGCGAACCACTCCTTCTTCGCGAGGCAGTGCTCCGCGAACACTGTTCCACTTCGCGAAGCACCACCCACTCCCACCTACGCCCCATGCTAAGGCCAAGGCACCCCACTTCGCAAAGCACACTCCTCTGCTTAGCGATTCCTCCTTCCGTGCGACCCTCCAGGTTTGCACGATGTGATTTCAAAGTCCCATGGACAACACCTCCCGTAGCGTTGCTTCGGCCAATGCTCCTTCGCATAGGCACGCTAACGGCTATTGCTTCTTCGCATAGCCACGCTAACGTGGACCCCTCGATGGCTCCTCCCTCGACCCCCCTCTACCATGGCCTTACTGGTACCTTCCCTTCCCCAAGGACCAGAGGGTACCAGTTATGTAAGCCCTAGGGGTGTGGAGTGAACCCACCTCGTCCGAGCTGCAGGACGTTAAACTGCCAAGCACTGCGTCCCCAACACATGACGTTAAACTGTGACCCAACCTCGTCTCCCTCACGAAGGGTCCCCCCAGCTCGAGCATTCATTACACCGCTCGTCTCCACGGGAATGGAACTCTTCCGCACATGGAATGAGATCCTCCTTGTCGGAGTGGTGTATGTTCGCAGGGGAAGGGTCGCCTCAGAGCGTAAATCCCTAACCTTTGGTACGGATGATTGCACCCGTGCATCTCGGTACTTCCCCACTACCAAGGTCAGTGGAGGACGTGATAGGGAACGAGGCACCTCCCATTGTCGGACCAAGGTCCATCTTTCCCGCGCTTTGTCGCGCCATGGGCCTCCATCCTGGAGTAAGTCCCAACACCATGGGCCGCTCAACGCGTAAGCCCCTCTTCGCTTCCCACGGACGCACCCTTCGCGACGTGATCATCAGGTCCTTGAAACCTCTTGTTTCTCACACCGAGCATGACTCACATGGGCTTAGAGTGAGCACCGACCCTGACAAACCATCAGCGGACCAAGGTCTGCTTTCACGTCGGTTTACCGACAAACCCCCCATCTGAACTACGAGGTCTTTGATCCATGTCAAGGCATGGTACGTAGGAAGCCTCCATGAGGTTCAAGCCCACCATTAGTGGACCAAGGTCTACCCCCCATCTGAACTACGAGGTCTTTGATCCATGTCAAGGCATGGTACGTAGGAAGCCTCCATGAGGTTCAAGCCCACCATTAGTGGACCAAGGTCTACTCCCCATTTGAACTACGAGGTCTTTGATCCATGTTAAGGCATGGTACGTAGGAAGCCTCTATGAGGTTCAAGCCCATCATTAGTGGACCAAGGTCTACTCCCCATTTGAACTACGAGGTCTTTGATCCATGTTAAGGCATGGTACGTAGGAAGCCTCTATGAGGTTCAAGCCCACCATTAGTGGACCAAGGTCTACCCCCCATCTGAACTACGAGGTCTTTGATCCACGTTAAGGCATGGTACGTAGGAAGCCTCCATGAGGTTCAAGCCCACCCGTCTTTCACGTCGGGTTTCACCCCCGTCCAGCACGACGTTAAACTGCACCCCGGTCCAGTGGTAAGCCATTGCGACCCACCATTTGAACTACGAAGTCTTTGATCCATGTCAAGGCATGGTACGTAGGAAGCCTCCATGAGGTTCAAGCCCACTCATCACCCAATTCACGTCGTGTTCTACCTACGTCCAGCACGACGTTAAACTACATTCCAGTCCAGTGGTAAGACGTTGTGACCCATTCCCACCTGAACTACGTGGTCTTTGATCCATGCTAAGGCATGGTACGTAGGAAGCCTCCACGAGGTTCAAGCCCACCAATAGTGGATCAAGGTCCCTCACTTACGTCGGCTCACCGACACCCACCAACCGTCGTTTATTCACGTCAGGGTTCATTACCGTCCCGCATGACGCTAAACTGTATCATTTGAACTACGAGGACTTTGATCCATGTCAAGGCATGGTACGTAGGAATCCTCCCAGAGGTTCAAGCCCGACTCCCACCGGACCAAGGTCCACCCTCATGTAGGTACGCTGACGATGCCCATCGGACCAAGGTCCACCATCACGTCGGTTTACCGGCACCATCCCGAACTACGCGGACTTTGATTCCCTGCCACGGGGATACGTAGGAAGCCCCTTCAAGGCTCAAGCCCAACTTCGTCGTCACCACCCCTGCGATGGTCCCATTCCATTCTCAACCGTCTCCTCGAGACGTTAAACTCGCGACCTACCTCGTGGTAAACATGAGATGCCTGAGGAAAACCTCGGATGGAACGCCTTTGGCGTAACCGTCTTAGCTAGACGTTAATCTTGCAAACATACCCTGTGTTGAACACGGGAAGCTGAGGAAAACCTCAGGTACGTGTCTATGACATGTAACCCCCCGCGCTCGATGTGGGATGCCTCAGGTTTCCACGCCCTCGAGAAGCCTTGTGATCAAGGACAACAGACAGACATGCCAGGTACCCCAGCATCCAGACACGCTACTGATGTCTCAAACGTGATTACTCCCCTGACCGAAGGTTGCTGCCCTGACTGGACCCCTTGGAATGTCCCGACAGAAGCAGTTTAATTAACTGGCGTCCATGGAAACATGGCACTGGGAAGAGTTTCAGGAATTATGTATTAAATCTATAAGGGAGACCCGGACTAGGTGAAGAGTTCTGAGGAGGAATCCACAGGAGGAAGAACCGACATCCCATCATCCCGTTTCGATCAAGGAGCAGACGTCCCTGAATAAGGAGCGAATGCCGCCCGCCTTTGGAAAGCGGGAATGCGGGGCAACAAAGCCGCGCGTCCCCCTCCTCACAGACGGATGCGCGCGTGCCCCGGCGAAAGCGTCGGAAACAATAATATACACTTTTCTTTGTTTAATATAGATAACATATGAATTATTTTTTGCTAAAAAATATGACTTCTTACTATAAAATTATTTGTGTACGACTTATCAACATAATGTTTTTTGATAATATTGAATTTTTAAGAATGACTCTTTTTTATAAAACAGTATAAATAGTTCATTTAATGAAAAAAATTATCACAATGTGATGCCAAGTGAAATTTAAATTTATAAAAAAATTAATTTATCATACAAAGTGCTCAAACGGTGATCTTTAAAGAAGACTAAAACATTTAAAAATGAACATCCATCACCCATGGAAATATTTTCACATTGTAAAATTAAATAATTAAATGAATAAAAATTAAAAAAATCGAGGAAGGATGTTCACACCATAATAATACTATTTTTAATATGAATCAATAGTTTATTTTTAATGGTAGGGAAACTTTTCATTTGGTGTATCCAAAAATTCTATTAGTTTTATACATTATTTAACATCTATTTCAAGTAATCTATTTTGTCTCACATTCAACACATTAATTTTTTAATCATCAAAATTATATAAAATATTTTTTATATATTGCCAACTTTATTATTTATTCATTATACGATATATTCAATTTATAATATTAATTATCCAGATGTAATGGATATGTTTTTTATCATTCATATAGAGACACTTAATGATTGTGGGGTTGATTGTAGAAGGTTATTCTCATTAATAGTTTAATAATATAATCAATTGATGTTTTTGTTAAATGGGAATTTTTATATTTTATAACTTTATCTTATCCATAAATTCATATCTAATGAAGTGGTTTTTGAATATTGTAAATCAAAATTACAGGAAAATATTGTTCTATAAATCATACGTTTCATTCATATAATTTGATAAGTGTCGATAAAAATTCATATATGATTATTGTATTTCATCTACTAATAGATTTCTACTGGTATATATAGAATCAACTAATTTGAACATATAAATTTAGTATTTATATGTAGAATTGTAATATAATGAGGCCATCAAATCCATAAATGATAATTTTGACACCATTAGAAATAATTCATTTGAATTTTATCTTGAAATCATGCATTAACCAACCAATATCCACATAAGGAATTATTTATACAATTTTATTTATCGAAAAATATTTTTTATTCAACAACGAGATCACTTAACTCAATATCATACCCTTCATCTTCATAATTAGATGTAATTGGAATTGCAATATCTACAATATTATGGATAATTATTTATTGAGAACATTTTATAAATTAAAAACATTTTACAAGTTATGGCGAGGTAATGGGATCATATGTAAATTAAATAATTATATTAACTTCATTAAATAAATTATTTTGAAAAAAGAGTTATATTTGATTCATTTATTTTAATTATATTTCCCTTATATTAATTTAATTTTTACTAATGACTTTTATGTCCATTGTCTTGGTAATATTTGTTTCATGTTTCCTTGGAATCATCAATATATTTTTATTGTCAATTCTAGTGTCTATTGATTTTTTATCTCCTCCACTTTTATGATTTGTATATAATAAAATTTAATGTTTTTAAATTGTTCAAAATATTGAATTTTTGGTCTAATTAATTACATATTCAGTAAGTATTTGTGTTATAAATTAATGAGGTTTAAATTTATAGATATTATGAGTAATTATGATCTTAATTTCTATGTCTTATTATTTACTCATTCCAAAATATATTTCATATTATAATATCAACATTAATATTAAATATAAAAATTCATTGGGTTATTATATTTGATACACATTTTTGTTTAGTTGATCAAATCAAAAATTAAGGATATAGATATTATAATTGTTATTTGAGAGAAATTTCTTTTTTTGGGACATATGTTTCTGTTATAACCCTAAATTAATTTTATAGTCTTTTATATTTATACATAAAATTTTATTTAATATTTTCTATATATTTTTAGTATTTTATATTTCATTTTAAATAATTTAATTCATGGTTTTTGAATTCTAGATTTCCCAAAACTGTTGGGATTGTAATTATAAAATATAATCTTATTTGGGGAATTTTTATGTTAAATATTCATTTGGTTGGGAAAAAACCTTATTAAATACATATATATATATATATTCTTATTCTCTTATTATAAATTTGGAATATCTTTAATTTATATTATTTTCCAAATTTATTTATGAATCATGATTGATTTTTTTAAGCGACCTATATTTTGTGATACTATTTATGTGTTAAATCTATTTCCTCAATAAAAATTATTACAAAATGAAGAGAATAAAAATATCATTTTTACATTTTCGATTTATTACGGTCATACTAATGTATCTTTTAGTTTTTTTAAAAAGTGTTAATAAACAATTGTGTTTATCATTTTTGTATGATATATATTGGATTTTATCACCAAAATGAGAACAAAATGTTTTTTTCGTTGAGGAAAACTATGATTTTTTACAAGGTTATTTTCAGATGATATTTTATATAATACTCTTTACCAAGATATAATTTATTTATGTTATTTTCAGATAAGATATTGTATTTTACTCAATAATGTTTTTACTGATATATTAATGGAATTTTTTTAATAATGAAAATAACCTTATTATTAGCCATTCTTTAATACAAATATTTTCTAATGATACCACCGTTATTCTTTATCAATATGGATTACAACTATTTCAAGGAAATTTTATTGAATCGTGGTTCTTTTCCTCTAGTATGTCAACCTACGAATGATCAATATGTTATATTATGTTTGAAAAGTTGGTAGTTCTAGTTATTTTGTAAATTTTATTGTATTTGGACAATGGTTTAGACTATTGATTGGTTGTTCCATTTTAATCCATGGAAATTAGCATTTATTATAAAAAAATAACTGTATTTTATGTTAAAAACCAAAGATGTGTGGGTCCATTGTTGACTTCCAGTGCATTTGGTTTCGATGCAGAGTTGGCCATTTAAATAATTCTCCTTGTCATTTGTGGAATTCAACATGTGAAAAAATTTCATTTGAATGATTAAATTACTGAGTGATATGATGGTGTTGTTCCATGATACAAGATTATTTCATTATGCTTTCTATGAGTTTTAAAAATGACATAGACATGCATTTATATAACAAAACTCATTATTAATTATTATTATGACGTTCACCATTGATAAATCATTATACCATGTCACATGTTTAATGATACTCATTTAGATTGGTATAAATTATATTATCTTATCCTCAATCACATGTATAATTTCATCATACTAATATTATAATTTTATACTCATTGATAATATTAAATTATTAATTCATATATTTTTACATACTCAGAATTTGTGCTCACCCTTCTTAGGTATCTTTTTCTTATATATATGAATAGTGAACCTGAATGAATTATGTGTTGAAATGATTCATGTGTTACAAGATTTCAGGAAAATATTTAAGGATAACATTGAAATAATAATTGGATGGTATATTATAAAAATTAATAATTTGAATTCATGAGTAATTTAATATATGGGGTTTTCCAATTATCTATAACAATAATCCTATAATTTTTTATGATACATATGTTATTGAATATTTTTGTTTAGTATTATATGAATTTTACGGTTAATATTGGGTAATGTTATATATAAAATTTCAATAAATGTAAATCTTGTGTTTCTAGCATCAGATCATAGAGTAGGAGTACAATTATATAATAGTTATACTAGATGAAGGTATAAATAACATTAGATAATATGGTGTTTTCAAGTGGGATTAAATTAACCAAATATATATTGTAAAAATCATGAGTTTATATTTTTCTGTTTCATCACAAGTTCATATGTATAGAAACTCCTTCTAATGTTTTATGTGATGGTATTACTAGAAAATTAAGAGTATATTGTTGGCTTTTATGATATTGTACCACTTTAGTTTTGTCTGTTTTATGTGAAAATGTTATTTGATACATAATGTTTTTATAATTTGTAATCTCATATTTAAAATACTTATTTATCGTTAGGGATATGATAATATTTAATGTTGAGTTAATTATTTTTAATTGGGATAAAAATGAAATTAAAAATTTAGAAAATAAAATTTATTATATAGATCAATATGGTAATGAAAAGTTATTTGGTGACTATGTTACTAACATTATTTCAGGATATGTTGAATATTGTAGAGATATTATACATTTAATATAATTATATATTCAATCAGATAATATGTGTTTTTAATTTTTTAATAATTTTTTATTTATATTTTGAATGAATATATGATTTTATTTTTTCTTTATTTTGGGAATTGATTATATTATTGTGGATAATTTATAACAATTGAATATAAAATTTTGGGATGTGGCTTTCTGAGTGATTGATTATATTTGGTGATATATTTTAATATTATCATTTAATAATATGTTATTACATCATTATAATAATTTATATAATATCTTAACTATGAATATAATAAATAATTTTATGAGTAGTTATATATAAAATGACGTATGTGTTTCTATGGGTGTTATTATTGAGGATTAGTAGAATAATGTTTCAATTTTTCACATGATGATTTATTCATATTTGATATTATATAATATTTTTCTAATTTTTTTTTTAATTGGTTAATTTTTAATGACATATGGAATGCCATATTTCGATTTTTTAGATATTTGGATCAATATTATTTTACTATAGTACTTTTTGAATAAAAAATTCATTTTTGTATATTCATTTCATAGAGTAAAATATGATGTCAAAGTAGAAACTGAATGAATCATCCAAAAAATTATGAAATTCTATATATATAATTGATGAAATTAATGTGAGTATGATTCCCTTGGTTCTTCATCTTTATGGTAACGAAATTACTCAAATAAAAGAAATGGATCTCTGAATAGAAATATTACCCTATTACCTTCATCATTAATTATTTTATAGTATCTTACACTACAAAAAATATTTAAATTTTTTATATCATTGATTTTTTTATAATAATTAATATTTATAGGATCAATTTTCACTATAACTCTATAAAATTATTTTTAAAATAAAATTTTCATTCATATAAATTTTTTCACATACCACTAATTTTCTCATACTGTTTAACAAAATAATGTGATTATTTGTAAATAAAATTTTCATTCATATAAATTTTTTTAACATCCAACTAATGTTATCATACTGTGGAACGAAATAATGTGTTATTTTATGTTACCTTCATATTTTCATTATTATCTATTTGAAAGGATGTTTTATTGTCTATTTTAAATTTGTGGATTCACAAGTATAGAATTTTTGAAAAATAATAAAAATATATTCATGATAACATTATATTTCATCTATTCCTTTGAATTGTATCTAACACTATTTTAAACATATTATATCGAGAATGCGATAAATTTGAATGGGGTAATTTTTTATGGGTTATAATTTAAAATGTATATATTTTGATATATAGATTTCTCCTTAATTTGAATATAATGTTCTACATGTTTTCATTCAAAAACTGGAATAAAATTTAATATTGATTGTTTTTTGAAAATAATTTTATTGAATTAATTATAATCATTAATACATTATGAGGTTCTAGTACGAAATGAAATGAAGAAAATATAAGATGAGTAAATATACATTTATATAATTGTACTAAAAACATATAATTATTAACATAATGTGTATCCATAGATAATGTGACACAAAATAGAAATTTGAAAATAAGGTAATGAATATGGAAAATAATTAAAATGATGAGAGTGAAGTAATTAAATATTTTTTTTCAGACATGTACGGATATGTTGAGGAATGTAATATGACTATTACATTTATGGTATTTGGAAATATAGACATTATAAATTTATATATATATTAATTATATATATAGTAGGTATATTAAAAAATTAAATATTAGAAATTAATATAATATTGTTTTATGATAAAATTAATATTTTCAATAAAACTATTTCTTTATATATAATATATTATTTTTCTAATAAAGAAATTGATGCATATATATGATTTAATAAAATAAAATAAGTATATTTTATATTCAAATTATTTAAATATTATTCATTTATTAATAATTTTTATTAATGGAAAGAAAATAATTACATTTTTACTCTTCAAAAATACAATGATTTCAAAAATGTTTTTTTTCTGAATTTTATATGTGGATAATATAACTTATTTCTATCGATTTAAAAAATTTCTTTTTAAAATTAAATATAATTTTTGAAATTATAATTTCATAAATACCTTTTGATGAATTTTCTATAGTTATATAAGATGTTATATATTTTTAATGATCGGTGAAAAATATTAAATTTTTTTGAAACATTAATTAGGGGGCTTATTGTTAATTTAAATTATTATATATCAATGAATTAGATTTTATATATTGGTTATAATATTTTTAAACAAAAAATAATTAATAATAGGTATTAATATGAAAATAATATTTTGTTATATTTAATTGAGAAAAATTAATAAATTGTTACAATGGTTACAATAAAAACAAGTTTAATGGGTGTTCGACTAATGTGATAAGGGAAAAAATGACCGAATACCATATCAAAATACTATAAGATAGAAACAATTAAACAATAAATAATATTAGTTTTGGAAATAGCCTATTTCCTAGACAAATTTCTTATGTAATATATTAATATCTTTTAATCCATTGAAAAATTCCAATGGTGTCATATCGCTCACATAAAATAAGATACCCCTCCGCTCCACAATTAAAACGAATTTTGGATCATCCAAGACCAACATAAATCTATACCTAAAATCAAACAAATTTCATAGAGTTCATTGTTTGGGAATAAATAAAATTTAATAGTTATTATGGATTAATATAAGGGATGATTTTTTGAATAATAACTGCTTATAAAAATATATAGAAAATTTAGACTCAAGGTAAAATGATTATTAACTCAATTTTAAATTAATGGGTTATATAACTTGAACATTAATTATATAGTTTTACTATTATTCCAGAAATAATTTTTTTATTTATTATTATTTTCACTTTTATTTTAAATTTTCATTTATTACACATAATATCTCCCTTAATTAACTATCAATTCAATTCTATGATATTTATATGGTTATTAATATAAAACATTCCCTCTTTGGGATAAAAGTTTATATTATGATCAAATTTTATTTTATGAAGTGTATATACTACCCCATGAAAATTTACTTCAGGAGTGTTATAAATCTCATGTAATTTAATGTTTCCTTAAAGAAAATTATAAGGATTTTTATGATAGAATCACATCATATTTCAGAATTCTCTATTTTAATATTTCTGTTGAATGGGATGATATTATGTTGAACCACATCTCTTTTATTATCATATGATTATGACTTTTATTTAACATTGCTGATTTCTTTTTCCTCCCATAGTGGTTAAATAAACACTATGAGATTTGTTTTTATGTGATATTGATGTTGTATATTCAATTATATATGGAATTATTCTTCATAGTATCTATATTTTCTTCAATGTTTTCATGAATTCTATTCTTCACACATTAAAAAATTAATATGGTCATTTTATGGTATTTATTCTTTATTTATGATTTTTTCCAAATATAATAATTATATAATATTTTATGACACATTTTTACTTTTACTAAAAATGTGAAAAAGGAATTATTTATTTTAACTTGCACATGTGGGAAATATTTTTTCATCTTCATGTGTATTTTTCATTTATGCTACACTGAATGATTTCAAAGATACATTAAAAAAAGTGGAATATTCTTAAAATATTTTTTCTGTATTTTTTTATCATACTGAAATGGTATATAATTAAATATTGATTATAATGATATATTAATGGTGTTTCTATTCCAAAAAAATGATTACCATTGATGCTACTTATTCCCTAATATGAATACATTTTAATGATACCATATTTATTATTTATTTTGATTGTTTTTTTCATTTAAACGATATTTTCATGGAACCCATTTATTTTCCAATTGTTAATCAAGTAGTAAAATAACATTATATATCATTATACTAAAATTTAAAAGTTCCATTTAATTTTTATCATTATATATTACATATTAATCGGTATCTATGATTAATGAGTGGATTCATTATAATCAATGAATTATTTGTTCCCAACTAAACCATCGAAGAGTGGTAACATTATAATCATTTGTTGTGTGGTCCAGTTATAAAAATATTCTACTTTGGCTAATGTGATTGAGTTAGGTAGCTCAAGATTTATCCTATGATATTTTTCTAATTTTCCATTTTGGATATTATATTTTTAATATTTATTTAAATATTGATATGATATTGTTGTTTATAGATACTAAAACAATTTATTTATTCTTTATTTGTGGCTTTAAATTTTCCGTTGGTCAAGATTAACATCATATATATCATCATTATTGATTATTATGAAAATTAGTTTCATTATTTATTTATGAAATTCCATGTGATTATATATCTATTTTTATGGATATTAACTATCTTATATCATTCTCAAGCTCTTAGATATTGTAATCATATCTTTATAATGGACCTCTGAGTAACTAGTTTGGGATTTTCTTATAGTTTAGGATTTATATCTGATTTTGATGAGGAGTATGTTTTGTTGTTATGTTTTATGGGATTTTGGTTTGTTAATTAATAATTAATGGAAACATATGATCTCATTTAATGTATGTTATATTTATTTTTTCATATTGTCTATCTAAATAAATGCTTAGTTTTATACTAATGGTTGGTGATATATCTATATTCTATTATTTTTTAATATTCCAATGGTGTAAATAGATAGTGAATCATATTCATATTATGATTATGTATATTTATGTTGTGGCTGAAATGTATATATGGAGATCTAATGTTGATCCTTTTTTAAAACAATGAGGGTTATACATTTTGTTTGGGTATATCCTAGTATAGTCATTCTGAAATAAATCCATTTTCTCTGAGTACAAACCTCTAATGAATTAATATTTTGAATTTTATTTTAGGGATCCAAATTAATCATTAGGAATTAAAAACAAATTCATCCTCAGTGAGTTTAAATGAGGCCACCACATGAGCACAGACGTAATTCCTCAACTATTTAGGATATACTAGTTCAAAAATATTCCTAGAAGGAGTATATGAACATTCATGCTCATTCACATACTCTAATGGTTAATGCAGAAATCACATACCCCGACCTAGAGTCCTCATGATTTCACCAGATCAGTGCAAAGCATCATAGTTGATTATGGTTTACTATGATATTTCAACAACTAGTATTTATTATCCATCTAATAAAAATGATTTCCACAATATTTTAATGAAATGGTTGAAATTATAGAGGTGATATTTTTTTATTTATATACTATGGAGGATATGATGGTTAATATGGATTTCTTTAGGATTTAAGGACCCCCCAAGAGTTGGTTCAGTGTTATAGAATTGGAAAGAATGAATGATGGTATTACATGTGAGGATACCATGATATGTATATCATGGTGTAATTTACCGAAAATCTGAACTATGATATAGAACGACAGATCATAAGATTATGTACATGACTATGTCAGTTTTTTCATTTTCTTATAATTTTATATTGTTCTAATTATTTCCCATTTTGACATTGAATTAGGTTCATAATGCAAGGTGGTTTCTGATGGAACATCATCCAGATCATAGACATCTTTATTGGGGATTTGGCTAAAAAAATAAATCCATGGGGATTCTGAAGGCCCTAGCATTTTAGATGGAACTATTGGATGATAGTATTTATATATTACTTCTAGTATTTATAGCTATAATGACATTACATCTTGTTACATTAGTTAGTGCCTCTTTTACAATTATTAAGTGTAAGGATTATAAGTTACAATATTTTGAATTTTTTGGGTCGGTTTAAAAATTATATTACTCAAATTTTTAGAATAATCTCTTAGATCATTTAAAATTAGGTAGAGAATAAATTTTACTACATCATTCATGAATTCCCCATGTAAATTTCATAGATGTTTCATGGAGGGTCATCTAAAATACATTTTTTCTATGGTTCCACATAAATACACAATTTATACAAGTTTGGGTGTAGGTATAGGTCCATAAAAGTGGGCCTAGGAAGTATAGAACTTTCCAGATCAAGTGAGTTATGAACCTAAATGGAATGGTAATTCCTTGGAATAAGGTGTGATGTATGAGATGAGTGAGCTTCCCGCTATTAGTGGTGAGGGTCCTTCTATAGTTATATGTACATTTTATTACTATATCGTATTTAATAAATTTTTTATATGATATCTCCCAATTATTATTTTCTAAAATCAAATCACTACTTGAATGGATTTACATGTTATGATATCCTATCATTTTATCTTTCTTGATACTCCCATGGGAATCAATGTAAACTATCCCTAGTCATGTCCTATGTGTCATGTGGTTGTTTTTTTTAATGAGAAAATATATTAGAGATGATCATATTGATGTTTTTTTATTTCTGATGTATTTTTTATAATGTATTGCTTGGCCATTAATTTATCTAATAGTATCCAATTATTTTGACATTTATATTTCAATATTCTATGAGATTATAGGTTGATATTGACCACTGAGTAAGATGTAACAAGAAGAAGTATGGGAACATACATACAGAATATTAGGTTAACCATGTAATACATAAATGGATTTTATCGGATAGCAGAATCAATTATACCCCAACTATCATCACACTAGTGGGGGTATTTAACAATATGGCATCCTAAATGAATTATTGGGTCTTCCTCTAGTTAGATGAACTGAGTTTCCTATTTACCATACAGTAGTGGTGTAACAGATATTGATTACTCTATATCTTATTGCACTATTTAAAATATTAGAGTTATATATGAATTTATTTGATTTATAGGTGAATAACACTGAGCACATCTCATTGGGAATTACAATAACATTTTCCAAGAAAGATTAATGTAGTATGTGGCTGTATGTTTACTATTGGAATATTTATTGAGTAATCAATAAAATTAGATTCCTTTATCTCCAACTATTTAGTCAATTTATTCAATTATTGGGAGCCTTATAGTTTTCCAAATTTGATCTCGATTTGAGATACAATTAGCAATATTGTAGAGTAAATGATATTCTAAAGACAGTATATGGGAGTATATGTTCACTACATGAGTTTCTTTCAAACCATTTTTGTCATAATACATACCCTGTGGATGTTTATAGATCTCAATAATTTGATTTAAATATATACCATGAATTCTTTTTCATTGTATTCATAGTTATATCCTAATATATTAAAGGATAAATCATATGCCTCTTGAGAAACCATGAGATTATATTGTGTATATATTGAATACATTATCATTATGATAAATTATCCATGTGTCTTGTTTTGATTTAGGTTCTTTTGTTCCTTGGTAAATTAATTTATAATGTATGAATATCTATTTATCTGGAGAAAGGATGTGTTATGAATACTAGACAATGGACAAAGAAATTTTTCATGATATAGTGTTTACATTGTATTTTGGGTATGCATAGACATATTATCTAGGATTTCTATCATTTGGTAGTTTTAATGAATATGTTATCCAGAATGGGGTTGAATTTTGAGTGGCCAGATATGTGTAAAACATTTTATTCGATATGAAGTGTATATTGACATATATTGTACTTTTGATTCATCTAAAAAATTTCATAAAATACGTCGAGTATGGTGATTCCTTAGTTATTGTGTTGGGATCTATGATGATGAGTTGATATCACGTTATTAATTTTAGATTATGTCAACTATTACCCCCTGAGTGGAATTACCAGTTGTATTAGCCAAACTACCTGATTGATAAATTATAATTTGAAGTAATATTATATAATTTCATGATTTATGGTATTTATCTATATAGATTGAGTTTTTTTCCATCTATCAAGACTACGAGATATTTGGATACATCATCCAGTAAAAATATCTGAATAAGAAGAAAATACATTAGGAAAATTACCAATAAAAATTCAATAGTGTGATGGATAATACATTGGGGAATGGTAATGTTTTTTTCATATTCACATAGTATAAAAAATTGATATATAAGATTGTTGATGGGTATTCATAGGAGTAAATTTACTTAATAATAGTAATTTCCATGTGAATAGTAAATGATTTTGAGGATAATGGATGTTTGAAATGTTTTCATTTTTTTATTATAAAATATTTAGAAAACCAGTTAATGGTCACCCATGAGTTTCATGAAGACTACTTAGTCATGTTGGATCACTTAGTGGGGGATGATCCACCCCCTTTCATTCTCCGTATATGATGGAAATATGATCAATTCATATTGAAGAATTATTATTTGTGCTTCCTTGAAGTAGGATATGATTTGGGAATCACTTGTTTTTAATGTTTGTTTGATTAGAAGTTCAATAGATGTGTACAACTATATATGAAACTAATTATAATGGTCATGTTTGAACAGAAACATCAGGATTTTTGAATCAATGTTCCTTAAATTAAATTAGTTAATGTTTTAGTATCACCATCATGGTGGATTTCATCATCAAATTCTGGTGCCTGTTTAGATATGTGATGTTGTGATGATGTACTTCATAATGTGACGATGTACTTCAGAAATGTTTTTTTCTAGAACACTTCATGTTTTTTTGCCAAAACAATAAAAGAAATATCTCTATTTAAAGTGAAAACATTAAATTAGTATCCAAATAATAATATCCAATAAACAAAACTACGATAAACAAGATTTCCTCATAATATTTCAATGAATTTTTATTAATTTAATGGGATTTGTTTATATATTTATTATTTATATTGAACTTCCAATGTAGTAAACCCTTAAAATATTGTTGTGTGGATTGATTATACTAGACTCCTTAGAAATAAATTATAAATTAGTGATATATAAATATCCAATAAAAAGAAACTTCCATTGAGAAAATGTATCATATAATATTTGTAATGCTCTAAATGGAAAGTATTTTCCCTTTTAATATTAATCACCAACCCATTGATTAAATAATTATCATCTATTTTGAAAAAAAAGAAAATAAATATAAGTTACATAATTGTTTGCAATTTTTTATTTATTTTTATTTCTATTAAATATTTGAATAGTGTAATTTTATTTAATTATATGAAAATAAATGGGATCATGCTATTGGAATAAAATCATCAAAATATGTTTATCAAATTGTGTTTGATTTAATTTTTACTCTTCAATATTTTATTTTTTAATGAAACTATTTTTCATGAATGATGTTTTACTTGTGTTTTCCTCCCTATTTGATTTGATTAGTTAATTATTTATATATTATGGAAGACATGATATAGTATACAAAATTTCCTGCTTACTATTATACATGATGTATTTAATGACCCAAAAATTTACCAATAGAAATTTCATTCATAAAATATTTTCCTATAGTATAAATAACATAAAATCACATATAAAACACAATAAAAAAATTATTAATTAATGATTAATTAAGGGAAAGGTTTTCCTATAAATTATGGAACCTATACCGATGGAATTGTAACCTGACCCTTTGAATATTAACAAAAACACTAAGAATAGTGATCCATCCAATAAAATAGTAACCTCACGTGTGAAATTATAAATAAAATGTAAGAATCTATTAAATTAAAATATGATATAATTATATCATGGATATGTAATTGAATTTTTTAACAATTATAAATTAAGTTATTTTATTTTTATAATATAAAAATGCACATTTACATTTACATAATTGATGTAATGATTAAAAAAAATATATTGATAAAATATATTCACATCTTGTTTTATAATAATTTTATGAGAACTTATTTAATTTCTTAATGTGCCTTAAATCCGGTTATAAATTTAAAAAAAGTATTTTTTTTAAAAAAAACTTTTAAGATAAAAAATTTATAAATATTTTTTAGATAATATTCACTGAAAAATGGATTTAATTTTTTAAATCATCATGTTGAAATTTATTGTGTTTTCTTTTTCTGGTTATTTCATAAAATGCCTCATCTTTTCAATAAGTAGTAATAGTGCAATTTTCATATAATCTCTGTAACTTAAAACAAATAATTCAATACTTATTATTAAAATAATTATTCCATGAACAACATTTTATGATATTTTATATTTAATTTTGATACATATTACTTAAAATACAATAAAATCAATTTCTAAACGTAAAAAATATTACCGATAATCCAGAAGTCAAAAGTGATTACATGAAATATAATTTTTCTCACATTATACATACCTTCTTAATAATTTTAGGATTTAAAACCATAAAATATTTTTAAAGTATGAAACATAATATATTATATTAAAATATTATTTATCTATAAAAAAAATTATTTATAACAATTCTAACATTTGATATTATATTTTATTCTAAAAATACCCTTTTCAAGTATAAATTACCCCTCTATCATTCCTTGTATACCCAATCATCCCACCATTTATAAATCAACATTTATTTTAAAATACTCCCAATTAATAATAATACATATCCTCAGGATGATCTTTAGTTTTCTAACTCCAATCACCCAGGGAGTTTTTGTGTAGTGTAAGACATTACAAACCAAGGAAAGAGTTAGTATCCATTAACTCTTACCACTTTTATTAATCACCTTATTTTTTATCCAATTTAATTAGAAAACCGTATAATATAAATTTAATTATTAATTATGTTTACATTATATTAATTATATTAACCTACTAGCAATTTCAATTATATTTCATATATAATTTTCATACTCCCTTTTTCCGCTCTTTCGATTTTATCCTATTAAAGGATGGCTACCAACCTATATAGAAAATTCCTAGAAAATTTTATTACCACCTTAATGGATGGACAATATGAATTATATATATTAAATAAATATATAATTAATTGTATTATATGCCTCTATAATTAATTATACTAACATATAATATAAATTTAATAAAATTGAAAAGTCGAGAAAAACTATAAATTTTAAGAAAAAAACGATATCAAAATGCAACAATTTCATCGACGACAAATAATAAATACAATAATATTAATTTTAAGTTGTATTAATGAATCTAATACACTTATAGAATGATATTTATTGAAAATAATTTTTGTATTCATGTGGAATAAAAGAGATATAATTAAGCGTTAAATAAGATAAGGGGGTTCTCTTCCTTAGATTTATTTATTTCGATTTTCCGTCATTCACACTAGTTTCTTTATGGATAATTCTATTATGTACATTAAATAACATTCCATTATTCTTAACTTTTTATTTATATGTATATACCAATTTTCATACATTTATTATAAAAAATGAAAGGATTTTTCAAAATAACTCATATCTCCAATATACATCATGACTCCTCATGAAGTTTAAACTTGATCAATAAATTTGGATAATTCTTATAAAATAGTTCTTTTTCTATTTATCATTTATCAAATTTAATTTTTATTCAATAATGTATTTTTTATTAAATTATTCCAATTCATTTACCTGAGCAAATTAATTTTTTTCATTGATATTCATTCTATGTGGCATGCATGATTATATAAATTTTATGATCAGACTAGTGGACCTATAATTATATAGTACTCGAATGAAATGGGTAATGTGATGTATCACATCAGATAAGGTAATATATGGGTGAACATGATGATATATTTTTTTCACAAGGATGCTGTAATTATTTTGAACATTTATTATGAGGGAATATGATGGTGGATTTGTTCACAACTATGTGTGTTGTTTGAACTCTTTGACATGATGTTTCATTTTTATACATTTCCATATTTCAAGACATTATATAATTATTATTATCATGATAATTGTGTCAATCAAACTAGTATATTATGATAATGATAATTATTATGGTCACCCATGAAATATTGATCCATGCCTTTACTTATCTTATTTTTGGGCTTTTAGCTCACCCATTTAATATATGTACATCCACAAGTGATTAATTATACAAATAAGAATTCAAGGGATATTTTGAAGCCAAAAAATACCAAATAAATAAATTTTATATATTATAATGATAATGTGATGTATGAGCCCGATTTTCCCAAGACATTGAACTGTTTGATCCTATATTTGTTAGAATATTATGTTATCTATCTTTAAAATGATGTAACAATCATGTATTGACATGCACGATTGTCATAGTTAGTATCAGAGCATAGACATTATAAATTGGGGATGGGGATTTTATAAAATTAGAGGAAATAATTTTTATTATTCTATGTATATTGAAGAACAGATGATGCTTTGTTTATGAAAAATCATAAAGATGGAGATCTCAAAAGACATAAATTTAAAGTAAATTGAACAAAGGAATAAATTATTTATTCATGACTAGTTGACTAATGTATTGGACATGTAACATCCCAAGTAAATTGAGAAAAATAAATTTTTTATATTTATAAATACTTTTGAAATAAATAATAATTTTACATTAAAAGGATTGATATCATTAATAGTGTACTTGTACGCTACAATAGGTTTCTTTGAAATATTATGTTCCACACTAATAATATAATATAATTTTTAAATGATAGTTAACTCCTAGCTGTTGTATTAGCAGGAATGAACAAAACTAACTATAATATTATTATACATGTTTTTTAAATGTATTTATATTTATCCAATAAATGTTAGAGGCTTAAAATGTGAATGAATATAATTTTAATCATAATTTATATTAAAATGATGATTTACCGCCTTTTAATGGTGAAACCTATTTGAATATATTTTTGGTTAGTTTAATACATTCTATTTGACCAAATAAAATTTTTCTTTGGAATGGGGACATCAAAATTTACTTTGAGTATATTTTTGTAATTTTTCTGATAATGTTAATTTTTAATGATTAGTGAAAAATATTTTATTTTAATTCAAAGTCACCTTTTAATTTAATTTATTTATATGTTTATATTATCTTTTTAATTGGTTTTAATGTTTAATTATAATATATTTTTACCTTTTAATTTAATGATGGTAAATATAATTAATTTTACATTGAAATTGGACATAAATAAGTGTCAATATTTTGATTTTTATTGTTTCATAAAAACATGCTATTTGTTTTAACAAATGGGAATTAATATTATATTAATTAATTAAACTTATATGTTCATAATTTATAAAATAGACATAAATTTTTAATTCGGAATATCAAATAATGATTAGGCTGAATTTTTTGTATTTTTTAGGAAAAACTACAATTTTTATGAATAGTGAAACAACATAGTAGTAGTTAAAAAAACTGACATTTTCATTTAAATGAAATTTTACCTCTTCTATAAATTGAATATAGAAAATCCGACATAATTGGTTGTTATTAAAATGTAAAATGTGGTTCAATAAGATGAAAACATTTTTTTATGAATTGTAATTTTTGACTTTTATTTACCGCGGTTAAATGTAAATATGGTAATTCAAGGTAAAAAAGCATATTATAATAATTGAAAATTACCTTAAAACATGTCCAAACATAATTTTTTGAGTCGTAAACGACCATGGGAATTTTTGGGGCGATTATGGGACCCCATTGTGCCACATGGGAGTGATAATGACAATTTAGATTAATTAACTTAAAGGAAAAAATGAAAAAACCAAATATCTTATAATAATTTAATTTTTACAAGGGGTTATATAAATTATCTTCTCTACTATAAATATTAATTGTAAATATAAAATGATTTCCTACATCATAATATTCTATTAATATTATTATACATCAAATAATATAAATTATTTATGACCCAATAATGATGTAGTATTTACCTCAATAATAAATCATTTAAATAAATAATATTATAATAGTTAAAATATTATCCAAAACATGTCCAATTATGATTGGATGATTTTATTCCAAATATTAGTCCTCTAATATTCTACTTTAATAATTTTTTGACCTTTAAAAACCGAATATCATTATATAATAAAATAATATTTTCACAATTTCCAAAAGAGCCCCACCTCCCCCTTATAAAAAGAGACCACTTCTAACCAATTCATCACACCACTCAAGCCATTTGGCTCAAACATACTCTACCAAATTATTTTCCTACATCCATATATTCGTCCTAGATTCCTTCCCTTAGGCAGATGGCACTTCAACAAAACTGTTTTGGTTCAAACCAAAGGGAGTTACCCAAATTAAAGGTAACAATTTCTCTTAAATTGTATTCATTTATTTTACTTCTCCTGCCCCTAAATTCTATTTATTCCTTTATTTTTTAACAACAACAGTATCATAATTATACTATGATGTTTGTATGATATAGATTAGTACTAAAATTACACACACCTCCATCTAATGTGTGAAGTACCTAACGTTTCTGTGGATGGAAATCTAATGCCTCACGAAATGATGATTGTTCGATTATCTCATACCACCTATCATGGTAGCCATTATGATGGAAATGTATTTATATATGATGTATATTATTTATATTTTTTTCTTTATTTTTATGTAAATTCCATTTATAGCATTCCTTTATGGATTCCATTATGGGTAAACGAGATAATTGCATTTGAGGAAGTACAGACTACCACCCCCTCAAAGTGATATCACTCGTTCATACCATATTTGGTACATATAAATGATATAATTAAAGATATCATATATGATAAAACACTTTAATTATAATAATACAATGTATACTTATGTTTTAATTCCATTAAATATGAAATATAAATGGAAGTAGTGTTCATGCGTACATACGGCTTACCATCTCCCTGAACGGTGCATTTCATTTATTGCCTCTGAATGTTATGTACTATAATAAATACATGAATATAATGGATATATAAAATATATATGATATCTACATCATTATTATAATTCTAGATATAATGGACTATTGACCACATGTACAACATGTTAATATAATGTGTTGATTTTTGACTCAACTACCAAATACCAACAAAACAAAAATTATTAACATAAATGATTAAATGAAGTTTAACACATAGTAATAATTGATATAAATGGAATTATAAACTTTAAAAAAAATTATGCAATTAAAAATTAACATTACTTTATTATTCATGAGATTAAATAACAATCGTGTCAAGTCGGACATGAGGTAAGGCTATTTCTTATCTCACTTTTAATTCAATGAGATTTCCATTGTCCATGACTTATTTATTACATGGGGTGTATTGTGTAATTCCTTTTGATATATATTATCATGATTATCATTATATTCATGTTATCTATGATTAATTTGGTGGTGATTATCTTTGAGTCAGACTACTCAATGGATTACAACATGGTAAGCGGTTTTCAACTCACTTTTTATCCCCGTGAGATTCATGCTATAGTTGCCACCACATCCATTTGTGTGGTGTATGTAATTTACATGATTGTATTATTTGTTTAAGATACTTTAATTTATGTAAAATTTATTTCCAAGTTATGAGATACCCTTTTTGTCTCATTAAATCATTTTTTGAATTTTAAAGTGACGCCATTAAGCTATCGAATTTTTACAAGGGAACTTCTAATCCCAATTTAGATATCTTTGTCTTCAACTTGTAGTTATTGAATATGTCATCCTATGAATATGTGTAAATGACCATGGATTGTTTTAAACTTAATATCCACTTATATTTGGTGTATTTCTATTTTTCACACATAATTATGAGATTAATTTATCCTTAATTTAAGGATACAATATTTATAATGTATTTCATCTCAATTTACAATTCCATTGAGACTTCATTGTTTGTTATGCACCAATTAACTCTTATATTGTTTATATACATTCCATTGACATATTATCTCATGAATCCCTTTATTCTCATTATATTATAAAGTTCTTATTAAATGTTATTCTGAAAATATTTGTATTCAAGAGTCTCTCATTTTGTTAAAAACTCTTTATCAAAAATATCATTTTAAATTTTTTTAATGATTTATTATTCTAAATGTTTATATTTAATATCCATGTTTTAAAAATGGTTTTGAGTATTTATTTTCATATTAATATTTTAAAATTATAATTCCATTAAAATATTCAATGTGTAATGGGAAACATTGATTCAAAAATAATTTTTTAAATGGTTTATGAAAATGGATTGATTATTTCAATATCGTGAAAATAAATCTTATGATTGGAAATGAAATATTATTAGTTAAATGTTTTTGTTTCCAATATTTTATGTGTTATGATGGTACATGGAAATTTGATGGGTGGAAACATGATAAACCATATGATTGGTGGTGTTGTGAATACCAGGACAGGTGAAAAGTATTACTTATTATAATGTATTCATGGTTTACCTATTATTTTCAAGAACCAATAGTTTTCCTTCTTTGTGTGTCTGTTACTAATCTTTTTATGCTCATACCAAGTATTAGAAAGGTTTTTCACTAAACATAACGTGGAACAGGTACAAGAATGGGATAAAAAAAAGTCATGTTGTCTTAAACATGGTAATAGACATGAATCTTTTTTTCAAGAGTTCATGTTTTTTTTAATAAAATGGAATATTTGTAGAAGTTACTACTTTGTAATCTATAGAGATGTAATATTAATTTAATAATTCTCTAAAACCCTAAACCTGAAAAGATCCTAAATGTGAATTATTCAATTAATTCAATATTTTTTTATAATTTAAGTGTAATGTCCCAGAAATTTCAAGGAATCTTTTTTTTTATTTCTTTGGGATTTTAAGAGTGCGCAATTTTTTATGGCACCTAATTCCGAGGCCTGGTGTGCCCGGAATCAATTTCCGAAGTTTAGCTCGGGTACGTTCAGTGAACGGACGAGTGGTTTTTCCTAACTTTTGAACTGGTTATCGAAATCGAAATCTGAGAGTACAGATGAAACCGCAGTGCTGGTAATTTCTTAGGAAGACTTTTCCTGGAGTTGCATTTTCTCGGGAGGAGATGTTAAAAATGTGTGGAATAAAAATAAAAATGCTTTATATTTTATTTTTCATTACTGATGGTTAAGTGTTTTGGAAAAGGAAGATAAAGGAAGTTGGGGGGGGATACAATATCCCCCACCTCCTTCAATTTTCCCAAACACCGTATTTATTTCCCCTCTAGAAATTATTTCGTAACTCTTCAACATTAATTTACAGGCCAATAAAATGCCTCATTAATTGGACAACACACATTACTTAATTCGTGAATTCAACTTGATTTTTCAAATTAATGTTGGTATGTGAGTGTGTGAATAAAATAGGACAAGGTCTTATTTTATTCTGGGTGGATTCGTTGTGTGGAACAAAGAAGAGAACTCTTATGCTCTAAAGAACATCTTCTTCCTAGTCGAAAAACCCGAAGAACGCCGAGTCTACGACGAAGAGCTCCATCAACACATGGGGAAATTGACATACCGTCTCCTCTCCTCTCTGAAACCGGTGAGAGACTCCTTCTTCGGAGAATGACGATGCACCGTATCCTTCATCAAGTGAACACTGACGACGCTTATGGATGCTTGTTCCGTGACCTCATCTTCTACGACGTCTTTTTCCAGCGACGATCCTTGTTCGACGACTTCTTCGAGGTAGGGGTTTTAAGTCCAAATTTAATGGATTATATTTATGCTCACTTGACAAAGTTGATTTATCTCGGCCACTAGTTATCAAATTAACCGGAGGAGGTCAGACTATATGAACATTGTTGTTCTTCCTCTCCCCTTTGTTGATGTTCCTCGTTACAGTTTGGGACGAAGGCGGCGGGGTGCAAAGGCACCGCTTGGGGATGAGGAATTTTATCGCGACAAAGGAGTGTGCCATCGTCGCGCCACACCGTTGAGGCTGACGGGGGCCGCGGCGGAGTGGCGCGGCGCCGTCGCGCCGTGCCGGTCGGACAAGGCCATGACATAAAGCTACGACGGTGCAAGGAGGGGCGGCCAGAACCACCGGCCGGCAGCACTTCGGAGGTGCGGGACCGCGGGGTTCCGCGGTGGCAGAAACGGCCATCCAGTCGGGCCGACTGTTTCAAAAGAACTAGGGGTCGTAACCCCCGACTGGCCAAGAAGCGATCCCCCCTCATGGGGGCCGTTTCTTCAATCAAGGTGGGAAGCACCCCCCCCCCCCCCCTCCACATCCCGCTCGGCCAAACGGATGAGCTGCCGGCTACGCGGGCCGCATCCGCGTCTGGCTGGACGGGCTGCACCAGGCCACGGCGGGCCGGGCCACGCCGGCTGGGCCATGCAGGCCGGGCCTTACTGCGCCCGGGCAGATCGTACCCGGACCCGGTTCGTGCCGACCTAGGGGGTCTTGGGCCGGGCCGGTCCGGGCCCAAAACCCCCTTAAACCATTAAGGTTCGTTTAAATGCATGTAACATGGGCTACGAACCTCTGGTCGATGCACCGTCAGTAGCGATGAGATCCTTGTTTCGAGAGGGTCATTTAAGTATATTATACTCAAGGTTTCAGAGAACTTTGGGTATGGCCGGGTTTGTTGGAACAAAAAACCAACCGGGCCTTCAGAGGGTAAAAGCTTATTACTTGAGCGTCAGACGTCCGATTGACGTGTCGTCGACTTCGATGGATTCCTCTTAGTGAGACAGTTCATTTGGATTACTCCGCTTGTGTTTTGGACAATGTTGGAGTATGGTCGGGTTGGTATTGACTTAAAATCCTACCGGTCCCCTAGGACAAAAAAAAACCAATAACTCTCAGACTGGGCGTCCGATTGACATGTCTTCTATCGTGTTGAGTTCCTATTGTCGAGACGAAAATTTGGGATACATCAACTCCATACTACGTTTAAGTTGATGTATCAACCCCCTTAGATCAAGGAGCAGACCCTCCCGGAATTGAGCATGCATTGTGCAGGAACCCTATAGCTGGCAGCGACTTCGACGATAATGACAACCATACTGGAATCCTCTGTGGGTTCGACGGTGAAGAATTTCGTACTGGAATCCACCATGGGTTCGATGATGATGACAACTATACTGGAATCCTCCGTGGGTTTGACGGTGAATACTTTCGTTCTGGAATCCTCTGTGGGTTCGACAACGACGACAACCCTACTAGAATCCTCCATGGGTTCGGCGGTGACGACTACTGTACTTGTATCCTACGTGTGACCGAAAGTATTGTCGTCTTTTGTAGTATCCTACATGGGTCTGACAGAGTAGATGGACTAGTATCCTACATGAGTCCTACAGCTTAGCTGGTCTATTATCCTACGAGGGTCCCAGCTAGATGAATCAGTAACTACATCTGATCATCTCTTTTTCTTTACAAATGATGTATAACTACATGAGATGAGTCTAGATTTTAAATCTTTATCATTGATGTGTTTTACATAACTTCTTATGTGGACTAGGTTGTACCATCATGTGTGGACTGGTTTTACATTCCTGTGTGGTGTGGTTGAACATTCCTGTGTAGATTGGGTTGTACTTTCCTATGTTGACTGGGTTGTACATTCCGGTGTGGACTAGGTCGTACATTCCTTTATGGACTGGGTTGTACATTTTTGTATGGACTGGGTTGTACCTTCCTGTGTGGACTGGGTTGTACATGAGCTCGTGTGTTGGAGCTGAACTGGATTTGATGAATTAGGTATATGTATGGGCATATACCTAAGTAGAGTTGGATGATACTTCGTGATAGTATCTTTTCTTTCTGGTTTATCCTATAAGGATTGAGGGATCCCTTTGGGGGTCTCATGGTCCCTACTGAGTATCGTATACTTGCCCCTGCATGGGCTTCACCCGCACTACATTATGTTGGTTGCTGACGATGGACATCAATGATCGTGGTTGAGGCTTGTAGAGCTGGACGGTACCCAGAGGAGGTTCTCGCGTCGAGTCAGTGCCCGAAGGTGGATTTCACGACGAGTCGGTACCCGGAGGAGACGGACAGATGGGGAGTGCTGAGGAGAAGATCTGTACCTACCCTTCAGGTAGGAAGGAAGAGGTTGATCCAGGAGCGGCTTGTCACCTTTCAGTTGTTGTCCTTTGAGTTGTACTTTAATTTCAGTTGTTGTTGTACCTTTCTTTTGGGCTTGTTTTTCTGGCCCCTTGTACTTTCAACACGTTTGATTTACAGTTTACTTAGTGTTTACATCATCTTGTGTACTCTGTGGTGTTTGTTTTCTTACATAAAGGTAATGTATTCCATTATATTGGGTTTTACTCCTTTGATGCTAATCGCCATCCCCGATCCTATGGATGGCGGGCTTGGGGTAGTCATGGCACTGGTTCCGAGGATGGGTCGTGACAAATTTGTATCAAAGGAGTTCAGTTCTACCATAGAACTCAAGACTCTGACCTTTCTTTTATGTGAAGAAATAATGTTAAGGTTATTGAGAGTGGTTATCAGTCCAGGGAGCCCAGTGTTGGTGCGGCAGCCGAAGTTTCCATAGACTAGGACCCTAACTTCTGATTTCTGACTCAGTGCACAAAAAGATTGATTGCATGTGTGTTTCAAAGTTTTCCCTGTGATTACATTGTGTCATCTCACAAGGTATACTATTTTGACAGTGGTGAACCTATCTCTATTCAGGATGGCCCCATGACGGAAGCCAGCTATGGTTACTAGTGTTGTACGATATGGCAGCCCACCGAGCGACGAGTCCTCGGTGTAGGGCCCCATTACAGCGGAGGCATCAGTGGTACCTCTACCCACCGAGAAATCGATTCCACCAGCCCCATCCGCTGAGAGTGAACGTCTCTTTAGTGCACTGAATGAGTTTCAGCATCACAGACCGCCCAGGTTCCATGGGTAGACAAACCCTCAGGTAGCTGAGGATTGGCTGGAGGCTGTTGTTCGAGTTTTCCGGTTAGTGGTGACACCAGATGACCTCATGGTGATCCTTGAATCGAGTCTCCTGCACACAACAATAGGCAGATGGTGGAGCATGATTCTCCAGGTGAATGAAGAGGCATCACTCCTTTGGAATAATTTTGAGAGCCTCTTCCGCTCGGAGTTCTTCCCAGCCACCCTCCAGGCGGTGCGCATTCATGAGTTACTACAGATGAGGTAGAGGCGCATGACTGTGGCCCAGTACTCAGTGAGGTTTACAAATCTCTCATGCTAATCCAAAGATATGGTACGAGACCCATTATTCCGGGCCCGGACCATCGAGAAGGGACTGAGGCATGATATCATGGCTTCGATGATCTCCCTCAACATTACGACTCAAGCAGGGGAGTTGGAGAGAGCCCTTCTTGTAGAGAGTTTTCTCGCCGAGCAGTCAACAGAGGCGGGACACTCCGCAGGACGACCTGTAGCAAAGTCTTCTACAGTTGGTAGTAGAAAGATGACGTCGAGGTCCAAGCGGGCCAGACCATCAGACGAGAAATCTCAGGATGCTGATTCTGTTGTGTGGGGCACAAAAAGGAGAGTTAGCAACACGAGGAGTAGTCAGTGCTACGCATCCGGTGGGAAAGGTCAAATGGCTTGAGACTGCCTAACTCATCCTGCTGATGAGGATTAGGAATTAGAGTGACCTCCCAGGTAGAGGTTCATCCATGGCTTTCCCCAGGGAGTTGGCGGATGAGGTAGAGGAGCTGGCCGAGCAGCTGGTGGTGGGAGAATCTTTGAGGCACCATCACCACCACCACCAGGAAGACCACCCCGACCGCATGGAATGGGTGGACAAGGTAGAGCTTAGTCTTAGGCAGCTAAGGCTTTCGACCAAGGAGCTCCGGGAATAGATGGATAGGAGTGGGGCTAGCTCCAGACATGGGGAATTTTGTTCATGTTGCTTTTGGCCTTGTTGATGTATTGATTTTGGATGTTATGTCACTTTGAACTTAAGCTGCAATATTAAAAGACACGTTTCCCTTGTGACATTTGTTTCCTCTCTTTTTGTTTACTATGAGGTTCCGGTTAAATCTATTGACCTGAACCTCACTTTTGAGATACCTACTGGAGGAGACCCAGTGACCACACAATGAGGCCGAAAGTGTGACTCAACCCATAGAGGCGAGAGTAACGGTTGGATCTCTTGGTAGTAGCGTCGAGGCCTTATGACGTCATCCATGGAATAGATTAGTATCATTCATGTCAGGATTGACTGTATTAGGTGAATAATTTTGTTCATCTAGTGGACAAGACCAGATTTCTCTTATCGGCAAAGAAGAGATTGTAGCAGGTCTTATAAATCCAAAGAAGGTTCAAGACATCTAGGAGCGGATGAAGATAGCTCAGAGCCGACAAATGTCTTATGCTAATAGGAGTTAGAGACCACTAATGTTTGAGGGTGGACACCTTGTTTTCTTACGGGTCTCACCTTGGTGTGGATTACGGAGATTTGTCTAAGGTGGAAAGTTATCTTCGTGCTTCATCGGACCCTTCTAGGTCATCAACAGGGTATGCGAGGTGGTTTACTGCTTGACCCATCCACCTAAGTTTCACCAGGTGCACGACGACATCCACATATCTCAAATGAGGAGATACATGTCTGACCCGACACTTATCATCAACCATGGGGAGCTGGACATTGGCGATGTGGTGACTTTTGCGGAGGTCATGGTGGAGATCGATGATCGACAGGAGAAGGTACAATGTAGACAGTCGATTCCTCTAGTGTGCATCAAGTGGTAGCACATGAACCTCTAGGAGAGCACATGGGAGCGGGAGGCTCAGTTGCATGCTTAGTAACACTTTTGTTTCCCTATGTTTGTGTTATATCTTTACGGGGATGTAAATCCCTGAGGTGGGAGTAATGTAAAGACCAGGAAATTTCAAGAATTTTTTTTCTTAATTTATTTGGGATTTTACGAGTGTGCAGTTTTTGACAGCACCAGATTCTGAGGACCGGTGTGCCCAGAATCTATTTCTGAAGTTTAGCTTGGAAATGTTCAATGAACGAACAAGCAGGTTTTTTTAACTTTTGAACTGGTGCTCGGAATCCAAATCTGAGGGAACTGATGAAACTGTAGTGCTGGTAATTGCTTAGGAAGACATTTCCTGGTGTTGCGTTTTCTCAGGAGGAGATGTTAAAAATGCGAGGAATAAAAATAAAATTGTAATAAAACTTATTTTTATTTATTTACCGATGGTTAAGCATTGTGGAAAAAGAAGACGCGAGGAAGTTGGGGTAGGGCCCACATGATCCCCCACCACCTTCAATTTTTTCCAACAACCCATTTATTTCCCCTCTAGAAATTATTTCGTAACTCTTCCACATTAATTTATAGGCCAATAAAACGCCTCATTAATTGGACAACGCAAGTTAATTAATTCGTGAATTCAATTTGAATTTTAAAATTAATTTTGGAATGTGTGTTTGTGAATAAAATAAGACAAGGTCGTAGTTTATTGTGGGCGGATTCGTTGTGTGGAATAAAGAAGAGAACTCTTGCACTCTAAAGTACATCTTCCTCCTCGTCGAAAAATGCGAAGAACGTCGAGTCTTTGATGAAGAACTCTGTCACCACAAGGGGAGATCGACGTACTGTCTCCTCTTCTCTCTCCAGCCGGTGAGAGACTCCTTCTTCGGAGAACGATGACGTGCCACATCCTTCATCGGGCGAAAAATGATGACACTTATGGATCCTCGTTCCGCGACGCCGCCTTCCATGACATCTTTTTCCCGCGACGATCCTCATTCGATGAATTCTTCGAGGTTGGGGTTTTAAGTCCAATTTTAATGGATTAAATTTGTGATCGCTTGACGATGATGATTTATTTTGGCCACCTGTTATCAAATTAAATGTAGGAGTTCGGACAGCGCGAACACGACCGTTCCCCCTCCCCCCTTTGTTGATGTTCTTCGTTGCGGTTTGGGATGAAGGCAGCGCGGTGCAACGACACCGCGTGGGGATGAGGAATTTTACCGCGGCAAATGAGCATGGTGCCGTCGCGCCATGCCGTTGAGGCCGAAGGGGGCCGCGGCAGGAGTAGGGTCGCGGTGAAGGGGAGTGGAGCCGGCACGCAGCGCTGGTCGGACAAGGCCGCGACTTTAAGCCATGGCGATGCATGGAGGGGTGGCCGGAACCACCGGCTGCCGGCACATCGGGGGGGCGGGATCGCGGGGTCCCGCAGCGGGAGCACCGGCCGGCCAGTCGGGCCGGCCTTTTTGGAAGAACCGGGGGTCGTAACCCTTAGCTGGACAAGAGGCGGGCCCCCCTCATGGGGACTATTTCTTCAAAGGAGGGGGCAACACCCCACTTCGCATACTGCTTGGCCAAATGGCCCAACCACTGGCCACATGGGCCGGGCCCACGTCGGACAGGGCCACACCGGCGGGGCCGGGCCGTGCCGAGTCGGCGGGGCGGGGCCAAGCCTGCCGAGCCAGGCCGCACCCTGATGGGCCGGACCCGGACCGGGTCGGTTCGACCAGGTTCGGGCCGACCCAGGGGGTCTTGGGCCGGGTCGGCCTGGGCCCAAAACCCCCTAAAACTAGACAGGTTCGTTTAAATGCCTATAACCTGGGCTACGGACCTCTGATCGACACACCGTCAGTTGTGATGAAATCCATGGATCGAGATGGTCATTTAGATATATTACACTAAAGGTTTTAATGAAAATTGTGTATGGCCGGGTTTGTTCGAACACGAAACCAACCGGGCCTTCGGAGTGGAAACACTTATAACATCATCTCCGGATGTCTGATTGACGTGCCGTCAACGTTGATGGATTCCTCTTAGTGAGACGGTTCTTTTGGCTTACTTTTCTCAAGGTTTGGATGCCGTTGGAGTATGGTCGGGTTGATTTTGACTTGCAAACCAATCGGGCCCCTGGAACAAAAAAGGCAGTAACTCTCAGACCGGGCATCTGATTGACGCGTCGTCTATCACGTTGAGTTTCTATTGTCGAGAAGGAACTTTGGGAGACATCGACTCCGAACTACGTGTCGGTTGATGTATTTACCCCCTTGGCTCGAGGAGCGTACCCTCTCGGAATCGAGCATGCTGTGTGCGGGAACCCTATAGCTGGCTGCAACTTCGACAACGATGACAACCGTACTGGAATCCTCCATGGGTTCGACGGTGAAAACATTAGTACTAGAATCATCCATGAAATCAATGACAATAACAACCATAATGGAATCCCCCGTGGGTTCAATGGTGAAGACTTTCATAGTGGAATCCTTCGTGGGTTCGACGATGACGACAACCGTACTGGAATCCTCTGTTGGTTCAGCGGTGACGACTACTGTACTTGTATCCTACGTGGGTCCGGCAGTATTGACCTCTGTTGTAGTATCCTACGTGGTTCTGACAGGGTAGCTGGAATAGTATCCCACATGGGTCCCACAGCTTAGCTGGTCTAGTATCCTACGTGGGTCCCAGCTAGATGATTCAGTAACTACATCTGATCATCTTTTTTGCTTTACAAATGATGTATACCTATGTGAGCTAAGTCTTGATTTTAAATCATTATCATTGACCTATTTGAATTACCTTCCTGTGTGGACTTGGTTGTACCTTCCTATGTGGACTGGTTGTACATTCCTATGTGGATTGGTTGTACTTTCTTGTGTAGACTGGGTTGTACTTTCCTGTGTGGATTGGGTTGTACATTCCTGTGTGGACTGGGTTATACATTCTTGTGTGGACTGGATTGTACATTCCTGTGTGGACTGGGTTGTACCTTCCTATGTGAACGGGGTTGTACTTGAACTCGTGTGTTGGAGATGATCTGGATTTGAAGACTTAGGTATATATATGGTCATATACATTAGTATAGTTGGATGATACATCGTGATTGTATATGTTTTTTGTGGTTTATCCTATGAGGATTTAGGGAGACCATCGGGGGTCTCGGGGTCCCCACTGAGTAACTTATACCCACCCCTTCATGGTCTTCGCCCACACTACGTTGTGTTGGTTGCAGATGATGGACATCACTGATTATGGTTGAGGCTTGTAGAGATGGAAAGTACCCGGAAAAGGATCTCACGTCAAGTCAGTTCCCGTAGGTGGATTTCACGACGAGTCGGTAACCGGAGGAGACGGACTGACGGGGAGTGCTGAGGAGAAGATCTGTACCTACCCTTCAGGTAGGTAGCTGGAGGACGATCCATGATCATAATGTTACCTTTAAGCTGTTTTCCTTTGAGTTGTACTTTACATTCAGTTGTAGTTGTTCCTTTATTTTGGGCTTGTATTTATAGCCCCTTGTACTTTCAGCACGTTTGATTTACATTTTACTTAGTGTTTACTTCATATTGCGTACTCTGTGGTTTTTATTTTCTTACATAAAGGCAATTTCTTCCCTTATATCTGGTTTAACGCCTTTGGTGCTAGTCTCCAGCACCTAGCCTATAGAAGGCGGGCATGGGGTAATCATGGAACGGGTCCTGAGGACGGGTCGTGACATTAACATCGTGTCCTTATAGTTCGTATCAAAGGTCAGTTTAGATAACTTTAGAGGTTAGGGTATTCTATAAGTGTTAGTGACATAACCATAATGGTTAATAATTTAGAAAGATTCGTATTTTTTTGATAAAGTAAATGATTTTAAGATAACTTGAAAAATAATATATTAGTATTTACCCTCCTCATAATATATTATATTATGATTTTATTGATATACTTAGACTGACTATTTTGGTCTTTTTAAATGGTTGGATCTAGAAGGCATCAATGTAATAGTGGATGCGAATAAAACTGTGATTATTTTATGAACAAGAAACTGAATGAAATGAGAGATGCATTGGGAACTCTTATGGTTATTATCAACCAACTATCTAGAGTCATGATTGAAAACCTGAACATTGGTGATTTTTATAAGGTAATGTATATGTGAGAAAAAAATACCTATGGAAGTTCATGAAAAAATCATAACGGTATGTATGTTCAAAACCTATGTGTCAAGGACGTGGAAAGAAGAACCTAGGAAAATGTTTTAAAGGTACATGATGAAGCTTTAGATGTGGGAATGAAGGTCATAAAGAAGAACCTTCCATAGAAAAAGGAATCATCCAGTTGAATCTAGGAATGGGAAAGAAGTTATTTTTGAGGGATCAATTGAATGTTTTAAATGTGGTGTGCGTGGTCATTATAAAAACACATGTCCTACGATGACGTTTTGGCAATGGGATCTCAAGTATCTTACAAATATTTTTTTACCAATACATAATTCCATTCCGATTGAGGTTGAATAAACTAACAATGAAACCTATGGATTATTTCTTAACATATGTTTTGACATTATTGAATCTTAGGATATGATTCATGATTTTGTTTGTCAGAAAGAATTATTTCATAATAAGTTGGAAAGGAATGGTTAATGGATCATGATGAACATTAAATGAGTAAGTATTCAACATATAAGGTAATCAAGTGTTATGATTGATTTTAGGATGGTGAAATGCTTAAATGTATTAAGGCTATTTTGATGATGGGATGACATTTGAAGACTTTTTATAGTATGTGTAACATAGATGTTTTATATATGATTATTTTATTCAAGTAATAATTATCTTTTATTTTGTGGATAAAGTTTTATAGAACCATTTGGGCTTATATGATCCTTGTATTTGAGGAAATTATAGGTTAATAAAATTTTGGATGTAGAATGAAAATATTGAAATAATGTTTGTGGTTAAAATATGTTGTTTTTATTTTTGATGAATTTATCCCTTTTTTAGAATGTTATAATTTTTTTTTATAAATGGACGACACACAAAACACGTGAAAACCCGTCATGTCGGACAAAGCTGCGTGAATCAAACCCACAACCAAAGTGCGATTGGGATTTACCTCTACCACTGGACTACATGAAGTCCATGTTTAGTATGACTAATTCTTTTCTGTTAGATGATTTTATTAATCAAGAATAATATGATTTTGGGTTATATATGGAATTGATTAACCTATCATGAAGAATATTTGATTAGGTTAATTAAATTTCAATATGGGACTTTATGAGTATCTGGTGTTATTTGGAGATAAATGTTAAGAATTATATAGGAAGACTATGTTATTAAATCCTTTTGAGATTTCAGTTTTAATATTATTTTGGATTACTTTGAATAATTTTAGGGAGAATTTTTTATCAAATGGTCTTTCTTGAACATTGGGTTTTGTTTGAATATTTTTAGAGATTAAGAGTATTTTTTTAATTGATTATCTTTCTGGGCATTATATGAACTTGCACAAATCATTTTGGTTTTGGTTAATGTCTAAGGAAATTAATGAAAAATATAGATCATATATTGTGGATTATTTGATTCTCTATAAGTTGATTATAGCAATTTTAATGTGACCAAGTCAGTTTGAATACTCATATTTGGGGGAAAAGATGAATTTTTTGTAGAAATTTAGAAAAGTATGATAGTCTATATGGAAAGTAAGTATGTTTCCATATGATCTTATTCTATTTAGTAAATAAAATATTCATAATTAATAAAAGGAACAAGAAACAAAAAAACATTGTTGGTTTGCCTTTCCCACAAGGTAATCAATTACAATTTAACACGTCACATGTTTGTGATTTTTTGGTGGTTAAATTTCTCCTAATCATGTTTTCTATAACTCTCCATCAGAACATGATGGTTTGTTTTATCTATCATATCCATGTTTTCATGTAATCATAGTATTTGTTTTCTCATGTGACTTTTATACTTCTCTTTCTTTATTTTAAATTGATATTTTCACTGACTCTTTTACGATGTGGGACTTTTAATGAAATTCCCAAGCCGAGTTTTAAAATTACAAGGACGCAATTTCCAATAGTCGGAAGGATGTAACATCCTAGGAAAATAGATAACATGAAATTTTTCATATTTATTAATATTTGTGAATTATATAATAATTTTACTTTAAAGGGGTTTCTATGTTCGATAATGTACCTGATAGGAAACAACGAGTTTCTTTGAAATCTTACGCTGCACACTAATAATATAATAATATCAGTTGAAAAGGTAGTTAACTCCTAGCTGTTGTATTAGATGGAATGAAAACAAATAACTAATATATTATTATACATGTTTGTTAAATGTATTGAATGTTTTCAAATAAATTTTAGAGGCTTAAAATATGAATGAATCTAATTTTAAGCCTAATTTATATTAAAAGGCTGATTTATTGCCTTTTAATGGTGAAACCTCTTTGAATATAGTTTGGGTCACTTTAATACGATATATTTGACCAAATAAAATCATTTTTTAGAATTGAGACATCAAAATTTACTTTGTGTAAATTTTTTTGAATTTTTCCGATAATGTTTATTTTTTAATGATTAGTGAATAATCTTGTATTCTAATTTAAAACTGCCTTTTAATATAATTATTTATATGGTTATATTATCATTTTAATTGGTTTTAATGTTTAAATATAATATATTTTTACTATTTAATCCAATGTTGTTCAATGGAATTAATTTCACTTTGAAATTGGACATAAACAAGTGTCAATCTTTTGATAGTTATTGATTGATAAAAACACGCTATTTGTTTTTACAATGGGAATTAATTTTAAATTAATTAATTACACTTCTATGTTTTGAATTTATAAAAATAGATAACATTTATTTATTTGGAATATAAAATAAATCTTATGCTAAAATTTTTGTATTTCTCTGAAAAACTACAATTTTTGATGAATAGTGAAACCACTTAGTAGTAGAAAAACAAAACTGAAATTTTCATTTAAATGATATTTTACCACATCTGTGAATTTAATTTCGAAAATATGACATACATGGTTGTAATCAAGAAGTAAAATTTGGTTCAATAAGATTAAAATAATTTTTGGTGAATTGTAACTTTTGACTTTTATTTACCGATGTTAAGGGTAAATTGGTTAATTAAAAGTAAAAAAATAATATAATAATAATTCAACATTACCATAAAACTTTTCCAAACAATATTGGTTGAGTCATAAACGACCATGGGAATCTTTGGGTAGATTTTGGGATCCCATTGAGCAACATGGGATTGATAATGTCAATTTAGATTAATTAAATTAAATTAAAGACAAAAAAGAAAAAAAGAAAATATATTTTAGTAAATTTATTTTTAAAAGTGGTTATATAAATTATCTTTTCTACATTAAATATTCACGGGAAAGATAAAACAATTCCCTAAATCATGGTATTTTTTTTACAATTTTTAGACATCATATAAATTAAATTATTTATGACCCAATAATGATGTAGAATTTACCTCATTAATAAATCAATTAAATAAATAAAATTATAATGGTTAAAATATTATCCAAAACATGTCCAATTATGATTGGATGGTTTAATTTTGAATATGAGTCATCTTATCTTCTACTTTATAGAATTTTTTATTTTTAGAAACCGAATATCATTATATAATAAAATATTTTTTTCACAGATTCCAAAAGAGCCCTCCTCCCCCTTATAAAAAGAGTCTGATTCAAACCAATTCGTCACACCTATCAAGACTTTTGTCTTGTCAAAAAAATACCCAATTAATCTCTGTGCATCCATCTCCTCCTCCTAGTAGCCTTACCTTTGGCATAAGTAGCTTCAACAAAGCCTTTTTTTCAAACCAAAGGGAGTTACCCAAATTAAAGGCAACAGTTTCTCTTAAATTGTATTCTTTTATTTTACTACTCCATCCTTTAAACTCTTTTTATTCATTTATATTGTAACAAAACCAGTATCCAAAATATACTAGGATGTTGGTATGATAGGTATTAGAACTAAACATACACACACCTCCATCTAATGGGTGAAGAACATAATGTTTCTGTGGATGGAAAACTAACGCCTCACGAAACATTGATAGTTAGATTATCCTCTACAGTCTCTCATGGTGGCCATTATGATGGAATAGGATTTAAATATGATATATATTATTTTTATTTTATCCTTATTCTTCTGTAATTTCCATTTATAGCATTCCTTTATGGTTTCCATTTTGGGTAAACGTGATTATTTCATTTGTGGAAGAGCAGACTACTGCTCCCTCAAAGTTATATGACTCATTCATACCATATGTGGTTCGTATAAAGGATATATTTAATGATATAATATATGATAAAATATTGTAATTATAGTACTATTATGTATCATTATGTTTTAATTCAATTAAATATGAAATTGAAATGGATGTAGCGTTCAAGCGTACGTACGGTTTACCGTCTCCATGAACGGTGCATTTGATTTTTTACCTCTAAATGTTATGTACTATTATAAATACATGTATATATTGTATATATAATATATATATGATATCTACCACATTATTTTAATTCTGGATATAATGGACTATTTACCACATGGACAACATGTAAATACAAGGTGTTCATTTTTGACTCAAGTACCAAATATCGGCAAAAAGACCATTATTAACTTAAATGATTACATAATGTTTATAATATGCTAATAATTGATATAAAGGAACTATAATCTTGAAAAAGGTTAATAAGAAAGTATAAATTAACTTTTGTTTATTATTCAGGAGATTAAATAACGATCGAGTCAAGTCGGTCACAATATAAGGAGATTTCTTATCTAATTTTTAATTTCATGATATTTCAATTGTCCAACACTTATTTATTTCATGTGGTGTATTGTGTAATGAATTTTTATATATAATATAATTATTATCATTATATTCATGGTATTCTGTGATTCATTTGGTGGTTATTAACATTGGGTCATACGACTCGATTGATTACAACGTGGTAAGGGGTTTTCATCTCACTTTTTATCCACTTGAAATTCATGCTAAATTTTCCAATCCTTTTTGTGTGGTGTATGTAATGACCATGATTGTGTTATTTGTGTAAGATAGTTAAATTTATGGTTATTTAAATATTCATTGTATGATCCTTCTTTCATGTGGCATATTTTTTGTATGTCACCAAATCGGAAAGGGAACCTTTCACCCTCCTATTTTTAAAAGACTTCTTTTTCTAATGTATTTTAATTTACATTTTATTAAGTTGGGATATGTTATTCTATATCATTATTGAAGTAAAATTTATTTTTAAGTGATGATATATACTTTTTTTCTCATCAACTCATTTTTTTAATATTAAAGAGACGTTGTTAGGATATCGAATATTTACAAGGTAACTTCGTAACCCAATTTCAATTTCTTTGGGTTCAACATGTAGATATTGAATATGTCATCCTATGAATTTGTGTGAATGAAATTTTATTGTTTTACACTTAATATACACTTATATTGGGTGTATTTATTTTTTTCACACATAATTATGAGATTGATTTATCCTTCATTTAAGGATACCATCTTTATATTGGACTTCATCTCAAATTACATTTATATTGAGAAATCATTGTTGTTATGCACCAATTCACTCTTATATGGTGTATCTACTATAAATTAAAATATTATATCATGAATCACATTATTCTCATGATATTAAATTTTTTTGATTAAATGTTATTCCTCAATAATTTTTATTCAAGAGTCTCTCATTTTTCTTAAAAATCTTTAACAAAAATTTCATTTTTAAATGCTTTAATGATTTATTATTGAAAATCATTATCTTTAATGTCCATATTATAAAAATGGTTTGGAGTATTTATTTAGACATTAATTTTTTAAAATTATAATTCCATTAAAAGAATCAACGTGGTATGGGACACTTTGATTAAATATTCTTTTTTTAAATGGTTTTTGAAATTGGATTGATTATTTTAATATCTTGAATATACTTCTTTTGATTTCTAATGAAATGTTATTAGTGAAATGTTTATATTTAAAATATTTTATTTTTTATGATATTACTAGGACAGTTGATGGGTGGTTACGTGATAAACCATTTGATGGGTTGTGTTGTGAAAACCAGGATGGGTTGTTATGTTATATCCTCTAATGAATTGGTTATGGAAGTCGACTATATGGATATTCCATTTAGTCATTTATGTGGAATTCGACTGTATGGTTATTCCATTTATGTACGTTAATGTCCCATGTTACCTTTATATGTTATGTGTTCTTTATATGGGTTTTATGGTAATACATTGGTTACAAAAGGGTATGTAATGATCTTTTATTCAGTGACGAGTGTTTACAACTTCATAAAGGTGAAAAGTATTACTTATGATAACGTATTCATGGTTTACCTATTGTTTTGAAAAACTAACCGTTTTCCTTCTATGTGTATCCCTTATTGAGCTTTTTTATGTTCATACCATGTTTTTGAAATGTTATCATTGGACATAACATGAAATAGGGTCAAGGATGGGATCAAGGAAAATTCTAGTTTTCTTAAACAGTGAAATAGATATGACACTTTTTTTCAAGAGTTCATGTTTTGTAAAAAAATGAAAACATTGTAGAAGTGTCTACTTTGTAATCTTTTGAGATGTAATAGTAATGTCTTAATACTCAAAAACTCCAAACTTGAAAACATCCTCAATGTGAATTATTCATTTAATTCAATATTATGTAAGGTTTTAAGGCTGGGTCCTTATAGGAAACCCATTTTTTATATTAGAAAATGGTAGGAAAATGGGAATCTAGGACAACCCATGTGAGGGACAATGCAGTGATTTCCCATATGATATGCCCAATGCATTGGGAGGTGGAGTTGAAAATTTCAGGGTAATGAATACCTATTTATCTCAGGATATGAAAAATAAACTGAATAATGTGGAACATCTACCTTTACCTATGTAGGAGAAACTGCGTAAGAAATATTTAATACCAAAATGACAATTTACCTTTACTGGATCATCTAAACCACTCATCGAAGAATAGTGGGACAACTCAATAGAATAGATCTTTTTTCCCATCATAATTATATAATGTAGAATATTACACTAGTCATTTATCATTTATATAGAGAGGGAGATCAATGGTGTTAATTGATTATGAACACCAAGAGAATGGAAAATATATAAGAGATGGGGTGGGAATACATAAAGAATATTTTTATAATATGTTTTTCTGTCAAATTCTTAATATGAAGACAGAGAGAAAATTTATACAGATTAATCAAAAAAAGTTGAATCATTAATGTCTTAGAAAGAAGAATTACCAAGCCCAACAATGTTTGTCATTGTTTTTGTTATTAATAATGATATAAAAATTTATATATTTTTTTGGTTGTTAAAATCACACCATAAAAAGAAACGTTTTATTCTATATGTTCAGAGGTATGAAGAATGTTATGGATGTTCACTCAAATTAGAGTTAGTCGATGTATAATGGTTGCATGGATTTAAATATATAAAAGTAAGTGAAATTGTTAAATCTAATGGATATAAAGAAAAATATTTAATGGTAACTCAACCTATCACATGTCAAAATTTTTGGATGAATCATTATGGTCACTACATTAAAGGTTTAAGGAAATGCTTCAATTTTGGGGGAGAAGGACACCAATCTCTTGAATATTAGAGAAAAAATTAAAACAAAAAATGAAATTGAGGAATGGATAGAATCATTCATTGTTCAATTCATATGTTGTAGGGATTAAGGTCACTATACAAGGTTGTGCACCAAACATAGTCTCCTTTAGTGTAATCAGTAATAGCAGCCACCAAATCTAAAAGAGCTATGTAAAGAAAATGTAATTAATAATACTAAGGTGGATCCCCAAAATGATATGTTGATATGATCAATGGTTATTAATTTATGAATAGAAAACACACTATTTGATTTTGGCTCTAATAATTCTTTCATATCATTCATGTTTTGTAGAAATATTCCAATACCACCTTCAAATTGAGAGGTTGAGTTATCCGTGAGACCAAAAAATGGTGAAAATATTACATAAAAAGTTTATATCTCATTAATGTATAATGTTTCTATACTAAATCATCCAAAAAATATAGTCTTACTTCCTTTGGTAGAGTTTGAAGCTATATTGGGAAAGTATTGGCTATCTATCTAGGAAGATGCACTAAATTTTGGTAAAGGGAGATCACTCTTTACATCCCATGACAACCTTCAATTCCATAAAAGTATAATGATGAGGGTGAATATCCATCAAATCGATCATCTCAATTTGGATATTATTGCCTTCTGAGTAATTATATCTCTCACAAATGATTGTGACAAGAGATAGATTCATTCTCAATGACATTCCCATTAAGAGGAACATCACTAATTTGGACACTAAATAATTTTTTATTCATAATATTAATCGAGAGGTTGAATTCCCATTTGAGGTTAATAATTTCCCTCTACATATATAAAAGAAATCAATATTGAATAGCCCACAATGAGTTGGGAAAACAGAAGAAGAAATTATAAGGGAATCTGGACTAAGTTTTTATAAGCTTGAGTGATTCCCCATAGTGTGTGCCATTCATTTTCATCAAGAGAATTGATTGATTGATTCTCCTACCCATTGATTTTTATGAGCTCAAAAAATAAGGATAATGAACATGTATCCCCTTCCATGGTTAGATAATCTATTCAATCAAATATGTTGGTCCATGATTTTTGTTAGGGGGGAACATCAGTCAGGATATGAAAAATTAAATGTGATTAGGGAAGATATTCCCAAGAGAACCTTTTGAACGAGGTATGGACACAATGAGTTCATTGTGTTTACTTTTATAATATCTAATTTTAATGATATATTCATCGAAATAATGTATATAGTCTTTAAAGATTACTTCATTATAATTTGTAAGAGTTTTTTTAGATATTTTGATATACTCCTGTAACACAGAGGAGTATGACCAGCATTTCAATACTGTGCTAAATAGCTTCCAGGGGGACAATATATGTGAAAAGTATAGTAAATTTGAGATTTCAACAGAGAAATTATCATTCTTGGGGAATAATATCTCTAGTAAAGGCATATATATATATATACTCTTCTAATAAGAAGGAAATTAAAAATTGGCACAATCCAATATATCTAACTGAGATTTATAGTTTCCAAGGTCTAGTTAGGTATTAACGAAAATTTAGCAATAATTTCTCATTATTTTAAAACCCACTATCTATGCTAAAATATATGGGAGTAATGTTTTTTTGGACTAGTGAATGTAAAAATATTATCATAGATTTAAAAAAGGGCTTATCACAATGTGAGTAGTCACACATCTGAAAATTGGGGAACACTTTTTGGTATACAATAATGTAGGAAATAAGGTTTTAGGATGTGTGCTGTAGAAAAATTGTAATTTGAGAGCCTACAACATAAAGAAGATTAAAATTTATGAGAAGTATTATACAAATCATGATATAGATTTTGTGAGTATGATCCTTTTGTAAACATTTGGTGATATTATCTATATGGGGAGATGTGTGAGATATATACCGAACATAAGAGCCACACATATATATAAACACAAAATGAGATTAACATTCATCAATAAATATGGTTATATATTATCAATGATTAATACTTCTAAATCTACAACAATCTTGGTAAGCCATATAATATGATGGATGATATATATTGAAATGATCTTGAAAATTTATAAATTATAAGAATAGATAATGATCTTATAATCTTATATTTTTAAGTTATTAACATTGAAATATTTATGTATAGAGCTTGTCCAATCCATTATCAATTGATTTCTCAACCATACCTCATGGAGAATATAATATATTCTCATATAAATGATGTGGAAACTGAGATGAAGAATGAATCTATCTGAAAACAGAATTTCTCATGCATAAAAGATGATGAATAAGTAGTCATAAGATTTGGGTTACAACTATATATACCACAAATTATATTGATAGGGAATGAAGTTCTGAATGATGCACATAACATAAACTTCTCTATTAACCCCAGGATCACAAAGATGTATTCATATCTATGAGGGAACTATTGTTAGAAAAATATAAAGGGAGATATCACATAATATACATCAATGATAATGGTGTGTTAGTATGTGATTTGTGAAAGAGAAATGTCTATGTGGTGTTGCAACCATTACCGATAACAAAATGGAAATTGGAAAACATCGCCATGGAATTCTTTATTAGAGTTCTAAAGATATCCTAAGGAATCAATTCAATATGGTTTTTTATGGATAATCTTACAACGATATAACACTTATTGAAAATGGAATAGAACTTGTCACAGAAAAAACATTAAGGTATATACACAGAGAAGGTTTATGGTTTTATGGATTACCAATATTTATTATATCCTATTGGTATTTTAGATTCTCCTACATTTTTAGGAAATGTATACAAAATTCCTTAAAAACTAATCTAAAATATGTATGGATTATCATCCTGAAACTAATTTCTAATCATATTAGATTATTCAGACCATGGAAGGTATGTTGAGAGCATGTTTTATGGACATAAAATAAGTGTGGTAAAAATATCTACCTTTTTTGTGAGTTTTTTTTTACAAAATTAGTTTTATCTCAAGCATTTTAACAGATCTATTTGAATCCCTTTATTGGAAATGATGTAGAAAAAGTGTTTATATTTTATATCATTAATGTATTTTCAATAATGAATATCATTCATGATTTAACAAAAAAATTTGTATTAAATAATAAAATATTACAATAAATAAAAAACATGATTATAAATGTAATATACATAACTGCCAGAATTATAATTGATTATGCATAAAAATTTTATGTCGTTGAGCATTAATATAATAGTTCATTGAATATTATTTAATTAATGGAATAAAAATTATTACAACATGAATCATTCTCTCTTGTCACTTTTTATTTATTATTATTCCCTAAAAATGAATTTTAATTTCTTTATGCAATGTAAATTCATTTCCATAATAAATATGATGTTTCATAAAAATGCACGCAGCCTCATTTTCGCGATATACATTCAATATAAACATGGAATAATAAAATTACATTGTCGAAAAATAATTTCTTTCTATATGTAGTATCATGTACTAAAAAATGTTTATATTGAATTTTCCTATAGTTTTAATTATTTAATACACATGGAGTCTCATTTTCAATAATGATGAACAATCATGCTATAATAATAAAATTTGTATTCAATAATAAAATAGTACAATAAATCAAACAGAATATTATTAAAAATTAAATATACATAACAGTTACAATTATAATTGATTATGCATAAACATTTTATGTCATTAAACAAAAATATAATAATTAATTGAATATTGTTTAACTAGTGGACTAAAATTTTTTACAACATGAAACATTTTCTTTTGTGAATTTTTATTTATTTTTATACCCTAAAAAAGAATTTTATTTTCCATATGAATGAAATTTCCTTTCCATAATAAATATGACATTTCAATAAATGCATGTAACATCATTTTCTAGAAATACGTTCAATATAATATAAAATGATTTCATTAATTTCTTGAAAAACAAATTTCATTCTATATGATGTATACTGTATTGAAATAGATATTTATATTGAATTTTCTTATAGTTTCAATTGTTTAATTTACATGGAGTCACATTTTCTATATATACATGACATTTTTACGTGGATTTTTATTTTATTGTCATTATGTATGAAATTGCAATAACATAATAGACTTCATGGTTTTATATTATCATTAACAACATCATGTACATGTGATTCATATTTTAGTTTATAATATGATATATTTTGTTTCCTGGTTCACATCATAATGACATTTTTTATGATTAATCAGTATCTAAAATAACTATTTTTATGGTTATTTACATATGATTTTATATTTAAATTTATATTAGAGTTTATATGGTAAAGAATTACAATTTACATTATTGAATAAATGACCATATAAAAACACATTTTACCATAGTTTATATTTATGTTTATGTTTTATTATCTTGTATTGATATTGAAATTACATTATTGTTTACATAGTATTATATATTTAATTTTATATTAATATTCCAGTGTGTTTTTTGGGAATACATTTTCCTTATTTAGACATTATCATATTATTAAAGTGTTATTAATATACAGTATTTAAAAAAATGAAGTTTCATAACATACATACTAATTTTGTGGATACATTTAGTTTCTAATACTAAAAATGTTAGAAATATCATCAATTATGTTAACAGTCAACAGACAATATAAATTTAAATTTTGTAATCATATACTTGTTTTGATGGTATGCTATTGGTTATTCTCCCACTAACTTGTGTTTAATTCCTCATAATTTGTTTATATTCTACTTTAATCAATTTATAAACATAATAATGAACCACATAAAATATATTTTGTCTTATTTAAAAATTTTTAGTGGAAAACAAAAATATATAATAGGAATAATGTAATGCATATAAACCAAAAGTTCATACAAAGTTATTTATTTAAATAAATTGGCATGATTACCAGGAATCAAGTGTCCTAGCACTGATCAGTTTATTAGTCATGGAAGCAATATACATACAGAAGTTCAACATTACAACATTAAAAGAAATAAAATAATATTTTATTACATTAGAAATGTCCAAGCCTCTTATATTAGGCATGAAAGTATGTACTAGCAAACTTTTTTATATCGTGGAAAAATGGAACTTATGAAAGGGGTTAGCTCAAATGCATAGTAAGAGTGAGAAATACAACAACAGATAACATAAACATTAAGCATGGTGAATTATTGAAAATATATGGTTTTACAAATAATAATCATGAACACATTATGGAAGTAATGTGAGATGAGTAAATAATACCATAATAATACATAATCGCGGTTATAATACTAGTAAAATAACCACATTAACATCCAATATTATTTTCATAATGAGGGAATGTATAATGTGGTACAATCTAAAACATTTGGTCAAGGCCTCGTCCATGATGTCTAAAAATTGTTAAGGCCTCGACCAAAACCATATATTAAATTATGAAAGTCCTCAGACAGTTCCACGTATAATTGTCTCATGAGACCAACTAATGTGCCAAAGTGAAATAGGGGGATCCACCAATCACTTACTAAGTACGATACATTCCTCATATGAAAATTTTAAGACATAACATAAACATTCGTATTAAAACTTTCATACAAAATGTCAATACGTTAACCATAAAACGTGAATAGCATAAAAAAACATCCACAGTAAAACATATTCCCAATCAATAAATGAAATATGGAATATTTTTATCATAATAAATCAACTTCAATCCACAATAATATCCAAAGAGTATATTTACATAGTTGAAAATGTTTAGTAAAACACATTGAGTGAAATATTCATTTCTCATGAAAACATTTAAAATTCACACAATTTAGAAAAGAAGACAATTAATTACATTTTTGAATCAAAGTCTACCAATACAATTTGAAACTTTATAATGGAATTAACATTTTAAAACATTCATTTCATTAAATACAAATCCATAAAATCAATTTTTAAATCATGGACATTAATGAGAATGATTTAGAAGAATAAATATTTGATGCATTTAAAATGATGATCTAGTTAAAGAGTATCTTCCATAAACCCTAAAAAGTTTCATATTGATTTTTTTATAAATATGTTAATGGATAATAAATATGTCCCCGTAAATACATACAAATAATCTATCTCGAATAATATTTAGAGTGGGGAATTAACCCTTACCTTGCACATTCCTTAGGTCGGGGCTACGTTTATCCTCTTCTATAATGATCATAGTATGTTATTAAATTATACCAAAAACATATTAATATTTAATATATAAAACATTATTCATTTATGATATTATACTACACATTTAATAATGATTTCTTTGTTAAATTTACATTTCGGGTAATAATCGCTTTCTTTATCATACATGTTTTAACATGTTATTAATGATTGTATCCTTAAGATCATGATTTAAATACATTCAAAATATAAAAAATGATTTATTCATAATAAATTTATAGAATATAAATATGTATAATAGACAGAAATATGAAATAGAAAACACTGTTTATGGAGATGGTAGGTCGTCCGTACGCATAAACGATATTTCCGGATACATTTCACATTGAATGGAAGTAAAAGAATTATATATATTACACACATAGGAAAAGAGAGAGATATATATATATATATCCAATAGAATTTTTATGTCATATATTACATACTTATTAGAAAATATAAATATTATTATAATCATCGTTGAATGGTGAACCAGGAAATGATTCTCATCGTGTCGTGGAGACGGAAAGACGTACGTATGCACAAATGACAATATCATTCAATTGAAGGTTTAATCCTATATAAATGAATGTTATATCATATATACCAAAACATTAAAATGTTATATTTATTATTTATATCAATTTTACATCATTATTATACCCATGCATAAAATAATGTATTGAATAACAACTGCACCACTATGTGGAGATTATAAGCCGTAGAGACACACGTTTGGTGACATTGTTATTCATAGGATGGATAGAATAATGAAAATTGTTGGTAACAATTTTATAATAACATCATGGTATGAAGATTATACTAGAGCTACTATTTGATATTGTAAACTACAAAAAAAGAGTATGTGAAAGTTGAAAAAAACATGAATGATGTGCTGAAATATTTACCTCTACTTCGGGTTCTTTCTTTTTATTTCATAATAATGGCTCATTAAGATGACTATCTGATCAAATTAAGGAATCCAGATTGAATTAAGGATAGCTGGGACGCTATTTGGGAAGGGTTTGGCCCATCCAAAATGATTTGGTGGTGTGATTATGGTCGAAGGGGAAATACCCTTTTATAAGAGGGGTGAGGGTCATTTTTGGAACAGTTTCAATTATTTTTTTTATTCAAGAATATTAAGTTTATAAGGGCTCCAAATGAATATATTTCGAGAATTAGGTGTTTATGGGTCGAAATCCTCTCAATCAGTTGGTTGTATACAAGTTTATGTTACCATATTAACCTTATCCTTTATAGTTAACTCTTTAGTTAAATAGTTTAACATTTACCATGTCTCCTTGTATTTTAACATTATATAGTTAATAAACATACAATAAAAATAAAAGAGAACCCCATGAGGTTAATTTTTGATATATCTATCTTTATATTTGTTCATTATCCAAGCCTTATATTTTTAGGAATATTATATCATTTAATAATACATTATATGTTTTAAAAACTCATTTATGTCAATTTGGAAACTATTTAATATTTTATTTTTCTGAAAGCAATAAAAAAATCATCTCTTCGAATAAAATATATTTAATCAACTATAAATTGTCATTTAATCCTATAAATTTAGTGTAATTCATTAAAAGTTTTGAATTTCATTTATTTTAATAATTATTATTTCAATTATTGTAATCTTTCATTAATTAGGTATCTACTGCATCATCATTATATTATAAATAAATTAAATTATTTAATAAAAAAAATTATAAATAAAATACCATGACGTATGAATTTTTTTTCAATATTTCAAATTAATATTTAGAGTCGAATTTATCTTAGGTATAACCCTATATTAAAAATGTTTTATTTTTTAAACATTGAATTTTACACTTTTATAATTTATTTATATAAAATAAAAATAAATATCCTAATCAAATCCATTTGGGTCAAAATGATCTTATTTTTTTCATAAGGATGTTTATGGTCAAAATACACTTATCCAATATAATTAGTTCATGTGTTAGGGTAACAATAATATAATTTTTACCATTAATTACCATATTTACTTTTTAACATGGTAAATAAAATTCAAAAGTTATTATTCATAAAAAATTATTTTCATCTTATTGAAAGAAATTCTACGTACATATTTCATCCGTGTCTCCCGGATTTATGAAATTAAATTCACAGATGTGGTAAAATAATATTTTATACCAATTTTCAAATACTCCTAGAGGGTGTGTAAAAGTTGGTAAAAAGTTTAATAAAATTTTATATATCTAAACTTATTATAAAAATAATCTAACGAATTATATGGAAGGTATATAGGTATTAAGTATCTATTTTGATCTAAAATATATTTAAATAAATTAAATAATTATTTAAATAAATATTCGGTTTTGAATGATAACATAATGTTTTTCACAATTCAACAAAAATTGAATATTTTCAGAAAAAATACAAAAAATTAAACATAAGAAAATATTGATATTCTAAATCAATAAATGAAGTACATTTTGAAAAATATAATTATAAATTTTCAAAAAGTGGGTATTACTATTCATAACGAATAGTTTGATTGGTTATGGTTTTTTAGAACTCGATGTTGTGTATAGCGCAAGCTTATCATTCAAAGGGTAACATACTATGGATGCTTGGGGTGTTACATAAATGGTATTTATTTTATGGGGGAAGAATGACCAATGTACAGTAAAACAAAATGGTTTATGTTCCTTAACCATGTTTGTTAAAATGTGAGTTAGCTAGATAATTTAAATGTTATGAAGCTATAAATGAAAATATTATTTTTAAAATATGAAGAATAATTGTGTAAATTATGGTTAACTATTACATTCACAAAATACAGGATATTGAGAACTATTTTTTCCAATGTTTATGATATATATGCTTTAAACGGTTTTATATAATGAATGGAAAAATATTTCAGAGGAATGTGATAGTGATTTTAAGGGGGTATCATATCAAAAGTATGTTCAACATGAAAGTGAGATGATGTTGCATAACCACATTTGTTAAATACAATAGATGTTGATTTTAATGTTCAAAATTCTATATTACAAATACATTATATTTTCTAATATCATAATATGTAATATATTCACATTGATGAATATCATAATTATGTAGTACACCCTGTAAAATCATTATAAATATGTCACACATGAATTTAAATTTTCATTCCACTATCATGTAAGAGACATTTCAAATTTTATTAACAAATAATTACTATATGTCTGCTTCTCATATAATTGGTTTAATATTTTTTAATATTATGCATTAAATATATGTGAAATTATAGTTTCAATGACAACTATTATAATTATTTCAGTTATATATTCATCATAAAATTACATCAATATTATTACAGACCATTTCATTATCCTAGTCTAATATATTTCTTATTCTTAACTTCTAACACTTTTCTTCTTTTTTGTTGTTTACAATTTCTAAATTTTGGTTTTATAATCCCCAATTATCTTATTATTTATGACCTCATATTTTACAATTAATTTTATTGTTTCTATCATATATTTCCTTTTCTAAAAATTCATTAATATTAAATATAATTTATATATAAATTTCATAATATAATTTAGTGAAATGGATACACTATTAAAAACCTAAATTTACACATATCTTACTTTATAATATTTCTACTTTCTATGACTACATATAATTAGATATACATAAAATTTATATCAATGTCTATGATTCCCAAAAAATTCAATATATCTACTCTTTTTTCAGACTACTTATATAGAATAATATCACCATTAAATATCATCAAAAGTGTTCTTTTCATTTGATGATGGATTCAAAACATCCAACCAACATTCCCATAACCTATATGTTATCTCATGCACTTCTACAATAAAATATTTCATTTATTTAATCTGCATCATTTATAAACTTGAAAGTATATCTGGAAGCATGTATTTTCATCTATTGATTGCAAAAGTGGATTTTCGATATGAATGTTAAGTAGTCATTATGAGAACTAAATAAGTGGTAATACATTCTCACTGTTTTCTACCTGTTTATATTACTCATGATTAATCTACAAGAAAACTAATTTTATATAAACAAATATTATTTATATTTGATGATGTGAAAATAATTTTGATTAATTATTTAAATATTTACATACCTTATCAATCATATATTATATGTTTCAAATTCTCAAAATGGATGTTCTCACCACCACATCACAAATTGGTGGGATGTTTCATAGAAATAAATATCCATTGCAGTGTAGGAAATATTTTGGATCATGGAAACAATGATCTCCTTTTATCATTATATAAAATACTTAATTCTTTTCATTTATATTCAATATGGCCTTAATAAAGTAATTACATTTTCATCTTGTTATCATATAATGTTGTGAAATGACATTAAGATTCATCATTCCCAACTGTTACGATGATTCCATTTGATCTTATTTGTTCTTATATTTTGAAATCCATACTCAAACTGACTTATCAATTTCTATAATATATATCTCCCTACCGGAGTATTATTTTTAATGGTTAATTTCTAACATAAATATTTTAAATATAGGGTTTTTAAAAAGATTTTATGTTAATAAAGTTTTAATTTACCAAGTATTTTTGTATGAGTTAAAAAAATCAATAGGTATGACGATTATATGTTTCTGTGATCTTTAAAAATATAGAAGTTCTAGAATAATCCCCAATATAAATTTGATATCATAGACTTTGTGGATTATTATTATAGTTGTAAATTTTATTAATTGAAATCTATTTGTTGTTTGGTGGTTCATCATTAGAAGAATTATTTTAGTATTTTCAATAATGATACTAAAGTTCCCATCATTAATGATTTAATGTGATGACATGTGGACACACATATTATTCACATTATGAAAATGCTAAATTTTACATCTTCCTATTTTCCTCTAGGTAACAAAACTAATGTTGATCATTTATATTGAAAATAATTACAAATTTAATAAATGTTTAATAAAATAAACCTCTAAATTAGTATAATTTAATTGTTTTTCTTCAAAAAGTTCAATTTACAACATTCATATATATTACATATAAAAAACTAAGAGTAAATTTTTATTCTAAAATTTTAAATTTATATTTTTAAGGAAACATAATTAATTTTCATTTAATGCTTCATGTAATAATTTAAGAAACTTATTTTATATGCAATATTGTAAATGGATGGATGTGATCCTTGTTCCCATATAGTGATAATGAAACCCTACCAGTTTATTCATGCATTTCTCTTATGATACATGAATCCCACCAATTTTCATTGAGATTATTTGTGGAATAGGTAAATGATGAATCTATTCAGGAATAGATTTTATATCCTCACCCAACAACATACTGTGTTCCCCCAAGAAAAATTAATTTTTTAGTTATTTTAATAATTTAACAGCATATCCCCATATCAAATAATCCATATAAGTATTTACATATATAATAATAGCATAAGGTACTGAATATAATTTATGATTGTAACTATCATAAGATTCAATTAATCCCTAATTCATATTTATTCTATTTATATCATCAATATCTCATTAAATAACATATAATGTAAATCCATATTCCCAAATAATTATTATTCTATTTTAATTTTTGTCTCCATATCATCGTGAATGAGAATTCTAAGATATATTATTTTCTAAATTCTATATCAAACAATTACAGTTTTAGTATTATTCACTTATATCTCTCAAAATATTATATAATCCTCATAGTCAAACAATGATCCCGTGAATAGATTATTCCTTGAATTTCCATGTAAATTAATATAAAAAATTTTTAGTTTTATATTATAATTTCATCCCATGTTTCAAAAAAAATGTCACCCATACATTGTCATTAGTATAATTCAATCACTATTATGTTTTTTAGATAAACCATTTCATGAACTATAATGATATAATCTAAATAATACATAAATTCAAAACTACTATTACTTATCTTGAATAATTTTAGGTTAAATTTTATGAAAAAGTTCTCAACCCATACATTGAGAGATTAAATTTAGGTTCACCGTTCTAAATAATTTTACTAATTATTATACAACATTATTGACCTATTACGTATAAAATTAATTATCCACTTAACTATTATGAATTTTTCAAAAAACCAATCATCATAATAGAATACCTTTAATTTCTATTACACCATCAAATTTTTATGAAGACATCATCTTGTCAAACATCAATTATTGAAATCATTGTCCTTAACTATAATAATTATGAGTCACCACCATATTCCATCAATAATATATTTAGATTAATTTATAAGTAACTCAATGATATTTTAATAATCAAAAAATAAAAATGAATTTTTTTGATTAATTAAATGTGTTCCCATTCAAATATGTGTTGATTATGACGATTCCTTGCTACTACCATGTACTTTGGTGCATATTTCAATTACGATGTATATACTATTGGTGATGATGTTTCCAATAGTCTAAGAAGAGGTGATAAATATTTATATGTTTCTGTAGTAGATGTAGAGGATTTTAATGCCTCTTGTCGTCCTAATACTGAGTTACATTTCATATATAAATTTTCTTCAGGTTTATAAATTTAATACTATGTTATATATTTATTTTATAACTATGATATTGATGCTAATAAATGTATTTTATAATTTTTTCTGGGAGATTATTTTAATATTTTTGATACATATTATTTTCTACTTGTGTACTGATTTAAGATGCAATGTATGATTTTTTTAGTAAAAATGGGTATGTGAGTCTTTTCATAAGATATATAAAATTTGGAAGCATATAGGGTTTAAGTGTACCTAGGTATGAATTTTATGATATTTTGATTATATATACATTGTTTATACTATTGATATAGCTTCAAATTTCCATGGTTTTACCATGGATGAAGCAATAAATTACCGTATATAAAATAGTGGATGTAATTTTCAATGACCCTAGTTATTGACCATGGATGTACACTAAAATTTCCAAGATTATTACCATGCTATTGGGGACCAATACCCAGAGTTGATCAATTGGTGTAACTACAAATATCCATGGTTAAAACCATGTTTTAGAGTCCATTTTCCATGTTTTTAACTTTTATATTTGATGTTAATTTCCAAGTTTAAAAAACTTCCATACATGTCTTACTTCCTTGGATCAAACTATAGATATACATGGCCTTATTCTATGATTTATTCCATGGATGTTTAAAATCCCTATGGCAATGGAATTAGCTACAATTATTCAGGAAATTGTGGCAATAACCTATTACCATTATTTTTTGGTGTACTTCCAAGTTTCAAAACTATGGTTGTATGTGTTTATTAAAGAAAATTCAAGATAAGAGAGGTGATATATAAGGTATTATCCACAAAGGATTCATCATCCTCCATATCTTTATCGTTATTATCAAATTAATGTCATTGTTTGAGATAATAAAAGTGATTCTATGATCATTAAATACATCATTCTTGTCCTGGTACCAATATATAAATCCAACCAATTGTATATCTGCCTAAATACCTCTAGGATCTCGAATGGACAAATGTGACATGATGATATATTTTGTTCTCATGAAAATTTTTAACTGACCAATATGTGAGAATCTCATAGAAAGAAATTATTTCCCACCCAAAGCACAATAGAATATTAGTGATGAACAATATGATATTTTAACCTAGACTGATTTGTATCCATATACTTATAAATATTTAACACCTACTTTGAGGTATCCAAAATGAGAAAAGATCTTATCTTTGAATACTCACTGATCTCTAACAAGCATTGGGTTGAATGGAATGGTCTACTGTATAAATCAAATACACATTAGTGAATAGTGTTTTCCATAGAACCTATTAAATCAAATACATGTTATTGTAAAATGTCCACTAACATGTGTATCATCCTCTTTTTCTTATCATTGGTTTGAAGGTTTTATTATGTAATCGGAAGCACTAGTGAACCCAGTTCCTTCCATGACCCCTAACTCAACCATTGTCTCAATGAATTGTTTATGTTCAAAATGATTGAATAAGGAACACCATGTAGGCTTACCATCTTTTGAATGTAATTGCATCAATTATAATATTTTAAAAGGAATCATTGATCATCAAAAAGTTGATGTCTTTATTAAACAATTAAATTATCTTCCATACCACATCACTACCCTGAGGGGATATCAATATTTCTATTACAAATGTTTGGGTGATTTCATCCAATTTTCACTCTAGAACAGAGGGTTGATATAGAATTTCTATATTTCAGTGTTCCTCTATCTTTACATGAAGATGTGTGGAAAAATGTCTGATAAATATTATGTTACACCTCTTAAATCATGTCCACATGTACTGATGATGTGTGTCTTGCTACATCACAGTAATCCCTATATGTAATTCACATATAAAGTCATGATATTTTTGCATTAATTATTCATGTATTTATGTAGTCTCTGATAAATCATCATCAATGTATAAGATCTCATCATCCTTGATAACCCAACTAGGTGGAAGTTTTTCAATAAGTACACTCTCCCATATGATTAAACCCTCATTACCTTATATTTTTCTCATTCATTCCCATTATATATGGTCGTATTTCATTTCAAATATTTCTAAAAAAATTTAACCATGATACTCTTAAAACACTAGTTGTATCTCAAAAGTGGTTCCATAAACTACCACACACTACTGGACACTTTTACAACCTATTTTTATGTCTTCTATATTAATACATTAGCCACGTCAGTTCCAATTAGATTATTACAAGAAATATCAATGAAAAATTACCTATGGTGTTATACCCACCTGACCTTCTGAATATTCATGTCCTATTATGTGGTAATGTGTTATATGCATTAATTGTTCATGTAAATGATGATTCATTTTCCAAATAAATAATTCATCCTAGAGTGTAATGAGTTTACCATAGCTACCAGCTCATGTTCATGAAATGTTTAATCCTAATTTTTATGCCACAATTGGTAGGACCTATACTCTAAAACTAAATCTTCATATATCATAACTACTCCTAAACTGATTCCATATGAATTACAATAAACATTACATATTCTTCCCGGATCTATTATAATTTGAATCATTGTGGATTATTTTTTTCCTTTTATGTCCTTAAATACTTTCTCCCAAGCATCAGAAATTAATATTGTACACCCATCTTAATAAATCCCGGAAGAGACCCGTCTAGTAATGCGATGTGTTGAGTAAATAGTCAACGGTATCTTTCTAGTATAAATAACAATATATGTTAAAGAAATTATCAGGATTCTCCTATGTAACTACATTTGTCACCTTATCTGGGTCAATAAGCACCCTTTCTTCTATGATGATGTAACCTAAGAGGCGAACCATGCCATTTAAAAAGTGTCATTTGGTGGGTATAGTACACAATGTGAGATCGCTCAGTGAATTCATCATGGTTCCAAGATTTTCAACACGGTCTTGACAAGTATAATAATACACCATGAAATCATCCATGAAGACTACGAAAAATATAACTAGATATTGGAGGAAAACATGATTCAATATATACATGATTGTTGTTCACCCATTCATGAGATTTAAAGGCCTAATCAAATACACATACTATCCATATCTACATTAAAATATTATAAATTTTGTTTTTTGTGTCGTAACACAAACATGATACTAGACCAAAATCAAATCTATCCTAGAGAAAATAGTCACTCTATTGAACTATTTGAAGAGGATAATTATACATGACAGTTGATATATATTCATAACTATAAACTAGTTCAATGAAAAATAATCCATGCAATTCAAGGTGTTCTCATCTATCTTCATGGAAAATAGATTAGGTGAACCACTCTGTGAGGTACTTGGTATGTTGAAAACACTAGATTTCGAACCCTTTAAATACTACATTAGTTCGTGGAGATATGTATGTTTCATATTATAATGTTTAATTAGCATTGGTGTGGTTATTGGAATAGAGTAAATGGTAAAATACAACTATCATACAAGATGTAATCTAAAAAATTCATTTGGGAATGCATCCATAAAATGATTCACAAAAGGATTTCATTCCATACATTGTGTACCATGATCACTCATAAATAGGATATCCATGTACTATATCACACTCCTAGTTCACAATGTATGATTCCATATTGAGTATATAATGACCAATATTTTGCATAAATTGTTATTACTTCATAATAGATTCATACTTATTAAAACATATAAATAAACCATGATAGAACCATATAGGTATTGTGTCTTTAGTAACATGAAAACATAAACAATTGGTTCATAAATCATCTAAATTGTCTCCCGTTTATCATTTCTAGAGTCAATTTGGGAATATCATACTTAATACCCTTTTTCATGACCTCGATAAAAGAAAACATAGAAAGGGTGAGCTCAAATACTTGGTAAGGGCAAACAACAAAATTATCAGTCATATCATATTCATAAGATCATAACATTAAGAAAATCGTATTCTACAAAAAAGTTCATAATATCATGACATTGGATAAATCATAGTAGTGAAATGTAATACCAATTTTCATAAACCAAGACATCAAAAATTGTGTCATACAGTCATAATCATAGAAAATCATTTCATATTTGTCAAGACTCATTGCCCAGACTATCATAGTGGACTAAGTCGATTAGTGAACTGAGTTCACTCCTCATTCCAGTCTTTAATCAATGAACTGGATTAACATTCTATTCCATACATGTCTATCTCATGATATATATATCCTTAACAAATTAATTTGAGGGCAATATAGGTCCCACCCATCTCACAATGAAACTATTTTTATCTGTACCACAAAATCATAAATCATACATCATAGCATAACCCATTTAAAAAATGGGATACCTAAACATCATACCACCATAAAAAAATACATATAAGATAAAAGGACATAAAAAATAATAATTTCATCATAACATAATCAAATCAATGTAATAATAGGTGTAGGAACATATCCCTATATTATCTTAGATGGAAAATAATTATGATAAAAAACGCGAGCTTCATTCTTGGGGAAAATATCCTTTTAACATCAAATTTTTTTTCCTTTATCAAAATGTCATAAAATTTTAAACTAAAAGAAGATAATTGAAAATAAACATAAAAACTTTTAACGGATGATTGATGGAAATAATTTTCTATGAAAACATTAAAATCCATTCAGGTCATATAAGTTTAAAAAACTTTTGTCACGTACTTTGGTTGGAAATGTCAAAATGTTTCTCGTACTGAAAAAGACAAAATATTTCCTTCATATCATTTACTATAAATTCACCAAAAGGTAATATCAGATTTATAAAATTGTAGTGGGATAGAAAGTATTTTACTTAAGTAAGAAACCTGGATGTGGATGATAAATATTCCCTGGTAAATTCTGAAGAATAATCAATCTCAGATAAAAATGAGATTGTGAGATTTTCCCTTACCTTAGGTTTGATATGCTCTGTATATATCTGAACATCCTGTATAATGATTTAAATAATGTCATTGACTTATTCCAGAATCATATACATTTTTATGATATCATATATGGTCATATTGTTATCTTCTTATTAATACTATTTCATTGATACTTGTTATTCGGGTGTTCATTGCATTAAGTTCTTATGCATGTTTTGTTGAATAAATTATTATACCTATTTTTACGTTATAGATACATAATTTTCCAAATGTAAATAGTATAATATATATCCAATTTATTCATTCAATTCCTTTATATAATCATGTTTTAATGAAGATTATGTAGAACGAATCACATCGCACCATGGAGACAGTAAGCCGTACATATGAACGAGCGATGATATCTTTCACATAATTATTGAATTGTATTGGAGTGGAGGATATGATATCTCAGAATTATTATCATGTTATAATAATAATATATATTTAATATATACACTATTATAACCATCCATGTAAGGTGGTGTTGGAAAATAGATTTCACCACGGCGTGGAGACGGTATTCCGTACGTACGCACGCGCGATGATTTCATTTTTCGTAGGATGGATATAAGGTGAAATTGGTCTATTTTTAATTTATAATTACATATCAGTATATGAGTGATATTGATGTATTTACCTGATATTGAATCTTATAAATAAGAGGAAGCAGAAGAAAAAATAAATTTTAAATATTCGGTAAAGGATATTACCTCGTTTTCTACGTGCCTCTTCAAAACCTCCTCTTAGAGAACAAAAATTGGTCTTTGAAGAAAACCAGAGCCTATAGTATGTTTCTAGGGACGTGTAGACGAGAAATGGACTAGGTTTATCTAAGCATTAATGCTCAAAATGTTGTGAAGAGGAGAGGGAGGTGGTTCCCTTTTATAAGAGAGGACATTGGCACTTTTGGAAACCCCTAAAATATTAATTTGTAATAAACACAAACACCACCTAAAAACCTCAATAAATGACTCATATATAAATATAAGATTAGATGGGTTTGTAATCTAATCAAAAAATAAGATTTAGATATGTTTGGAAGTTTCTTTAAACCTTATCAACATGATTTATCCTTATTTAATCTATTTTATTTTATTTTTGGTAATAATATTCTAAATTTTAAATTGTTATAAATATTTTCATATATGTTGGTAATTATAAATAATTAGATACATTATGACATTTTTGACCACATAAATTTCAATTTATAATATTTCAATATATTTTTGTCTCTTAACATATTTTATAATATGTTATTTTTATAAAATAACAATAGTGTCAATTTTGACAATATTCATTTATTTGAATTTAAATAAAATCCACAAAGATGATATATTCAAACTAAAATATTTAGTATAATCCTAAAATGTCATATTCATCTAGAAAATTTATTGAAAACATTAATTAGTTCAAATAATATTTATTTTAATATTTTTAAAAATCATTTATTTGATATTTCATTCAATAAAATATTTTCTACGTTACTATTGTGTCATTATTAATGATAATTATTTAATACCTAAAAATCCTAAATATAGTCTCTGGATGAAGATAATTTTATTATATTTATTAAAACTATTCATATTCTATGTTTTATAATTGTTTTCAGTAAAATTTAAATATCACCCTTATAAGATATAAGATAGTGACATGCTGTCACTTTCTTTGGTTTTAATAATAATTATATCATTTTCATGGTCAAAATTATATGAAATCAATCTATTCTGACCTTTATGTGATATTGGTCGACTTTTATTCCTGCAATAGAATATTTTCAGGACTTTTTGTAATTTTATAATCTTCTTTTTACCATTAATTACCTGATTTACTATTAATTGTAGTAAATAAAAATTACCATCGTTACTATTAATAAAATAAAATAAAAGTTACCTATTAACATAATTTAGATCCAATTAATCCAAATATGGAATCTATTTTTCAGATTTCAATACACAGAAGTTGTAGTTATTAAATTAAAATTGATCTCGTAGTTATGAAAACGAGCTTTAAAAGTTAAAACCTTGTTAATGAATTAAATGTTTTTACCTATGCATTCAATGTAAATTTAATTGTAATGATATAAATTATATTAAATGGTAAAAATATATTCTATATATACTTTAAAACAATTAAAATTTAAAATTTAACCATATAAATTTTCTTTATGAAAAAAGGTTTTTTTACGAAAAATATCGTGTATTTCTACTATTCATCAAAATATGAAAGTTATCAGAAAAGTATGAAAAATTTATACAATGTAAATTTTTGTAACCGGATTCAAAAGAAGAATTATATTTTGTAGAATTGAACTTATAAACATGTCATAAATTATATTTAAAATGGATTCCACATCAAAAGGTGGTAAAACTACATTTTTTAAAAATAATTCTTTTATCAAAAAATTGATTTTGTGTTTATATATCATTTAGAAAATGTGTAAGGTGAATTATATTGTTATAAAATTGAAAATTTCAGTTAATACTATTCATAACATCTAGTTCATTAAATTATAATAATATATCATTTTTAGTGAAACTTGGTATTGTGTACAACACAAGCTATCAGGGAAGGTTTCACTTCCATGTAATGCAAGCCAAGCCAGTGTTGTGTGTACTGAAAGATTCCTTGGTTGTTTATTTTATCTTAAGACATATATATATATATATATATATATCTCATAAAATCTTAGGGTGTTACATTATACCCCCCTTAAAATGAATTTCTTCCACAAAATTCGTCACTTCAAAACATACTGATGAGGATACCTCTCCCTCATCGTATCCTCAAGTTCCCATATAGCTACTTATAATTGGTGGTTCCTCAATAAAAATTTATCCAAGAGAGTGGACTTGTTTCATATAAATTTTTCACTATGATTCAAAATCTCTCTCTTCTCTTCTTCACAATAATCATCTTGCTCCAGCGGAACAACTTCTGAGCATATTACATGTGAAGGATCAGGTATGTAATTTCTCAGGAGAGATACATAGAACACATCATGAACTTGAGAATGATTTGGTGGAAGTTCAAATATATAATATACCTTACCAACAACATTTAGTATTTCTAAAGGATCGATATACCTAGGTATTAGCATGACCTTCTTTCGAAATCTCGCTACTCTCTTCCATGGAGATATTGGTAAGAACAATTTATCACCCACTTCAAACGCTAGGTTTTTTTGGTTGCAAGTAAAACTTGTTTGTCGAGTCGAAGTTTATCTAATTTGTTGTTGAATAGATCCAACCTTTTCTTCCATCTCATCAGCAGGATGAGGTCATAATATAATTCTTTCCCGAACCTCATCCCAGGAAATTGGAGTTCTGCTTTTCATTCCATAGAGATATTCCTAAGGAGCCATATGAATACTAGAGTGAATGATATTATTATATTAAAATTCCACCAAAGGTAGGTGTTGATACAAAAAAAACTTTGTAATCCAAAGAGAATTCTCTTAATATGTCTTCAAATGTTTGAATTGTCCTCTCAGATTGACCGTCTGTTGGAGGATGTTAGACAGTACTGAAACTCAATTCTGTATCTATAGCATGCTAAAGACATTGCCAAAACATTGAGTTAACCTCAGATCCCGATCAGATATAACGGAAAGTGGTACTCAATGCAATCTTACCACTTCTTTTACATATATCTAGGCCAAATAATAAAGAGGGAAATCTAATGTAATAGAAATGATGTGTGCCAACATCTTAATACGATCAAATATAACCCAGATAGCATTATTGCCTTTGGATGTTTTGGGAGGTCCAATGGCAAAGTCCACAGTGATGTTTTCCCATTTCCATTCTGGTATGGGTAATGGTTGTAACATCCCTTTAGACTTTTGTCTCTCATCTTTAACTTGATCGTGAACCATGCATCGAGAGACACATTCAATGATATCTCTTTTCATTTAATCCCACCTAAAGTACTCTTTCGGGTCCCTATACATCACTGTACTTAATGGGCGAACAGATAACAAAGAACTATGATCCTCATCCAGAAGCCTCATCTTTAATTCATGTTTGGTAATAATACAAACATGGTTTTTGTACCTTATTATCCCATCACAATCAAGGTTGAATTCAGGAACATTTCTAACCTTCTTTTGAATCCCAACATCCTCCTTTTTATTCTCTTTAATCTTCAATTGTATAGATGGTTGAGCACTAATTTTTAAATGATAAGATATCTCCCCTTTCAATAAAATTACATGATCCATCATTTATAAATCTATATATATTTGATCCTTTGTGATCCACATCATGGATAATCTATCATGGTCTTATCGACCTAATGCATCTGTCACCTTTCTTGCTTTCCCAGGGAGGTAATGAATTGGGAAGTAGTAATCCTTAATCATCTCCAACCATCTTCATTGGTGCATATTTATCTCCTTTTGTGTAAAAATATACTTTAAACCATTATTATCAGTATAAATATCACACCTTTGACCATAAATATAATGCCTCCAAATCATTAATGCAATGATTACCATATCTAACTCTAAATCCTATTTGGGTAATTTAACTCGGGGATTTTCAAGTGTCTTGAGGAATAAGCTATCACCACATCATTTTTCATGAGAAAAAAACCCATCCCAATAATGGATTCATCACTTTAGATCACAAACATTTATCCTTTATAAAGCAGTGTCAGCACATGTGCACTGGCTAAACTTTATTTTTTCAATTTAAAATCATCTTCACATTACTCCATCCAAATAATCATAACTCATTTCCGAGACAATTTGGTGAGTGGGTTAGATAATCATGTAAAATCATTCAAAAATGTTTATAATACCTGCTAAACCATTAAAATATCAGAATTCAGGTACTATTTTTTTTTCTCGACCATCTTTTAATAACCTCTGTTTTTTTCGGATCCACAAATATCCCCTATTTTTATATTAAGTGACCAAAAAATGAATATTTTGAAGACAAAATTCACAATTGGTAAATTTGTCATAATGTTTCTCCTTTCTCAAGGTCTTAAATAAAATTCTCAAGTGATCTTCATGTTCTTCCTTTCTCTTTGAATAGACAACAATATCTTGTTTAAATACTACATCAAAATGATCAAGATAGTCTCTAAATACTCTATTCATTAGATCCATGAATATAGTAGGGGAATTAGTAAGACCAAATGGCATCACTATAAACTCATAGTGTCCTTACCTTGCACAAAATGTCGTCTTTGGTATATCCACCTTTTTGATAGGTAATTGATGATACCTTGAACGAAGATCAGTCTTGAAAATGTATTGAGCTCCGCATAGTTGGTAAAATATGTCATCAATGAGTGGGAGAGTATATTTTTTCTTGATAGTGTTCATGTTATGTTCTCAATAATAAATTCAATGTATCATTGATCTATCCTTCGATATAACAAACATAAAAGGTGCTCCCCAAGGTGATGCACTAGGATGTAGGAATCCCTTATCATTATTCTCTTGGAGTTTCTTCTAAAATTTCTACAACACAATTTGGGTCATTCTACATGGTGTCTTTGAAATGGGAATAGCACATGGAATGAGTTTTATTGATAACTCAACTTCATATTTTGGGGGAAGACCTGGAAATTCCTAAAGAAATACATCGGAATACTCTAGTACAATGTGAATATTCTTAATCGTGAGTTTCACTCCAACCATTTGAGATAAACAACCATCATTTATTGAAATCAAGACCCAAAAAAGGGAATAAATTTCCACTGGAGGGTTATATTCATCCTTGCATCAATAAATGATCAAAGATTGATCAGGAATATTAAATGTTACATTCCTTATTTGGAAATTGATATGAGCACCATATAAACAAATCCAATCCATGCCAATAATCCCATTAAATTCCACAATAGGATTGATCATATGATTTTCAAGAAACACATTCCCACAAACATAAATCAGAGACGAATTGTAATCTTTTGATGTGACTGTTGCGCCATTAGGAGTTGTCACAGCTAACTCAACAGCTAATTATTAGGGTAGTATGGAAATATCAATAGAAAAATCATCATAAATAAAAGATTGGGTGGATCCACAATCAAATAAAACATTTTCTACTTTAGATTGGATGGTAAGTATACCCTTTAACACTTCGTTATCGTACTACACATCCCCAATTGAAATTGCATGTGACATTTATTTCTCTATGTCCTCAAGAGTTTTTTGACATTGATAATCATAAAAAACCCCTTGGATTATGTCATTGATTTGGATAATTCCCCATTTCCTTTCTCTTTTAACATTGAAGTGTATGAGGTGCATTCTGTGTATCCTTTTCTTTGTTCACATCACTAGATATATTTTTCCCCTCACTATGTCATTCAATTTCATGATAACTATCCATTACACACATAAAACATTTACTTGTCCATTTAAGACAATTCCATTCATGTTTCTTTCCACACTTTGACCATAATGGAAAACTCATCTTCTTTTCAGTGTCTTCTTTCGATTTTGCACTGAATTCCATTTTTTTCTTCTTATCAAACCCATATGACTGATAGGTTACTCCAATCTCCATATCAACCTTGAGTACACATAAAACAATTTCCTCATAGTTATTGAAGTCCCTTATAGCTAATTCCCTTCAGAGAATTGGTTTTAAGCACCTAAAGAATCGATCGATCTTACTCTCAGGTTGGATAGTAATCCCAGAAGAGTACCTTGCAGGCCTTGTAATTTTTGATTCATAGGTACCAAAAGATTCATCATCCATTTTCTTTAGTTTAATAAATGCTTTCTCCATCATTGTTCCAATAATACTTGTGACATAATTATTAAAAAATATGTTATTGAACTCGTCCAAATCCATTGAATAAATTTAATCTCTTTGTCTTGTATTCTTGACAAGATTCAACCATTGATCAGATTTACCATCCAAACGATATACTACTAAAATGAATTTATCATGATCAGAACATTGATGGACTGAAAATATGTTTTCAGTGGTACTGATTCATTTTTGAACCACTAATGGATCCGAAAAACCGCTGAATGAAGGTGGATGCTGACGTAGGAATGATTCAACAGAATGTTCCTCCCTCTTTTGCTCGTTTGGATGTCCTGCATGATACATATCTTGAGAATGTTGTGTGAGCATGGCTGAAAGATTTTTCATTCCGACACCCATATCATTTGGATTCTCAGTGGTACAATCATTGCATTGCCTGACTCATTCAACATTAACATGGTTTTTTTGGTTGTAACCATTGAATAAAACCAAGAAGCATAGTGTGAGCAACACTAATTACAATATGAAAACAACAAAACCAAGAATAAAATTTCACACTTTAGGCCTTATAATAGGTTATTCATGGCCATTTCTAAAACACAAATATTGTGTTCTATGCTTAGACATGTATATAGGGTTCTTACAAAGGCTTTCACAACCTAGTTTCCAAATGATGAAAATACCTTTCCTCTGATACCAAATATAACAACCCATACATTACATACATTGTTATTACTTCAGAATTAATGAATAAATATTACAACATATAAAAATAAATGATAGGACCTTATAGGTATAGTGTCTTTAGAAACTGGGAAACATAAAAAAATGGTTCATAAATCATCTAAATTGCCTCCCATTTATCATATCTAGAGTCCCTTTTGTTATATCCAACATAATACCCTTATTCCTGACGTGGGTAAAAGAAAACATAAAATGAGTGAGTTCAAATGCTCAGTAATGGAATAAAAATCAAATATCAATCATATTATATTAATAAGAACATAACATTTTAAAAATCATATACTGCAAAAGAGATAATAATATCATGACATGGGATAAATCATATAAGGGAAATGTAATCCCAATATTCATAACATAAGATATCAAACACTATTACATACACAAATAATTATAGAAAACAATTTCATATTAGTCATTACTCATTTCCAATACTATCATAGCGGACAAATTCCTTTACTGAACTGAGTTCATTCCTCATTCTAGTCTTGAATCACTGATCCGGATTAACTTGTCTTTCTTTCCATGTTTATATAATGATATATAAATCTTCACCCAATGAAGGGGAGGGAGATATAGGTCCTACCCATCTAATAATGAAACAATTCTAATGTGTGCCACAAAATCATAAATCATACCCCATAGCACAACCCATGTAATAAAAATGGGATTCTTAAACATCATGCCATCATAAAATAATCCATATAAGATAAAAGGACTTCATAAAAATAATAGCATCATAACATAATAAAATCAATGTAATAATAGGGATAGGAACAAAACCTAATATTATCATATATGGAAAATAATTTTTATTAAACACTTGAACTTCATTCTTGGGGAAAATATCCATTCAACTTCAAAAACATTTTATCTTTTCTGAACATCTCATATAATTTTCAAATAAAATAAGTTAATTGAAAATAAATTTGAAAACGTTTAAGTGAAGCTTAATAGAAATAATGTTCTATTAATTCATAAAAATCCATTCATGCTGTATAAGTTAAAAAAAACATTCTCTTACATTTGTCGGAAAAAGTGCCAAAGTATCTCGTACTAAAAACATCAAAAGATTCCTTTCATTTCTTTTACTAAAAATTATCCAATTGGTAAAATTGTATTTAAATAATAGTATGAAGATAGAAATAATATTACATATGAAGGAAACATGGATCTGGATGATAAATATTCCCTAGTAAATTCGGAAGGATAAACACTCTCGGATAAAAAAGAGATTTCGAGATGTTCCCATACCTTAGGTCTGATTTGCTCTGTACATATCTGAAACTCATTTATAATGATTTAAATAATTTAATTTAATTATTACATAATCATATATATTTTTATGATATCTTATATGGTCATATTAATATATTCGTGATATTAATATTTCTGTGTAACTCGTTATTCAGGTGTTCATCGCTTTATGTTGCTATGCTTGTTTTGTCAACTAAATTATTATTTCTCTTTTTAGGTTATAGCTATATCATTTACAGAATGGTTTTAGTATAATATAAATATAATTTATTCAATCAATTTGTTCATATAATCATTTATTAATGTGGATCAAGGAGAACGAACCACATCGCATTGTGGAGACAGTAAGTCGTACGTACGCTCGAGCGACGATATCGTTTCCATTATTATTGAACGGTTTTGGAGTGGATGATAAAATATATAAAAATTAGTAACATGATATAATAATTATATATATTTATTCTTTTAACAATTATACTCATCAAAGTAAGCTGGTGGAGAAAATATATTACACCACTGCGTGGAGACGGTATTCCGTAGGTACGCACACACGGTGATTTTGTTTTCCGTAGATTGGTTAGAAAAAGAAATAGGGTTGTTTCATATTTATAATAACATATCATTATATTATTGATACTGATGTTATTACTTTATATTTAAAAAATAATGAAGTGGATGTATAAGATGAAATAAATTTGAAAGAATAGGTAAAGGATATAACCTCTTCTTCGACGTTCCTCTTCTAAACCTCTTCATAGGGAATTAAAGAAGGTCGTTGAAGATGACAAAGACTTATAAAATGTATCTAGGTAAGTGGAGAATAGAAATGAACAAGGTTAGGTAGATCTTGACTGCTCAAAATGTCATGAGGAGGAGAGGGAGTAGGTTACCATTTATAAGAGAGGAGAGGGGGACTTTTGGATGCTTCTAAAATATTAATTTATAATAAACTCAAACCCCACATTAAAACTTCAAAAAATGTCTAAAATAAGAATATAATACGATATGGGGTTTTAAGATCATAATCCAATAAGATTTAGACATGTTCAGAATTTATTTTAAACCTTATCAACTTGATTTGTCCTTATTTAATCTATTTAGTTTTATTTGTGGTAATAATATTCTAAATTTTAAATTGTAATAAATAATTACTTATGTGTTGTGAATTGTCCATAATTGGATACTTTATTACATTTTAGACCATATAAATTTCAATTTATAATTTTGAAATATTTTTGTGATTTTTAATCAATTTTATAATATGTTATTTTTTTAAAATGACAATAGTGTCTATTTTGACACTATTTATTTATTGGAATTTAAATAAAATACACACAAAGGATATAATCGAAAAAAATATTTAACATATTCCTAACATGACGTATTCATCTATAAATTTTTTTGAAATCATTAATTTGTTCATATAATATTTATTTTAATATTTTTAAATCCATTTATTTGATATTTCAATCAAAAAAATAATTTATACGTCACTATTGTGTCATCATTAATGATAAATATTTATTCCCTAAATATTATAAATAAATTATCATGATGTAAATAATTTTGTTATATTTCGGATGACTATGTATATTCTATGTTTTATGTGGTTTATCACTAAATTTAAATTATTACACTTATAAAGTATAAGAGAGTGACATGTTGTCACTTTCATTGGTTTTAATAATAAATATATCATTTTCAATGTAAAAATTCCATGAAAATAATCTATTCTGACACTTAAATGATATTGGACTTCTTTTATTCATCCAATAGAAAATTATAAGGTCTTAGGTTAATTTTATAATCTTATTTTTACCCTTTATTTCCAGATTTACCTTTAACAATAGTAAATCAAAATTACCGTAGTTACTTTTCCTAATATAGAAATAAGTGACCAATTAACATAATTTGGACACAATGAATCCAAATATGGAATCCATTTTTTAATAATCAAAACATATAAGTTTCAGTGATTAATTTAAAATTAATCTAATTGTTAAGAAATCAGGTTTTAAAATTAAAAACGTTGTCCAAGATTGAAATGTTTTTACATATGAATTAAATCTAAAATTCATGGTAATTAAATACATTAGTTTAAATGGTAAAAATATATTCAATTTATAATTTAGAACAATTAAATTTTATCATTTAACCATATAAATTCTCTTGATGAAAAAAGATTTTTTTTATGAAAAATTTAGGGCATGTTTACAATTGATTAAAATATGAGAGTCATAAGAAAACTATAAAAAATTATCCAATGTAAATTTTTATATCATGATTCAAAAGAAGAAGATTATTTTTTAAAATTTAACTTATAAACTTGTCAAAAATTATATTTAAAATTATTTCTCCTTCAAAAGGCTATAAAACTGCATTTTTTAAAAACACTTCTTATATCCGAAAAATTAATTTTTATCATATCTCTTTATAAAAAATGCATAAGATGAATTATAATTTTATAAAATAAAAATTTTTATTAATACTATTCATAATGGCTAATTCATAATATTATAAAAATATATCATTGTTTAGTGAAACTCGGTATTGCGTACAACGCATGCTATCAAGGATGGTTGCTGTTGTGTGTAATGCATGCCAAGCCAGGGATGTGTGTACTGAAATATTCTTTTGAAGATTCATATAAAATAATACTCAATATATATATATATATCATAAAATCTCTGGGTGTTATAGAGTCACCTTAACATTTTTTTCACCCTTCTAAACATTTTTACGATCCTTTGTTCATGTGAAGGAAACCCTTTGATTATAGAAACCAACATGGTCATGACATGAAACATAAAAAATAATTCTGAATATGATATTAATCCCAATCATCATGAGAAAAAAGAATTTCCATAGGGATAAATAGACACCAATCACAAGGTGTCACCCCTTAATATGGCAATCACTATCTTAAGATAACCTAGATCGTACATCGAGAGTCATCATTCCATATATTTATTATATTTACAAGACAATAATTTTCCTAAATTCCACGAATATGAAATAATATAAAGCACATGTATTGAATAAGGTATAAACTAAAGTAGTTTATATATGAATAATAACATAAACTATATAATTATTGGTACACTACTCTTTGGGCGCTGAATGCACTATATTTATATGGAACAATCTACGATTCTATGATATAGTCTGACTACCCTATGAATGTATACTCTACATGTGTGGAATTTATAAACCCTAGAAACCTCATCCATGATGGCATACTTAGCTTGAATGGATGGTAATACACCAACTACCTTCATGGAGAGTTTCTACTGATCATATTCTTGATGTCAATGCTAATATAAATACTCTCCCAATAGACATAGATGGAAATATCCTATAGAACCATAGAAGTATCCCCATTATTTTAGAAACTCGACTTTCAAAAGGATATTTTAGACACTGGGGATTTTTAAGATAAGTATTTTCACATTGGTTGGACAATATGTAATTATCATTAGGTTTCATATGGATTCTTCTAACCCCACATGTATACTTGAAGGAATGATTCATACCACTTAAAAAACAACTTCATGAACTCAGTATGAGACTTCCCTATCCCAATAATTCATCCAATATAATGTTTTACCCAGTTATGATGTCTTGATTCACCATCTAAAAAAGTTTATCCAACTAGAAAACATTTAACATTGACCAAGTATTGTATACAATCTAATTATCAAATAACCCCCATTTAATAGACCTTAAACAGAATTTGTTGATGTGAAATGATGAAATCTAGTGAGCTAAGAAAAATATTCATTAAAATACATATCACCATATTATAGATGCATAGACAAACATGCTCAGTCCTATCCTTGAAATTAAAGGTTGAAGTAACAATATAGGGCTATCAAAAAGTTCTCCTAGACAATAAAATGATGCACACCATACTATATAATCACAACATTCCAATTATTTATATAATCACAATGATGATTAGTTTCATGCATGACCCTCCTATTTGGTGGCACATATATTTTTTTGAATATAAAAATTATACCCTCAAACCATGATTCAGTAACGTGTGTTAAATCTTCCCCAAAGAAGGATGGATGATGTTACAATGTGAATTTTTCTATTAACTCATATATGGTTGGGAAATGTCATAAATATCCTTGTATAGACTAAATAAATCATATTAATCTCCCTCATAACTGAGCACTAGAGATTATATTGGAATAAAAATAGGTTCATTAATGATCACCAATAGAGGTAATTATAGTGGCCAATATCACACCACATTTATACAATGATCATCACCACATTCAGAGAGGATGAGTTAAATATTTTATGAATGAATCATTAAAAATTTTCTATTTGCATTCCTCAGATTTGATAACACAATATATGGTATTGAATATATTAGAATATGATTGTTACAATTCGTTTTAAAAAAATGGTCAGAACCCTCTACATACCCTTAATGTGAGTCATAAGTGATATGAAAGATCACAAAAATCCCAAGAGACATTACCATCTACCCATTATTTTGTTTGAGTTATGGTCAAGGTTTACATTATGAAATACGGGTCCCAGTGTATGGAGTTTCAATAATATGTTATAGAGGAAAAACAAATTATGTTGAAATTTCAATCAACATTTAATGATAAACATTTTTATTCATGAATTTAAATTCATTTATTTTTGTACTCATTTATAGTTAAATAAATATCATTATGTAGTCATATGTATCACCATTACCATGTTATAAATGCAAAAACAATTAAAAAAATTAAATTTTCATGTCCTATTACTGCGACATAATCATAATATCAAGTATCATGATATAATAGTTCCAAGAAAATGAGTTTGAAAAATGTATTACCATATTCAATTTATAGAATTATATTCTTCATAAATTATAATTGGAACTCATATATTAAAAATTATCCAATACTTCATCCAATAGAAGCAGTTATACGTCACTCAACAATGGAATTATTTTTTAATTAATGTTAAACCATCACTCTATATGGAAAAGAACCATTAAATATAATTATGAAACATTAACTAATACTATAATTTTATCCTTGACATATAAATTAGAAAATTTCCATTATATTGTGATCTAGGAACTTATCAAAATCGTAGGCAATAAAATAAATTAAATAATTAATATAAATTTTAAATGGAATATATGAGACATGTGAACCTATTTGTGCCTATAATGATTAATGTGATAATGCATCCTATGCATATCAACAAAAGGAAAAAATAAAATAAGAAAAACAATATCAATAATAATACATAAAATCATGTTTAGGACATAATGAGGACATTACAAAAAATGTAAGAAGTGAAAACCAAAACAGAAATATCCCCACTAGGTAATATTGATTTCCCTATTTTGAGGTTATCAAAATCATAGTAAAAATATTATTACCTAGTTATAATGTGTTTCCAGACTCCTATATAAAAAAATATTTGGACACAAGGAATCAAAATTATTAGATATCACATTGTAGCATCTCATACATGTGTTCACTCAAATAGTAACTGAACCTAGATGGCCACATGGCCTCGAGAGTGCCTCAAAATATTTTAGGGGATTTCATGTAGTATAAAAGGCATAGGTTGTGTGCATGAACAAACTATTCCATCAAAAATGATTAGACACATTGGAAAAAGTAATAATAGGTAAATAGTGTAATCAATTTATTAAAATGTCTATGGAATAATAATTCATCAAGATAAAATAAACATTAAGAAACTAAATCAATATCATATGACAAATTATGCTCATGTAATGTGACGTATAATAGGTAAATAGGGATACAAACATATACATCATGCTATATATACATAAAAAACAAAATCTATCTCTACTAGAATCACAAGAATAAGATCAGTCCTTAACTCCAATACTCCATCCTAACAGTGCAGTTAAACATCCCTAATTAGACACTTCACCATGTCCCTACATATATACATAACTTCTATTTGGGTTCCAATCAGTGTTTTAAATATGTTGTGTGATATTCTATGTTTGACAATAGTGATTGTTCCTAGTATGATCTTGATTGTACACATAAAATGAGAAATGCAGATGTATGACAATATAAATATAAATATAAATTGTTAATAGGTGAGCTCTTGTTTCCAAAGGATACCAGACTAGCACTACATGATTCATCCTATGATGGGATATCACTAAACATGGTACAATGAATAGATCTGTATATATATATATATATGTATTAGTATAATTATATGGTCCATATAAATAGTAACATTTGAGTCCATGTATATATATACTACTATCTAGAACACATGAAATAACTCTGACATCCATGGATTGTAGTCTGAGACTCAAATAATTTCAAGTGACCTCATACGTGGGCATCATTAAAAATATGTTCAATCTTACCCATGCATCACATTGTGGGATGAAATTATCTTTTATCTAATTTAATTAGCATATTCATGCCCATATACAAAATTTTATTTGGGGCACCATGACCCATTATCACATTTACATGCTATATCAAGACCATATATGACAGTGTATATGGGATTCCATAACCCTGTATCACAAATATATATGATGGCATTCCTGATTATAAAATTTTATTGGGGATTTCATAACCATATATCACATTTCATTTGGGACACCATCCTAGTAATCATAATTACATTGGACGTTGTTCTCATATATCACCTGTATATTGGATTCAAATCCTAGGTATAAAATTTAAATGGGACTTGATTATTAATTATATCATTTATTTACAGATTTCATGAGTGTATATCACATTTATATGGGAAACAATTATTAGGTAAGACAAATATAAGGGACACCATATCTGAGAATAAAATTTACATTATAAATTCTATTCATTCATAATTTCTTGTAAATGGTTAAAATAAAATTCATTTAACATGACCTTTAGAAAATGGGAATATATTTTATTATTTTAGAAGTCATGTCAGCTGGTTGTGCCACTCTAATTCCTCAGACATGAATCAATAAAATCAATTGGGTTTAAAAATCACCATATAGAATATGGAATATCCAAATTAATATTTAAAATGTAATGGGAATATTGTGATTACTCTCAAAGGGGTGTAACTTTTTTCAGGTGGGCATCATTGAGTATAAATAATTGTATAAAGGGGTTCTACATTCAAGTTTAAAAATTTAAATAACGGTATCTCCCTTAATATGGAAATTTTAATAATGTCTGTCATGCAACATGATTGGGTATGATATAAAACAACTCATGTTTTTGTAAAAATTACTAAAAAAACTTCCTTATGGTATTAAATGACACGTTGTATAGTATCATCCTCATATTCATTCCATAATATGAGAAATTATAAGTGTAAATGTATACCCTAATATAGGGTATATTAGACTACATGGATTTATCATTCCATGCGTGGACATAAACTATGAATGGAATAAAATTTAATGAATATTATATATTATTGATCTAATATAACCAGCAGATAGAGAAATTGATACAAGATGGGGGAGGATTGTTAAAGCTTATGTGATGGACGATGGATCTCTCTTAATGACTATTGTGTAAAAAGGCGAATGTGATAGATGATGTATATCTCCGAGTGGGATACCTAAAATACGTTCAGATTTTTTAAATAATGTGATCTACACATATTAAAATGTTTCTAGATGTATTACTTATATGACTATAATTCACATCATGAGATCCTTGGGTCATTAGAAAACCATTCACATCCTAAATTAAATACATCGGGTGTGGGAAGAGAAATTCACGTAAGGAATTTGATCCAAATCCAGAATTGGTTTTGCATCTAGGATCCCCCCCACTACTACCATACTTTATAAAAAAGAAAATTCCCCACAAATATGATTTTTTAGGGTAGAAAAGAAAAAATAAAAAATAATGATGGTTTAACCAAATTGTAAAGACCTGTAAAATTCATGGGAAATTTTTTCTAAATTTTTTTTGGGATTTTACAAGAATGCAGTTTCTGACGGCACCTGATTCTGAGGCCCAGTGAGCCCGAAATTAATTTCCAAAGTTTAGCTCGGGTACGTTTAGTGAACGAGGGAGCGAGTGTTTCTAACTTTTGAACCGGTGCTCGGAATTGAAATCTGAGGGCACCGATGAACTCGCAGTGCCGATAATTTCTTAAGAAGACCCCTTTCTGGAGTTGCGTTTTCTCGGGTGGAGTTGTTTAATTAATGTGAGGGATAATAATATAATTTTTTAAAAATTATATTTTATTTTCTTGTTAAGTAGATTAAGTGTTGTGTCACAATACTTTTCCTCTCTCTTATGTGATTATAACCTATGTAAGGGAGTTAGGGGTGGGACCCACTTGTTGATAACTACCTTGGAGAGGATTAAGGTGGGGAGGGGCCCATATGAGACCCACTGTTTATTTTCTTCTTAAATAACGCACATGCACCCCCTATTAAATGAAGTCAACTCTTGCGTTTAAACATTTTAATAAACACCTCTATTAATTGGGCAGTTTTAAACCCCTCATATAATTGATTGTTTCTTTTGTTTTTGAATTTTTCATGTGTTGGTTTGTGTGTAAATATAAAAAAGACACCACTTATTTTATTTAGTTTGTCTTGTTGCGTTGAGAGGATTTTGGGAGAGAGGCTAAGGGGCTTGAAGTTCTTCTTCTTCGATGAAGAACATGATGGAAACGAAGAACACGAAGAACGCACCGATCTCCAATGAAGAACACCAAATCCTAGGAAATCAACGACGCTCCTTCGGCGACGTTTCTTCCATGACGATCCTTCTCTTTCGTGATGATCCTCTTCTTCTGCGATGGTTAATTCCGCCACGAACTCTCGTTCGACGACAACGTTGAGGTAGGGGTTATTTTTGTGTAAGTTTATATTCTCGTGGTTCCTTCCTTTTAAAACAACGAACTCGGATCAACTCATCCTCAAGATGATCCGAAAATTATTTCTTTTGCAGGTTGGGAATATTTTATTGTAGGGAAAAATACTATTTGGGTTGATTCTTTTTTGTTCGTGAAAATTCCTTGTTGTTCTTCCTCTTTTGGGCCGCTTGTAACCAACTTAATGGGAGGAGGTCGGACCGCAATAACACGGTCGAACCTCCTCCCCCTTTGTTGTTTTGATTCGTTGCGGCACGAACAAAGGCATCACAGTGCAATGTCACCGTGCAGAAACGAGAAAGAATGCGGCGAAGAAGTGCGGCGCCGTTGAGGCCAAACGAAACCGTGGGCGGATTCAGGGCCGCAGAGGCGATTCAAAGACCCCGCAGTTTGTGGTCGAAGTGCGAATCGACCGACGATGGTGAGGTGATCCTAAAAGGAGTTTGGAAGTAGCTTTAGTAAAGGTCGGTTCTCGGGAGGACCGTTGGCGAAAGCGGTGAAAAAAAACGGAACACCGGAGCGTGTCCGGTGGACCACGGAAGTCTCCCCTGGCGTGCCATGCCGACACCGGCCGGCCACCATGATGTGGTGGCGCCTGGCACGCCGGCGGGAAGGGGCCATTGTAGCTGAAGCCACAGTGGCGGGCGGCTGGTCCCGCGGCCGCGCAGGACCAGAGTGATGCGGCATCGCGCTGCGTCCGTTGGCAGGGAGCGGCCCCTGCGCGGGGGACGCAGATTCAATTCTGGGGGGTCGTCCCCCATTACGTGGCCGCCTGGCCAGCACCAGCAAGCTAGCGAACCGGGCCGAGCCGCCCGGCCGGTCCGCGCCCAGGCCGGGCCAGGCCGACCTAGGGGGGGTTGGGCCCAGTCGGTCCTGGCCCAGACCACCCTTTTTCGGACGTCTTCGGTCATTTGACCATAACATGGGTATGGACCTCCGATCGACGCGCTGTTAGTTGGGTAGAAATCCTTTGATCGAGAGGGTCGTTTCGGTATATTACAATCAATGTTTCATAGAACATTGGGTTCGGCTGGGTTCGTTCGGATACAAAACCAACAGGGCCCTCAGAGCGGAAATGCTTATATTTTGAGTTCCGGACGTCTGATTGATGTTCCGTCGACGTTGTTGGTGTCCTCATGATGAGACGGATCTTTTGGCTTACTCCGCTCTAGGTTTGGATGTCGTCGAAGTGCGGTCGGGTTTGTTCGCTCCTAAAATCCAACCGGGCCCCTGAAACGGAAAAGCAGATATCTTTCATAACAGACGACCGTTTGACTAACCGTCACTGGCGTTGGTGGTCATGTTGAGAAATGGTCCCTATGGGTACACCCTATGAGAGTTCGGGGTACGGTTGAGATACGACCGGGTTGGTTCGCACACGAAACCAACCAGGCCCCTGGGACGAAAATGCAAGTAACTCATAGACCGGGCGTCCGATTGATGTGCCGTATGTTGTGTTGAGACCCCTATGACGAGGTGTTCCTTTGAGATACATCTTCATGGGACTTTGAGATACATGGAGTATCGATTGTAGCTCGTGGAGAGGACCCTCCCAGAGGTGAGCGTGCAGAGTACGGAGACTGTGTAGCCGACTGAGACCTGACGACTGCTTGACCGACTCGACTTGGAGTGAGTCGATTAGCCCAGTGGACGGAGCACTAATTTTTTTGGGTGAAGACCCATGGAGGATTGAGCACTACTTGTGTGACAGTGAAAACCTACAGTACTCGTCTAGAGGGTACCTCTGCATGCTATTAGGGAGTTTTCACTATAGTGTTTGGGTGGCTGACCCGCAGTACTCGACAGGAGGAGTACCTCAGCTCTCTTAGGTTAGTGAGCAATACCTCAGAATAGTGACAGGATCACTGTACACTCTAGAGACTGGGCTCTTCAGCAGTTACGGTTTCGATAATGAAAATCCTGGTATGATCTGAGTCATTGATCATTGTGTATACCTCATGATTGAGATGGTTCAATTGATAACTTACTTATATGTATGGGCATATACCTGGGTAGTGGTTATCCGTTGATTTCATAATCTTGTGTTTCCTCATTATTGAGATGGGTTACATGACAAATTAGGTATATGTTTGGGAAAATACCTATGTATAGTTTATCTGTTGAGATCTTCTTTGTGGTTTTACTTGTTGGTTTTAGTGAGACCTTGAGGGTCTTTGGGTCCATACTGAGTATCGTTATACTCACCCTTGCACTGGCTATGCCAGCACCTCGTTGTGTTGGTTGCAGATGACGGGCAGTGCTGACGGAGGTCGAGTGTTCAAGGACTAGGCGGTACCTAGAGGTGGACCACCCGACGAGACAGTATCCGAAGGTGGACTTAACGGCGAGATGATACTCAGAGGGGGTTGATGGGTGAGAGCATTGAGGAGCTGCGCTATCTGTACCTACCATTCATGTAGGATCTGTAGTGGATGATCCAGGAGCTACGCTATCTGTACCTATCCTCAGGTAGGATCCGTGGTGGACGATCCAGGAGCTACGCTATCTGTACCTACCCTACAGTTAGGATCCGAGGAGGACGACCCCAGAGCTGCTTCTTTTCTTCCATCTTTTTGTCTTTTTCTATTGTACTTTTGTTCAGTTGTAGCTGTATTTTCCAGTTGGGTTTGTATTCTGGGCCATTTACATTTCATCACTTTCTTTGTACTTAGTGTTTTACTTCATCATGTACTTTGTGGTGTTTTGTTACTTTTATAATGGCAATTTCTTCCCAGTTATCTGGATTTATTCCTTTGGTGCTAGTCGCCAGCCCTTGGTCTATGGAAGGCAGACATGGGGTAGTCACGACATGGGCCCCTCGGATGGGTCGTGACAAATTGGTATCAGAGGAGTCGGTTCTACCACAGAACATATAACTCTGATTTTTTATTTCTATGAAGCGATAGTGTTAAGAGTACCAAGTGTGGTTTTCAGCTCAGGGAGTTCAGTGTTGGTGCGGGCGGCCGACGTATCCATACACCAGGACCCTGACAACTGATTTTTGACTTTGTGCACGAAAACACTGACTGCGTGTGTGATTCCATAAGTTTATGAATGTTAGTTCAAACCAAGTCAGCTCACTAGGTATAATCGTTTGACCATGTCACGTTGTTTCTTTCTGGATGACTTTTCACGGATGACCAGCTAGAGCCTAGAGGGATGTGCGTACGGATAGATTGCCGAGCAACGAGGCTTTAGTACAGGGCCCTCATGCAGTTGAGGCACCAGCGGAGAAAACAGTGGTACTACCATACGTTGGGCCACCGATTACACCATCCCCAGCAGTAGTCGATGCACGCCACATTAGCGCACTACACAAGAACCAGCGCTAGAGGCCACCCAGGTTCTGGGGTGCGACCGACCCGCAGGTGGCTGAGGATTGGATGGAGGCTGTGGTGTGAGTCTTCAGGTTAGTGGGGACGCCGGCAGACATCATGGTGAATATTGCTTCCAACATTCTTTAGGCAGCAGAAGGTAGGTGGTGGAGCCACTTGTTCCAGTTTTATAACGTGATGACCTTCACATGGGAAGACTTCGAGACCTTCTTCGGGGTGGAGTTTGTGCTAGTAGATCTACACCCCGAGCGTGTACAGGAGCTGCTGCCTTTGCCGCAAGATTTTTGATCAGTAGCCGAGTCATCTGTGGGAAGTAGACAGATGATGCAGAGGTCCAAGAGGACCAGATCCAGCCATACGAGAAGAAGTAAGTGTTATGAATGCACCAGAAAGGGTCACCTAGAAAGTGACTATCCGACTCCTCGTAGAGTTGATCCACAGGCTTTGGAGGAGCCATCGAGGCAGAAGCAGTGACGGGTGCTTGAGCAACAGTCGAGCAGTGGACATGGCAGTAGAGCTCCGGGAGCAGGTGGACATGAGCGGAACTAGTGGATACGTCCCTTGTACCTCTAGTTCCATGTTCCTGTTGTATTTGTGTCTTTGTGCTATGAGCTGCAATAATAAAAAGACACTTATCTTTGTTTGTTTTCCTATCCTTTTGTTTGGTTGATACTGAGTGGTCCCGGTTAAGACTATTGACTTGACCCTCACTTTTGAGATTTCTATTGGAGGATAACCAGTGACCTCACAATGATGCCAACAGTGTGACTCGACCCTTGGAGGAGAGAGTGACAGTTTGATCTCTTGGTAGTTACGTCGAGGCCTTACGATGTCATCCATGGCATGAATGCATCATTCATGTCAGGATTGACTTTATTATGCAATGGGCGTGGTTCATCCAGGGGATGAGACCGAGTTTCTCATTTTGGGAAAGGAGAAATTTTTAGCAGCTCTTTCAGATCATAGGCAATGAAGGTGCATGTCATCCAGGAGCGGCTGAAGACTGCACAGTGTAGTAAGAAACAGGAAACTGGCACCAGTCTTAGAGACTCGGGCATGTTAAATGTTTCAAGAAGTGGAATCCTTATATAGAGATGAGTCTGCGAAGCAGCATACACGAAGACAGAGCTAGGGGAGCAGCATCAAATGGTGTACATTTTAACATGGTACAACCACCCGCCTTAGTTTTCCCTGCCAGGTTCAGGGAGCTGGAGGGCGGGGGAAGAAGGTAGCTATGTGCGGTCATGGAGAGTGACCCGATGGCTCTATGAATGATTCGAGGGATAGTCTATGTCCACTACTAGCTGTCATAGTAATAGACGATATGAATCAATCCTTCCTTCAATGAATCTTGTCCCAAACCCAGAGTTTCTGGAAAGCCACAAACATGACCCTCACGTCTGGAGGTACCTTAGGAGAAGACTCGATAATCAAACTTACACCGACAGTGTGGTCAGACCCTCGAGGTGAGAGTTTCGGTTGGAATCTCTTGGTGGAAGCGTCAAGGCCTTACGACTTTGGTTTGAGTATGGACTGGGCAGTAACAGTTCATATAGATATAGACGGTATTAGGCAAAAGGTTGTGGTTTAACTACGACGTCGGGATGAGTTTTCCTTGGTCGGCAAAAAGGAAACCCCGGGAAGCACAGGATAAACTCATGCACAGGAGGGTGCGACCGATCACTCATGAGTCGTTCAACCTTACCCTCATGGTAGCAGTCATTTTGAGTTCCAGTTCTAATAGCAATTGGAGACCTCTAGAGTTTGAGGATGACGATCACGTCCTTATACGTGTCACACCTCGACGAGGTTTAGAGATATATGGCCGATGCGGAATGTTATCTCTGAGGTTCAGCGGACCTTCTTAGGTCCTCACCTGGGTAGGCGAAGTGGTTTTCCACTTTACCCATCCAACTCAGTTGCACCAGGTGCACGACGATTTCCGTGTATCTCAACTGAGGAGATACGTGCTCGAATCTTCACATATCATCGACCATGGGGAGCTGGACGACCACAATGGGGTGTCTTTCACGGAGGTTCCAGTGGGGACTGAGGATTGTTAGGAGAAGATACTACGAGTACTGTCGATTCCTCGGGTGCACTTTATTGAGCAGCATGAGAACCTCCAGGTGAGAACATTGGAGCAAAAGGCTCAGATGCGTGCTCAGTACCACTTTTGTAACCCATGTTTCTGTTAAAGCTTTACGAGGATGTAAATCCCTGAGATGGGAGTAAGGTAAAGACCCGTAAAATTCAAGGGAAATTTTTTCTAAATTTTCTTTGGGATTTTAAAAGAATGCACTTTCTGAAGGAGCCTGATTTCGAGGCCCGGTGTGCCTGGAATTAATTTCCGAAGTTTAGCTCAGTTATGTTTAGTGAACGAGCGAGCGGGTTTTTCTATCTTTTGAACAGGTGCTCGGAATTGAAATCTAAGGGCACCGATGAACTCGCAGCGCCGTTAATTGCTTAAGAAGACCCCTTTCTGGAGTTGCGTTTTCTTGGGTTGAGTTGTTTAATTAAAGTGAGGGATAATAATATAATTTTTTTACAATTATATTTTCTTTTCTTGTTAAGTGGATTAAGTGTTGTGTCACAACACTTTTCCTCTCTCTTATGTGGTTATAACCTATGCAAGGGAGCTAGGGGTGGGACCCAGATGTTGACAAATACCTTTGAGAGGATTAAGGTGGGGAGGGGCCCACACGAGCCCCGCCGTTTCTTTTCTTCTTAAATAACGCACCTGCACCCCCTATTAAACGAAGTCATATCTTGCGTTTAAACATTTTAATAAACGCCTCTATTAATTGGGTGGTTTTAAAATCCTCAATTTATTGATCGTTTCTTTTCTTTTTGAATTTTTCAAGTGTTGGTTTGTGTGTAAATAAAAATAAGACACCACTTATATTATTTAGTTGGTCTTGTTGCATTGAGAGGATTTTGGGAGAAAGACTAAGGGGCTTAAAGTTCATCTTCTTCGACGAAGAACGCGAAGAACATCGAGAACGCGAAGAACACACTGATCTCTGACGAAGAACGCCAAATCCTCAGAAATCAACGACGCTCCATCTGAGACGTTTCTTCCACGATGATCCTTCTCTTCTGAGATGATCCTCTTCTTCCATGATGGTTAATTCCGCGACAAACTCTCGTTTGACGACAACGTTGAGGTAGGGGTTATTTTTGTGTAAGTTTGTATTCCCGTGCTTCTTTCCTTTTAAAACAAAGAACTCAGATAAACTCATCCTCAAGTTGATCCTAAAATTATTTCTTTTGCGGGTTGGGAATATTTAATTGTGGGGAAAAACTGTTTGGGATGATTCTCTTTTGTTCGTGAAAATTCCATGTTGTTCTTCATCTTTTGGGCCGCTTGTTACTAACTTAAGGGGAGGAGGTCAGACCGCACGATCACGGCCGACTCCCCTTCCCCATTGTTGTTTTGATTCGTTGCAGCACGAACAAAGGTGACACAATGAAACGACACCATGAGGAAATGAGAAAGAATGTGGTGAAGAAGCGTGGCGCCATCATGCCATGCCGTTGAGGCCAAACAAAACTGTGGGCGGGGTTGGGCCGCCGAGGCGATTCGAAGACCCCGTAGTTTTTTGTCGAAGTGAGGATCGACGGAAGATGGTGAGGCTATCCGAAAAGGCATTTTAAGCCGCCGCAGTAAAGGTTGGGTCATGGGAGGACTGTTGGTGAAAGCGGCGAGCCCAACGGACCACCGAAGCGCGTCCGGTGGTCCACGGAAGACTCCCCCGGTGCACCACGTCGGCACGGCGGCGCCGGCGGACGGCCTCCAGGAGAGGGCGGCGCCCAGCACGCCACCGGGACAGGGCCGCCGCGGCATCAACCGCAGCGGTGGGTGGATGCTCCTGCGGCCGCGCGGGACCAGAGAGACTCGGCATCGCGCCACGTCCGTTGGAAGGGGTGGCCCCCGCGTGGGTGCGCGTTTTCGATCCAGGGGGCGGTCCCCACTTGCGCGGCCGCTTGGCCAGTGCCAGCGAGCCAGCGCGCAGCCGGGCCGGGCTACGCCCTGCCGGGTCAGGTCGACCCGGTTCGGGCCGACCCAGGGGGGCTGGGCCGGGTCGGTCCGGGCCCAGACCCCATTTTTCGGACCTCTTCGGTCTTTTTCCCATAACATGGGGTACATGCATCCGATCAACGCACCGTCAATTGTGTAGAAATCCTTGGATCGAGACGGTCTTTTTGATATATTACACTCAAGGTTCGGATAACTTTGGGTTCGGCCGGGTTGGTTCGGATACAAAACCAATCGGGCCCTCGGAGCAGAAACGCTTATATCTTTTGTGCTGGACGACTGATTGACGTTATGTCTACTTTGTTGCTTTCCTCATGATGAGATTGAACTTTTGGATTACTCTGCTCGAGGTTTGTACGCCATCGGAGTGCGGTCAGGTTGGTTTGCTCCCAAAATCCAACCGGGCCCCTGGAACGGAAAAGATTATATCTTTTAGACCAGACGTCTGTTTGACGAATCGTCAACGAAGTTGTTGATCACGTTGACAAACTCTCCATATGGGTATACCCTATAAGAGTTCAAGGTAGGGTTGAGATATGGCCGGGTTGGTTTGCACACGAAACCAACCGGGCCTCGGGGACAGAAAGGTAAGTAACTCACAGACCGGGCGTCTGATTGACGCGTCGTCTGTTGCGTTGAGACCCCTATGATGAGGAGATCCTTAAAGATACTTAATCGTGGGTCTTTGATATACTTGGAGTATCGACTTGTAGCTCGTGGAGCGGACCCTCCCAAAGGCGAGCGTGTGGAGTACGAAGACCGTGTAGCCGACTGAGACCTGACGACTGCTTGACCAACTCGACTTGGAGTGAGTCGACTAGCCCAGTGGACAGAGCACTACTTTGTTTTTGTGCAGACCCATGGCAGATGGAGCACTACCTCTGTGATAGTGCAGACCCTCCGTACTCATCGGGAGAGTACCTCTGCAGGCTATTAGGGGGTGTTCACTACTGTGTTTGGGTGGCATACCCCAGCGGGAAGCACTACTGTGTTTGGGTGGCTAACACGTGGTACTCGACAGGAGGAGTACCTCAGCTGTCTTAGGTTATTGAGCAGTACCTCGGAGTCGTGATAGGATCACTGTACACTATAGAGACGGGGCTTTTCTGCAGTTATAGTTTCGATAATGAAAATCCTGGTTTGAGCTGAGTCTTTGAACATTGTGTATACATCATGATTGATATGGGTCACTTGATAACTTAGGTATATGTATGGGAATATACCTGGGTAGTTTTTATCCATTGATCTCATAATCTTGTGTTTCCTCATGATTGAGATGGGCTACTTGATAACTTAGGTATATGTATGGGCATATACCTAAGTAGATGTTATCTATTGAGATATTCTTTGTGGTTATCCTTGTTGGTTTTAGTGAGACCTTGAGGGTCTCGGGGTCCCAACTGAGTATCGTTATACTCACCCCTACACGGGCTATTCCCTCACCTCGTTGTGTTGGTTGCAGATGACGGGCAGTGCTGACGAATGTCGAGTGTTCGAGGACTAGACGTCACCTGGAGCTGGACCACCCGACGTGTCTTTATCCGGAGTTGGACTTCACGGCAAGACGACACTCGGAGGGGGTTGACGGGCGAGAGAATTGAGGAGCTGTGCTATCTGTACCTACCCTTCAGGTAGGATCCGTGGTGGATGATACAAGAGATGCGCTATATGTACCTACCCTTCAGGTAGGATCCGTGGTGGATGATCTAGGAGCTGCTCTATCTGTACCTACCCATCAGGTAGGATCCAAGGAGGACGAACCAGGAGCTGTGTCCTTTCTTCCATATGTTTGTCTTTTTCTGTTGTACTTTTGTTCAGTTGTAGCTGTATTTTCCAGTTGGGTTTGTATTCTGGCCCATTTACTTTTCAGCACTTTCTTTGTACTTAGTGTTTTACTTCCACATGTACTCTATGGTGTTTTTTTTACTTTTAGAAAGGAATTTCCTTCCCAGTTATCGGGTTTTACGCCTTTGGTGCTAGTCGCCAGCCCTGGTCTATGGAAGGCGGGATTGGGGTAGTCATGGCATGGGCCGCAAGGACGGGTCGTGACAGAAATTTAAAAGAATGAGTACCTCTAAAAATTGTTTTGACGCTACACCATAAATATATATATATATAAGATGAATTTCAGTTCTGATGTTGATATTTAGTTATAATTATTGAAATTACTAGTTCATGGTAGTTTTCAACTTGTATGGTATTTTTTTTACTTTAAACTATACTATTTGATATCCATTTATTGTTCTTGTAGTTGATCAGTTTTAGGACATCACATTCTTTTTTGGGATCTCCATTTAATTTTATCATGACCATGATTTTTTGGGTGTTTCCCTCCCCATGATTCTCATTATTATAGGTAAAATATCCCCCATTTGTGTGTAGTATATACAATGGGATCATGTCTCAAATATATGGCCTATTGGATGTGGGATTCAGGCATAATTTTTTTCCTTCTATCATGAGTATTAATGGACTGGTACCTCCCATGGGAGGTTTTCATGACACCATTAATATTTTTCCATATTGATTCACCAATTATTCTTGGTATTTAGTGTTCTATTTTAGGTTTTATCTATCAATGGATATTTATTAAAAAACTTCAAAATTCATAAGTGTTGTTTCTTTCTATTTTCAATTCTATGATACATGCTTGATATTTCAAACTATATTCACTTTTATGTGATAAATGTAATGCCTTATTTATTACATATAATATGAATATATTTCGATTAATAATATTTTAAATTTTTTTGTATTCCATTCATGTTATTTTCATTCTTATGTAACCATTTCCATAATGTTTATTGTATATTTTTTATCTTCAGTGAGATATGATTTTTATTCACTTATTGTTTTTTTTTATTTATATATTTACCTTGGATTAAATTTTATATACTAACAATCTAATTTTCCTTAGGGGTTTAAAATTTTGGAAATCCATTACTAAAATTTTGTATCTAAATCATATTTTTTATAACGATGATTTTTTCTTATAATATTTATTATCTATGAGTACCGGATTTCTTGCAACATTTTTTATGTGAATTCACCATGATTAAATGAATTTATTGATATGAGATTATAATTAATTAATTATATACCCAATTATATTTGGTTCATATTTAGAGTGATTAAAAAATTGATTTATACCTCATTTATTGATTAAATAAATATTTTAAATATGTATAATTGTTTTTTTGAAATGAAATATTTTAGTATTATGTAATTTTCTTTATGTATTTTATATTTTATTCATTATATAATATTATTAATTAATTATTAAATATTATTAATGATTAGTGGCCTATATAAATAACAACTCTATGAATTATTAGGTCTCAAGAGACAAACTAGCTTTAATATTTGTGTGCATGGATACACAAGACAAAAAAATTCCTAATTAAATGACCACGAATGTATTATAATTGTATATAGTATTTTTTAATGGATGTAGTTGTTTATAATAATTTATTTCATCACTACGAACTAATTATTATTTTTATTGAATTTAATTATTAATATTTAAATCATGGATAGGTTATGCTCCCAATTTCAATAGATTATCGAATTACAGATTATCAATTGCTTTCATATTATTTATTATCATCATATATTCAATAAAAATCTTTGATGTTTATCCCTAATGTTTCACCTTATTAAGAATTTAATCTCACTATATGTTATGCTTTCATTTAATTAGGTAAATTTGAAATATGATTTAAAATTTATTTCTATCAAAATATCTTGTGTGGAGAACATTTTGGGAGAGGTTTAACACTTATTATGGTTTATGTATTTTTTTATATAGAAAAAAATTGAACATTGTATAAGATAAAAAACGATTTTTTTTGTAAAAATATTTTATATGCTTTTTAAAACTCTAAAACTAAATTTTCTGTCAAAAGAAAGTAACTCAATATTTGATAGTGATATTTTTATTATTGTTGGTTAAAAATGTGACACTTGCATTTATTTCAAAGACAGTTTGTTATGTATGTGTGGATTTGCACTAGTTTTGGAAAGCAAATTTCTAGAGATCCATAGATTATATCAAATGAGGTTTAAAAATTCATTATATCAAAGGATGATAATTTAAGATCCTTTATAGGTATATAAGTTATGTTTTATCATAATATATATGGTATAGATAACCATTTATGTATGTTGAATCTATATTGTTTATTTTAGGGATTATGATTATGTAATTATATTGAAAACCCTGGGTATAAGTTTAAGTTATATGTATAATTATATATTAACATCATATAATTTTGGTAAATTACATATTATGTGGTTCTCCATTAAATTACTTCCAATTTTGGATTCTATATGTTCATATGGAATGGTTCACAAATTTAAATAGTGGTATTAACTTCAAAAGGGGGTGATTTTGTATTGACATGATCATTACATGGTGCATGATAAAGAGGCCTAAATATACACCTATTTTGAGACTCCCATGTTATATATGTTTTTTAATTATATTATTTGGAAAAAACATTACAATACATTTAGTATGTTAAGTAATTAGGTTAATAAATAAAAGATAACCCAACCAAAAGAAACCAAAATTGAATCTATAGTGATATAGGTTAAACAAAATGATATTGTAATAATTTCAATGAGTAGTAAATTTCGAGGTATTATTTAGTTATTATATAATAATGATGTTAGGGTTTTTCACTATTTTTAACTAATTTTGATTTTTGGTATGTCTGATACCAAAATAAATTGAGTTAAAAAAGGGTTACATGGTTAATAAAATGGATTCTCCAATGAGAAACCTAATCGTATAATAACTAATGTGAGGAAACAAACCTTTATTCAATGTAATCTATCAAGAATCATGGTTAGAAATTTGAATTTATTTCTGTTTCCAAATAATCATATGAATGGAAATTTGAAAACATCCTAATACCCCCACTCACTAATACATTGATGAAATAATAAATAATATTTTTTTGGGATTTTAAACGGATAATGTTTTCCCAAATATTTCCATCCAAAAAATACAACTAAAAAAGGAAATGTTGGATTACATACAAACCAAAGGAATGATATTGTTTATAGTTTTTGATAATTTTGAAAAATTATTAAATAAACAGTATTCATTTCTTTAAATGAAAATTTCTCCAACATAGGGTAGATTTTTTATTTCACATTAATTAATCATCATAATATATATGATGATCTTTCTTGACAGAATTATTTTAATATTATTCATATTGACTGTCAGAAAGAAAAAATAAGAAGGTTGAGCTTAAATAATATTTATGGTTAAATATATGCATTAATAATTAAAACTCATCAATGATCATCAGAAGAGAATAAGAATTTGATGACATGATAATAGTTCATAATATGGGAAAAAATATTCATATCCAATAATACCTACAATATCAAACATTAAAACATAGTATAAGGATTCAATAAAGGAATGATTCGTCAAAATAAATAATCATGATCCCTTTGATTTCAATCATTATCAAAGAAATCAATTTTGTCCCATAAAAATAATAATGAAAAACTATTGATATGTTGTCAACATCATTTTAATCATATAATCCCTTCAAACCATATAAAATTAATAAAAATTATTTCCAAATTCATATATAATTATGGGGAAAACATATTTGTTACCCAATTAATTATAGTAAAATAAAGGACCATCAATATATAAGTTATATCGGGATCACATGAAGCAATTCGGTTGCACACATCATATAAGAAATATTTTTCTAATCTTCTGCTATCTAGGAGAACAAATCATTCATAGTGTTTAAGAGCCATTCCATTAATAAATTACATAGAGTGTAAATTTCTTCATTGACACGTCCAAAAAAATATGTATTCTTTAAAATATTTTAATAACACATTGATAAAAAATGTGGTCCATTAAAATTTATTTAAAATGTGATTAACATATGGAATGGAAATATGTTTCATAACAATAAATTTGAGTCCTTATTAACCCCTTGAAATAAAATCAGATCCATATTACACTCTTTATAAAAATATTAATATATCTAGATAAATATTTTGGTTTATATCATTAAAAAATATCCCCACTAAATAATTAATAATAATAAGGGTGGATGATGTTGAATAATTCTAATAAAATTAGAATTTAATTTAATTATTTTGGAGGAAAAAGAAAATTTCAATTTTTAAAATCACTTTTAAAACCAATAATTCCTAAAAAATTGTGAACATAATTTTCATTGAAAAATTAATTCATATGATGGAAAATTGAAGGGAAAATATAGAAATAACTGCAGTAAATATGGTTGAGGTTATAAATGTTAAATATAAACAATTTCTAATGATTTTAAATAGGGATTAAAATGATACCCATTTGGAAAACATTAAAATTTTCTTTTTAGAAAATTTTCAATGATGTCAAAATATAATATAAAATGTATTTCAGAAATGAATAATTGTTAGAAAATTTTATTTATGAATGAATTTATGATGTTTTTTTATTAACATTGTTATGGAAGATAATTTTACCTAATTTAAAATGAAATAAATGATTTTATCACATATAGTTGTATATCATAATATTTCTTTAATAAATAAGGGGGGAACATAAATCATATATTTTAACAACATCTATAAACCTTGGGTAAGAAATATATTTTGTTGAATAATATAAGAGAATATAAACTCACCTAAATTAAAATTATACATAAACAATCTCTAATGAAACAAGATTGAAACAAAAATCCTTTGACACATTTGAAATTCCTCAATCATAAAAACCATGAAGTAATGAAATCAATTTATAAGGTAAATTTCTTTAAACAATAGGTATTTAAAGGATATTTATTTTCAAGTGTAGTATATACACCTCATAAATTATTATTTGATCATAAAGTAATTGTATTTCCGAAGGAAATAGAATTTACGTTGAACAACCCTTACAAATATCATACCATTGCATTTAATAAATAATCAATGAATCTATTCTTGTAAATTAAATTAAAATACACATAAATAAATAAAACATATATATTTTAGTCATGCAACATGAGTTAAAGTAGTTCAAAATAAAAATTTAGTGTGAATTAGTTTATATCCCCTCTTTTTAACCGGTTATAGGAACAACAATATTTTTTATAAATAAAAATGATAATCATGGTTTGATCACTAGGAATAATTTTATCTTAGTTTAAAATGGTTATAAATAATATGAGTGGATTGCATATAAAGAAAACAGTTCACTTTTAGTTATATTAGAAGCCATAAATATTCCAATATCCAAAAAATGATATATTCTATTCAAATTATGTAATATGTATATAATGTCACCAATTCTTAATGGTTTTCCTATGAAGGAATTTTATATTGAGCATCCTCCTTGTTTCGAAAATTCCCAAATTCCAAATTCTTTTTTTAACATACAGAGTATTTTTATGGGTACAAACAATGACATAGAGGATGGTATATACACTTAAGTTATATCCTTTTAACAAATAGATATTCAATAAGAGTGGTGGATCCTATTTTTTTATGAAAACATCATCTTTATATATATATTTTAGTTAAAATACTTATTGATGATCTAGTTTATCATTATGTAAATAAAAAATTGACTACTATAATTACAAAACTCATGAAAAAATAATTTGAATTGATCAAAAAGAGTGATATAAATTTATTTTTATGATATGAAATTAATCAAAAAAATCCATAATGATATGGATCAATTAAAAAACATACATGAAATACATAATTTTACTGGCTATTAAAATGTAAACATATATGAAAATAATATAATTTATATTGAAAAACATCATTTGGATGAAAATAGAAAGCTAACTAAAATCATTTTATAGAAATGAATAATTATAATTCTTTTGTATTTACTATTAATAGTCCATAAAATGTGTTTATGGAATTAATTTTTGATAGATTAAATTAGAATACCATGGAATCATCATTAATAGCATCCATATTAATTTAACTGTATTTAAAAAGGATATTAATTTTTCCTCTACTATTTAAGAAATAAGATATTAATTTACCATTATATGTTGATGGTGACATTCATGGTTGTAGACTAGATGGGAAGAGTAATAGAAGAACCAACCACATTCTCTATAAAAATATTTTATCCTTGTATTGTAATAAATAATTATCAGTTTCATTATCTAATAGTGAATAAAAATACATTTCTAATGGTAGTGTTCTTTCACATGTTTTATGGATGGAACACACCTTTTTAAATATTGGATTTCATTAAAATAAAGACAGAATAAAATTATATAATAGTACTACTATAATCATTTACAAGAATCCAATAAACCAATCAACAACAAACCACATAGTTCTATAGAATCATTTATTAAAATTATATTCTGAAAAGGGTTATATCTCTTGAATTTATCAATAAGATGATCCAATTATAATATAGTATTACTAAGCCCCTTGTTTCCATTATGATTTTATTGAGAAAAAATTAGTATTATTGGAATTTAAATGTGTTTCACTTATTCATATTTTTATTATATTTTTATTCTTACAGTTACTTTTTATTTCATTATATATTATAGTCTAATTAATTTTTTAAATTTTAGTATATATATAATTTAATAATATTTTATAGTTAATATATCATTATATAATATTCAGATATATGTTAAATATTATTTTAAAATAATAATTATTATGTAATATTTTTATATAATTTCATTATTTTACATTAAATTAACTCCTAAAAATAAATATGATATTTAACCCTCTCTCAAATTTTTATGATACCAAATCATAAAAATAACCCATTTAATCCTTTTTCATTTACAAATTTCCCTACATCTATGAATCCAAACCATCACTTTTGATTCATCTGTGAATTAATTAACATATCTAAAATAGGGAAATCTAATAACAGATTTGATGTGGTTCCAAATATTCAATAAAATACTGTGTCTATGGGGTTTGATTACGTTGTAGAAAGTTTAATAGACATGTATTGGAAAAAATAATGAAAGATGATGTTGAATAATTTTTCTAATTCAAGAGATGGATTTTTTTTAGAATAAGTTAGGGGTGTTTTTTATGATGATGTAAGTGAGATTATTATTAATTTTGACTTTCTATTCGATGGAATCACATGTGTTACTTCAATGAATGTAATTAAAATGGTTTTATTGTATTTTCTATGGAGAATATAGAGAATATGTACTATACTAAATAATGTGAGTATAGTTTTAGTCAGACAATATTTGGTAAAATATCTTCTGTACCCACTACATTATTCATATTTTTGTTTGGGAAATCTTATTTTGAGAAGAATTCATTGAAGGATGTAGATGAACAATGGATAGTGTTTTGATTGTTTTTTCAGTCTATAAATTCTCAAAGATCTGTGGATATGTTATAGGTATTCTTTCAATACATTATTATTTTATATGCCCTAATCGATAATGTCAAGTTAAATCTCCCATAATAATTTATGACATTTCAGCACCATTTCTACCATGGTAAAGGAAAGATAAATTTTTACCCATATGAAATTATCATTTCATTCATCAGGAAGATGAAAGAAGTTAACTTAAATGAAATTAGAGTTGTAGAGTACCAAAAGAGAAACAATCCATTTAAAGTTATTATAAATAAAAATGGTTAGAATTTTGATGATTCATACTAGGGATATGTTGGAGAATATTGTCACAAATCAAAACAATATGTGATGGATTTTATACTTATAGTGGAAACTATTAGGAGTGCATAAGATGATCATGATAGCGTTTTTGAGTTGTTTATCCAATCGTTAATAGTGTTTTGGAATCTTCTAGAGATAATGTAGAAAGGATAATTAAGAATATATCTACTGTGTCTACTATTAAAATAAAGAGAGTAATCTTTGGAATAAAAAACATAGGTTGATGGACTTCCTAGATGGGCAAATATTGATATATATGGAAAAAGGAATATGGTTATCGAGGTTAATGATCATTCACATATGGTAGTGTCCATTCCATCCACTCCCCATGTGCTAGATTATACCCCTTCTGTGATAAAAATATCTAAAAGATCAGATATTAAAAAACACATGTTTTCTTGACCCAATTCAATTCCCATAGCACATTAAAATTTCATTGGACATTCTGATTAGTTGAAGAAGTAGTTTATATTTTTAAAATATTATATCATACTATTGATGTGTGGATCATATTCTAAAGATTATTTGTGACTAGCTGATGGAATGATGAATGATTATTCCACCATGACCCCGAACCACTAATTAGAGAATGTAGATATATATTCTATGAATACTAAATATGTTCAATTTGTGAGAGCATAGGTGACTGATCATAGATGATACAGTTCTCTTATATATGAGGAAAATGATCCTTGAGTTCTATGGAATCTTGAATGGATGTTATCTGTAAATTTCTAGTTTTTTAGTCATATCATTAATTTATTTCAGTATATTAGATTTGGAGTTTCAAAATAGATATAAATGAGAGAAATCACAAATAGAAAATGTGGTTGTGAGTCAATTTGAGTTCCTTAACAGGTTTGAAATATGTTAAACCACAACTTCTGAACCATTGGTTCTTACATCCAACTATATTTTTTACAGTCAATGTATTTTATTTGAATTTATTTTCACCAGTGTTATAGTCACACCAATGTGACTAGTTTACTCATATTCATATGCAAGAATCCATTTTGAATCGACTAGCTCATATTTAGGAAACCAAAGACCTTATTTATAGAATAATTAGTATGATAGATAATTACATAAATGATGTAGTTAGGAACCATCTGGAAAGTTGTCAATATATTTTTAACAAGAATTATGAATCCATGTATAATTCCCTAAAAATTAGATATATGATTTAATCTACTATTGATTTAAAAAAAATAAACCATCCAAAATTTTCCACTATATTGGATATAATATATTAAAAAGTCTCATATCTCTATATAAAATACTTAATAGATGATTCATGTTAGTCAGAGTCAGAGAAATCTCCTATTATACCAATTAAAGACTATGGTGAAGGTTTTTTAGTATATAGACCCCTCAGACACTAGTAAATGTAGAAAATGAAACTAGTGATTTAGTTTCTCCAGCCACATCTGAATTTATTCACGTGGTTAACCAAGTCGTAATATGAAAATTGGAAAAAGTGGATCAAATTCTATGCCCAATAAAAGGTATACTGGTATGGGTATAGCAATATATTTTTTAAATTCATGTCAGGAATTATTCAGAACCTCTTACAAAAACATCTAGTATATAGCCTTATGTTGTTTTGTTAATATCATCTTTGTGGTTTTCTCCTAGATAGAGTGAATCCCTTAAATGTATGATCAATAATTTTTTATCTTATATTGCTCAGATACCTAGAAAATTATATACTACTATCAATTATTATATAAAAATTAAATCACCAAGATACTAGATTTTCCTGTTAATTCTATTTTTTCATTAAGGGATTGATTATCACGTGGTCTAGAATCTATTGATACCTATGTATGTCTTAGGAATTTATTGAACATTTTGTATCTATATAACATATATAATAGGAAACAATTATATTTTTCTTTTTATTTTCTTTTAAAATATTCTTAAAATGAAGCTACATATTTTCACCCTTCAATTCTAATGGCCCTTATGAGTTCTGACTCATCTGACATTAGCACCGATTATCAAAATCATGGTATATTCATGAGTGGTCCTACTTACAAACCATGTTTCCAAATGGATTTTGGGACTAAATATGTTTTTATAAATCATAGAATAGTTTGTCTCCCTCAAGTATTTAACCATCCCCTACCTCTTCCCCACCTCCTTCATTAAAACACCATCCCATCCATTATCTGATTTTCAACCTATCCATAAACTAGTGTCATCCAAATATTGTATTTTTTTTGGTTTATTGAATTTATATATATTGTAACTGAAAGAACCCGAACATTCTTTTATGTTATGTTTTTCCTTTTCTAGTCATTTTTTCTTGAAATGTGAAAAATATGGAAATTTTTTAAGTACATGTCCTGTAATTTATGAGTACACAACGAGTACAGCGATGCTGCTGGAGGCCTTGTGTTGGCCGTGTCATTTCCACACATGATTCCATGTAGGTGTGACATGGTGGCTACTAGAATCGCAATATGGAAATAGAGAGTACACACAGAGTACTCCAAAATTATAAGCCGTGTATTTTTTTCATTAAATTAACCAGGGTCGCGTCTGATGGACAAGAACCTACTCCTTCTAGGACTGGTTTATCCAGGAGAGAGGGTACGGTAGAAGAACATCTCCATACCCCCAATCATGAACCCGTTCTCTGAATCGACTGGCACTTATTGTGTTGGGATTGCCTCGTTATGCAATTCTTTTTCCTAGAGCACCGTTTCCAGATTCATTCACTTTATCGATTTATCCTCTGTTGAACATTTTAGTCATTTTTGTGGATCTTCGACATTATAAGGAGAAACAAGCATTATGGTTAATGTATATCTATCTATTAACACTAAGGTAGGTGGTTTGTTCCTTCCCGTTGAAATTCATTGAATATATTGGGCAAATTACACAAATACCCTTGAAGGGGGTATTGTGTGTTTATTGTTTTTTCTCTATTTCTTGCATGATTTTTTTATATGATATAGTACAGTTTATTTTGGAATAGGTTGAAATTTTATTCTTTGGATGTAATACCCATGAATGTTTAATGTTTTTTAGCTCTGGGTCTTGTTTTCTTGTTTGGATTTTATTTACATTCCATGCCTAGTATTGTAGGATTGTATTATTGTTATGCCATAGAATACTGGCCTAGTAGTTCTTGAGGTTTACCTTGGATGTTAATCGTGCAACACTTATTTTACTTTCATAGGTCCGAGAGAACCTAGTTTAGTAGACCACAAAGAGAATGGACAACTGTGCTTCTCCAGATAGTCTTTATAATTTTACGATGTGAGACCTCAGGGGTAATTGACATTTAGTGCTTCCTTAGAGTGTCTTTAGTTCCTCCTCGCGGGCCACAGGGTGAATGAGATGTTGTGTGCTTCCACAGAATTCCATTAGTAGGATACAAGACTATAGGGGGGGATTGACTGTGAGGGCTTCCCCAGAGAGTCGATTATTTAGCTGAACCAGAGGGGTGAGACTATGTGGGCCTCCCATAGGGTTTCTAGTATGTGTTGGTATATCCATAGGGGATAGGATGTGAGAACTACTCCGAGGGTTTCATGTTTGTTTCTACATTCATTAGTAGTGGATTACTTTTTTGTGAATTAAATACATTAAACTTTGGATTGTTTGATGTTGAGTAATTTCTTGTTTACTACTTTCTGTACATTTGTCGCCGTATATTCACTGATAGTTAGGCACATATCTAGTGGTGGTTTCCTACTGTGATTTAGTATCACACCCTATTTGGGCCATTCTTTTGGTCCCAAACAGATTATATTACTGCATGTACAGACAAGGGAAAGCACCCATCGGGTTAGTGATGTATTCAGAATTGTGACTTATTCAGATTCCTTCATAGACATATATGTATAATGCATCAATTATATATATTTATGCTCAAGTTGTTCCATTATTAGTCTTCTGTGTTTTACTATTGTTGGATATTTAATGCTTCTGCTATCTTGTGTTGTTTACTTATGTTGTGTACTCTACCAATGACGGCATAGTTTCCCAACTATCACACCCAAGGCCCTTGCTGCTAGTCATCAGCCTCTGCAATTCAGGGAAATTCCCTTGAGTCCATGTTACCAACAATGTATGGGGAGCCTCTGGATGACTTCCAGAACCGAGATGTTACAAAGTGGAATCAGATGATTCTTTTCTCTTGGCTTACTGTTTGGATCATATAGCTTGGGATAAGATGGAATAGGTGCTTGGTAATAAGCAATGCCCGAGAGTAGCTATCTCGTGTAGAGGGAAAATCCATACTACCTCATTTGTTTCAATTTTACTAGTTTACAAATTTACAGTTTATTTGATTTCATAGTTGGGTGATTCACATGTTTTGTGTTGTTTCTGTTGTTGTTATTGCAGTTCTACTTCTATCGCAACCCAATGAGATGAGTGTATACCATATCATACATCATATAGGCACTTTTTAGAAAACAGATGTCATGCATTTTTTTATTCCATCTAGGATTCATTAGCGATTTCATGTTTTTGTGATTGATTATGTGTAACATATGCATGTTGTTGTGATAGTTTCCTTGATATAAATACATGATGTTTGATAAGGTATTGTTTGTGTAGAGGATTGCTTTAATTAACACCAAACATTGGTTATTGAGTTGTTATGGGCCCTCATATAATATAATTTGGTAGATAATTGAATTGATCTATTTTTTATAACTTGTATAGGATGAAAAACATTTATTAGCGGGGAGTATGGGCCCTCATTGATTAGAATTTGGAATTTGGAATGTTTGTTTCAGTGTTTTTTTGGGTCCCAGAGTAGTTTCTAAGGCTTACTGTCTAGAAAAACATAGAATACACACAGTGTAATTTTATGTACACACCATGTGTTCCTCTATTCGCTATGAAATAGTTTTTCCAAAGTACACATCGTGTACTTTATGTACACATTGTGTCACGACCCGCCCTCGGGGTCCGTGCCGTGACTACCCCAAGCCCGCCTTCCATAGGCCAGGGGCTGGCGACTAGCACCAAGGCGTAATCCCGGTAAAAAGGGAAGGCATTGCCTTTGAAAAGTAAACACACACCACAGAGTAAACAAGCGGAAAGTAAACACTAAACAAGCAGAGTACGACTGAAAGTGCGGAAAAGTAAATGGGCCAGAATACAAACCCAAACTGAAAGTAAAGTACAACTCGAAAAGGGAAAAACAGCAACTGAAAAGTAAAAGCCGCTACTCCGAGCTATCCACTGGAAATCCCACCTGAAGGGTGGGTACAGATAGCTCCTCTGCTCCACGGGTCCCGCCGTCCGCTCCGAGCACGTCCCGCCCAGTGGTCCACCTCCGGGTACCGTCCCGCTCTGCAAGCCTCAGCTAAGGTCAACGTTGTCCGTCGTCTGCAACCAACACAACGTAGTGCGGGCAAAGCCCGTGCAGGGGTGAGTATAAGCTACTCAGTAGGGACCCCGAGACCCCTGAAGGTCTCTCAAATCCACAAAGGATAAATCACGAAGAAAAGTACAATCACGAAGTAACAACCGACACTGCTTAGGTATATGCCCATACATATACCTAAGTCATCAATTCAAATACGCTCCAACCTCCGAGCCCAAGTACAACTCAGTCCACGCAGGAAAGTATACGTATTCCACATAGGAAAGCAAAACATAATCCACACAGGATTGCACAACACAATCCACACAGGAAAACAACAGGATTCAGCTCACACAGGTATACTTCTTCAAGGACGAAAAAGATGATCACTGATCCATCTAAGTCGTCGGACCCACGAAGGATCGATAGGTAACTAACCCCCGCAAAGACCCACACAGGATCGGGCGCACACAGAACCTGTAGGCGCTGGCTCACACAGAACCGCTGAGCGCAAGGACCAACACAGGATCGGGCCCACACAGGACCTGTAGCACTGATCCACGTAGGATCGCTGAGTGCTGAAGTCGTCGTCGTCGAATCCACACAGGATCTCTGTACTGTCGTCGTCGCAGTCACAGTAGCAGTCGTAGCAGTAGAACAGTCGCAGCCAGCACTAGGGTTCCCGCACACAGCAAGCTCGTACGGAGGGTCCGCTCCACGAGCCGAGAGGCTGATACATCAACTGTCACGAAGACCGAAGTTGATGTATCGAAAAGTTCCGTATCGTCAACAGGAACTCAACGCAACAGACGGCGCGTCGATCGGACGCCCGGTCTGAGAGTTATTGGCATTTTCGTCTCCGGGGCCCGGTTGGTTTTTAAGGAAAAACCAACCCGACCGTACTCCACCTGCGTCCAAACCTCGAGCGGAGTATTCCAAAAGTTCCGTCTCACTAAGAGGAACACAACGCGACTGACGGCGCGTCAATCGGACGTTCGTAGTTCAAGATATGAGCGTTTCCGCTCCGAAGGCCCGGTTGGTTTCGTGAACGAACCAACCCGGCCGAACTCAAAGTAAACCGAAACCTTGAGTGCGATATACCGAAACGACCGTCTCGATCCAAGGATCGCGTTGCCGCTGACGGTTCGTCGATCCGAGGTCCGAGGCTCAAGTTATGGGCCAAAAACCAAATCTGGTTCGAAACGGGGGGGTCTGGGTCCGGGCCGACCCGGCCCGACCCCCCCCCCCCCCCCCCTGGGCGGCGCGGTGGCCGGCGGCGGCGGCCGGCGGCGGCGGACGGCGGCGGCGCGACGGCCTGGCGGCGCGGCAGCGCGGTGGCGGCGGCGGCGGCTGCGGGCCGCGGCGGCGGCGCTAGGCGCCGCACGTGGGTGGCACGCGGGGCTAAGCCCCACGTTTTCTTGAGGGGCGGCACGACACAAAGGGGCCGCGCCCCAATTTTTTAAAAAAGCCCCCCCCCCCCTCACATGGGGGGGGCCTGTTGGTGCGGAACCGAGGGGGCAGCCGGCCCCCTCCCTTTAAAATAAAACCTCCCCCCTCTTTAAGAGGGGGGTTTTGCCAGCTGGCCGGGGAATTAATTCCCCGGTTTAATGGCATCCGGCCGGCCAGCCGGCCGACCGGGTTTCTCCAACGGGACCGGAATTTCCGGTCCCCTCTTCGGCTTCCGACGCCGGCGGCCCGGCCGCCGGTCTTCTCTTCCGCCGCGGCCCGGAACCGGCCGTGGTCTCCTCGCCCCGCCGCGGCCCGGAACCGGCCGCGGTGTTCGTCGTCCGGCGCGGTGCGACGGCATCGCGCCCCTTCGCCGTACCATGATTCCTTCCAACGCGGCGCGACGGCGTCGCGTTCTTGAAGATTCTCCTCGGCGTAGCGCGACGGCGTTGCGTAAATTATAAGCACGATCATCCGCGTGGTGCGACGGCACCACGCCACTTGCTTCCACCCGCATGAATAAAACAAGAACGATGGAGGGGGGTTCGGCCGTGTTCGTGCGGTCCGGCCCCCCTCACGTTAAAATAAAAACGCAACTTAAAATAAATCAAGTCACACGATAGTCTTGATAAAATCACGATCAAGAATAAAATAAGGGAACCAAAAGAAAACGACAACCCCTACCTCGGGTTTAAGATTCGAAGAATCGTCTACGTCCCGCGGAAGACGGCGTCGCGGAGGTCGGGCGTCGCGGTCGTCGTTCATCAAATCCGTTGACGAAGTGTTATGCCCGAAGAGACACGACGTTGGCGGATCTTCGTTTGCCGACGTAGAAGGTCTGAGGAGGAAGAAGGGGTCCAAAGATACCGGGTCGCCGAGTCGATGATCCTTGACGAAGTGTTGTCGTTCTTCGTTGAGGATGAAGACGTTCTTCGCCGGAGAAGATGATGTTCTTCAAGAGACTTAGAGCTCTCTCCTCCAAACCTCAACACAACCAAACTAACCCCCAAAAATAAAATAAGCTATTCTTATTTTATTAAGTCATTCTATGAGTTCAAAAATTCAAAAACTTAATTCCATTAATTGGATTAGTGTGTTGGCATGATTAAAGTGAGGAGAGGGAAAGTCACCCAATTAAATGGAAGTTAAAAGGTTAAGATGAGTTACACATCTTAAGTGGGGGGGGTTTAGAGGAGTTAGGGAAGGTGAGGGGTTGGGCTCGTGTGGGCCCCACCCCACCTTTATTCTCTCAAGGGTAGTTAACAACAAGTAGGTTCCACCCAACTTCCACACATAGGTTAACAACTTAGAATATGAAATAAAATTGTAACACAATTTTATTACTTCACATTTAATTCCCCCTTTTTTTTAACAACTCCTCCTCAGCAAACGCACCTTCGGGAAAAGTCCACTTAAGCAAAAATCGGTGCTGCGAGTTCATCGGTGCCCTCAGATTTCAATTCCGAGCACCGGATCAAAAGTTAGGAATTCCCGCTCGTTCGTTCACTGAACGTACCCGAGCCAAACTTCGGAAATTAATTCCGGGCACTCCGGGCCTCGGAATCAGGTGCCGTCAGAAACCGCGCTCTTGTAAAATTCTAAAGAAAATTAAGAAAAAATTTCCCTTGAATTTTACGGGTCTTTACATTACTCCCACCTCAGGGCTTTACGTCCCCGTAAAGATACAACAAAAACTAGGGAAACAAATGAGGGTACTGAGCACGCATCTGAGCCTCCCTCTCCCATGTGCTCTCCTGGAGATTCCCGTGCTGCCATCTGATGCGCACAAGAGGAATCGATCGCCCACGCAGGACTCGCTCCTGTCGATCCTCTATCTCCACCGGGACCTCTGTAAAAGTCGCCCCATCGTCAACGTCAAGATCCCCATGGTCAATGATGTGCATCGGGTCGTGCACGTATCTCCTCAGCTGGGATACGTGGAAGACGTCTTGCACCCGGTGCAACTGAGGTGGTAGAGCCAGGCGATAAGCCACCTCGCCAATCCTGCTGAGAATCTGGAAGGGTCCGATGAAGCGCGGAGATAATTTGCCGCCTCGGCCAAATCTCCGAATACCACGTCGAGGTGAGACCCGTAAGAAGACGTGGTCGCCATCCTCGAACTCCAGTGGCCTCCGCCTCCTGTCAGCGTATGACTTCTGCCAGCTCTGAGCTGTCCTCATCCGCTCCTGGATGACCTGGACTTTCTCTGTCGTGGCCTGGACCATCTCCGGTCCCACCAGTGCTGACTCCCCAGGGTCTGTCCAGCACAAAGGAGATCTACAAGGTCGGCCGTACAACGCCTCGTACGGTGCCATTCCGATGGTGGAGTGGTAGCTGTTGTTGTATGCGAACTCCACCAAGGGTAGGTGGTCCTCCCAGCTACGACCAAAGTCAAGGACACATGCGCGGAGCATGTCCTCGAGAGTCTGAATGGTCCTCTCCGTCTGACCATCCGTCTGAGGGTGAAAAGCTGTGCTAAGACGTAGCTGCGTCCCGAATGCCTCCTGTAACCCCTTCCAAAGCCGGGAATTAAAGCGGGCATCTCGATCGGAAACGATAGATGATGGCACGCCGTGGAGCCGCACAATCTCCTGAACGTAGAGACGTCCCAAGCTCTCCACTGAGCCCTGCTCTCTGATGGGTAAGAAGTGTGCCGACTTGGTGAGTCGGTCAACAATCACCCAGATGGAGTCGTGACCTCTGGAAGTGCGTGGAAGTCCAGTCACGAAGTCCATAGATATGCCGTCCCACTTCCACTCCGGAACCTCCAAGGGCTGTACCAAGCCTGCTGGTACCTGATGCTCTGCCTTCACCTGCTGACAGGTGAGGCATAGAGAAACGAACTCTGCTACAGCCTTCTTCATGCCCGGCCACCAATGCTGTCGTCTGAGGTCCTGGTACATCTTCGCCACTCCAGGATGTACCACTAAAGGAGAAGTGTGAAACTCTCTCAGCACTTCCTCTCGCAATGCGACTGGTACCATGGTACGTCCTCTGAAAAGGATGTCGTGCTCTGTTCCAAGGGAGAAACCATCAGGTGCCTGTCCCGAGGATATCTGTGCACGTCGTGTCTCACAGTCAGCGTCCCCGCGCTGTGCCTCCCTGACCCGCTGGAGTAGTGGAGGAGTGACTGTGAGAGACTGAAGAAAGGCTGCTCCATCACTATCCACGAAGGATATCTGCAAAGAGGCTAGCTTCTCCGTCGCCTCCTCAAGTAGATGAAAGTCCGTCCTCCTGCTGAGGGCATCGGCTACTACGTTCCCCTTCCCAGGAGTATAGACTATCTCAAAGTCATAGTCCTAGAGGAACTCAAGCCATCGTCGCTGTCTCAGGTTCAGGTCCTTCTGCGAGAAGATATACCTGAGACTCTGATGATCGGAAAAGACTGTAAAGCGCTCGCCCTTCAGATAGTGTCGCCATGTCTTCAGAGCGAAGACCACTGCTGCTAACTCCAGGTCATGGGTAGCGTAGTTCTGCTCATGCGGCCTCAACTGTCATGATCCATAGGCGATCACTGCCCGCTCCTGCATCAGAACACATCCGAGTCCCGTCCCTGATGCATTGAAGTAGACTACGTACCCTACTCCCTCCTCAGGCAACCTCATGATAGGTGCGCTAGTCAATCTCTGTCTCAGCTCCTGGAAGCTCTGCTGACAACTGTCTGTCCATACGAAGGGTTTCCCCTTCTTCGTCAAGGCTGTGAGTGATGCCGCAACTCTGGAGAAGTTCGACACAAATCTCTGATAGTATCCAGCTAGTCCCAAGAAACTCCGAACCTCAGTCACGCTCCTGGGTGGCTCCCATGCTAACACAGCCTCAATCTTCGCGGGATCCACTGTAACTCCCGCCTCAGAGATAACGTGTCCCAAGAAGTGGACCTCACGTATCCAGAACTGACACTTCGAGAGCTTACCATAAAGCTGGTGCTCTCGGAGTGTGTCAAGAACAACTCGCATGTGATAGGCGTGCTCCTCCTCTATCGTAGAGTAAATCAGAATGTCGTCGATGAAGACCACGACAAACCGATCGAGGTATGGCTGAAAGATCCTGTTCATGAGAGCCATGAACACTGCTGGAGTATTGGTTACACCGAAAGGCATAACCAAGAACTCATAGTGTCCATACCGACATCTGAAGGCCGTCTTCTGCACATCCTCGTCTCTGACTCTGAGCTGATGATAGCCTGACCTGAGGTCTATCTTCGAGAACCACCGTGCTCCCTTGAGCTGATCAAAGAGGTCATCAATCCTCGGTAGCGGATACTTGTTCCTCACTGTCACCTGGTTCAGGCGACGATAGTCAACACAAAGTCGCAAGCTCCCGTCCGCCTTCTTGGCGAACAATATCGGGGAAGCCCAGGGTGAAACACTAGGTCGGATGAACCCCTTGCCCTGCAAGTCCTCCAACTGTACCCGTAGCTCTCGAAGCTCGGCGGGGGCCATCCGATATGCTGGAGTGGATATCGGGGCTGTCCCGGGGTACAAGTCAATATAAAAGTCTACCTCTCTGCGAGGAGGTAGCCCTGGAACATCGGCGGGAAAAACGTCCGCAAACTGATCCACCACTGCAGGAAAACCAGGACTCCGCACGTCAACTGCTCCAAGGATAAGGCTAGCCAACTGATGAGTGATGGGCTGTCCTCTCCTCCGCGGAAGTCCATCCTGTGCTGCTAAGGCTCCCTTCTCTCCGGTGAAGGTGAACCTGCTCCCGTCGGTGCGTACACATCGCACCTTGCGCCTAAAACAGTCAATCTGTGCATGGACCGTAGACAGCCAATCCATGCCCAAGATGACGTCGTAATGCCTCGACGCTGCTACAAGAAGATCCCAGCCGAAACTCTCGCCTCCTAGAGTAAGCTCACACTGCCGGCACCAGTGCGTAATCGTCGAGTCTGCTCCCGTAGGAGTCTCTAGCCGTAAGGATCGAGCTAACGGCTCTGTCGGAATCTCCGAGCTCCGAACAAGGGCAGCGGCTATGAAAGAGTGACTCGCTTCTGTGTCTATAAGAACTGCAGCAAGGGTGGAATAGACACAGATAGTACCTCGAATCATCTCGGGTGCGCCGTGGTCGTAGGCCTCTGCTGCCTGGAGCTGTGCCTGTCGCTGCCCGCCAGCTCCCTGTGGTCGGGGTGGACCTCCTGGTGGTGGTGGTGGTAGAGCCTCAAAGCGTCGGCCACCACCAGCTGCTCGTCCAGCTCCTCTGCCTCGTCCGCCTCCTCCCTGCGGACCGCCACGGTCGACCCTCTGCCTCTGCCTCGGTGGTCCATCAACTGATTGCTGCTCCTCGGCACGGCGGGTCGGGCAGTCACGAGCCCTGTGGCCCTGCCCGCCGCACGAGTAGCACTGTCTGCCTCTCGTAAGACTGGCTCCGCGCTGTGTGCCACGCACTGCTGAGCTAGTGCCCTGAGATCGTCGGCCCGAAGGTCTGGTCTGTCTGGACCCCTGAGTCATCCGTCGACTTCCCGCTGCAGATGACTCAGCCACGTGCCGCCCTGCGGTGGGTCTCTGTGCTGGTGTAGACTCAGCAAGGAAGCTCTCGATCAGAAGAGCCCTCTCCAGTACTCCTGTCTGAGTCGGTATGCTGAGGGAGATCATCGATGCCCTGATCTCGTGTCTCAAACCCTGCTCGAAGGTCCGGGCCCGGAAGAATGGGTCCCGTACCATGTCGGTCGAGTAGCGCGAGAGATCGGTAAATCTCGCCGAGTACTGGGCGACCGTCATGCTGCCCTGCCGCAGCTGTAGAAGCTCCTGGATGCGCACCGCTCGGAGGGTGGCTGGGACGAACTCAGAGCGGAAGAGGCTCTCGAAGTCCGTCCAGAGCAAGGATGCCTCATCGTGCACCTGGAGCATCAAGCTCCACCATCGTCCTGCTGCTGCGTGTAGTAGGCTCGCAGCGAGGATCACCATGAGGTCTGCTGGTGTCCTCACTAGCCTAAACACTCGAACTACTGCCTCCATCCAGTCCTCTGCTGCCTGGGGATCCGTCTCCCCGCGAAACCTGGGCGGTCGCTGGCGCTGAAACTCATGCAGTGCACTGAGGCGACGTGCATCGTCAGCGGCTGCTGCTGGAAGCATCGGGGGCTCGGCGGGTAAAGCTACCGCCGGTGCCACTACTGGAAAAGGGCCCTGCACCGAGGCCTCATCACTCGGTGGGCTGTCGTCTCGCTCGACTCTCGGAACCCTAGCTGGCTGCCGTCGTGGGGCCATCCTGAAAAGGAAACAGGTGCGCCACGGTTAGAACAGTATACCTGGTGAGCCGATATAAGTAATCACAAAGAAAACTTTGAAACACACACGCAATCAATGTTTTCATGCATTAAGTCAGAAATCAGAAGTCAGGGTCCTGGTGTACGGATACGTCGGCCGCCGCACCAACACTGGACTCCCTGGACTGATAACCACACTCAATACGCTAAACATTATTGCTTCACATAGAAAAGATCAGAGTTCGCGGTAGAACCGAACTCCTCTGATACCAATTTGTCACGACCCGCCCTCGGGGTCCGTGCCGTGACTACCCCAAGCCCGCCTTCCATAGGCCAGGGGCTGGCGACTAGCACCAAGGCGTAATCCCGGTAAAAAGGGAAGGCATTGCCTTTGAAAAGTAAACACACACCACAGAGTAAACAAGCGGAAAGTAAACACTAAACAAGCAGATTACGACTGAAAGTGCGGAAAAGTAAATGGGCCAGAATACAAACCCAAACTGAAAGTAAAGTACAACTCGAAAAGGGAAAAACAGAAACTGAAAAGTAAAAGCCGCTACTCCGAGCTGTCCACTGGAAATCCCACCTGAAGGGTGGGTACAGAGAGCTCCTCTGCTCCACGGGTCCCGCCGTCCGCTCCGAGCACGTCCCGCCCAGTGGTCCACCTCCGGGTACCGTCCCGCTCTGCAAGCCTCAGCTAAGGTCAACGTTGTCCGTCGTCTGCAACCAACACAATGTAGTGCGGGCAAAGCCCGTGCAGGGGTGAGTATAAGCTACTCAGTAGGGACCCCGAGACCCCTGAAGGTCTCTCAAATCCACAAAGGATAAATCACGAAGAAAAGTACAATCACGAAGTAACAACCGACACTGCTTAGGTATATGCCCATACATATACCTAAGTCATCAATTCAAATACGCTCCAACCTCCGAGCCCAAGTACAACTCAGTCCACGCAGGAAAGTATACGTATTCCACATAGGAAAGCAAAACATAATCCACACAGGATTGCACAACACAATCCACACAGGAAAACAACAGGATTCAGCTCACACAGGTATACTTCTTCAAGGACGAAAAAGATGATCACTGATCCATCTAAGTCGTCGGACCCACGAAGGATCGATAGGTAACTAACCCCCGCAAAGACCCACACAGGATCGGGCTCACACAGAACCTGTAGGCGCTGGCTCACACAGAGCCGCTGAGCGCAAGGACCCACATAGGATCGGGCCCACACAGGACCTGTAGCACTGATCCACGTAGGATCGCTGAGTGCTGAAGTCGTCGTCGTCGAATCCACACAGGATCTCTGTACTGTCGTCGTCGCAGTCACAGTAGCAGTCGTAGCAGTAGAACAGTCGCAGCCAGCACTAGGGTTCCCGCACACAGCAAGCTCGTACGGAGGGTCCGCTCCACGAGCTGAGAGGCTGATACATCAACTATCACGAAGACCGAAGTTGATGTATCCAAAAGTTCCGTATCGTCAACAGGAACTCAACGCAACAGACGGCGCGTCGATCGGACGCCCGGTCTGAGAGTTATTGGCATTTTCGTCTCCGGGGCCCGGTTGGTTTTTAAGGCAAAACCAACCCGACCGTACTCCACCTGCGTCCAAAGCTCGGGCGGAGTATGCCAAAAGATCCGTCTCACTAAGAGGAACACAACGCGACTGACGGCGCGTCAATCGGACGTTCGTAGTTCAAGATATGAGCGTTTCCGCTCCGAAGGCCCGGTTGGTTTCGTGAACGAACCAACCCGGCCGAACTCAAAGTAAACCGAAACCTTGAGTGCGATATACCGAAACGACCGTCTCGATCCAAGGATCGCGTTGCCGCTGACGGTTCGTCGATCGGAGGTCCGAGGCTCAAGTTATGGGCCAAAAACCAAATCTGGTTCGAAAAGGGGGGGTCCGGGTCCGGGCCGACCCGGCCCGACCCCCCACCCCCCCCCTGGGCGGCGCGGTGGCCGGCGGCGGCGGACGGCGGCGGCGCGGCGGCCGGCGGCGGCGCGGCGGCCTGGCGGCGCGGCAGCGCGGGGGCGGCGGCGGCGGGCCGCGGTGGCGGCGGCGGCGGCGCTTGGCGCCGCACGTGGGTGGCACGCGGGGCTAAGCCCCGCGTTTTCTTGAGGGGCGGCGCGGCACAAAGGGGCCGCGCCCCAATTTTTTAAAGAAGCCCCCCCCCCCCTCACGTGGGGGGGCCTGTTGGTGCAGAACCGAGGGGGCAGCCGGCCCCCTCCCTTTAAAATAAAACCGCCCCCCTCTTTAAGAGGGGGGTTTTGCCAGCTGGCCGGGGAATTAATTCCCCGGTTTAACGGCATCCGGACGGCCAGCCGGCCGGCCGGTTTTCTCCAACGGGACCGGAATTTTCGGTCCCCTCTTCGGCTTCCGACGCCGGCGGCCCGACCGCCGGTCTTCTCTTCCGCCGCGGCCCGTAACCGGCCGCGGTCTCCTCGCCCCGCCGCGGCCCGGAACCGGCCGCGGTGTTCGTCGTCCGGCGCGGTGCGACGGCACCGCACCCCTTCGCCGTACCATGATTCCTTCCAACGCGGCGCGACGGCGTCGCGTTCTTGAAGATTCTCCTCGGCGTAGCGCGACGGTGTTGCGTAAATTATAAGCACGATCATCCGCGTGGTGCGACGGCACCACGCCACTTGCTTCCACCCGCATGAATCAAACAAGAACGATGGAGGGGGGTTCGGCCGTGTTCGTGCGGTCCGGCCCCCCTCACATTAAAATAAAAACGCAACTTAAAATAAATCAAGTCACACGATAGTCTTGATAAAATCACGATCAAGAATAAAATAAGGGAACCAAAAGAAAACGACAACCCCTACCTCGGGTTTAAGATTCGAAAAATCGTCTACGTCCCGCAGAAGAGGGCGTCGCGGAGGTCGGGCGTCGCGGTCGTCGTTCGTCAAATCCGTTGACGAAGTGTTATGCCCGAAGAGACACGACGTTGGCGGATCTTCGTTTGCCGACGAAGAAGGTCCGAGGAGGAAGAAGGGGTCCGAAGTTACCGGGTCTCCGAGTCGATGATCCTTGACGAAGTGTTGTCGTTCTTCGTTGAGGATGAAGACGTTCTTCGCCGGAGAAGATGAAGTTCTTCAAGAGACTTAGAGCTCTCTCCTCCAAACCTCAACACAACCAAACTAACCCCCAAAAATAAAATAAGCTATTCTTATTTTATTAAGTCATTCTAAGAGTTCAAAAATTCAAAAACTTAATTCCATTAATTGGATTAGTGTGTTGGCATGATTAAAGTGAGGAGAGGGAAAGTCACCCAATTAAATGGAAGTTAAAAGGTTAAGATGAGATACACATCTTAAGTGGGGGGGGGGGGTTTAGAGGAGTTAGGGAAGGTGAGGGGTTGGGCTCGTGTGGGCCCCACCCCACCTTTATTCTCTCAAGGGTAGTTAACAACAAGTAGGTTCCACCCAACTTCCACACATAGGTTAACAACTTAGAATATGAAATAAAATTGTAACACAATTTTATTACTTCACATTTAATTCCCCTTTTTTTTAACAACTCCTCCTCAGCAAACACACCTTCGGGAAAAGTCCACATAAGCAAAAATCGGTGTTGCGAGTTCATCGGTGCCCTCGGATTTCAATTCCGAGCACCGGATCAAAAGTTAGGAATTCCCGCTCGTTCGTTCACTGAACGTACCCGAGCAAAACTTCGGAAATTAATTCCGGGCACTCCGGGCCTCGGAATCAGGTTCCGTCAGAAACCGCGCTCTTGTAAAATTCTAAAGAAAATTAAGAAAAAATTTCCCTTGAATTTTACGAGTCTTTATACATTGTGTATTGTCTGACCATGTTGTAGGCCATGTGGGTAGAGATACGGAACAAGAAATGTCTGGTAGAAACATGCCATGTTCACGTAGAACACAGCGTGTAATATAATCCCAATAACCCAACCGTGTAACTAACAACAAGGGTCGGTTGAGACTTTCCTTATACACGTCGTGTCCATCTTGAACACGTTGTGTAGTTTGACCAAGGTACCTAGTCGTGTCGTGAACATCACAGGGTTGTGTAATCACTTCATGTACACATTGTTTCCATCCTGAACATGCCATTTAGTATCAGGATGTGTCACTAACAACACTGTTCAGGTGATACTTGTCCCATACACGTCGTGTCTACCTTGAACATGCAGTGTAGTTTTGCCTTGGGAGATCCGTGTGGATTAACCATGTAGAAAGACCCTGGAAGGGGAACATGATTCAAGTACACACCTTGGGTTTTATAAATCAACCCATGTTTTTGGGTTGTTACGAAACTAGTTTATACAAAATTACATTCCCATGTGGATGACATCAGATAACACACCGTGTAAGAAATTTACCGGCCATGTAGTCATACTTTGTAAAACATGAGTGCATTCTTCATCGTGTTCCATTATTACCCTCCTTGTTTTCAGTTCACGATATCTTGATCTATGGTGGGTGTGTGACTATGTGGATTCATGGCACCAAGATGTCCTCTAGTAGTCTACCTCTTGTAGGTCAGTGATCAGACGTCATGTATGGGTGATCATGGACATCCAGTAGATCCTCCTGTTGTGACACCCTTGGCACCAACAGTGATACCAGTTACATGAACCAATATGAAGTTTAGGGATGGATTTCAAAGGATGATGAAGACCTTCCAGGGAGCACCACCTCCTACCTCGACTATGACATACATGAGGGGGGTTTTCCAGTAGCAGCATCCTCACAATTTCTCAAGGGAATGAGGACCTCAGGCTGCAGAATCAGGGCTACAAGACATGATGACGATCATTGAGCTTTTGGACACGCCTATAGAGAGGAGGTTCAATCTCGCTACCAATATGATATGGGATTCCCTCAAGAGATGGTGTGATGTAATCTCACAGGTGGGTCATCTGCAGGTTATGTCTTGGGGGGAGTTCAAGTGCATATTTTACAACTACTTCTATCTGGAGACCTTGAGGGCCGACCGAGCCTAGGATATTATGAGTCTAGAGTAGGGTGCTATTTTGGTTATGGAGTATTCCTCTATTTTTTCCCATATTTAGCATTTCAAACCCCTCCTGGGTAGAGATGGATTGTTATTGGAATGGATGTTTGAGTATGGTTTCTGACGGTAGATCCTATTGCAGGTGAATATCTTCAGGTAGACTTCCATCACATTCATCGTTATGTAGGTTCTGATTGCGGAGCACAATCCGAGAGATTCCGGAGCTGAGAACCAGGGTGGTTCTGCATCCAGAGTTACTGCTCTGGTAGCTGATAGCATTACGTGTCATACGTAGTCTACGTGTGGTGATCTGAGGCAACAAGACACATCTTTAGGTAGCCAGGTGGTATGCTACCAGTGTGGAAGGGCTGTTCATACAATGTCGAAGTTCCATAGAGACCCAGTGGAGTGATGATCAAAAGGAAAGTTGAGTCACCTTCAGCAGTTTTGTTAGATCTTTTCACTAACTGCTAGTGATAGAGGTTCTTCTATGACTCCTCATTCAAGAGAAGCACCACAAGTTTCTCACTAGTCAAGGAACTATTGTTCTTATGGTCGTTAAGGCCGAGGTGGAGGTCGTGGTCAATTTTTTCAGTCGCTGATCTTTTAGTGACACCAATGTGGATTAGCATAGAGTGGTCAAGCAAGGCCATAGGTTCGCGGTGTAGGAAATACTTTTTCAATGGAGAAGACCTGGTAGTATTAGGATATCAGACCCTCTACAGTTCGAGGTATGATCATAGAAGCCTCATTTTTATCTTCAGATCTTTTAGATATTTTTTCTATTCATAAATTTATATATGTCATTTTTGTGGAGTGAATTGGCTTCTATATATTTTATTCTGCTGATTTTTTGACACTAGACACTCCGTTGGGGATAAAAACATTGGTTGTACGTCAGTGTAAGGATTTCACTCTTGAGGTTGGTGGCTGTCACTTCCTTTGGGATCTTATGTTTTTGAGATGACAGGATACAATGTCATTCTTGAAATAAACATTCTAGTTCCCTCCCCTATGGTCGTTGACTATTATCACCATAGGGTGAGTTTCATATCACCAGAAGGTGGATCTATTCTTTATATGGGCGTGTGGGATGTCCATGTGAGCAGAGCGGGCCTAGAGCATAATGGGATGGGAGTAGTTACTTCGTAAATTTCAAGTCATTATTTGGATGACCAGGGACTTAAAAAATTGAGTTTCCCCCAGTGGTGGATCGTTTTAGGGAAATATTTCCAGAGGATTTTTAATGTTTTCCTCTGGAGCATGTTGTAAAATTTTCTATTATACTTATGCCAGGAGTGGAACCGTTGTCCATTCCTCATAGGATGGCTACTCCTGAGTTGTTGGTGATCATGAAGCAATTGGAGGAGTTGAAGGAAAAGGGATTCATCTGACCCAGTACTTCACCTCAGGGTTTTATGGTCCTATTTGCGAAGAAGGTAGATGTTACCCTTAGGGTTTTTGTGGATTATTGGAAGTTGAACATGTTGATGGTCAAGAACTGATATCCCTTTCCCAGGATTGATGATCTCATTGATCAGAATCGAGGAGCCCGGGTATTCTCAAAGATTGACTTGAGGTCCAGTTATCATCAGTTGTACGTTAAAAAATTAGATATACCTATTACAGCCTTCAGGATTAGGTATGGTCTACACAAGTACTTAGTTATTTCGTTCGGTCTCATGAACTTGCATGTAGTTTTCATAGAACTAATGAACTGACTAATCCATACATTCTTGGAATATTTCATGGTTGTCTTCATGGATGATATCTTCGTGCACTCTCACACTCAACAAGACCGTGACACACATCTTGAGATCATTTTTAGTACACATAGAGAGCATCAGTTATATGCTTTTCTCTCAAAATGCCAATTTTGGATGGACTAGATGCACTAATCGGGTCTCGTTATTTCAGAGACTGGTGAATCATTAGACCAAGAGGAAGATAGATTTGTAGTTTCCTAGGATAATCCTATGAACATCCTTGATGAGTAGAGATTTCTAGGGCTGGATATATTGTAAAAACATTTTATATAAGACTTTTCACACTTATCAGTGCCACATACATGTCTGACGAAGAAGGGTGCAATGTTCTTATGGATAGATTTTTGTGAATCGGGCTTTCAAGAGCTGAATGGGAGGTCAACATCTGCACCGATACAAGTCTTTACAGAGGTGGGAAAGATCTATACTGTTTATTTGGATTTTCAGGTATTGTTCTAGGAGTTGTGCTTATGCAGGGTGATGGAGTTTTTTCTTACGGGTCTCTATAGTTGAGGCCACATGAGAGGAATTACCAGACGGACGATCTGGTATTTTTCTGTTGTTGTTCATGCCATACTCTATTTTAGAAAATATCTTCTAGGAGAGAATTTTTTGTTTTTCACCAACCAAAAATGTGTCAAGTGCATATTCACCCAGCATGATTTTAATTTGAGAAAGCGGCGATGGGTTGAGTACCTATAGTCCATTGACATTGAGCTTACATACGCTTGGGAAAGGCAATGCAGTGGCTGATGCGTTGAGCAGGATGACTCAAATACAGGAAGTTCCCGAGGCCACTAGTGAGTCGTAGCTTATAGATCTATTCTCTCACATGCATTTGGAGGTTCACGTCAGACATGGGCATACTTTTCTATCTTCTACAGTTGTTACCTCTACCAATCTAGATCGAGTACGAATGAGGCAGATATCTGATACTGATGGCCTATTCCTACGGGAATTTGTGTTAGGAGAGGACCTTATTATTGTATGGAGATTAGTTGGGGATGAGATATTATGTTTCTAGGTGTGTGTTTGGGTACCATAAAATATATGCGAGGATCAGATGCAGGATTTTCATTCCTCTATTTGGGCAGTTCATCCTGGTGTCACCAATATGTATCATGATAAACACTGCCAGTATTGATGGCCAGGTATGAAAAAGATGTTGTAATTTTTTCATGAGGTGTTCTACTTATCAACAGGTGAACGCGGAGAAACAGAGTCAAGCAGGTCTTTTAGAGCATTTACCCATTCCTGAGTGTTAGTCGAAGGACGTTGCAATGGACTTCGTGACAGAGTTTCTGAGATCACCTTGAGGGAATGATGTTTTCTGGGTTTTCATGGCAGACTCATGAAGGTTTCTCACTTCTTGCCGATCAGGGATACATTCAGATTTTATGACCTGGGTACGTTGTACATCCGAGAGACTGTACGTCTACATGGTGTTCCACACTCCATTGTTTCAGATATGGATGAAAATTTTACATCATGGGCTTTGTAGGGGATTCAAAAGGCATTCTGTACACAAGTACATTTGAGTACAATATACCATTTATAGATTGATGGCTAGTCCAAGTGTATAATTCTGGTGCTTGCGGACATGCTCCAATCATGCTTTCTAGATTTTGGAGATTCTTGGGAGAAGAATATACCCATTGTGGAGTTTTCCTACACCAATAGTTTTCAAGAAACTATTCAGGTGAACCCTTATGCGGGTTTGTACGGTAGGTCGTTCAGATCACCATTGAGTTAGATGGAGGTAGGATAGGAAGCTATATTGGGAACTCAACTTGTTCTGGAGACCACAAAGCAGATTGAGTTGGTTCGAAAGAGGATGGATACCGGATAGTCTCGAGAGAAGTCTTATGCTGATCAATGGAGATGACCTCTGGAGTTTGAGGTTTGGGATCTGGTTTTCCTAACAGTCACAGTGATGTTGGAAAACATGAGGATTAGGAGATAGGGTAATCTTTCACTGATGTACATCGAACCATTTGAGGTTTTGGAGAGAGATGGGGCGGTTTCCTATTAGTTGCAGTTACCTCAAAGGTATCGAGCTATTCACTTCGTCTTCCATGTTTCTCAGCTTCTACATTACTTCTCATACCCATCTCATGTCTTTCAACTCGATGACGATGACCTATATGTGGATGAATCAATCGAGGAGCTTCCTATCCATATTTTTGATTGTAGTACAATTTTTCATCATGGCCAGTCTATTCATCTGGTACGAGTGCTATGGCGCCATGGGCAGGTATAGGATGAGGCATAAGAGAGGGAGGCCGATGTACAAGCATAATGGCTGGAGCTATTCGGGGATTCATCTTATGCGTCGTGCTAGGGAAATTCAGGTACAAATTTCATTAGGGGGTAATGTTTGTAAGAACTCGGACCATCCTTTCAGGTATGTTTTTTTTTCTTGTTGTTTTTGAGAAAAGGAGGAAAATGTGGAAATTTTGGAAGTACATGCTATGTACATTATGAGTACACGCCGTGTACTGTGATGACGATGGAGGCCATGTGGTGGACATGTCATGGAAACACACATGTCCATGTAGGGGTGAAATAGAGGCCACATAAAGCAGATTATGGAAATAGAATATACACATATTTTACTCCAAATTTAAACGACGTGTATTTTGTTTTTTCATTAAACACAACGGGGTCGCGTCTGCCGGACAAAAATGACTCATTCCAGGTCCAGTTCATCAGAGAGCGGGGGTAAGAACAAATAAAATCTCCAATCCCCTGAAAAATAACCCATTCTTTGAATCAACCATCGTCAATTGCATTGGTATCACCTCGGTAATCTCTTCCTTCTCTTAGAGAATCATTTTCTGATTCATATTCTTTATCAAGTTATCCTTCATCGAACATTTTAGAAATTTTTGTAGATCATTGAAATTCCAAGGAAATACATGTTTTTAGGTTCAATTATATTGATCTCCTAACACCAGGGTAGGTGGTATGTTTGTTTCCGTTGAATGTCATTGAATTTTTTTGGCAAATTCCACCAATACCCTTGAACGGGGTATTGCATGTTTACTATTTTAGCCCTATTGTTTTCATTATTTTCTTAGATGCTAGAGTAGAGGATACTGTTTCTGAATAGGGAAAATTTTTATGTATTGGATATATTCCCCACACATGTTTTCCTGTTTTGACAAGTGGGTCTTGTTTTCCTGTTAGGCATATGTTTACTTTCAATGCCATGTATTGTAGTATATTGTGACTGTTATGCCATAAAATGCTAGCCAAGTAGTTCTTGTGGTTTACCTTGGTCATTACGTGGACTATACGTATTTGACATATAAATGTCCCTGAGAACCTAGTTCAGTAGACCATTGGAAGGATGGATGTAAGGGCTTCCCCAGAGAGTCTTTATAATTTTAAAATTTGAGACCATAGGGGGAAAATTATGTTGAGTTCTTTATCACAGTGTCTGTAGTTTTGCGACATGGGCCGTAAGGGGAATAAGACAATGAGTGCTTCCCTAGACTACCTTCAGTAAGATTCAATACTATAGAGGAAATGGAAAGTCAGTGATTCCCAAGAGATTCAATTCTTTAGCTGAACTAGAGGGATAAGACTGTTTGAGCTTCCCAGAGGGTTGCTAGTAATTGTTGGTTGAACCATAAGATCTAGGTTGTGAGAAGTACCCATAGGGTAACATGTTTGTATCTACTTTCTTGAGTAGTTTATTAATTGTTTGAGAATTAAATAATGGAAATTGTGGATTGTTTGATGTTGAGTACTATCATTTTAACTTCTTTATGTACTTTTACTGGCATATATTCACTTACTGTTAGGCACATATTTCGTGGTGGTTGCCTTCTAGGATTTAGTATCACAACCTATTTGGGCCATGCTATTGGGCCCAAACAGATTATATTACTACAGGTATAGACAAGGGAAAGAACCCTTTGACTTCAGATACTTGATTATATTGGATCTTGAGTGCATGGGACTAATCCGAGGCTTACGATGGTGAGGAGTTGCTCATCTTTTTTTCTTTTGTGCTTTGGTGATTTGGTTTAGTACTGTATTCTACATTGTGACTTTTTCATCTTCTTTCCTAGACATATATATATCATGCATCATTTATATATATATTTATGTGCCAGTTTTTCCATTATTGGTCTTCGGTTGTTTACTGTTGTTGGATATTTACTGCTTCCGCTAATGTGTGTTGTTTACATCTGCTGTGTACTCTGCCAATGAGGGTATAGTTTCCCACTATCACACCCAAGGACATCACTGCTAGTCGGAAGCCTCTGTTATTCAAGGAAATGCGCTTAATGCCATGTGACCAACCGTGTATGGGCAACCTCTTGGTGGTTTCCAGAACCGGGACGTTACAGTTACCTGATTAATGAAATTTATTTTTAAAATTTTTTTGTTTCATGATGTCATAATATTAATTCAATGTTGTTTATATTAATGTAATTTTTTTGGGATATTCATATATTTTACGCATTACCTATCCAAATTTAATTTCACTAATAATGTTGAATTGTAAATAATTCAATGTTCTTCCTTAAAAGTATTTTTCATCTCTTTACGTTTCATTTTTATAGAAAAAATGGTTGGAAAAGATAGAAAAGTAGGAAAGAGGATGAGAATAAAGGGTAAACAAGATACTTTTATAACTCATTATATATTATATTGTATTTAAAAAATTCATTAATGCCTTTAATATTTATTGTTTAATTTTTTAATGTATTTTCTGATAATCAATAGGGAGAGATTATTGGTCTTCTCATATTAATCAAACTGATCCCAATTTTTATATGTTTTAATTATATCAATAAACGTTCAAATGTTTATATAGAATTTAAAATGATTTCATCATGATTTGTTTTTATTTATTTCAACCATATTGGAATTCATCATCTCTTGAATGATGCTGATATATTCCCATGTTTGGAAAATTATAAAATATAAGAAACAAGGTTATCTATAAATTTAATTAAATTGGGGTATTAAAATTCCAATTTGACTATATTATTGAATCACCGAGGTTACATTATCTTCTATGTTAAAACTGGTTATGTAAATGAAGCACATACATGATTAAATAAGTTTGTTGATGAAGTGTCTAGGTAAATCGACAATGAGATTTCGATTGGTTAAAATGTCTCAATCTGTTGATCCAATCTGCCACATTATTCATTTGTCTAAAAAATAATTCAACTACGTGAATAAGGAAGATATATGATTTGGTTATGAGAATAATTATACTTCATAAAGAACATTTAAATGAATTCATATTTGTAGATTTCAGGTATGTGTTGATCCAAGAATATAATATGTTATTCTACCCTATACATATTTATTTTTATTATAGTAATTTTATTGTAAATATATTATCTTATAAAATAATTTAATATTGTACTACATCAATATTAAAAAATTGATTTCAAAAAGGATGAAGTCATTTAAAATAAAAATTAGTAAACAATAATTTATTAACAAATTATTTTTCAGATGTGATTTTTTAGAAAAAGGACATCTATGATTTTACCATGAGGCCATATATTATGGGATATTTTGTTATGAAATAGTAATTGAGAATATATAAAAAATTATTCAATCAATGTTAAATATATAATTAACAACATTATCACATTAAATATTATCATACACAAACTGTCTTTAGTATTTTATTTCGTATTATCTATGATAATCTGAAAAATAATAAGAATTAATTTTTCTATAGTTGTGATATTAGGATAAAAATTATAGTATTTTTTATGACTCTCATTATGATATAAATTATACTTATTTTACCTCACATATAACTCTTCCCTTATGTGAGTTTCATCATGAAACATTGTTCTTTATTTTTTAATCACTCGTTATTCTCAATATCGTTTTTGGATGTGATCACTCCAAGAATTGAGTGTTGACCACATGTGTTTTTTACAACCTTATAGAACCCCAGAAAATGATCCTGGTTTTGTACTAGGTGACAACAACTTCCACTCAGTTGGGTTGTTATTAGGAAACGTTCTGGAACTAGTGAAGTCACCATACTCTAGGAGTTGAGTGGATTTTGTGATTTATGTTCCCTAACCCATAATAAATTATATATTTTTTATATTTTCACATTTCAATTTTATATCTGCTTCTTTCATTAATTAAAAAGTTATCAGAATTTCTCAGACATTAGTATATGGTTTTAAAGGTGAAGAAAATTTCACGAACATGATTCACTCACCCACTTGAGTCTTTTTTTTTACTGGCCAAAAGTTCTTTCACTCATGGAATTTTGACTCAAAAAATACATACACTATAAGGGGATACATATCTCAAATTTAATTTAGAAGACATAATTTATATTCTGCACCATAAAAAATTTAAATGCCAAGAAAAAAAATATAATGTATTCCATTTAAAATAGGAATCAAATCCATGTGTATTGAAGAACCATATAATTTTGTTTATTTATATGTACGTTGATTGATATGATACTATAGTACTATGGTTTTATGAAAAACTAATTTTATCCATTGAGTTAAAAATATATTATCGAAACATTATTCATCCATGATTTATTTATTTTATTTAATGAATATTTTATATTATATTTTCTTCTTAATTTATGGGGTTCTACACATCTTTGGTATAAAATCATTATAAAATATTGATTATGTAACTTATAATGGTTATGTATTTGAAATTTTAATTCCTTGATAAATGATTATATTAATAACCCTGATTAATAGTGTATGGTTTAATTACAACCCCATATTTATTTTATATAATTATTTTCTCATTCTTCATCGTATTAAATATTCTGATGGATATTCTACCCTTCAATTGATATTTATTTGAATAATTATAATGTCATAATTGTTATTTTCCTCTATTTTCAAATCCATTATACATTTGTGATGTTGGGAACCACCTTTACAATTATATAGTGTATACAATTCTCTATTATCATCATGTAAATATAATAAATTATGTTTACTTATATTTGAATTTTATGATATTCATCTCACATTATTTTGATAGATATGTTCCTATAACCAAAATTGTTTTTATCTGAATGTTTCTTCATTGATATGTGATATTTATTCACCAAATTAATACATATTTTTTATATATATTTTCTAGGGATTTATTTATAAATTCGCATATTAAATTTTACATAGAGGAATAAAATTTGAAAAAGTACATAAACTCCATTTACTTCCAAAATATACAATGGTTATAGGAATAATCATTCATATAATGAAATTCCTCTATGAGTAACCTTTTTTTTCATTACATTCTATTATTTAAATTTAACTAGACATCATATATTAATTGAATTAGTAAATTATTAACATAAATGTATACCTATTTCCCTATATGGATTTATATTTAGGTATTCATACATTTGAAGAAATTACATTTATTGAATATGGAAATATTGAGAATCATTATACTCATTATTCGAGTATGGAGGTTTATGGGATATTAGGGAATATTTGTTATATATTGTTTATCATTTTCATTACATAATATTATAAATGAATTTCAAATAGTTAGTGATGGTTGGGGACTAGAATTGATATATTATTAATGAATCTATATGTCTCATAGTCAATATAGCTTGTTTAGTTTATTGTATCCCTCCCCAGAAAAAAATTAACTAATTAATAGAAATTTTTTATAACATGATTAGAAATTATAATTGCATATATCAATATATAAGAAGAATAAATTCACCCCCAAATCAAACAATATTCATTTTATAACCTAGATTGATTACAATAAAACATCATTATATTATACAATATGATATAATCTAATGTATGTCAAATACACATTTACATTATTTAACACCCCAGTAAATGTGATACATAAAATTTAAAATGTTACTACTCATTTAACCAAGGTGATCCTTTCTTTTCATGAGCATACTAGATTAAAATGCCATAGTTAATAAATATTTTTCTAATGTAGCAATATCCACAACCTCTTGGGAAGATTCCCGTGTTTTTATGACAGAGGAAAAATATTACTAAAAATAAAACATGTTGGATTGTGGGTTCAATCATTATTCTAATAAGTGAATATAATTGGATACAACATATATTGTTCAAGGAAAAAAAATTTGGTATAACAAGAGACCCATGATTTTATTTTATTATGTTAATGACCCTTAGTTTTTATATCAATAAATTATTTATTAGATATAGTAACCATGTGATGGTGTAGAGGAAGTAAATGGGTTTTAGATATGGGGTCCACAATAAATAATTTTTTATTAAAGGAGGGTAATTGTGTAACCACTTTAAAAAAGTGATTCCAAATAGAAAACATGTTATTAAGTACATCAATATGGTGAACCATTATGTTAATAATCCTACCTCTGTGTGCCTACCTAGATAAAACTTCGGAGTTAAGTGATCATGGCTTGGAGTAATGTCCCAGTTGGTGACCTCATAGGACATTTCCCAGTGTTTTTATGTGTGTGTGGAAAAATAAAGATAAAATAACGTGTGTTGGACTATAGTGAAATTATTAGTCCTCTATGTAACCCTATTGGGTAATAGAATGTGGTGCACTATTCAGAATTGATGAATGAAATGTAAGGAGTATTCATATCCCATACATTGTGATAATGATTTAACAAAACTAATGATGGTATTATCTTAGGTGTATAAACATATAATGATGGAATACAAAAGTGTTTTGATGCTAAATGAAGATAAGGTCATCCCATGGATTAATGGGACTGAGTAGGAGAACTTACACATTAATATATAATATGTATACAATATTTATATAAACTAAATATATCATCGTAGAGTGAATTTATAATATATATATTATAACAACACTAATACAGTGAAATTTGGTACCATATATGTTATGGAAAATAAGGAAAAGTTATAATAATATCCCCATACAATAATTGTGATTACTTTATCCTCTATAAGGTATACTACATACCCATGATTTGTTGTAATATTACAAGTCATAGGAAGATGGTAAAGGATTTTAGTAATATATTGATTGTAATTGATTCCTTGATTATAGATGATAAAATATACACATTTATTATATTGTTTAGTAATTCCTAATGGATGTTGGAAACATGAATGCTGGTAAGAAACAAGGTGAGCCTTGATGAATACACATGATTACATATAAAAATACTCAAGGAAATCAATTTGAATCCCCTAAAGATTATTTTGGATGATCATATGGGGTTACATTTCTATAATGGATTGCTAATGAAATAGTATAAAATTAGAATATTTTTTAAAAAATAAAAATTAAATATGATGAATCCATTAGATCCATTCCACATTGATACGTGTGGCCCCGTACACACTGAATAACTATAAGGAATATATAATTACATCTGATTATTAATTAATATGAAAACTAGATAGGGTTTTATATCCTAAATAAAAAAATATAATAAATACACCAGTATTAAGAATTTGAAACTCTTGGTGGATAATCCATCCAGACAAAAGGTATTGACACTATGGATAGATCATGTTGATAAATTATTATATAACAAGATTATGCCCCAAAATGAGGAACGTGGAATGAAGATACATATAATTATAATATATACAGTATACTATAATTTTGTTTATATTAATGATCCACACCTTCCGATCTTATGTAAAGACATTTCTCAAGAGAATTCATGCCCCTAGTAAATTCTAGAAAGAACTATTGAGGATGACAGAGTTGGGTCTCAACAATCTACTAGTTGAATTATTTGGATTCTACGTATCATTTATTTACTCGAATAGTAGAAGAAAACTATTTTCTAATTTGTGTTTTATAAAATAGGAAACTCATTTATTGGTAATAATTTTATGTCTTAATATTCATGATGACTATTTTCATCCTATGATGTACCCTGGCATAGAGAAGGGCTGTAAAGGTCATCTATTATATGATCCATTTTATTAAAATATCTTTCAAATTATGAATGTTATATTATTGGAACTTATGAAGTGTAATAGTAATAATGGTGTTTAGTATGTTTCTAAAAACATAAAAGATCATCCTTCTAGAATATTTAATGAGCTATTCAATGATGGGATCACCATAGGTCATGACCGGTGATGTGACAATCACAGTGGGAGCATTGTAATGTACATTAAAATTTAAAATTATATGGAAAAAATATATTAGAGTATTCTAGTTAGTAATATAATATATTAAACGGAGGAAATTTTGTCTATAAGGCACGCCTATCAAAGTCTATGTAATATCTTAATTTAGCACTACTACCCCTGTAACTCCTCTGGATATATAATATTAAAACATAATTTTTGATTATATCTATAATAATTTTATAAAATAAATATAATATATTCATAGCTATTTTCAATTTATTAATGTACATATAATCATTGAAATATATTAAAAGGATATTGGATAAAAATTATGAGAAATGGAAGTAACAATGTCATAGTGGTAACAAAATGACATTATGGTAATTCCCTAACACTAAAAGTTTAGTAACACTGAATGTATTGTGTCAAGTGAGTATAATTCATGGGAAACAATATTTTCGAATTATAATAATAAATTAACAAGTACCATTATGAAATTTTTTACAAATAATGGATTAATGATTGAATCTAAGGAGGTAATCAAAAAATAACTATGAATAGAGTTCATTGATTATGGATGAAAATAGAAATTATGTATGAAAAAACATCATGTTTTAATAGAATTACGTCATTTATTAAATATATATAGTGATATTATATATATATATAACATGTTAGAAACTAAATTAAAATCACAAGGGTTTATTATATTTTAATATCAAAATTATATTATAAGGAATACATATAATTGTTCTTTATAACACATTATTGTTTTGAATGAATTAAAAGAAAAACGATGAATGTTACAGAGGATTTAGAGGAGTTATAATGATTATTTTATCAATTAATTTTTTAAATTCATTAAAATTAATTCACTGCTGATATTATGGGACAATGGAAGAGGATTAATTGTGATAATATTAGATTTAGGTGACTTTGATAAGATTCCAAAATGTGGATGTTCAACACCATAATATGGTTAATTTTTTTTTTCATTTAGTAGTGTTTTTTTTATTTTGGGGGTTTTCATCATTTAGGAAACTAAATGGTCTAAACTATTTCATCTTGTTAAAGATTTAGTGGTAAAAACCCAGACATTTTAAATGATAATTTTTTCAGGAAAATGATTGTTATATTATTATATACAAAAAAAATTCATATCTATCTAGTAATGATAAATGTATACTAGGTTATGTGACCATCATGATAGGGCCATTATTCTACCATTAGTAAAACATTAATGTCTATTAACATGACCATTGGGTACAATACATTTAAAACTATTTTTATTTTTATTTTTATTTCGTATAATTCAAAAATAATAAATGATAATTAATGTAGAAAGGATAAGTGATGGCCACAGGTGAATCTTGAATGATATCTCCAAAGGGAGAATTTCATGTTAGTGGAAATTACCACTCGAGTGATGTTAGCCCAACCACACCAAGAGTCTATCAAAATCATTCACCATTACTTTAGGTCATATACGAGTGTCATAAGGTGTTATGTGTCCTAGAACTAGTTACTTAATCGTTAATTCTAATGTATAATAAAATATTATTCCATCAATTCCATTTTAGTAAATGTTTTTCATAATAAAACTGACATGAAAATTGATAAATTATTTTTTCAAATAGAAATTTTAATTTCAGGAAAAGATATAAATATTTATAATAAACTATGATATTATAATTAATACATATTTTAATTAAATAATAAGATAAAACCCCATTATTTAGATATAAATGAAAACATTATTTTATTTCATTTTTCATGTTCTAGAAATTTTACTAGGATTTTTAAAGTCACTATTATTTTTAATAAATAAGTTTTTTTTAGATGTTAAAATTACCATAATTAAAAAAGTTACATGATAATATTAAAACAATTTTGAAATCATAAATTTATAATTAGGATAAGATGAGTTTATGGGAATTTAATAAAATATGTTATTTTTTTAGATTAATAAAAATAAAATTTTAGTTTTTTGGTATATTCAATTAATTCATAATATTTTTCATAATTATTTAAAAATTAATTAACCACAATACATGACTAAAATATATTATTTTATTAATATCATGTATTTTATACGATTTGAATTAATTTCCAAACTAATAATTTATCTTCCAATGTCTAAAATTGATGTTTGACTTTAATAGTTTTATTTTGTGGATACATTATTTCCATGCCAAGAAAAGTAATATAAAAATATTTTTTATTTTATGAATTAATATTACATAAAATATGAACAAAATATCCAATCCCATGGTTATGTACAATTTTAATTCATGTGGTTTTTCATTTTCCACAAAGTTGGTTTCCAAGGGAAATATTTAGAAATAAATAAACAAATCATCCAAATCTGATATAAATAGAAACTCAATTATCTAATTACATTCACTCCAAATCCATCCTAAATTAATATATGGTTGTTTTATCATGAAATATTATATCGAAATGTGTCTTCAAGCCCCCATTGTCCTAATCCTTTTTTAGGATCAACTCTTAAAGGTATGAGAAATATCATTCTTTTCTCTTCATTTCAAGAACATTTTTCTATGTTTGTATTATTAATGTTATGTTAACTATATTTTATTCTATTTTATTCATTTCCATATTTCCAAATTAATTTTTATCAATAGGGACCCATTTCTCCTTTCCTTCTACCCAATTTTAAAAAGATTTTTTATACACGTTATGTTGTTGCATTTACTTTTCACAATTACTCTTTTCTCATGATAAAATTATCTTTTATTTAATTTTCTTGAATACCCAAATATTAATATTATCCATTATTATCCAAATATATATAAAATATATTTATTTAATTTCTCAATTAATATAAATGAAATACATATTCTCATTCTATGGGTTAAAAATTACATAATGGTCTTCTCTTAATGCACTTTTGAAAAGAAATTATTTTAATATTAATACTATTTTATGTATTATCCATGGGCTATTTATGATATTATTTATTAGAAAATAGGTCTCTAACATTAATTATGAATTATAAAGATTAACCAGTAATAGTTCTCCAATTAATTGGTTTACTAATATTATCCCTAAAAATGACATGTTTCATGATAACTTGGTAAATGACCACAGTACGTTTTATAACACTTTGTTGACAATCATCAGTGATATTGGTTTGAGTCACTCTTTTAAATTTTGTAGAAACATATCCATGTTATTATTTATTATTTTATTTTTATTTTCCAATTTTTCTATTTATAATTCATTTATTATATTCTAAAAGTTCTATTTTATATTTTATATGGTCGCATGTAAAATGGTTCCCTTGTATTCTATTACTGGGTCTTATGACCACCCTTTCCATTGATTTATATCCTAGGATTTGAGATGATGTATATTTATATAAGAAAATCGTATGATAGATCCTTTCAAGTGAATTCGTATAATATTTTTTATTTTTTAGTATTCTACACTTTATTTAAAATAACCTAAACAATAAAAGACCATGTCTTTATAACTTATAATTTAAAAGTTATGCTTCATAAAAGGGGGATTCCATATTCATGATAAAAGGGTGGATTATTTATTTGTGTTTTTTATTTTTAAAATTTTGGAATAACCATAGAGAAATCATTAAATATAAAAAAAACATCATGTTTTTTGGTGATGTATTAAGTAGTTTCTGAGAAAATAATTCCATGTATGGATATGAACATGTGGATGTGGCTCTGGTAGTGTTGTCTCCGTAGGTAAATCCTGAAAACAATGCGTTCTGCTATAATTTAATGTGAATTGATTCATTATAATTGGACTTGCTTCACTCTTGGTTTGACACTCCATGGAGAAATGATTCTTTAATCAAATGCATTTTATTAAAAAAATTCAGGATTTATCGAAAAAGTAGTTGTTGTTAAATAATAACATATTTGATCATAATTTATTAATATATTAAATTAATTTTGAATTATAATATTCTAAAAATAAATTTTTTTCTCACTATGGATTTCTTATTTTAAAATATTGTGGAAAATATGAGAAACTATGTAAATGTTGTGTGCAATGGACCATGCACTGACATCCATATAATGGAAGATGGAATGTATAATATAATGTGAATGATTAATAAACTAACTTCAGTTTTGAATAACAAAACAAATCATGATAATAAGCGAGAATCGTCTCTAAGGGAACAAAATTATATTGAGTCCCTTATGCATCAATGATTTTATTATTTCAGTGTATCTATTGACACATTTATTGCAGAAAATAGACAATATCTATAGAAAATAACATGTCCACACTCTATTTTTTGGAATAAGAGAATGTCGCCCTATTTATTTATGCCATACAATGAGAAACTGATTAGTGTTGGAAAGTAATTAAATATATTAATATAATAATGGATATTTATTCTATGGAGTGTAATTAATTCATGGTATCAATATAAAAATATTTTCCCCCTTTCAGTGAAAATGAAAATGGAGGTGGAATTACTATATCTAAATATGAAATCAACTGAATATATATGAAGCTATGAGATGAATTTTACAATATTTTCTGACCACAACTCTATATTTTCATGGATCCTAATAAAAACATTGATAGATTATTCGGTGCACCAAGACCTCATCTATGGAAATGTCTAGACAATAATGACTCTAATAGCTATGAGGGGATAATGTGATGATTCATGAAGGTTGAATTAGAGTTTGGAGAGACCGAGTGGCCCCATAGATCGAATTAATAGAATATATCAATGGATTTATAATTAGGGTTTAACATTGATCACAAAATATTAGGAATGTAATTTAAACTTATAACATGTAACAAATGTGGGAAGAATAATGTGTGGAACTACATGATTTTAAGTGGAAAATAATAGAATATCGATGGGATATGAATATAGCTTGAAAATATCATAGTGATATGAAGCCTTATATTCATAAAACTACTCACAATGGGATGATTATGTAGGTACATCCTAATGTCCCATACTAAATGTATGGAATACTTGGGGGTTTGTCTAGATATTATCCAAAAAAGAAGATAATGGAGGGGAATAAACATTAACCTTATCGTAGGTGAAAAGAGAAAGGTTTTGAATTTTGTCTCAAGAAGGATAATGTAATTTCCCAAAATGATGTGGTTATAGGATCACTTATTTTTATATCAAATATACATAGTATTGTGTTTTATTATGGTTTGAAAAAAATCCTTTAATTCATCCATGTTTGTAATGAATATAGATACAATACTTGATCTGATAAAATTAGAGTAATAATTCTAGACTCTTGAATGGATTACCCAATTGTCAACATTGTATAGATACACTAGTGTTGACTTTTATGATAATAATTTATTAACCAATCTTGTAGTCATTCCAATGATAGAATTTGAAACCATACTAAGGAAGGAGTGGATATGAAATTATTATGATAAGATCATCTTCATATGAAAGGATATAAAAGTTGTGTGGGAACTAATGATAATTGTTTTGATGAAAATGGAGTATTTTTGGTTTTTTATTCAATACTCACATTGTTGATCGTGGTATTTTCATGGAATGAGACCATACAGTTCGAGCGTACAATATTAGTTAAGGCGGAATCTTTTGGAGGATTTATTACACCATGTAAAGTATATTTCGATAAAGTCCTTATGAAAATATGGAAAATTCATGGGTTCTACCAAGATGGGATTCACTAATGGTGTCTCATGATAGTTTGGTAGAAAGAATCATGGAAACATCAAATCATAATGGACCATTGTTAATGGAGGAGCAACATTATGGTGGTTTTTAATGATCCAAAAACCCCATTTATGTCATATTTGTGCATCATGAATGGGCGACCCAATAAATATAAGGCAACCCCTGATCACGTTACATGATTTATTCCATGTAAAATCCTAAATCACTCATATTTCATGAAGTTAGGGGAGCTCCACAAAATTGGCATTCCATTCAATCTTGAAAATCAAACAATGTATATATAATTCTTGGTTTATGGAAATACTTTTTAGTAAACGGATATTAACAATGATGGGGTATTCCATGTTGAATAATTGAACATCATGAAGGCATTTTTTTCTACAAAGGCAGGGTGGTTCATGAAGGTAGTGTTCTCCGTGATGGGGAATCATGAAAGGCAGTTTTGGATATCACATTTTTATAGAAATTTTCCTTGAAAGTGCATCAGCTAATATATACATGGAAATTATATTATAATGATATGTCAGGTACAAGGACATTAATTCCAATCCATTGAATCGACCTTCATGTAGACAAACTTAGTTAGGCTTTTGTCAATACAATGAGTAGGGGAGTCAACAGAAGTGTTCTGGGGGACATAGTGTGTGATCCCCTATTAATCTTTTAAAGGCAGTGTTCCTAGAATAAAGGAATTATGTCAGAACTCTTAAATTCCACTACTATTGAATATTATTGTATTTAGTTATTAATGAAACACTTTTACCATATTCTCATTGTATATGATCTTAGTTGTAACGAAAGTAAATTTTAGTGTGATATTGTTGCATATGGTTGTTTTCTTATTCACATTATCATTTAAAATGATTAATTGGTTCCTATTCACAAAGTAATTATATCCATCTCTTTTGAAAAAAAATCAGCACACTTATTCACCCCCTCCTATATCGGGGTGCTTTAGAGTCCTTTATATTGTCTTGAATGGAAAACCAATCGTTATATTCAACGGAGTTATATCTCATCATGGGCCTTCACTAGAAAAATATAATATGACATTATTTATGGAAATTATTAGTGAAGATGCTGATGTAAAGGAATGAATATGAATAGATAATGTCCCATATTTAAGTAATACATTCACAAACATTTCATACTACTTACCCAGACATCCCCTATGAAGAGGGGTAGAGTTCACCACTAAACTCATACCTTGATCCCAAGAAGATATCAAATACTTAGTACAGAATAGAAATCATGGATCTCATGGAATTAAACAAAACTCCATGATATTTGGGATAAGGGTTTTATCCTACCACGTGTGACTCCTTGGTAATTTCATGATCCCTTTTCTAAGAATAAGGATAGATCAATGCATCTTTTAATTAATTATAGAGAACATAACATGATCACAGTAATCAAAAAGTACCATATTCAAAATATTGATAATTATTTGACCATATTCATGCAGATCAATTCCAATCCAAGATATACATTCGATCTTTTTATCACCAATTGAGTTTAAATAAAGAAGATATTCCAGAGACTCCCTTCCGATCAATATATAGGGATTATGAGAATCTTATTATGCCTTATGTCTTGAAATGTCAAACTATTATTTTTTTTGGATTTTATTTACAATGTATTGAAGGATTCCATTGATAACATTATGGTTGTTTTTTTTGATGTTATTCTAATTTATTACCATCATCACGAGGAGTATGAGGATCATCTAATAGTAATAATAAAAACTCTGAAGAAGCATAGGCTATATGGAAAAATCCATCAAATATGAATTTTTTTTGAAACAATTTACTTTTTTGGGGAACATTGTAACCAACGGAGAAATCTTAGTTAACGCTAAAATGAAACTATTTTTAAGGATATGACTATTCCTAAAATAATAAGTGATATTTGTAATTTCCTTGGATTATTGAGAAATTATAAGAGGTATGTGAAAAAAATCATGAAAATATTATCCACTAACAAATTTAACATTAAATGAGGATAAGATCAACATGAAAAAGGATTGTGAAAATTGTTTCTAAGAGATAATGAAGTGAATAGTTACTCCACCCATGTTAAATCTACCCTCTATTAGAGAAGGATTTTTTATTTTTATTGATGCATCTTTTAAAGGGATTGGGTGATTATTCATGAAAGATGAATATGTTATTTATTATACATATTGATTATTGAAGCCACATTATTTGAATTATCTTATTCATGATGTAGTACAAGATGCAGTTATTTTTTCACTAAAATTTTGATGAATATATATTTATTTGGAGAAATGACATTTATAAAAAAATTAATATTGTTTAAATTATATTATCCCACTAAAGTAATTGAAAATGATAACTAGGTGATGTTTTGAAATTATAAAAGACTAATTTTGTTCAATTCATTATCACACCGAAAGATCAAAAAACTATTTAAATTCATTAATTAAGAAAGACCATATTCTTAAGAAATTTATGAGGACTTAAGGAGATTCATTGATCAAGTACCTAATAAGTTTGGAAATGGGAATACTGTGGTAAGGGATATCATAATCCCTTTCCCAATTTATTTATGAACAATAATTACAAGATATGATCATGGAATCTCAATGCAATAACCATTTTTTAAAAAAGGTATTGAATGTGAAGAATGAGTACATTTATGAGTTAAATAATGATCAAGAGGATGTAAGGAAATTTCATACAGGTGCATCGGTTCCATATATTTTGGAAATAATGAATGTTCTGATGGTAGATTATCATATTTCTATGTTTTTTTACATCTTGGAAAACTAAAATCTATAGGGAGCATCATGACCGTTACTCTTAACTAAGATGAAATGATAGATTACCGAAAACAATAAAAGTTACATAGTGTTTCAACAAGTGATGTCACGGAGAAAAATTCCAAAAGTTGTTTTACAACATCTACACATACCAACATGGATGTGTGAAAATAACATTGTTGAATTTCTCAGTAGTTTATTGAGAAAATCATGTTGAATTAATTTGTTTTTGGTTATAGTGGATTGTCTCATAAAGAATTCATATTTCATCTCTCTTCGAGAAGATTTATAAACTATACAACATTCCATGATTTATGTAGAGGAAATAGGTACGTTTTTGTGGTGGGGAACCACTTATTTCAGATTCGATAATGTTTCATGGTTCATAAATAAATTTCGGGGAAGTCTTCAAAATGATCTGAATATTGAATTTAATTTCAGTACGGTTTATCACCTCTAATCCGATAGACGATCTGAATGGAAAATTATGACACTCGAGGACATGATGATTAAATTCCCAATGGAGTTTAATGGTGTATGAGATTAACATCTCCCACTAGTATAGTTTTCACACCCCAACAACTTCAATTCAATTATTCAAATGGAACCCTATGATGATCTATATGATAATTATTGTATAAAACCTACTTGTTATAATAATGATTGTTAGAGAATGTTTATTTGGAATGATCTAGTGTATGATATAATAGAAAATGATAATGGAATTTAATAACACCTAAATGTGACATAGATTTTTTAGAAGAGAAATGATGGAAACCATCAAACTGATTTTGGGTTTTATATATGAAAAAAGGATTTCCATAGAATTTTTTCTTAGAATAGAATAGTGTAGTTTTTGAATAAATGGAACCATCACCTATAATTTCATTTTCCCATATGAAATCCTTGATCTCTAATGATCTTTGGCCTATCGAATATCAATCCCACCAAATCTACATCATGTTAATGATTTATTCCACATATCTCTCTTGATAAAGTACATACCCGAAGCATTATATGTACTAAATTGAAGTGTGGTAGAAATAGAATATGATATCTCTTATAAATCGAATCCAGTAGAGATCATGGACCATTTATACAAGTTTTTTTGTAACATGAATACCCAACTGGTCAATTTGTATTGGACGAACCATTGATTTGAATAGTTAGTGTGGCAACTAAACAAAACAATGTGGAATAAGTTCCCCCAGAATTTCTCAACTAAGATAACTCATTGAAATTTCAAGGATTAAATTTATTTGGGGGGGGGGGGTGGAGATTTTAACTTCCCATAATTTTTAAAGATCATTTTCTTATTGAGAATGAAGGTTGTATTATATTTTAAACAAAAATACTGTATATTTTTAATAATTAAGTGAGTATAAAACGAAATTTGACCATTAGGATTCGACCATTGTATGAATGATGGTAAAAAATTATAGTTGGTTTAGATGATCATTGGAAAATATTCTCTTGGAAATAATTTTAATGTTATAAATAATGTTTATAATTAAAAAAAAGAAAATTAAACATTAATATAGAAATGAAAAGTGATGTCCTCAGCCAGTAGATGAATTCCATAAAAATTATATTTTCCATAACAAGGGAGGGTGGTGGCATCATTGGGGTTCACCAATGACAAATCCTATGATGAGATTTAACAACTGAACCATCAAAAAAATTACTAATGGGAAATGTTCAAGTTAGTTTAAATTAAAACTCAAATGAAGATAGCAGATCTAACCCATGAATCTATCACCATCGCCCACCTTACCCATAGTTTATACATGGCTGATATAAGGGGTTCTGTTTCACAAACATGGTTACTGAAATAATAATTACAATGTTTAAATGATATTTTTTTCAATTATTTACATTTTAATTATATTTTATCTTAATAAAATCTTAATGGAATTTGATAAATTTATTTTTTTAGAAAGAAAATGAACATTCCTGAAAATATATGTTTATTTATAATAAATTAATATAGTATGAATAATATGTTTATTAATAAAACGGTATGATAAAAACAATTTTACTAAAATATAATTGATTAAATATTTTTACATTTTTCAAGTGTTGGAAATTTTACTATACATTATCAATCAACAATTATTTTTAATTAATATGGTTTCCAATATTTAAAATGTAAAAATATTATATTTAAAGAATTATTATGATAAGATAAACAAGACTTTTAAATCATAATTTCCAAATTACGTCTGGTTGAATTTATGAGAATTTTCTAAAATACATTATATTTTAATGTATAATTAAAATACAGTTTCAGTTTTTTGATATATTTAATAACGTCATATTTAATTCATAATGATATAATAATCAATTAACCACAGTCCCATTCATAAAATAAATTATTTTATAAATTTCAAAAAATTTAATTGATTATAATTAGTTCCCAAAAGTATAATTTAATTTAAAAATTCTTCAACGAAATATTCAAAAATAAAAATAAAATTTTGTTGAGACTTTACTTCCCCAGGAAAAAAGATGAAATATAAAATTCTAGTAGACTATTATAGATAAAGGGTTCCACATCACCCTTTGAAAGTTGTATTATCAAAATATATAAACAATGAAGGCCTTAGGTCCATTGGAGTATAATATGACACTATGTGTCAAAAAAATGGTAAAACAACATGGGAAAAACCATGGATATTATTTTTCTACATCCTAGTTTCCTTGTCCTATATTTAGAAATAAAAAAAATCATTAACATTTTCTATAAATACCCCATCATTTATCCATTTTCATTCACTCTAAATATATACTCTATTGAACTCCATTAGTTTCACCTCACAATAAATCCTCCCAAGGTGTCCTCATGCCACCAATGTCCCAATCCTCGTGTTTTAGGAACCACTATTCACGGTAATGGAAATATCATTCTCTTCTCTCTGTTTCAAAAATATTTATTCATATATATCTTCTGAATGTTTTGTTTACTATATAATTTTCTATATATTCATTACCTTACATAAAAATTATGTTTTATCAATGGGATATCCCAGTCCCCACTCTTTTTTCCCTTCTCTAAAACCATGATTTATACCAATAATTCTATCAGATTTACGTGTCAAATTTTCTTATTACACCTCATGAAATTCCCTTTTATTTTACATTTTTTTATACACATACCTCATTATTTTCCAATGTTACTCACCAATATGTAAAAAAGATTTATTTTATTTAGTTATTAATATACATGAATCCCACATTCCATTTCATTGGGTTAAAAATGTCAAAATTATCTTGACCTTAGGCACTTTTGGAACACCATGATTTTATTATGAAACCTATTTTTATTATTGATTGGTTATTTACAAAATGATTGATTATAATATTTATGGATAAAATTTGTTAATAAATAGTAAGAAAAAACCTTTATAGTTCTCTAATACATTGGTTACAAAATTCAATCTCTATAGATAAAATTTATTACAATACCTTAATGAATAACCATGGTAATTTAAACAACCCTCGGTGATAATACTTAGTGATATGCTTATGAATGTATCATTTAAATGTGGCAACAACATTTCTATGATATTTTTTATGTTATTTTTATTATAATATTAACACAATTCATTTTATCATTCCTATATGATATTCTTCTCATTCTTATTGATATTTCTCATGGTCACATTTAAATTGTTCCCCTACTTTCCTTTACATGGACTTATGCTCACACATTTATTTGATTTATCTCTGTATGTTATGTTATGCATTAAATTTACTCTGTATAAAACTATTTTGAAGCCTTTAATGTTTATAATAATAATTTTATATATATTCTTGTATTATGTCATTTATCTCTATGAAACTATATTTACATGATCCTATATTTTTACTATGTTGATAAAAATAAATATTATAAAATTTAGGATTCTTGATAGGTTATTTTTATTTTAAATTTATATAATTTTTTATGTTTTTAATATGTGATACAAATGAATTATTTTAATATCATTGTGATAATATTTCATACATTTTACTATTCATTTATTGATTATTCTAAATGTATTTTTCATCTAATTAAATAAAAAAAATTATATGATTTTTTCTAATATATAATGATCTATGTTCTATATAAAAATGAGTTTCCTCAAATAAAATAAATTCATTCACTATAATTATAAAAAATTTACATTGGTACAAAAATATACCCATGTGGATTCAAAATATGTTGTCATGACCTACTTTTAAGTATCATAGGTCTGTATAAATTAAGATGGGTAATTGATAGAACATTATCTGATTTAATAAAACATCTTATAATGGAAACTAGGAAAATAAAAAAAATTATTCCAACTATTCTGCCACATGACATAGAATCCTCAAAATTGCATCATAAAAACTTAGGTATCCAGTAGTGATAATTTTTTAATAGGGGTTATCAAAGGATGAGAAAACAATATGAATATGAATATAAATAAAATCATGGTCTAAAACCTAGATAAATTATATATTATGTGTGAATATAAGAAAAACCACATTACAAATATAAGGGAATCCAAACATGAATGAAATGAAAAAGAACTTTTTCTAAGTGAGAGTATTATCATAAATGACTCATAGGATAAACCAAATACACCCACACTACAGATCCATCAATTACTATAAAAAGTTTTATCCCATATTTTTATAGAATGTGAGATGTCCACCCCTTCTTGGGTTCTCTCTGTCCTCATAAAAGTCACTTTTCCTTTACATGGGTCATATAAAACAAGGGATATACACATTCTAAAGGAATTCATGTACTGTGTGATTATATTATTCCTTGTGTAAGTCACCACACAACCATAGTTAGTCTATTATAAATACACACATACAATATTGTAGGGAATAATAAATTTACATAGTTATGCTCTAACTATAAAATCATACATATCCATCTATTAGTTATGTAAAAAATATTTTTCCATACTATATCAATAATTATTTTTCATAATGTCATGAAACTGTATTCCACTCATGCACAAATTTTAATTATTATACACATCCACCGTAAATAATATTTTTTCAATTATTTATATGTGAAACGATCCCTTAAAATAGGTAATATAAATATATATACATATAATCCTCCTGTTGAGTCCACTAATATTTTCATAGGAAGGAATTTTGATGTGTGTGTAAATAATATATAAATTCATAATATTATTTATGTGATGCAACTCACTTTATATGGATGATCTATACTATATAAACACCTGATACCACGTGTTTTTCGCACAGTAGTCTTAAATTTTAACCTACAATACATGGTCTACATACTTTTCTATGAAATACATGGAAATAGAATTATTTTAATATGATATATCATAAATAAATTCGATATAAATTAAGACCATGTTCGGATGAAGAAAATAAATGATATTAATATATTTATTAAATAAAAAATTTGACTAACAAGAATTAATGAATAAAATTCATTTTTGAAGCCTCACACAAATAAATATGGATGGGATCGTGCTATGACTACACTGAATACAATATCAAATATTTTGGGGACGACTACAAGAACTGAGTAGTAATATAACACAAAAGGGAGGCATTAGCATAATATACTTGTACAAGACCACACATCAACAATATTGTACCATTTTGAAATTAATAACATCTAAAACCAATGCTTGAATAGATGTGTAATCCTGATATTTTAATATAATAATAGTTTACTAAAAGTTACAAAGGTTCCTAGTAAAATCCATACAGACACCTATAGAAATTATAGCTTACCCAGAATGAGGGGACTACAATAAAATGAAACAACCCATTAAACACGTCAGTCTGTCTAGTCTAAAATATACACCCATGGTTCGAATTCCTCCAAGTACTCCATCAAAAGGGTAATCATATATATAATAAATGACCCATTTTGGAAGATAGAATATAGGGATGAGTATAAAAATAAAAATTATGATACCTTAAAGTGAAAAAACACAACACATCAAGGGTAGTCATCATAAAACACGAATATATAAATAAAAGAAAAAATCTGATATAGTTAGGATGGACAACGTTCTTCTTGATGGTCTCAACCATAATTCCATCCATTGGATTCAGGTCAAATAAATGATCATTCTAGTATAACCCACTCCATGATCAATGATATAATAGAAGAGAAACAACTATGATTTCATGATTGTTGGTACCCACCCCTGAAAACTCACTTATAATTATTGTTCTTTATGTATTGATTGGGGATCAAACCCATCACCATTGTGGAAAACCAAATAACCAATATAATTTAACCCACTATATAAGGGATCATATGAAAATGATACTACATATCCTACTTGTGTGCCATAATATATGGAGGATCAACACCACACACATAGAGGTGACATTGAATCCAAAAACCATACCATGGGTATAAGATGAAATAGAAGAGGATCATGCTCATGTATCACCGAGGAACACCAAAAACACTATATGGAAGTCATTCTATAATGGTGGGGGGGTTACTATCTAAGGATATGGATCCAATGCATCACAATACCCTTGAGTGAATTAACCAAGAGAACATAATCAATTTATACTAGTATAAACTGAAGAAATAATGGGATCCAAACACCCTAAATGTGAGTATAGAGTGTGTAATATGTAGTTCAATTAGGGCATAGAAAACCCATGGTGTAATCATGTGTGAATTACTCGTAGATAATTTAATCCTTAAAAAGTAAAATGTTTCTTTTATGGGTATTTAGAGTGTAAAAAATGTCAGAAACTTTCCTGTTCCACCTTTTCGTTTCCATGTACTTTAATCGGGAATATTTACCAACCCATTTACAACTGGATGTTCTCATGTACCCTTGGTTGTTTCTAAATACACAGCCCAAAAATTCTAATCATACTATGTAAATTACAATTACCATGTTCATTTATCTAAATAGATACATCACACTCCTCAGGAGTGGATCAAATAGTTTGTTATAGGTGTCATGCAGCATATGATATTTTCTTCTACATAGAAACCCTATATCAACACAGAGTGTCCCACATAGTTTGCAGTTCTGAATTACATTTCATATAATGTTTTTATTTCTAATAACTCATTACTACTTCACACATCACATGGACATTCCCATTCCACAATTATTCAGTCCAAATGACCTCAAATCTGTTACACATGAGGCCCATTGTCATCGGCTGGCTGGATTTTGGTTAGAAAAACATTTTTAGATCCCATATAATTTGTCTGTATCACTTAGAACCAACATGGTTAATAATGAACCTATTATGCATTATAAATACACATAAAATCACCCCCACCATCATTTAGCCTCAAACCAATTACTTGGTCACAATTTTTACCCATTATAATGACGGTTTGTGTGGAAGAATTATCACAAATTGACTGAGTATTGGGTATTCATCGAATTTTGGTCTAATAAAATTGAGAATTTTGGTAGAAATAAATTGCAAGAGATGACTGTGAAAAAATGGGGATAAAAATACATAAACCAAAATCAAAAGGAACAAAAATCAACTTTTTTTTTGTTTTATCTAAATATGTTTCTGAATTTTTAGAAGAATTAAGAGAGACCAATAAAAATAAAAAATGAATAAATCAGCCAAAATTAAATCAATCATAAATGCATGAATCCATTTTTATTCATGGAATTAATTTTAATTAATGTATGATTTATTAATTAGATGAATAACACGAATAATATATCCAACATAATGTTTGGATAAATTGATGATGAAAATGTTTATAGTTTTTATTGTAGGAGAGATCCATGAACTATGTTTGCTGGCAATCCTTGATCTGATGTCGGCTTAATGTTGTCTTCCAAATATCCTCCAACAGATCCTCTCCAAAATTTCTTATCAATCCCAATATTATATGGGTATCCCTAGGGATTGTTTATAATAATTTTTAAAAGTCTGATTCTAGGTCACTTCATTGTAATAATAAAATTTATTTATTGACTTGTTTTATTGAATTATTTTTTTCTTGAGATAGAACATTACTAAAATGACAAATGATATTAAAATTTATAGCTCCCTCATGTAAATCCCATGCTATATTCTCAACATATGATATATATTTAGGTTATGAGAATTTATATTTCTATTATTATAAATTTTCATGAATTTTTCACAAGGATGATATAAATATTTTAAATATATTTTAAATATCAATTAATAGATCACCGAGGATTTACATCTCTTTCTATAATAGTATCTAGGTACAAAAATAGACCATATAATATTCCAATTTAATATACGAAAAGATAATATTAATTACAAATACATTCAAATAAATCATTCATATATTATTGTAAAATAGAATTGAATATTTTAATAAACCATTTCATAGTGATCTCTAAAAAAACTAAAGATATTAATTTTTATTTGGAAAGGGGATTATATTTAGATCTATGAATAATAAATATATTTGAAGCATTTTAAATCCCAAGATCATGTTTTTGTATGTGATTTAAGTCTTAGGTGACCCTTTAATTGTTTAAGATATAATCAAGCCATGTTACGATTTTTCCGGAAACCAAAAATACTTTCCATGGGGTATTCACAGTGTGACCATGTGGGTTACAACGTACATGTAGTAGGTATAAAATTTTACCTATACCTATATGAGTATCATTACAGGAAGAACATGGTTAGGTTGTGAACTACATCTTGGAATCCCCAATTTTCTTTTGTAATTCTTGTAAATCCTAACATGTCTATATTAAGAACCCCTTGAATCTCCCTCAGTTATGGGTGTTAGAATGAAGTAAGAGATCCCATATTATCTTTCCCTTTTATATATATTGGGTTTCATAAATCCTAGTTGATTTTGGGGAAATTGATCACGAAAAATAAATGTATTGTCCCACATCATCCTCTGTTTTTTCACCTCTCCATTCAACCATGGTTTTGTGGTAACCAATTACATATATTTACCAATAATTTATATGGACAATTGTGAAATAATTTTTTCTTAAATTGGATTTCATATATGAATCATGGACTATATTAATAACGGTAAAATTTTATTTTTCAGTCAAAATATTTTTTTTATTTTTTCTTCAATTTATTTTGGTATTTTGTTTATTCTAGGTAATATGTTTTGTTTAGGTTAACAATATAAGTATCTTTATTGTTTTTGGTTCTAGGGTTTGTCGAGAGTGGACCACACCTCTTCACTCGTGGGTTTGACATTATATTATTTATCAATGTGTTTTATGTAGGATATTTAATTTTATTAAATTTTTTTTAAATGATTTTTAGTTATTTTCAATGGAATTATATATTTTATACGATCTTATAAACACGGTGTACCACAAATAATACTAAAAAACATTATGTTGGTTAATTTTGTTAAAAAGTATCAGTGGCCTTTTTCATGGCCTTCCTCGTAGTGTATAAATGATTTCAAGTAATATATATTTCCCATTAAAAGTGTGTGTTTAAAATAGTGTATGGATTTTAGTGGTATTTCATGGAAATAATTTATTTGGTAAATTGGTTTTGAAATAGTATATCAAAATAGAAACATTTTTTTTATAATTTTTGATTAATTTTATCCATGATACAATAATGCGAGACACAATATGAAAATTCATTTAAAATGGTTTTAAGAATATATTTTTATTATTTTACATTGGAAATGTGAAGAGGCATATTGTAGATGGTTTCGGTATGTTTGAAATAATGATGTAAAAATCTTATTTTAGAATGTTTTTATGTCTGTTTTGATTAAGATTTATGATTTCTTAAGAATTTTTTTATATCTATGTGTATTGTCTATGTAGCCATTTTATAAATTTGGTTCTAGGTTTTAAAATATTGGGTTGGAATCAGTGGATGAAATGGATATCCTAGTGGGTTAGGATGAGTGTGGGAATGTGTTTAGTATATAGGAAAATGACACAAGATACTAGATCCCTATTGCTGAGTTGTTGATATGTGTCAGACTCTATAATCCCTCCATCGATTAAACATGTAGTTTCTAGAAATTTTCCTTGTGGGGGAGAGGGACCCAATGGAATAATCTTATTAGGGGTGACCATTCGTGGGTCATCTTGTTGTAATAGATTGTGTACCTATAATTAATAGTCTTTGTCTATGGACCACCAAGGTGGATCGGTCTTGGTATGATTTGATGCATAGATAATGGACCACCATTGAGTGTCAATGGATGGTTCGTGGCCTCTGGGTGTATGAACATACATTTTTACCTAGGTAGTGTGATGATGTTTTGGGTGTTGCCTCATCTTGACTCATTTGGCTATGGGTTAAGATTTTAAAGACCCATGACATATGACCACCAATTAGTGAAAGGGATGGGTCGGTGTTATGATCTGAAAACATTCCATTCACCATAATGTATGGGTTACAGACACTTTTGGAGGACCTACCCTGCATATTTTGGTATGGTTTGGTTTATTGTATTATGTGACCTTCTTACATGAAGTATGGTGTTGAGGAATGTTGGGTTAGGTGTTATGTTGGTCTGGATAGAACAGGATGACCTAAATTCTATAAAAGTATGTAAATTTTGTGTTATTTTTCTAGGTTAGTGTGGCACATGATCATTACTACACCAATTATTACGTATTTCATGGAAATATAGTTTATCAAAGAAACATTCAGTATTGTTGAGGAATTGGTTATTTTGACTGGGTCATATGACACACATACTTCCAATATTCTATGACCGAGTTTTGACGAAAAATGGTAGATATTACATTCTTGATTTAGGAAACAAGTATCACTTAGAACTGGATACTTTATATGAGTCTCATTAGTGATGGAAGACATGGAGTCAACATCATGGATTGTGTGAGTTAGTTAAAAAGATTAACAAATTTTCATTAATGTTTATATTTAGAATGTACTAGAATGCTCTTCAATTTATGTATATGATGATTCCATGTTAATAAATTATTACACTAATATATATTTATATATAATTTATACTAATTTAATTCATTCAATTATAGAGTGTGTTGGCCCATGGTGATCCCTTCATTATGTCTACATGTCACGAGATGTCTTTATATAATAGGATAAAATCAACCTATCAATAGAATTCGGCATGACCCACATTATATATTATAGAGGTAATAGAATCCCTATAAAATTCATAGGCCCACACCTCTTTTTGGAATAATCTACTCTTTGAGGAGGAGTGTATGAGTTCTTGTAGTGACCCTACTTCAGTATCATCTATTAAATCTGGGAAGTGGTGTCACAAACTGGTATCAGATAGCCTTTTAGGTTGGATAGTTTATTTGAAGAAACATTATTTTATTTTATTTTAACAATTCTTTTTAATATATTTAAAACAAACTATATTTGTAAAATAATGTTTTTTATTATCATGGATTCAAAACATGTCCATCATAATGACATTATTTTCCAGACACAAGATTCTAGTCCAAGGTTTTTTAATACAGATACACCAGAAAAAGAAGAATTCATGAAGATGAAGTATTTTATAAGACACGTTGTCATATTCAGGTCCATCTACATGACATTGAAAATAATTTATTTCAACATAATCAAAAAATGAATGAAGTCGTTGATGATTTTTTAAAGGGAAAGTGAATTAAGGAGTTAAAAAGATTCCGTAATCTCTAATTAAAATTTGTTGATGATATTTTGATTTGTATTTTATAAATCATAAGTGTATTTATGAACATAAGATAAATGATTGATGGATAAAATAGAAAGATAGATGTATCTGATTGAAAATAAGCCATATATGACACGATTAGATTCTTGAAGAGAAGGGAAGAAAAAAGGTGATGAATATTTTATTCAGAATACGAAAACCCCGATTTATTATATATGGGAGGAATAGAATATAGATATGTTACTTGTTGAAAAGGAGTCATACTCAATCACTATAACAACCAATCATTAATCAAATGAATAAATAACATTTCATACCTTGGATGATCATAATAAAGATTATAATGAAAGAAATGATACATAGTATGATGGTATTCAGAATATTCCTATTGATATTTTCATACATTATTTATCATACTGAGATTTTCATTCATGGAAAATTGTACTGAGAAAGAAACAGATCATAATAAATTGAGAATGAAAAAGATAAAAATATGTTCAGAATGAAAATGATCGTAATGTGCTGAGAAGGAAATAAATAGTAGTGATGTTGAGGATGAAATAGGTTCATAATAAGCTGATAATAGTAGGATAAATTAAAGTCTAAAAACATTAATTTCAAAATTTTATAAATATCAGATAAATATATGGAGGATTTTAGAAGAGAAAATTAATGTTTTAACTGTGTTATATTGTTTACTAATTTGATATTGGAAGAATTGGGGAATGGTTGAATTCTTCACGCCTTTGATTTTTGTGTTACCTATAAATAATTCATTCACAGATTTCATGCATGTGAAAAATGAAGAGCATTGGAAAATTAAAAACTGAATGTTACAATATAATTGAATATAATTTTAAATAATCATTCTCTATGTTATGGTGTTTTTTAGAATGGGAGTTAGTTTATCATTTTAATAAAATCAGATCCATCAGCACTATTTGAGAGAATTAGATACAAAATTATCATACTGATAAAATATGATACAAAATTATCATAATCAGTGAATTAGATCTAGAATCATCATACTATAAAATTAGATCTATATTTAAAAATAGTTTATTTAGAAAAATCATATGTCGCATTATCAAATTGAGTGAATCGAATATATCCAATATAGTTATAGGAGTCAGACTAAGAAATTGTGGGGAAGATTTGAAAAAATAAGTTTTATGAATTTTGGATCAATTATTTTTTATGAAAACATTGTACACTAATTGGAGTTTTTATAATCATTACTATAAGAATATAGATGGTATATAATGGTAGTTTGCACTAGTTATATTCACTTCATCTAAATATTGAATTTCCATTGCCCTATAAGAGTGGCTTTGTCAGGGATGTAAGTGAGGTCAATACTTCTAAATATATTATGATTTACATTTTTCCCTACGATTACATGAATGTGTTTCTACTAAATGTTTATAAAGATGTAAATCATAACAGGTTACAAGAGTTACATTTTTAAAATAATAAAATTTTCTAAAAGTGGACAACTAATTCAACAACCATCTCAATTGTTATTCGATCCATTAGAACATCAATTAGTATTGGAGCCAAGGTTACCCTATTGAATCCTCTCTTGGATTACATCAATTCTATAAATATTCATGTAATTAAAAGATTTTATTTCATAACATATTATGCATGAAAAAATTGGATGATTCTTTATATTTTATCTCTTGTCCTTGAAGTTGTTGATGCTACTACTATTGGGTTTCAACCAATTGAGAAAGACTCTCCTATGATTTTTGCTGATAATAGAAATATAGAAGTTCATAAAATTTATAGAAATGAAATCATTATCTACATAGTAGTGAAATTTTATCATAAGTTCATGGGTCTCAATTATTCAAAACATGTGTAGGAAAACATTGAATGTGTTTTCAATGGGACATAAAAAGTTACAGAAGAAAATATAAAAATATGGAATAGTAAGTACGAAGATATATGAATGAGATACGAAGAAACAATTTAATAATACATTACCATAGTAAATTTTTTTGTTGTTGTAAAATTATAGGATTCAATGATTAGTTGGTGTATTCAATAATTGTGATGAATATTATGAGAATCATTCTAAAAATTTATGCTACAAAAATTTCATTCATAGAAGATGATGATGATATATCAGTAGATGAATTTAAAAACATTCTTATAGCTTATGAAATTAGGTGTTCCCCAATTTCTAAAAAAAATTAAAAATTAAATGGATATTGAAGCAATGAGAAAGTGGAAAATTCAAGATGTTGAAGATGTTGATTGTTTTGACTCTTATGGTAAAGAAGATGATGATTTCGATGAAAAAATTGTGTATCTTATATACAAAAACTGTGGAAGAGGAAGAGGAATGTGTGGTGGTAAACCTTCTCTCATATAGTTTGAGTATGGTGGAATTAGACACATTCTTATGAATTATCCTCAAAATAATGTTACTCAATATCGAGATGATTCCAATAAAAACATTGATGGTTGAATTGGAAAAAATATTGTAAAGATGAAAAGTCATTCAATAAATACAAGAAGAAATTTTCTTCAAAGAAAATAAGTATATTAAGTAAGAATGATGAATCATAGTCAACAAACATCAATTCTTATAAAGATGAATTTTGAAAAAACTCAGAACCTTCACTATAAAATATTATGAAACAAAATACACATCAGAGAGTGAAGAAGGTGGTGTAGAATATTATAAAGAGTACTATCTCATATCATAGCTTCATGTATTTCTTGAGAAAAAAATATCTAATGAAACACATCATATTTATATTGAAATATTGTGAGGAAGTCAATATAGTAACAAAAAATGCCTTCAATAATGATGATAATTACGTCGATGATATTTTAGGTTACAAACATAGATTTTCTGAAACATCTAAAGTTACTAAGAAATATCAGTAAGATAATCAGGTTAAATCTTATTTTACAAAAAATAAAGAATCATATGATTGTTTTAACTTTTTAGCTTCTGGATAATCTATTGTGAAATCTTGTGTGCCCGAATGAATTTAATAACTTCTGAAATGTAAAAATATTGATAAAACATTCAGAAGTATTGATGGTTCACATCTAGAGTATGTTAGATCTAAAAAAATATCAATCCACAACAAAGAATCTTATAAAATAAATCATACATGAAACGAAAATCATGATTTTATGGTTATTTATAGTATTGTGGAAACTATGCTAAAAGCGGTTTCATTTTTTTTTGGAAAAACTTATCTCTACCTAGAATAAGGTTTAATAACATTGGATGAATTAGTGGATGTAGAATGAGTAACTATCTTTACTCACTGAAAAAAATGTAAATTGTGAATATGTTAGAAACATTCCTAATTTTTTTAATATTTGGAAGTTGTTTATGGAATTTGAGATCAATCTGGGCATCAATCAAAATGTTGTATGAATCTCCTCTTTGATATATTTCTTTACAATAAATTAGATTAGGAAGCTCAAAAGAAGAATGATGAGCGATGTTATTTTTTTGTCGAGATTGCTTTTAAAGCTAGTGAAAGGAACAAAAAAAGTATACTTCATAGTAGATGTTCATCAAATAATACAGGAGATATAAGTATCTTCAAACAAATTATATTTTATGATGGTGGATCAGTTAACTTTTGGGCATATGTTTCCTTAAAAAATCAATGGAATCTGAACAACTAATATTGAAGTGGAAAATTTGAATTCTATGGTAGTTTAATTGGATGATTAGATAAAACATATAATACTTAGTTTAAGATAACATTTTAATTAATAGAAAAATTTTATATGGAATATTTTTGTATCATAAATGATGTGAATGATAGAAGAGTTATTTAAAATGGGAAAGAATGAGTGAGAGTGTCTTTAAAATAAGAAAATTTTACAATCCATGTTAATTGAGTGGTGATGATGAAAAAAATTGTGGACCCAAATACTTGTCCATATTGGGAGAAAAACATGAATAAACATTATAATGATGATGATTTTTGAAATATTCCTGAATTTAAGTGAATAGATGAAGATATTCTTATTACTTGTCAGCATGAAAATGTAACTAACAGAATTCATAAGAGAACTATGATTCAATAGACCAAAGCACTTGAGCTTACTTATTCTAATTTATTTGGGTCAATGAGACATCAATCTACAAAAGGAATTCATACATTATGAATTTTATTGATGATTTCACTCCGATGACAAGCATCATGTTTATCTAATATAAGTAATAAGAAATTTAACAGTTCAAATTATTCAGAAGGGGTGTTGTGAATAATATAGGGGTTTCTATAAAGATGTTTAGAACATATAATTGTACTGAATTTTAAAGAATTAATTTTTAATCATATATATGAAACCTTGGTATGAAACATCAATATATTTCTTTTTATACGTCACAAAAAATCAGAGTAGAAAAAATAAATAATAGAATCTTTGTGGAAATCTGAAGAAGTATATCATCTAAATACATACATTGAAAATTCTATTAGATAGAATTTTTTAAGGCAGTTGTACTTGTTTAAAATAGATTCTTATTAAGACCGAAAACTAATATGAATCTTTACAAAATGTGGTATAATGAAAAAACCTTTTTGAAATACTTTTATTTTTTTGGATGTTCGTGTTTCCTAAAAATAAAAAATATGGATTTGGGAATGTTTGATGAAAAAGCTGAGGAAGGAACATTTATGGGTTATTATCAAAATGGATGATGTTAAAAAAGTTAGAACACACGTTTAAAAAATTTGGTGGACTCATATGATATGAGGGTTACTGAAAATCAACATTACATAACAAAAGTTATTGATAATGCTGAGGAAGTTAAACAGTATAATTCCAATAGTGGTGAAATAAATTCAAAACATCCTTATCAATACTCTAAAAATCATGTGGTGAGTATATATCAGTTGGCAAAGAAACATTGAAATTTAATTCCTTAAAAACATGTTTAAATTAGAGATATTTTAGGATATCAGAAGGCACCAATTTAGTAAAAAATAAAGGTCATATTATATAATCAAAAATAATTTATCGCAAATATATGAACTGAAATCTGTTTCAAAAGGAATTAAACACAAATAATGGGTTGTTTCTATGAATTAAGAGTTGTATTATATTTAGAAGAATGAAAAATTCGATATTTTTTGATGTCCAATATATAAAATTGTTTTCAGAACCATGTGTGTTTGGAGAAAAAATTTTGATGAGCATGGATAACATTCATGAAACAATGCAAGACTCGATTGTAAAAGACATGAATAGTTGAATGTGTGTATTTTGATGAAACATTTACCCCTAATAAATTTATAGAAACTATTTGAATTTTTCTTCTAGAGGATTTTCTTTGTATTTAAAAATTTTATTATTTGGATGTAAATTCATCATTCACAAATGGCGAGATTGAGGAAGATGTTAACATTAAACAACCATGTGGGATTCCACATGATGTGGATTGGATTAATTTTTAAAACATATAATTATTTTTATATGCTGAAAGACGCTCCACATATTTTGTATTAAAAAATATATAATTGTTTTATAAAGTTTGTTTTTTCAAAAGGAATAGTTTAAATCGACTTATTTGTGAAATTTGTTGACTTTGAAGCTAAAATTTTTATGTAGGTGAAAAAATATATGTTGAGGATTGATAAGATTCTTGTAAAAAGATTGCTGAGGAAATGGGGATGTATTTTCAAATGTCAGTTTTGTGATAATTTAATTTATTAATAGGATTAAAATTTCAAACAAAAGAAAAATTTATTTTCTTGTCCCACGAAATGTATTCCAGGGAATTTTAAAATATGCTTGGGATTGTAGAAAAAAAAATTAACTCTAATTTTAGTGAGCACGGTGTTGAGAAATGATGAATCATGAACATGTGTGAATTAAAAAGTCTTTCAGAAGCTAATAAGATGTATTATTTATCTTAATTCGTCAAGTACATATATTTTTTATATTGTAACATTCTGTGTCAGGTTAAAAAGTAATCCAAAAAAATCCAATATGTTGGCAGGAAAAATAATTCAGAGATTTGTAAAAGGAATAAAACCACATGAATTATTATAAAAAGGAAATTGTGAAATGAATTTTTATTTTTATCCTATAATCCATTTGGATGGAGATTGTAATGGTAAAAGAATCAACCTTAGGAAGAACATTTTTCTTTCCTTATGTTGTGTGACTTCCCATAGTGAGAAAAAATGTTCAGAATCATTGAGCACTGCTGAATTCGAATATATTACATCCATTGAAGAATATAATAAAATGTTGTTGATGGATGTTGAGTTGGGATATTGTAATGTAAAAAATTATTAACCATTAATGATTTTTGGGATAATCAAAGTGAAATTGATCTTTCGAAGAATCGTATCCAATATTCATGGTAAAAACTCATTGATAAAATGATTCACAATATAAAAGAAAATGTATTTCATGGAATATATTACAAAATACTATCATATTTCTAATATTAATATTAAAGGAATGTCAAAATAATGGGTTTTGGGATTAAGGCTACAACTTCTTGTTCAGCCTCCTCCCATGTCTACTTGAATTTCATAAGGACCCCCACCATGCTTTGGATTATGTTGACATAGAGGGATAGAATGTAACAACCTTTTTTCATTATAAGTGGTTTAACAGATAGATTTTTTATGAATCTATATCTATTCTTTTCATTAATATGGGAGAGAAATAATGTTATTAAAATAATTGTGAAAATAATTAATAGGGTAAAAAATAGTGTGAAAAAGTGAAGAGATTTTATCCATACAGGGCCAAAAAAAACTATACCCAAAGTGGGATGGAATTCATCAAAAAAAATTTCTGTATCCATTAATGTTATCTAAGGATGCTCTCTTATAAGAATTTTTATGTATTGATAAATGTCAAAAAATTTGAGTATTGAATAACTATGAATATTGAAAAGGATGCTAATGGGGGTTTTCAACAAATCCCTAAGGGGATATTGAAGAACATTTATCTTAAATGCCTATTATTTTTTTAATAATAAATCTCTTTGTAAAATGATGTTTTTGTTTTCTTGAAATCTAAACTAGTGCATCATAATGAGGTTATTATCCTAAAAATGATTTTGGACCAATGTATTCATATTTTGAAGCACTGGACAAATAAGATTTAAGGAAGATGAAGTAGTTGATCTAAAAAATTATTGGATTCTATTCCAACGACCTGGTGTTCAAAATAATTGTATTCAAAACAATTGAATAAATAATTATGTTTTTAAGAGCTTTGAATGAAAAAAATTGATGTATGTTTTTAAAATATTTTCATACATTCTAAACAAAAAGGGTAGATTCCATTCAGATTCATATTCCACAAATCATATGTTTATTGAATAATATATGAAGAAATATTGATGGAAGAAAAATAAAATGTGATGTAGTTAAATGAAATGTAATTGTACCAAACAAAATCAAATTCTAGTGAGATGGAAAGGTAAAAGGTTTTATGGTTTGTAATCCAAATAATCATTCCCAAATTTATCATATATAGGTGGAAGATAATATATAGTTGTTGTCATGATCCATCCCATAGGGCATGTACCATGAGTACCCCTTTTTCCCACGTTCCATAGGCCAAGAGCTAGCGACTAGCACTAAAGGTGTATTCCCTAAAACTCGGAAGGCATGGACTATACAACCTGTTACTCATGAATCTAAGCACACTTCACGATATGAACAAAAGTAAACTGAATAGTAAAAATATTCTGTACAGTATGTAAAAGGGGCCAGAATACAATCCCATATAGAATGTACAAGAAAATTGTTAATTACAAGTAAACCGAACAGCTCCTGTGAACACCCACCAAGGATCCTACATGATAGGTGGATAAAGCTCTCAAACAGTCATCTCTGCGGTACTCCTCATCAATGGTCCACCTCTGAGCAACCTCCAGTCCAGATACTCTCATCCTCAGCCTGCACTATCTATCTTCTTCACCAAATAAAAAATTATGCGGGCGTAGCCCCTGTAGGGGTGAGTATAACGATACATAGTAGGGACCCCAAGACTTTCAACGGTCTCAAAAAATCCACCACGGATAAACCACAAATAAAACAAACAACATAAAACCCTACATAGTGATATGCCCATACATATACATATGTTTTCAAATATATCCATCTCATTCATGAGGAATCCCAAGGCCCAAATCCATAGGCAAATGCTCAACTATTTGACAACGGAAGGAATACCACAAAGGTAACACCACAAAGGTAACACCAAACAGAAGAATACCACAAAGGTTTCACCACGAAGGAAGGTACCAGAAGTTAAGCCACACATAAGAATACCACAAATTTATCACCATGAAGGTAAGTACCATAGAGGAATGCCACACAGGAGAATACCACCAAGGTATCACCTCTAAGGAAAGTACCACATAGGTACGCCACACAAGAGAATTACATAATGGAATGTACCACGCAAATATTGCACACAAAATAATACCACTATTGTATCACCACGAATAAATGTACTAGACAGGTATGCCGCATTGAAGAATACCAAAAAGTTATCACCATGAAGGTAAGGACAGAACTCGCATCACATATAAATTTGTTAATGTATAGAGATGAGTAGGTGTAACATCCAAATCATCTTACTCTGTTAAGAGGTAGACCAATGTTGGATCCTAAATCATCAGACCCAAACCAAATCCTTTCACATCGTCAGACCCACACAGGATCCTAGTAAACTCAAACAGGATCCTAGCACATTATCAGACCCACATATGATCCTAGTACAGTAAACCAACAAATGATCCTAGTACAGCAGACCTACACAAGATCCTAGTAGATCATCAGAACCACACATAATCCAAGTATAGTAAACCCACACTGGATCATAAAGAATTCCAACATGGATTCCTAGAGCGGATCCATGTGGTATCATCGATTATATAATAACAAGTTATCCATTTCTCATGCTACAACCATCTACAGGGTTTCCGCACTAAGCTCACATGATTATGGGAGGAAACGCTCCTCAAGCCACCAATCGATACTCAATCTTCCACGAAGTCCCATGAGTAATTATCCCAATAGTTATCTACATAATAGGGGTATCAACGCAACATACGATGCTACAGTCTGATGCTTGATCTGTATGTTATTAGCCTTTAAGTCCTGTGGGCCCGGTTGGATTTGTGGTCGATCCAACCATACAGTACCCCTTCACTATCCAAATCTCAATTGGTTTATAACAAAAGGACCATATCACCCCAAGGGTTCTGGTGATATAGAAGGTTTTCAAAATGGATCCCTAGTGCCAATTGTTTCCCAAAAAAGCGAATATGGGTCGAATTCGGTCAGGGTCTGATCTGATCGGGTCAGACCGACCCGACCCGGCCCTGACGGACATGGCTAGTTTTTCCCATCCCGGCCCACACTAGGGAGTCAGCCTATACTGGGTGGCCCATACTGGCCGCATTCTAGGGGGAGTCACGTGCCCCCCACTCTCAAACATCGAACGACTGAAGCTGTATGTTCTCCAGCCAGCACGCGGGACCCGCCGAGTGTCCTGCCCATTTGAGCACAACCGGTTGTTTTGGACGGCCCTTTTTCTACTCCCGGCGGTGCGTCGTGCACTGCCCCTCTATGGTCAGCCGAACACCAGTCGTCCTCCATTCACCGTCATTTCACAAGTGGTGGCTCTTTCTTTACAGGCGGCGCGGACGCGCGCCACTGCATCGTCATGTGGCAGGCCTCTGTTGGCCGTCAACCTTGCTCTGACACGACCGACATTCTGTAGCCCTTCTCCAACAGTGTGGTTGTGAAACCATCATCATCGTAGCCGTCTGTGGTGCAATCTGTCATTCATGAGCCCCACCAGTGATGGTTATTGTTCTCCTCCATCACAAAAAACACAAAAAACCCACAGGATTTGCAAAGGGGTCGGGGCATGTTCATCTTCCTTGTATCCTCCATCTTAGGGCATTAGCAAGTGGTTCAAATATTTAATGAATCGTGAAGAATTGTAAAAAAATGGAAGGTGTGAAAATCAAAACATCAATCCCTACCTCGGAGATCTATTGTGGTCGATGAGGAGGAAAGGACGGACGTTCGTTGTTGAAGGCGTCCCATGTTGGAGGTGGCACGATAATTATTAGAGAAGATGGTGTGTTCATCATTGGATAAGATGTCATGTTCATCATTAGGATAGAATGATCCTCCAAAGTGCTCCATTTCACTATTGATTTCTCAAAAAAAACAACTGAGGAAGCAACACAAATATTATGTTTATCTATTTAATTTGATGGAACAAATAGAGTTGGCATAATTTATTGTCTCAATTAAATTGGATGAATCAATTAATGGGTATTTGAGAGGTCCCACCACTCATTAAGAGGGGTTCTGATGGTCCCCGCCATGAATGATATGAAATTAGGGTTTTTCTAGCGCGTGTGGTCCCCACCATCAAGCATTAAAAAAAATTAAAAAAAATGTTATTCTATATTTTATTTTTATTCTAAAAAAACACGAAAATTAACTTTCACCCTCGACCAACTGTCGTCGAGGTGAATGTCTCATTATCCAAATATCGGTGATGTAATTTCAATGGTGTCCTCGGATGCAAATCCAGAGCACCAGATTAAAAGATAAAAAAACAAACTTGCACGATTACAGAACGTACCCAATGGTATGTTCAGGAATTTATTCTGGGAACACCGGTCCTCGGACTCAATCAACGTCAATTTTCACAGAACCATAAAATTCATACATAATTAAAAAATTACATTGAATTTTCGAGCTTTTACATTCTCCCTATATCAGGGCTTTCCATCCCAGAAAGCCCCATCAAAAAACTAAGAAAACAAGTTGGGGTAATGAGCACGTATCTGAGCCTCCCACTCCCATGTGTTCTCTTGGAGGTTCCTATGATGCTAAAGTACACACACCAAAGGTATCGACCTCCCATGAAGGACCCACTTCTGTCAATCCTTAATATCCACCGGAACCTCCATAAATATCGCCCCATCATCGTTGTCTAGCTTTCAGAGGGAAATGATGTGTGATGGGTCATACATGTATCTCCTCAGCTGGGATACGTGGAAACGACATGCACCCAGTGCAACAGGGGAGGAAGATCCAAGCGGTATGCCACCTCACCAACATTGTAGAGGGCCTAAAAATTTCCAATGAACCTCAAAGATAACTTGCCTCCCCAGCCAATTCTCCTAAATCCTCATCGATGTTAGACTAGTAGAAAGACGTGGTCACAATCCTCAAACTCCACAGGCCTCCATCTCCTATCGGCATAATACATATATATTCTCTGTGTTGTCTTCATCCGCTCCCGGATGAACTGGTACTTCTCCGGGGTAGCCCATACCATATATGGTCCCTTGTGTGATGAATCACCTAACTCAGTCCATCACAATGCCGATCTACAAGGTCGACCGTATAGAGGCTCGAATGTTTCCATCCCTATGATGGAATGATAGTTGTTTTTTAATGAAAACTCCACCAAAAGAATATGATTCTTCTAGCTAAAATAAAAGTCGAGGATGCAAGAACGTAGAACTTCCTAGAGGGTCTGAATGTTCCACTCTGTATGGCTATCCGTATGAGGATGAAAGGTGGTGATCAAACCAAGTTGAGTCCTGAAAGCTTCATGAAACCACTTATATTTCCTGGAAGTGAATCGTATATCACGATCGATGATAATCGTCCAGGGTACCCCATGTAGTTGGACAATATCCTACACAGTGAGGCATCCCATGTTCTCTATTGGACTCTGCTCTATGATCTATAGGAAGTGGGCCAACTTGGTGATTTGGTCAACGATCACCCAGATAGAATCATGACAATGGGATGTTCATGGATATCTTGTAACAAAGTCCATGGATATAACATCCCACTTTCATTCTTGGACCACTAAAGGTTGAACTGTGCATGCGAGTACCTGATGCTCTGCCTTCAATGGGTGACAAGTGAGGCATCGAGGGAGAAAATATGCTACTGATTTCTTCATACTCAGCCACCAGTGCTGTTTTCAGATATCCTATCACATCTCCACCGCTCCTAGATATACCGCTTGAGGGGATGTGTGTAACTCCCTCAACACATCCTCTTAAAGAGACACAGGTACCATGGTACTTCCTGTAAAGAAAATGATGTTCTTCACACATTCATAAAATCCATCAGGAGCTTGTCATGTGGATATCTGAGCATATCGAGCCTCGTATTCAGCATCCCCATTCTACGACTCCTCGACTCACTGAAAAAGTGGGGGAGTGACTATAAGAGACTGATGAATAACTGCTCTATCTCGATCCACAAAGGATATCAACAAAGCGGAATCTGCAACGTCTCCTCACCTAGAGGTTGTATACCAGATCCCTTGCTGAGTGAATCCGCTACAAAATTCCCATTCCCAGGATTATAGACTATCTATAAGTCATAGTTCTCAAGAAACTCAATCCAACATCATTTTCTCAGGTTGGTGTCCTTCTGAGAGAAGAGATTCCTGAGACTCTTGTGATCTGAGTTGACTCTAAAAAACTCACCCATAATGTATTGTCACAACATCTTTATGGTGAAGACTACAGCTGCTAACTCTAGGTCATGGATAGTGTAGTTCTGCTCATGTTGTCTCAACTATCAAGAACCATATGGGATCACTATTCAATCCTGCTTTTGGACACATGTGATCTCGGTCTGTAATGCATTACAGTAGACTACATACCCTACACCCTCCTCTGGTAGCCTCGATATAGGGGAACTAGTCAGCCTCTACATCAGCTCTTGAAAATTCTTTTGACACTTCTCCGTACTACAGAAATGCTCCCCCTTTTTCATCAAATCTGACTAGGGTGCCGCTACCCTGGGGAAGATGGGTAAAAATATCCAGTAGTACCTAGCCAATGAAGATGTCCCTCTCCCATTGGGCTGTAAATCCTACAAAAATGTTTTGAAAAGATGTCCTCATGCTCTTCCAGTACTTTTTGGAATAGAAAACTGAAAAATCATACATTCACAAGGGTATGTCTTTCCGACTCATGAGTGATCGACTGGACCCTCCTATGTAAGAGTAAACCATGTCTATACGTGACTTCTTTTTCACCACCAAGGAAATCCCCAATCCATAATTATAGATAAACGACATCCCTTTTTCCTAATACAAATCAGAATGAGTATCAACAATGATTTTATACTTCATACCCAAAATAACGGCGTAAGGCCTCGATGGTCCCATTAAGAGGCTCCAAATGAAACTCTAACCTCAAGGGTTAGATCACATCATCTGAATAAGTGTGATTATTGAGTATCCACGCAATGGGATCTCCAGACGTCAGGTTAATGTCAAAGTCTTAACCTGAAACTCGATGACTTGAACAAGAATCATGGAATGATATAATGAGCAGTGCCAATGTCTATTGATATGAAAGCTGGTAGAAGACATAGATTTTACCTCGAATCATTCCTATTTCACTTGTGTCTCACTCATTGACCGAATGTAGATAATCCCTTCTAATGTCCTCCATATCCCTGATCTTGGTGAGGACCACATGGGGGGGGGTTGTAACATGTAGAAATGCACACCACCTCATGCTCCTCTTCTAGAACATCTTCCACGTCTGTAGCCCTAAAATTCATCTATCCCGAAGACATATTCTTCTGGAAACATTTTTACAAGTCCATGTCCCTAAGACAGGTGCCAGTTTCTTACTTTACCACTATTAACATTCACTGGCTATATCCGCTCAGCCAAAGAACATTAAACATCAATTATAATCTATATCACCACAAAATAATTAGAAATGAAATGAGGAATGATGCTAGATCATACGTCCTTAAACACACTATACTCGAAATTGTGAACCCCGAAGCACTGATTGTATTGTATTCATCGAGTACAAGGAATGGTCTGTATACCTCAATGAATACTCAGCTACCGGCATGTCATCCTACCAAAGCTATAGATGCACTAGAGAAAAATGAACCACCTCCTAATGCCAGTCCTAAGTATCCTGAGAAATTGTCTCACCTCAAAACCTTAGAGGCGTCTACTATTGGAACTCGTGCAACACACTCAGTCGTCGTGCACCATCTACTAGGGAAGCAGGTGGTATCTTCTATCCAACGGGTGGAGATTCTGCTGCTGCACCACCCAAATGTGGCAACATAGTATAGGGTCCCTACAACAGAGTCTCATCACTAAGTGGGCCATCATCGTATACTCTCCTGGGAATCCTAGATGGTTGTCTACGTAGCGGCATCCGTATAAGGAACAGATTCTCCACTATCATTTGGTTATAACTTGTGACATGACTTAAGAAAACAAAAGAAAACTTATCTATACCCACACATAATCAGTGTTTTCATGCACTGAGTCAGAAATCAGAAGTTAGGGTCTTGATGTATGGATACGTTAGCTGCCACACCAATAATGGATTTCCTTAATATATTGCCACACTCACTACGCATTACACTATTTCTATTAAAAAGATCATATTGGAATATTCTATGGTAGAAACGACTTCTCTAAAATCAATTTTTCAGGACCCCTCCCCGTGGGCCCATGTCGTAACTACTCCAAGCCCGTATTCCATGGGCCTCGGGGCGCAAACTAGCACTGAAGGAATATTCCCTAAAACAGGGATGGAATTTCCTTTATAACCTGTAACATAGGAAACCAAGCACAAAACACGATACGAATACAAGTAAATTGAATATAAAAATTATTGTGTATAGTAAGTAAAAGGGGCCATAAAACAAGACGAATGGGAAAGTACAAGTAAAATGTAAAGTACAAGTAAACTGAACAACTCCTATAAACACCCTCCAAGTATCCTACATGAAGGGTAGGTACAGATCTCAAACAGTATTCTCTGCAGTATGCCTTGTCTATGGTCCACCTCTAAGCTACCTCCAGCCATGGTACTCTTATCCTCAATCAGCGATGTCTGTCATCCGCACTATACACAACAAGGTGCAGGCATATCCTATACAGGGTTGAGTATAACGATACTCAGTAGAGACCCCAAGACCCTCAAAGGTCTCACCAAATCCACAACGTATAAACCAAAATCCAAAAAAATCATTGTCAACCCTACTTAGTTATATTCCCATACATATACCTAAGTTATCAAGTATAACCATCTCATTCATGATGTAACACAAGGACCAATTCCATAGCCCAAGGCTCAACTGATCCAAAATGGAAGGAATACCCTGAAGGCAACACCACATAGAAGAATACCACAAAGGATTCATCATGAAGGAATGTACCACATAGGTATGCCACACATAATAATACCACAATGTTATCACCATGAAGGAAAGTACCACACAGGTACACAACATAGAGTAATAACACCAAGGAATCATCTCAATGGAATGTACCACACATGTATGCTAGATATAAGAATACCACAAAGGTATCACCATGAAAATAAGTACCACACTGGTACACCACATAGAAGAATACCACCAAGGTATCACCAGGAAGAAAGGTACCACATAGTTACACCACACAACAGAATACCACAAAGGTATCACCACGAAGGTAAGGACTTAGGTCACACCATATATTACATAGGTATAGTTGAACAAATTATTAGATGTTACTACTGAATCATCTTACTCTGTTAATAGGAAGTCCCACGTAGGATCATAAATCATTAGACCCACACAGGATCCTAGTATATCGTCCGACCCACATAAGATCCTAGTATAGCAGGCCACAACAGGATCCTAGCACATCATCTAACCCACATAAGATCCTAGTACAATAGACCCACACATGATCATAATACATAATCAGACCCACATAAGATCTTAGTACCGCTGACCCACACATGATCATAGTACATCATCAGACCCACACATGATCCTAGTATAGTGGACCCTCATAGTATCCTAGAGTAGTCCCACATGGATACCTAGAGTGGATCAATGTGGGATACTCATGCACAGATCCATGAAGGATCCCTTTATCATGTTACAACGAGCAACATAGTTCTTTCACTAAGCTCGCTTGTTTCCGGGAGGGTACACTTATCATGAAATAGTTAGATACTCCAACTACCATGAAGTAACTCGTAGAAGTATCCAAAAGGTCCTCCACGTATTAGGGGTCTCCACACAACAGACGGTGCGACCATCAGACGCCTGTTATGTATGTTATTTTTCATTTAGTCCTTAGTGACCGGTTGGATTCATGATCAATCCAACCCGACCATACCTCATCTTTATTAAAATCACATGTTGGTTATAGAAAAAGGACTATCTCTCTCGAAGGTTTTGGGAACAATAGAAGGTTCATCAAATGGACTCTTGATGTCAATCATATGGCCAAAAGAGAGAAAATGGGTCGATGTTGATCCGGATCTGATTTGACCTGGTCAGACCGACCCTACCATTCCTGTTGGGCCCAACCCGGCCCGGCCTGGCCGCCCGTCGGGGGGGGGGGGGGCATCACGCTCCCCCCGATCTCAACCACCGAACGACCTAAGCTGTTTGGTCACGAGCCAGCATGCGGTACCTACCGTGGTTCTGGACTGGTCTAGCTTAGTCGGCCATTTGGCTGGCCACTTTTCCCCTACTAGCAGCGCGTCGTGCACTATCCCTCCACAGTCGGCTGAATTCCACCGTCCACAATTCGCCATCAAAGCACAAGATGCTACACTTTCTTGGTGGGTGGTGTGAACGCGCATTGCCACCCCATCATGCGCTCGACCTCCTCTAGCCGCCATCCTTGCACTATAGCAGCTGACATGTCGCGACCCTTCTTTGGAAGGGTTATTGCACCGCTGCAATCTTCACGGCTGGCCATAGTTACACTTCTATTCTCGAGCCCCACTGGTGAATATTTCTATCCTCCTCCTTCGTGAAGAACAGAAAATGACCCACAAGATTCACAGAGGGGTCTGTCTATGTTTGTTTGGTCCGTAACATTAGCATTAGGACAGTAGAAAGCTATTAAAATATTTTTTGAATCACGAAAAAAGTTCATTGATGGTGAAGGGTAAACTCAAAACAACAATCCCTACATTGATGATTTGTTGTAATCAATGATATGGAAAGGACATACGTCAGCTCATCGTTGTTGAAGATGCCCCATGTTGGAGGTGGCCCGTTCTTAATTAGTGATGATGTAACATTCTTCATTGGAGAAGATGGCATGTTATTCTATGGGAGAGAATGAACCCCTCTGTTCTCCCTTTCACCAATGATTTCTACCTACAAAAACAAGTAAGTATCTAACACAAATATTAAGTTTATCAGTTTAATTTGTTGGCCCAAATGGATTTGGCATAATTAATTGTCTCAATTATATGGGATGAGTCAATTAATGGGGAGTTGATAGTCTCCCCCACACCATTAAGAGGAGTTTGGGTGGTCCCCACCACCAATTATTTGAATTGGGGGTTTTATAGATTAGGTGATCACCACCATAGAGCATTCAAAAAAATTAAAAGTTATTCTATATTTTAATTTTGTTGAATGAAAAACAAGAAAACTAACATTCACCCTTGACCCACTTTCAACGAGGTGAAGTTATTCTTAAATGAATATTGGAACTGCATGTTCAACAATGTCCTAATAATTCAATTCTGAGCACCAGTTTTAATGTTACAAAAAACCACCTTGCACGTTTACTGAACCAACCAGGAGAAAAGTTCGGAAATTAATTTTGAGCTCATTGGGCCTTGGAATCACGCGCTGTTAATTTTTGCGGACTCATAGAATTCCCACAAAATTAAAAAGCAATTTACATTGACTTTTCAGGCCATTACAATAGTTTTCTATTGAAAATGAATCAGAAATATGATCTGTAGAATATGATCATTCATTGTATGCATTAAATGATTTTCAGTCCAAGGTTAATCATAATTAGGATCCGGAAGATATAAATTGTACTTTGAAATATTTTATTTAGAATAATCATATTGGTATTCTCTTACTCATTTTTTAATACTGATATTTTCAAACATAGAAAATCATACTAAGAAAGAAATAGATCGAAATGAGCTATGAAAGAAAAATATATTAACTGGTTGAGAATGAAAAAAATTGTATTGATCAGAGAATGAGACATATCATAATGATTCTGAGAAATAATTAGATATTTATATTCTGAGAAGTTATAATGAATTTATGTAGTCAAACATGATTTTAAATTTTTCATCAATCTCATAAGAATATTATGAGTATTTAAGAAGTAAAAATTTATGTTTTAAATGTTGTATATTTTAGAAGATTTTGAAATTTGAAGAAGCCGAGAATGTTTCGTGATTCCCACCTTTGTTTTCTGATTTTCCAATATATAATTCCTCGGATCATTGTGAGAACATATAACTTTAAAGATATTTTGTATTTGTCTAATGTAAGATGAAAAAATATGGAGTATTTATGACTAATTTGTTTGTTTATTTCGAGGTATATTGTGAGATAAATTTATTATGGCATTTTAGAGATTTTAGGGTAAACATTCCATTGATTCTACTTGAATATTTTAGTATTTTTTTGTGTCTTAGGCCCATGGATGAGTTCACAACCCACCATCTTTCATAGTTCCATTATCATATGACTATCATGTGATTTTCTACGTAGTTATTATGTGTTGGTAAATGGATTCTCAATATTTAATTTATTATTCATATGCATTTATGGATTAAAATTAGGCTCATTAACTAAGTGGATGTTGGTTTTATGATAGGATAAATTGATAGAGTCCTGGTTATAGTGGGGTGACATTGAATTATTTAAAGATACTGGGTAATTGGTATTTTATGTTCATTTACATTAATTACTAACAACTTGATGTTTATTATATGAATTGTGTGATTACATAATACATATTTATGGCATCGTATTGGCCTAATAATCAACACATATTCCACATTATTCAAGAATATTTGATGTTTCCACCATTGAGGAATGTGTTCTATACGTCCCCAGCCTTAAACAATACATAATATTGAATTAAATGGATAAATCACATTGAGGATCATTTTAGGTTTAGAGTATTATAGAATTTGGCCATAAAAAATATATTACATCATGAAGATTAAATATTAGACACTTGTACTCAGTTTTTATTTCTTTTCATAAAATAAATACTATTTAAAAGAAAATATTGAGGTCTAGTTCCATGTTTTGGACAACATGATTTTTCCATGATCCCATCCTTGATAATATTCATATTTATGTCATATGAAAAACAATTCAAAACATGGGATGAGAATCAAAATCTCATTAAGGGTTATAAAATAAAGAAAAAAAATTAGATCATCAATACATACAAAACACAATCTCTTTAAAATACCTCATGAAATCATATGATTGTTGAATAATATAGAGAAATCACAAATCATAAAAGCAACTTTTGGCATTCAGAACAAAATTACATTGTAGCTTTCACAACTACGTAAAGAGTCACATTTAGAATACCCATAATAGTATATTCCATAAATCTCTTTGGAGAAACATTCAAGTTTACCTCTATCATGTTACCAAATACATTAGAGATCTATCATGGTCTCACCCGTTGTAGGTTTATTATAGAATCACTTGTATACATAAACGATTTCTAAGGACCATAACACATACACATAAAACATATATAAAGAAAAGATAAAATTTCCACATTCAATCACATTATATATTTTAAATATATTGACAATTAAAAATCCATTTTTAAAACCATTTTTAAATCCAAATTATGTAAAATGGTATATGTTATATATTTTAATTTTAAAAACACTACAACTAGTTGAGGAAGGCATAGATCAAATAATACTCACAGCGCCATAATTTGTCATTGTCACCACATACATTAAAAAGAATGATTCTATTTTTTCATTTAGTAAAACTCTCAATATAAAAATATTACCTTTTAATGAAATGAAGTGTCAAAGGTGTTTAAACATCGTATAAAATAATGTCATGTATAAAACAGTAATATGTCTTAATGAAATGAAATTGAGATGAATTCCCTTACAAAGACCATTTTTTAAATAAAATAAATCAATTATGTGTATTTACTATATGTAAAAAATATTTAATATATAAATACATGATATGAAAGAAATATTTATTCCTTAAATTATCATTGAATGAAATAAATAAAAATATAATATTAACCCAATGAATGGAAATTGGGTTAAGAAGTTCCCTTACAACGTGTCCGACATGATCAGTTTTTTCTTTAATCTCCTGAATAATAAAATAAATTTAATTTATAGGTTAATAACAATATTTTTTCAAGATTATTATTCCTTTAATATCATTTATTATAGTGTTATAAACATTATGAAATCATTTATGTTAATAATTGTTGTTTTGTCGATAATTGGTACATCAGTAAAAAATGAACTTCTTATATTTACAAGTTGTCTATGTGGTAAAAATTCCATTATATACAGAATTATATTCATTATTTAGATATCATATATATCTTATATAACCGTTATATATATTTATTTATTATAGTACATATCATTTGGAGATAATAAATTAATTGTTCCGTTCATGGAGACGGTAAGTCGTACGTTCACATGAACACTACATTCATTTATATCTTTTATTAAAACATAATGATACATTGTTATATTATAATTATAGTATTATATCATATATAATATCATTAAATACATCCTTTATACATCACACATATGTAATTAATGAGCCATATAACTTTTTTAGGGTGATAGTGCACACATCATCAAATTAAATTATCGTGTTTACCCACTATGGAAACTATAAAGGTATGATATAAATGAAAAATACAGAAGAATAAAGGAAAAATAAACATATTATATATCATATATAAAATATTTCACTCTTAATGTTCACCATGAGATGTGGTATATGATAATTGAACAATCATTGTTTCATGAGGCATTAGTTTGACATCAACCAAAAAATTATTTTTGTCGCCTATTAGATGGAGGTTTTTGTATGTTAAATTAGAATAAATATCATAACAACATCCGAGTATATATATAATACTGGTTTTGATATAAAATAATTTAATAAAAAGAGTTTAGGGGTTGGATGAGTATCATAACAGAAAGAAATTTAAGAGAAATTGTTACGCTTAATTCAGGTAACCCTCTTTCATTTGAACCAAAAGGACTTCTTGAAGAGACTTCTGTATAAGGTAATGCTTATAAGTAGAAGAGAAGGATACATATATATTATTTTGGGAGGGGTTGGAAAATATAAGGGGCGTGAGAGGTGTGTGTAATGGGTTAGAGTTGAAGGATTTTTAAAAAGGGGGGGAGGGGCTCTTTAGGAATGTTTGAAAATATTATTTTATTATATACTGGTTTTCTCGTTTGTAAAGGTCCAAAACTCATTAAATTGGATTATAATATTAATATATTTTTAAATAAAATCATCCAACAATATTCGGAAATGTTTTGGATATTTTTTTAATCATTATAATATTATTTATTTAAATCATTTTTTATTGAGTTAACACTGCATAATTATTGTTCCATAAATAATTTTATTTATATGATCTCTAGAAATTATAAAAAAATACTATAATGTAGGAAATATTTTTATCTTTCCAATGAATATATACAGTGGAAAAAAGAACTTATATAACTCCTTGTAAGAATTGATTTTCTAAAAGATATATCTTTATTTCAATTTTTTTATTACTTTAAATTAATTAATATAATGTTTCATTATAACTTTCATTTGGCACCATGGGATCCCAACATCAAACTAAGGATGACGATGATTGGTAATATATCCACCAATAGAATTATAAAACATGTTATGTTAATTTAATATTATTATACTGCTATTTTTTCCATTATTTACCATATTTACCCTTTAACAATGGTAAATACAATATTTACAAAGGTAAATATTTAAAATGTCTATAATTAAAATTTACCTAAATAAAAAAATTGACCTCATTTTTTAAAAAATATAATCCATTTTTAAAAATTAATAACAAAGAAGTCTTAGAAATTAATTTAAAATAAATTTCCATTGTCAATACAAAATACATGTTTTTAAGAAATAATAACTATCAAAATATTGACACTAGTAAATGTCCAATTTCAAAGTGAAATTATATCCAATTAACAAAATTGGATAAAATGGTAAAAAATTAATTTAATTAAAATTTAAAACCTATTAAAAATATTATCTATCCATATAAATAATTTATATTAAAACTTAGTTTTGAATTAAAATATAGTATTTTTCACTATTCATTAAAAATTAACATTATAAGAAAAATATGAATATTTCATCCAAAGAATATTTTGGTGTCCCAATTATAAAGAAGAATTTTATTTGGTCATATAGAACATATAAACATAACTAAAACTAGGTTTAATGATTTTTCTCCATTGAAATCATGTAAAACGACATTTCAGTGAATATTAGAGTATTTTTGCTTAAAATAAAATTCTTTTCTTATTTTAAGCATCTTACATTTATTGGATAAATTTAAAAACATTTAACAAACATATATAATCATATATTATTTAGTTATATTCCTTCCCACCAATATAACATTTAGGCATTAACTACCATTTAAACTAATAATATTATATTATTAGTATACATCGTTAGATTTCAATGAAACTCGATGTTGCGTATTGGGTACGCCATCGATCATATCATCCACTTTAAAATAATAATAAATATTTAATTCACAAATATTAATAATGAAAATGTATTACTATTTATTTACCTGGGATGTTACATACTTCTGCACTTTTGGGAATTACATCCTCAAAATTTTATTCACTTATCAAATAAAAGTGGGTATTTATCTCTCAATGAATTTTCAGATTCACATGTTACCTTTTAAACCATATGGTTTTTCCACACAACCATTACATGAAGAATTACTTTATTCTACCACATTTACTCTCTTCAGTCACAAATATGTATTGGTTGTTCTTCATAAGAGATATTATCTTCCAACTAAACTACCTCTCAGAGAAAAACATGAAATGGATCTCGAATATACTTTATCGACATTGAAACATGGAAAAAATTGTTTACCTAGGATAAACATGGAGGTAAATCCACATTGTAGGAAACTGATCCAAAATTTTTGAGTATTTCATATGGTCAAATGAACCTCATACCTAACATTCCATTCTTACCAAAACACATCACACTTTTCAAGGGATAAGCACTAAATAAGGCATGATCACCCACATCAAAAGATTGGTCCCTCCTCCAGTTATCCACATAACTTGTCTGCCTGCTCTAAGCTATTCTCATTTACTTCTGAATCAAATGAACATTTTCAATCATCTATTCTACTAATTCTAGTCCCATCAATTTCCTTTCACCTACTTCATCCCAAAAATATGGAGTTCAACAACTCTTGACATATAATGCAAAAAATGGATCATCTGTATACTGTAATGAAAACTGTTATTATATGAAAATTAATCGAATGAAAGAATTTGGTCCCAACTTTCCTAGTAGTCCAGTGAACAAGCACACAACATATCCTCCATGGTCAGAATTGTTCATTCTGACATCACTTCTGATGGAGGATGAAAAGTTGTACTAAAATTTAATTCATTAACAAAATACTTATGCAGGCCTTTCCAAAATTTTGAATTAAACCTACGATCAAGATCAGATACAATGGAGAGGGGAAATAAATGAAACATGACTATCACATTAACATACAACTGTGAAATTTTATCTATAGGCAATTTATCTCGAATAGAAAATAAATGATAAAATTTAGTTAATCGATCAAAAATAAACAGGTTTGTATTATTACATCAATATGTCATTTTTAATACCACAAAAATTTCCATAAATATATTATACCATATCCACTATGCCACTGGTAATGTATGAAGCATCCCTTTAGATAACTATCTCTCTTCTTTAACCTGCTGTCATGTCAAACAATTCACTGTAAAATCAATGATATCTATTTTCATTCCATCCCACCTGTAATACCCTCTATAATAATTGTACAGATTAGTACTGACATGATGACCTAAAAATGATGAACTATGAGATTCACATAACAAATCATTATTTATCTGTGAATCACACAGGACACATAATCCTTCCCGAAACCTCAGGAAAAAATCATTATCAATGTTGAAATCAAGAAACATACCCTTCTAAACCTACTATACCTTTTTCAAAAAATCACTGTCTTCCAGGTATGCATGCTTACTTCTGTCTGATAGAGACGATTTCTCTTACACCTGAAACAACATAGAGGAATTTTATTCACTAATAAAAACTACGAAAAATTTCATCATGTTAACAACAGAAGGATTTAATTTCAAAAAAATCAAGGTTAATGACACAATATTTTTTTGACACAATGAATCATCCAGTTTATTTTCATTTCCTTGATGGTAAAGGATCATGCAATGATAATACTTGAATAATTCCTACCATCTCCATTGTCTTGTGTTTAATTATTTCTGAGTGAATATATACTATAAATATTTGTGGAAAGTTCATATTTTATATTTTAATCAATAATAATGTTTCCTCAAAATATTAAAATCAAAAACAGCATCAACTTATTTCAAATAACGTGTAGGGTAATTTTACTCATGAGGTTTCCACTGATGTAAAACATAATCAATTACCTGATCATTCTGTATAAGGACACAACCAGGTCCTTTGAATGAGGCATCACTGTAGATAATAAAATCACCATTTCTAGAAGGATGTTCCAAAACTGTAGCATTCACCAATCATGATTTCAATTCTCGAAAACAATAATCACATTATTTTTTACAAATGAACTCAACAAATTTTTGAGTTAACATAGCCATTGGGCTAGATAACCATGAAATTGTTTAAGCATACCTCATGTAATTACCTGAAAACCCATGAAAATTATGAATCTCTGTTATATTTGTGGGTCTTGTCTATTCATCAACTGATTTTGTTTTATTAGGAACAACAATAATGCCATTTGTTGAAACAATGTGACCAAATAAAAAAATGTTCTGCAACCAAAACTCACATTTTCTGAATTTCCCATACATATTATTTTTTTATGGATTGCCAGACAACTCTTAAAAGACTATCATTCTCATCATTAATTTTAGAAAAAACAAAATTACCATTAATTAAAACAACAACAAACTTATCGAAGATCTAATGAAAATTATATTAATAACATCCAGAAATAAAGAAGGTGAAATGGTTAACCCAAAAGGAATATCTACCAATTCATAATGGCCATATCTATTACTAAATGTGGTATTTGGAATGAATGATTCTTTTACTTTTAACTGATGGTATCCTTACCTCAAATCAATATCTAATTAATTCTGAGCTCCTAGAGTAGGTCAAAATGGAATCATTCATATGAGGCAAATGATAGTTGTTCTAAACAATGATGTTATTCAATGATCTATAATCAACGCAATTTATCATTTAACCATAATTATTTGTATCAAAAAAGACATGAGCACCACATGGTGATGTGCTGGGACGAATTGAACCATTATCTAACAACTCCTAAAATTTCTTCATTAACTCTAAATGTTCATGTTGAGCCCCTCGATAAGGGGATTATTAAATTGAATTACCATCAAGAATTAAGTCAAATTTATATTTAAATTCCAGATTTGGTATTATACGGGGAAACTCATTAAGAAAGACATCATGTTACTCATCACCCATTGGAACATCATTAATTTGGATAGTTTCTTTGTTTTCAAGAATATGTCCTAGGTAACATTTGTTTCAGACTTTTACTTTTCTGTAATTTATTGATATGTTATCAAAATCAAGGGTTCATTCTTGAAAACAAACTAATAATAATTCTTCAAGGAATCTTCTTTATCTTTATTTTTAATCTTATCATTATAAGCATAAATACAATCCATACACAAAATAACCTCAAAATCTACTAGAGGAAAAAAAATTGGGATTGCTGGTTGATTCTTTCTGAACACAAGTACATGAAGGTTCTTATAATTTCTTTTCATATCTACATTTCATCCTAGTGTTTTTAAAATATGTTTAAGATTCATATCTTGAGATGGAATTCACAATTTACTAGAAAACATCATAGAAATGAAAGAATTTGTAGACCCTAAATCAGACAACACAATGACATAATCTGAACCAACAATCATTTTGCCTGATACTAATTCATTAGTTAGACAAACATATTCTAGAGTAGTTGAAAAGTATTTCACCGCCCCTTCTTGTATTCTGGTAGACGTCCCATATTTGATTTCTTCATTGGAAACTGATTTTTATAATGGATCATTTTGTTCCACATATAACATTTTACTAACTGTAAATCAGATTATGTATTACAATTAACCTGATCATTTTCACGGAAATTAAGTGCCTTATGTCTCATTTTACCACATCATTAGCACTAACTATAATTCAAAATACATTCCCTAACATTCTTTTTACCGTAATTATCAAAAACTGTAATGTTAAGTTTCTTACCACTGGACATTTTTGAAGAGTTCTTCCATTTCATCTACCACCTCGACCTCTTATTCTGTTGCTTTTTCAAAGAACACATGATCATCAGTATACTCCATTTCCACCGTATCCACAAATTGATTATGTTTTTCATAACATTTCAACATATGGTAAGCTAAATTTTATTTGATCAATTTTCTTTAATTATGAGTCAAAATAATTGATTTTACTATCAAGATATCGTATGAAATTTAGAGCTTACCATTCTAGTAGAGTTAATTTTCTTTCATAATCAGCCATTTTGTCATCCTTATGCCTCAATTCTAGGAATAGTTTTTCCATAATATGAATAACCACCTTTGGAAAATATTTCTCAACAAACATACCCCTCAATTCATCCCAATCAAGAGCATAATTCTCTTCACTATCCCTGATATTTTTCACCATTAACCACCACAGATCAGTGTCACCCTTAAAACATTAAACAACGAGTCTATAATTTTGATTTTCTAAACAACCCATGATATAAAAAAAGATTTATTGTGCTTTAATCCACCCTTCTGTCATCGCGTGGTCCGATGATAGACTAAATGATTGAAGATGATGCCTTATGAAAGTTCCACTACTTGCATGTTCCTCTATAGTTCATCTTTCTTTTCTTATGCATGGATACCATGACCATTTATACCATGAGTTAACTATGCCATCACAACAACAAAATGTTCAGTTCTGATTCCAACAATAAGGCCTCATCCTTACACATTACATAATCTTGAATTATGTTAATAATTCACATTGAGGATCTTTTCAGGTTTATTGTCTTAGAGAATTATCCATAAAAATTACTTTAAAACAAAAATATTACAATGTTGAAACTTATACTCATTTTTTAATATTTTTCATTAAATAAAATCTCTTTGAATAAAGGGACATGTCTAGTTCCATGTGTTACACATCGTGACTTTTCCTTTATCTTATCCTTGACCATATTCATCTTTATGCCATGTGAAAAACATTTCAAATCATACGATGAGCATAAAAAGCTGCGTAAGGGTTATAAAAAAATAAAAAAAAATATTTAATCAATATAAACATAACATATGATATTTAACCTAACTCATGAAACAATATAATTTATGAAAGACTCATAGAAATCCTAAATAATAAAGGTATATTTTGTAATTCATAAGATACATACATTGTAGCTTTCACAGTTATGTAGGGAGTCAAATTTGGAAAACCAATCATGGAATATTCGTTAAATAAATTAGGAAAAACATTCACATAATCCTCCTTCGTGTTACATAATTAATTGGAGAGAAATATCGGTCTCACCATCACTATGTTTATCATGGAACCACGTGTATATGTAAACAATGACCAAGAACCATAACATACACATAAAAACATTTAATGAAAAGATAACATTTCAACATTCAATCTCAATATATCAGTTAAATATATTGAAATAACAAAATCCATTTTTAAAACCATTTCCGATACCAAAATACTTTTAGAGCATATGATAGTTATTTTCCTTTTTAAAAACACTGTGTCTTGTTTAGGAATCCATATATAAAATAATACTCTTGACCGAAGAATAGGTCATTGTCACCGCATAAGTTAAAAAAACATTATTGTTTGTCTTTTAGTAAAAATAATAATTGAAAAAAATTACCTTTGAATGAAATTAAAATTAAATGTTGTTTATACATCATATATAATAATGTCATTTGTAAAACATAATATGCCTCAATGAAAGTAGACTAAGACAAAGTCCATTACAATGATCATTTTGTAAATAATATAGATCTATTATGTGTTTTAACTATAATTTCACTCATTTAATTTATAAATACATGATATGAAATAAAAATTTACTTCATATATAATCATAGAATGACATAATAAATAGTAAAACATTATCCCAAATAATGAAAATTGTTTTATGAAGTACCCTTACCTCTAGTTCGACGTGACCCATTCATTATTTAATCTATTGAATAATAAACTAAATATAATTTCAACTTGCCTAACAAACTTTTTCGAGTATATTATTCCATTTATATCATTCATTTCTATTTTATAATCATTATGTAATAATTTATGTTAATAACTGTCATTTTGTCGATATTTTGTACTTTTTTTAAAAATGATCTTCTTATATTTACAAGTTTCTTATTTAGTCAAAAGTCCATTATCTCCAGAATGATATTCATGATTTATATATCATATAAATCTAAAATATATTTCATATATATGTATTTATAATAGTACATAACATTTGGAGATAAAAATAAAATGCACCGTTCAGGGAGATGGTAAGACGTACGTATGCATAATCAATACATTCATTTGTATTTCAAATTAAAACATAAGGATACATATGTATAATATAATTCCATTATAATATCATATATAATATCATTAAATCAATCCTTTATGCATCCCACATATGGAATTAATGAGTTCTATCACATTGAGGGGGCGGTAGTCCACACTTCCTCAAATGAAATTTTCATGTTTACCCATTTTAGAAACCAGAATGGTTTGACATAAATTAAAAATAACAAATATGAAAGAAAACATAAACCTAGTATATATCATATATAAATATAGTTTCATATTAATGGTCACTACGAGTGTATGTAGGAAATAATTGAACAATCATCGTTTCATATGGCGTTAGTTTTCCATCCACAGAAACATTATCTAATTCAACAATTAGATGGAGGTGTGTGGATGTTTAGTTTGAATAATTCTCATAAAAACATCCTAGAATATTGAGGAAACTGGGTTTTTTATAAAATAAAGTAATAAAAATAGTTTACAAATTTGAGAAGTAACATAAAAGAAAATAATTTTAGAGAAATTGTTAACTTTAATTAGGGTAACTCCCTTTGGTTTGAACCAAAAGGACTTCTTAATGTGACTTATGCCCAAGGTTGGTATTTTGGGAGGAATAGAGTGATCCTGAGAGAATATTTGGGTGGTTTTTGGATGATCCATTGTTCTTGATAGGTGTGAGTAATGGGTTAGGGTGGCGATTTTTTAAATGGGGGAGGAGGGGCACTTTAGAAATTTTTTAAAATATTATATTATTATATAATAATTTTCTATTTCAAATTGTCCAATACTAATTAAAGTCGAAGATAATGTGACTCATGTTTGAAAAAAATCATCCTATAAAAATTGGACAGGTTTTGGATATTTTTTTAATCATTATAATATTTTTTCTTTAAAACCATTATTAATGAGGTAAACACTGCATCATTATTGTGTTATAAATAATTTTATTTGTTTTGATGTCTAAAAATTAATAAAAATCAATGATGTAGGAAATATTTTTAGATTTCTAATGAATATTTATTGTCACGACCCGTCCTCGGGGCCCGTGCCGTGACTACCCCAAGCCCGCCTTCCATAGGCCAGGGGTTGGCGACTAGCACCAAAGGCGTAAAATCCCGATAACTGGGAAGGCATTGCCTTTATAAAGAAAACAAGCACCACAGAGTACAAGCGGAAGTAAAACACTAAGTACAAAAAGAAGAGCTGAAAAGTAAAAGGGGCCGGAAATACAAGCCCAACTGTAAAGTACAACTCGAAAGGGAAAACAGCGACTGAAAAGTAAAGCTGCTACGCTGAGATGTCCACTGGAAATCCCACCTGAAGGGTGGGTACAGATAGCTCTTCTGCTCCTCGGGTCCCGCCGTCTGCTCTAAGTATGACCCGCCCAGTGGTCTGCCTCTGGGTACCGCCTCGTCGTATAGTCCACCTCCAGGTACCGTCCAGTCCTCGAACACTCGGCCTCTGCCAGTACTGGCCGTCGTCTGCAACCAACACAACGAGGTGCGGGCATAGCCCGTGCAGGGGTGAGTATAACGATACTCAGTAGGGACCCCGAGACCCTCAAGGTCTCACTAAAACCAACAAGGATAAACACAAGAAGATCTCAACAGATAAACCCTACTTAGGTATATGCCCATACATATACCTAAGTTATCAAGTAACCCATCTCAATCATGAGGAAACACAAGGATTGTGAAATCGACGGATAACCACTACCCGGGTATATGCCCATACATATACCAAAGTTAGCAAGTGACCCATCTCAATCATGAAGTAAACACAAGGTCAAAAGTCTCAGCTCAAACCAGGATTTTCATTATCGAAACCGTAACTGCTGAAAAGCTCCGTCTCTAGAGTGTACAGTGGTCCTGTCACGACTCCGAGGCTGCCGCTCACTAACCTAGGACTGCTGAGGTACTCCTCCTGTCGAGTACTGCGGGTCTGCTGCCAACTACCAGGCGCTCCGTCCGCTGAGGGTCTGCTGCCAAATACCGGGCGCTACCCAGATAGCCTACTGAGGTACTCCTCCTGTTGAGTACCGCGGGTCTGCTGCCAACTACCAGGCGCTCCGTCCGCCGTGGGTCTGCCGCCAAGTACCGGGCGCTCCGTCCACTTTGCTAGTCGACTCACTCCAAGTCGAGTCGGTCAAGCAGTCGTCAGGTCTCAGCCGGCTACACGGTCTCCGTACTCTGCACGCTCGTCTCCGGGAGGGTCCGCTCCACGAGCTACTGGTCGATACTCCAAGTATCACAAATTCCCACGAAGAAGTGCCTCAAAAGTCTGTCTCGTCACAGGGGTCTCAACGCAACAGACGGCGCGTCGATCGGACGCCCGGTCTGTGAGTTAATAGTCTTTTCGTCCCAGGGGCCCGGTTGGTTTCGAGTGCGAACCAATCCCGGCCGTATTTCAACTGTACCCCGAACTCCCATAGGGTAAACTCAAAGGGACCGTTACTCAACGTAACCACCAACGCCGCTGACGGCTCGTCAAGCGGACGTCCTGTCTGAAAGATATCAGCTTTCCCGTTCCAGGGGCCCGGTTGGATTTCGGGAACAATCCAACCCGGCCATACTCCGACTGCATCCAAAACTCGGGCGGAGTATGTCAAAAATTCCGTCTCATCAAGAGGAAGTCAACGAAACAGACGGCGCGTCAATCGGACGCCCGGTCTGTGAGTTATTGGCATTTTCGTCTCCGGGGCCCGGTTGGTTTTTAAGGAAAAACCAACTCGACCGTACTCCACCTGCGTCCAAACCTCGGGCGGAGTATGCCAAAAGATCCGATTCACTAAGAGGAACACAACGCGACTGACGGCGCGTCAATCGGACGTTCGTGGCTCAAGATATGAGCGTTTCCGCTCCGAAGGCCCGGTTGGTTTCGTGAACGAACCAACCCGGCCGAACTCAAAGTAACCCGAAACCTTGAGTGCGATATATCGAAACGACCGTCTCGATCCAAGGATCGCGTTGCCGCAGACGGTTCGTCATTCGGAGGTCCGAAGCTCAAGTTATGAGCCAAAAACCAAATCAGGTTCGAAACGGGGGGTCCGGGTCCGGGCCGACCCGGCCCGACACCCCCCCCCCCCCCGGGTGGCGCGGTGGCCGGCGGCGGCGGCCGGCGGCGGCGGGCGGCGGCGGTGCGGCGGCCGGTGGCGGCGCGCGGCGGCGGCCGGTGGCGGCGCGCGGCGGCGCGCGGTGGCGGCGCGGCGGAGGCGGCGAGGGGCCGCGCTGGCGGCGGCGGCGGGCCGCGCTGGCGGCGGGGTGCCGCGAGGTGGATGGCACGTGGGGCTAAGCCCCGCGTTTTGCTGGAGGGGCGGCGGGGTGCCGCGCCCCATTTTTTTAAAGAGCCCCCCCCCCCCCCCCCACGTGGGGGGCCTGCTGGTGGAACCGAGGGGGCAGCCGGCCCCCTCCCTTTAAAGAAACGCCCCCCCCCCCCCTCTTAAAGAGGGGGGTTTTCATGGTTGGCCGGGGAATTAAATTCCCCGGTTTTAAGTCATCCGGCCGGCCAGCTGGCCGGCCGGTTTTATCAAACAGGACCGGAATTTCCGGTCCCCTTCTTCGGCTTCCGACGCCGGCGGCCCGGCCGCCAGTCTTATCTTCCGCCGCGGCCCGGAACCGGCCGCGGTCTCTTCGTCCCGCCGCGGCCCGGAACCGGCCGCGGCGTTCGTCGTCCGGCGCGGTGCGACGGCACCGCGCCCCTCTGCCGTGCTTTGATAATCATCCAACGCGGCACGACGGCGTCGCGTTTCTGTTGTTTCTACCATGGAGCGTGCGACGGCATCACGAAGATATTTGCACGTTCATCCGCGTGGTGCGACGGCACCACGCCACTTGCTTCCTCCCGCAAGATAAAAATCAACAAAAACGTTGGAGTGGGGTTCGGCCGTGTTCATGCGGTCCGGCCCCCCCTCACGTTAAATAAAAACTCAACATGAACATTTCAAGCCTCATGTTAGACATTCCAGATCCATGTTCAAGAAAAGGAATAATTTAAGAATGAAACAACAATCCCCTACCTCGGGTATAAGTTCGAGGATTTGACTATGTCCGCGGAAGTCGACGTCGCGGAGATCGGGTGTCGCGGTAGACGTTCGTCAAATCCGTTGACGAAGAGGCGCGTCCGAAGAAGTACGTCGTTGGCGAATCCTTGTACGCCGACGAAGGTTTTCCGAGGAAGGTGCGGTGTTCTCTCTCGTTGACACCGAAGACGAAGAAGAGCGGTGCGGCGTTCTTCGTTGGAAAAAGGGCGTTCCTCGTCAAGTCTTGAGGAAAGTCAAATTATAAAGAGAACAACGAACTCAAGAATCTCTACCTCGATAGTCGCACGGTGACGGAGTCGTGGAATATCGGTGTCGATTCCTTTGACGTCGGAGGAAGAGTCGTTATCGAAGGCGTTCGTCGCGGAAAATCGACGCCGAAGAGATGACGCGGAAGAAGTACGTCGCGTCGCGGACACGGCGTCGTGGATGGATCGTGTTCTTCGGCGGAGAAGTTCTTCGTTGAAGAACGACGTTCTTCGCGTTCTTCGTTGAGTTGAAGAAGAAGAAGAAGAAAAGCTTCCAAAGCTCTCAAGAAATCCTCCCAAGGGTAAAAGAAACTCAAAGAATAATATAAGCTTTAACTTATATTATTTCATAACTTAACCACAAGAATTTCAAAGGTTTGAAATTCAAAATGGATAACTCCAAAATGAACTCACTTATTTAATATACATGAATTGTATAATTAAATATAAGTTAATTTGTCAAGCCATTAAGAGGGAGAGTGGGGAGTAGAAAAGGTGGGGGTTCGTGTGGGCCCCACCACACTTAATCCTCCCAAGGGAGGTTAAGTGGGTGTGGGTCCCACTTCCAACCTCCTTTGAGAGGTTTTAAGAAGTTAAAATAAAATTTGTTCTACACAAATTTTATTTAACTCAACCTAAACCCTCAAAAATTAACTTTCAACCCGCAACAAACGCAACTCCCGAAAAGGTCTCTTTAAGCGAAAATCGGCGCTGCGAGTTCATCGGTGCCCTCGGATTTCGATTCCGGGCACCGGTTCAAAAGTTAGAAAAACCCGCTCGTCCGTTCACTGAACGTACCCGAGCCAAAACTTCGGAAAATGATTCCGGGCACACCGGGCCTCGGAATCAGGTGCCGTCAGAAACTGCGTTCTTGTAAAATTCCAAAGAAAATTAAGAAAAAAAAATTCCTTGAAATTTACGGGTCTTTACATTACTCCCACCACAGGGCTTTACGTCCCCGTAAAGCTTCACCACAAACTTAGGGAAACAAAGCGGTACTGAGCATGCATCTGAGCCTTCCGCTCAGTACCGCTTTGTTTCCCTAAGTTTGTGGTGAAGCTTTACGGGGACGTAAAGCCCTGTGGTGGGAGTAATGTAAAGACCCGTAAATTTCAAAGAATTTTTTTTTATTTGTCACGACCCGTCCTCGGGGCCCGTGCCGTGACTACCCCAAGCCCGCCTTCCATAGGCCAGGGGTTGGCGACTAGCACCAAAGGCGTAAAATCCCGATAACTGGGAAGGCATTGCCTTTATAAAGAAAACAAGAACCATAGAGTACAAGCGGAAGTAAAACACTAAGTACAAAAAGAAGAGCTGAAAAGTAAAAGGGGCCGGAAATACAAGCCCAACTGTAAAGTACAACTCGAAAGGGAAAACAGCGACTGAAAAGTAAAGCTGCTACGCTGAGATGTCCACTGGAAATCCCACCTGAAGGGTGGGTACAGATAGCTCTTCTTCTCCTCGGGTCCCGCCGTCTGCTCTAAGTATGACCCGCCCAGTGGTCTGCCTCTGGGTACCGCCTCGTCGTATAGTCCACCTCCAGGTACCGTCCAGTCCTCGAACACTCGGCCTCTGCCAGTACTGGCCGTCGTCTGCAACCAACACAACGAGGTGCGGGCATAGCCCGTGCAGGGGTGAGTATAACGATACTCAGTAGGGACCCCGAGACCCTCAAGGTCTCACTAAAACCAACAAGGATAAACACAAGAAGATCTCAACAGATAAACCCTACTTAGGTATATGCCCATACATATACCTAAGTTATCAAGTAACCCATCTCAATCATGAGGAAACACAAGGATTGTGAAATCGACGGATAACCACTACCCGGGTATATGCCCATACATATACCAAAGTTAGCAAGTGACCCATCTCAATCATGAAGTAAACACAAGGTCAAAAGTCTCAGCTCAAACCAGGATTTTCATTATCGAAACCGTAACTGCTGAAAAGCTCCGTCTCTAGAGTGTACAGTGGTCCTGTCACGACTCCGAGGCTGCCGCTCACTAACCTAGGACTGCTGAGGTACTCCTCCTGTCGAGTACTGCGGGTCTGCTGCCAACTACCAGGCGCTCCGTCCGCTGAGGGTCTGCTGCCAAATACCGGGCCCTACCCAGATAGCCTACTGAGGTACTCCTCCTGTCGAGTACCGCGGGTCTGCTGCCAACTACCAGGCGCTCCGTCCGCCGTGGGTCTGCCGCCAAGTACCGGGCGCTCCGTCCACTGGGCTAGTCGACTCACTCCAAGTCGAGTCGGTCAAGCAGTCGTCAGGTCTCAGCCGGCTACACGGTCTCCGTACTCTGCACGCTCGTCTCCGGGAGGGTCCGCTCCACGAGCTACTGGTCGATACTCCAAGTATCACAAAGTCCCACGAAGAAGTGCCTCAAAAGTCCGTCTCGTCACAGGGGTCTCAACGCAACAGACGGCGCGTCGATCGGACGCCCGGTCTGTGAGTTAATAGTCTTTTCGTCCCAGGGGCCCGGTTGGTTTCGAGTGCGAACCAATCCCGGCCGTATTTCAACTGTACCCCGAACTCCCATAGGGTAAACTCAAAGGGACCGTTACTCAACGTAACCACCAACGCCGCTGACGGCTCGTCAAGCGGACGTCCTGTCTGAAAGATATCAGCTTTCCCGTTCCAGGGGCCCGGTTGGATTTCGGGAACAATCCAACCCGGCCATACTCCGACTGCATCCAAAACTCGGGCGGAGTATGTCAAAAATTCCGTCTCATCAAGAGGAAGTCAACGAAACAGACGGTGCGTCAATCGGACGCCCGGTCTGTGAGTTATTGGCATTTTCGTCTCCGGGGCCCGGTTGGTTTTTAAGGAAAAACCAACTCGACCGTACTCCACCTGCGTCCAAACCTCGGGCGGAGTATGCCAAAAGATCCGATTCACTAAGAGGAACACAACGCGACTGACGGCGCGTCAATCGGACGTTCATGGCTCAAGATATGAGCGTTTCCGCTCCGAAGGCCCGGTTGGTTTCGTGAACGAACCAACCCGGCCGAACTCAAAGTAACCCGAAACCTTGAGTGCGATATATCGAAACGACCGTCTCGATCCAAGGATCGCGTTGCCACAGACGGTTCGTCATTCGGAGGTCCGAAGCTCAAGTTATGAGCCAAAAACCAAATCAGGTTCGAAACGGGGGGTCCAGGTCCGGGCCGACCCGGCCCGACCCCCCCCCCCTCCCCCCCCCCGGGTGGCGCGGTGGCCGGCAGCGGCGGGCGGCGGCGGTGCGGCGGCCGGTGGCGGCGCGCGGCGGCGCGCGGTGGCGGCGCGGCGGAGGCGGGCCGCGCTGGCGGCGGGGTGCCGCGAGGTGGATGGCACGCGGGGCTAAGCCCCGCGTTTTGCTGGAGGGGCGGCGGGGTGCCGCGCCCCATTTTTTTAAAGAGCCCCCCCCCCACGTGGGGGGCCTGCTGGTGGAACCGAGGGGGCAGCCGGCCCCCTCCCTTTAAAGAAACGCCCCCCCTCTTAAAGAGGGGGGTTTTCATGGTTGGCCGGGGAATTAAATTCCCCGGTTTTAAGTCATCCGGCCGGCCAGCTGGCCGGCCGGTTTTATCAAACGGGACCGGAATTTCCGGTCCCCTTCTTCGGCTTCCGACGCCGGCGGCCTGGCCGCTGGTCTTATCTTCCGCCGCGGCCCGGAACCGGCCGCGGTCTCTTCGTCCCGCCGCGGCCCGGAACCGGACGCGGCGTTCGTCGTCCGGCGCGGTGCGACGGCACCGCGCCCCTCTGCCGTGCTTTGATAATCATCCAACGCGGCACGACGGCGTCGCGTTTCTGTTGTTTCTACCATGGAGCGTGCGACGGCATCGCGAAGATATTTGCACGTTCATCCGCGTGGTGCGACGGCACCACGCCACTTGCTTCCTCCCGCAAGATAAAAATCAACAAAAACGTTGGAGGGGGGTTCGGCCGTGTTCATGCGGTCCGGCCCCCCTCACGTTAAATAAAAACTCAACATGAACATTTCAAGCCTCATGTTAGACATGCCAGATCCATGTTCAAGAAAAGGAATAATTTAAGAATGAAACAACAATCCCCTACCTCGGGTATAAGTTCGAGGATTTGACTATGTCCGCGGAAGTCGACGTCGCGGAGATCGGGTGTCGCGGTAGACGTTCGTCAAATCCGTTGACGAAGAGGCGCGTCCGAAGAAGTACGTCGTTGGCGAATCCTTGTACGCCGACGAAGGTTTTCCGAGGAAGGTGCGGTGTTCTCTCTCGTTGACACCGAAGACGAAGAAGAGCGGTGCGGCGTTCTTCGTCGGAAAAAGGGCGTTCCTCATCAAGTCTTGAGGAAAGTCAAATTATAAAGAGAACAACGAACTCAAGAATCTCTACCTCGATAGTCGCATGGTGACGGAGTCGTGGAATATCGGTGTCGATTCCTTTGACATCGGAGGAAGAGTCGTTATCGAAGGCGTTCGTCGCGGAAAATCGACGCGGAAGAGATGACGCGGAAGAAGTACGTCGCGTCGCGGACACGGCGTCGCGGATGGATCGTGTTCTTCGGCGGAGAAGTTCTTCGTTGAAGAACGACGTTCTTCGCGTTCTTCGTTGAGTTGAAGAAGAAGAAGAAGAAAAGCTTCCAAAGCTCTCAAGAAATCCTCCCAAGGGTAAAAGAAACTCAAAGAATAATATAAGCTTTAACTTATATTATTTCATAACTTAACCACAAGAATTTCAAAGGTTTGAAATTCAAAATGGATAACTCCAAAATTAACTCACTTATTTAATATACATGAATTGTATAATTAAATATAAGTTAACTTGTCAAGCCATTAAGAGGGAGAGTGGGGAGTTGAAAAGGTGGGGGTTCGTGTGGGCCCCACCACACTTAATCCTCCCAAGGGAGGTTAAGTGGGTGTGGGTCCCACTTCCAACCTCCTTTGAGAGGTTTTAAGAAGTTAAAATAAAATTTGTTCTACACAAATTTTATTTAACTCAACCTAAACCCTCAAAAATTAACTTTCAACCCGCAACAAACGCAACTCCCGAAAAGGTCTCTTTAAGCGAAAATCGGCGCTGCGAGTTCATCGGTGCCCTTGGATTTCGATTCCGGGCACCGGTTCAAAAGTTAGGAAAACCCGCTCGTCCGTTCACTGAACGTACCCAAGCCAAAACTTCGGAAAATGATTCGGGGCACACCGGGCCTCGGAATCAGGTGCCGTCAGAAACTGCGTTCTTGTAAAATTCCAAAGAAAATTAAGAAAAAAAAATTCCTTGAAATTTACGGGTCTTTACATTTATAGTCAAAAAAATAAATTTTAAAAACACTTGTATGAATTGATTTAGAAAAAGTTATATGTTAATGTCATTTTTGTCTTTACTTGAGATTATTAAATATAAAGTGTCATTATCAATCCCATGTGGCTCCATGGAGTTCCATAATCGACCCAAGGATGCCCATGGTCGGAAATGATTCAACCAATAGGTTTAGGTCACATGTTAGTGTACTTTTTGATTATTATAAAATTATTTTCTATCATTATTTACCATATTTACCTTTTAACCATGGTAAATAAAACATTTACTTAGGTAAATATTTAAAATATATAAAAATAAATGATACCTATTTAAATAATTTGGGCCTACTGATACAAAATATGGAATCCATTTTTCATAAATTCCAAATGCAGAAGTTGCAAAATTTAATTTAAAACTATTTCCCACTGTCAAAACAAAAATTATGTTTTTAAGAAATAATAACTATCAAAAGATTGACACTTGTTAATTTCCAATTTCAAATTGAAATTACATCATCAAACACCATATTATTAAATTTTGAAATATAATTTAATTAAACTTTAAATTAAATTAAAAATACAATCTAATTATATAAATAAGTTAGATTAAAACACATTTTTGAATAATAATATATTATTTTTCATTTTTTAATAAAAAATGAACATTATCAGAAAAATACCAATATTTCATCTAAAGAAAATATTGGTGTACCGATTCTAATGATGATTTTTATTTGGATAAATAAAACATATAAATGTGTCCAAATATACTTTTAAATAGGTTTTTCCATCAAAAGGAGATAAATTGACAAGTTTGTGAATATTAAACTATTTATGCTTAAAACTAAATTCATTTCTCATTTTAAGCCTCTATAATTCATTGGATAATTGTAAAAACAATTAAAAAACATATATAATCATATGTTAGTAAGAGATATTCGTTCCAACTAATATAACAACTAGGTTTTAACTACCATTTAAATAATAATATTATATTATTAGTGTGCATCGTCAGATTTTAATGAAACTCATTGTTGCATATCTGTTATGCCATCGATCATAACATCACCTTTAATGTAAATATAATGTTTAATTGAAAAAAATTAATTATAAAAATGTATTTGTCATTATATACCTGGGATATTACAATTCCAGTGTATTTTTTTGTTGTCATGGGAAAATGTATTATAATAATTAGAAAAATGATTTCATTTTTACATTTTGATTTTAAAAATATTTTTGATTACTCTAGTATTCTTATGAAATTGGTGTTTTGGTAAAAATGTTTTGTAATATAATTTATGAAAAAATAATTTCTCTAAAGAATTCATTGATGATTTGGGAAAATTTCTAAGAACGTGTGTTCTGACATGGATTCCATTTTAAATGGTTTCAAATTGGTTGTTGAATTGGATTCCAAAGGAAAACTCAATAAGCTGGTTTGAGGATGTTTTTTGTTAGATTATGGGAGGTTAGATTCTTCCTTTCCAGTATTTTTTTCCTATTATGCTTCCCCTTTTTCATTTCATTTTTATTATGTGTTTCATGTTGAATATTTTTGTGGGTATTTCCCTTGGAGAAGTTTTCTTTTAGGAATCGTAGTGGGGGTTATTTTCTATGGATGCAACGTAACCCTTATACATAATGACTTGAGATTTCACTATTTCATTATCAAATAAATATTTTCATTAAATTCATGGTTCACAAAAAAAACTGGAAACCTGAAAAACAAGGATATGTTTTTTAAATTAAATAGTATTATTAATAAATTTTAATTAAATTAACTATTAGAAAATGAAAAAAAAAACATATCATTAAATCAATAATGAATGTGAGATGAAATGGTATTTTGAAGAATATGTATTCTTATATAACCCATTTTTCTACACTCACAATGGAGATTTCCTCTCTAGAGTTTTACCTTGTCCTATACTAATAAAAAATCCTGGAATGAAATATTGATAAACACTACATATACGAAATTTTGATCTTATAGATATTTCCCAAATATCCATACTAGCTGAACCACCACCCAAAACTACAACTAAATATTATCTAATACATATGAATTACTTATATATCATAAGGGGATAGTAAGGTGGAAATTAAAAATATATCAAAATTCAATAAGTTATTTATATGTATAAATATATAATGAAATAATATCCTTTTGGAAAAATCATTTTTTACAGATTTGGTTTATTCTAAAAAAAGTATTTTTCTAAAATTATAAATGTTTTATTGTAATAATGTTTAAAATTATAGTAATATACATTGATTTTATAAAAAATAATTTTACACAAGATTAACAAGTAATTTATAAAAATAATAGTTAATATAGAAAACCTCATTTTCCTACAAAATAATTTTTCAACATATTTTTTATATTTATATAAAATAATATTATAGATTTTATAATATCAATTTTTTAAAATTAAGAATATTACTATATTTATTATGTCTATAATATATTAAGATTATTTATTGAGATTTTGGAAAATTATTAATTTTAGGTGAATAGTAAAAATAATGTTTTCACAAATAACATATATTTAAGAAATTATTAGTATATAATTATAAATTATAAATTTATTAAACAATTTTATAAGAAAAATATGTATTTAATATGTAACATTAAAATTTTAAAATAAATTATTTTTAAATTATAAACTCATATTTGACATTTTATAATTTATGTTATATTTTTTTCAGAGATAAATTTTTTAATACATTAAAAATATAATATTATAAAATTATTTTTATCTAATATAAAAAAAGATTTGTAATTTTAAATAATTAGGTTGAAATAATATTATATTTTCCTTTTTATTTTTTGGTGAAAAGGAGAAATTACATACATAAAAATGTGTTACTATGGTGAAAACAGAAATGGTAAATATGAGCATCCTTAGTGGTCAAGAGGATAAAATGGTTGAAACATGATTCTAATTGTGTTTTGGAGGGGTTAATAAAGTTTATATCTTTTAAAATTATATTATTCATAATTTTGGAGCTACTTTCCCTTAGAGTGACTTCCTATTATTTAAATTTCTTTGATTTTTACAAAAATTTCAACCCTTTTCACTTATAAAGTGGGAAATCCTCTCCTCACTAACCCTTAAACCAATACACATTATGATTTTCATAAAATATTTCCAAATAAATCATACACACTCTAATATACATTAATTGGGTTCATATATTATTAAAATATCATCCCTCATGTTTTAATCACCTTCATAATTGAGAAAATCCAAGAGGATTACTATAAGTTCATAACATCCCTTTATCAATTCGATTTTATTATGTTTTTTTTTCTTATTCCCAAAATTTAACATCACTATATAAAAATTAAATCATCAGTATAATTACAAAAATTTTGTGTTTTTATATTTTTTTTACATGCATTAAATTCCATTCCCTTTTCCATTATGAGAATTGAAATTTTGAATCGTGGGTTGTGCGGACTACCATCACCGTAGTGAAATGTGTGTCATTTTTCCACCAACAACATATATAGTTTTCAATAATCTGGAATTTAATTTATAATTATGATATTAATTAGTTATTTTACATTCTAAAATTATAATAAATATTTCTATTTTCCCAATTCTATGGATAATATAATCATCACCAATGTATACGTGTGGGCAACGACTTCGAGTGGACAATCAATTCCCATTTTTCAATTCACCAACAACATTCATTGACGGTAATTATAATGGATTAAAAGGAAAAATATGTATTCTATGATATTATTAACATTATATTATATAAAATTTCTGAACTTATTAATGATATGATCAATAAACTATTATCATAATTTCAATCCATTAAAACATGTGTACTAAAAAGAAAATTAATAATTCAACTTATATAATTTTTCATATCTATCAAAAAAATGTGACAACTATATTTCGAGATCCATATGAATAATCCCCTAATTTAGTTTTGTTTTATCTCCAAATTTATTTATGTAAATCATATTTCCCACCATATTATTTTTCCTTAATGATTTTATCATTTCATTTAATTTGATTTTTTAAAAATAATTCGAATTAATATTATTGTTTTTTTCTTCCATAATTGTGTTTCTACTTTCTAATAATATTTTCTTTTTCTTAGTGGGAAATTAATCTATTTTTATCTACAATAATCCTTTTACCCCCCTATATTCATTATAAAACAATTTATTCATTTTTATATTCACAATTTGGGTTTTTAGTAAAGGAAATTTAAAACCTTAAAAAACATTCTCCTTACCCTATTTTTATATGCTTCACTTCAACATCACATTTTATTAAAAAAAAATATAATCACGGTATCATTAATGGAATAACTTTTGAAATAATGTATTAATTTTACTTCCCTTCATCTTCAAAATAAAATTTTGATAGTGACCGAAAAATGAATTTTTTATAAGATTATATTAATAACATATCTGAAAAGATTTTTTTTGTTATTTACCTTCCATTTTTAACAAATTCTTCTTAAATTGGGTAATTTTTAATTTCTAATATGTATCCTCATTTATTAAATAATTATTATTTTTGATCAAAATTTATATATAAAATTAAATGATTCATGATTTAATTTTAAACAATTTGAATGCCTTGTGAATTCTATATTATTTCCATGGGTAATTTATGATTAGTGACATATATCAATTTGTATGATTAAGAAAACAATTTTGCAAAAAATCATTAATATGTTGTTATTAAATTTGAGTTGAACACATAAATATAGATGATGGTGATTAGGGTCAAATATCTCTATCCAATGCATTGTTGTATTCTTATATCTCATGAGAAATTCATCTAGGATCATAATTAATTTTCTCACTAATGTGGGAATTATCATCTTACTCACATTTTTAGGCTTTTTAAAATTTATTTTTTCGTATAGGTATGGGAATAATGAGTTTTCTCAAATATTTTTTATATAATTATTATTATTCGTCATTCCTAATTCATTTATTAGTATATGAAAATTTCCCAGATTTTTATCATTTCTATGAAATGTTATGTTTTTATGATTATGAATTATTTTTTAATAATTTTTATCTTTTATGCCTTGTACACATGATATATTATCATAGAGATGTATTTTCATTTATTTGAAATATTCAATAATTCCTTAATTTTTTTGTGACATTATGATTTTGTAAAATGTTTTATAATTATCATCATCTTGTTATCTGACTAAATATGTTTATTATATCCATAAGAAATAAAATTGATTTTTCGATCCTTTTTCTAATGTTACATTCCTAATTCTTTTTTTGTTGACCTATTTCCACCACAAACACACTATTGGAATAATAATTCCTCATTGGTTTTTCTTTCATTGATAAGTGATAATAATGGGTTTCTCTATGAAATAATAACCCACATCTTTGTCTATATCATCATAAATAAAAAAATGTGTATTGTTAGCCATATCTTTTATAAGCTATGATATAAATAAAACATAATGTATTTCTATAAATTGGGTAAGTAATTACATCTTGTAATGGCCTCTCTAATATAGTAAAAATAAACAAGTATATAGTAAATTATGGTTCACACATTCTTTTCTATTCCATCTTTTGATAATCCTCTTGAGGTGATACTTTGATTGATGCATGATAACCAAATTATACTTCCATGGATCATCCCTTAAATTCAAAAGAAGACTTTTCATCACATTTTTTTATGACCCCTTCTGGATCTATTTCACATGTTCTATAGACCCATGAACAATATAATGATCAATCAACAATGATAATGGGGAATGACATGCTTTAAAATAATGTACCTTAAATATGTTAATATGGATAGACGTTTGATATAGGATCGTAATGTTTTACTTGATAATTATTAAATGTACCACCAAATAGCAACCAAAAATTAAGGATTTAAATTCATAACATAATATATATAATAATAATGTTCCTTTTGAATATACTATCCATATGATTTTGATATATTGTACTATGTTTTACCTCTGTCCAAAGATAACCCATTTCAAAAGTTGTATATGAACCTACAATCCCTTTAATGTACAATACAATTTTTCTCCCAATGGACTTTCACAATCCATTAGACATAATTCCTCCCAATGTGAACTCACTTTAGAAAGTGTTGTAATATTTCCATGACATCCATGATGATTTAAAATTATTTTCACCATGGTATAAGAATGTATAATTAATCACCATCCAATATATGATTATAAAAATTAAAACATTGATAGGTAAGTCATTGAGACAAAAATAATTTAATGCTTCAATGTATTCTTGGCGACACTGACAACCTATGCATGTCATTATATAATTTTGAAATCCTAAGGTGAGTTGATTAATGATTGGAATTATAAAATTATATAAACTCTTATATAATGATCGTTATAGTCACAATTCACTCGTTGAAATTTATTAAGGAGTCAAAAAATTTACCATCCATTTTCGATCCCCCATTATTAAGTGTCAATCAAATGATGATATAATCATAGTCAGAGATATGATAATTCGTCGTTCATTTTATAATTTATTATTTATTTAAAATTTAATACAACCTTATCACATTTATATCATCATGTATATATATAAAAAGTCATATATAATGGATATAATACAGCACTCATATTTGATTTCTTGCACCATACGAGGTTTTGACTTCATAATGATGGCTTCAGCTACAATGTTTCCTTTATCTTCAACATAGAGATATTCATGAAATAAGTATTTAAAATAATTAACCCATTAGTGATTTTAAAAATTATAATCTGTCATAGATAAAATATACCCGATTTATATATAGTTATTACATCCAATGATCACTCATAACATATGTAATTCCAACAATAAATTAAAGAATCCATAATAGAGGATATATATAAATTATGGTTCATATAATTCCACTCTTGTGGTATTAATATCAATGAACCATTAGAAAACACATGATATTCTAATATAAGTATAAATTCAATACCTATATAAATTGAATCATTATATACACTAAAACCATTAGCTTAATATTATAAAACAAAAAAAATGTGTTATTATAATAATCACTATAATATCTTGAAAATCAATATTAGTTCATTATTAAAAACATATTTTTGTCCCCTATTCATTAAAGAGTCCATAAGAGTGGATATATGGGTCAAATACCAATTGATGAGATGGAAATACCTATTTATCCATAATAAATTCCATTGAATCATTTCTAGGTACCCATTATTTCATCATTACCTCAAAGTTAATTGGATCCACGGTAATTTAAGCTTATTCATCCAGATAACTAATGAGTGTTACCATAAAAATCTAAAATAAACTTTTATAAATTTATAGATATTGAATATAAACTCTTGATATTCCCAAGACCACCAAAAGACAATTCAAATTCTCTTCTCATGTGTTCAGGCACAAAAGGATATCATCATTAAATAATTCAAAACTGTGTATATGAATGGATGGAAAATATTGGTCATTATAGACAAACAACAATTGGATTATTATTTAATCTCAACGGAATAACTAAATATTAAATATTACCAATCTAAATTTTACAATCATTCCTCAAAATATTATCTAGTATTAAATAGAGTTGAGGATTCTCTAACCTTAAATCAATCTATAAAAACCATTTTTCCAATTTCAATTGTTCATTAATGAAGTGAATAATTGTAAATTGAATCCATTTATTCAAACTATCCAATACAAAATCCATAAGTCTACAAAAATATGTCCAATTAAATTGTATTTTCATTAAAGTGATATAAAACACATCAATAATAATTTTAGGATGTATAAAACCCATAAACTCTAGCCCCCCTACATGGATTTTCAGTTATATCTTCTCTAAATGTCCCATATTGTATATTAGAATTATAATTGACTCGGTTCAAGATGTAATATCATCTGAAAACTCCAACTCAAATTTAAGATATAACCAGGAATGATCCATTAAAAACACATCAGTGAAAAGGACATTCCATACGAGGTAAGGTAGCTGGACCTTTTTTTATAATATTTGAGAACCAAACAATGTTTTTCATAGGTGATAAATAAAAAATTCTCTTCATCCCAATAATATATACATTTTTAATTTATAATAATCCAATATGTGTATACTAATTATTTTAGGAGAATAAAAATTATGATTTCGTCTTATATAAATCCAAAACATATATAATCTCTGTTAATAATTACATGCCCAAGATAACAAAAAAATTTAATTTTATCATCATAATAGTCTCATATATTACCAAATAGTCATATCATGAGAGGAAGTAAAAGAAAAAAAATTCAAATACTTATTCCACTTACCCAAAATAGAATTAATTATTTTCTTATATGAAACAACATTAAATACCAAGTGAGATACTATATGTCTGAAAATAAAATAATGAGAAATAATTTCTGCAAAAAAAATCGATAGAGGATAACTGATTCTAAAATAGTTCTTCTCTTCATAAAATGACCTTCCTCAACAACATATTATATCTAATTGGATAAAAATACATTGCTTGAGAAATCATTAAGACCAACTATTTTTCATCCCTACCATATATAATGTCATACAAATTAATAAGTCTTACCTAGTATCTAGTTAACACATATAACTCTTCCAAAATGTGGTTAGTTCCCCATAGTTTTTCATCCACTAGATTACACACATGAGGTCTAACCCTATGTAGGTTTTCCAATAACACTATTTATTAGGGTAGACCAATAAAATGTTTAGGGATCCTAAATCCTAATAAAATTAAGAATCTCTGTTGAATAACATATATAGTTAGGTATAAAGGATCCTAAATTACCACACTAAAACACTAAATCTAAAATTCAATATAAAAAATTTAAAAATGTCACTCCCACCTTGACTACCCTATTTAGATCTATAGTGACCTTCATTACCCCCATTATCACTTCCATATTATTGAATACAATTAAAACTCATGTTCCCCTAGGAAAATATGTTAGTGAGAAATGGCTCATTAAATATTGTAGATATTATAAATAGAGTAAACATCACCACATTTATCTTTAACGATTCCCTAAATTCCATTTAGATTTTTTATCCTTATCCCAAATTTTATAAAAAGATAAATAAATCATGTAATGGAATTTAGTGTCTTACTTCAAAAAATAAATTATTTTACATTTATGATCCATTAAATAACAATATATCTCTCTATAAAGATTATATGGGAAGATCATATTCAAAACACTTCAATAAATCCCATGATCCATCAATAACTCAACCATTATATCCAATGATTAATGACCAACTCCTTCGTACATAAAAGTAGTTAGGTGAACTCAAAACTACAATAGAGTCTCAGTAAACTCAAATGTGATATAAATAGTATCCACCCAATCCTCTACATAATGAATTTAAATTGAAACTCAAATGGTTGGAGGGTTATAGAACAAAAAATCAAGTTTAATTAAAACATTTGAGTGTTCTAATTGTGGTACAACATGACCAGAAACATTAATTCATTGAGATGTTATTTCTACGACTTTATTATCAATATAACTCATTGAAATTTGTTCATTCTAGTTATATCCATATGATTAATCATTATAGGGTCAAAGCGGTGGTATAATTAACAATAATAAATAAATTCACATCATATTCCCACCCAATAGTGTGGGAACACCAGATCATGTAATCACAAGGATAAGGGCGTGAATTGATGAATTAGAAATTTTATGTTAAATTATATTAAAACAAAATTCTTAAATGGTTAGAGTGAAGTACATTTTTCATCTAAAATCTACCAGACACATATAGGGAACACGTGATTTATAAGGTTCAATGCTCAGCATGAATGGTTGTTGATTGGTAAGATACAATAAAACCCATGATAAAAGGATTCACAGAAATCCTTTATTGACCACATAAAATAAATAAAATCTTTATAACACTATTACAAGTCTCTACAAATTAGTGCATCATGTACATCATGATAATCCTACACAAATTTAATAATATAAATGATAAGATAAAATATATATTAATTTCTCTAATTGACTATAATCTGGTTCTCCTAGGTGCTGAGATCTTATTCTTATATTGTGGGACAATAAATAAATTACATTAACTGACATTCACGACACAACATTTAACCACTACTCCATCACTAACATCCCCCTCTATTTCATTTCCAATAAATGAAACAACAATAATCATCTTCAAATACATGTTATATTTATATGATGATAACTACATCAACAGTTTCTCTTTTATAGGTTCTTAATGTTCTTATATAATATTAATTAAAATATTTGATATATCATAAAATATATATTTTAATTTAACACTCCCATAGAAAACTTATCTTATCATAGTCGTAACTTCCATTAAAAAAATTCATAATTATTCATATCGACATTGGGTTATGTATACATAACATGTCTTCTACAATATTATTTAAACCCATATTTTTTCATCACTAAACCCAAAACTAACATTTTATTAATGTATGATAGAGATATGTAATTTTAATTGCTTAGATATGGTAATTAATCCCCAAAAAATACACCACTATAAAAATTGGATACATTATAATTCTGGTGTAGCATAAACCCCCTGAGAGTGAAATTCAGCTACATAACTCATTCAGATAAATAACAAAATTTTAACATTATCAGTTAGATATGTGGATCCATTCAACTATTTGAAATTTCTACAGTAAAAATTATTTTTATAGATACCATATGTGATATATTCTAAGATAATCTAATTATAAATTTACTACATGGTTCCTTATCAAAACACTGATGCAATAATTCATTTTGTGGTTCTTTCTCAAAATTATAACATAGTAATTAGATTTGTGGTTCCATCATAATTCACATATATAGAAATCAGCTATATTGATACTTCTAAAAATTCCTATATATAATTCATCTATATACGTCCATTATTTAAGATTCATTCACAAACACATTATGGAAATCATTATAATATTCATCATGATATTTAATAACATTAAGAGAATTTCACTTTTTGTCAATTAGTGTTATAAAAAAATTCTACATATATTGATTCTAAAATAGTTTAATGATATAGGATATTTTTATTCATAGTCAATTTACATATCATTCATGTCCAAATTTAACCATGTGATCACATAATAACAGTCACTTCTTCATTATTACTTGACCAACTATCTAAGTCGACATTTTTTCATGATGCCACATTATCAGGGTCACTACATCATATTTACTTAAACATAATATTCATCCCACATTTCATCATATGTTCTCTTCCACATAGTCGCTTCCTAATGGTCACTTGAGTCTTATAAATCATTTGAAAAAAAAAACCGATGCTGAATTTATGAATAATTCATTATTTACCATGTTCATCACCTCAAACAAAAAAGCATGTCCACTTAGTATCAGGAATCTCCCCACTATATTTATTAATCATTAAAGGAATATAATCAGTTAATCTCAAATAATTATTGAATTGATCATTGAAAAAACAATTCTATTCCTACATGAGTTCACTCATTGTATGAAACTTGAATTGTTATACCGTAATATCATAATATCCATATTATATATTATTTATAACTAGTCAACCAATCATCAACACACTTATATAATAAAAAATTTCATAAGAGAAACTCACTTCACACTATACCAATATATTTTTTACATCCACTACTACATACTATTAAAATAGTTTACACATTCTAAAGTCAAATATTACACCTTTTAAAAAAACCCATAAATATATTCTCTACTGAAAGAGGTAGACACATAATAATGGATGAATTTATTTTACATAATTTGTAAAGACCCGTAAATTTCAAGGAAATTTTTTTAATTTTATTTGGAATTATACAAGAGCGTTGTTTCTGACGGCACCTGATTCCGAGGCCCGGTGCGCCCGGAATCAATTTCCGAAGTTTGGCTCGGGTACGTTCAGTGAACGGACGAGCGGGTTTTTCTAACTTTTGAACCGGTGCCCGGAATCAAATTCTGAGGGCACCGATGAAATTGCAGTGCCGGTATTCTCTTAGAAACGCCTCTTCCGGAGTTGCGTTTTCTCGGGTGTGGTTTTTAATTTTCGGGCTTAAAGTTATGAAAGAAAATAATTTTACGATAACTTTATTTTATTTCACTTATGCCACTTGAAGCCACTTAAAAGTGGCTTAAACTGAGTTGAAACGGAAAGGGTACTATCCAGAAATATCCTACCCTCTTGGTAGGATATTTTTGAGGTAGGGCCCGCACGAGCCCCGCCGTTTCTTTCCGCTAAGTAACGCACCTGCTAAAACCCGTCTTTATGAAAGTTAACTGACGCATTTTCTTAAATCCTTAACGCACCATTTAATTGGGTTATTTATTTCGTGAATTAAATGGACAGTTTCTTTTGTTGAATTAATTCAACGAATTGATGGGTCGTTACTTACCCTATTTCGTTTGTTGGCGTAATAATAAAATAAGACAAACAAGTCTTTTGGAGGATTACTCGTTGAGAGGTTTTGTCAGAGTTCTTGAGCCTTCATCCTTCTTCGTGAAGAACGCGAAGAACGCAATGAACGCGAAGAACGCCGACCTCCGATGAAGAACGTCGAACCCGTGGAAGACGACGACGCGACGCCGTGTTCCGCGACGCCGACATTCCCTTCCTGCAACGTTCTTCTGCGACGTCTCTTCCTCCGCAACAAATCATCGATCAGCTTTTTGAGGTAAGAGACTTCGGGATTCTCTTAAATTTCCCTTGTGTTTTTTTAACAAAACACGGATTTAATTTTATATAATTAAATTAAATATGTTGTTTCTTGGTCCGTTGAGTTCTCCGACTCAATGCCGGAATCCGGGACGATGCGACGCCCTTCCACGACGATGCGACGATCCCCTCCATTCGCGACGAAAAAATCTGTGAAGAACGTGCGTACAACGACGACTACGAGGTAGGGGTTGTTATGAATAATTCCTTTTTCCCGTGATCTTTTCTTTTAAAAGTGAATAACCAGACAATAAGAACAATTTTAATCCATTAAAATTGTTGATTCATGTGTTGAATATATTTCTCCCGTTGTTTATCTCTAACACGGAGGGTGCAGGCCAAATGAACATGGCCCGACAACCCTCCGACGTTCTTCGTTGTTGTGCGGATTTGACGGGCGACGACAGAACGTGCCGCAATGGAAATTCGATGATTCAGCAGAGAAGAAAGAGTGCCGGGAGGAGCAGCGGCATAGACGGGAATAGAATCGGACCACCTAAGAGAATCCGGTGGCCCGTGGAACACGCTGACGGCGCGGGTCGCGGGCGTGGCGGCGCCGGCAGCCGGAAGCGGCGGCGCCCCGGCGCGCCGCCAGATGAGGCCGTCGCGGCTGAAGCCGTAGCGGCGGCGGCCAACGGACTCGCGCCGCGTGGGTCCGGCTATCCAGGGCGACACCCCCACGGGTGCTGCGAGGATGTCACGCGGGGGCGGCGGCTCTTCCCGCGTTGCTCGGGTTGTCCAGGGCGACACCCCGCAGGTGCCGCGGGGGTGTCACGCGGGGGCGCCGGCTCCCCCCCGCGTCGCTCGGCTGCTCGAACAAGACAGGTCGGGCGGGCCGTTCCAGGCCGGTCCGACCGGCCGGGCCGGACCGGGTCGACCCTTGTTCGGCCGACCCAGGGGGGTCGGGCCGGGTCGGCCCGGGTCCGGACCCCTCGTCTTCGGACCGTTTTTGGTCAGATGCCCGTAACATGAGCTACAGGCCTCCGAACGGCACACCGTCAGTGGAAACATGATCCTTGGATCGAGACGGTTTTTTCGGTATATCACACTCTAGGTTTCGGAATACTTTGAGTTCGGCCGGGTTGGTTCGTACACGAAACCAACCGGGCCCTCAGAGCGGAAACACTCATAACATGAGCTACGGATGTCAGATTGACGTGCCGTCAGCTTTGTTGAATTCCTCTATGTGAGACGGATCGTTTGGCTCACTTTGCCCGAGGTTTGGATGTAGGTGGAGTACGGTAGGGTTGGTTTTTCCTTAAAAACCAACAGGGCCCCTGGGACGAAAAAGCCAATAACTCTCAGACCGAGCGTCCGATTGACGCGTCATCTGCGACGTTGAGTTCCTATTGATGATATGGAACTTTTGAATACATCAACTTCGGACTTTGTGACAATTGATGTATCGGCCTCTCGGTTCGTGGAGCGGACCCTCCCGAACGAGCTTGCTGTGTGCCGGAACCGTAGAGCTGGTTGCGACTGCTACTTCAACGACGACGACTATGCAGAAATCCTCAGTGGACAGCGACGATGAAGACAGCTGGTCTTGTATCCTATGTGGGTCCTAGCTGTGCTGGTCTTGTATCCTAAGTGGGTCCCAACTTAGATGATTCAATACTGGTCTTGTATCCTATGTGGGTCCCAGTATAGATGAATCAATGAAGCGTTTTGGTCTTGTATCCTATGTGGGTCCTAGCCGTGCTGGTCTTGTACCCTATGTGGGTCCCAGCTTAGATGATTCAATGCTGGTCTTGTATCCTATGTGGGTCCCAGTATAGATGAATCAATGAAGATAGCTGGTCTTGTATCCTATGTGGGTCCTAGCTGTGCTGGCCTTGTATCCTATGTGGGTCCCAGCATAGCTGATTCAATACTGGTCTTGTATCATATGTGGGTCCCACTATAGATGAATCAATGAAGAGTGTTGGTCTTGTATCCTATGTGGTTCCTAGCCATTCTGCTCTTGTATCCTATGTGGGTCCTAGCCGTGCTGGTCTTGTATCCTATGTGGGTCACATCTTTGATGATTCAGTGATGGTCTTGTATCCTATGTGGGTCCCAGCTTAGATGATTCAGTATCTATATCTGATCATCCCTTTCACCTTTTCGACGATGTATAACTATGTGAGCTGAATCTTGTGTTTCTCTCCTTTGTGGACTGTGTTGAGCTATCCTGTGTGGATTTACTGTTTACTCTCCTTCGTGGATTGTGTTGAGCTATCCTGTGTGGATTTACTGTATTCTCTCCTTTGTGGATTGTGTTGAGCTATCTTGTGTGGGTATACGTTTGTCTTTCCTGTGTGGACTGGGTTGTGCTTGGGCTCGGACGTTGGAGCCGAACGGGAATTGATGACTTAGGTATATGTATGGGCATATACCTAAGCAGTTTTGGTTGTTACTTCATGATTTTATCTTCCCTTTTTGGTTTATCATTTTCGGATTTCGGGAGACCTTCGGGGGTCTAGGGGTCCCTACTGAGTAGCTTATACTCACCCCTGCATGGGATATGCCCGCACTACGTTGTGTCGGTTGCAGACGACGGACAACGCTGATCGTGGTGGAGGCGTGCGGAGCAGGACGGTACCTGGAGGTGGACCACTGGGTGGGACGTACTCGGAGGGGTCAGGTGGACCCAAGGAGCAGTGGAGGCTATCTGTACCCACCCTTCAGGTGGGACTTCCAGAGGACGGCTCGACGCTGCGGCTTTTCCTTTCAGTTGCTGTTTTTCCTTTCGGTTGTACTTTACAGTTGGGATTGTATTTCCGGCCCCTTTTACTTTCAGCACAGCTTATACAGTTTTTACTTAGTGTTTACTTGTCCGCTTGCTTACTCTCTGGTGCTTGTTTACTTTTCAATAGCAATTCCTTCCCTTTTGTTGGGATTTACGCCTTGGTGCTAGTTGCTAGCCCCTGGACTATGGAAGGCGGGCTTGGGGTAGTCACGGCACGGGCCCTGAGGACGGGTCGTGACAAATTGGTATCAGAGGTGGTCGGTTCTACCGGAGACTCTAATCTTTCTTCTATGTGAAGCAATAGTGTTTAGCGTATTGGGTGTGGTTATCAGTCCAGGGATTCCAGTGTTGGTGCGGCGGCCGACGTATCCGTACACCAGGACCCTGAATTCTAATTTCCGACTTAATGCACGAAAACATTGATTTATTGTGTGTTTCATGTTTTCATGGTGATTACTTGTGTCAGATCACCAGGTATACTATTCTGACCATGGCACACTTGTTTCCTTTTCAGGATGGCCCCACGACGGCAGCCAACTAGGGTTCTGAGAGTGGAGCGTGATGACAGCCCACTGAGCGACGAGGCCTCGGTTCAGGCTCCTTGTCAGCAGAGGCACCGGTGGTACCATTACCCGCTGAGCCACCGATGCTTCCCGCCACGACCTCTGATGATGCACGTCGCCTTGGAGCTCTGCATGAGTTATAGCGCCATCGACCACCCAGGTTTCGTGGGGAGACGGACCCCCAGGCAGCCGAGGACTGGCTGGAGGCGGTCGTGTGAGATTTCAGGTTAGTGAGGACACCATCAGACCTCATGGTGATCCTCACAGCGAGCCTCCAGCATGCGGTAGCAGGCAGATGGTGGAGCTTGATACTCCTTGTGGACGACAAGACATCTCTTCTCTGGACGGACTTTGAGAGCATCTTCCGCTCCGAGTTCGTCCCAGCCACCCTCTGTGCGGTGCGCATCCAAGAGCTGCTACAGCTACGGCAGGGCAGTATGACAGTGGCCTAGTACTTGGTGAGATTTACTGATCTCTCGCGCTACTCCAAATATATGGTATGGGACACGTTCTTCTGGGCCCGGACCTTCGAGCAGGGACTAAGGCACGAGATCAGGGCTTCGATGATCTCCCTCAACATTCCGACACATGCATAGGTGTTGGAGAGAGCCCTTCTAGTGGAGAGTTTTCTCGCCGAGCAGGCTCTAGTGATAGGGCCCTCCGTAGGACGGCCCGTAGTAGGGTGTTCTATAGCTGGCAGTAGATAGGTGACGCAGAGGTCCAAGCGGGCCAGACCATCAGATGGGCAGTCTCAGGATAAAGATTCGGTTGTGCGGGGCACCCGAAGGAGAGCCAGCTACACGAGGGGTAGGCATTGCTACGCATGCAGCGGGCGAGGTCACATGGCTCGAGACTACCCGACTCGTCTTGCAGATGAGTAGCATGTGGTAGAGGGACCTCCCAGACAGAGGTTCGTCCACGGTGGTCCGTAGGGTGTAGAAGGACGAGGCAGAGGAGCTGGCCGAGTAGCCGATGGTGGGAGACACTTCGAGGTGTTTCCACCACCACCACCACCAGGAGGTCCACCCCGACCGCAGGGAGTTGGTGGACATGGGAGAGCTCAGCTTCAGGAAGTTGAGGCCTTCGATCATGGAGCTCTAGGAGAAAATGGACAGGAGCGGAACTAGTGGATACGTCCTTTGTTCTTCTAGTTCCTTGTTACTATTGTGTAGCGTCTTTGTATTATGAGCTACAATAATAAAAGACGCATACCATTGTGATGTTTTCATTCTTGTCCTCTTTTGTGTTGTTACTAAGAGGTTCTAGTTTTGACTGTTGACTTGACCCTCACTTGTGAGGCATCTACTGGAGGAGACCTAGTTACCACACACTGATGCCGACAGTGTGACTCAACCCTTGGAGGCGAGAGTAACGGTTGGATCTCTTGGTAGTAGCGTCGAGGCCTTACGACGTCATCCTTGGTATGGATTAGTATCATCCATGTCGGTCAGGATTGATAGTTTTAGGCAAAAAAAGTGGTTCATTCAGGGGATGAGACCAGATTTCTCTTATCGGCAAAGAAGAAATCACAGCAGCTCTTGTAGGACCAGAGAAGGTCCAGGTCAACCAGGAGCGGATGAGGATAGCTCAGAGCCGGCAGAAATCTTTTGCTGACGGGAGGCGGAGGCCACTAGAGTTCGAGGATGGTGACCACGTCTTCTGGTGTGTCCCACCTCTACGTGGATTGGGGAGATTTGTCTGAGGTGGCAAGTCGTCTCCACGCTTCATCGGACCATTCCAGGTCCTCGTAAATATTAGCGAGGTGGCTTCACACCTGGCTCTACCACCTCAGTTGCACCGGGTGCACGGCGTCTTCAACATATCTCAGCTGAGGAGATACGTGCACGACCCGACGCACATCGTTGACCATGGTGGGGGGGTAGACATGGATAATTGGGCAACTTTTCAGAGGTCCCGGTGGAGATAGAAGATCGACAGGAGTGGGTCCTACATGGACTATCAATTCCTCTTGTGCGCATCAGATGGAAGCACGAGAACCTCCAGGGAGCACATGGGAGCGAGAGGCTCAGATGCGTGCTCAGTACCGCCTTTGTATCCCTTGTTTGTGTTGAAACTTTACGGGGACGTAAAGCCCTGTGGTGGGAGTAATATAAAACCCATAAATTTCAAAGAATTTATTTTTATTTTTTTTGGAATTTTACAAAAGCGCAGTTTCTGACGGCACCTGATTCCAAGGCCCGGTGTTCCCGGAATCAATTTCTGATGTTTGGATCAGGTACGTTCAGTGAACGGATGAGCGGGTTTTTCTAACTTTTGAACCGGTGCCCGGAATCTAATTCTGAGGGCACCGATGAAATCGCAGCGCCGGTACTCGCTTAGAAACGCCTCTTTCGGAGTTGCGTTTTCTCGGGTGTGGTTTTTAATTTTAGGGCATAAAGTTAAGAAATAATATAATTTTACGACAACTTTATTTTATTTCACTTAAGCCACTTGAAGCCACTTCAAAGCGGCCTAAACTGAGTTGAAACAGATAGGGTACTATCCAGAAATATCCTACCCTCTTGGTAGGATATTTGTGAGGTGAGGCCCGCACGAGCCCCGCCGTTTCTTTCTGCTATGTAACGCACCTGCGAAAACCTGTCTTTATTAAAGTCAACTGACGCGTTTTCTTAAATCATTAACGCACCATTTAATTGTGCGGTTTATTTCATGAATTAAATTGGCGGTTTCTTTCGTTGAATTAATTCAACGAATTGAAGGGTCATTACTTACCCTTTTTCTTTTGTTGGCGTAAAAATAAAATAAGACCAACAAGTCTTTTTGGAGGATTACTCGTTGAGAGGTTTTGTCAGAGATCTTGAGCCTTCATCCTTCTTCACGAAGAACGCGAAGAACGCGAAGAACGCCGACCTCCGACGAAGAACGCAGATCCTGTGGAAGTCGACGACGCGACACCGGGTTCCGCGACGCCGACGTTCCCTTCCTGCAATGTTCTTCTGCGACGTATCTTCCTCCTCAACGAATCTTCGATCAGCTTTTTGAGGTAAGAGACTTCGGGATTCTCTTAAATCTCCATTGTGTTTTTTTTAACAAAACATGGATTTAATTTTATATAATTAAATTAAATCTGTTGTTTCTTGGTCCGTTGAGTTCATGGACTCAACGCCGGATTTCGCGATGATGCGATGCCCTTCCGCGATGACGCGACAATCCCCTCCATCCGCGACAAACAAATCCTTGAAGAACGTGCATACGACGACCACTACGAGGTAGGGGTTGTTGTGAATAATTCCTTTTTCTCGTGATCGTTTCATTTAAAAGTGAAGAACCTGACAATAAGAACAATTTTAATCCATTAAAATTGTTGATTCATGTGTTGAATATATTTCTCCTGTTGTTTATCTCTAACGCGGAGGGTGCGGGCCAAACGAACACGGCCCGACTACCCTCTGCCATTCTTCGATGTTGTGCGGATTTGACGGGCTACGACGGAACGTGCCACAATTGAAATTCGATGATTCTGCATTGATGAATGAGTCCCGGGAGGATCAGCGGTGTAGACGGGAATAGAATCGGACCACCTGAGCAAATCCGGTGGCCCACGGAACACTCCAGCGGAGCGGGTCGCCGGCGCGGCGGCGCCGGCAGCCGGGAGCGGCGGCTCCCCGGTGCGCCGCCGGAAGAGGCCACCGCGGTGGCGGTGGCCAACGGACCCACGCCGCGCGGGTCCGGCTATCCAGGGCGACACCCCGCGGGTGCCGCGGGGTTGTCACGCGGGGGCGGCGGCTCACCCCACGTCGCTCGGGTCGTCCAGGGCGACACCCCGCAGGTGCCGCGGGGGTGTCACGTGGGGGCGGCGGCTCCCCCCCCCCCCCCCCCCCCGTGTCGCTCGGACGCTCGGCCGAGCCAGGCCGGGCGGGATCGGGTCCGGCCGGGTCGGACAGAGTCGGACCGGGTCGACCTGGTTCGGCCGACCCAGGGGGGTCTGGCCGGGTCGGCCCGGGCCCGAACCCCCCGTCTTCGGACCGTTTTCGGTCAAATGCCCGTAACATGAGCTACGGTCCTCCGAACGACGCGCTGTCAGTGGCAACACAATCCTTGGATTGAGGCGGTCGTTTCAGTATATCGCACTCAAGGTTTTGGAATACTTTGCATTCGGCTGGGTTGGTTCGTACACGAAACCAACCGGGCCCTCGGAGCGGAAACGCTCATAACTTTAGCTATGAACGTCCTATTGACGTGCCGTCAGGTTTGTTGAATTACTCTATGTGAGACGAATATTTTGGCTCACTCCGCCCGTGGTTTGGACGCATGTGGAGTAAGGTCGGGTTGGTTTTGCCTTAAAAACCAACAGGGCCCCTAGGACGAAAAAGCCAATAACTCTCAGACCGGGCGTCTGATTGACGCGCCATCTGCGATGTTGAGTTCCTGTTGACGATAAGGAACATTTGGATAAATCAACTTCATACTTTGTGACAGTTGATGTATTGGCCTCTCGGCTCATGGAGCGGACCCTCCCGAACGAGCTTGCTGTGTGCGGGAACCATATAGCTGGCTGCGACTGCTACTTCGACGACGACTACTGTGCAAAAATACTCAGTGGACTACGACAATGAACACAGCTGGTCTTGTATCCTATGTGGTTCCTAGATGTGCTGGTCTTGTATCCTATGTGGGTCCCAGCATAGATGATTCAATACTGGTCTTGTATCCTATGTGGGTCCCAGTATAGACGAATCAATGAAGAGTGCTGGTCTTGTATCCTATGTGGGTCCTAGTCGTGCTTGTCTTGTATCCTATGTGGGTCCCAGCTTAGATGATTCAATGCTGGTCTTGTATCCTATGTGGGTCCCAGTATAGATGAATCAATGAAGACATCTGGTCTTGTATCCTATGTGGGTCCTAGCTCTGCTGGTCTTGTATCCTATGTGGGTCCCAGCTTAGATGATTCAATACTGGTCTTGTATCCTATGTGGGTCCCAGTATAGATGAATCAATGAAGAGTGCTGGTCTTGTATCCTATGTGGGTCCTAGCCGTGCTGGTCTTGTATCCTATGTGGGTCCTTGTCGTGCTGGTCTTGTATCCTATGTGGGTCCCATCTTTGATGATTCAGTGCTGGTCATGTATCCTATGTGGGTCCCAGCTTAGATGATTCAGTATCTATATCTGATCATCCCTTTCACCTTTTCGATGATGTATACCTGGGTGAGCTGAATCTTGTGTTACTCTCCTTTGTGGATTGTGTTGAGCTATCCTGTGTGGATTTACTGTTTATTCGCCTTCATTGATTGTGTTGAGCTATCCTGTGTGGATTTACTGTTTTCTCTCCTTTGTGGATTGTGATGAGCTATCCTGTGTGGGTATATGTTTTGCTTTCCTGTGTGGACTGGGTTGTGCTTGGGCTCAGACGTTGGAGCCGAACGAGAATTCATGACTTATGTATATGTATGGGCATATACCTAAGTAGTGTTGGTTGTTACTTCGTGATTGTATCTTCCCTTTGTGGTTTATCCTTTTTGGATTTCGGGAGACCTTCGTGGGTCTCGGGGTCCCTACTGAGTAGCTTATACTCACCCCTGCACGGGCGATGCCCGCACTACGTTGTGTTGGTTGCAGACGACGGATATCGTTGATCGTGGTGGAGGCGTGCGGAGCAGGACGGTACCTGAAGGTGGACCACTGGGCGGGACGTACTCGGAGCGGTCAGGTGGACCCGAGGAGCAGTGGAGGCTATCTGTACCCACCCTTCAGGTGGGACTTCCAGAGGACAGCTCGACACTGCGGCTTTTCCTTTCAGTTGCTGTTTTTCCTTTCAGTTGTACTTTACAGTTGGGCTTGTATTTCCGGCCCCTTTTACTTTCAGCACAACTTGTACAGTTTTTACTTAGTGTTTACTATTATTCTTGCTTACTCTGTGGTGCTTGTTTAATTTTCAAAGGAAATGCCTTCCCTTTTATTGGGATTTACGCCTTGGTGCTAGTAGCCAACCCCAGGCCTATGGAAGGCAGGCTTGGGGTAGTCACGGCACGGGCCCCGAGGACGGGTCGTGACATATTTATCCAAATAGGGGAAAATAGGTAAGAAGTGATAGGGTTTAAATAGTCATACCTTGGCTATGTACAAATTGAGGTTGAATATCTAACATCAAAATCATGTTTTGAGAAGAAGAATTATAAAATGAATTTTTTAATGTTTATAAAATCTTACAATTTCATGGCCTAAATTCACACATAAAATCATTTCTCTCCAAAACAACCTTAATGATGTTGTATTTAATATCAATTTTCTTACTGTAGGAAAGTATAATAGGATTTTTGTGATTGGTTAATAGCACACTGAATTTCAAAACCAAGAAGAAGTTGATTCTTTGTACTCCTCAGAATATCCTAAAGCTGAGTTACAAACCACAACATTTCAGTGGTATCATGAGTTTAAGAAACATATTCAACATCAATAGATCTCAAATTCATATAAAATTTATTCTTCTTGTGCTTTCATACGAAAATGTTATCAAGAAGGAAAACTCACCTAGGTGTAGATCTTTCATTATTAGTAAATACTACTGAATTTTTAACATAATAACATAAAAAATACAAACATTATTTACTGGGAAATTTCAACAAAAAGAATATTTTATATTTTAAAAACCTAAAAAATAATTATTCCTAAAAAAATAGATTTTTTAGGGTCAATTAATCTCATTCAAAATAAGATATAGAATATAGAACATCTTGTCTCGTAGATGTAAGGTAATATAAACTAAAAATTAACTTCATAAAATATATGAATTATAATTTTTCCTTGTTCATTTTTTGAAAAAAAAATTCCTCCTATAATTAGTGTAGAAAAATAATTCAAATCATTCATATAATGTCTTTTCAAGACTTCCTTTTCATAATTGTCATCCGAAATAGAAATGTGACCTTTATGTTGGTAGATTTTTAAACAAATAATTTAGAATATTCATTCAATCGTTGACATCTCTAAGGTATAAATATTTTATTTAGAAAAAATCACACACATCTGCATATTATTTCTAGAAAAAGATGATATCATATAAATAAAAAATAATTATGAAAAATTCCTTTTTTTCATCTTCGATATAGATATTGTATTCCACTCATCCTTTTCTAAAATTTAGCCTCTTAATTCTTTTGTCGAACATATAACACAACAACCTTGGGGACTTTTAAACCCATATAATTCCTTATTTAACAAAAAAATGGTATTTTTATCATACTAAGGTTGATACCCGTATGGGTTTTTAATGTAAACATATCCCTATAAATATAAATTTTAAAATGTTGAATTAAAATCCATTTGGTAGATATAGTTTCTTTTTAGTGCTATATTATCTAGGAATATTAGAATGTTTTCAATCTTTGTAATTGGTGAACATATCTTATCAAACTAAACTCAAATAATCTGTAAATACCCTTTACAATGTATTATTTATTTTTTTGTAACCATGTTTCATATTTCATTCAATTTTTCCATTAACACCCACTCTATTTCGATGAAAATTATATTTTTGTGATTTGAAATATTTTTTTGGCTCTCATTATTCACAATTGGATCCAATTAATTATAAATAATTCCATCCCATGCTTGATTATCTAGAGATTAATCAACATATATAGGTTTAACTACCAAAAAGTAGTATGTATGGGATTTATTTCATAGAGTTCTCCTAGTCTAAAAAAATTGTTATTGATTTCCAATGATCGTTTAGTTAGTACCTATATTATTATTCAATTATTAGATTAATGTTTTTTTCATCATTACTATAGATGGTTGATTTATCTTCTCTAGTAATAAAATCTTTAATATGTTTAAATTTCTATGATAGTTTTTACATTTTTTCAATATAATTAATAGAAATGTCACTTCTTGATATTGATTCATCAGCAATAATTTCATTCTTTGAATATTAAATTAACTTCACATCATATGTTAAATAAATTATACCAGTTATTGTAGAATTGAAATATTATTATTTTTGGATGATAACCAATAAATATTCTTGCAGTAACTCTTGGCTCTAATTAACATAGATTTTTAACATTAATTTTAATCATTGTAGGGATTAAAAACAAACTAATATGATTCTATCATAGAGACTTCCTATAGTAAATAACTTTTGGACCCTTATATTCTTATATTCTATTGTAACAAAGATTATAAACATACTATATTTCCCCAATATATTATCTCCAAAAATTCAATGATATATCACATTCAATCAACAATATTCAATATATCTCTTCCAATAATCAATTATTTAATTCATTTAAACTATTTTTTCTTTTTTTAGTGTACTATGTTCATGTAGAATGATATTTTTTCTAGGTAATCGTAAAAAAAATAGGGTATTTTAGACTATTATCGATCTAAAATAACTTTTGAGAGTAACAACTCTCTTTTTCAGTAATTCTTCTAAAATTTTCAAACATCATATGAGCCTATAATTTATGTTTTTTAAACATAATAATTGTGATTAAATTAAATATATCAGTAATGGAAAAAATAAATTTCTATATGTCTTGACTACATTTAAATTATTCTATGAATATCTGAAGGGATTTCTTATAATGGGTTTGAAGTCTAAATATCAACCATATTCTGAGAGGAAATTGTGATATTCCCCTTTTCCCATGCAAATAAAATCCATTTGATCTCCCTTTTTAACTATTCCAATTCATAAAAACATCATCACTGAGAAATATTGATCATATTCCTTTGTCAAAGATGATCATGCCTTCTATTCTAGATTTTATTTTCATCTATAATATTAAATTATATGAAATCTAAGCATCACCAATTTGATATAAATTTCTATTTATTTTCATTCGTTTAGAAATAAAATATTCGTATTCTAGTATTTTATCTAAAATTCATCATTTCTAAATATTATGTTATTCCCTTTCTAATTGGTCTATGAAAAAATATAAAAATTTGTGTTTGGGACAATGATCGTATATTGTATTATTGGATATAATTTTCTTTCATCATCATCTGAATCATCCGATTAATTATTGGAAGACACTTAATTTCCAAAGTTCATCGGGCCATATTTTCATTTAAGAAAATTTTCCGAGTTATAGTTTTATATAAAATCCTTGTATTACCCAATAAGTAATATTTATGGAAATTCCTACTCATAGACATTATGATACACTATTATAACAATATAATTTTATTAACCTTTTTCCATAGAAATATTTTCCTATTTGGTTGGAGACGTATTTTGAATTTTTTTTAAGATTACACATTAGATAAAATATTTCAATAATTATTCCAACACATGAAATATATTTTTCTCATCAAATAATATTTTTAGTTTGTTTATGAATGATTATTCATATAATGGGAAGAATCCCACTCAAATATAATCTCCAAAATTTCAAATAATCATCATTATTGTGGATATTTTAGAAAAGTGATATTGATGTATGCCTAAAGCCTCCACATAACCCAAAATACCAATAAAGGATATGTATACCTTTGTAAAAAACATGCTACCAAGAAAAATATCTATGACATTATCATTTAATTTCAATTGAAATCATGAATTACATTTCAAATCCATGGTTTTAATTAACTCTTAATGTTTTACACATCATAATTGACTTCAATTAACCCCTTTAGAGTTTCAAAGAGTATGAGTCTTTTATTCAATGAAAACAGACCAAGAATTTTTCATATTTTTGGACTCTATAGATGTAACCAAAAATAGATTTAAAATTAATATCTTATAATTTTATCATTATCCAACTTCATTATTCGAATTCAAAAATTTAATTCTAGAAATATTTAGTTCTTCCTATGTTTTGAAATTTTTTTAGTTAAATATTCCCATATTGCCATCAAAATTTCTATTTCACCTCTTTTATCATATTACAAATGGTCTTCTCAGTGTTGATATAATTATTCAGATTATAAATATCATTTTATAGCTTAAACCTCTCTTTTTTATGTTTTTTTCCAAAATATTATTAGATTATCCTTCATTAACTAATTTATTATTCTACTTTTCTTATTTTAATATTTTTTAAATTTTTCCTCTAAATCCATAATTAAACATAAATTCTGTTTGAGTTTAATAATATTCACTTATAGATTAACCAATTACATCACCTCTAAATCATTCATCATTAAAATTAGATATAATAAATTTTTCCCCAATATATGTTTCAGTGTCATCCCATTACTTTCCATTACCACATTAACTTTCATCAAATTTTGTATAAAAACATTAAACATAAATTTATAAATAAATTAAAATCATTATTTGGGGAAAGATCATTTCCCAAGATGAATTCTTCTTAAATTTTTTTTTTTGTAATTTTAAATTTTTCTTAATTTCCCTCTTTATTACTAATTTTTCGAAAATTAACTACTAATTGTCCATGTTAAACACAATTAAATAATTTAAGTTATATGTTTCCTTTTTATATTAATTTTCCACTTCTCACATTTCTTATGATGAGATACAATATCTTTAAAAATTTCCAACCCATATTAGATTGCAGTTTTGATAAATTAGCTTCAATATCCTAAAAAACACTCCATATTCCATTATCAAATTTGTTTCCTTCGAAAAGTTTCTTTTTCAACATCTATATTCATCATAAAAACATTATATTTCATTATTTCATTTGAAAATAGAATAAATTATTGATTATCAAGATCAATATCTCAAAGATCTTTTTCATCAATTGGTGATACATTTGCAACAAACATATCTGGTAAAATGAATAAAATATTTTCAATCATAAAAAAATATTCAATACCTCTCACCATAGCCTATAATGGTAATCACATGTTCATTGAATCCAAAAAATAACATGTCAACAGTTTCATCATTATTCATTAATAGATATTCACATCCGAGTCTCTATAGTTGAAACATATCCCAGTTCACCTTAATTATTACTTCATAGGTGTTTTGTGGATTATATCCGATATAATTTTTATTTTTGAGACAATAATTTTTAAAATATTTAATTTCTAAAATGGATGATAAATGGAATTCTTAGCATGATCATGATCTTCTAAATTCATTTTATAAGTTGTGATTATTATTGAATCCTCCAATCCTAGTACAAATCCTCATGTTTTCACTTCCTAAACATCAAAACTAATGGATATGTTAAAAAGAATTATTTTGATAAAATATATGAAAACCCTTATAAGAAAATGATCCAGATAATCATCAAACCTATCACCCAACCAATTGAGTTACAGATCTGAATTCCCTTCCTGATCCCCACGGGAAGGTGACAAGCACCTGAGCATCAAACATGACAATATTAGAACTGATTTCGCCCAACCTGATCAAAAAATGGAATATATGTATACAACGAATGAATAAGATAGAAAAACACTAATGGAATATATATATCATAACAATATAATGCTAATAGAAATGAATAATTAATATGTTGTAAAAACACTAAAATCAAGTCCAACTAAATATACCAAACCAAAATATTACTCCATTTGATGGTGTGGATGTACTCCAGCCATCTCTCCACTAGCTACCCAAACATGGATAACATGTACCTCACTGCCTCACTATTACACCATGCCTTGCCCTAAATTAGAATACATACAAAGGACTAAAAACCACTAAGGAGGTGTACATTGTGTGAACTAAAAGGTTTCAGCCAAATCCCATCCATGTGTCCCATATCATGTCTATGTATAACAACTTTTATATCATTATATTTAAAAAAATATTGTATGATAATAAATCAATCAATATTATAGAAAACATGGCAATTGTTTCCCTCTTACTCAGTTCAAAACAAATTAAGGTCAAATGTGAATATGAAGGATAACTTAGAAATAAAAGGAGTAAAAAATAGAATAATCATCTTAAGCATAAATTCAGTAGAACACTATCGGTAAGACTAGAAAAATACTCATACAATAATAAATCAAGTGTGAAATCCAGTTTGTAGAATATAGAAATAAAGAAGTAAGGTAATACAAATTGAGTAAAAAATGTTACATATTCAGTTTTCTACCCCTAGAACAATAGACCTAGGAAATTGAGGATTTTTCTATGATAAATCCTCTTGATAATAAAAAAACATGGATGATGGCCTGATGAAATACCGTCCACCACTGTACACAAGGTAACCCATGTGCTCATTTTCAAAAATCAATTTCATAATTTGAGAATTACATTTATTTTTTTTATTTTTCAAAAACTATGGAAACACCATTTCTCATTAGAAACCATTATTTCAACACTCACAATCATTCAGGACAATTTCATCATTCAACTTATAATGAAATGGAATTTAAGATAATTATCATAGGCTAGAGACTGATCCGCCTACCTCAATTCACCAACCACACATTACTGAAAAGGGAACAACCGTAAAAACCCCCATAGATGACATCAAATGAGCTAGAGTCCAATTCACAGATCACGATTGATGCAATATAGAAAACATAGTGTCATTGGAAATGAAATACAATAAATACTTCAATAACGACCATCCACCACACCACAATTAACTACTGAATGGCCTATAGAATGAGATATCATAGAAGATATATAATGACACATGATGAGTCACCAATATAGGCCATCAGATCCAATAAAACAACCCTAGTGCACCACCATGATCAAGATTAATGTAGAAGTATAAATATTATTCACTTGGATAGACACACCACAACACCTCTATAGATATGATGTTAAAAGGATCAATCTAGATGGAGGAGAGTCTACCTAAATATTCCTAATATAGTACTCATTCGAGAGACTATGTATTGGTGAAAAGAACCAAAGAAAAATTAGCAAGATTCCTATTTAAAAATTTGTATGCAACACATTTCATGATGTGTAATAAAGTATCACACCATGAAATCGATTGTGTTCATGTACATCGCAAAATCCACCACCTCAGATTGAAAATCCATTATTCAAAAAATTCATGATATGAATCCACTCTTTACAATATTTAAATATTCAAAGTGTGAATAACCATTCACATATTGTACCCAAAAATAGTTACATGACATTAACACCTTCGACATCTTCTAGAAAAAGAAGGTTAATGTTCAAAATATAACTAATCTATGTCTTCACAATTTTAGGTATCCTCCCCCATTAATTCCCATTCATTTACAGCCAATTGGAATAAGGAAACCCTTGATGAGGTCAATAATGTAATTTGTAGATTTATAATTGTATGTTTTAAAATATTAATCATAAATACTTTCCATCTCTAGGAAGTCATGTGGATGTTTTTATCCATCAAAAAATATGATTAGACTAATCCTCCATCAATGACTCATGTTCCCATGTCTTATGAGAATGTGATCCTTATTTCCATAGAACATAGACTAATGGAATTGACTTCCCATGAAAGATATTCGCTTGACAGTCAAAGGTCTAAATTATTTTTTCCAAAATATAAACATCTAATTGTTACTCAATTTCCTCCGAAAAAATACATTAGCGGGACATGATGGTATTTATTGTGCTTAGAATTGTGGAAAACATCTTGAATACCATTTAACGTCACAGTAATTGCAAACAGTTATGAAATCATTATGAGACGCATAATGACCTCAAATGATCCATCATATCTTAGAGCCATGTTTCTATTCTTTCCAAGTCTACAGTGACCCAACCGAGGAGGAACAACAAAAAAACATTGACCTACTGAAAAATCCAATGGTCAACACCTCCAATCCACATATGAATTCTATATACTCTCATCTATTATAAAAAATCTATTTACATCGGGAATATTTGATGATGTTTCCAAATCTATGGTTCCTCCTTCTGAAGAATCATCACCTACTTCATCCCAAAAAATGGGTGATCGACACGGGTAACCATACTATGTCTCAAAAGGGTAAATTCTGATTTATTATTGATAATCGTTGTTATATGAAAAATAAACCATTCTAATATGCTTATCTCATGATCCTATGGAATTTGAGAGACATGCACATATAATATCGTCTAGGATCCAAATCATTTTCCCCTTCTGACTATCATTCTATAGATGGTATGTTGTGCTCAACTTGACCTAAGTTATTGTTTCCTCTTGGAGTCTCCTCTAAACCTCTATGTAAACATATGATCACAATCCAAAACAATTATAGAAGGACTCACATTTAATTTCAAAATATCAAAAACATATATCTTACGTTGATCACAAACATTAGTGTTTCCTTTGATCAGAATGAAATCAATATACATCTTTAACCAATGAACACCAAACAAGATAGAAGTCCTCCCTCGATGTGAATATAGTAGTCCAACAAAAAATTACATTGATACATATTCCCATTTCCAAATCAATATATCAAGAGGCTGATGTAAACCACAAGGTTTTTGTTCCCTTATTGTATCCAATGGATGGTCTAACACTGAGACATAAAACTTTCGATGTTATGCTTCATACCCTACAACCAGAATCACTGCCTCATGTCATAATATATCTTCAATGTGCAAGGATGAAAATTCCATGAAAAGTTATGATAATAAAAAAAGACTAAACATAAAACAAATTATTGGAAAACAACTCGCTTATTGATGTAGAACATTCCATCTAACGAAAGAGACCAACCAAAATATTATCCCCTCGATAAAGGCTTTCTCAGTTCATATTAAACACATTAACTACTATTAACTCTGCAAAATAGACACTATGATTAGAGATGATGGTTGTATACTAGTCAAAAACATTCCTGAAACATCCTCATGAGATTCCAAGTGCAACTGAGTGGGAATCCCCATAATGATCCACTCATCCTTTGATCCCCAAATTGCACGTGACGGTACATTCATGCTAAGTGAATCTCAAATGACATTTCCCTTTCTCAGGAATTAGGTGATGTTGATGAAAAATTTATAAAGGTATTCTATCCATCATATCCATCTATGATTATTGTATTTATATTAATAGATATCTCATACTATTATTATTAATAAATAATATGAACATCTACCCAAAATGATAGTTCCACCCACATTGGAGTGCATTTTTGACTGTGGAAATATCTATATTTTTAGTGGGGTCATTATTTTCATGTGGTCGAAGCAAAAATGTTCCATAATCTACAAAATGGTCATCCAGCATAATAAAATATCACAAAAAAGTACCCAATTCATCACATAATTCCATGTATCCCTTAGCAATCTCAAGTATGGTCATAATACAAGTCGATGATAGTACTCATTTAAATTACTTGAATGAATACTAAAACTATTCATCTGAAATTAATTTCACCATATTACCATTAAGAATAGGAAATGGGGATGAAATCTTAAGAAAATTCTAGACAATAAATCAGTTGTACCATGTATGGGCAAGGAAACATCATATCTCAAATATAATATATGGTTCCTACTAAGACCAGAAAGGCTAAAGCTTCTCAAGGTCAACAGATAAGATGTTTTCAGAAATGTTGTGCCCCTAGAACATCACTTATTGAATCCACAAACTATAATTTAATATACATTCAGAAAAATGATAATTTATCATAATTTCTAGAATTAATCTCATATGATGATCATGATAAAAATCAAATTTATAATAAAACAGAATATAATTCATGAAAACTAACACAAAAGTGTTAAGATGTTGATGTAATATCTTATTCATCAATCCATAAAACCCAGAACATGGTTTTTCATACCAAAATTAATTACAAAATATTCATAGTGGACATGTATGCACTTGAAATATATCATTGATATATCATACTCTATAACTCTGAGCTGATGATAAACTGACTAAGGATCAATCTTCAAGGGCCAATTATCACCCTTAAATGATTAAACAGATCGTCCACATGATGTAATGCATATGATACCTTAAACATTACCCAGATCAGCAATCTATAGTCCATACATAACCGAATATAACAACCTTCTTTCATGGGAATGAGAAAATGATATTCCCAAAGATAAATTCTAAGTAAAATGAAATCTTTTTTCCAATAGGTTTTCCAGATGAACATTGAGATCTTCTGGATCTGGTGGTTCCAAATGATATGAATGTATATATATTGTCTACGTACTAGGAACTCAGTCAACCAAATATTATTCCCCTCTCTCTGGTGAATACTGTATAATTTTCTCTAGGATAATTTAAAAAATGTTCCAAATGATGATGGTAAGACCAATGATAAAAGAGATCTCATAGGGTACAATCCCAAAAGAAGATAAAATACTTAATATCCCTATTCGTGGATGTCCTTAATAGCCATATATCGGGTTTCACACCGCCTTAAACACACAAGAGCTCCAATTGGAATAAAAATTAAAACATGAAAAATGGTAAAAATAAACATATGCTCAATGAGTGACAATACAATCCATACCGATTGTGACGTCAAATAGATCCCTATCAAGAATGAGAAAATCACATAATAACTATGAATCATAAACCATTAGTGAACAAGAAGGATCCCAAAACCCCTGTTATTTCCTCTTATGGAGAGATGTCACAAACTCTATTTAAATATAAAATTGTTCCATAGGATGTTTATGAATATCATCAAAATTTAAAGATATAAAAGACTGGGAGTTTCCATACTAAAAAAATTCAATTGATATTGATTATAAAATAAGGATAGTACATAAAAATATTTCTATACATGCAATGAATTCCACTAGACACCCATAAAATCTATCAAAATTATTATTTCATATTGCATATGGTTGGAGACTTGTAGCCATTAATGAATCTGACTAAACAATAGTATCCATTGTTTTTTATGAAACCTGGACATAATGGGTCATATTCGAAGCCCGATTACTGCACATTGAGTGAATAATGAATCCACATATATTTAATGTATTCCTAGGACTATTTATTAATTCGTACTGGTTATTTGTTCTTTTCGAAAGGATATCTTGTTAGTGGCACATTCTGGCCGAAATGGATTGGGAAATGGAGGATCAATACTGAGTCCAACATCCCCCACATCTGTGATCATCCAGCTAATTATTATTCATCCCATTCACGCCACTGAAATAGTCAAAATATAGAAGTGAGGGTTTGAAAAACTAAACATTCCTACCATATCCATCTATGTCATAATTGTTATGTCTACTCTTACCCTTTACGTAATATGTTTCAACCTAAAGAACTATGATCTGATATATGGTCAAAAACTCTAGAGGTAATTTTGAGCCTTCAGTTGTTCATTGTTTACTATGTTAAGGAAAAAAATTCTGGATTAAAAAAATGGATGGAGTGTGTAGACTCTGAAATCTATATCTATTTTAAATATAATAACTCCAGTTATTTTTCCAGCATCATGGAATTTGGAGAAAACAACTAAAAGAAGAGGGTTATAAATCCAATCTAATGCAAGTCGATGTGATTCTATTCCCGGACCATTAAATATCACCATCATTTACTGGAACACTTGAGCCTGGATGTTTCATATTTAACCAGATATTATCAGGTGTTCCCTGAAATTGGATGATCTGATCGATCATTCCCAGCCAATCCGAAACCTCATAAGGTTTATTTTTTCCTTAAATGGACTATGGAATCTCATTAAATAATTATAATGATCAATATCTCTCACTTTTAGCACTTGGATGTACCTAAACAATATTGTAATGAACTCATGATACATCCTAATCAACAACACAAACTACTTGTACTATATTATCAATTAGATTTGATATATTTGTCGATTACCATTAGAATCATCCGTTATACCCTCCTGTGGAACTCGTGATGAATGTCAAAATGGAATAGGGTTACACACCAAAACATAATAATGATCAAACAACCGAACAAATATCAATTCAAACTAGAAAATCCATTTACAAAAATTGAGATTTAAAACCAAACCCTACACTAGTGACACACATCCCAACATCCCATAGAAACCTAAGTCTCATTAAGACAAGATATAGCCAGGAACATATCGAAACAGACCTCCCATGTCCCAAAAAACCTATCTCCATCCAAACTAACTTCTAATGAAATGGAATCATGAGGAAAAACCACCATTGATAACAAATTGTTATGAATCGACGTAGTTAACCCTCAAAACTAGAACCCAACCCATTCCATTACATATATGAAGGAAATTTCCAATCCCAACAGGCTTGCAACAATCACCTGGCCATAATTCAACATAACAGAGGGAATGATTTCCCCCCAACATGAACAATCAAATTGAATATATGTATAATAAAAATGAAACAGATAGCAGAATAAAAAGGAATATATATGCCATAATAGTAAAAATATAATATAAATGAATAAGTGAACATTTAATCCAAGATCTAAATACAAGTATAACTAAATATACCAAAACCAAATGACTAATGCATGCGATTGAGTGTGTGAACTCCAACTATCTCACCACCAGCTATGAAACACCAGCTTACATGAACCTCACCACATCATTGTAGCACCTTTAATTTTATTATAATGGAAGAAATACTATGATTTATGCACAACATTGGAGGTTCATAGGATGTGAGCTAATTGGATCTAAAGGATCTCACCCTGGTGTTCTATATAAAGTATCTATATAACAATTCATGTATGCTTATTTTTAATAAAATATCCATTGATAAGTAGAAAAGTAGTGTATTTGAAAGCATGGTAAACATTAACCTTTTCATAGTTCATATAAAATGTATGTATGAAATGTATGTAATGGATTACTCAAAAAAGCCACATAGTCTAAAATAGAAGTTGGAGCATCGTCATAAATACCAAGGAACAATATAAGTTAGACTGGAAGACTACTCTCCCGGCAATAAATCAAGTGAACAGTCCAATTCCTATAACACATGCCCAGTAAGTAGAATAATACCCCACCAGTAAACCCCTAAATAATGTAAATGTTTGTCTCCTAGAACTATGTTCCTAGGAAATATAGAAAATCACTATGAAAAAACCTCTTGATAATTGAAACACATTGATGATGGTCTCCAGCCAAAATTTTAACCTAATTACCCAAGGAAACCCATATGGTCATTTTCACAAATCATATTAAATTTTTAAAAAGTAACCAGAACCTTTCAATTTATCAAAAACAATGGAATATTATTTACATTTAAAATAACCTTTCCAACAGACACAAATAGCCGTTCCAATTTGGTAAATCAATTTATTGTGCTAGAAAAATCAGTCTAACTATCATTTGTTATAGGTGAAACCACATACTTTGAAGATTTGTTCACCCACACCCATAACTGAATCCACAAATAATGAAATCATAATGAGGAAAATGGTGTCCATAAAACTGTATCCACACCTCAAGATTTCTCGATCATAGAAAAAAGGGGTCGACAGAATTTGGAACTGCCACATACCTCATGAAAAAGCATCTAATTCACTACAATTAACTAATTAGTGACCTCAAGAATAAGATATAGCGAAGGAAATTGAATAAGATAGTCAGAATAACCAACATAGGCCACCAGAACTAATAATGCAAATCTAGGGAACCACAATGAACAAAATAAATGAATAATTAGAAAGATTACTCACCTTGAGAGATGCACAACACCCCCAATGAAGATCCAATATTTAACTAACCAATCAAGATGAATTAGAGTCTCCCAAAATTGTCTGGATGATCTCTAGGTCTAGAACAAAGGTCTTGGAGAAATGAATCAATTCCAAAACAGCCACTCAACTATTTTCAAAACTTTTAATGAACTGTTTCATAATGTGTAATATAATTTCACAATGTAAAATCAATGGTGTTCAAGTACATAAAAAAACCATCACCTCAGATAAATTTTGTGTGTTTAAAAAATTCGTGACCTGAAACCACTCTTCACTATATGTAAACATTCACAACATGAATACCCATTCCTATCTTGTAGAAAACAATATTTACTTGATGTGTAACCAATTTACATGGTGAGAAATCATTTGACATCTTTAATTATAATATGGTTGATGTGGAAATAAAAGAAAATCCTTGAATTCATCATTTTATATATCCTCCAAATTCTTTCTCAGTCCTTTATAGATAATTGGGAAAAGGAAAACTGTTCCAAGTTCAACGAAATACCTAATATATTTGCTAGGGGATATTATAATTATTATATAAATCCCAAATTGAAGGAATATGAACAAAAATCACCACTTTATACATTTTTGTTGATACCTCTCCCATCATGAGGATTTCTCATTCATAATGGTAGATAAATCTTGCCTTTGGGAAAGAATAATTGTGGTGGCTTCGCCTAAATAATATAATATCTTGATCCTGGGAACGAAGGGTCCATCACAAATGGAAGCAATGCTTGTGTATATTTTCTGTGCGTTTAAGGATGTTTGGATGTTTCATGGTGTGGTCTATGTCATTCCCAAATAGAAGGAGGAGGATCATTAAAAACCAATTTATAATGTGTTCTGGATACCTCTCCAATCATGTGGCTTTTTCATAGGTAATGCTAGAGTGTCAGAGCCAATAGAAAGAATAACTACGACATATAGGCCCATATCATGAAGTATCATGATCATGGGCCAGACTGGGCCATCACAGACCTTCCCATCAAAAATCATAATCCCTTTTCTATTTAATTAATTTAAATTATTCATTATAGATAATATAACAAACATTAAAAAAATACATTTCCAACAACAAAATGACAAAAATGTGAACATCACTTTAATAAAACTTATGAAAATAAAAGATTAACATATCACTAAGAAGGGTGTGTGAATCAATGATTTAGAAAATTTCATTAAAATTAATTTAAAACAACATATTCACTGGTTAGAGTGAAATATGTTTTTGATCTTATCCCAACCACACATAGAGAGAGAAAATGTGATTTGTAAGATTCACTACTCAAAATGAGTATCTTGTCCTGTGAGTGACCTAGTAAACTACATGATAATACGATTAACAAAAATTCACTGTAAATCACTACGAGTAGGTAAAATACTTATAATTCACTTATATGTCTCCTTACTATTTTTGGATCTGGAACGTCAATTGTATCAAGCACTAATACACGAATTTAATGATTAAGGGACAATAGATTGTTGTTCCTCTCATAGACAATATGATTTTTTCCAATATCTTAACAACTTCTTATTATTCTTGTCTTATTGCACAATAAGTACATAAGATTTATTAACATTAAAACCACTACGTTTAATCATTTATCCTTCACTGAATTATCCCTCTCTTTTTATATCATTAATTATACAAAAATAGGGTTCACCAAAATCATTTAAAATTTATATGAAGATAAATACAACATCAGTTTCTCCATTACATGATATCATATTTTAACATTTTTCTTACTTAAAATATATTTTATATCACAGAAAAATATATGAATTCAAAACTCTCCAAAACATGGAATCTATTCAATTCAAAAAGTTTCATCATAATTTTATTATAATAATTAATCATAAAAACTATGGGTCACGTAGATAAAACATGGAATATTAAATCTAATTCATACATCCTATTATTGTTTATTAATCACATACTTAATAATCTATTCATTCATGATAAATAGATAAATTATGAAAATATATATTTTGGTATTCATTCTCTTCAAAATGAACCTCCATGAAAATAATTTATGTCATAATTCTTGTGTATCCTAAAACACCCATGAGATGAATCTGGTGACATAACTCAATCAATTAAAATATCAACAATGGTTATATTATATATCACATATATGGAAACATTCAGCTATATGGTTCACCTTTATAAAAAATAATATACATAGATCACCAATGTTAATTCTTCTTACATTAGAAACATAAAAATTAGTAATGTGGTTCCCTCTCAAAATATTTATACAGAAATCATATAAGTAGTTCTTTCTCAAAATATATACATAGTATGTATCTATGTATTTGTTTTAAACATTGTATACATAGATATCCTTTATTTGTTCTTTCCTAAAATTACTATGATGCTATCAACTACATTGTTTCATCATTCAAGCATCCTTCATGGAAATATAGCTAGAATCATGATAAATTTTATCATAATGTTAAATCAAATTTAGAGAACTTCAATTTTCATTAACATGTATACTAAAAAAATTATACATTTTTTATTTATCAGAAAAGTTGTTTTTGTTGTCACTTATTCTTCACATGGTCCCAGGACATACCTTGTATGTCCACATTTACTTATATATTCACATCATAATGATCACTTCTTCATGGTCACATGACCAACCGTGGGACTACTACATCATTTTCACTATACCTACAATATGTGTCTATATAACATGATGAGGATACACTCTCATGGTCACTTTTCCTACTATGTTTATCCAATGTTCATTATGATCTTACTTTTCCTTGAAACATGAGTCATATTATATTTTTTTTAAAAATACAACAATGAAAATACAATACCATTTCCTTTTTGTGAATTTATTATCCTCAACCAAAAAACATGACATATTTGTTTCAAAAAATACATGAAAAATCAAATATTTCACTTTTTACAATACTAATCATTTCATAACCCCTTCCACTCTCATATTACTTTATTTACAAGTGATTTAATGTTTTAATATTATGTTTAAAAAGAAACGTTGTATGAAATTTTTTTAAATCATGATTTTAAATACATATAAAAATATAATTAAGGATAAATGAATCAATTAGATGAATTATAAAACCCTACAATTTTTTAATAAATAAGATTTAATATTATATTAATTTCACTGTTGATATGGTAAGATAATTATTCCAATGATTTTAACAACAATGTAAACTGACATGGTTAACAGTAATATTTGATAGGTCATCATATTCTTTTCCCTATTAATGTATAATAATTATAAATAACTCTAAAGAAATAAAATTGACTCATGTACAAAGGTTTAAAAAACACTTAATAGAACTATTTGCTCAATTTTCTACTATAATTATTTTGGAATGGAATATTAATGCTTTAATTTTTGATCCATAACATTCTTGACTTATACATACATCCAATACAATATCTAAAATCCCTTAATAAACTCTAAGACAATTCAATAATGACAAAATACATAAACATGTATAGACACAAGACATTTTTCCAAAATAACATAGGCACATCTATAACTTTTTATATACAAGGGAATGTTTCAAAGGGTGATTTGAATTAATATAAGTGATGGTTTTCCTTAAATTATATTCGATAAATCACTAAATATGGAAAATTATTATTTTTTTAAATTATAAATGTTTTAAGACACTGTTAATTCATTTAATGAAATTTTCGAAATACATCACTAAATGAGGTGTCCAAAAATAGTGATGTTTATAAATGCCCACATTGAGAAAAACATATTTACCAATTTTTTTAGAACATTTATAAATAAAAATCAAAAAATTTTGATGTGAATAAAAATAAAAAATTATCAAAATCTATTTTACTAATTTTTTTAGAAACATCAGTAAAATAAAATTTCTAAATTATAAACAATAAAAAACATAACTATTTAGTTACATAAATTTTAGAAAAAAAATTGAGATATAGGTAAATGAGTTTTTATTTACTAATGTTTCTAAATTGTTTTTATTATTTTTTGTTTAAAATGTTATATTTTTTTGATTTTTTCATTATTAAAAATATATATTATCACCCTGACACACCATTACATTTATTTTCAGTGTCACCAATGGTTATTTTATTCATTATTCTTTCATTAAAATTGTGTAAGAGTCGTTATAAATTTTACCATGATATTTAACCACATTTAATGAACGTCACATTGAATTTACTGATAATATAACAACATTTTACTTATTTTGATTTCTCAAATATGTTTTTAATGCTATCACTTGTTCTTTACATGGTCACTAACTTATTTTTTCCCATATTTATTAATAATGCAGTATCCTCATGGTCACTTACTCATAATCACTAGACCTACTATGAGATCTGTTGATCATTGTCACTTATTCAAGGTAAACATAGCCACCATATGTGTCTATATTACTTCATGAGGTCAAATTCTTATAGTCACATGACATAATAATTGATTTCATATTTCATCACTTTCTCAATTATACATTATCACTTCGGTCTTAATATGAAATTTACAAAAAACTCCAATAATGAAATGAAAAATTATTTTCTTCTTAACAACTTATTTACCTCAACAAAAAAATGACATCTTATTCTCAAAAATGATTGTTCAATTTAATATTTAGAATTTTATGAAAGTAATCATTTCATAACCTCATTCAATCTCTCGTATTTCATTTATTAGAAGTAATTTTATGTTTTAAAAAATAATTTAAAATATGATATGGATAAATTACATTAACATAATTATTGAAAAAAAATTCAAAATTTATTTACTATTAAATGAATCATTAAACGAGTTATCAAAACATAATACATTATAATAAAAAAATTGAAAAAATATTTTAATTACTACTATTGTTATAATAGTATAATTATTCCAATGATTATAACAAAAATATAATATAGCATGGTAAAGAATAATATGTTTTACTATATCCTACATGTTTTATCCTAGACATGTCTACACAAGATACATAAGAATCAAATAATAAAATGGACTCATGTATAAAGATTAAAAACAAACATAGACTACCAATATTAGCTCATGATTCAACTATAATAATATTGGAATGGAATATTAATTCCTTAAATATTGATCATTTACCATCTTATCATCTACCTATATTTAATACCATACACAATATTCCATAATATTCTATAATTCTATCCTATAATGGCACTATAAGGATACCTGAATAGATAGAAGTTTGTTTCCAAAATACATTATGTTGCACCTCAAGAATTTATATGATAGTAACTGTGTAAAAGGGTGATTGCAATAAATTAACTGTATTTTTCCATCTTCAAAATTGTAAATAATTAATTGAGGATTTAAACCCTAAATTTAGCATTATCTATTATAATATCATACTCGAGTAACCAAAAAACCATTATCATCCAACAGGAAACCAATTCATTGAGTTACATGGGAAATAAGATATAAAAACAATATGAACATGAATATACATCAAAAAATGTTTTAAATCGACCCTATATTATTTTATAAGTGGTAAACCAGAAAATAAGTCTCTTTAAATATATAAAAAAAATCCAATCATGATTTAAGGGTAAAAATACAACTTCTATGTGAGTGTGCTTCCAGGGAGAACACCTAGGATTTCCACACTATACCAACCCAACACATCAACAAAAATACTTCCAAAAGGTTCTTCTCAACTTCACACTCCATTTTTGATGGACACCCTTTCTCTGATCCCCTATCACCCATGTGTAGTAAATGATTCTTTTTCATACTCATGTAAAACAATATACGCATGGGTTTTTATGGAATAAATCTTGGGTCTGGATACATCATCCCCAATAGAATTCAAAACCAAATATCGTGTATAAAGCCAAAAATCCAAGTATTTATTATAGGTAGTTAATATGCGATTTATAAGAATTCTATATGAGAAAAATATAAATGAAATATTATGTAAATATTTTATTATTCATGTAATAAATTTTAATTATTTCTTAGAAAAATATTAGTTTTTAATAGAATTATCCAAACCGGCTCAAAGTAATCATCAGATACCAACTAATGAACATTTCAACCAGATGGTACAAATCCATCAATGAGAAGGATTCTTTTCCCTGACCCGCATAATTTACATGAGGATTCATTTTGTTCTCTACATATTTTTGAAAATATATATATATATATATATATGTATGTATGTATAGATATAAGTAGGTACAAATATATATATATATATATATATATATATATATATATATCTGTCAATCTTGATTTCATTTTGAGATGTTTTTAATGTTTATAGATTTTCTATGATTTTAGGTTTTGAAATTTCTATAATGGATTATATCAAAAATAAAAGTATGTTTTGGCATAAATATAACTATATAATCATATTTATACTCACCTTTGTAAATGATTTAAATTGTTAAGAAAATCATTAAATTTATGGATTTTGATTACATGGACAAATTGTATATACATGAATATTAATTTATAATGGAAAACAATAATTAATCATCTTTTTTATTCTATACAGAAAATATAAAAAACGAATAATTCCCTTGTTATAATTACATTAATTCATTTAAATTTTGAGTGTTAGGATAAATGTTAGGAATTATATTTTTCTTGATAAACAAATATATACATGCATAACAACTTGAAATGATGTGTGTTTTATTATTTTATTATGTTTTAATATCATACATTAAAATAATGTATTAATTTTATAATTTTTATAATTTATGATTAATCCACCAAAACAAATTCTATTATTTTTTATGGTTTATATTTAATATGTTTTAAACATCCATTCATCAGCGATTTGTTTAAACATTAATGATAACAATCATTATTTCAAAACCATGTATTTTAGTATATTAAATGTTCGATTTATTAAAAAAAGTGTTTTGAATTTAAGAGTTAATAATTTTTTTGAAAACCCCCATTAAATATATTATTTTATGTACACCAGTTATCATAACGTATAAAAATGTATGTCTATTTCTTCGTGCAAGTCATTCATAAATTTGATATAGCCATAGCCTAAAGTAAAACAGAAAAACCATGAAGTCATTAGATTATTATTTATAGTTAATGTGTTACTCAATTTATTTATGAATATAGATTGTAATTTTTAAATGATATTTATCTCTTATTATAACTTATGGATTATGAATTTAATTATTAAAAGTGGTATGGAACACTTTGAATAAAAAAATATTTTAATTACTCAAATTGATATGGGACACTTTGAATGAAAGACACAATATTTTTATTCAATATTATATGGGAAACATTGAATAAATGAAATTATTTAATTTTTAAAGATTGGTATGCCACACATTCAATTAAATAAATAATTCAAAAAGTCAATGTGGTATGGGACACATTGATTTAAATATATATGTACACACATTAAGAATGTATAAGAAATTTTTTGTGATGGTTGGGATCATTTTTTGCATCTCGGTGCATTAGTAGATCTCCTGATAAAAACAGATTCCTTGCATGAGGCCATGACAGAATGATTATATGTGATCTGAGCATGTGGCCTTTATAGAATGTCTATTAATGTACTTCATTATTCATTCCCACATTATGTGAATATTATTTAGTCAACCATATTATTATTCAAATAGTAGAATATCCTTGGTTTTGAATATTTTACATATTATTATGGTAATAAATACACAAGGAATAATGATAGTAGTACATAGAAAATTATTTAAAATGAAATTTGAGCTATTTTTTTCAGAACTGAAATACAAAATTTTAAAAATTCATCTTTTATTTCATGATTTTAATTTTAATGATAACTGATTTATTTTATTTTTTATTGTTCAATTCAAATTAAGTATAAATTCATTTGATAATTTTACATGCGCCCTTTCATGTCACCCATAATATAGTTTGATCAACTAATGGATTATATGAATTATTCCGTGTATTTTTCTATAGGTATGCATTTTCTTAAATGTGTTTTATTTTTATCTTTTAAATTAATATTTAAATTATTGACTTTGGTATTTACCTAAAAATCATTAATTAAATTCCATGAAAAATGTTGATGACTTACTACATGAAATGTTGTTTTCTTTTAAGGAAATGATTAATGTATGTATAATTATTTAAAATGGATTTTATTAAAAAAATGTTCTTATTTATTATTTTTTAAACCACATAATTATCATTCTTGTACTCACCCTAAATTATTAATTTATTATTACAGGAATCATAGATATGACATATTTTATTTATTGTATGTTGTGGAAATAATATAGAAGCTTCTCTCATTCAGTTTTTATGATAATTATCAGTTGTATCTGGTTTCTAGGACCTACACCGAGAAGATCCTCTCTGATAAAATGTGATGTGTAATTCTATCATTATCTCCTTATAAAAGAAATTAAATGACATGTTTTAGGAACTGGATTTGGGATTCCAGGGTGGGGCCTTATAGTAGCCACCTAGTTTGAAAAACCGTGTTGACTAACCATGCATCATTCCATCTCAATAAAAAATGAGGTGTTTTCCCTCTCATCCTGATTTTATCCCCCCAAACCTTTATCTTCTCAACCCATATGGGATTCCCCTCACCATGCATTCCTACCTCTTGATACTGCTCCCTTGGGGCATCTATTGTGGGATAAATTTGGGTGGTTTCTCTTCGATTTATCATGATAGTATCCTTCTTCCTTTGATTATTGTCATATTCTAGGTTTTTCTATCATTTTTCTATTGTTTTCTTTTATATGGAATCAGGGGTTCCACTTTTAGTGTTCGATTATGAATTTTGGATTTGATATTCATGTTTAGGTTTCTATCATGCTTTTTTTGGTGTGGTTGAGGTACGATTGGAGATGTACACTAGTTCTAAGAGTTTTATACACCCGTTGTAGTTGGTTATATGCTTAAACATTATTTCATGAATTGATAATGGTTGATTGAATATTTTTGGGTGCACTGTGATTGTTATGTGTGGTGCTATATTGTTTTTTAATTGAAATTAAAATAATTTTTTTTACAAATTTAATTTTCTATATGGAATAGTGTGTGTTTATATGTAAAGCCTTATTGTGCACCTTTAGAGTGCATTAAAAAGTGTACAAATGGTTTAATAAATTATTCATGTGATGTAAATCATATTTGGAAATTTTTTTGGTGCGTGTATTATTTTTAAAGAGGATTTTTGGTGGAAACTGATGGAATATGATGGGTATTGTATTTTTTGGATTCTGTAATGTTCAAGAGGTGACATATGTAAAAATAGAATGTGATTGAGAAAAGAATAACCCTATATGAATATGTGGGTGAAAAAGGACTATTATTCTTGTGATTTAGAATTGGATTCAGCCTGGATTAACTTTGCAGTATTAATGTTGACAATGATAACAAAATATTTTTTATTATTAGGGACCAATAAGACTTTGGGTGTTTCTCCAATCTGGTGGCTCATGCATGAGAACATGGAATTTCATGGTCACTATTCCACTTTACAACAAAATATGATTTCTCTAGGGTCCTACTCAAAGATAGTTTTTATAGGAATTTCATGAAATTATATATCTTTAGTTATATAAAACATTTCATCAGTATAATGTATGTATTGTTGGTTTCTTCAAAAGAAAAATCACTTATTCTAATGTTGTTTCCCATCAATGATTTTTTCCAAAAAAAAATTTAATGATATTATTTTATAAATATGTAAGTTAATTCACTAATAATGTTAATATCATGGAATCTATTATTGGGTGGGATAATATTTGGTTTTGTTTAACACACCACTAACATCCTTGGGTGAATGTAGGATAGGTTTTTTGACGTGGGTAAAAGGAAGGCTTTTGGAAATTGTGGTTCCGGTTGCATGATGTATTTTTTGGTTTGGTGTTTTTAGAGGTGGCCTGAGTGTTACAATCCTCTTAACACATTATGGGTTTTTATAGTTTTTGTGTTTTCTTTGTGTTTTATCCCATTTGATGTTGGTCTATATATTGTAACTCAATTCGAGAAAATTGTTAGTTCCATGTTTTGTTTAGATTTTTATTTTATATTTAATTCCTTGTTGGTTGTTTTATGTTGAAAAATTTTGTTAAATCATTCCCATGTTGAGTCATTGATACCCGGGCACATGTGACATCCTATGGTTATTAATAATTCCCTAAGGTCCTTTCCATAGAACTAGTTGAGCACGATTTCATATGATGACCCGGCTTTTGAAAAAATGGTATCGAAGGTGGTTTCTCTTTTGGGTCAGGTTGTTTTCGATGAGTCTATAAATACTGGAGTCAGACTATTAGAGATCAGAGTTCTAGGTTGAGAGTATAGTTTTTGGCTGGTACACACCGTGATAGATCATGAGCCTCCATGGGATTTTTAGTATTTTTGATTGACTTCTCCTCTAGATGATATGTACGAGGTAGAGATTGTTCATGGGAACTGGGTCGGGGTGAAGTTGATTGGTCCTTGTGTTTTCATGGATTGTTTTATTTATTAAATTTTTTATTCTTTTAGTAATTTTTCCGATTAGTTGTATTAATGCCTTCCCTTGTGATATTTTTGTAGCACCATGCCTCCCTGGATAATTCCTCTAATTCCACATGATGAAGTTATAGAGAGGTCTCCCTCACAAAATGATCAAAGGTTGGTATAAGTTGTTGTTTGGGTAATTTAGGCTCTAGGAAAAGTAGACAATCCTACATTTAATACAATCAGAGAAGTTAAATCATTTCATATAAAGGACAAGGAATAATAGTTTCTCATAAAAAAACCTTCTTCCTTTTGGTGGAATGAGGAACCTCAGGAAGCTAAAGCGTGAAATTTAAATATAGAAAGGTTTTTCGAGTTCTTCGACACACCTTATGTTGTCTGGGTGAAGTGTTCTTAGTTCTTGTTATAAGTTCCTAGTCAGATATGGTAAGACACAGTTTTCCAGACTGGGATGACGGTACATATGAGTAAGAATGATTTCAAGATCGCTATCAATGAGCAGTATTGTCTATTGTTGTTGGAATATTCCATATCCAGGGATTTCATGGATCTTTATCATAGAGATTATTCAGTGTTTGAGTATTCCAATCCCTTTACTAAGCTAGTGTAGTACACACCAATGGAAATTTAAAATGTGTAAAAGAAATCATGAAGATTTTAGATGGGTATGTGAATATAGATTTATTCCCACGTCTTTATGTTTATAATAAAGACCTATGGAAATGTTTTGGATAATTCATGAATTGTCGAGATTGATCATAATGTGTTTTATGGGTTCCATAGTTCTATGATAGTTTTTTGAGTGGCTGGACATCTAATAAAAAGAGTAAGTTGGACGAGCATGGGATGAAGGAAGGTGGTAGTTGGGGTCATCCATCTAGGAAGTCTTCATTTATGTCATTTGATGTAGGGTATGTTTTGTGCCACCACTGTGGGAAATGATAGGATAATCTGGACTATATGTACATCTCTTCCCAAATCATGACATCGATGTGTGGCTATGGGCAAAATTCAAACATCCTATAGATACATGAATTCTTATCATAGTGTTCTACAGTCATTAGATTACAGGGTATGTCATCCCAATCATATCCATCAAGAAAATTGGGATCTCATTTCGGTGGCAGCGGCGGTAGAGTCGGTCAACTTCTTGGAAGAGACAGTTTAGGGTAGAGCCTAAGGTGAGCGGTCGTTCTCAAGCACATGCATATGTGAAGAATCTTCATGTAGTGGATCAGGATCTAGCAGGATCAGATGTAGGGCCTTTTATTGTTCTTGGTAACAATCTTATTTCATCATCTATTGATATTGTCTTATTTGATACTAGTGATGATATCTCATTTATCTCTACTATACTTGTGTAAATTCTAAATTTTCAATCCGAGCTTATGTCCATTGTGATGGAATTTTTATTGTTGTTGGGTAAGAAGAAGGAGGTGGGTCTTATGTGACCATCTTGTAAGATCTATATTTTAGGGGATGAGATGGAATGGCATTTATTGGTAATAGTTATAGACCTTTTAAATGTAATACATATCATTGATTGGATTGTTAAAATTCAATAATATATTGATTGTTATTAGTGTTAGTTAAGTTTCATGGAAGATAATGGACGTTCTCATGTTTGTCTTAGATAATGGGATCCTTGGTTGGGTCATGTTGAACATACACTCCCAGAGTTGATAAATATTTTTTTAATGTTATCATCACTTCTATAAGAGGATAATGGTAGTTCTCTTAAATTTATATTACATACTATAGTGGATGAGTTCCCCATGGTATTTCCAAAGTATTTTTTAGGTTTATCCCCTTAGTATGATGTGGTGTTTTTAATTGAATTTTCACTGAGAAGACATACAATATGTCATCCCAAATATCGTGTGTCCCCCACTAAACTAAGTGAATTTTATATATAGATGAATTATTTGGAATCCAAATGGTTCACATGCTCGAGCATCTCTCCTAGGTTAACCCTAGTCTTGTTCATGATGAAGGCTGAAATTTTTTTCCACTTATGTATTAATTACATGAAATTTAATAAGGTAACAGACATGAAAATGTATAAATAGCCCCATATTTATCAAATATTCAATCACTTGAAAGACGAAATGTGATTCTCTAAGATAAACATGGATTTTTACCGCCAATTTGGAGGGATATAGGCGAATATTCTGAAAACATTTTCCTAAAGATGGTACATCCACATTGTGTACCTGGTCATGCCTTTCAGCTTAACAAATGATCCAAAGGTATTCATATAAATAAAGAATAGTTTCTTCCACCTATATCTTGACTTCTTCATTGTGGCATCCATGGATGATATCCTAGTTTATTCTATATCATAGTAATATCATGAGAATAATTTTTGGATCCTGATGGGAACACTTAAAGAAAATATTCTTAATACGAATTTCTCGAAGTTAGATTTATAGATTAGGGAAGTGATGTTTATGGGAATTTTCATCTTATAGAATGGTTTTCTTGTTTATCCTGATATGATCTATAAGAACCCGGATCTTTGTTCAGGTATGTTTTACCTTTTTTATGGAGTTTTTGAGAAAATTGAATTTTATGGAAATTTTAGAAGTTCATGTCGTGTACTTTCTGAGTACATGTCGTGTACTCTGTTCTGGCTCGAAGCCGTGTGCTGGCCGTATCCGGGCCACATAAACAGTGTGTAAGGCTGAGGTGGAGGCCGATTATTTCGAAGTACGGAAAAATTCTATGTACACACCGTGTACTCAAAAATTACACGCCATGTACTTTATTTTTTTTCATTAAACGGACCAGGGTCATTCCTAACCCCCATATTCGTCTTCTTCATCAGTTTTCGACCGTCCGAGAGTGACCGTACGACCGGATCTTCGACGGTGTCCTGCCTCGCTGTCTGTTCTCCATTTCGAGCACAGTCGATTGCGTTGGAATCATCTCGGTGAGTTCTTCCTTCTGATTGAGCCTCGTTTCTTGATTCCTCCTTGTTTCCAACATATCGTGGGATGAACCTTTTGTGCGTTTTCTCATATCAATGTCGTTCTACGGGGAATCTGTCATCGAGGTTCACTTATATTGATCTCCTAGGATTGAGTTACGTTGTTTGTACATTTCTATAAAAAGTTAATGAGTATTTGTGAAATTTTCACCAATACCCTTGAATGTGGTATTGCGTGTTTCCTGTTTTTCCCTTGTTACTTGCCTAATTAGCATTATTGCTTTAGTAGAGGTTATTTCTTGTTATTAGAGTAAATTTTTTGTGATCAGATTGCTTTTCCATTCTGCTTCTAACTGTTTGGAATTTTTCCAATTGCTATGCCTAGTCGTAGGATAGTGGAACTATTGTTTTATTATTGCTGCTAAGCCTTAATTGATAGTAATATAGTTCTTGAGGTTTACTTGGACGATATACCCACGCTGAGCATGTTTAGTTACTCAGGACTGTGAGAACATAGAGTACTAGACCAAAGAGAGAATTGACGGAAGGGCTTCTCCAAAGTGTCTTTTATTTATGACACAGGCCACAGGGGGAATTTACGTTGAGTGCATCCCCAGAGAGCCTTTTGCAGGATACGAGATTATAGGGGGAATTGACAGTGACTGCTTCCCCAGAGATTCTGCTTAATTATGTAGCTGAACCAAAGGGGTGAGACTGTGTGTGCCTCCCAGAGGGTTGCTAGTACTTAGAGGTTGAACTATAGGGGCCATACTGTGAGAGCTACCCAGAGGGTTACCTGTTTTCTCTTTTGTTGCTGGCTGTTTACTTTTGTACTTTACATGTTAGAACTGTGGATTGTAGCTGCTTGTGTTTTTCTATTTACTGCTTCTTGTTTTATTATTTCCATGTATTCATTGACTGTTATGCACAAATAATTGTGTGATTTCCTATAATGATTGTATGAAACACCATGTTTGGGCCATGATTTTGGGCCCAAGCAGACTAGTTTGCTGCAGGTATAGACAAGGGAAAGTGCCCTTCTACTTCAGGGTCATGACTGCATCAGAGGTTGGGGAGCACGGGACAGAGTCGTGGCTCGCGATGTTGAGGAGATTATTTTGTTGTTATTTTTCACTTGGTTTTAGTTTTATTTCAGAATGTTGTTGTGTTTTCTGTTTTCTTTAGAAACTTATACCTACTGCATCATTTTCATCATAGTAATATCTCTACATTGTTTCCATTGTTTTTTTTCTGTTGTTATGCATGTCGTTTACTGCTTCCGTTATTTATTGTTGTTTTCTTACCTTGCATACCTTACCGAATGAGGGCATAGTTTCCCCACCGACTCAGCAAGGCCCTCACTGCTAGTCAGCAGCCTCTGGCGTTCGAGGAAACTTGCTTGAGGTCATGTGGCGACCGGGTACGGGACACCAATAGAGGGGCACCGAACTCAGGACGTTACAAAGTGGTATCAGAGGGGTTATATTATCTTGTCTTACTGTTTGGAGACCTTATCTAGGGATAGGATGGATTCGGTACTTGGCATTAAGCTGTGCTCGGAAGTAGCTAACCCGTGTACAGGGAAAAGCCATACTACCTCGTTAATTGCAGTTTTCTGGTTTTGAGATTTTATGGTTGGTATGTTATCACCTAGAGTGATTCGTATGACTTGTTCGGTTATTTCTTTGATATTTGGGCTCTATTTCTGTCGCAACCCAATGAGATGAGGGTATTTAATCTCATGCATCATATATTCACTTGTAGAAATCACATGTCATGCATTCTTTCCATCTAAGGTGCATTAGCGATTGCATGATGTTGTGATAGGCTCTATGTAGATTATGCATGCTGTTGTGATAGATGCTTGATAGATTCTCTACTGTTATGTGAGAAAACTTTTTGTTTTGTTCCTTGCATAAAAATGAACGCCGAATTTTGGTTCTTGAGGTGTTATGGGCCCTCACAGATCGGAATTTGGCACCTTTTCCCTTGTTTTAGTGTATCTAGAATTCTACGCTATTTCTGAGCTACTGCCTAGAAAAACACAGAATTCGCGGCCTGTACTTTTTAGATACACGTCGTGTAGTTTTTAGTCCATGTCGCTGACTGTGTGGGAAGAACACGGTGTCGTGGGACTAACTTTTGGAACACGCCGTGTACCATTGGTACACGCCGTGTGAGTTCGGGGTCGTGTACCCGGTCGTGTCACTAACAACACGGGTCGGGGAAGCTCGGGTAGAACACGCCGTGTCCATAGGGAGCACGCCATGTAGTCTTGTCCAGGTACCCGACCGTGTCACGAACAACACGGGCTGGCATTTCCTTCCTTTCCACACGCCATTATTATTCAGAACACGCCATGTAGTCTTTCCCAGTACCCGGTCATGCCATGAACAACACGGGACGGTGTCGCCTTCGCCTATGCACGCCATTCTTGTTCGGAGCACACCGTGTATGGTCCAGCCATGTGTAAGGCCATGTACTCAACAACACATACTGTCGTAGCCTTGTCCAATGCACACTGTGTTTGTTTCGAACACGTCATGTAGTCTCGGGTTAAGTCGGACCGTGTGGGTTATCCATTTAAGGAGACTTGGGCAGGGGAATAGTTTTCAAGTACACGCCATTTGTGGGGGTCAATACGCTATGTAGTTGTAGAGTACATGACATGTAGGGAAGGGGTACACGCCCATGTCAGTGGTTTAAGAAGAAACGTTGTGTAGTTTTATACACGCCGTGTAGTCGTGTTTTGCAATCTTGTGTGTTTTTCTTCCCCTATTCCTGTTTTGTACTCTGGTGTTTCTTGTCCTTGTTTTCTTGATCTAAGGTGTAATTTTTATCTTTCACAGCTATGCCTCTGAGACATCCTCCGGTCGTACGTCTATCTCCAGGCAGTTATCAGACACCAGACAGGGCTGATCAGGGACTTCCTGTTGATCCCCCAGCCGAGCCAGCCTTAGAATAGGTTGTTGTACGAGTTGCAGGCTCCGATTTGCAGTTCAAGTATGGTTTCTTGAGGATGATCCATGCCTTCCAGGGAGCACCGCCTCATGCCTCATCTATGGCAGACTTGACGCGGTTCTTTCAGCAGCAGCATCCTCCCACGTTCTTGGGGGAGGGAGGACCTCAGGCTGCAGAGTCATGGATGGAATCCATGCTGACTATCTTCGAGCATCTAGAGACGCCTCTAGAGAGGCGGGTCAGGATTGACACCTACATGATCCGAGACACTACCAAGAGGTGGTGGGACGTGATCTCACAGGCGGTTCAGTAGTAGGCTATGACTTTGGAGGAGTTCCATCGCGTGTTCTGCGACGACTTATACCCAGAGACCCTGAGGGCCTATCGAGCTCGAGAGTTCATGAGCTTAGAGTAGGGTAAACTATCTTTCATGGATTATTCCTCTCGTTTCACTGACCTTCACCATTTTACACCCCTTCGGGATGGGTTTAGGGTGTTTTTGGCGAGGAAGTTTGAGGATGGACACAGGCGGGAGATTCGCTCACAGGTGAACATCTTTCAGTTGACATCCATTACATTCGTCGTCAACCGGGAATTGATTGCAGAGTGAAATCTGAGAGACTCTAGAGCTGTGAGTAAGGGTGGTTCTGCTTCCATAGCTAGCTTCCCTTTAGATGACAACAAGAAGCGTTATAGGGAGCCTACGTGCCGTGATTCGAGGAAGCGACACGCATCATCGGGCAGCCAGGGGACATGCTATCAGTGTGTCCAGACAGGGCACACGAGGCCACAGTTCCAGAGAGACCCCATAGAGTGCCGATATTGTAAAAAAATGGGTCACCTTCAGTGTTTCTTCCAGGTTTTCTCACCAGCAGCAGGTGATTAGGGTTTTTCCATGACTCCTCGTTCAGGAGCAGCCCCACCTGTCTCTCACCAGTCAGGGAACTGGAGTTCTTCCGGCCGTTCGGGACGAGGTGGTGGTCGAGGCCATGGCGGTCATCCACCAGTCCCTCAGCACCAGTGGGGCGGGTCAGCTTAGAGTGGTCAGTCATGGGCACAGGGCCGCGGTGCAGGCCAGTCTTTCTCCATGGAGCAGACTTATCATGAGAAGGATCTCGGCCCTTCTACTGTTTGAGGTACGATTTTAGTAGCCTCAGTTTTATCTTCAGCCCTTTAAGGTACTCGTGTTATGCATATATTTATCTCTATTTCTGTTTTGGAGAGCATTGGATTCTTCGCCTTTTCTTTTGCCGACTCGTTGACACTAGACACAGCTTTGGGAATGAGGACATCTAGTTTACGCTAGTGTAGAGAGTGCCCTCTCGAGGTTGCAGGGTATCGCTTCATATGGGATATCTATGTCCTAGAGATGACAGGCTATGATTTCATCCTTTGCATGGACTGGTTGATTCCCTTCCAGGTAGTCATTGACTGTTATCATCGTAGAGTCAGTTTCATTTCACCATAAGGTGAATCATTCCTTCATAGAGGCGAATGGGACGTTCGGGTAAGTCGGGCATGACTCAAGCATCTTGGGCTAGGAGGAGTGACAACTCAGATGGATAGTCTTTATCTGGATGATCAGGGGACTCAATAGTTGGACTTTTCTCCAGTGGTGGATTGCTTCTAGGTTGTCTTCTCATAGGACTTTTCAGGTTTGCCTCTGGAGTGTGAGGTAGAATTTTATATTGAGCTCGTGCCAGGAGCGGCACTGGTGTCCATTCCTCCCTATAGGATGGCCACGCCAGAGTTGCAGGAGCTCAAAAAGCTGTCAGACGAGCTACAGGCTAAGGGTTTCATCCGACCCAGTACTTGTCCTTGGGTTTCACATGTCCTGTTTGCAAAGAAGGCAGACGGTACCCTTGGTCTCTGTGTGGATTATCGAAAACTGAACCAGTTGACGGTGAAGAACCGATATCCATTGCCGCGGATTAAAGGCCTTTTTGATCACCTTCGAGTAGCCGGGTGTTCTCGAAGATCAACTTGAGGTATGACTATCATTAGATTCACATTAGACCATCAGATATACCTTTGACAGCCTTCTAGAGCAGGTACGGTATTTACGAGTATACAATCATGCCTTTTCGAACTCACAAACGCACCTGCGGTTTTTATGGCACTAATGAACCGAATGTTCCATCCTTACTTAGATTCTTTCATCATTGTCTTTTTGGACGATATCTTGGTGTACTCTCACACTCAACACGACCATGCCACCCATCTTGAGATCATTCTGAGTACAGTAAGAGAGCATCAAATTTATGCTAAACTCTACAAGTTCCACTTCTGGATGGATCAGATTCACTTATTGGGTCACATCATCTTAGAGGAAGTAATATCTTTGGACCCAGAGAATGTGAGAGTTGTAGATTCATGGGAGGAGCCAAAGAACGTTTTTAAGTTACATGGCTTCCAAGGGCTGGCTAGATACTACAGACGCTTCATTCTGGACTTTTCTTGTTTAGCAGCACCTTTGACAGGTCTGACCAAGAAGGGCGAGAAGTTCTTATGGTCAGATTCTTGTGCATCAGTATTTCAGGAGCTAAAAGGGAGGTTGACGTCAGCACTGATACTAGTCTTTCCAGAGCCAGGCAAGAGCTACACTATTTACTGTGATGCTTCAGGTATCGGGATGGGATCTGTGCTTATGTAGGGAGATGGAGTCGTTGCGTATGGGTCTCGGCAATTGAGGCCACATGAGAGGAACTACCCAACGTACGTTCTGGAGTTGGCAGTTTTTGTTCATGCCTTGCGCTGTTGGAGACACTATCTTCTTGGGAGAGCACTTTGTGGTCTTCACTGACCACATGAGTCTCAGGTATATCTTCACTCAGTGTGATCTGAATCTGAGGCAGCGCAGGTGGGTTGAGTATCTATAGTCTTTTGACTTCGAGCTTGCCTATATGCCAGGAAAGGGCAATGCCATGGAAGATGTGTTGAGTATGATAACTCAGGTTCATGCAGTTCAGGAGCCCAATAGTGTGTGGTAACTGATGACTCTGCTCTCTGAGATGCATCTGGAGGTGCACGACAGACAGGGACAGACCTTTAGATCTTATGTAGTTATTACCTCCATGCTACTTGATCGGGTACAGATGAGGTAGCTATGAGACTCAGAAGGCTTAGTCCTGTGGGAGAGTGTGTCTGGAGAGGAACCTCTTCCTGGATGGACAGCGGGCGAGGATGAGATCTTGCGTTTCCAAGGATGCGCGTGGGTGCCAGCAGACATACACGAGTAGATGATGCGGGGTTTCCATTCCTCTTTTTGGGAAGTTCATCCTGGCATCACCAAGATGTATCGGGATCTTCATCACTAGTACTGGTGGATAGGTATCAAGAAGGATGTTGCTGGTTTTTACATGAGATGTTCTACTTGTCAGCTGGTGAAAGCAGAGAATCAATGACCAGCAGGCCTTTTATAGCAGTTACCCATTCCGGAGTGGAAGTGGAACGATGTTGCGATGGACTTTGTGATTGGGTTGCCGAGGTCACCATGAGGGAATGATGCTATTTGGGTTGTCGTCGACAGACTTATGAAGGATGCTCATTTCTTTCTGATCAAGGAGATCTTTAGGGTCGATGATCTGGGAAGACATTACATCAAAGAGATTGTGCGTATGTATGGAGTTCTGTGCTCTATTGATTCAGACAGAGATGTGAACTTTTCCTCTCGGTTCTGGCAGGGCCTTCAAAAGGCCTTGGTTACACAGGTACTATTGAGTACGGCATACCATCCCCAGACTAATGGACAGTCTGAGCGCACGATCCAGGTTCATGAGGATATGCTCCGAGATTGAATCATTGACTTTGGTTATTCTTGGGAGAAGTATATCCCTCTGGTGGTGTTCACCTACAATCACAGTTTCCACGTGACCATTCAGATGGCGCCATACAAGGCTTTGTACGGTAGGCCATGTCGATCACCCTTATGCTGGCTGGAGGTAGGAGAGGTAGCTTTGCTGGGAGCTCATCTTGTTCAGGAGACATCAGAGCAGATAGAGCTGATTCGAAAGAGGATGGCTATAGCACAGTCTCGGTAGAAGTCTTATGCTGATCAGCGGAGACGACCTCTGGAGTTCTAGGTTGGTGATCAGGTTTTCCTACGTGTTGCATTGAGTTTGGGACACAAGAGGATTCGAAGACATGGTAACCTTTCACTGCGGTACGTCGGGCTATATGAGGTCTTGTAGAGAGTGGGGCTGGTCGCCTATCGGTTTCAGGTACCTCAGAGGTATCGGGCCATGCACGACGTCTTCCACGTCTCTCAGATCCGACATTACTTTTCAGACACATCTCGCGTCTTTCAGCCTGAGGAAGTCGAACTTGAAGTAGATGCGTCGTTCGAGTAGCCGCCTATCCGGATTGTCAATCGTAGTCCGAAAGATCTCTGCGGGCGGTCTGTTCCTCTGGTACGAGTGCTATAGCATCACAGACGAGTACAAGACGAGACCTGGTAGAGGGAGGCCGATGTACAATCGCAATGGCCAGAGCTGTTCGGGGATTCTTCTTCTCCACCACGTTAGGGAAATTCGGGGACAAATTTCTTTTAGGGTTGATGTTTGTAAGAACTCGGATATTTGTTCAGGTATGTTTTTCCTTTTTATCTGGAGTTTTTGAGAAAAATGAATTTTCTGGAAATTTCAAAAGTACACGCCGTGTACTTTCTGAGTACACGCCGTGTACTCTGTTCTGGCTCAAAGTCGTGTGCTGGTCGTGTCCGGGCCACAGACACTGTGTGTAAGGCTGAGGTGGAGGCTGGTTATTTCGGCGTACGGTGAAATTTGAACTACACGCCATGTACTCAAAAAGTACACGCCGTGTACTTTTTGTCATTAAACGGACCGGGGTCGCGCATAACCCCCATATTCGCCTTCTTCTTCAGTTTTCGACCGTCTGAGAGTGACTGTACAACTGAATCTTTGACGGAGTCCTGCCTCACCTTCCATTCTCCATTTTGAGCACGGTCGATTGTGTTGGAATCGCAGCGGTGAGTTCTTCCTTCTGCTTGAGCCTTGTTTTTTGATTCCCCAGCGTTTCCATGTTATCATGGGATGAACTTTTTGTGCGTTTTCTCAGATCTACGTCATTCTAAGGGGAATATTTCATCGAGGTTCACGTATATTGATCTCCTAGGATCGAGGTAGGTGGTTTGTTCCTTTTTGTAGAATGTTGATTAGTATTTGTGCAATTTTCAACAATGCCCTTAAACAGGGTATTGCATGTTTCCTCTTTTGCCCATGTTACTTTCCTTCTTTTCTTTATTTCTTTAGTAGAGGTTATTGATTATGATTAGAGTAATTTGTTTGTGCTCAGATTTCTTTTCCATGCTTGTTCTTCATGTTTGGACTTTTTCCAGATGCCATGCCTAGTCGTAGGATAGTGGAACTGTTGTTTTATTATTGCTGCTGAGACTTAGTTGATAGCCATGTAGTTCTTGAGGTTTACTTGGACAGTATACACGCACTGAGTATGTTTAGTTACTCAGAACTATGAGAACATGGAGTAGTAGAACAAATGGATAATTGACAGAAGGGCTTCTCCAGAGTGTCTTTTAAATTACATTGCGAGACCAAGGGGAGAATTGATAGAAGGGCTTCTCCAGAGTGTCTTTTATTTACGACGTAGACCACAGGGGGAATTGACGTTGAGTGAATCCCCAGAGATCATTTAGCACGATACAAGACTATAGGGGGAATTGACGGTGAGTACTTCCCTAGAGAGTCTACTTAATTACATAGCTGAACTAGAGGGGTGAGACTGTGTGTGCCTCTTAGAGGGTTGCTAGTACTTAGAGGTTGAACCATAGGGGCTAGATTGTTAGTGATATCCAGAGTGTTACCTATTTTATCTTTTGTTATTGGATGCTTACTTGCATACATTACTTATTAGAACTGTGGATTGTAGCTGCTTGTGTTCTCTATTTTCTGGTTATTGTTTTATTATTTCCATGTATTCATTGATTGTTAGGCACAAATCATTGGTTGATTGCCTACAGGTATGGTATCTCACACCCCGTTTGGGGCATGATTTTGTGCCCAAGCATACTATGTTGCTGCAGGTATAGACAAGGGAAAGCGCCCTTCTACTTCAGGGTCTTGATAGCATCAGGAGCTGGGGAGCATGGGACCGAGCCGTGGCCTGCAATGCTGAGGAGATTATTTTGTTTTTCTTTTGCACATTGGTTTCTGTTGTTATGCTTTTCGTTTACTGCTTCCGCTATTTATTGTTGTTTTCTTACCTTGCATACCTTACTTAATGAGGGCATAGTTTCCCCACCGACACATCAAGGCCCTTGCTGCTAGTCAGCAGCCTTTGAAATTCGGGGAAACACGCTTGAGGTCATGTGGCGACTGGGTACGGGACACCAGTGGAGGGGCTCCATACTCAAGACGTTACATGATCATTGTTGTAATGTTATGGGAGAAGATGAATAATTCATTTGTGATTAGGAGTTTTCTTGTCATGGTATGTTATTACAAAAGGGATTTTTTGAATTTCTCTCGACTTTAGAAATCTATGAATGTGCTCACTCAGAAATGGGAGATGTTTTAGTTGATCATAGAATGTCATGATTAACTTGTGGAGCTTAAACTGTTCATTAGTAATGCACCCATGATGATATTTCCAAAATATGGAAAGGTTTGTGTGGTTTATTATAATGCATTAGGTATGGGTCTCAAGTGTGTGATTATGAATGATGACAATGTGGTGGCATATGTATCTCACCAAATCTGACCACATGAATAAAATTACATAACCCATGATTTGTTGTTAACAACATTTATGCATTCTATGAAAATGTGGCATCATTATCTTTTTGGTGATAAATTTTTAGTCTTTCTGATCATAAGATCTTATCATAGTTCTTCTACCAATAGGATTAGAATTTTAGGGAGCTTCATTGGATAATTAATCTGTAGGGGTTTGACATTGTCGTTTTCAATACCCACAAAAGTGTAATGTGGCAGCTGAAACCATGAGTCAAAAATGTCAGTGAAAGAATTGATTAAGTCTAGTGATGTGTGGAATTTGTTGGTAATCATTACCTATATTATCATGGAGACCAAGAAGCAGAGTTTATTTGAATTCATCCCCAGTGTTCAGGAGACTCCTTCTCTTTTGGAGTTGATTCTGTAGAAGTATATTGGCAATGAATTTTTCCAAAATTCGATGTAGTTTCTTCATGGTGGGGATACAACTTATGATTGGTCGATGTCTCCCATGCGAGATAATTTTTTAAAGGGAAGTTTTGTGGTTTCATTGACTTTGTGGAATGTGGTGATGTAGGATATAGCCTAGTCAAAGTGGTAAATCAATCCCTAATCTAACAAGATGTGTGATGATGTTCTTTAGTATTTCTTGTGTTTAGGCATGAGACAAGATATAGCTAGCATCATCTCGTGGTGTTGTAAATGTAAAAAATTGATATAATAGCATCAAATTTCCTCTTGTTGTCTTCATTAATTACTCATTCCTACCTAGAGGTGGGATTAGATTCCAAGGTTACATTATTGGATTACCATGTAGACCCTGGGGAACGAATTCAATTTGGTTGGTTATTGACCATTTCACTTAAATCCGGCCAATTTATTCTGATCACATACTCAGAAAAACTAGATGAGCTGGTCCATCTGTCTATTCAAAAAGTTTTAAATATTTTAGTGTGTTTCCAGCAAGTTTTTTCTAATAGAGAACCTCCTTTTGCCTCTCAATTCTGGGGATTCCATCAATGCAAATTATGGTTATAGATCAAAATGATTATGCCTTACAATCCTTAAACATATGGGCAGATGGAATGAAAAAAATCAGACTCTGGAAGACATGCCTCATGCATGTGTTATGGATTTTGGACGTTCATGGGATATAAATATTGGATTTCTCTAGTTTTCATACAATAATAGTTACAAATCTCCTACTAAAATGGATCCTTTGAAGGCTCTCTATAGTCATCCAAATTAGACTCCACTATGTTTTGATGAGGTTGGTGACACCTCACTGTTAGGACACAACCATGTAAAACAGATGTCTTAGAAAGTCAAGCTAATCATAAATCAATTATTTAATTATTATAGTCAGTCTAAATCATAGGCTAGTCATAGGAGATAAAATCTTGATTTCATAGTGGGTGACTGGGTTTTCATAAAAGTTTATCCTCATTTGGGTCCCCGTAATTTGAGAAATCAAGTGGAGCGAGCACTAAGGTATGTCAGGATATTTGAAAATACCATGATTATTGGAATTTTTTCATATATGTTATCATTGGTTTCTTATTTGATTTCAATTCATGTCTTGTTTCACAAAACTGTTTTAAAAAATTATAATTTTAATTATTCTCATGTGTTGAATCGAGAAGCTTTAGAGATATTTACCAATGAATCCTTTTTCAAATGGCCACTGTAGATTATATATAATCATGTGAAAGTGGTTTATGGTAGGTCTATTCTACCGGTCTATGTCCTTTGGAATAATGGAAGTGATGTGAATGAGACAAGGGATCATAATTCATGTGTTGAGAAAGAGTATCTCTATTTTCTGATCGCGCATCGAGTTCACCTTCTGGGGATATAATTTTTTCTTCGGGGGAGAAATATCACCTACGTAATTTTCATTTGAGGTATTTTTCATGCTATTTTTGTCTTAATTTTTCCCCTAAGATCTATATTTTCATTTTGGAGTAAAATGTAATATTTTGGGACAAAATACCTTGGTGCACAGTTGGCATATGGTTTGTGGTAACTATGTGCCCCATCCCATATAACCATTTGGTAGGTCATAATCTATGCCAGAAGAGACCTAAAAAATTCCACACAATTAGTCAAGCTATGAGGATTCCCTGTGAAGTAGGTTTCTTCTTCTACAGATGTGGTTACAAGGTTTTCTCATGGTTTAAAAAACCATGTGGACTAACCGTGTGGCATGAAAACTTATTAAATATATGGATGTTTTCTTTATCCTCCAAATTTTAATCAAATACACTTTATTTTCTCACCCCACTCAATATTATCCTCCCTAATAATGCTTCACTTTATATTTTCCTCCCTTAGGGATCCTATTTTCTTCCATATTTGGATGTTTTTTTATTCTTCATATATTTCGCCTCCATCCTTAGATACTTCCCCTATGCTGGGAGTTTATATCCTTTTCTGTGGGTTTACACTTCTCTTATTGATAGAGTCAAAATTTTAGTGTTTCATCTTTAATTTTTGTGTTTGAACATCTTTATTAACATTTACAATTTCTTATTTTGTGAGTAGTTGATTAACGGTTGGAGACGTGTACAAATTTTATGGTATTTCTACACCCAAGGTAGGTGATTCCATGTTTAACCATTATTTGATGAATTGATTATGTTGGATTTAATATATTGGGGATCCCTATGACTATTATGTATGGTGATAATGTGGATATTGAAAGGTTTTAATTTGAATTTGGTTGAAAAATTGATTTTTCTATATGAAAATGGGATTGTTCATTGGTAAAGACTCGTTGTCCACCTTGACGATGTTTTATAAAGTGTCAAAATGGTTTATTAAATAATTAATGATTGGTTAATCATATAGGGAAAATATTTAGGTGTGTCTTTGATTTTGATTGTGGATTTTGGGAGTTCTAGTGATGGAATATGATTTTTATTGTATTGTTTCACTCAAAAAAATTGGAAATTTGTGCATTACGTGAACATGATACATGATTGGGCAGAGAGGGAGCCCAAGAAGACTAGTTGGTAAAACTATGACTAGTATGCTAGTGATTTTTAAGGCTCTTTAGTTAAGATTCACTTGGAGGGATTGAATATGAAAACACTAACTAAATATTTTTTATGATTAGAGACCACTTGAACGTTGAATTGTTCTCATATATAGTGACTAATGTATGAGAATGTGTAATCTCATTATCACTATACTAAATTACACTATGATATTATGTCCTTATAGTCCCACATGTATCTAGTTATTATATAGATTTCCCAGGACTAATTCACATTGTTTATATCACACATTCCATTAGCATACTGTATGGATTGTTGGTTACTTAAAAATAAAACTTGATTTCTTATAATGTCATTTCTATTAAAAGTTTTTTTCAATAAAATTAATCTAGTTATATTATTATAAACATGAATGTTATTTATTTTATAATTTTTACAACATGGAATATTTTTGGGTGAATACTATTGGGATTTTTCTCACACCCTACATACACCCTTTGGTGTAAGTACGCTTTAATATCATTGACATAGGTAAGATAATTTTTTTTGGAGATGGTGGATTGGGTTGTTATGGGTATTCCTTGTTGTGGTGTTGTTGGTGGTAGATTGAGTTTGATTTTAGACATTCCACATGATGGCTTTTTTCACAGTTTTTCTATTTCCATTTTTTTAAAGCCAGTTTGGTTTTTGTTTAAAACTTCTAAATCACATATGGAAAATGGATAGTGCAATTTATCGTTTGGATTATCTATTTTCTTATCTACTTGTCAGTTGTTTTATGTTTATATTTTTGGGTAAATTGTACCCATTTTCAATCATTGACAACTATGAACTTATGCTGGCTAATGGGGCTCTAAAATTCCCTTCATTCATTGCCATGATATGGGTTAACTGCCGATTGGGATAAAGACCCTTCATGGTTTGTGACACTGTCACATCAAACATGGTTATAGGGCCATAAATCACAATTGAATACAAATAAATGAATATCTCTTACCAATATCCTATTTGATAGAATATTTATAGAGTGAAATAATTTTGTTAGATACTCTTAAATATGTATCATGTTTCCTAGAATGTAAGCAAGATAAAATTGAGATAATTGTTTTTAAGGGGATGTTAAAACCATTATCCATACTATAATTGAAATGGTAAAAAACTCACAATGAATTTTTTCATTGGGCACCCATATATATTTATAGGGTATATTTCTATATGGATTCTAATAAATCACCAAAAAATTCATGAAATGTTATCATTATTTGATAATATTTCCCTGAGGATCAATTTTTAGGATATAAATTAATGAAGTTATAATTATTCATGGAGTACAAAATATTTTGTGTATGATCGAGATATGAGGTTCAACTCAATGTTATGGATACATATTCAGTAATCCATTGATATAGAGAAGATTATTAGCATTGTGTATCATCCTAGGAATGATGGTTAGTCTGAATAAAAATTTAAACAATAGAGGATTTTCTAATATCATGTTCTATTGATTTCAAAGGTTGATGGGATCCACAAATTCCTCAAGTCGATTTTTAGTGCAATAATAATTTTTAATAGATCATTCATAAGGATCCATATGAAGATATAAGATGAAACAAGTTTAGAGATCCATTTTTCTAAAATTATGTTAGTGAAGTAATTATATTGATAACTGGGTTATTTGATTAAATGGTAGAAATGGCTATAACAATTTGGCATTATATAAGGACGGAACAAAGTCGAAATAAAATTCATCCTGATAATGTTTGATGTGATATAGATTTTAAATATTATGAGATGTTATGTGAGATATTTTCTCCAAGGAAGAAGGTTATGAGTGTTATGAGGAATTTAATGTTAATCTCTGGGTATATCGTCCGCTTATTAATTTTTAATCGTATCATTACCATAGATTGTTGTTTGTCGCTTCCACCAAACTCACTCAAGTTCATGATGTGCTCCATGTACTACTCATAATGGAGTAAAAATAGGATCCATCAAATTTAATGAACTCATATGTCATACCAATAGATCATGACTTTTCTATATGATTAAAATTTTGTTGGTATTCTTTATCATACACAAAATGTTCTATGCAATAATTCCACTCACCTAATCAATGTTTTGTGGAAAAAACACCAACCTGGGGGAAAAACAGGGAACCTTAGAATGTTAAGAGGCAAAGGAGTCAACATTTTTTTTGTATTAGAGTGGATAATTTTAAGTTTAAATTTCATTTTAGGGGTTTAAATGTAACACGATGAGAATTTTATTAAAAAAATAAAATAAAATAAATTTATTTAATAGTTTTCATTACACAATTAATCAGTGATTAACAAACTACAAAAAACAACTAATAATAATATTTAACTAAACCTTAATATCGATATAATGAATATGAAAAGGAAAAATTGATAAATTAATCATTTTATTTTATTTAATTAAATTATAATTTTTTAAAAATTAATTATATTCTTAAAAAAATAGTTTTTTCCCAAAACAATATTTCTAATTTTTTTGAAAACAAATAATAAAATTAGATTTTTACACATGTAAAATTTGTTATAAAAATTTATCAAAATTTTAAAATATATATTTTCAAAATTAAATTATTGTGAAATTTTTATATTTTCCTATAAATGTAGAACTATTTGTTTAAATGTATAAGATACATAATTTTATTGAAAATATAATTTTCATTTAATGTGTTTATAAGGATAAATTATTTTTAGAATGGTTTGTAAAGTGGAATTAGATTAAATATATTATAATTAATCCAATATAGGATATTTGAATCATTTTAATTTTGAATTTGATTATAAAAATAGTTTAATCTTTTCATAATGTTCTCTTAGGAAAAGAGCTTCTCTATAGCATCTGCAGGTTTAATTTTACATTATAACTTTCTACTACTTAGATTTGAATTTATAAATAAGGATTCTATATTATAAATCATAATAATTGATATTATATAACAATATAGAAATATTTTTGGGAAAATTGAATAAAAAAACATTAAAATTTAATTTCTACAGTTATGGTTAAGCATAGTTATAAAACGTTAATCTAAAATGATAAGTGTTGAAATCACTTATAAACTTTTACAATGCCCAATTTATGTTCATATTTATACCCAATCACCAATAATTTTAAATAATTATATAGTTTTTATCCATTTGGAATCTATAAAACATGGGTATCGTTTTTTCATTTCAAAAATTTTGTGGGTGTCCTCTCCCCCACATATAAAAGTCCACATACACTCCCCTCCTCTCTATATATACAAAAATATTTGTTTTGGACAATGACTACCCAAATATAATAATTAATTCTATAATCTAATCATATACAACATTTTTTTAATAAAACACTCCTGATAATTATTTATGTTTAAACATAAATAGGTTATCCATTTGAAATATAAAATCATTAAACATTTGTTTTTGTATTTTCTGTATCCAACTCCTTAAAATATTCATCATTTATGATAATATAATAACACAATTATCTGATAATTAATTATATTAATTACTATGATTGTTTTTTCATATATTCTTTGCATGGAAGGTAACAAGTGTTAAATTAATGAATATATGTGATATATTTGAAACGAAAACAACATGATAATTTTAATTTAGAATTTAATTTCCTTTCCTTTTATATATTAAGAAAATTGAAACAACATTTAGGTGTACGTATGAGCTACCATCACAATGAATGGTGTAATTAATTTATTATATTAAATTTTAATTGATTACTCTAAATGATTATATAATAATTATATATGTTATTTATATAATTTTTAAAATTATATATATTATATAATATTTATAAAAATGAATTTAATTAAGACATCAAATAAAAATTTACAGTAAATTGAAAAGGAGTTATTATTGAAAACATTATTTTAATATTGAATTATTAATAAAAAATTGATAAACTGTCATAAGTAAATCATATATGGTTTAATGTATATAGGTATAATTCCTTATAAGATTTATAAATAACCTATATTTATTATATAGGATTTTTTTAATGTGTATAAATCAATTCAAGACTTACTGTAAAGTATTTTTTACTCAATTTTATATCGTTAAAAGTATGTTATGTTAGCTACAAACCTTCTTTTATGAGGTGTTTATACAGACCCTTTAACATGCTATAAAATTAATATAAAAGTTTTTATGATATTTATTGTTTCATTTTGTGTTATTCTTTATTTGGTCATATGATTCAAATGTTCTGAATGTGGTTGGGTCTTTTATGTTATAATCTCAATCTTTTTCAGGATTGTTTAGGATTATGCTTTCGATGATGAAGCCTTATCATACATTTCTCATTAAAATATTGAATTTTCATATCATTTGGTTATTGATTAATAATACATGTATGACCTTTATTTTTTGTCTTCATATACTCGGTATTCCACAATAATGTTTTTAAAAAAAATCATCATTTTTTTTAATTTGGTCAAAACCAATTTTTTTTCCATAACCTATGTTTCCGAAAAATGATAATGAATATTTTATTGTTGCAATATGATTTTTTAATGTAATTTTTCACTTGTTTTAGTTTAAAAAAAATTAATCTCCATGAAATTTTACAATCATTTCCCTTTGAGATTTTATCGAAAATGTGAATAGAATCATTGTTTTATAATATATGGGACAAATTGAATTTCTAATAATCATGGAAACTCAATGTTTTGAAGAATTATTTATAATATTATATGATTATTTTTCCAATAAAATGATTTTCAAAATTTTTTATTACATTTTAGTTTTAAAATATGAATTTTATATTTGAATAGATATGTTTTAAAAGAAATCTTCCATGTGATATTATTTTTGAAATAATTTTTTATCTAATAAGACTTATTCTGATATTCAATAATATTTACTAGGTACATGATCCATCATTAATATCTTTTTTCATTCTCATGATGGTTTATGTTTATGATTAAAATTTTTGTATACATTTCTTTTCCATGGGTTATGTTGTGATGAATTATTTATGAAACCCATTTCTTTTCATTGGTATTAATATGATTACTGTATTGAAAACCATATTTTATTTAATGGGTTCTAGTATGATTAATATTTTATGACCTGGTGTCACACATATGTGTTATTTTGATAATATAATGGGTGGTATATATATCTCCCTTCAATATATTGGAGAATAATTAATGTTATATGGGAATAAAGGGCATAATGGAGGTTATCCCAATCCTGAAATAGGTTATATCAGAGGTTATACCAAGCCTGATAGTGTGTAAAAAGGAGGTTATCCAACTACGGATTGAGGGTACATGATAGGTTATACCAATCTTAAATTAGGTATGTAAGTTGTTATCCCAAGCCTTAAATCTTTTGAATGTATTGGTGGATATCCTTCATATAAGATTCTTTATGCTTATGTGAATGCGTAAAATCAATATATTATGAAAATTTTATGATATTTTGGATAATTTATATTGACTCATTTTTGTTTAATGCCTTGTGAACTACCATCATTTATTCCATGACTCTATTTTATGATCTATGATAAGTGTGGTATGGTTTTTATAATGTTTTTTCATGCTATCATAACCTTATTATCATGTTATGTGGATGTATCCCTTTTTTTCCCTTTCAATGCTCATCTATTCATATGGTTCCTTTCCCAAGGATATGAATAAATGTATTAGGTATGATATGTCTAACAATGGGATTAGAAATGGAGAGCTTAGTTGGAGATTAAATAGATGACTTAGAAAAGTTTTTATGTGAATAATATTCCATTGGAACTATACCTAAATGATTCTATAAAGATTTTTTATTTTATGTTAAGTATATTAATCTATTAATATTTACCATTTTTGTATGAGATTATTGGGTTCATTGCTTCCGCATCATTTCATATATACCGCCCTACTTTTCATATTAACACGTACTCAGTTTATACATCTAAAAAATTAATTGTTTATCAAACTAAAACAAATTAAAAAAGTTTATTTTGTAAGTAATGATTATGTGACATGATTTTTTAGTATAAATGTTTATTTTAAACTAAAAAGCCACACATTTAATTTTATTGGTGCTCAACATGTATTATATTAATTTTTAGTCAATTCCAACATGTATAGAATGAACAAAAAAAATATTTAATAAATATTCATGACAATTTGATCATACATTTTATGTTTTTACATTTTGACATATGTTTATGAACAAATATTATTAAAAAAATTTAAAATAGAAAACTTTTGTACTAAATTTCAATCAATATTATAAATTTAACTCTATAATGAATTCAATATATATATTCATTTAAATATATTATAATAATATAAAACTCAAATAAATGTATCTAATAATGAAACACAATGATAAAAATGATAAACTAAATATGTATTGGATAAAGAACATATTTATGAACATTGTGAAATAAAAAAATTAAATTATCAAATAAAACCTATTCTTCATGGATCTTAAAAATAGTTTATCTCCATGTAATTTGTCAACTCACTCTTAAAATAATCTATTTTCTCTATCAAATATGTAAATATTGATAATCTAGGTAGTACTATATATATATATATATATATAAATGAATTATTAATAATAATTTAAAATTAAATTATTAGGTTATTTTAAAATTCCACATCCTGGATACTTGATTGATGATTGAATATGATATCTTAGAGAAAATAAAAAATATAATAACCAAAATCATTGTGGTAATTTGTTTATGACAATATATAAACATTGAGATGAATTTTAAATTTTTCATTAGATAAAAATTGATATTGAAATATTATTATCTATACAAAAAATGTAGTTTCGGTTAGTATTTTTAAGAAATAGACAATAATACTACAGTGATGTGGGGGGTTTAAAATCTTGGAGTGGAGGTACTATAGAAACACTGTAATAATACTCTAAAAACACTATAGTATCGATGACACTGTAGAAATTGTAACACTATAGTGGTGGTGGGCACTACAACAAGAACTTTTGAAACAAAACTTTAGTGAGGCATGTAGAAACACTATTCACATATGGGACGTTGACTCAAAATAATGGGCCTCTATGGAATTTAATGGTATTCATGCAAACGAGTCATCTTGGCTATATATTGAATAAATACATCTTAATGGGTGTATAATACCCATGGGGGGGCTTTGGTCTTCCTTTCAAGCATGTGTGTGAGGGGTGTGTCTATGATTAATTGTAACAATACCCCCAAGAACCGGAGATATATATATATATAGCCTATTTGTCTTATATTTGTTAATATATATTTAATTATTATGGAAATTTTTCATCCTCATACAATGGTTAAGATGATAGAAAGTCATTTCCTTATCATAAAAATAATCTATTTGAAAAAAATAAAACATATAAATTGTTGATTATTTAGTAAATATCAATTTTATTATATTATAAATTTCAAATTTAAATCATATATAGGGAATTTATTGGATTTCAATTCATTGAATTAAAAATATATATCTTTAATTTAAATTTATTATAATGATCTTTTGATTAAATTTAGGAGAAAAATAAATATGTGATGGAAACAATTATAGTATATTTTAGATGATTTCTGTATAGATTTTTACCCCAGTATTAGAGTTATTAAGAAGTATATTTTTTGATTAACATTTTATATATTAATTTTTATTAATGGTATCAACATAATAATTATTCATCCCAATCCATTAACTTCTTTTTCGATAAAAGTGACATGGGACAAAAATTTATCTTTCTCTTCTCATGGTATTCCCTATACATTGTTGTGATATATTATCCTATATAAAATTTCAATAGTAATAAATGATCAAATAAATATTAAATAAATTATAGGGTAAACAAATTATGAAAATTATCTTCTAATATAAATTCATAATTGAGGCTCCATATTATTCACGACTACGAATTTCATTAATATTATCAAGATGAATCATATTAGTAATCACTCTCCATATATCTTTTTTTCATTATAACTATATGATATATATTAATCATTAATATTATTTTTCATTAATAAATATAAAAATAAATATATTAATAATTTTAATTAGTGGGGGAATGGTATTCTCCGAAGGTACATTTGATCTGTTTGTTATTCCTTCGAATTTTCATACTCAATATTTAATTTATCATTTTTTAATAAAATATATTAGTTTACAACATTTTCATTTATTATAAATATATTTTTAAAGATAAATAATTTTTTTTAAATAAATGTATTCATTATTGTCATGTGACATTATAAGATAGAATGGTAATGCTACAAAATATACAATTGAGCCTTCGACAATTTATATATCAACATCATTAATGTTAATAGGAATATCAAATCTCATGACCTGAACTATGTGAATCCATACCCTCATGTGATATTTTGGATATTTTTGTGTATAAAATATCTATTTCATTTATTTACATTATACCAATTACAATGAGGTTATTATTGGTCCCTTATAGATATAAATCAAAATCATTTTTACCCTTTTTAATTTTAGAATTAGAGATCTATGAGTAGTTGTTTCATTCAATTTTAGAAGAATTTATTATGAGAATGTTTCCAATCTATGGTGAGTCTTTCATTTGAGGTAAATTAATTGGTTCAAAACATGGGGCAGTTCTTCATGGTTTATTTGTTTTTTATTTAACTAATCTCATTTATTCTCTAAAATTAACCATTTTTATCACATTTTCATTCCCCTAATTTTTTCTATTAACAAATATATTTTCTATTATAACATTATCATTTTCATATTTATATCCCCTTTTATTCATTATTAATGTTTTATCATGTTTAAATAAAATCTAAACATCAAATGAGACTATTTTATTCTAAACCCCTAATAACCACTAAATTTATTATTTCATGGACTGTTGTAAAATATTATTATTTTGATTAAAATTGATAAAATTATTAAAAAATAGTGATTTTTTTGTAATACAATTTTAAAATAGATCAAATTTATATTATTTCATAGTTACATATGACTCCTATACTATATTTGGGATTTCATCCAATTTTTGTCCCTTTTTATTTACATGAAATTCCTTCAAAAGCACATGTCATAGGATATAAGTGAATTGATAATCCTATTCAATTACAAAATATTTAATAAAATTATATATTTATGTTATTTATTGATTTCTCATAGATTTTTTTACTATTGATTTAAAATACATTCCATTTTTTCAAGTTAATCATATCAAATCCATGCCTTACAGTAGAGGTATGACAACTTTTATTAATTTGATTTATTCTAAATAGTGAATTTTTGTTTCATACAATAATAATTTTGAATGAGGGTGTATATTACATGAAATTACAAATAAAAAGTACCTTAAATGATTCAAACTCGAAAATACATTGAAAACATTCAAGTATTATTAGTTTATAATGCGTTTTCATAATGTTTGTGGGCAGAGTTTTACATTCCCTTTTGTATGAAAAATATGGTTTTTTTATAATTTACTAAAATGCTCAAGGTGGCTTTCTAGAAATAATTAGTATGAATTTCATTCATTAATATTAAAATGTAAATGTAATATGCAATAGATAGTAAAGATTAAATCAACATTTCATTATTTAATTTTATACTAAAATTTAAAAAGTATATCATCATGTTTCTATATGATTTCCCATATTGTTTACTATAATATAGGAAAACTATTGTGTCTTTTATATATTTCAATTATCTTGTGCATTTCTGTACTGGCGACAATGTAACTAATGAAAACATGCTTTTTTGGTCAATTGATTGACCAAGTGTATTCCTTCTAACATTAAATTTTTTAACATGATTTTTCATTATAATAATTTTCTATAACATTTTCATGTTACACCACTCTGCTATTTTTTTCAATTGAAATTAATTTTCCGACTTTTCAACATTAGGTTGTTGATTATATACAAAATTTTACTCACTATCATACATTTGATCATTTTCAAAAATTGAAACTATGTTGTAACATTACATAAGATTCATCAATAGGTGTAAAATCCATTATCTTCAAAACTATTCTACATTTTATTTAGACTATATAAATATTGTAGTGAACAAATATTATTATGAGGAATAACATTTTACATAAAAAACTATTCAGATATAGTGAATCTCTTCATTGAATTTTCTTTCTTCCATTAATGTTTTATGTGGTTTGGTGACTATATAAAGTATAAAAATACACTAATTATGTTCCAAAATAAGGTAAAATAAACAACATATACTTATACGACCAATAAATAATTTTATTATCCAAATAAAAGGGTCATCCTTATATAAATTTTTTTATTAATACGAAAGTTCATTTAGTCAAAAAAATATCAATTGACTAATTTGACCATAATCGGTATGGGTAATAATATACATGAATAACCTATTACTCTATTATTATTGTTTTATCCTCATTCCCATCATTGTCAAAAATCACTTTTACAAATATCTACTTGCTTATTTTAACTAATGTTTTTTTATAATCTCAATTTAAAAAAATGTGCCGTATGAATATTTCATATTCCATATACCAAATTTTATTAATGATAATTTTTTTTTGAAAAATTAATATGAATTGGATATATATCCCATGTACCATATATATGTGTCACCTCCACCACAAAATTAATCCCGTCATTTTTCACCATACTAAATTTATGGTGTTTCTTTTTATAAAACACATAAATTACAATGACATAAACATTTTATGATATTACATATACAGTTGGACTTATGGCTATACATTTAAGTATTTCTAAAATTGAATTTTTATTTCATATAACTCCTGAAAAATATTACCTCAAATTGCCCAATAAATTATATATTTTTTGAATTTGATATAATTTTTTGGTTATTCATGTATTCTAATACTTATTAATTACAATTTAATTTTCAAATTATACTATAGGATCTATATTGGTATATAAAACATATAGTTGTTAATATAATGGCACTGTAATGGTAATTATGATAATATATCTTCTAAAATTTCCACCACCCAAACAGATCCTACTATGATGAAATTTTGGGAGGATAATGTTGTCCATATATAGTATGTAGTAATTATATATTCTAATATATTCTTCAATAATATAGGTATATATAGTAAACCTTTTTTTCGGGATTTTATTTTTTATAGACTTGTTAAAAATTCAAATATACAATTCAATGTGATATATTGACCTATAACATATAAGACTACATAGTATGATCTCTTTATCTTAGTGAGAGATTATATTAAATATTTATGTGGGTATAATATCTCCACTTAATAATATCTGGTAATAATTTCTTTTCCTATAGTTCAAAACTTTACCAGGTTCATAAGATTAATAAATATATACTAGAAAAATAAAAACAATAGTTAATAAGTATCAAACATTTTTAGCTATAATATATTGTAAATATATAATAATTATATCCTAAATCAAATAATAATTTCCATGTAATTTTAATTAATTAAATATTAAATAGATCATAGAAAATATAATGTTGACATTATAGAAATACCCTTCTATATCCTATTCACCATAAAATAAGTATTAAAACTAAAATATATTATTATTTGAAATACTATAATCCAGTAAAGCAATAATAGTCCATCATTCACCCTTCACTATCACCAACACATCCATTGTACTAATATCAATCATATCCAACCACCAATAAATTTTTTTCTGACAATGTATAATAAAATGTAAATTGCACAAATGCATTTTTTATCTAGTTTGATGAAATAAAGAATATGCATAATGTGAAAACAATTTGAATATGTTAATTCCAATAAATGAAATCTTTTTCCAACCAATTATATTAAGGTTTAAATAATATGTATTAGAAGAAATTGTCCAAAAGTTGTTCACTTTCACACAATATTCATCACCTATTAATATATATGTTTTTTCCTTATTCTTAATTCCAATAAAATAATGTAATCAAATATATAAAAATATGACATAAGTGTAAAAATTTATAATATCATCAAAAAAAATTCTCAATGGTATGTTTTAACTAAACTGATTATATAACATTTTCATAAATGGGAAACCCTAAATTTAAATAAATTCTTTATACTAGAACATTTTCATAATTATGAATGTAATTTATTGTATTAAAGAACATAAATCCCAATGTGAACTAATTATTTCTATGAGAATCATACAAAGAAATCATGTAATCTCATATCAATTCTATATCATCAGTCAATGGATAGAAATGAACATCAAAATATCTAACAAATTTTTTTGTTCCTGATATAAGGAGGGATATCATAATGTACTTGTAGTTCATGAATAACCATGATGTTAATTAAAAATTTACCAAAAATACTATTTATTTACTATAAGTCAAAATTTCAACACCAAGAGGATTCTTACTGTCTATAGAGAGTGAAAGAAGGTGGATTCTATGATAATGTCAACATTCCATAATCTTAATTTCATTATTAAACTATTAGGGATTGTATGTTGGGTGAAAAAGTTTTTCATCAATAATTCTTGTAAATATGGGTTATTTGAATTTCCTTTCAGTATACTAGTTTCTGTATAGTTTTCCTAACCATGGAATGATTAGAATTTACTATAAAAATTTGAAAGAACATGAATCGTATTTTCCCTATCATGTTTCATGACATTTTGGGAATTTAAAATTGATTAATGGTACTTATAAAATAATATATATTCATTCAAATATGCATGTATTCATTCAATGATTATACCCTTTAAATGACTAACAGTTATGATTTTACTAGTGTAAACCCCCATTAAAGGGTTGAGGAGGAACCCAACATGACATCAACGACTCAAAGAGGGAAATTATCCCCAATGATCCAAAATCCATCAACAGCCAATATCATGGAAAAAAAATTCTCCTCACCAAAATCAAAAAATTAATGTGTAGCTTCCACCTTCTCATCACTACTAGACTAGTTTTCACATGCAGATTTATAGCATCCTAGTACCAATGGAAGATGCATACCCTCTAAAATGTATAAATACAGATATCAATAGTCTGGTGAAAGCTATCTTCTCTAAAACTCATTTAGTGTATCCCGGTGAATATGTTATGGTTTCATAGTCCCATGAAATTCGGAAAATGGGTCTCATAGCCATAGATCACACAACAATATAACCATCATGAAATTCATTCACTGTGGAAAGAAGTAGAATTAATAAAAACATCTCCAACAAAGTCTACATTCTAGAAGTATAAACTATCACTAAAATAAAAACCCACTACAATGATCGCACAAGGCTCCCTCCGACACCAATTCTGTAGATGAGCATGAGTTAGTAAATAGATTATCCAAGATGCAAGAATCCACTCCAACGCCCCCCAGGGCAAGAATACCCAACATCCACATCAAAGGAGTATCACTGATGAGGGGGAACAAGATGATATTGATAAGTAGTGCCCACTGTGGGAATGAATCTAAGAATATTTGTGCCAATTAAGAACCCACACCGATGGTCAAATTGACTAAATTCATGGGAAGCAAATTAGAGGGGAACATGCAAGGACCAAGAAAAGGTCCACACCGGCGGCGTTGATGTCCCGAAACAACCACAAACCCTCTAATTATAGGGTATGTGATAGAGTAAAATATTCATTTATCCAGATCATCAAATATCAATGTCTACATCAAAACCATTCACTGAAATGATATTGATCCACTTAAATAACACAATGCCAACACATGTCAATTTGGTGGCAACCCTCAGACTGTAGAAGTCCAAGATAACGACTCCTAAACCATCACTACACCTCCATAAAAGATCCAAAATTCCATGACTTTTAACCATCATAACCTTGATCAAAATATTAACCAAACTCCATGAAATCATTGATAAGAACCGAGGAGAATAGCCAGAAAAATCCCAAAACTGATGAAGAAGATGGTAGAGATTGGGGAAATACTAATGAAGGTACACCCCTTATTGGATCATCATACCCATTGAACATAATGTTAATTTAATTTCATATGTTAATCAAGGAATCTCATTTTCAGGTTTTAACATATCATACAAGATAAAATTTATTACTATAAATCTAGTATCCATCTATCCATTTTCATTTTTCATGTTATATAGAATTATTATGACTCAAAATTTATTTTATTCCGTATAACCAACATAAATTGGAATATTTTTATACACCATTAAATTCATAAACATATTTTTATAATATCAATGGTCTTATTAAACTATAATTTTTATTTCATGATTATTATATCTATCATTTTTTACAGTTTTATTCATATCACATGATTTTTAAACATATTGTTATCCTAGACACTGGTTTAATTTAATTCGTCCCCATGATTAGTAAATCATTTATAAAATTTATGTATTCCATTAAATATTGAGTGTTATTCAAACACATTTGGAAATACCATCACTAAACAATAATAATATGATCATGAGAAAATTATTTGAGATAGATCATTTCTGCACACTCTTGAAAACCTTATGAACTCCTGAATCCCCACCTCGTACTCTTGGGACATATGATTATCATCCATACAATTTTAATTCATATTTATTTTGGGTGACTCAAAAATATTAATATAAAAAACCAAATCAATAAAACGTTTGTATGGATATATTTTATCAATATTACATGAAAAAATTATATAAAGTATAAATTTAACAAAAAATATAAATATAAATTATCATTCATAAATTTGGGAGGTATTTATTATATCCAACATGATTTTGAAGGATAATGTTATTTGAATTGTATGTAATAAGAAATATGATATGGTATATATAAGATGATATACGGGAAGAGTTTTTTCTACAATTGTAAGAACTTTTTTAAATTTCTTTTATGTTCTATAACAAACATATACACGTGATACTAAATTATAAACCAAAACAAGTTTTCTGTGATCAAATCATCAAAAATTAACCAAAACCAATCATCAATAACTCTTATATGATGAATCATATTCATGATATATAACATAATCCTTTATAATATAATTTAAATATATATTATATCATTATAAAAATATAATAAAAATTCTTGATGTTTACCCTTATTTTACCCGAACATCCATTCATAAATATAAGCAAACCGATCAAGATGAACTAAGAAAACAAACAATCCCATACAAAGAATTTAAACAATAAAACTCATCTAGAGGCTTATAAAATAACATAATATTACCATATTGAATAATACTCATCTATAATATTTTATTTAATTATCAATTATTAAATATATCTGATTATATATAATATTAACATGAAAGAATGATTCATACAAAAGGTAAGCGGATCTCTAAACCCCAAATCTATTTATTTGGGGTTTCTATATTTCACCCAATTATTTTTATGGTGATTACATAAAAATAATTTCATCATAATTATCTTATATTTTTTGGGATATGAATTATTTATAATAGTGTTTATGAAAAACACATTATTATCCCAATGCACACATATTTTTGAACACAACTTTTACTTATCACTAATGGATGTTGATTCTTATATCATGTATGGTATCCCCTATTTCATTTGGGGACCCTATGTTTATGAATTTATTCATTTAAGATGAAACCCATTCCTTTAAATGGGTTATTTAATTTCATTATTGATATATGGTCTATGTGGCATGCATGATAATTTAAATGTTATGATATGTAGAGTGTGCCCAGAAGTATATCACCCAATTTAAATGTTATAATGTGATGGGTATACCAGGATTTATATAGTTCTCTATCTCATTGGATAATGTGATTATACTCATTAGTAATGTGAAATATGTGTTAACATGATGCTTGATTTTTTCCACAACAATTTGTTGTAGTTTAAAACTAAGGCATGATGTTTCAATTTTATATATTGCTACATTCCAAGTCTTTTCATAATGATTGCTCTGATGATAATTAATGTATTCCTATGTTATGTTGATAATGATTATTCACACCCCATGTTATATTATTTCATGTACTAGTCTATACACATACTACAATTCTAGATCACGACGTTTTTATATATATAATCAAGATATTAGAATTAATAAGGATAACATAAGAGAGAATTCAAAGCTAGAGAATGTGGAATTAAATAAATTCCTATGTTTTTAATTTTAAAATTTATTTAATGTGCTAGATTTTCCATGAAACTAATTCTTTGGATCGTCGTTCTTTAATTTTAATATGTTTGTTTTCAGTAGAATGATTTAATAGTAATTTAAGAACAATATGGGTAAATATAGTTTCTATTAGAGGATGGTGTAGTTAATTTGGGAATAATGATTATATAAACATAGTGAAAACATTTATTATTAGAAAAGTTATAGGTACGCTACCAAGAGGAATTTCAAAACATAGGGTTCCCATAAGATATTATTTTTCAAAATGTTATAAATTTTATATTCTTGACTTATTGACTTTTTTTTGTTCTAACCTTTTATATTATAGAAAATTATGGGATCCAAGATAAACCTTGCCAACTATCCATGTGAGGGATAATGCGAGGATTTCCCAAAGGACTTACCAAATTCTTTGGGATATATTGTTCAAAATATTTCCTTTACACTTATCAAGATATATCTATTTATGAACAACAACATAAATAATGTTGAATATCCACTTTCACCAAATAGGGAATAACTAGCTATCGAATGTTTTCTGGGGTAACAACCACCAATGTTTATTGGATCTTCTGATCCAATACTTGAAGAATATTGGTCAAATCGATGAAAATGATATTTTCTGTGTTTTTATATTTTGAGGAGACGGTGAATCTTATTTTTTTATGATCTATATTGAGATGCCTATAAATGGTGGGATTTGATTAATAACACAATCCCATAAAATTGAAGTTATTCTGTGAAAAAACATCAATTTAATGTTTCGTAATTATTATTTCCCTATAACTCTTGAAATTAATGTTGAAAGATAATTCATAGAGGTGAAAAAATAGAAATGATAAATTTAAAATGCCAAAAAATAAAATTCCACAATCCTTTCAAGGTATTATTCAGGTTTTGTTGTAAATAATTATATAAAAATGGATAGATTATTTATTGATTCAAAAACAAAACTTCAAAAGGGTCATATAATTTGAGACTTTAGGTGTGATGAAGAAGTTTTTTGATGTGCTCTCAAAGAGGAAATGGAGCTTTGATAATGTTACCATGGATATGGTGATAAGAAATGAAATATGGATTTTAATGTAGGAGGATCTAATGAAAAGGGTGGAATGAAAATTCCACCACCCAAGTGACAAAAATACGGGACAAAACATCATTTGAACTGCCTTTAAAGGATGGTGTAATGATTCAAATCTGATAGAAAAGGTCACCAAGCTCATTAATTATAAAAATATATCAAAATAATATATAATGTCGTTGATTAATGGAGAGCACCACCCATGGTCACATGCTACAACTGTATAGAGCAAGGGAACTATACAGGATAGTGAACTAAACCTTCATTAATCAAGGGTATTCAATGTCATTATCCACCAAAGAAAATGGTGAATCGGAAGTCTAATTCCATCACAACTATTAAATCAGAGAAAAAAATTGATGTCATACAAGGTAAAATTCCTATTCACTCGAGAATTGTAAAAGTCTTATTTGATTCGGGATCTAGCATTATTTTATATTTCTCATGTATTTTAGAACTATTGAATTGAAAAAATAAAACATTGAGGTAGAGATATCCATAAAAACACTTAGTCTTACAATCATTTCAAGAAAAGTATTGGACTCTTCACCCATTGGAGTTTGAGGGATGATTAATCTAGAATATCTCATGATACTACCCTTGGTAAATTTTGATGCTATATTAGGGTTGGATTGGATCTCTTCATATAGAGAACATACAAACTTTTAGAAAATTGAAATATCAATTCATATTCAAAACTATCACATTCTCCTCTGCAAATTCCTCGATGATCATGAATATCTTTTGAAAAATCGTTTAATGGGGCGTGTATTGTTTCCACGTGAAGTGGAAAGTGTCGTTTAAATGTTCGAGTAATATGAAGTTATTGTCCTTGGGTAAAAACCCATCGTGAGATAATACAATAATGCATTTCCTGAAGTGTTTCTCAGAATACCCCCATATCATGAGGTAACATTCTACTCATATCTAAATATATCCCTATAAGATGGATCCTATTGAACTAGAGAAGATTAAGAATTATCTACATGAGTATTTGGACAATGAGTTCATATACCCTAGTGCATCACCTTGGAATGCTCCACTGCTCTCTACAAAGAAGAAGGGTGGATCAATACGACTTTGTATCGACTATCAGGAACTCAACTAGATCACCATGAAGAACAAGTATCATCTTCCAAGGATTGATGACTTGTTTGATCAGTTTATATGATCTCGGTACTTCTCAACAGTTGATCACCACTCTAGATAACATTTGCTAAATGTGTAGAGGGAATATATTAGAAGAATGAATTCTATAAAATGTATGGGAACGATATGATTTTGGTGATTCCCTTCAGACATACTAATTCCCCTAAAGTCATCATGGATTTTATGAATAGTGTATTTATACATTACCTCAATAAATTAATAGTAGTTTTTATTAATGTCATTCTCATTTACACCACAACCATGGAGGATCATTAAGAACATCTATGAAATTTGTTAGAGACATTGAGGAAGGATAATTTGTACTCCATGTTTAGAAAGAGTGAATTTTGGATCCACCAAGTCACATTCCTACGACATGTGATCAAAAGAGACGGAATTTATATGAACCCCGAAAAACCCAATGAAACTTAAGAATGGTAACAACCCTCTAGTGTCATTGAAATCTATTGTTTTCTTGGCATAGAAGGGTACTATCTACATTTTGTGAAAAAAAAATCATGATTGTTAGGTCCACAAACTATGTTAACATGGAATGGAGTAATATGTCAGGGAAATATAATGTGAGGAATGCATCAAGTATTTAAGGTTAAGGATTATCATAACCCCTATACTCACATTCTGGATAAGTGGAGAATGTTTTGGGATATACATTGATGTATCAAAAAAATTCTTGGGTTGTGTACTCCTGAAAAATAATAATGTGATATGCTACACCACATGATAGTTGAAGATCCATTATATGAACTACCCTAGGCATGATCAAGAGTTAGAAGCTGTGATTTTTTCTTTGAAAATCTTGTAGAATTACCTCTATGGTTATATGTTTATCCTATATAACAATCACAAGATCCTAATGAATATATTCACACAAAAGGATCTAAACATGCATCAAAGGATACAATCATATCTAATCAAAGAATATGACTTCTCTATTCACTATTATCCCAGCATGAAAAACAAGGAACCTAATGATCTAATAAAAAGATAACATGTTCGTCTATCCAATGCAAAGGATGGATTTTTAAATCATGAGGGTAGGGAATAAATCCTTCCATTACCTAATTATTTCCCTACCATATATCAAAGAGAATATTAAGGAGGTCCAAAAGGATGCTGTGGGGTTGAAAAAGATGGTGGATAAAGTAAATGAAGGGAATCTGATAGAGTTCAATATCAATTATGTTGGTGTAATTCGGTTTGTAAAAAAGATATGTGTGCCTTCGTCACCCAGGATAAAGAAGAATTGATTGGACAATACACAATGCTCAATGTTGTATATCAATCATGGTAGCACTATGATGTACTGTGAGTTCCGAGAACACTTTTGGTGGGATTACATGAATGAATGGATTGCAGAATATATCTCATGGTGTATGATATGTCTCCAAGTTAAATAATATTGAAAAAAATATAATGGGATCGCACAACTATTGCCTATACCAATATGGAAATTTGATAATTTCACCTTCGACATCACCATGGGTCTTCTGAAGACATCCAAATGAAATAATGTGATATCGGTTGGGGTGGACTGACTCACTAAGACTTCTCACTATATCGTTATTCAGAATGGTCTCTCTCTTTAAAATGATGATAAGAAATATGTGGAGGAATTGGTGAGAGTAAATAAGGTTTCACTCTCGATCATCATTGAACGTGATCCAAGGTTAAAATCTAAATTCTAGTCGAGTCTTTAACATGGATGGAGTACTGAATTGAAATTCAGCATGGCTTATCTCCCCAAAATTGGAGGCCTATATAAAAATACTATTCTGATTCTTGATTATATTCGAAGAGCCTACTCATTATAATTAATATGTTTATGGTATCATCATATCTGATTTATTGAGTTATTATACCATAATAGATTTCACTCATGTATTCAGATGGATCCATATGAAGCTCTTTATTGAAAGCAATGTAGAACTCTAACCTCTTAGCATGAACTAGGAGAAATATAGATACATGGACCTAGTATTATATAAGAGATGAATAAAATTGATCAAGTCATTCAGAAAAATAATAAATCCTCATAGGGTCAGAAAAATAGCTATGCTAACAACCATCAATGTACATGGAGTTCGATCATGGAGATAATGTCTTCCACCATATACCACCATGTAAGAGATTCATTTGTTTGGAATGAATGGGAATATATTCCCAAGGTACATTGGACCCTTTGAGATGCTTAATCACATTTGATTTGTGGCCTATCAACTTTATCATCCACCAAATATGGATGAAGTCCATGATTTGTTCCATGTATCACTCATGGGGAGGTACATTACCGATCCCACACATGTAATGAACACAAAGGTGGTATAGTACTTAGATGATCTCTCTTATAATTAAAATATAGTAATGATTCTAGACTATAGATATAAGGCCCCTTCCATAAACATTACTTATCATTTACATAAAAGAATAATTTCCATTGAGGATGTTTTCAGGTTTAGAGTTTTAGGGAATTAGATATTAACTATTACATATTATAAGATTATAAAGTATACACTTTTACTAAGTTTCCCTGAAATAAAACTCTTAAAAAGAAACATGTCTACTTCCATGTTTTATATAGCATGACTTTCCACTGATCAAATCCTTGAAACTATTCATGATTATTTCTTGTGAAAAAAATATCAACAAAACATGGGGTGAGCATAAAAAGCTCAGTAAGGGAAACACAAAGAATGAAAACTATTAGTTTTTTAAAACAACATGTAAACCTTGTATACTTTATCAAAGTAATAATTTTTACCATTATGAAGCAGTAAATAATATTCACTGAATAAAAGATCAATACTTACCCTTTTGTAACCAAAAGATTACCATAAAACCCATATAAAGAACACATAACATATGAAGGTAACTTGGGACATAAACACACTTAAATGGAATAACCATACGGTCGACTTCCACACATATCACTTAATGGAATATCCATACAGCCGAATTCCATACCAAATGCACTGTAGGTTATAACATAACCACCCGTCCTGGTATTCACGACACCACCCGTCATATGGTTTATCCCGTAACAACCCGTAAAATGTCCAAGTACCATTATAAAATCATAAGACATAAAACAAATACAATAGAATGAAAACATTTCCACACTTTGATCACAATATATCACATAAATATATTGACATAAAAAATCCACTATATAAACCATTTTCAATACCAAAATACATAAAAGATTATATGGTATTTATTTCATTTTAAAAAACATTACGACTTGTTGAGGAAGCTAAAGACCAAATAATACTCTAGGCGGCAGAAAAGGTCATTGTCACCACGTACGTTAAAAGAATCATTCCATTTTCTCATTTAGTAAAACGCTTCATATAAAAAGATTCCTTTTGAATAAAATTAAAAGTAAATGGGTTTTATACACCATATAAAAGAAAGTTGTCTATAAAACAAAATATGCCTCAATGAAAGGAGATTGAGACGAAGTCCCTTACCTCGGGTCAAACTTGACTCGATCGTTCTTAAACATCCTGAATAATAAATTTGAGATAATTTATACTTGATTAAGAACATTTTTCAAGTTCATTATTACTTTTAAATCACTTATTACCATATTATGAACACTATGTAATTATTTATGTTAATAATGGTTATTTGGTCGATCATTGATACTTGACACAAAAATAAACTCTTTATAATTACAAGTTGTTCATGTGGTAAAATATCCATTATATCAAGAATTATATTCATGATTTAGATATCATATATATCATATATATCCAGTATATACATGAATTTATAATATTACATAATCATTTAGAGGTAAGAAATGAAATGTGCCGTTTATGGAGACGGTAAGCCGTACGTACACATGGATGCTATTTTCATTTCTATGTCATATTAATGGAATTAAAACTAAATGAGAGAGATATATATTTTAATTCCAGAATTATATTCATAATTTAGATGTATCAAAAATCATATATTTCCATTATATGTATTTACTTATAATAGTACATTACATTTGGGGATAAGAAATGAAATGCACCGTTCATTGAGACAGTAAGCCGTACGTACGCATGAACGCTACTTTCATTCCTATCTCATAATTTATTGGAAAGAAATAATAATGATATAAAGGTATATTATAATTCCAGTATAACATCATATATAATAACTTTAACTCCATCCTTTATGCGTCCCACATATGGAATTAATGAATCAAATCACTTTGAGGGGGCGGTAGTCCGCACTTCTTAAAATGAAGATATCACATTTACCAATAATGGAAACCATAAAGTTATGTCATAAATGAAAAATATAGAATCTTAAGTAAAACATAAAAATATTATATATCATATATAAATACACTGACATCATAATGACCACCTTTGAAGGTGTTATATGAGTGGTGAACAATCATTGTTTCGTGAGGCAAAAATTCGCCATCCACTGAAACAGTATGTTCTTTAACCATTAGATATAGGTGTGTGTAAGTGTAGCTCTAGTCCATCACATAACAACATCTTACTATATTTAAGATACTGATGTTCTTTCAAAATAAAGGAATAAGAATATTTTAGGGGGTTGGAGAATCAAAATAAAACATAAGAACACAAGAGAAAACACTACCTTTAAAACGGGTAACTCTTTTTGATTTCAGCTCAAAGTATTCCTTGGGAATACTTATGCCCAATGTGATGCTTCTAGGAGTAAGAGAGGGATGTTGAGACACCAAATGGTTAGGGGTTGACCGAGGCAAAGGCTTGAGAGGTGTGGGTAAGGTTGTAGAGGTGGGGGCCTTTTATAAGAAGAGAGGAGGGGCATTCTTGGAAAGTTATAAAATGTTACTTTATTATAAAATTATTTTCGGATTTAAAAGGTCCAAAAATTATATATTTCTAGTATAAGGTGATAATAGTTCGAAATCCACCAATCCAATAGGTTTTTGACAATTGTAGGTCTTAGATTATACATTATCGTTTCATTTTATTTTAATCATTAAATAATGAGGTGACCATTGCATCACCATGGGGTCATAAATAATTTAATTTATTTATTATCTAGAAATTATAAAACAAAAATCATGATGTTGGAAATATTTTTATCTTTCAAATGAATATTTATAGTCAAAATTATGACTTGTATAACCACATTAAAAAATTGTGTTAGTAAAACATCTCATGTTTGTGACATTTTTATTTTAACATTAAATAAAAAGTTATTAATGACATTTTCCTATCAATGTGGATCCATGGGGTCCCCAAGTTGACCCGTGGATTATCGTGGTCCGCCATGACACATAAATTAAGGGTAGGACATGTTTCAAGGTAATTTCATATTATTAAAACATTATTTTTAGCTTAAATTACACTAATTACATATAATCGCGATTAAAAACTTAAAAGTTACTATTCACCAAAAAAATTATTTTAATCCCATTGAACCACATTTTACTTCTTAATGACAACCATTTATGTCGGATTTTTGAAATTCAAGACACATAGGTGGTAAAATTTTATTTAAATGAAAAATCAGTTTTTTAGGTACCACTTATTGGTTTCACTATTCATCAAAAATTGATGTTTTTCCGAAAAATACTGAAACTTCACCACAAGCTATATTTGATATTCCGAATTCAAAATTGATGTATATTTTAAAAAATTAAATACATATAATTTGCATTAATTAATTTAATAATTAATTCCCGCTGTCAAAACAAATAGCGTGTTTTTATGAAATAATATGTATCAAAAGATTGACACTAGTTTAAGTCCAATGTCAAAGTGAAATCAATTCCAATGACCACTATTGGATTAAATGGTAAAAATATATTCTAATTTCACTTTAAAACCAATTCAAAATATAATATAATCATATAAACAAATTATATTAAATAGAGGTTTTGAGTTAAAATACAGCATTTTTCAATATTCATTAAAAAAATGAACTTTATCCGAAAAATACCAAAATTTTACACAATGTAAATTTTGATTTCCCGGTTCTAAAGAAGAATTTTATTTGTTCCAATATAATTTATAAGAGTGGCCAAAACTATATTTAATGACGCTTATCCATCAAAAGGTGATAAGTGGACCTTTAGTGAATATTAGAGTATATCTGACTAAAATTGAATTCTTTTCATATTTTAAACCTTTATCATTTATTGGATAAATATAAAAACATTTAAAAAACATATATAATCATAATTAAGTTATTTCTATCCATTCCATCCAATACAACAACTATGTGTTAACTACCATTTAAAATAACATTATTTTACTGCTGGTGTGCAACATAAGATTTCAAAGAAACTCTTTTTTGCGTATCGGGTATGCTATCGAACATAGAAACCCCTTTAAAGTAAAATTAATATTTAATTCAGAAATATTAATAAATATAAAAATTCTTTATTCTTTATTTACCTGAGATGCTACATCTTTCCCCCCTTTTGATAATTGTGTCCTCGCAATTTTATTAACTTATCAAAATAAGTGGGGGAATTTATCCCTCATAGAATTTTAAGATTTCTACGTTGCCTTGTAAACCATATGGTTTTTCCACAAAACGTTTACCTGGTGAATTACCTTATTTCACAACACTTTCTCTCTTCGGTCAAGAATCTGGACTGGTTGATCTTCATAAAAGAGATATTCTTCCAACTGAACTACCTCTGGGCACAAAACATGAGATTGATCTGGCATATACTTTTTCAACATCGATACAGGAAAAACATTGTATTCCTGAGATAAACTTGGAGGTAAAGCCACTTGGTAAGAAACTGATCCAACTTTCTCCAGAATTTCATATGGTCCAATGAACCTTGGACTCAGCATTCCTTTCTTACCAAATCGCATCACACATTTCCATGGTAATACTTTCAGAAAAACCTGATCACCTACCTCGAAAGAGAGATCCTTCCTCCTGTTGTCTGTCTAACTTTTCTGTCTGATCTGAGCTGTTCTCCTGTGTTTCTGAATCAACTAAACTTTTTCTGCCATCTCTTCTACCAATTCTGGTCCCATCACCTTCCTTTCACCCACTTCATCCCAGAAAGATGGAGTTCGACACTGCTTCCCATATAATGCCTCAAACGGAGCCATATGTATACTGGAATGAAAAGTGTTATTATAAGAAAACTCAACCAAAGAATGATGTTAGTCCCAACTTCCCTGATAATCCATAGAACAAGCACATAGAATATCCTCCAAAGTCTGAATTGTTCATTCTGACTTCCCATCTGGATGAAGATGAAAAGCTGTTCTAAAATTTAATTCAGTACCCAACGACTTCTGAAGGACCTTCCAAAAGATAGAAGTAAACCTGGGATCATGATCAGATACGATGGATAGTGGAACTCCATGCAACTTGACTATCTCTTTAAGATACAATCGATAAATTTTATCTAGAGAGAAAGTATCTCAAATAGGAAGAATATGAGTAGATTTAGTCAAGAGATCAACAATAACTCAGATTGCATTACTACCTCGAGATGTCCGTGGTAATCCCACAATAAATTCCATGGTTATATTTTCTCATTTCCACTCTCACACTGGAAAAGGTTGAAGCATCCCTTTTGGTAACTGCCGATCTACATTAAACTACTGAAAAGTCAAACACTTCACAGTAAAATCAGCAATATCTCTTTTCATTCCATCACACAAGTAATACTCCCGCAGATCACTGTACATCCTTGTACTTCCATGATGAACTGAAAATGGGGAAATACGAGCCTCACATAACAACTCATCCTTAAACTGTGAATCAAAAGGCATGAAAAATCTTTTCCCAAACCTCAAAACATAATCATTATCAATATTAAATTTAGGAAACTTTCACTTCTGAACCAGATCTACCTTTTCCTGCAACACACTGTCTTTCTTCTGCGCTTGCTTAGTTCTGTCTGATAGAGATGATCTCACTGATACCTGAAACATAACAGAAAAACATTCCGCACCAACAAATTTTATGTCAAAGTTCATCAAATCAAAAAACCAAAGGATCTCGTTCCAAACGTAGTATGGTTAATGATGCATTACTTTTTCGACTCAAATCACCAGCCACTTTATTTTCTTTTCCCGGATGGTAATGAATTGTACAATCATAATCCTTGATTAATTCTAGCCATCTCCTCTATCTCATGTTCAATTCATTCTGAGTGAATATATACTTTAAACTTTTATGATCACTATATATTTCACACTTTACTCCATACAAATGATGCCTCCAAATTTTTAAGGAAAAAACAACAGCAGCTAATTCTAAGTCATGTTTAGGTTAATTTACCTTATGTGTTTTCAACTGACCTAAAGCATATTCAATTACCTGATCATTATTCATAAGGACACAACCAAGTCCCTTCAAGGAAGCATTACTATATATAACAAACACAACATTCCTGGAAGGATGTTCCAAAACTGGAGCATTCACAAATCTTCTTTTCAACTCCTAAAAACAATCATCACATTATTTTATCCAGATAAACTTAACACCCTTCTAAGTTAGTTTAGTCATTGGACTAGATAACCGTGAAACAATTTCAACAAACCTTCCGTAGTAACCTTCCAAACCAATAAAACTACGTATCTCAGTTACATTTATGTTTCTTGGCCATTCTTCAACAACTTTTTTTTAGCAGGATCAATAGTTATGACATTTTTTAAAACAATGTGACAAAGGAATTAAATTTGTTGTAACCAAAACTCACACTTTCTGAATTTTCTATACTGTTTCTTTTCTTTTACGGTTTTCAAGATAACCCTTAAATGACTATCATGCTCCTCTTTACTTTTAGAAAACACCTAAATATTATCAATGAAAACAACCACAAATTTATCCAAGAACTCAAGGAAAATTTTATTAATAAGGTCCATGAATACAACAGGTGCATTGGTTAACCCAAAAGGCATAACAACAAATTCGAAATGGCCATATCTAGTATAGAACACAGTCTTCAGAACGTCTACTTCTTTTACTTTCAACTGATGGTACCCCGACCTCAAGTCAATCTTCGAAAAATACTGATCTCTCTTGAGCTGATCAAACAAATCATCGATATGAGGCAAAGGATACTTGTTCTTAACAGTAATGTTATTCAATGCTCTATAATCAATGAAAAGCCTCATTGACCCATATTTCATATTACCAAACATGACAGGAGCACCCCATGGTGATGTGCTAGGTCGATGAAGCCTTTATCTAATATCTCATGCAATTGATTCTTTAACTCTAAAAGTTCAACTTCTGCCATTCGATAAGGGGGTATTGAAATTGGATTAGAATCAAGAACTAAGTCAACAGTAAATTCAACATTCCAATCATGAATAATACCAGGAAACTCATCATGAAAAACATAAAGATACTCATTTACCACTGGCACATCATTAATTTGAACAGATCCTTTATTTTCAACAATATGTGCAAGGTAACATTCATTTCCATCCTTTACTAGTTTCTCAACTTCCTGATATGTTATCAAAAGAAAGGGTTCATTCATGTACACAAACTGAAAATAATTCTGAAAAGAAACCATTTTAGCTCAACACTCAATCATAGAATGATAAACAGAAGTCAAATCCATTCCCAAAATAACATCAAACTCAACTAGAGGCAAACCAATAAGGTTTTCTGGTAGATTCATTCCTTACACAAGGATAGGAAGGTTCATATAATTTCTTTTTGTCTCAACGTTCCCTCCGAGTGTTTTTACCATATGTTTAGGATTCATATCATGAGATGGAATTTCCAATTTACTAGAAAACATATCAGAAATGAAAGAATGTGTAGACCTTGAATCAAACAACACATTGGAAAAATCTGAACAAACATACAGTGTACCTGATACTACTTCATTCAATGGCCCAACATCTTCTGAAGTAGTTGCAAAGGATTTCACCACCCATTTCTGCTTGTACTCTGACTTCTTTCTCTCATTTGAGTTCTTCATTAGACACAAATTTTCATAAAGACCAATTGCATTACACTTAAAACATCTTACCGCTGGCTTTTCATTTCCTTCGTTGTCATCTTCTTTATAGTTACGAAAAATATGACCAGACATACAACACCGAAAGCACTTTCCAGACTTGGATAAACATTCTCCAGAATGCATTTTACCACACTTATAATAGGATGTATATTGGGTTTTCTTACCTCGTTGTTTCTTTGATGAATTCTTACCCTTTTCCTGCCAACTAGACCTCTTATTCTGTTGTTTGTCAAAGATCACCTGATCATCGGCAAACTCCATTTCCACCTTCTCCGTGCATCGAACAAGTTTTTCATAACTTTTTACCTCATGAGAATATAATGCCCTTCGATACCTTGGCTTTAACACTTAGTAAAAATGGTTGATTTTACTATCAAGATCTCGTATGAAGTTTGGAGCATACCTTTCCTATCAAGTGAACTTTGCTTTATAAGCAGCCACTGAATCATCCTCCTGTCTCAATTCTCGGAAATGTTTTTCCATCCTAAGACGAACCACCTTAGAAAAATATTTCTCAAGAAACATACCTTTGAATTCGTCCTAGTGAAGATCATCAATCTCATAAATATTCCTGATATTTTTCATCATCGACCACCACCGATATGCCTCACCTTCAAAATGGTAAACAACAAGACTAACCATTTGATGTTCTGAACACACCATGGCATCCAAAATCATCTCATGTGCTTTAATCCATCCTTCAGCTAGAATGGGGTCAGATGATCCTCTTAATGATTGGGGATGTTGCCTCATTAAATGTTCCACCACTGACATGTTCCTCTGCGGTTGATCTGGCTGATCTCGTGAATGGATACCACCACCATTTATAGCCTGATTCAGCTGTGCCATTACTGCAACAAACTATTTAGTTCCGATTCTGACCATCTCAGGTTGCTGATTTGGATGGTTTTATTTCTTCTGATGTTGTCCCAACATATCTACTTTGTTTCCTCTGCGGAAAACCATTCTGAACACCGATATGTGTTAGGAGAAGCAACATTGTAATCTTTAAATGCTATATCATTTCAATCATACCATAAATTAATTTATAATTTAACAATTTTCTAACTCCTAACGTTGTCTAAACCGACCTATAAAACCAACTATAAGGCCCTGGACTTAAACATTACTTAACATTGAATTAAAAGAATAATTCCCATTGAGGATCTTTTCAGGTTTAGTGTTTTAGATAATTAGATCTTAACTATTACATCTCAAAATATTACAAAGTAGACACTTCTACTACGTTTCCCTAAAATAAAACTCTTAAAAAGAAACATGTCTAATTCCATGTTTTATATAGCATGACATTACCTTGATCCCATCCTTGACATTATTCCACATTATGTCATGTGAAAAACATGGGGTGAGCATAAAAAGCTCAGTAAGGGAAACACAAAGAATGAAAACTGTTAGTTTTTCAAAACAACAAGTAAACCATGTATACTTTATCAAAGTAATAATTTTAACCATTATGAAGTAGTAAAAAGTCTTCACTGAATAAAAGATCAGTAATTACCCTTTTGTAACCAAAATATTACAATAAAACCCATATAAAATACACCTAACATATGAAGGTAACTTGGGACATAAACATACATAAATGGAATAACCATACGGTCGACTTCCACACATATCACTTAATGGAATAGCCATACGGCTGACTTCCATACCAAATGAATCGAAGGTTATAACGTAACCACCCATCCTGGTATTCACGGCACCTCCCGTCATATGGTGTATCATTTAACCACCTGTAAAATGTCCAAGTACCATTATAAAATCATAAGACATAAAAAAAAATATAATGGAATGAAAACATTTCCACACATTGATCGCAATATATCACTTGAATATATTGACATAACAAATCAATTATAAAAACCAATTTCAATACCAAAATACATAAAATACTATATGGTATTTATTTCATTTTAAAAAAATTACGGCATGTTGAGGAAGAAAAATACCAAATAATACTCACGACGGCGGAAAATGACATTGTCACAGCGTACATTAAAAGAAACATTACTATTTTTCGTTTAGTAAAATGCTTAATATAAAAATATTCCTTTTGAATAAAATTAAAATTCAAAGGGGTTTATACACCATATAAAATAAAGTTGTGTATAAAACAAAATATGCCTCAATGAATGGAGATTGAGATGAAGTCCCTTACCTCGGGTCCGACTTGACTCTATCATTCTTTAACGACCTGAATAATAAACTTGAGTTAATATATACTTGCTTAACAACCTTTTCAAGTTCATTATTCCTTTTATATCACTTATTACCATGTTATGAACAATATGTAATTATTTATGTTAATAATGTTCGTTTTGTCGATCATTGGTACTTGAGTCAAAAATAAACTCTTTATAATTACAAGTTGTTCATGTGGTAAAATATCCATTATATCAAGAATTATATTCATGATGTAGATATCATATATATAATATATTTCCAGTCTATACATGCATTTATAATATTAAATAATAATTTATAGATAAGAAATGAAATGCACCGTTCATGGAGACGGTAAGCCGTACGTACGCATGAACGCTACTTTCATTTCTAAGTCATAATAATGGTATTAAAAATAAATGAGAGATATGTATATTTTAATTCCAGAATTATATTCATCATTTAGATGTAACATACATCATATATATCCATTATATATATGTACTTATAATAGTACATTACATTTTGCGATAAGAAATGAAATGCAGCGTTCATGGAGATGGTAAGTCGTACGTACGCATGAACGCTACTTTCATTTTTATCTCATACATTAATGGAAAGAAATAATAATTATTCAAAGGTATATTATAATTCCAGTATAACATCAGATATAATAACTTTAAATCCATCCTTTATACGTCCCACATATGGCATTAACGAATCAAATCACTTTGAGGGGGCGGTAGTCCGCACTTCCTAAAATGAAGATATCGCGTTTATCCATAATGGAAACCATAAAGGTATGACATAAAGGAAAAATACATAATCTTAAGTAAAACATAAACATATTATATATCATATATAAATATAGTGACATCTTAATGGCCAACTTTGAAGGTGTTATATGAGTGTTGAATAATCATCGTTTCGTGAGGCATAAATTCGCCATCCACAGAAACAGAATGTTCATTAACCATTAGATGTAGGTGTGTGTAATTGTAGCTCGAATTCTTCACATAACAACATACTAGTATATTGAAGATAATGTTTTTGTTTCAAAAGAATGCAATAAAAATATTTTAGGGGGTTGTAGAAGCAAAATAAAACATATGAACACAAGAGAAAACACTACCTTTAAAATGGGTAACTCTTTCTGATTTGAGCTCAAAGGATTCCATGGGGAGTCATCATCACAAAGTGAGTTTTCTAAGAGTAAGAGAGGGATGTGGAGAGACAAAATGTTCAGGAGTTTTCCGATTCAAAGTCTTGAGATGTGTGGGTAAGGTGGTAGAGGTGGGGGTATTTTATAAGAGGAGAGGAGGGGCACTCTTGGAATGTTATAAAAGGTTACATTATTATAAAGTTTTTTTTAGGATTTAGGTCCCAAAATTATATATTTCGAGGATAAGGTGATAATAGTTAGAAATCCACCCATACAATAAGTTTTTGACATGTTTAGGTCTTAGATTTTACATTATCTTTTTATTTTATTTAAATCGTTAAATATTGAGGTAATCGATTCATCATCATGGTGTCATAAATAATTTAATTTATTTATTGTCTAAAAATTATAAAAAAATATCATGATGTAGAAAATCGTTTTATATTTCTAATTAATATTTATAGTCAAAATTAGGACTTTTATAACCCCATTAAATTTTTTTTAGTAAAACATCTCATGTTTGTGACATTTTTATTTTAACATTAAATTAAAAGTTATTAATGTCATTTTCCTACCAAAGAGGCTCCATGGGGTCCCCAAGTTGACCCTTGGATTTTCATGGACGTCCATTACACATAAAATAAGGGTAGTACATGTGTCAAGGTCATTTCATATTATTAAAACATTATTTTTCCTTAAATTACACTAATTACCTTTAATCGCGATTAAAAACTTAAAAGGTTCTATTCACCAAAAATTATTTTAATAAAATTGAACCAAATTTTACTTCCTAATGAAAACCATGTATGTTGGATTTTTGAAATTCAAATAACAGAGGTGGTAGAATTTCATTTAAATGAAAAATCAGTATTTTAAGTACCACTTAGTGGTATCATTATTCATCAAAAATTGATGTTTTTCAGAAAAATATCAAAACATCACCCTAAGCTATATTTGATATTCCTAATTAAAAAATTATGCCTATTTTTAAAAATTCAAAACATATAAGTTTCATTAATTAATTTAATAATTAATTACCACTGTCAAAACAAATAGCGTGTTTTTATGAAACAATATGTATCAAAATATTGACACTAGTTTAAGTCCAATTTCAAAGTGAAATCAATTCCAACGACCACTATTGGATTAAATGATAAAAATATATTCTAATTTAACTTTAAAACTAATTCAAAACATAATGTAATCATATAATAAAATTATATTAAAAAGAGGCTTTGATTTAAAATACAACATTTTTCACTATTCATTAGAAAATGAACTTTATCGGAAAAATACCAAAAATTTACACAATGTAAATTTTGATGTCCTAATTCTAAAGAAGTGTTTTATTTGGTCCAATAGAATGTATAAGAGTGACCAAAACTATATTTAATGACGTTTCTCCATCAAAAGGTGATAAGTGGTCCTTTAGTGAATATTAGAGTATATATGCCTAAAATTGAATTCTTTTTGGATTTTAAGCATTTGTCCTTTATTGTATAAATGTAAAAACATTTAAATAACATATATAATCATATTTTAGTTATTTCTATCTATTCCCGGTAATACAACTGCTACGTGTTAACTACCATTTAAAATAATAATATTTTACTACAAGTGTGCAATGTAAGATATCAAAGAAACTCTTTATTGTGTATCAGGTACACTATCGATCATAGAAACCCCTTTAAAGTAAAATTAATACTTAATTTTTAAATATTAATAAATATGAAAATTATTTATTCTTTATTTACCTGAGATGTTACAATAGAGATAAGTTTCTACACAAAAAAGTCAACACACCTTATAAATGTGTTGTGGAGGAACAATAAGTTTTAATAAATATCATGGGAACAATTGGAGGTGATTAAAGAGAAGTACCCTCACCTGTTTCTGTAAAATTAAAATTTGAGGGTGAAATTTCAAAAGGGAGAGAGAATATAAATTTTTTATGTTTTATAAATAGAAATATCCTTATAATTTTGTCACATTAAATCACATTGGGAAACACAATTCCACGTCATGATACTAAATAATGTGTGACCTCAATAGCCTAGTCTATAAACATAACTTTTCCACTTCTTTTTTTTGAATTTCAAAAATCAGAGAAATATAGTTGTGATCAGTATGATATTTTAATTATGATTGGAAAAACATAATTTTTGGTGAATAGTAACCTAACCTTAAAATAGTAAAGTTACACATATGAATAGTAATATGACCCTTATGAATAGTAAATCTTTTTGGTGAATTGTAATCATTCTAGTGATAGTATTAATAAAATTTATCCATCTTATAAGTGACAATATGACATAATTATATCATAGTATAAATAAATAAATATTTTGATTCTTATTAATTAAGTGTGGTTATTTTTATAAGTAATAAATATTTTAAAATTAGTTTAAAAGAAAATTTATTATCACAAAATCCATTAATAAATTAATATTTTTAGGTCATATGGCTGTATTATAATATTATGATACCTTACGTAATTCTTCAAAGTGTTATAAAATTAGTTATAATTTTAAATTTTGTATTTTCCATGTATATTATAATTAAAATAAAAAAGTAAATTACTCATATTTATAAATTTAGTTTTCATTAAATGTAGTTAATTTATTAATTAGTCACATCAAAAAATGGTTAATCTGAATTTTAAGAATATTTCTGAAATAATTGAATTTTTTTTGAAATTTAAAATTAGATAATTTACGATAAATGACCAAAACCTGATTTTTTTTAACACTGATAGAGTCTTGGATGTTGAAATTGACAATTCTTTCAAAATAAAAAGTAATAAATATAATTTTTGGTCACAAAAATACTCATTATTTCTTTTCTTGAGAAAAATAATACACTAATGATTAAAATAATAAGAATGCACCCCTCTCCTCCACTATAAATAACATCCCTCATACCCTCTTCTCCTTACACATTTAACGATTTTATTCATGCATATACTCTTCCAATAATGTTCTCTAGTCCATTCCCATGTCTAGGAGCACTTAGCCTCATCATAATACCAAGAATATGGGCCTTGACGTTGATCTCAAGAGGAGAATTCAAGATGTAAATCGTTGCCTATGATGTTTTAATTTACCAACATCTATAGTGATGAACATTAAGTTTCCACAAATGAATTCATTTCTATTAATATAATCATTAAATTGATTAAAATAGATTTTATGGTCTATTTTTAACCTATTTTATATTCTAGAACATACTTATATACATAATTCTAAATGATAAAACAAAACAAGTTTGTTGGGATAAATAACCACCAAAATGATCCAAAAATGATATTTATTAACATCTATCTAGTGAATCATCCTAATTGAATAAAAAAATACTTAATAAGATTATTTAATATTATATAATATATTTTTCAATATATAATTTCAATTATCAATGTTTATAAACATCTTACACGAACTTCCATCCATGTATACAAGTGAACATATCATGAAGACTAGGAAAACAAACACTCTTAAACATATAATTTTAACTCTATAACTCATAAAAATGATTATAAAAGAAATTAATAAAATAAAAATTAATAATATTTGTGTATAAAAGGTTTTATAATTGTTAATTAATTAATTTAATTTTATTATACATGATATTAACATGAAGGAGGCATTCAGACAAAAGATATGGGGATCTCTCAAGCCCTATTCTCATTCTCTGGGTTTTCCCTCATCCAAAACATTTTTGATATATATATTCTGTAAAAATAATTTCTTTATCATCATCTTATATTTTATTGGATAAAAATGTTATCTACTGATGTTTATGGAATGTAATTTTTTGCCCTAAATAACTCTTGTTTGAAAACAATCATTTTACTTCTAAATTGGGGTTGATGATTCTTAAATAAATTATTTTATAACCACATTCATTTGAGGACCCATTTTTTAGAATTTATTATTATTAGCTGAAACTCATTCATTTCCCTTGGTTATTTATGTTAATTGTTGACATATGATATACATGGCATGTAGGATATTGTAAATGTTATAATGTGACAATTACAACCATAATTTAATAGCACAATGTAATTGTTATGATTTGAAGGGTGATATTTTTATTATACTTCACTCTAATGAATTGTTTAATGTGAAGAACCTCATGATAATAGTGAATCAGGAGGGAAATTATGATACAATGGTACACAACTATGTGTGGTAGTTGACCTTTAAGCCATGATGTTTCATTTTATGCATTTCCAAATTCAATGAACTTTCGTAATTCTTCCTCACACGATTATGATCATATTCCTATATATTATTGATAATGAATATCCCCAACCCATGTTATATTGTTTCATGTAATTATATATCCTATTATTGGGATTTTATATCACCCCTTTTTGATGTATATTCTTAGGAGACTAGATGTACTAAAGAGAAAAGAAGGGAAAATCAGAAGTTAGAGAAGAAAGAACTGAATAACTGTTAAAGTTTTATTTTGTAAATATTATGCATAGTCCTATTTTTATATAGCATCCCACCTTTTTAATACATAACTTTTCCTTACATCTTACATACAAAGTATCTTTAAAGTCTAGTGTATTGGAAATCACGAACTTAATACATGATGACATAAAACATTATTCTTAAACACTTGAAAGGATTCTTCATTGGATCATCATAAGTTCATTACACCATCTGATTACCTGTGAGAATACATCAAAAGAAAGGGTGTGAAGAAGGCCCAATAAGGGAAAGAAGAGAGACATTTTTCATGTGAACATGAGATACATCAATAATGTCATGATAAATAACATTATGGAATGAGAAACAGATCATGAGGCATATAATAATAAAAATAAAGTGTTTCATAAATTGATGATGTGGCTAAAACATTTAACATAGACAATAATTTTTATATCATCATGGCCCATCCTCAAGGTGTTATAAAAAAATTACCAAGGTTATTCCCAATGGTATGGTTAAAATGGCCATCTCTAGAGATTAAGTCTTTACCCAATGCATTGAAATTATATCAGGGAGCACCCTTAATTTGACTTTATTATCATGTGATCCACATATATCATCATAAAAATTTCTCTAATAACTCATATATCATAATAGAAATGGGTTTTATTTCATAATCATAACATTTTAATATCTACTTTAAAGACGTCATCTTTATGTCACTTTAAACCCACGGAGAAGGAAAGCGAGTCTCATGTATGTAAGTCCCAGATTTTAAAATAGAAAATTTTGATATATATGTGAATAAACCTGAAAAATAAAGAGTTTTGAGTATTCACTTCATAAAATAAAACAATTTTAGATTAAGTGAGATAAATTTTGATATGAAAATTCAGCAGCATAACGGCTAGGTTGCAGGTTTTTAGAAAACATTGAAAATAGAGGGGACATGGGTCACCGACTCATAAATGTTCTATAAAATAGTATAGGGACAGAATATAAAGTATATAATAACATGGTAATAAAATTTTAAGGACATTAAATATGAAATGAAATACTTGAATGGAAGATAAAAATGAGATTACTATTATGAATATTTTTCTGCAGCTGAACGACGCCACTTAAAAAATCAAAAAATGAATTGATGAGATAAAATAGGGTCCCTCGTCATATGATCATAAAATTAATGTATGATGGATATAGATATCATACCCTATCATTAGAAAAATAAAATTTAAATACTTGACATTAAAATAAAACATTGAATATGAGAAGGGTGAAAGAATCCCTTACGAAAATTCGACAGCATAATGGAGCCACTTAAAAATTAAGAAAATGAAATGATGAAAGTAAAAGGGAGTCTCTAATTATATTAAAATACAAATTACATTAAGGTGAATATAAAAAAACATCCTCCATCATAAGAAGATAGTTCATAAATGTAATTACATAAGAGAGAGTACCTGAAAAGAAAGAGAGAGGTAGGATCCCTTTCCTTAAAACGTAACATCGAAAGCATGATGTTTGGGACCCTGGGAGGCTTGATGGAACCTTGGGAGGACTCTTTGGGATGTAAAGAGATCATAACATTGTTGGGGAGGATTTGGTAATGAAATTAATGAAGGAAAGGCTTGGTATTTATATGAGAAGTGAGGGGACAAAGCATTAATTGCCAAGGGACACCTCATCAGTGGTATTGGAAAAACAATGGGCTTTCCCATGGTATTTGCCCATGGTATTTTCCCATGGTATCGTTGCTCTTATTTATAAAATAAAATCCATTTTACAAAACTAAGTTTCTAAATATTTTTAATTTAATTTTTTAATAAAAAACACTATTCACACAAAAATACTAATACTTCACCAATAATTATTCAAACAGTTATTTACCTATTTTATTGAATCACATTTCTTAATAATAGTACCTAGATTAAATTAATTCTTTCATTCAATGATGTTACTTAATCTATTTGGTCACATTACTAATAATAAGCATAAAATATCTATTCAAAATTTAATATTCATCAAAAATTTAGTTGATCTTATTAGACTATAAATTTCTTACTGAACAGAACTGTAGAAGACCATTTTCTGATAATCATTACCCATTATTAATTATTTATGTTTTAATATATATTTTTAAAATATAATTTTTCTAAAATTCATAAATAATATTCATACTATATTTATCCTGACTATTTAAAAATTCACAAACTTCATCATAAGAAGAAATCCCAATTTTTATTAAAATCAAAAAATTACACAACGAAATTATGATCTCGTAACATAGCCCCTTATAACACCAGCATAAGATCTAAGTGTCAGGTGTGCTAGGATGATAGAATATTGGGGTGGCTCAACCAACATTACCAGAGTAGTGATTTCAATCATCTTGAACTTCTCATGAAGGCGATTCTGTTCCAGCTTCACACAATGAAGTTCATCTTGGGTTTGGTCCAGAGAAAAGACCATATGTGCAACCTCTTTCTTGAGTTTTGTCAGATGGTCTTCGATCAGCTCGAGACAACTGGATGGGACATCGAATCTTCTTTCTATATTAATTAATAATGATCACTTGTATTGGAACACAATAATCATAACATTTCGTTTCCCATTGTCTTATTGAAGAATGGTCATATAATAGTTGAAACCCAAAATTTATATTTTAATTATACTCATTTTATTAAATGAAATAGTTTTGTTCAGTATAAAATAAAATAACACACCATGTTAGAAAACAAAATTTATTCAAAATTTCAGGTTTTTACAATCTTACCCCCTTAAGAAATTGTATCATAGCAATTTTAAAATTGGGAATATAAATTTATTTGAAAGTCCCAAATCCAAAAAGAGTCAGTAAAACTATTACATTAAATAAAAGAAAGGGGATTACAAAGGTCACCCGAGTTAACCCATACTAGGGTTTCATGTAGGAAAACATGGATATGGGACAGAAAACAAAGGGTCATGTTCTAATAGAGAGTGATATAAAACATTATTAGTAGAAAATTAAAAATAATAATATCACAAAATTAAGATGTGTTAAATGGTCTATGATTACACAATAGGAAACCTAAACCAACAATGTTTTTGTTTTATGTTCCTTTTCATAATATTGAGAAATTCATTTACTACATAGAATAAAAAAATAAGAAAATATATTTACCTTCAATTAGAGTATCATCCCTTAATAAGTTTATCCCAAGACTAATATTTTCTCCAAAAAATGAGTATTCAAAAACAATTGGTCTCATCAAAAGCACATGAATCATATTTTAGAGAATAACATAATCCAAAAAAGAAGAACTATATATTTCCCTTCTTCTTAGTCATCAAATAAAACAAAAAAACTTAGTATGGGATCATATAATCTCCAAAAAGGATAATCATTTATAAAAAACAATATGATTATTAATCTCCAAAATTCATCAAATGTAACAAAAGTTCCAGAAATACCATTCTATACAAAATCATCTTCAAAATTCATCGGAATAATCCAATATAATAATGGAAATCAAAATTCAGAAGTATTTAATCACATAGACTTCCCCACACAAATATTAACATTTATCTCCAAATAACATAGACTACTTTAGAAGTCTCATACTAAAGTGAAATTATACTATTCACATACTCTCTATTCTAGGTTCATCGTTTTATGAAAATAACCCAAATCACCATATGTCTACTATAAATACATAAATTCTTACATAAAAAATAAATTCATCCATTCCTCTAAAATTTAAATCCTGTCGTATTTTATTTCCATTAGGCATGTAGTAATCCAAAAAAGAAAGCATCATCCAAAATAACATTTATCATTTAATCACCAATACATTTTCCTATAAAAAGGATATCAATTTGATAAAACATAAGTTCCCAAAATCAACTTATTCTTGATCCATAAAAATAGCAGGTGTAATATTCAGTCTGAATGGCATAACAACAATCTCATAATACACATATTATGATTGGATGTATGTTTTTGGAATATTGACATTTTTCTCCCTCAATTGATGATAACCAGAACGAAGATCAATATTATAGAATAATTGAGTCTCGTGCTGATTGTAAAATAAGTCATCAGTTCTTGGAAGATAGTATTTTTTCTTCACTGTGATCCCATTCAGTTCTCTATAATCAATGCACAGCTACATCGATCTATCCCTCTTCATCACAAACAGAACTAGTGCTCCCTAAGGAGACACATTTGGTCTGATAAACCCATTATCCAAAAGATAATGGAGTTGTTTCTTTAATTACTCTAGCTCCACATTTTCCATCCTATAGGGGGTCTTTGACATCGGATGAGATCCAAGTATATGTTCAATGGTGAACTCTGCCTCTCTTTCTCGGGGATGTCTTGGTAACTCCTATGGAAATATGGAAACATATTTTTAGATGATGGGGACATCTTCTAAAAGAATAAATCATTCTCAAGAAACTTATTTCATTAACAAATCTTTTAACTAAAAATGATTTTATGTCTTAAAACATCATGCTCAGACAATTACATTTTTCTATAATCCCTGCATAACAATTCATAAAAATCGCACGATTAACCAAACATATCCCCCATGAGTGTGAAATCCAAGAGTACAGCAAGGAACATTGTCGTGTACCAGTTACCGTTTGAGTCTAGCTCAAAGTGATGTTTTCGGATTTTACCCCTATGTACATCTCTGCCAGAGCCACCTCTACCTACTCATATCCAGACATGGATGTATTTTCTTGATAAACCACTTACTCAATACTAACCGAAATACCAGGAAGATTTCCTATATATAAATTTTTCAATATAGTTATTCCTAATGTATTCATATCCTAATTTCCATAAATAAATAAACTAGCCTTTGATACCAACGATAGCATCCCAAATTTTTAATACATAACTTTTCATTACAGTTTACATATAGAGTATCTTTAAAGTCTAGTGTTATGGAAATCAGGAACTTAATACATGATGACATAAAAAATGATTCTTAAACACTTAAAAGGAATATTCATTTGTACATCATATGTTCATTACAACATCTTATAACCTGGGAGTATACATTAAAGGAAAGGGTGAGAATAAGGCCCATTAAGGTAAACAAGAGAAACATTGTACATCTGAACTTGAGATATATCAATAATGTCATGATAAATAACATTATGGAATGAGAAAGAGATCATGAGGCATATCAAAATAAAAATAACATGTTTCATAAATTGAAGATGTTGCTACATCATTTAACATAGAAAATCATTTCTTTATCACCAAGGTCTATCCCTAAGGTGTCATAAATAAATTTCCAAGGTTATTCAACATGGTATCTTTAAAATGGTAATCTCTTGAGATTATATCATTACCCACTGCATTAGAGCGAAATCAGGGAGAACCCTTAATTTTTATTTATTATCATGTGATCCAAATATATCATCATCAAAATTTCTTAAATAACACATATAACATAAATAAAATGGGTTTAATTTCATAATCATAACATTTTAAAAACTTTTTTAAAGACGTGATCTTTATGTCACTATAAACCCACGAAAAATGAAAGCGGGACTCATGTTTGTAAATAACAGAATATAAAATAGAAAATTTTGATATATATGTGAATACACCTATAGAATAAATATTTTTGAGTATTTAATTTATAAAATAAAATAACTTGAGAAAATGAGAGAGACATTTTGAGATGAAAATTCGGCAGCATAACAGCTATGTTGCAGGTTTTTAAAAAACATTAATAATTGTGGGGACATGGGTCACCCACTCGTATATGAACCATAAAATAGTATAGGAACATAATATAAAGCATATAAGAAAATGATAATGAAATTTTAAGGACATAACATATTAAATGAAAAAACAAGAAAGGAAGAAAAAAATGAGATTTCTCTTATGAAGTATTTGGCAGCCTAACAGCGTCACTTAAAAAATAAAAAAAATGAATTGATTTGATAAAATAGGGTCCCACATCATATGAACATAAAAGGACAGTATTATGGATATATAGATCATATCCCAACATAATAAAAAGGTACTTTAAAGGCATGAAATGAAAATATAACTTTGAAAACTTGAAGGTTGAAAAAATCCCTTACGAAAATTCGGCATCCTAACGATGCCACATAAAATTTTAGAAAATGTAATGATGAGAGTAAAAGGGAGTATCTCATTATATGAAGAAAAAATTTACCTTAAGTTGAATATAAATTAAAATCCTTCATCATATGAAAATGTAGCACAAAATAAATGACACAAGAGAGAGTACTTGAAAAGAATGAGAGAGGTAGGATCTCTTACCTTAAAACGTAACATCGAAAGAATGACGGTCGGGACCTTGGGAGGCTTGAGGGAACCTTGGGATGACTCCTTGGCAGGAAAAGAGAGCATAAAATTGTTAGGGAAGATTTGTAAATTAAATTAATGAAGGAAGGGCTTGAAATTTATAGGAGAATTGAGGGGACAAAGCATTAATTTCCAAGGGACACTTCATCAGTGGTATTGGAAACACCATGGGCCTACCCATGTTATTTTCCCATGGTATTGGCCACCTGGGAGCCCTAAAAAATTATCATACTATTAATATTTTTTCTAGAATTATTACATAATTAGTACATCCTTAATGATGTTATTAATCACCCGAAACTCACAAACTGTATTTTCACTATTCATTGAAAAATCAACATTCTTAGAAAAATCCCTAAAAATCACCTTAACCAAATATTGATACTATGATTTCACAAATGAACACAATTTTATGAAATTAATTTTCTAAATATTTTTAATTAAATTTTTATATTAAAACACTATTAACTGAAAATTCAACTATTTCAAAAAATCCCAAAAAAATCACCTTAACCAAATATCATTTATCTTATTTCAAAAATAAAATCCATTTTATGAAAATAATTTTCTAAATAATTTTAATTTATTTTTTCAATAAAAACACTATTCACTAGAAAAAACTAATACTTAATCAATAATTTCTGAAATAGTTGTTTACCTATTTTATTGAATCAAATTGCAGATTCAAGTCGCCTACATTATATTAATACATTCTTTAGGTAAAGTTACTTAATCCATTTGGTCACATTACTAATCATAAGCATAAATCATGATTCAAAATTTACTATTCATAAAAAATTATGTTGATCTTAATAGACTCTACATTTTTTACAAAAACATAACTGTAGAAGACCATTTTTTCAAAATCATTACACATTATTAATTATTTAAGGTTTACATAAATATTTTTAAAATATCCTCATTATAAAATTCATCAATAATATGTATACTATATATATCCGGACAATTGAAAAATTCACAAACAACGTCATAAGAAGAAAACACAATTTCGATTTAAATCATAGGATTTCACAAGGAAATTATGGTCTTATTACATAGCCCCTTATAACACCAGCATAGGACCTAAGAGTAAGGTATGATAGGGTGACAGAATCTTGGGGTGGCTTGGGCAACATTGGTCGAGAAGTGATTTCTATCAACTATAACTTCTTGTGAAGATGATTCTATTCCCACATTGCACGATGATGCTTGGCATGAGATTGGTTCAGAGCATAGCCCATAGGTTCTACTTCCTTCCCGAGTTCCATCAGATCGGGTTCGATTGGCCCGAGACTACTGGATGGGTAATCGAATCTTCTTTCAATATTAATTAATCAAGATCACTTGTATTTATAGACAATAATCGAAACATTTAGTTTCCATTTGTCTTATTTACCAATGGTCATATAACAGTCGAAACCCAACAGTCATATTTTAATTATACTCATTTTATTAAATGAAATAGTTTTGTTGAGTATAAAATAAAATAACACACAAAGTTAGGAAACAATATTTATTCAAAATTTCAGGTCTTTACATTTTAACTGGACACTAAGAATTTGGATACACATAGTGTTATTTTTTTATGTTTTATATCATTAGAATGATTTTATAGTAATGTATGAAAAATCGGGGTCTATATATAGTGAATCCAGAGGGCCCTAGATAGTCATCTCTAGTCCTAGATGGAATTATGGATCAGGTTACTCAGAATATTGGGAGACTCCCATTGGCTGAAAATACAGAAGAATATAGTTCTATCCAAGTGGTATTTTATTTATGTATTCATTATTCAATGGAAATGAAAATTTCCATAGTACGTGTTCTCCTATTAATGGGATGGATTTGGTTATCACATTAATAGATCTGGAGAAGCATGTAATACATGGGGCTCTCTAATTCTAATTTTTAGTCCACATAATTTTTTTGGGTATGAAAATAGATAATGTAGACCCTTTTCAAATAGTGGATACTGAAATTTGTGGAAAATTAACGAATATATGTGAGGATGGTCAATCTACTGCTGAATATGGGAAATATAATGATATCCAATCTGAAGGTTATATATTAGATGATGAAAAATTTGACTCTCTATTATCATAGAAGAGAACTTCTCATGCTCTAGTAGAAGAAAATTGAAGAAAGAAATTTCAGGTGGCTTCGTTTTTACATGTTTAGATGGAATATTCAATGGATACCATTCTATTCGGTGAATAATCATGCCCATATTGATTTTCCTAGCTTATTAAAGCTATTTATGAAAACAAAATTTAGGCCTCAAACATAGACTGTGATGTTAAAAGGTTGTAAATTTTCAAAACTCTTCTAATAGAATATGATGGTCAATGTTTCCCCAAAGGTCTTAAAAAATAAATGGAAAATGGTTTCATTTATTGATTTTTTTAATTTACCGAAATGGAGTAGGATATTTTTTTACAATTACTATCTCCTAGTACAGAAGTCACGATAAACAAATATTTATGATTGTTGTTAATCAAATGTGGATCTTGAATCGTGGGGAATTTCACATAAATAAAAGAGTTTCATCATTCCAAAGGACATCTATGAGTCATCATTGGATGATGAGGCTCCACTACATCAAGGTCCAAATAAAGGTATATAGGTCAACATAAAAAGGGTAGAGGTTGATATCATATAAACATGGGTACTAGGGGGTGTGGATGTAATTGATCTCTTGCATCCTCTTTTTTGAGTGTCTCATTATTTTTCAACCCCGCCTTCCTTCTTTTTCCCTTGATTCTTTCCTCTTTTCCAAATAAACATAGGGAAGGAAATTTGGGTCCCCAAATCAATTTTTCGAACTTCTTGATTAAATAAATATACATTGAAATAAAAATAAAATAATAATAAATATATTTATAATATTTATAATATTTATATAGATATATTTAATTCTATAAATATAATAATAATTATATAAAATTATATTTAAATATATATATTTATAATTAAAATTATAGATATATTAATTTATCTATTTAAATAATTGTAAATTTATAATAAATATATTTAAAATATTTATATTTATTAATATTTATATACTAATAATTACAAATTTATTGTTATAAATAAATTAATTAATAAATATATATATATAATTATATAAATATATTTTTCTATAAATATAAATATAAATACATATCTATAAATATATTTATAAATACACATTTACAATTATTTTTATTTATTTTTATTTATATTAATAATTATTTTTTAATAATTATATAAACATATATATATATATATATAATTATATTTTTAAAAACACATTTACAATAATTTAACTATTTATCAATAATTATATACATTTATATTAATTCATAATTTCATAGATTTAAATATTTAATTATATTAATTATATTATTTAAATTATGGCTTCATCAATATAAATTTTTTTTTAAAATGTTTTAAGGGGAAAGTGAGAACCCTCGCAGTAAGATAGTTTAAACTCCAAAGGATATTACATTTTTTCATATTTTTGTTTGTACTGATTGGAATCAAACTCCTTAAACAATATCAATGGAATAGAATTTACCGGAGTTCCATGATGCTCTATCAAGATGTCTTTATAATTTCTCACCACGTTTTCCCTTGTTTCCTTGTATTCCTCCATGTTAATCTTTCCCATGATGAATCCTCTAATCAAGATGTTGTTCTACCAAACAATATTTTCACCTTTCCCCTATGTAGTTTTCAATCTATGCAATCTTCCCATTATTTAATTGATCACGTCCTATGGATAATTAATATCCTAGACATTCTCCACTATTTCTTCATCTATTTGAATAATATGATCCATCTGTTTTTGCACCGATGGTATCTGAAACTCAATGTTTATAATGGATCCCGCCTCACTCTATCGCCCAAGAGAATATGCAACCTCAACCAAATCACACATCCTCAAAATTAAGAATCATCTATCCTTTTGGGTCTTTATTCATCTCATCTTCATCCCATTGAGAAGTCGTATCCTCAACCAATAATGGTGGTCAATAGCCACAGTAGTCACATTAACAATCCCTCCTTGAAATTCAGACATTATAGAGATGACAAGCCTAACAAGATTGATATCGCATTTCAAACCTTAAAAGGGTGTTTACATTTACTGGTGGACCTAGTTACAGTAGGAATATGTATTTTGGAGTAGATTTTCCATGGTCATGTCCTCTAGGTATGCTTGATAAATCCTTATAAATCCATAATGTTGTTATTTCCCATCCTTGAAGAGGATTTAAAATAGTCATATGCAATTCCCACTTTCTTGGTCATTGTAGGGGAGTCTGAAGGTGAGTCCATATCCACTTGAAAATACACCCCTCACATAGATGTATCCTCACTAATGTGGGCCCCAATATAAATACCTTCTCTAGGAACACGACTCTATCCTTCTCCAATCACAACAAACCGGTTTTGAGAATTATTAAATCATCATTCATGTTTAGCCTTGTATGGATAAATGTTTTGTCCTACAAGGCCTTAATAAAATGAATGAACAACAAGACTGTACAAATATATGTCCCATGTATTGATAATAAATATATGTGTCTTCAATGACCATGCATTGGGGAACTTCACCCATGGATAGATCCAAATAAAATACCTCATTCACGATAGAATAATTGGCTTCAGCCAACTATATACCCATACCACCTTCCATGTGCAACTCCGCTTCCTCTTGTCCAACCAATTACCAAACCATAAATTCATTCTTTAAGACCCCAACCCACCATTCTGGAAACACACCAAATGATAAGGGAACATTCAAACCCTTTTTTAGACAGTTGAAAATAACAGAGTCTTTTGGGTTCAGTTTAGTATCCTTTAATGCCATCCAGGGGAGCCTCCACTACTTTGGGATGACTGGATAAAGAGGATATAAGATGAAAATATTGACCTTCATCAGCTCCTGAGAAATCCACATTTAAAAGGTATTTATGAACATTACTATTTGACATCTCCCCTTGTATAGTCATCCTTCAATTATGTAATGAAGAAGACATATGTCCATGGTGGAAACACTGTGAATATAAATGTGTCCAGGACTCAAACAAAACATGTTGCTTCTACTGAAACACCACTCCAACAAAGATCCAAATCAATTAAAACATAGTTTTAGAGACATAGAATTCAACACATATACATTGAGATATTTAATAAACAAAACTGCTTCTCATGACCGAACATAGATATCTACTTTCCAAGTTTCAATGCATACCAATAACAGAGTTGTTCTGAAAGAGGAGAGAAAGCAGTGGAAATATTTTTCACAGACGAATTATCAGAGATACCAATTTCAATGTAAGATAAATGGAATATCATAATAGTTAAAATGGAAAATCATCTCTCCCCCTCACACACCTTTGTTTGTTTTTTATTATCCAAACTTGTTTCAATGGAATGCATGGATAATTTTCATCGGTCTACCTCACCGAAATTCCACCCAATCTCCCTTGCCTTGACCCATTATCGTTTCACCCTATCCAACTCCTTCATATCAATTTCACTCATTCTTCATTATATCCCACATTTATTTCATTCTGCTCCTTGTTGTTCCCCAAAAAACCACTGCACACCTATCGTGTAAGGTGGTGATTGAAAATATTATGTCGGTAATGTTTTTTTCATTATAATATGGTAATCAGATCCAAAATTCAATTATCCATCATGCTCTCATGAATTGAGGTCAAATTGTTTTTCACATTTTATTACATTACCTTGAAGAAGAACCCCAAATATTTTATAATATCATAATTTTGTTTTATTATTTTTATAACAATAATTTGATGGATATAATTTATTTTTTATGATTTATTCTAATTTTTTATACTTATAGTGATTGATAAAATTATTTTTTGATAATTTTTATACTTATACCCATGATATTTATTTATATGCTATATTTTTATAATTTTGTTCTTAATAAGTACATCCTATTCTGGAAGTAATTTTTTGTATATTTTTTTAATATTGTTTAACATTATTTACACAATTATTATTTAATTTTTTTATGGATACCTATTTTTTATATATATTGAAAATGTGATATGGCATGAACACGTGGGTCCTGTAGTCTGAATATGGATGCAGAATGAACTATCACTTTCAAAAGAACATTTTTTGTGATATAAACATAACATAGATGGTGAAAATTACTTACATGTTGACATAATATTATAATACATAACAGAATAACACATCTTACATTACCACAAATAGAGTATGAATATTTGAACATAATATATTTCATTTATCGATTTCGTACATTGAAAACAATATGAATCCAACACAATGTTCTTTGTGATGCTCGAAACCTACACTATTTCTGAACTCCATACTACTACACTACATGCTTAGTATTTTACATTATTTTATCCTAATGAAATTTTAATTCATTATATTTAATTAAAAGATATTAATTCCATTTAACGGTTCATTATGTAGACTCAAAGGATTTTGTAGTTCTTGAAAATGATAGTTCATTTATATAGTTCTTGAACAAGACGCAACATAATTTGTTTTTTCACTGCTTGTTAATAAATGATGTAAATAAAGAATAAATAAATATTTATATTTATATATTATTTCATATATATACATAATTAAGTGTGAATAGGATAAATGAGATAATTATTAATCATATGTATACATTCATACATGTGTAATGAAAATGGTTGGTTCATGAACTCAAATACCTTATCTTTATCCTGGTATTTTAATGTTGTTCATAAAATGATATTCTTAAAATGGTATTCTCAAAAGGCTATAGTCCATTCTAATTATAATTTCCTGGTTAGAATATTGTACATTTATATCATATTTTATAAAATTTTATTTAATTATTTATATCCACTTTTTGATGACACTGATGTTATTTCATGCATCATGGGTTGTTTAAATATATTTTCATTGATTACAAAAAATTTCTATTTTAATTTGAAATGTGGTACATATTTTTTTAAAAGATGGACATGGGTTGTGGACATGCCTTCACACATCGTTCTATTCAAATGGGGTGTGGTTAGATTTGATTTTACGGTTACATGAACATAACTTTATACTCAAACGTAGCATTTTTGATAGTGAGGGGGGTCGATATCTATGGTAATTAGTGCTAGTGATGAATCCTTTGGCGTGGAACTCTTTGGGGGTAGAAGTCCTCACATGTTTTGTTCAATTTTAGAAAAAAATTCTAAAGACATAACGATTGGAATTACAGATAAAGAATGGATCAAGGTCTAATTCAGGGCATTTAATAAAATATAATATCTAACCTAAATCTGTATGGTCCTATGTTATAGGCTACAAATAATGTGGAGATCAATAGTTGACTATGGTTAGACAAATTATTTTTACCAAGGAGGAATATATTCCATGGACTAGAAAAGACCATAAATTAAGCGCGTTAATCATATATTCTATGGAATAAAGAGGAATATGCAATTTTTCCTAACATTTTACAATCTAACTAGGATAGGGTCCTTTATTGAAATATCATTTGTCCAGGATTGTTCAAATGAATTTTATTATTATTTATCCATGTTAATAATATTTAAGGTTACTATGTTTATAATTAAAGATATATTAAATTCATATACCTATACTCTTGACCCTTACCCTATGTGGTTTATCCCATCTTTCTAAAACTGATTACATATTTATAAAAAATTGAAATCATTCTTAACATGAAAAGACAGATTGAGATTAAACAATCTTCAATCATTTAATGATTCATATTAACCGATGAATATTAATTCCACTACGAACGATTAATTAAACATTGTTTAATTGACTAATTTCATTAAATATGAATAGGAATGGGTGTTGGAAGGGTTCATTGATGATCGGTGATGAGGACAATGCATGTGTTGAGGACTTAGTCATCAGTAAAAAAAGAATTGGTGAATGGTGCTTAAATAAAAGAATTAAGCTTTTATTAATGTAAAATGGTGAATGAAAAAGAACCTTATTTGTAATTGGGTGAGGGAGTAGAAGATAATGGAGAAGAATGAAAGAAAACAAGTTATGAACACTCTATCTTTTATATTTTATGCCTTACTACTATATATATATTTATATATAGAAGGAATATGACATGATGTGTAATAGGAATTCATATAGTGTAATTATGATCAATGATATTCTCGAAAAAAATTGAATCTGTCCATATCTCACTTGTATCTATTTTATGATTTGAAATTTTTAGCATTTACACTTTGTTTAACTAGGAGTCACATCGTGTAGATTTCTTTGGGATGTGGAGATATGATTTTCACGATTCACGTCATTGACTTGTGGTCTACTCCATGTAATTAAGGTTCATATTATGTAATGCAGATTCATATTTTGTAATGTGTTTTACAACATTAAATTTGTTAAGCATTTCTTCATGGTTTTTAGCATATTGTGAAATGCTACTAGAGGTCGTGTAATGTAGATACATGATGTGTAATAACTGAATTTTATCATTTTTACCATTCTTCCATTTAAAACATTGAAATCGTGATTCCTATAATAAAAAAAACCTACTAGGTTCAATATCAAGTATATCATTGAATATCCTGAATGAAATGACAGAAAAATATGTATAATATTTAATCATATCAAATTCCCCTAAACATATGAACAATTATTTTTAATTAAGAAAAAATATATCAATGGTAATTTCAATTGGGTGAGAAAATTTTATAGTATAAACATTCATTACATCAAAGAAAATAAAACTAAATATAAGAAGAAAACATTTTTCTCCATAATCATCCATGCAGAGAAAATCAGTCATGCCTCACAGCACAGTTCTTTGAAAAATTTCTTAATCGTTCAATCTCAAATTCATATCACTTCCTTGAACTCAATACCAATACTCAATTTCCATCAAAATGTATTTTATCTAAACACATTGAGTGAAATGAAAATAGAGTTATGCACATACCGTGAGTTTTTCTCCTAACCATAGGCTTTTATTGGTTCTATCATCTACATATCATAATGGAAAATAAAAAATCAATCATGATGTCATACACAATATCTTCTCACAACTCTAAGGTTGCGGGTAGGTAAGTAATTAATGAAAAATGGTATTAAAAAATATGTTAGGGTCTAGTGGTATAATTCATTAATTTCATGAAAAGTGTGATGAAATAACACCTCCAAAGATAATAAATTACACTCTCTTATCAAATCAGGCAGGATATATATATATACATATATATCATGTGGGTGAAAGAAGGGTATCATGATCTTTTTTTTATTTTTAATTTTTATATTTCAATTTCCATGTTTGTACCTAATCTCACATCCATCCTCTAAAAACATATGAGCCTTGAAGGGATTCATTGGTCGGGAAATGGTGATTTATGACCTTTTTAGTTCACTAACCATGTCGATTTGTCACCTTTTGTTTTGTAATTATTAATTTAACAAGATGGATGTGGAATACTAAAAATTAAATGTGGATCATAATAAATTATAATGATGATAAAAACTATACATCTCTACTGTAGGATCATCTTTTGTTGGATGAAAAACTACCCCACACTTGTTAAAACTAATGAATTTCATTATACAAAGAGTAGGGTAACATGTGATAATTGGCTTGAAATATCTTCATATGATAAGATCATCCAGGGAAACTACGTGCATAATAAGGGAAATATGTATTGGGTGAATCGGCAAAAATTTTCTAAATAGGGATCTCTTTAATCATTTTAAAAATTGAATTTGTTCATTCATATCCTTAGTAATATTGAAATTTAATTTCAGATAGCTTTACATGACCTACGTTTCACTCATGAAATATTCTTAGAAAAGAATTTGGAATTTTTGGCTCATAATACTTTCATGAATGGTAATAAATAAAGAACTTGTGGTAATATAGTATATAAAACAAAGCAATAATTCAATTAAAAATTATTTAAAAAATGTTTATTTTTTATAAATTACTAAGATCTGAAATCATTTCAAAAATCTAAATAGATAAAATCCATAGATTTCAAAAAAAATTCCAAATTTTTTTTTCTTTTATTTAAATGGGTATAATGATCTTATAGTTTAAATAGTTCTCCCATATAGAGAAATTTCTCATATACATATATGATTAGGAAAAAAAATCTTATGTATTGAATATATACTCAAGTAAAAAACCCTATAATGTCTATAATATCATATATTTTATTGTGGGAGCTGTATATTTGATAAAGAACAAAAAATTAAATATTTATTTAACATTTCAAAAAAAAATGCAATCGACAACACCCTCTATGAAGAGGCTTACCATGGGGGAACTAGGATTTATTAATTTTGACCTTGGGATACCTGCAGAATGGGTTAGAAATAAAAATCATATACTAGATAATACAATAGATCAAAACTTAGTAACATTTTGAATACAGAAATATAAGTAGTTACATAGTACAATGATAAATATAATATATTTTATTTAAATGCAAGAAGGTGTATGAAATAAATAAATAAGTGACTCCAGAAATAATGAAATAAGATATATAAATAAAATCATCATGAAGATTAAAACAATAAAATAGTTGAAATACGGGTTCTCTTCTGCAAAGCTCTAACAAATGATGTTGTCATCAATATGGATATATCAAAAATATTAGGCAGTTTCATTCATCAGCTTAGTGTATTCTCAATCATCTATAGATACTCTTAGAAGTGTTCTCCAGATCTTGGGTCTTTTGTCAAGATTGATTACTTTAGAAGCATATATATCATGTATATGAAGTGGAAAGAATTATTACTGTGTTTGTGGCAGTGGTTGTTGAGCATGAATCTCTAGTGAAATATTTTGAATCTAATGTTCGATTATTACCACATGTCGTGTCACACATCAAAATAGAACAGATGGTTATATAGGTATATTGAAGACCATATTCCAAATTGGGGATCTAGACATAGATACTATAAAATTTCAATGATTTGAATATTAATCCATTAAATAGTGGATAAAATTAGCTCTTATATGTGTAGATAAGTGTATCCATAAAAAATTAGGGGATACATTGTAAAAATAGAAAATCAACTAGCCCAAATACATTTTTTTTAAATATTGTGAATGGAGGTCAACTATAATAATTCATAGAATTCAGAAAGCGCATATAAAATCATCTCTCAATAAGGTGGTGTGGATAGATATCCATCCTGGTCAGTGGCAATGATGAAAGTAGTGGTAGGTGCGTTAGCATGTGAGGCATGAGTCATGATGTTGGAAGGATGAGATGATGTGTGAGGTGGTGATCTACTGATCTAATGTGTATCCATGTGTTTGGGAGAGGGATCCCAAAATCGTAACATGGTGTATAGGGTAGTGTTTGACCAATTTCCCTATTGATCCTTCTCTACATGGAACTCATGTTGGGAAGTAGGGTCTTAGAGATCTGATAGAAGGTCTTTATGGGATGTGGGTGGGGCGGGATTGGTAGAAGTGGAGGGGTCGGATGGTGCCAGTGGTGACTAAAACATGTGGAAGATGAAGGTGGTTGAGTGGTGGTGAAATGTGAAATCTCTTCAATGGTTAGTTGTGGATAGGAATATATCCATAACAGATTCTCTAGGTTGAATCTTGTATGGATGAAAGATTATTTGGAGTGGGATGGTTGGGTGGAGTTTTAGTGGATGTGGTGGTGTTAGAGGCATGGAGGTGGAGTGTCTGGTGGAAGCTTCATTGGTGGTTTATCATATCAGTCTAACACTGATTTTTCAGGTGGAAGGTTCATTTTTTTCTCGGTGAAATTGTTGGAGTTGGTAGATGACAAATAATGGGGGGGTGGGGGGTCGTGTCCTTAAATAGAGGGGGAGGGGATGCAGCTTTCATGACCATTATGTAGTGAATATAATGTGGAATTTTGACTATGATGGACTATTAGTAATGGGTTTCATGTTCATAAGGGATAAATTGTAGTGGTTGTCGCTGTTGGGAGGGGGAATGGGAGGTGGGGATCAGGTATCGTGACAGAGAGGGTGGTAAGGTGGGGGTCATGAGAGGAAGAAGGATGGTCATTTGTGAATCATAGGTTGGTAGAATTGTTTTCTTGAAAACATACATGATGGGATACATTATGTTTAACTAGGTTTCACATTGGGTATCAGTAATTTTTATGACTTTTTTGATGAAATTCCATTTTGTGATGCTAGGTTACATGACGTTTATTTAATCATTTTTCTTACATTTGGTCCAAAACCTTGTAACTTTTTCTATCCATTCCCTATTTATTTTAATGACGATTCAACCATAATTTATCCTATGATGACCTGTCATGGGTTTCATTGTAGTTAGTACATCCTTTAACCTAAAGAGCATGATTTTTGGAGGGTCTGATAAATTTTAAACTGGCAACACAACCTTTATGGGAGGGTTCATCATAGGTTTTTTATATTTTAGAATTTATTTCTATTGGTGGTCCACCATCCTTATGAATTTAAATGGGATCATAATGGAAAAATTAATCACTCTGAAGTTCCATGACCATGTATATTTTAGTTTCAATGGGAATGATTTTAATCTAAAATTGAATAATGGGACCCCATTTCGCAGGACAAGGATGTGTCTTACTTTGCGTTGAATGATACCTTTATTTGAGTTTTGTTTTTAGATCTTGGAGTTTCATAATCATCTTTTACTCTTTATTTAAATTCATCCAATTTTCATATATGATATCCTTATGCCTTTTGAGAATCCAAATTTATCTTTTTAATTTTCTAGTATAAGGGAAGCTGTAATTCAACTGGGGGATTACATATTTTTTTAATAAACCAATCTGAATGGTACGGTACCAGTGGATGTTTTTCATATAGTGTGATATACCCATATAACATCATATAATTTCAAACTCTCATCACTTTGACTTATGTTAAAAATCATATCTTGGGTGTATTTGATTTCCTTATTTGAAAATTCATCTTTACCAATAGTTTGTTGGTGGAAGGGCATTCATCTCTTGTAACTTATTCTATATTTTTTTTTCAAAATTCCTAGAATATCATGATTATTGATATGTGTTCCCAAGTCACTAATGATTAATCAAGGAAATCCAAATCATGAAAACAAATTATTTTTCTATAAATTCATGACCACTTTTGTCGTGGTTTGCATTGTAGATTCATATTATACACATTTTAATATGTATTCAATGCTAATTGGGATATAGGAATTTCCATGTGAATTGGGAGTTAGTCCCCAAAAATATAGACCCAATACATTAACGATTTTGACCTCCATGTTTGGGTTTTGGGGAATTTCATTAATTTTTTGTATGGTTTCAGTTCACAGAAACCTATCATATGTTTGAAAATATTCTCTTCCATATTTATTTATTGTGGGCCAGTAAAGTTTACAATGTCGAATATCAACTTTGGTGTGCTTGGGCCCATGATGGCCTTTAGTTGGTTATGTATGACACATTTATATCACACTCTGTATTTCATTTTCTCGAAGGCAACACCATAACAAGCCATTAAAAAAGTTCTTTAATAGTAGTGGTTCAACTATGTAGTAATGCTTCAGATAAAAATCATCTTTTATCTAGTTGAATAATTCCTGTTAGAAAAATTCAATGTACATACAATTATAAATATCTAAAAACAAAGGATACGTGTTTATGATGGAAAGGATTTCACTGTTAAAAACAACTTCAATGTGAATATAATCATCTTCCTTGATGAGTGATAGAGTAAATCAAGTTAGATAAGCGTCGATCATATTTCAAATGCATTTGATATCCATACTGACAATATTATATTGTTAGAGAAGGATAATACACCTTATTAGCAATTGAATGGTGTCCTTTTTGTTTATTAAATACCTTAGGGTATCTTGATTGGTGTGTATAATCACATTGTACAAAACAAAAAAAACAAAATTTCTAAAAAGCATATACAATAAAAAAGAGTAATTTATCTATAATAGTGTAGTTTAATTGAGTTTCTCTCACTTTATGGATATCATATTATATAAAACAAAACATGTGAATAACTCATTTTCCAAAAACAAAACTATTATAAAAGACACTAGTATCACACTTTAATTCAAATTCCATGTCTCAGTCAGGTGAAATGATTTTAGGGGATGCTATTAGGATTTTCATTAATGTATTGATTTCTTTTTGACATTCATCAGAGAATTAAAATGGAACTTACTTTGAAAATTGGTGTGTTAGAGGGCATGAAATTGTTGACAGGTTTTTTAAAAATTTCATGTAGAATCTGACATGGAAAAGAAATACCTTTATACACATAACTTTTAAAGGTTTATGTAAATCACAGATCACCTTAATCTTAGCATAATTGAGTTCTATTCCCTCTATGGTTATCGTATGTCCGAGGAAATTGACAACATGAACCATAAAATGAAAATTTTCCCAATTCAATACTAGAAATTTCTCTTTACAACATCGCATGACTAACTCATTATTTCTTAAGAAGACCTTGAATGATCATCCATATACTAAAAAATTTTCCACATTGATTTCTAATAATTAATTCTCTAAATCATATAATATCAGTGGTGTTTATATTTGAATTTTTTTATCACTACACATACCTAATGACATGTGCATATTGCCAAAGGTACCAAATGGACATGTTAATGTGGTTATGGAGTAATCAACTAGGTCGACTGCAATCTGAATTTATCCTTAATATAAATGAAAAAAACAATAATATTCATCTCTTTAAAACATCTATGGAATTTTATCCATGAAATGAATGGTGAAATGATCTTTTTATATTATTGTGGTTTAATTTCTATAATCCAAAAAAACCCAGCATCCATTAATGGTTCGTGTTAATATCAAATAATTTTCATAAATTTAATCCATTGTGAGCACACTTTTATTGGTAACTACATGTACCAGTCTCACCCACTAATAATCAGAGATTGAAAATATTATTCCAGCTTCTACAAGTTTTAATAATTCGTTTTTAACAAATTCTTTCATTGGTGGTTTTAGCATCCTTTATGTTTGATATGTGGGGATTTCACCTACCTCGAGTAATATTTTGTGGGTGAATAATGTATGATTTATTTTCTTGATGTCATCCACTCCCCATAATATTGATTTCTTATTCCATTTTAATATACCAACTAATTTTTCATCTTGAAAATGAGATAGTTCAGATTTAATTATTACTTGTAGAGGGGATGAATTTCTTTTGTAATAATACATAACAGTACTGGGTAAAGGATTCAACTCCAGTGTTGGTGGATTAATGGTAGAGGGAATTAAAGGTGTAAGAGTATCCCTTATGAGAGGTTCATTGAAGTTATCTTCCTCAAAATCATACTCTTCATCTATATCTGGTAATGGATCCTCACTTCCATCTTCAATGTCTATATATTCATTTCACTCATTCATAAAATTATATGGAATTTTAATAAATGTCATTATCTAATTATTTAGAAGAATTAATGTTGTTGAATAATACATGTTCTTTTTAATGTCAAAAGAATAAACACCCTCGATTTACATCAATCAAATCATTTATTATGGATAGGAATGGAATTCCAATAATTATGGGAATTTAAAATTATTCTTCTGTGTCTAAAACAATGATTCATGTTGGACATATGAACATTCGGATTTTAACAATTTTATCCTCGAGAATTACTCAAGGGTACTTTACTGAGCGGTCTTCGATTTTAGTTCAACTCTAGTTTGTTTGAGATCAAAAAGTCATATCATAAAAAATAAACTCATTAGAATGAGGTTAATACTTGTTCTCATATCACATATAGATAATCCAAATTTACACCATCAAATAACAAATGGAATTGAAACCCATTCAGGGTTTCTCATAATAGGGGGAATATGGAGCTGAAAAATTGCCATGCATTATTAATTATGTGATATGACACCTAGAGCGTCCATTTTTTATTGGAAATCTTATCCATGTAAAATTTTGAATAATTTATCTTTTTTGGAAATACCCTCTATAATGGTTTTGTTGATATACGATTGTTTGAAAATTTTCAAGTACTTATTTTATATTTCCTCTTTTATTTCTTTTATTTCCCATTTAGGAAAAGTAAGGGGCGTCTTGTGTGGTGGTGGAGAAACATAGACTAACTTTATTGGTTTCATGGGTGTTTTGGTGTTTGGGTGTTTGGGAAGGGTGGTACCTATTGGGGTAATACTTGAGTGGTCCCATCAACGTCATCATCAAGTACTAGTGAATTATTCTATGTTTCCACAATGTTTATTTCATATCATCCACATGGATGTAGAAAATATAGAAAAAATACAATTTTCACCACAATAGACTTAGATTCTTCTGATGTGTATGTTTCTGTATTATTATATATAGTACATATTAATATTTCTGATGTATTTTTTAGATCTTACCCATCGGAATTTCTATATTTCATTGGGTTTCTCATTTGTTCTGCATCTCCATATTTGGAGTATTCATTTTTTTGTCTATGTTTTAATCAAAATTAGCCATATAGTTCTCTATGTTACAATAGAGAGATGTATATTGTTATTGGGGTCATCGTTGAGTGGGTTGAAAAGTATATTGTATTCTTTGGGGGAATGGTTGTTATTATTATTTTTGTTGTGGTCTAGGAATAGGTTTCATGGGTGGGTACCATGGTGGTCCTTAAGTATGAATTATTGTTTGACCACTTCTCTTTTGATAATATCACATGTTGATTTGAGGTGGAAACTAATACATCAATTATTGGAAGTAATTCTTCTTTCTTTTAGAATAGTTTAGTTTGATTAATGTAATTAAGGTAATTACAATCTTTTGTTTTTTGTTATTCAACTATTACTATGCATAATTGGTATAAATGTGGTCTACCACACATTTTACACAACAAAATCTCTATTAATAATGTTATAAGGTTGGTGTAGTAAGAAACTGGAATGATTTTATCTTCTATGTCAAGGTATCGACTTGAAACACTATGTCAGTATTCTCTTATACTTTGTGGATACCACACCGAGGTGGTAAACGATCACTTTATAACATGTTGACATTGTGATGGACTACATCAAAAATATCTTTTTTGTCTTTAGGTGTCTTGAAAATAAGCTCGCCATCTGCTACATTATGTACAACACTGTGTGCTTCCGGTTGGAGGCCTTTATAGAATTTCTAGAACTGGATCCAAAAGTGTCTTCCATGGAGCATGAATTTTATCATCAGCTCCTAGAAATTTTCCCAAGTTTCCCATGGGTATTATTTATCAATATGTTTGAATATCGGAATGTCATTCCATAGTTCCCATGTTCAAATTTGGGGGAATTGATTTTCTAGAAACTTCATATTTACATAGTCCGAAGAAATGATTCAATAATGAGCTTGACTCTTGATCTAAGCATTGGGATAATATAATAGATATAAGGGAGATACACAATGTTTAATAGCATCAGATGATACTCCTCATTTGCTAAAGGTACCATATACTTCTAGGATGATTGAGATGTGTTCATGGGGATACTCACATTGAATCCCCCTAAACAATCCCATGTTCTATATCATATTCATGAGAATAGGTTTTATATATATTATGTGCTAAAAAATGGTAGGATACATAATTATTTTTTTAGAGACATGGATTTATGGAAATATATAATCCATGTCGGTTTTCTCTTGTTGCGCCAGATGCACTCCAGGAACCATGGGTTGTAAGTTTGATGAATTTGGTATGTTTATAACTACAATATTGTCGTATTGAATCATATATGAATAGAATCATGTAGATATATACCTTCCAAAGTAAGATTTAAATGAAATCTATTATTGATTGTAAAGGCTATCCAAATGAGTAAAAGGGCCATGATGTATGCACTAAACAGCAAGAAACAAGGATTCGATGATATCTCAATGAAAAGGGGAAATGAAAAGTTAGATGTACATTTGGATAGGGAACGGTAATCCCATTTTATTTCCAAAAATATTCTTATGCGAATAATAGTAATGTTCTCCTATAATAGCGATAAAATTTGACATTCCCATATGCGTCCATTAATTCACAAAGGATATAGTCATATTAGATATGATTCTTTCCCAAACATTAGATGTTTCTGAGTTGTAATACAGTGATAGTACGGGCTTGACCAGATATGGAATCCACAATGGTGATGGAGCCGTTTGGCTTAGAAAAAATTGGAGAAGGAGTCACCATGAGTTTGGTTCATTTTGGGATAATTATTCATAAAGACATTTCTTTTTGGAATCATAGGAAAAGAATATATCATGGGAAATTTAATGGTTTCTAGTAAATGGAAAGCTCTATCCTAACATGTTATGTAATTAAGATCTAGGTTTTAAATCAATTTGGGTACTCTCGTTGACTATGGTCAAATAAACATGTTCTACCAAGGAGATAGTTATTCTTTAGTCCAGATATAACCACAACCTATGCGCATTAAGCTTATCTTCTATGGAATAATGTTCCATAGGGAATTTTTCCTATTCTATTATACTCCAACCAAGATAAGGACTTTCATTAAAATATATTGTAACCATGGATGATTGAGTTAATTAGATAGATAGTTATTATTTATCTTGATTACCAATCCTTATGTTTACTAAGTTGAGAATTAATGATTTATTAAATTCATATACCCCAAATCTTGACCATTATCCTAGGTGGTTTAACCACTCATTATGAAATTGATTACAGATAGAAAAGTAATTTAAATCATGCTTTACATTCTAACAAAGATTGAGATTTATCAATTATCAAACATGAAATGAATCATATTATCAAAACAATGAGAATTATATTAATAAAAAGTAATATACCAAATTTCAATCAACTACTTACTTGAAATTTTAATGAAAATGAGAATAGTAATGGTTTGTTGATGTTCAACGCTCAAAACAATGTACATATGTATAACAGAGTCGGTGGTGTAAAAAATAATGAAGAACAATGTTGAAACAATCAATGATTCTTGAAATAATGTGAAACAATGAAATAAACATGAACTAATTAAATTTTGGGGATTTAGAGTTTAATGTAATGAGAGAATAATGAAATAAAACATTTTTCCCACTCTCCAACGTTTAAATCATTGTCAATACTGCTCTATATATAAAGGGAATTTTACATGACATGTAACAAAAAACCACATTGTGTAATTAAAATCAATGGTTTTCTCCAAGAATTCAAAATATTCATGTATCTCATGCATATCTTGTTTATGATTTGGATGTTTGACCAATGTCAAATCATGTAACCAGATTTCAAATCATGTAGATCCACTTAACTCTATAGAGATATTATATTCATTCTTAATGTCATGGAATGGTGATTCATGCCATGTAAGGAAGGTTCACATCATGTAATGTAGAGACACATTTTGTAAAGAGTTTTATTTCTTGATGATTTTCAAGACGTTCTTCAAGGTTTTCGACATTTGGTGAAATGTTTCAACACATTCAGTAATGCAGCTTTACTATGAGTAATAGCCAAATGTTTTCCATTTTTACATTTTTACCTTTCAAATCTGTAATGCCTAATTCCATTAATAAACATAACAAACCGTGTTCATTATCGAGTAAATTACATTAAATCAAAATTTAAATGATTAAAATATACATATATGATTTAATCATAATGATTATTGAATGGATCCTTTTACAAAAATATAAACTTTCAAAAATATGAATGGAACATGGAACCCCAAACTCAAGACTTCTATTTCATTAGTATTAAATTCATTAATTTTGTTTAACATTGGGTTGTTAAGACATTTTGTTTTGGCTCGATCAACATTTTCATCATCTAGAAAAATAAAATTCGGCTCCTAAGAATCTTATCCCAGAAACACCATTGATCTTACCATATACAATGCTATGAAAATAATAAATAGAAATACCTACCTATTTTTTATTTTAATTGCTCGCTTATTTTGAGGGATCTTATTTTTTATATAATCAAGTGAGATATCATCAAAATAATCCTATAAAATATCTCAATATTTTCAAATATATTAAAATTTATTTATATTCCTTGTAACTTTATAATCCTCATACATTCTTATCCATTAATGATTTCTACTACTACAAAAAAATATGAATACCCATCATTCATCTCTTATTGTCATAGAAAAATGAATTCATGTTGATTAATGATTATTTATGAATAACCTATTATGGATTCTAGGATAATAATTTCTATGTATTAATAATTCTATAAAATATAAATATCACTAAATAAAATAGTATATATATTAATCAAAAATGGATGGATTCCAATCACATGACAAACGAGTATATGGATGGGGTGAATCAAGTCATCATATTTTTTAAATGATCATGCATATGACCATTATCAAATCCTTTTTCCATGTTAATGTAATCACTATTCAAACCCGATTAATAAAGAGGAGTTGGAAGAATACATGATATGTCTTAGAATTGATGAATATTATAAATATTAGATTAAGAATTTGGAATAACTAAATGTATCTACTGAGTAGTTTTCTTTAGAACTACAAATGATCCAATGATCATCATGCAATAACCATAAATTAAGTATTTAAGATTCCCTAACACAGAAATGGTTCTATACTAAACTTCACATCGCTTGTTTTTTCCTCTAAAACAAAAAGGTCTAACTACTCATCCATCATAACCTAATCAAACTATTATGTTTATGAACTCCACTATGACATGTTCATAAGATGTAATAATTAAACCCTAAAATCACTTCCCCAGAAGTAGGATCACAATTTAACTTAAACAAATTACCATGCCTTCAGTAATTTAAATTTTATCCAAAGATCTATAGAACCATCCATAGTCTTCAAGATGAAACATCCCTTGTATTTTGGGACATCCCATGATCACCCATCAATTAGAAACATTTGTGATCCAAAATCATTAACGAACTCTCTTTATTTTTTCTTAAACTTATATTATTAGTTTGAAAGATCTTGTAATTTATTATTCCTACCCTAAAAAATTTGATAGTGATACTGTATCACCCGAAATCATGGGGTATACATTTCATTTTCTGTAATATTTTCTTATTATTTTTCACCAAAAAACATCCATGGTTTACATATACATCGTGAATCTCCCTCTAAAAGAAATTAAAAAACACCATTAATATATTTCATAGACTATTGTTATACTATATTGGAATCTAAATGAACATCCCCCTCCCAAGACTAACATAATCACCAAAATCAATGACACAAAAGTACTCCATCAAAAAAACTAACGGAATAAAATATGGCTAAAGCACATAACTAATATATTTTTTATGTACCATGTCTATTAGAAAACATACCACATATTACTCACACACCTATAGGTACTCACAATAATTGGATTACCCCTCTTATGGGACACCCCCCAATAAGAATAAGTGTTTTAATCTATAAAATCAATTCACACCTAATAAGGTCACCAGAATCTCCTATGAAATTCATACCTTAAGAAACAAATAAAAAACATTCTTCTATGAAAATTACTCTCATATCAAGGTCACATGGAATCCACTATCATAAACACATTCTTTAGGCTATCAAAACTCAATATCTCTCTCTATCACCCCTTTACCTATCTCAAGGCCAGGTCACAAACACCATGACCATTATCCATAAAAACCTCTATTCCATCTCCTCAACATCTCAAGGGTACCCCAAAACTACAACACCATAAATTGACCTAACCACCCATAAAAAGGGTTCCGAAAAAATACACATTAGGTATAAATCATATACATATAGACTTAATCATATTTAAAAATAATGTATTATTTCATTACCATAGCCTATGTTTCACATTACATGGTTTTTTTGATATATTTTAAATCACAAGTTGTGTGAAAAAAGATTTAAAAGTAAATTAATAGTATTATATTAAACTTAACCACCAATTTGCATAGAGAACTCATTTTTCATTGTATTTTCATTACTAAAATCCATAAATTTCAAATCATAATCTGGGCTCTTCAAATTCAAATCCAATATTAACACATAATATTTCTAGGTTTTATCAATATTTTTGTATTACCATGGCTTGATTAAATAGGTTTAAATCACAATATCTGATGGAAATCAATCTTATACGTTTATTATTATAACTCTACAAAACTAGTATCATTAATTTACAATTAATATAAAATTTTACAATGTTACACATTCAACATATATTGGATGTAATAAGATTTGAAGAGTCCCATGATAGATTACATAATGTGTCATTCACATGATATGATTGATAAGACCATATATGTTTCTTGATGGAACAATATATAATCATGATTTATATAAATCCATTTGTATCTCCCTCCAAATTAATAGATCATTCTAAGAATTGGCCAGGTATGTTCTCACAATAGCCTAATAAAAAAATATATGACACTATGGACATTTTAAATAACCAAAACACTTATTATTAGTAAATTATAGACCATAAGTGGATATAAATCAGATAGATATAGTTAATGTACAATATAAATCATAGATAGTTTGTACGTAAACCAAGGACAATATATATATTATTAAATCACATGAAAGGATCATTCAATCATATGAAGCATAAATATGATATCCAAAATTATATATTCCTAGAATTATGAAAGATCAAATGAACAATATCTTTCTATTGTAGGATAGGATAATGTAATCCCATTTTACAAAAACAAGATTTATAAATTACCCCACACAATGTGAAAATAATGTCTTCCATAATAGTGAAACCCAAGAATTAAAATTTTCATTATAAATCATGGTTCATGTTGGATGTGAGGATAAACATAAGGAGAGTTTATTGAAATGATTTTTTTAATGATTTTCAGGTTATTTAGGGGTTAATTGTGACATGGGTTATGTTCTGATTGAAATAGAGTATCCAATGTCCAAAAAGGTTATAGCCACCACCATTTCACAATGTGAATTTCTAATACATAGTATGAAAATTTTGGGAAGGGTAAAATTCATCATTCCCATTTTATTCATGGAATTAACATATGGATTAAAAATTAAATGCTTTTTCGTTGTAAAAAGGAAAAAAATAAAAAAAACATGTGGGAAGAAGGGAATTTTTCTCATAGTGTAGCAGATACCCTCATCCTCCATGCATATAGTTCTAAGGAGTGGACATAAAATATAGTTTTTTTATTTTCAAATTCTTTTGTATTATGCGGTATATTGGGGGATGAATAAAAATTGTAATTATCTACTATTTAATTTATATAACTATATTTCAATTTATTTCATCATTTATGTTGTTACACCCTTTTTTTAGTAATCTTATCTAGTCTTCCAATTTTCACAATTGAAATATGAATCAGGCGCTAGTCACAGATGATAAAGAATATATGGGTATAGTGTAGGTCGTTCCCAGATTTATTCGGTTTATAGGTGTTCTATGAAATGAATAATAATTTTTCTTGATGGTTGATTTGGGTATGACCTCTTTTATGATACTATTATTTTACATTGTCATTAGGTGGTGTCTAAGGGTACCTATATTTTGAAACAGTGTGTTTGAACCTGGTATGGTGCGTAATGAATCGAATAGGGTTTTATAGTTGTATAAGATTTTTGTTTTTTCTTATTTATATCTGTTAATTTAAGTGTGTGGTTGTGCATGTTCCATGGGAATTCTTAGGTCATAGCCCGTGATAGCTTGGGTAATGTTGATAACTGGATTTGATGGTCATGTAGGTTCATTGGAGTGGTAGCTTAATGATATTGGTGAATTTTCCTCTTTTTCTGGACAAAGATCATTTTTGGGAATATGTTCACATAGGATATTGGACCAATGATGTTTTTTTGAGGACTCGTTGTGTGTGGAGTCCTATGAAGATTTCACATTATAGGGGATAGTGATGACCATCTGTTAGGTTGAGGTTATCACAATAGATATATATAGTTGATGGTCTATGTAAACATTAGAAGGGGTTGAGGCTCACCGTTATACTAGGGGAAAGGGATTATACTTTTGGATTTTTGGTATTTTGTGTATCAGGATGTCAGGATAATGAGTCAACGATGATTTAATAAGTGGAATTTCAATGGACTTGAGACATGTATATGGGAATGCGATTTGGATGTTGTTTTAACATGGTGTAAATGCTTCTATATGAGGGAGGGTGGTGACTTTTTGTTCTTATCGAATTTTTTTGCATGTACTTACATGTGGTAGGTGAATTTTTTGGTGGCATAGGGTTTATCAATTCATAAAAACAATGGATGCGTCCTTTAATGTTGGAAATGGTTGAAGAGGGTGAATAATCCCTTATGGCAGTTTAGTGTAGGTGAAGAGAGTTATGTGGTGCATGATTTATTTTCATGTTTTTTCATGAACTGTTATATGCATGGATATATGTTATGCACACTTTAGAGGTGTTTTACAGAGTTCATAACCACACCATTCATGACCCCCTTAGGAAACATGTAGTAATTGTGTTTTTAGGGGTAGGAATGTAATAAAGCTCATATTATACACCTTACTTAGTTGGTGTTTATTGAGGGTGAATGGGTATTATGGAATGGTTGTTAGAAGATGGAAAAGGTGGTTCCCCTATTCCAAGATTGTGATTATTTTTAGTTTTGATTATATACTTATATGATTGGACAGTGATTGATCATTCATGTTTACATATGGTTAAGATGGAATGTAATATTTAACTAGAATGATTAGGTAATGTGATTTATAATTGATACTAACATTGACTTATTTGGCTTCTAATGATATTGGATTTAACTTTGGTAGTGATTATAATTTTTTTTATTTTAATTGTCACAAAAGGTTATATTCTCCCCTATATCACACGATATACACATTATACTAGTAGTTGGTCTTTGTAATATGGGGGCGGTGCGCCTAAGGCAATATGGTGCACTGGTCTCGAGCACCAGTTCAATAGATCGAGATAGAGATGTTAAAAAATGGCATCAGATCCAATTTTGTTTGTGTTTCCTTACAGAATTAGAAAATTCATGGATATTGCATAGTGGTAGTAGTGTTCACCTAGTTTTGAAGTAGTATTAATGGTGGGTTTTTTAAAATAATTTTTTATTTGAGATATTGTGAATTTAATCCTAACAATGTGTCATATGTTTTTATGGAGGCTGTGTTGTGTGTCTAGCCAATACCTACATGAACGAGAGTCCATGTTATCAAGGTAAAATGGAAATATTCATTTTCCTTCAATGTTATTGTTTGAATATTTTATTTTTATTATTTTTTTAATATTACTAATTCTTTTGGACTCTTTTCATGAAAGGAAATATGAGAGAACAAATGCATCATAATTGCAACATAGTCTCACATAAATTAATTTTTTTCTCTTGGTTGTGTCTTTGAACAAGGAAAAAAGATATGGAGGTGTATTATTTGAAGTCTAAGAAATATATTAAATAGATTTTCCCTGAATAACCTGTTAGTGGAATTATACTCTGTAAGTATAGGTATGTGGTTCTTTGTGTTATTGGTATGTGAACTTATGTGTATATGACATATGTACTGTCTAACTCTAATAAGGGTATGTGAAATCCACAAGGATAGATGATAAGTTATATGGGTGTGATATTGATGTCTAAGAGTGGTGGGATATGGTGGATTCTATAGATTTCTCTAAATATGATAAATAGGACGCTATTATTATTTTTTATCATGTTATTTGGTTCTAAGTGTAATTCCTCCTAGATTGGATATATGGGAGCATTTTCTATAGAGGTATGTAATGTCACCAATGAATTCATAGGATGAGTCCCTTGAGGAAAGGGATAATAATGATATATTAGTGGATGATTTGAGGAAGGAAATATAGTTGTCGTAAGAAGCAATGAGCGGTCTATATCAGGATGAGTATTTGAGGGTGAGATTAAATTATTCAATTTATTATCCAAGGAGAACAGTGAGTTTAGTCGTTCATAATATATATGATGTGAGTGTTTTAGCCATAGTACAACCATTTGTTTCTATGTGAGGGCGAACCATATAAAGATGTGTTTTTGATAGAGTTAGTTTATACTATTTTTATAATATTTTGATACACCACCCAATATGGAGGTTGATGATTTCTATTTTTTCTCCGGAGACCGGTGATTCACTATTGGTATATGCAACTATATGCATTTAAGTAGGATTCACTGATGTTGAAATACAAAGAAACTATATTCTTGAAACATTTCCTTCATAAGACAATTATTAGACATAAATCTTTTGATATTATGAAATTTTATGGGGGAGACACCTCACTCATGGAGTATGTTATGAGATTCACAATCATATCTCATATTCAACCACTCTGGTAGGAGATGAAATCCCCATAGTGATATGGTTCAAGGAAGGATTTTCACCATTCATAAGGGTGCTGGTGAACATTTTTAGATTGGCCTCAATCTAATTGGTAATGAACTGTGTGTTGATTGTTTAAGGGAACATGATTTATATGGACATACTGAGAATGATGATGGTGTTAGGTGAGCTAACAATAGTTCCCATGGTTGCCTGAGGCGAGGTCAAGAGGATACTATGTAGGGTAGTCAGTAAAGAGACATATGGAGGCCACCGAGGAGTAATTCATCAATATAATTCTATCAATATGGACATTATATACATGTTAAAACATTTTGTGAGTATCCTACATCGGTGTTTCATGTGTTTTCATAGATGGGTAATCTAAATGTTTTAAAAAATACTTGTCAGACTGCATAGTTCTAGGGGTTGGTTTAGACATAGGGATATGAGGAATGACTGGTGGAATTACCTGTAGAAAGTAGTAGAGATACAACTATAAACATAGGTTATGGAGGAGAGAGATATAACTAGTAGTGGGGGTAGTGGTGGTGAGGTGGTAGTGATTAATTTGGCGGATATGCAATGGGTAGTCGAGCATCATGATAATTACATGTAGTGCGCTAACATGATTGGAGCATGTTAGGGAGTTAATGAGGATAGTGTTACTCCCTGAAAAGGGTAGTGTTATTATTATTAATTTTGGATTCACATAAACTAGCGCGTGAGTTTCACATCTTTATAGGTCAATTATCCAGGTGATGGTTAATATCTAATCATCAGTAAATGTTTTTAATTAATAAGGGTGTATTCATATTAAGGATCTACTTTTTTGGAATTCGGTGTGTTTCAAGACTTTCAAGAATCAGCTATAATGCATCACCTTATGCGTTTAATATGTGATGTGAATTAAAAATGGTAATATAATTAAATATAATATTAATGGTATATAATAGTTAGAATATGTGTGTCTGGAAAGATGATCAACATGTTAACATCAAAATAATGGGAAATGGGTTAGGAGGAGACTGGTTAAGTGATTCCAAAGGTGTGAAGTGCCATGGTGGGAATTATCATGTTATTTAACCATGGTCGTTTGGGATATGGAAGTGAGATTAATATTTTTGGATTTAAATAATGGTTTGTTAAATTAGAGATAAGATGCTTGGGATTAGTTAGAACATGGGTTAACATGTGGCTGAATTGCTTGGGTTGGGAAGTTCCAAGGTGGGAATGGTGTATGTTCTTGTTTTTTTTTTGAATGAGGTAATTGGATTTGGGATGGATTAAATCAATTAATATTACGGTTTTTTATGTTTTTAGGTTTACGAGTAACTTGGAGTACATTACAAGTGAAATAAAGTAGCTTGAGGCTGAAAATGATAGATGTTCTTCTTTTCATGCCACGAACTGAACATTACAAAACTAGGAAATTTTCCCCATTCCTAAGGTATTCATGTTGTGGATCTATAATAAATTTCAAGAAAGTGTATTCCACTTTAAATTGGAAATAATAAATAACAAAAATGAAAAATAGGAGGGAGGGAGGCCATTAATCTAGGAATATAGGGGATACCCTCTTCTTCCATGTATAATGTTACAATGATTAGATATCCATTATATCATTACCATTTTCAATGACATTCATTATAAGAGGTAACTATGGGTATGGATAACACTCCATATTTTTTCTTATATTATTTCACTCGCACTATTTCAATGTATTTTGTCATTTATATCATTACACCATATTTTTAGGGGTTTTATCTAGTTTTTCAATTTCTAACATATTTTGTAAAAATGAATTTTAGTCTTCAATGATTACGAATACATGGGTATAAGATAAATGTATCCTAAATTTAACCACTTTATAATTTTTTTATTCAATGTGTAGTACATCGGTTCCTATGGGACGGTTTTGGTAATCCCTATTTTATGTTTCTTTTATTTTCAATTATCAATGGGTGGGGTTGAAGGGTACCTAAATGTGTGACAGAGTAAATATATGCCAGGAATCATGTAGAAGGTATGAATGAGGGTAATACCATTGGTTTGAAATGATGTTCATGATTATGTATATTTATTAATTAATCCTATGTCTATGCTGAATCCATCAGAACATGTGGGGCATAGCCTGGGAGACCTTTAGTGATGTAGATCCCAAAATTTGGTTTTATGATGGTTCATCAAAGTTTTGGACTATAGTTTTGGTGACATTAGATCATCTTTTTTGGTTGAGAGCATCATAAGGATCATGTGAACACGAAATATTAGACAAATGTGGTGGCTTTTACCACACATTATGGGTGGAGTCCTCAATAGATCTTGTTGAATAGGCGGCGGTGGCTACTGAAGGATGGGTATCATCATGCCTTAGGGTGCTGCACTTCTAAACTAATGATTATTAAATTACTAATATTCCAATGGACGTAATATATTTTTATGGGTGTTCATTTTGGTTCTGTATTTATCTTGATAGAAATTATTTGATACACGTGAAGGTTTTGACATGTTGTTCTTACAAAACGAATTGGCACATAATGTTCTGTGTTAGGTGAATGGTTGGATGATTGAGCTTTCATCCAGTCAGTCAATTAGTGTATGCATCATTTTAGTATTGATATAGAGAATCATGTGAAGGATCCCATGTAAATATTGAGAACTGGTTATGTGAGATAAGGTATGGTTGATTTATTTTAATTTATTTATTTTTTACAAATAACAGTATATGTATAGATGTATGTTTGGTACACGTTGATGGGGGCAAACAAAGTTCATACATACACCAGGAGTGGGCCTCTAATGAAATGTTCCAAATTTATGGATTTGAGAACAAGAATGTGATCAGGATCAGGTTCTAAAACATAGTGAGTTAGGATTTTTTGAGGGAGAAGGATTTGGATGAAATTGTTTTTGGATGATGAACCATGTGGTTCCACAGTATCAGTAAGGTGTTTATTTATATATTTTCATAAATATATATATAATATTTTCCTATGTGATATATTTTATGATTATATATGGTTTCCATGAGACATATGATATATCTTGTATGATTAGCTGAGTTGATTTAGTCTTGTTGTGCTTTCATTTTTCTAGATTTGTCTGTGTTTTTCTTACAACTTCCTCATTGATGTGCCATTATTATTATTATTATTATTATAAAATAATGGTATATTCTCTCAACTATCATCCCATAGACCCTCTCAATTATTCATAATAATTTTTCATATAGGGATGAGTGACAAAGTCCATGTTGTGAACCGGCCTAGAGAACCAATTTATTTACACACAGGTCGAGACATTACACTCATCCCTAAAAACATTGGATTTCCCCCATGCATTATTTGATCAACCCATGTCAGAAGATCATTTCCATGTTCCAACTAACTCCTATTATCTTATCTACCATTATGATACATAATTCCAATATAAAACCACTTTGATAACATTTTTTATGGCGCATCCTGGATTCTACTAAAAAAGTAGTTTGTGCCAATGGGAAAATGGTCTATGGGGTGCTTCCCCAAACACAAGAGGCTTCAAAATAAGGGTGGGGCATATGACGGTACCATGGGGATAATATGATATCACTAATAGAGTACATATAGTAGATTAAAAATTACAGCATATACCAGGATAGATGAATTTCACATATAAGATATGTATAGTTATAAAATAACTACAATATCAATAGAATCTATAATCATCATAGTCATCATTGTTTATTTAACTATATTAAGAGTAAATATAGAATATACGGGGAAAATGACAATGAGATATATATGGAGGTCTAACGTAGTGTATACGAAGGTTATAACCCATTACATTATATTCCCCCTCATTACTCAAATATTTTGAACATGGGAAGAATATAATACCAGAATCTAGAAGTGATATCGATTCTAGGAGATCTATATCTTCATTCCCCTGATGCCATTTGTGAAATACTTGTGTATTCTAGCTAAGAAATCTTTTCCATCATATGATTGTGTAAGATATTTTATTTGGAATTTACATATTCCCTTTATAGAATTTTGTAGAAAGATGGTTTCTATTTCCACCTCTTCTAGATCAATGTTTCTCTCCAATCATAGGTGCAACCCTATAAGCATGTCCATTGAATGGAATTTTCTTATTGGTCACTGCGAAATTCATGTGTAAATTCCAAGAAAATAGCTCCCGTAGAGTCACATACAATACTCTCCATTAGTAGATCACATAAAATGAAAAATCGGTTAATAAAAATAGGATTAATATTTAACCCCAATATGCCCAAATTTATAATCCATCCCAACATATGTACTCCAACCCATGAATGTTAAACATGAAATAAATCCAACATTTCAATTAATTTGTACATTCAAACAAATTATCTTCTGCTAAGGTACCCAAGTGTCATTCTGTTCTGATAATTATGTTACTGATAGTCGATATTCCACAACCAAAAGAATATTTAAATAACTTGTCTATAATTTAGAATATATTGGGGTGATTTAAAAAATTGTTTATAATATTAACTAATTGTTCAATATAATAGTAACTATATTTAAAATAATGTCACCAAAAATAATGTCAATGCTGAAGCTATAAGGTGACACCCACCATTTATCTAAACATGAATAGGCTGAAACTAGTTTGTCCCTTATCATAGTAAACATCATGGTTCGAATGGTTCCAATGTACACTACCAATGAAACCACAATCATAATAACCCAAGGTAATTAATTTGTATCAACTGGGAATTAACACTCAAAAAATAATTTATGGAATCCAACAGAGTAGTGACCCTTGGAATTTAACAAATACAAACGACCAGCCATAACTAAAGGAAATGTTCATTACATTTAAAAGCATGTACTGATGACAATCCATGGATTATTCCAAAATAATTTCACTCAAGTAATAATAAAAAATATTGGGAGCTCATCCTACTATATTCACGAAGGTATCATTAAATAATCTATGGTATTAATCTTGGGAGTTTGATAAATTTATACATTAGTAGAATCCAAGGGGGTCCCCATCATGGAATTCAAAATAATTTATCTGTGTGGAAAATTATATCCTTATTAAGGAATTGAATACAATTAGACCTCTATGAATACAAGGGTTTCATGACATCATAGAAATATGGGACCCCTCAAGTGGAATACTAGCCTCCATTAAGGAATTCCACTAACGTTAATGTCCACAAACATTAGGTAATTTTCCAAAGTATTTTCAACTCAATGTAATACCAAGAGGAAAACATTAAACAAATATTTATTTAACATGAAACCATTTTTTACGATTATAATTATTCAAGAACATAACTCCATTGTATAATTCATTTACCATTAACCACAATTATAAAAAGCAACCAATCCATTTCTTAAACCCCTTCCATTTCAAAAATACAATGTCAATATCCATTTTAAACTCCCAAAAAACCCATTTCTGTAGGCCATTTCATTTTTAAAACCAAATTCTCATTTCAAAATTAATTTATCGATTTACATAAAAAAATATCAATATAAATTTTAAATTCCTTTTATAACATAATTGGTTGTTAAATTACATTTAACAATAATAAATTTAATTCACATCAATTTTTAACCATTTTGAATATAATTTTCCAATTAAAAAAATAATTACCTTCCATTAATAAACATACTTTTTATCTATGAAATTCCACTGTCATTCTTTTTTGAAAAGGTATCAACTAGTAATCCCCACTCACATAAGTCTCATGGCATGAAAAGGGAAATTGAACAATATAAAACTTCATTAATAACAATAAATTTAACATAGTTAAATGACTATAAATTTTTCAATATTCAATAACAATAGAACATGGAAAAATAATCTAGAATATGGGTTAATTTAAATTGGTCTCCAAACCTGAACATATAGGATTCTTCAAATATGGTACAATCATCTTATTCATGAAAATGTTAAAGAAATCAAAGAAGAGTTAAAAGGCCCTAAAAATAAGTTCTATTATACCAAAATAGTGATAGAATACTAAAAAGAAAGAGAAATTATAGAATGATAGAAATGGAGTCATAGGATTAACTCGAGCTTTCTATCACCTCATTAGAATTTTAAATTTTCCCATAGATGAAATAAATCCACCATGGAGGATAATAGACCATGAAACTCCAATTATATGTTGTTACTTGTTTAGTGGGTGATAAAAATACATATTAAGGTGTTAAGGGGTGTCCTAAATAAAATTATTAGTCTTCCACCATCATAAAAATGGTATATTGGGAAATTGGTTAGCTATAGTCCGCTTATGGTTTTCCGGCGTGTCCAACTAAGATTATTGGGCAACTAGACATGCCACTACCATTCCAATGGCTCTAAACTGACTATCTAGTAGGTTTGAATTATCTATTTTTCAGCCCTATTATAATATTAATACAGGCCCTGACTCATACCAATATTTCCAAATGAATCATTGTTCACTCCAACCCCTCATATCTATAAAAATACCTTTCTATGTTCTTAAAAACCAAAAAATTATATTCCCAAAATTTGGTTTTAAAAATAACTAGTTTACTAATACATAACATAATATCCTTTTAAATTTTAATACTCGTACACAGAAAGGGATGTTAAAATATCCATCAAATCACTACATATTTTATTCATCATGTCACTTGGCCATTTATTGAATGATTGAGTTTTTTCATTACTATCACAGACTACTTGGTTCAATTCCCTACCATTCTGGGAATGATATTCAGAATTATATAATTATGTGAGTACCTCTCCCCATCAGATTCCATATTTCTTCTACGAAAAAACATTCTAAAAAATATATTATTTAAAGAAACATGGAAATCATTAAATTCTATAACATTTCAAAAAAAATGTAGGGGAAAAAAATCTGTTATTCTATTAATATAATCATAACCCCTAAATTTATCTAAACCATCTGTTCATACCATCTATAAGGATATGACCTTATTACATTACATGATCATTAATTTTTGTAATGAACTAAATTTTTCTTTCATTGTCAATATTTTACATTTTATAGTTTTATAGAATTGTGACAAGATACAAACAGAGCATTATATATTAATATAGAGTGCATAACACAATTAAAGTATCCATTTCTTCTAAAATATAATACTATTCAAATAAAACATGCTTTCATTGACAAGTCATCATTAAATTTAACATGGATTATTTATTTGTATTATAAATCCTTATAACCTATAGAAATAATATAAAAAATTTAGATGAGAACAAAAATATAATTAATGGATATATAAAGTATAAAATAAAATAGAAGTTTATGATTACTTCTAAATGTGTGAAATCATTTTCAAAAAGACATACATGACAACCACATATACATACATTTTGAAAATCGATATTTCTATGATATTCCCACCCTTAATAATAAAAAAATATCAAATAACCATAACATAATATTAAAACAAAAATACTTGTATAAAATCATTAACTTTTAATTTTGAAAAAATGGAAGTTTAAAAGAGTATTTTATAAGAAAAGACAATTAAAAATAAAATATAATTTATATGTGAAGCAATTTAATGAAAGGAATATGTGTATCCAATTTAAATAAACATAATAAAACATTATATTAATAAATTCATCACACAAACTATCTCTAATCCACACAATTAATGAAGTAGATGGTTAACCCATAGAATGGAAACTCAGTTAAGAATTCCCTTACTGCAGGTTTTCCATACATAAAAATTATAAAATTCTCATTAATTATGGTCGATTTTTTTATTAATATATTATAGAAAAATTTAATTTTTTATAACACCTTATATTATCATTTCATAACATCATTTCACCATTTAATTATTACTTTTTTGTTTCCTTCATTGTTTTGGGTGCGTTCTTTACAAAACGTCCATGTACGATTTTTTTTATTTTCTTGTCGTATGGAAATGAAATAAAAAGTCGGAATGAAATGGTGAAAATGTGTTTCCAATAATATATAATGATACAATAAATAATTTTTATAACATATTATGATGAATCATTAGAAAAAACATTAATGATATTTGTTTGGATCATATTTGGAGGTTCTTCGATAATCATTAAATAGTCTCATTATAATATTTAATTTCATTCATAAATGTTCATTAAAGAACTTAAAATAGGTTAAATTATACACATTACATTCTGTTTCATTAATAAAAAAGGATTAATGATCATATTTTAAAGATTTAATGGAAATTGAAAACACGACGTCCACAATTTTGGTAAATAGCCACAACACATGTATTATTATTATTTTTTACAATAAGAGGCAGATGATAGGAAAAAAGAGGATAAATTTTTTACATGAAAATATAAAATATATAATATATAATATTCTAGATATTTCATACCTCCTAGATAATGGGTGTGGAAGAGAGTATAATGAAATAAATAAATTTAAATGAAAACACATGAAAATGAAAGAGGAATCCATCTCATTCCTTCGTTCCTCCTTTTACATTATTATTATACATGTTTCTATTTTTGTTTTGTACCTTCATATTCCTTGTCCTATATAGTTCTCCCACTATTATAAGTTATGGAATTCAATATTATACATGAATTTACCAATATCTCTCACATTAGTACACATATTCACATATCCATTAGTTGGTTAACTATTCTCCCAATGTAGTTCTGATTATTCCTCATGGTATTCTTTTAATATTTTGAATTAAATTTTATCTAATTGATTTATTACGCTTAGGTATTATTGAATGTAAAACGTTTCTCCTATAATGAATTATTTTTAAATTGAAGATATGTTCCATTTTATTTTTGGAAACATTGAGATATTTGTTCTTATCCATTATATTTTGGTGTTCGAAGCCTTATAACTAATTTTGTCAATTATAATCATTATTAATAAAATCCTCGGAAAAGGTACCGTAGGGTTGGTGCATAGCCATTATAATATCTATCATATATTTTTTTAACGCTTCCATTTATCTGTCTCTCTATCCACTATTCCCAATCATATAAAATAATCTATTTTGATGTCTTTATTTTTCCATTAGAACTACTACAAGACATATTGTATAAAAAATTATATATTAATCCAAGTAGTGTCTTTAGATTTTTCCTTAGCAGAAACATCCACAATTGACATATTTTCATTGGATATAACCTTAGAAAATATAATAATTATTAATATAATCTATATACATTAATTAGTACACTTAAAAAAAATTTCTATAAACGTCTCACAAATTGTGTAATGTTATTCATTATAAAAATTATATTAATGCAAAATATCAATTTGAATATTCATTGATTTTATTGGAGTAAACAATTTTGTTTTGAATTCCTTTATCATCTCATTCCATGTGTAATAGAATTTGGTTCCAAGCCTTGGGTCCATTATATTTATTATCATTATAATGAAAATCAAAATTAAATTTTCATTATCGCATCATTCATGAAACCGTTATATTAAAAAGAATAAAAAGGATCATGAAAATGATCCATGTGTGTCTTCACATATTGATGTGGTAGAATAGTGAATTTAATTGTCTTTTATATTATTTAGATGGTCTTTTTATTTAACTTAAAGTGTTTTGTATGAATTGGATGAACCAAGATGCTAGGATATGACCCCAATCATGAAGGTAAACTATAATCTATATGTTCTATTTTCCTCATCTCTCAACCTTAATCAACCTATTCAACTACATGTTCTCACTCTACTTCATTCATGTTTTATTATTTATTTTACCTCTATAAGAATTTTCAAAAATGTAAATCATAATCTATAATCATTTTTTCATTTACTTGAGTTGAGTAACCTTGAATAAATAATATTAATAAAAAGAAAAACATGTTGAAACACATCATAAATATGAAAAGAATAAAATAAATTCATTAACCTAAATTCCAAAATTAAAGTCCCTAATTGAATCACCAATACAATTCACATGTTTCTTGGCTATATATAGTTATTATAAGTTGTAATGTATAGAATTTATACATTTATCTTACAGATTTCTAATAAAAATATAGTATCATGTGGTAAGACTGATGTCAAAGACTAATAAATTAATTTCAGAAAACAACTTATAGAAATTAGAATGAATGAAATGAAATTAAATTTGAGTTCACTAATCCATAAAAGTTTACCAAACAACCCAAATCCATGATTTTGCATTATTAATGTAAAAATTAAGAATAATTAATTAGCAAGAATATTTTTTGATGTTGGGTTTATGAAAATTCATAGTATTGGAATTCATTCTCTAACTGATAAAAAATCCTTTTCTCATGGATGAGTAATTCTGTTTTCATATAGGGATGGTAAACCAAAATAATTATTAAAAATAATCTCTCTTACTTCTACAATGGATATTCATGAATCAAAGGGAATAATAAATTCATTAAAAGCAAATAATTCACTAACACATAATGGTACAACATGAAGAAAAGTTTATGATACAGAATAAAAATGTTAATGGAAAAAACCTAATGTGGAATAATAAAAATAAATATCATCATTATAGAAAATCACCATTCATTAAAAATATTGGAACTAAATAACTACCAATCAATTCTAGTCATGATATTGTGCATGAAAATAAATAAGCGAATATTTAGTTGCAGACGAAATCCAACTGATGATGATGTTGAAATATGAAATCTCAAGACTCCAACATGAGTGATATGATATGAAAAATTTATAGTTTCTTATTCTATTTATAGAAAAATGTCCACTTGAATCTATATTTTTCTTCTATATCAATACTCTTAAATTTTATACTCTAACTCCTTTTAGATGGGAATTTTAAATTGAGTTGAATAACACCATTATCATACAAATATATATCTCTTCAATAATTGCCCGTGCTAGAAAAAACCAAGAAATATATCTCTGATAGAGATAATCTAATAACATAATTAGAGTTACCTTTATGGTTCAACCATAATATTTATCTTAGATTCATTCCACTATCCCCATGAAATGAAAATGCAAATCCATGAACCTGTGCCATAATGGATTAAATCATATTTATCATATCTTTTGTAACTTTCCAGCCACACCACAACATCTTCTTTAACTATAACACTACACCTGTCACAACACAAAAATAAAAACCACCCTAAAGTATAACATCATGAACCATAAATTTCAAGTGTCCTCCACATATTTGTCTCTATCACAATGTGATTATCATTCTTCACAACACAAACGCTCTCCAAACCTGAATTCCTGAAGGCTTTATAATTTTTATTACTTTTTCAGAATGTTCTTTTTTAATGTTGAGGGGTAACCATTACATTGTCCATAGACCCAAAGGCATTAAAACATAAATCATGGCCATTATAGCACAATGTTCTGAATACCCAATGTCAATAACCATCCACCTGATGCTAATTTTTTAATAAAAAACTACCAACCTACAATGATGTTAAAAAAATCTCAATTCATGAATGCATATATCTGGTACAAATGAAAAAACCATACCACCTCTTTCATATAAATATGAGAGCATTACTGGTGGTTTTCTCTTTCTATGACCTAATCTGGGACTACACCTTGGTATAATTCTAAAAAAATTGTTGAATCAAATCCATTAGTCGAAGCCCATTCCACATTCACCAGACAATCCCTAAAATACTATCCTACTACATCCCGCCAGAAAGCCACCCTCATTTATGGACTTTCACCAGATGTCGAATCCCACTCGCATCTTAGAGATCAAATCTATAATTTATAAATGATACCCCCATCACCACCATTGGAGCACCACCTCAAATGTATCTGACCAAGGCAGCTCTCGCCCCTGTGGTCGGTTGTTCACAGTGTCGATCATTGAGATTCTCGTTGCTGCCAATATGGAACTATAAGTGGTCACTAATAGTGTCACCCCTTCTCATGCCCCTACCATTTTCACCCACTACCACATGGACTTACACCATCATCCATCATTGACATCTTCCCATGCATGAAGATACCTTTGGCATGGGGAATCTCTTCTTCTCTTTAATCAAACGAACAATTGTGTTTCCAATTAATCATACATAGTTTCACATGATGTGGGATCCTTTTCAATAGTTAATGGAAATAGAATAACAGATTTTTGTACCTATTAATACTACCATATTATCAGTATATAACTTTGGACACCATCATTTGATGGTTACCACTTCAACAAAAAAAGAAATTACTCTTACATATGCATATAGTATGAAGAACTCTTATGCTCTGGTACATATCTCTGTTGGTAAATAAACATACTCTCATGTATATAAGGATTTATGAGATTCTCTTATGCATATTAAAAGACTCTTTATTGGAATAAGTTATATACCCTTATGTATGTGGCGCTTCAGTTGAGTAATGTCATGCATTACACTTTCTTGACCCACTTACCCTTATAAATTTTCTTTACACGGTGGGGAGACTCTTACGCAGTTGGTTCCTCATTTCAGCCTTGAGTATATAATTTTTAAATTCTCACTTCACAACTTCAAACACACATTTATTCTCAATTATTTCTCCAATGTCACCGAAATACACTTCATTCCATATATCATAAAAACACATATAAGTTGGAAAAAACATCTATTTAATCAGAAAAAAGAGTGAAATTGAGAATTAAAGGATTACCTGAAATATGAATATTAATATTTTTAATAAGATTTTAAAACATTGATTATTTATATAAATTAATAAATATTTGATATTATAAATGTGTATAATGGTATTTAATAATATTTATAACTATATTTCAACTAACAAATTTTTATTTTCATCATATTGATGATTAATATTAAATTTACTACAAATTATATTTAATATAATAAAAAATTTTATTTATATATATATATATATATATTACTTATGTGGTAGCATTAATGTTTTTATCAGCTATATGAATTATATAATTTTATTAAAAATATAATATATTATTAGTAATAATACTATAAAATTAAATTAATTATTTTTAATATTTATATTAAAATAGATTTAATATCATTAATTATTAAATATTTTATTATAAATATTTTATTCTATATAAATATATATTTTTTGATTTTATTTATATAAAAAAATAATGATTAAAAAAATTTAAAATTATTAATTATAATTATAAATATTTTAATTTATATAAATAAATTCATATTTTAAAAAATAAATTATTATTTATATAATAGTATAATTATATTAAAAAATAATCATATTTTTACATAGACAATGATAATTACCATATAAAAAACAATACATGAATAATTAAAATAGGCATATATTGTTAATTATATAAAATAAAATAATAGTTTTTAAATTTATTTCAATGTGAGTAATTTTTTGATGAAATATTATTATTTATATAAACGTGTCAATAGTTTGTAGTCTATATAAATGAATAAATAAATTAAAGTATAATAAAAATTATATTTAAATAAAAAATATTTACAATAAATTACTAATTATATAAAGGTATATAATATTAATTATTCGTATAATAATAATTATTATTTTATTTATATATATATATTTAATAATACATAAAAAATTATTAATTTATTAAATGCATAATTAATTTATATTTCTAAAATGTATACTTATCATTAAATATATTCAGAACTATGTTCCAATTTACAAATGATTATTTATCAATATATTATTGATTAATATTATATTTTCTATCAATATATATTTATCATAAAACTAATTTTTTATTAATTTGAATATATATGTATACATATATATATACATATATATATATATTACATATGTAATTATATTATATTTTTTTATCATCTAGAAGAAAAATATAAATTTATAAATATTTCGAGCCTCGTGATGTGGAAGATGATTCGTTGAGCTTGGATGATCATGAATAAACCGGATATTCTCCTATGTGATGGAAGAGAGGTACGCATACGAGAGGTCTGGATGGATCCCGAGGAAGGGGTTTTAGACAAAATGTCATGAAAATTAAATATAAAAATTTTTCGTGTGAGGAGGAAAATGGTGAAGACCCCGAATTCTATTTTATTGTTTATGGTTAAAGATGTAATGTTTGAATGACACCACGACATTTTTTCAAATAATTACATATTTTTTGAGTATATATTGATATTTTATATAAATATCATGTCTAAAATGATATTAAAACATTATAGTGTTGGATTACTTGAAGATCGAGTTCATGTTTCAAAGAAAACACATTATGGTTTCGTATACAACATTATGGTTTTTGAAGGATGTGAAGAAATATCTGAATAGTTGATTAAATTTGAGGTCATATTTTAATGATGGAAAGATCACATAAAATGATTCATTTTGGTGAAATTAATTCATGAATAATATAAGGACACAGCCTTGTTACATTACATAATCATGAATTTTCGAAAATAATACCCTTCTGTTCAATTTCATGATGTTTTAATGTTTATAATTTTTGAGAATTGGTATATAATACATACATAGAATACCACCATAATTTAGAGAAGTTACCACAAAACAATATTAATTTTTTCTAAAATATAAAACTTTTCAAATCAAAATTGATTTCAATGAAAAAACATAATAACATTTAAGATATATATATTTTTGACTTACACATCGTCATAACCAATTAAAGTCATTTAAAATCATGGAATGAGTACTAAAAACTCAGTAATAGATATAAAAATAAGAAAATAAAACATTTGTAAATTAATACTAGTAAATGTGTGAAATCATTTTCAAAAAGGCATACATGACACCTATATATTCTTTTTAAACCATGAGATTCCTATCAGATTCCCATAAAACATAATGAGATATAATAGAACCATAAATGTATCTTAGGATATTACTTACATATATTGTAACACTCATGGATACCGTTCAATTTGTAACCCTCATGTCTAATTTTCAATGTATCCCCCACATATACCTTATGGTGAAACCATCGTAGATACACATTGAGTAACCATATAGTCGACCTCAAAATTATACATATCAAAAGAATTAAGGGGAGATATATTTCAAACCATTAGTCATAAACAATACCAAATAAATATAACATAATAATCAAATAACAATACATTCATAAAAAGTGTAACTATGTATTTTGTAAAAACTATAAGTTTAAAAGTGGATTTTATAAGAGTAGTCACATTAAAATTACAAATAATGGATATAAGAATACATTTAATGAAAGTAATATGTGTATACAATGTAAATACATATAATAAAACATAATAAAAACAAATCTTATTCAAAAAAATATTTATAAAACCACACAATTACTGAAGTATAAGGTTAGCCCAATGAATAGAAATTGGGTTAACAATTCCCTTACCTCAGGTTTTTCTTAATTCACACTTTTTTAAACAACAATAATAATTTTCAAAAATGATTTATTATTTTCCTGAAGAAATATATTCATTTTTATAACAAATTATATGATCATTTTATAACATTATTTCAACAATTATTTATTATTATTTTGTTTTTTCCATTTTTTGGGGTCCTTATTTTAATGATATACCTGGATGGTTTGTATTTGATTTTCTTGTTGTATGGGAATAATATCCCAGAACTATATTGAAATGGTATTAATTTTCTTCTAGAATACATAATGATAACATAAATCATTTTTTATTGTATATTATGATAAATCATTAGGTAAAACATTAATTATATTTGTGTAGATCATTTTCCGTATTTCCTCGATAATCATGATATTGTATCCATATATAATATAATTTCAATAAAAAATTTAATTTCATAACAAAAAATATAATACATAATAAAATTTACAATCTATTTCAACCAGTAAAAGGATTTTATGATGATATTTTAATGAATTAATGGAAACTGAAAACACATTGTCCATGATTGTAGTAAATTTTCACATCAGATACGGTGTTTTTATTTCTAGAATATGATGGAGAGGATATTGGTAAAGATGAAAATTTTTGTACATAATCACAATGAAATAAATAATATATATTATTATATACTGTTAAAATTTCATGGGTATAATTATTGGAAGAGATTAAATGTAATGAATGAAATTGTAACGAAAACACATGAAAATGAAAGGTGATTCTTACCTCTAGATATTTTTTCATTGAGTCCCTCTTGATGGCCTATGATTTAAGACTTTTACTGATACCATATGGTATTATAAGTGTAGAATATAAATTGGGAGGGTTTGTATCAGAATGTAGTCAAATTACAAAGATTAAAAGGTGCGAGAGGAAGAGGGGAATGGGGATGTATTTATAGTGGAGGAGAGAATGGATTTTACATTATTTTAATCACTATTTTAATAATTTTGTCCAAGAAATTGAATATATTTCATTAAATTTATTTTAATATTAAATATATAATTTGAGTTTGAAATAGATCTTCTTACATAATCCATGACCTAAAAAATTGTCTATTTACCTTATAATTTGAATATTTTCTTATTTTACTGTATTTCACTATTCACAAAAATTCCTGAATTTCTGAAAAATCACAAATATATCATCCTAACTATTTTTTGATTTCTCTAATTAGAAAATGATATCCATTTTTGGAATATAATTTTATAAGAATGATTAATTTAATTTTTATATAAAATCATAATTTATTCATAAATTAACATGTATAAAAATATAATGCATTTTATACCACATTGAAAATTAATCATGAAGTAATTATGTTAAATCCTTAAGAAAATAAAATAATAATATAATTAATGATTCATTTGGGTCATATTTTTATTAATACTACTATTTAGAAAGGTATGTTACTATTCAGCAACAATCCATTTTGTTCTATCAGACTCCAAATAATTTACTAATCAAAATTGGTGATGACTATTTTTTGAAATTCAAAACTTTGAAGTGGAAAAATTATTTTTACAGAATAGTTATATATTTCTACAAAAAACAATTATTCTTTCATTTAAATTTAATTTTATATTATTGGGGTGATACAATGATATTGTGGTTAAATATGATAATATTTAGAGTTAGTGGAGGCCATTTGGTTGACTTTATAGAAATTTTAAATTTTTTTAATCTGCACAACATCGTGGGTGATGGTTTTTTCTATTAGTAGTTATTTATTATATATATGTGAAGAAATATAGAGTTATGTCTACATTATGGACATCACCATGTTCATAAATAAATTCATATTAAATTTTCTTATACTTTTAGCTCATTTTATGTTCTTTTAATATCTAAGAGAAATGTAATTTTTTTGATAAATTTATGGAGATATTTCATATTCCATACTTATATTTTCTGTTCTATTTTGAATGAATTTGAATAAAAACTATATATGAGATTATATTGAATATATAATAAGATATAATTATGGATTTTACCGATAAAATGGAGTCCAAAATAAGAAGCCCAGAAATTTCATCACTAGAGTGCATGGATTGACATATTAGATGTCAAGAAATAATTTTTTTTGTCATAGATTGGATATTTCCGGAAACTCTTCCATTATTAAAGAGAATCATTAAAATTGTTTTTTGAAATATAATGGTTTAGACACTTTATGTAGAATTTTATAATTTTGGTTGATATAATTATTTAATTATATTTTTTGTTTGTTCTTCTTATTGTGTGTATTCATTTACATAATATTATTTATTTATTAATTTTATTAATATGTGATCAATTTTGAGTTATTGATGAATTCCCATTTAATTATTAAAATAGTTGTAATTATTTCTTTTAAATTTTTTTTAATTTTATATTGAAATATGGTTTTAAATCATCTAATTGTGAAATTAATTGATGTAACTGATGGTGTAAAATTGTTATTGAAAAATTTATGTGTAAATACTAGACAATGAGTTAACATGGAATTTAATCCAATAACAATAATGATCACTCATTAATAATATTGGTATTTTAATTAGATCATGAACTCATTTTCTAAATTCATATTATGTATTTATCAATCATATTTCATTTAATTAGTTTTAGTTTTATCATTAATATTCAAATCTTGTATCATAACATTCAAATTTATGTTCCATGCAATGGGTCAGATATCTCAATAGATTTAACCTTGGACTAGCCACATTCTACACATTGGTAGTTAGTGATTAGAAAGTGATGGTTTTTAAATTATAAACATGATTATCACCTAAAATCAATGATGTATCATTTGTTATCACAACCCATGTCACAAAGAACACTGAGTAAACCTGACATCATTGTTAAATAAGATTGATTTTGGTCACCTATCGATATTTATTATGAGACAAATGTAGTACATATCCAAGATTATATGCTACTTTAGACGTTAATGATCCAAAAACCTACCATGATGTATCTAGTGATATTTTTTTGGAACAATATATAGTTATGTATTTTGAAATCATAAAGAAGAACAACACTTAGAATCTCACTAAGTTATCATCCAAGAATAATAAAATGGACCAAAATGGGTATACATGTTAAGGAAATACTCTTGATGAAGCATTATCATGAAAAATTAATCATTAGATAAATGTTTATACATATAATTACAATTTTAGTATTTTTGGTATGGTATTTAAACTTATGTCCATGATTAATACTGCTCTTGTGACTCTTTTTATGGTTTTGACATTGCTTATAAGGTGTAAAAATATGATATAAAATCAATGTTTTTGAATAGTGATATGAAAAAAGAAGGTAACATCAGTCAAAAAGATGTATTTATAAGAAAAATAGAGCATAATTTATATAAGTTGTCAAGGATCTTATATATTATTCATCAAGACTCAACATCATGGAAAATTCAATGGTACTCCAGCTTAAAATACCGCAGCCTCAAAAGATATTCAGAGAAGCATGCTTTGTACAAAAGGGGGAAAGATAAGGATCTTTTCATAATGCATTTATATGTTTAGGATTTGGTTGTATATTGCAATATAAAATAAATCATGGAGTTAATAAGTAAAGTATGACTCAATTTTAAATGAGTGATTTGTGGATATTCTTGTACTTTTACAGCATCAAAATTGATCATAAAGATGGTCAAACTAGAATCAAGTAGTTGACCTCCACCAAAAAGTTTCAATTGTAGCACCCTCGAACGTAGTAGCCTAAATATGGTTTCCTAAATTATTAAATTAGAATAATAATGAATTAATCACATTCTAAAGAATAAATGGTTTAGTAGTATTGTAAACTAGATTCATAGTAGATTCATATATTACATTTGAAAAAACAAATTTCCAAATAAATTTTTCTATATTAACATATTTACATCTAGTATACCCTTTAATATAAATCATAGTAAATTTATGGATTAATGTAAATTGAAACAAAATTAATGTGATCTCAATTAAATTATAAGGATTAAATACAATGAAATTTTTCATGAACCAATAAGAATAATCTTGGCATGGTAAATAACAGAACACACATTCCATTTAATTAATTTAACAAGAATAATGAATATGATATGGTATATAACTAAACACACATTCAATTCAAATAAATTCAATGTCTTGATAAGACAAGGAATAGTAAATAGAGAAAGGTAAATAATTGAAGACACATTTCATTAAAAAACATGACTATCATGAATATATATGGAATAATCTATATGGAATGGTAAATAAAAGAACCCAAAATCCTTTTAAATAACATGTCTATCATGAATATATAAGGATCAATCAATATGGAATGGTTAATGACTTAATTCATAACCCATTAAATTAACATGACTATCATGATAAAATAGGGAATAATAAATCTGTAATTTTAAATAATAGACACACATGCTAATTAAATTACTTGACTATCAGGAATATATAAGGCGTAATCAATATAGAAAATTATATTAATAAAACTAATAAAATTTAATCTATAAGTGATAATCAAATGAATCAAGAGATAATATTATTGTAAAAATCACAATTATAATAATAATAATAATTTAATTCTAAATAATAAAAATGCTTAATTATTAGATGTCATGTTCTTAGACATATGATTCCTCTACAGCCAAGATCATTCCTAAACTGTTTAAAATATTAGAGAAAAGAATTTATTTATATCTTGCTGATTAGACTCATGAGACTATTTATGCATCAAGTGGATATGTAGATCTAGTCCCCAACCATCAATGTATTTCTATATAATTAATTATTTATTGAATAATCGATATAATTCAGGAACAATTTTTCTTATCATTAAATATACATATATAGTAGAGAATTTGGATTTATCAAAATTTACCATAAAACATTTAATGTATAAAATCATGTCTAGAAATTATATAAAACCTAATTAATAAAAATATTCATCAAAAATAATTGGTATATTTAGTATAATTTAATGATCAATGATCACATTAATGTCAATGTATCAAGGGAATGTTAATGGCAACCCAAATGAATAGGGAAATTGAATTCCATTACTTTTCATGGTAAAAATTATAATAAACCATTCATATAAATAAATAATTATTATATCTATACAACATTTCACCATTAGATTATAAACAAAATAATTGGTTGTTGTCATTGATGGATAGAAATTCCATAAAAAGATCATTAAAAAATTCATGACGAAAATATTCTTTTTCACTTTGAAAATATATATCATAAAAACTAAATGAGCCCAAATTTTTTTTAAAATAATAATATTTTTGGATAAAATTTGAAACATATAAATGTGGTTTTTAAAAATTTATTTTTCATGATATTAAGAAATTCGCACATGTCGAGTACGTTAAAATAAAGATTTTGTTCACATTTTTTTGTAATATCCAAATGGGCCTTGATTTGAAAATGACATGTTGATTATATTAAAAGAAATTAAATGTTAAAATGGGTATAAATTCCAATAGTAAATAATTTATAATATGTTAAAAAATATATTTTTTAGAAAAAATTATGAAAACATGTATTTTGATGATTTTTTTTCGATTAAGGAGGGAAATAATGTTAGATTTTATTAAAAAATATTCTCAATAATTTTAAATAGAATATAGTTGGAAAATATTACTATTACATGAAAAATTTCCTATTAACCATAGTATAAGAAAATTAAAGGGTCTTATTAGACAATTGTGAAACCTTGAACATGTTTCATTCACTATTGGAAATCCCACATTTACCAACTCATATATCCCAATGGTTTTGATAAACCATCAGTAATGGGTATGTATACGAATGATTTTTGTAAAACTGTTGACATAGAAAATTTTGTAATGATTTTTTTCAACGGTTTGCAAAACCATTGGTATAGGCCTTAGTAAAGGCACTTTTACCAATGGTTATCAATAACTATGGGTATATATTGTATTTTTTCCTACTTTTACCAACAATTTATTTAAATGCTAGAATATTCCTTACTATATATACATTCCCAATGATTTTTAAAATCAGTTGGGAAAGGTTTCCCCTAAATGTGGATCGGGTGTCCAGTTCCCCCTCCGCTCGATTCCAGTTCCCCCTCCACTCGATTGGTGCCCTAAATCGGATCTCCCTCTTTCGCAGCCTTCCAAAATTCATCCACTGATCGTTCCATATTCAATCAATGAAATATTTTCTTCTACATTTCAAATTTGTAAGTTTTACCTTGGTTTTGTTATTCTGGGACTATTTATTATACCTTGGTTTTATTGTTATCCACCTTTTTTTCTCTTTTGATCAGGTAGAAAAGAGAGCTATATAGGCATTAATCATGGTCTTGGGTGGTCATTTAGGATGTATGATAGCATGCCTTCATTTTACATGATATATCCAATAGTATTATTGATTTATGTTCAATTTAATTATCGTTGACAAATTATGTTGTTTAATAAGTTTTTTTATTGGTTGTAACAATGACTATATGGTATTAGGGTTCAGATTGTTTTTATAAGGGTTCACAAGGTGTCTATGATAATCTAGTGTCATGGGAATGTATAGAGGTTACATAACTTGGATATCCATGTAAATATACATGTCCAATACCTTATGTTGAAAAGTATGTTTGTACAAATGGGGTGCTAAAAACATCCCATTTAAAATTGCCTTTGATTCATGGTAATGACCATATGATGTGTTGGAAATACTATAGAGTGAGATTTAATTATCTCACCCTAAAAACTTTCATCCCTGAAATCCAAGACTACATGGTTAAATGGAAGAACCCATGTTCTAATGACCTACATATCCTAGTTTCTAACTCATTTCACATATACATAAACTAGAACAATGGTTAAATGCAAGAACTCATCCTAAACAAACACTATAACATTATTTAAATAGAAAAACCCATCCATATTAATTAATTCCATACACATATGGAAAAAAATAATCTTTTATGAACATCCCTATAATGAATATGATTTTCAAAAAACACATATCCCATAAATGTCATCAAATTCCAATAGGCACTGATATATTGTTTTCATGTTTACTGGTGGAAGATTAAATGATTTGTAAAATATATTTTATGAACTATATAGTAGAACCCTATTTTTTTGAGGTCAACCCAACTCCACACATGATAAATAATATCATTATCCATCAATAAAACCAATCTATATATATAAATGGTGATTCATATCAGTATCATTAATTGATTTCAGTAGGAATTTTTAATCCATTAGAGTGTTCTCTCGATACCTCCCCCATTGGAATTAAAATTAAAATATCATCTTTTAACACCACTTTGAGGCATCTATTTATTTACAATTATCTGTTGGTTATAGGATATTCTAAAATCATTATCTTCTATATGAGATGGAACTATTTAATAAGAAATTTCTAAACCCTCCCTATAATTCCTACATATAGAACTTTTATTTTCTTTTCTAAACTCACCAATTTAATTTTAGAACACTATGGAGAGTCTTACTACACCGTAATACCTGATTTTAATCATCCCTGATGGTCGTGAACAACATCAGATTTTCAAAAAATATATCATCGTTTTTAGCATTTGGAGTATAGGCAAAAATACATTGGTCATTTCTAATGTGTATGAGTTATCCTCACATCAATCTGAGGCACGATGTAGTGGAATCATACTATGATCAATATATCACACCATATATGTACCATTTAGTGTTCCTCACCATAATAACATTAATATTATTCTCACTAAGGTCAATAAACATACAGTTCCATTTTTCTAGATCATCACATGTTGATCTTCTGATCAATTCTATTCTACCTGAATTTTAATTCAAGTAAAGAGTTCTATAATTTACACCTTATGTAACAACCATGGAACCATGGGTTATTTTCTATACCCAATTTTCAAATTTTGTTTCATAGCATCCATCATCAAAAATTCTCTTTATATTTAGGAATAAGAAAACCACTCCTATATAAAATCAATTTTCAGTCATTTTTCATTTTCTATAAATGCTTCTTTTGATTAAGGATAGATCATATTTGTGTGTTCTTTCATTGTCAACCGATCTTATTATGATCCAAAAAAACATAACAATTTCAATAATTGAGGGGTTTTATTTCACAATATCAAGAAAGTGTAGAGGGGGAATATGCAGCCACCTGTCAAAGTCCTATGGTTGGTTTGTTGGGTTAAATAGGGTATTTGGGGAATGATTCAGTTGGATCCAATTTTTTGGAGGATATTATGTATGATCAATATTATTCTCACTATTAAGCATGAGAGGGTCTCATAAATTATTTTTTTCTTGGAATAATGAAGTTTCTCCCTTATATTAACCAGTAGTACACCATGTATGACTATAACCCATCCTAGATGGGGATTGTTTTTTTTCACCCTCATATGCATCACAACACACTCTAGATTAGACACATGTTGGACATCCACTTATTCAACAAACCTGGACATGATCACTATGCATATAAATAAAAATACTCCTATATATTACTTTGTTACGATAATAGAGTATTCCAACAAATCCATTTCTATTCACCCAATATCTGACAGTAACACCCCTACCTTTATCATTATCCTTCTTAGTGCATCAAAACTGACATTTCCATTACAAAGAACATATTCCATTTCAAATTTTAACATCAAATTTTATTTTATCTAATAGATCTGAAAATGATTATGTTCACATTAGCATAAATTATATTAATATGACAATCCGTTTTTATATATAACATGTCTCTAATCAGAGGTGGTTTCTTTGAAATTTACACTCTTCAACGATAGTCGCAAAATCTTTTTCATGAGTTGGGTAGTTTCACTCATGGGGTCATAAGTGATGAGACTCCTAATAAATTTCATTTTCACCATATATTATAAAAAATATAGCATTAATGAAAATTTCATCACAAATCATTACATAACAAAATCTAGGATCAGAAAAAAAGGGATTTGAGCCAATTTCAAACTATTATTCAACTCGAATAAGTATTTCGCACAAAGTTATATCTATTATAATTTGATGAGGAGGTGGGGGCTATGCCAGTTGGGGGGTTTTAGAGGGGTGTGGTGAATTACTACTAGAAGACTGGTTGTCATATGAAGATTGAAATGGGTGTAAATAATGTTTTAGTTATTGAAACTGTTATTCAACTCTACTGGAAGATTTTTGTCATATCATTATAGAAATAGGGAATTGTAGTACTTGAAATGGGTGGAATATTTTGATAGTTTTCTTTTTTTTATTTCATTTTAGTTCTTTTTAATGTTGTTTTATGTTTTTTTGTATGTGTTTTTGTGCTATTTTTTATGCAGGTGTATATTGGAGGGTATACTGGAGGGGCTGTTGTGCAATAGTTCTGAAAATACCCAATACCAATGGTTTTAAACAACTGGTATGAGAATTAAACCGGAGCTGAGAAACGTGGAATATGTCATGCATATCCTGGTATCTCTGAGGTAACTACAACTGATAGGTAACTATAACCAAACTCTCCATCACCTCAAACAGAACGAGGTACCTCAGTGAATGCTTACCATGCCTATTGATTTTTCTGTGCCCTAACCTTGGGGTGACACGTAGGAAAACCTGACCCCCGACCTCACACTCCAGAGGTCATCTATGCTGATTATAATATGACTTCTATCGAGACTTTGTTGTAGCCATCCTCTTCCCAATAAACTTTATGTTGCTTTGTGGTCTCCTAAACAAGACGATGATCCATCAATGATGCCTCTCCTGCCTCCAGCCAACATAAGGGTGATCTGCATGGAATACCCTACAAAGCATCATAATATTCCATCTAAATAGTTTCTTGAAAACTATTATTGAAGGAAAACTACACCAAGGGTATATGGTTGTACCAGGAACCTACATGTCCAGAATGAATTATGGGATCATGTCCTTAAGCACTTGAATTGTATGCTCGGACTGGCCATCAGTCTGGTTGTGGTATGTTGTACTAAAAATTACAAGTGTACCAAAAGCATTATGATGCCCATGCCAGACCTGAGAAGTAAAATGTGCATCCCTGTCTAATATAATGGACTGTGGAACTCCGTGAAGATGTACAATCTCTCATATTTTAACTCACCCCAACTCATTAGCTATGAAGGTCTCCTAGATCAGAATGAAGTGAGAAACCTTCATAAGTCATTCTATGACAACCAAAACTGCATCATTTCCACAAGGTGACCCTGCAAAACCGGTCACGAAGTTCATTATGAAATCATTCAACAGCCACTTGGGAATGGGTAACTTATGTAAGAGTAATATATTATGGTCTAATGCACAATTTATGATAACCGGAACTCAAATAAATCATCCAGAATACTCTGGATACTCGAAGAAGATCCAATAGATTACCCGTCCTTAGTTTTACGAGGATCGTAGTTGATTGTTTAGAAAGGGGAGGTTTCCATCGAGCATGATTGGTGGGACACTTGGGAGAAGGTGTAATGGGGGAGGGGATATCAATCAGAGATAAGGTGGTCACCATTGGGTAGAGGTGGGGTCAAGGGGGATGGATGGTCATTAGATTCATAGAGAAATTTTGTCGAGCTGGATGCATAGTCCCCAGTGTTAAGGATATGAGATGTTGAGGGGAGGGTGATTAGTAGTGTCAGATAGAGCCACGACTGGGGGATGAGAGATCATCATTTGTGGGGTGAGGCGGGGCTGAGGTGGATGGGAGGTCTCCATATTATGGGATAGGGTACTCGTAGGGGGTGGGTCCATCACCAACAATGGGGAAAATTGGGGCTCATGGGGAGAGGTGGTCACCTGCATCAGTGAGAGGTGATGCCAATAGATTTGGGGGATATGGAAAGGGAATTAGGTGGGGGATGAGGGTTTAGTAAATGTTTTGTAAAATATTTTCAATGGCTTAAACTATATAACCTGTAAATATTTAAAAAAATAGTGGTGGTTTCATTGAAAAACCCACTAATAAACTTACAGTATGACTAAATTTTTTGTTTATAAATAATATATTACAATATATATTATTTTATTAATTCTATCAATCCAAAATTATACAAATTAATTTCACAATATAAGTACTACATGTAAATATGTTTCTTCTGCCCATCATCATCAAAATATTGGTGAAATTATTAAGAGAAACTACCATTATGAACCCCACACCAACAAGTAGTGGTGGATAAAAAAATTATAGTAAAGTAAATTCATTCATTAATATTGAATTTTCCTTACAAACCATAATGATTATTTTTTCATCATTTTATAGTGTTTTATCCAAATAATACCCTATTATATGGATTCCAAATACCATAATGTGATGAACCATTACATGGTCAAACTGCCACATTTCAATGGAAACAACTACACCTCGTGTTAGGAAAAGATAATGTTTCTTCTTAAAGTGTTTATGGTGTTGAACATTATAGAGTATAAAATTCATCACATTCCAAATGATCTTTCGCAAAATCCTAAGGGAACACCCATTAACATGATTAATTTCAATCACATTTAGGAAGTGAGAAATAAATTTAATGATGATAAGTTTTTTTGTGTGGAGGTAATATTCTCATCATGTTATCAAATCATATTTATTGATATCTTAGAAAAATTAAGTATTCTTGATATATACAGGATACACATGAGTTCAAGTAAAAAAACTAACAATATGTTACCAAAAAATATATTGTTGAAAATTATCTAAACGTCATGATGTTTGAAAACAATATGGGGTTGGATCATATTAATGAGTTAGAAGTCGTAGAAAATAAACATCATTACCATATTTTTAATATACTATAAACATTCAATGTTGGTGAATTTACTTATATATTTACAACTATATATAATTAATTGGGAAAATAAATCATTAAATGTATGTAGGATATTTTCATAGAAAATTTTAAAAAGATTCATTGCATTGTAGAGGTATCCATTTAGAGATATGTGAGAGTTGAATCACAATTAGTTTCTAAAATTAATGTAGGGAATGGAATAAGTAAAACATCTATAAAATTCATTAATATTAGTAAGAAATTAAGAAAGATAGGAATTCCTTGCAAGAAAAAAGGATAAATCCATATATATGAATAACAAGGGAATTATGAAAGGGAATTTCCCTATTGAAAAGAAGTTGAAAAAATTGATCCTAATATATTGATTGAAGGGAATAAAGTTTTAGTGTTATACAATGTCAATGATAATTTTATGATTATTGTATGGTGTCCTTATTATAGGGAAATGGTTCATGTGTTCATGGATCGTTCATTGCTCAAAACATTTAGCTATTTTATTTTTATGAAGTAATTACACATTGGAAATAATTCATGCAATAATTTCAGTGGAAAAAGAATCCTAGAAATAAAATATATTTCTATAAGGCTTTTTCCTCTAAATAATTTGTTTTATGTACCCAAAATCAGATATAATATAGTCTCTATCGATATTCTGTGTATGAATGGATTTTGGAATTCATTTGAATCTGACAACGTTATCTTGTCGATGAGTGGAATTTTTGTTGAAAATGGGTACTCAAATTATGGAATTTATATGATATAAATTATTTATATGATTAAATATTATGTTTACTTGGTTGATTCTTAGAATTTATTAAATGAATATATATCACATTTTTATAACAATACATTTAAATAAATTGATAGGTTAAAAATATTTTTCTTTGGAATTAATTTAATAAAATTGAAACATTTTTAGAATCTACAATATTTAAGAAACCTTTTCATAGAATTGATTTAATTTCTGAAATATTAGAATCATTACATTTTGATATTATTGATCTAAATGTTTTATTAAAACATGGAGGAAAAAGTTATTTTATACTTTTGTGGATGGCTACATTATATATTTAAATATATATCATTATATAACAAATGATCAAACCTTTAATATTTTTATTAGGTAGAAAGATTAAGTTTAAAATAAATAAAAATATGTTAAATCATTACACTATAATAGAGGTTTTCAAATCTTTATTAATTAGGTTAGTGAATTTTGTAATTAAAATGTTATTGTTCATCGTTGCACTTATCCCGAGACACCTCATAAATCTATCTTAGTTGAAAGAAAAAATTGTTCCTTAGAAGATATAGAAATTTTATAATTAATAAATCTAAGTTACCATTAGACTTATGGGGTTAAGCTTTATTAGTTGCATGTCATAGTCTTAAAATGATTTCCACTAGGAAAAATAACTTACCCACAAAAAAAATTGGAATGGTAGAAGACCTAATAATAATTATCATAATGAGTGGGGAGTTTATCTTACAATAAAGTCAATAATACATAAATAATTGATAATGTTAATATAAGAATTAATTTTGTTTTTATGGGATATGTATAAAATAGAAAATAATATAGAATTATGTATTTTTGAGCTATTTAAATTATAAAATCTGGGGATGTAGAGTTTTTTGATAATAGGATTTATAAAGATGACATGGAAGACAATATTCATCACCCTCCTATTTTATGTACTCTATCTATTTCAATATTAAATTTAGAAAATTCTGGTTATTATAGAGCTGAATCTAAATGGAGTATAAGATTTAAAAAGGATGAACATCTACATCGAAATTTCCTTTACCCTGATTCGATAGTATTCCTTGATGTTAGAGATAAAAATAACCATCTTCTAAATAATTATCCTATATTTTTGACTATAGAATATGAATCAATGACATATATAGAATCTATTACATTTAGAGATGTTTCTTTATAGAAATATAAAATTTAGAATTAAAGGCATTCCATTATGGGAAATGATTCATGGTTTATTATGGATTTACTAAGAGGTTAAAAACTTATTGGTTTTAATATGTTTTTAAGAAAAATTAATGATTCTAATGGAAGAATTAAATATTTTAAAGCTTGATTGGTTGCTAAATATTAATAAAAGAGATTGAATATTTTGATACTAATGATATTTTAGATAAAATTAATTTAACAGGGAATTTTTTTCTTTATTTTCAATTATTCGTTCGTATGTTCGTCAAATAGAGGTTGAAATTGATTATTTAAAAAGATTATTTAAATGAAGGGAGTTACATGGAACAACCAGTAGAGTTTTTTAAAGGATATTAATATAATTATTTTAAACTACTTAAATATATTTATTTCCTTAAATAAGATCCAAATAAATGGTATTAAAAATATGATTCTATTATTTTATATAGTGGAATTACTCATAATATTCAGGATAAATGTGTTTATTAAAAGTTTACAAATTATTATGGAGTTATTGTGACATTATATATGGATGATATGTGAAATTTTGTGAACCAAGATGTTTTTTGTAAATGATAAAAATATTTATTTATCTGCTATATTTTAAAAGAAGGATAATCTAATAGTTGATACAATTCTTGGAATTAAATTCAGAAAACATAATGAAGGTTATTAATTACATCAGTTCATTGAGTAGAAAAAATTTAAAATAAATTTAATAATATTGTTTCCATGGATGATAATACTCAATTTTATTAAAGTGTGAAATTGATAATGAATATATTTAGAGCCATAATACAACGTGACTATGAAATTGAATTGGTTCTTTAATAAATACAATGATTTTTACTAGACCTAATATTACATTTTTTTATATAAATGAGTAGATATACTACTATTCCAAGTATGGATTAATGTATATTTATAACAAGAAACATTAGATTCTTAAAAAAGAATAATTATTTCTATTTGTAATATAATTATAATATGGCTATATTAAAAAGATACATATAGAGAGTTAAATTACTAATATCGGAGATAACCAATCCACATCCAGATAGTTGTTTACTCTTGTATTTTGAGTTTTTTCTTCTGAGATAATGAAACAAACATGTATTTCACATTCGACCATGTAGTTAGATTTTATCACCTCATTTGAATGTGGAAAGGATGTTAAATGGATTAATAATATATTAATGGATATTAGATTGTGTCCAAGTCTCATGCCTCGAATCTCTATCAGTTGTGATAGTGAAGAAACATTATCCATGGTATATAGTATCATATTAAATGAATATTCATGACAGATAATTTAGAGTCAATATAATGTGAGATAATTTTTATAATATGGTATGATAACAATTGTCTAAGTGAGATCACATAAAATCAATTTTAATCTTTTTACAAATTACGCATTGAGATAGGGAACTCAAGAATCGATGAAAGAGAGAGTATTAGAAACGATAAACTAAATCATTTTGTTAATTGAAACCCCAAACATTATTTATGAGTATTCTAATCAATGTATTTAATGTGTATAAAAAATATTTGATGATTTTTTTTATAATTATAATTATAACCCAAATTAATTTGTGTCAATATCATATGTTATGACTAGATATGAGTTATAAATGACAAACAACATATTGAGACTCACTGATTTATGTGTTATAATAATGGAATCACATTGTAATATTTTTTTATATTAACATATAATTTTATTTAATTTTTACTTACGATAATGCGTTAACACCTTAGAGAGGTCATGAAAAGGATTTAAGAACATAAAAATAAAACTTATACAAATTGATATGTTTGATATAATGTTCATTGTCTGTATGATATTATTGGTTTATCTAAAATCTTAACAGGTTTAATATTTCTTAACCACATAAATCACATAATACAATAATATATTGATACTATATAATGGTTTAAATATAATTATACCTTTATTATTTTTAATAACTCGCTTTTGGCATGGAAAAATAATATCTACGAATAAATGTATGGGATTTTTATAATTTTATTCATAGTAATAATAATAATTAAAAAATTGATTTGATTGGTCAAAACACCATTTTATCAGATTGATAAGGTGTAAAACAATGGGAATCCCACATTGGAAATGTGCTTAGAAATCCCATAGATAATTCCCTATAAAAGGTGACATGAGAATTATTATTTTTAGAAAGCACTTATTTTCCAAAATTGTTTAAAAGTATTAAAGACATATATTTAGAAAAAATTAAATATATAAATATATATAAACAAAAATATTATAAAAAAAATATTTTTTTTAAAATTACTACTAGAGGGATTAGTCGTAACAATTGGATTTTGATTTCTTGAAATCTGAAATGGTTCCCCCACCAAAATTTGTTTTGTTTTAGTCAAGCCAATGTGTTATTTTACCAAAATGGTGACATCATATCCGTGTGATTAACACCAATTTTCAACTATAAATAAGTGATGATTATATAACATAGTATGTTATTTATTTTGATCCAAAAATCATTATATCATATTTCAGATCATCAGTTAAGCGAGGTGGTCTAATTTTTATGACTATAATTTTCAAAATCATAGTAAAATAATTGTTTTAATCTTCCAATGAAAACTATACATCTAAATGTTTTGGTGGATAAAACCCTATTTGGATAGTAAATTAAATTCATACATTGATATTCAATATTTATTCTTCATCTAATAGATTATTTCTTCAACAATGCTAAATTTAATATTTATGGGATCATTACGCAGATGATGGTTCTCATTAATGTGATGTAGATAACGTAATAATGTTATGTAGGTCATCATAGATTTTTTTTCCATAACTCATAATGATTGTGATAGAATTATAAATCTTAAGTGATTGAATTAAGAAAAAATAATATATATATTGAAAAAATAATATATATTGTTTCTCTTGAATTCACTATTTATAAAAAGATACCTATTTAATATTTTTTTACAATAAATTTGGCACATATATATTCTTCTATATTGTGAAAAATAGTTCATTATATTTGACCAAGTGATTTTATTCATAAAGGTCATGTAATTTTTTCATCCAATCCGAGAATGAAATTTTTACTAATTTGTGTGAAATATTTGAGTATTATATTACATCAGAGAATAATAATTCGTATAATTTTATTTAAATATATAATCAAGAGAAATTTATTGGATAAATATTAAGATGTTTAAATAAAATAACATGTAGTACATGCAGCTGAATAAATTTTAATGCTTAGATACATCCATCTCCACTTATTTCTCCTTTAGATATGTTTTAGTTCTCTTAATTGGTTTAAAAAGTTAATTATTTTTTAGAATGTGTTTTTGTTCTAAAAAACATGAAAAAATGATTTTCCAAAACATTTTTTGAATAATTATTATTACATTAAAATTTAATGAACACTTCCACAACACTCAATTTCAGACCTCTCAATGAAATTATTATTTCCACATTTTTAAATGATTAATTTAATGACTATTTATAAATTGATGATAATCATAATGAGTTGCATATTCCATTTTCTCAACATATTCATTGCCCTGAATTTTTAGATTGTTTTTTAATTTATGATTTTATTTATCTATATATTAACTATGTCATGCACATACATTGTACTAGAGAGTTATAGATACTCTATCTTTTATTTTATTTATACCTGTTAACCCATGTATAACTATGGAATAGTCCATGTAAATATAGTACATCAGTGTGTGCATCTATTCATTAAAACTAAATACAAGTAGGGGATTAATTTTATTGTTTAATAATCTATATATATGATAGTGATTTTCATGTGTAGATGACTATGTCTCATCTTAAGACTTAACCTATTGTTTTTAACACACTATGTGTTCTTTTTTTACCATGTTTAAAAAAATTGTCTTAGTTTGCAGAACACTATAAAAAACAAAACATTGATAGAAAAATTTAATTAGTGTATTATGTATCAATGTTAATGTGATTGGATTTGTTTAAAATTATATGTGATTTTAAATTGGTCAACTAGGTTGTGATTGAGATTTTTATAAATATTTAAAAGATTAAAAATTAAATATTTCATTTATTATAGTACGATGGGTTTTCATTTAAAACCACGATTTGTGTTTTCTATTATTTTAAACATAAATTTTTAATTGGAAACCTAATTCTCCCCCTATTTATTTATTCACTAGGATCAATATTTGGTATTAGTGTTATGTTTATTTCCTTATCATTCATTACTTTTAACATTGATCATGTTTTTATCATGATCTATTTAATTTATTTTTACTCTTTAACATGATATTATGGATTCTATGTATGATGGTTATTCTAAAAAAAATCTCCACACTTTAATGGTGAATATTGTTCTCATTATAAATAAAAATGTAATTTTTCTGTGTATTCAGGGGTTTAAATATTTGAATATGTAATGAAGATAAATATGAAAACAGATAAATTTATAGAATTAAATGGGATTTTATTACTAAATCTTATTATTATAAAAATTTTAATGATATGAATGAATTATTTTGTGATATATTATTGGAAAAATCATTAAGATATCATAATATGATACATCCTATCAAATAATAAAACCCCTTTTTTGTAACACATAGGAACATCTAATTATAAGGAAATGAGAATAAATAAATATAATATCATGTATGATGCATTCAAAATAGATCCTTATGAATCTTTTATTTAAAAGAATATCATTTGAAATTAGATCCAATTAATTATCAATACAATTTGAAAAATGATAATAAAAAAAGATAATGTCATTTGGATGTAGAAATTTATATCATATTGTTAGATTGATATTTTAGTATCCATTTTATAATTGTTGTGAATTGGTAAACTAACTTCAAAATAATTATTTAGAATGATGATGATGTATGAATAAGATATAATGGTAAACAATAAAGAAGATAAACAAAAATATTTTTTGTTAAAAATATTTATTTTTCAAATCTAAAGAAGTTTCTAAACTATAAATATCAAGTACAAGTGATGTTGATGCTAAAAGTGATGAATAAATGCCACATCGGTCTAAATGGTTTATGAAGTTTCTAAAAAAAATGAACATCTTTTATAAGTTAAATTATAATGGAATTAAAAAAACTAGGAAATTGAATAAATGGTTCGAAAAAGAGAGACTCCTCTAATGATGCTACTAGATATGAATATATATGGAAAGTACACATAAAATCTGATTGTATGAAGCTTTTGTATAATGGGAGATATATGTATAAGGAGAAGATTCCAAATAAAGAGTTATCTATATGTGAATTTAATAAAATTACCATACCCCTATAACAATGTTTTTCTAGAATTGTTGTATTATGTCTATTTCTTCTTATTAAACCAAACACTTAAAAGATTTGGTGTATAAGAGCCTATACAAATTGTTTATGCAAACCAATGGTATATACAATCTTATATAAATTATTATTTATGAATCTATTGTAATAGTCTCTTCACATATTTCCCCCAACCTCCCCTCCTCCCCTCACAGCACATGATAACTAGTCTCCTATAACACAACTAGTAGACTCTCCCCTATTATACTTCAATGGTATCCCCTAATTATAGTGTTTTTTTATTTTTTCATATAATACCTAAATTTTTTTAGTTTAAAATACTAAATTTCCTATAATAAAAATTATATCTATTTTTATCTTTGTATAAAATTAAATCATATATCAAATTAGGTCTCAATTTATTCGGGTTATTTGAAAAGGCATTTTTTAGATATTAAATTTGTACCATCCTTAGCTCCATTGGTACATACCCATGTTCCGTATAATGAATGTTCATTATGATATATTTTCTTAATGTATCTATATTTCATTAAATTCTTTGAATTAATCAAATTTTTCATTATTATTTATGGTTTCATATGTTCATTATAATGGTATTTTTTTTATTAACTCCTAAAGGTTTTATATTTACTATGTAGGTATATGAAATTGAATTTATAAGGTATTAAATTCTTTTTATAATCATTATATTGGATATAATGTGATGTTTTATTTGATTTAATTTATTCCTTTTTTCCCAAATTGGTTTCAATATGAATAAAAAATTGATCCTTTCCTCTTAATATTAATTACTCGTCGCTAAAAATTTCTTAAAAATACATCATTCATCATTATAAATTAAAATAAATACTTTTATATGTACATAATTCAATAAATATAATGAAATTAATTAAAAGATATGTTTTAGGATTGGATTCCATGAATGTCTTCAAAAAGAGGCATAAAATTTCATTATTTGATGCTTTTAACGTTTTATTGGAAACTAAAATTTTAGATTAATTTTTTATTTCAAACTATCTTAGCATAGATTATATAATAATGGTTAATAATGGATAATTTTGTGTAATACTTGTAGAATGTTTTAACAATATATCAAAACTATATGTTTTTGTAGACCAAATTTAAATTGATTTTGGTAATGGAATATTATTTTTTTAGATATTGAATGGTCGTAGGATATTACGTGACATTATTGAAGGAGGGAAGTGACACAATTTTCCATCCAACTTGGACATGGGTAATTTTTCTAACTTATTTTATAGCATTTCAAATATCATACATATTTGGGGTTCTATCTCATTTTTCAACTTTTGTATATATTTTAATTATTTTATAAATAATAGTTTTTATAATATTTGGATTTAATGAATATTTATATTTATATAAATTATGAAATTATTTCTAATATTTTATTATATCTTGTTTTTTCATATTTAAATTTAATAGACAAGGATGTTTTATTTAAATTATAAAAAAATATGTATATAATTATATTATGTAATATTTTTTCCCATTCCATGTCTTATACATTGGTTTTAATTTATTTGTGTGCATCAGTTATAATTTATAAATTTCTATTATTATTTATTAGGCTAGATAATAGTATTTATAGAAAATTTTCATTTTAAAATTGGTTTTATTTATGTTTTAATTGTGGTTTATGATGCATTTTTTACTATTAATTTTTCTTGTAATAGAATTGAAGAAATTAGTTGTATAATATCGATTAGTTCTAAACAAATAATCAAATGAATTAGTATTTTTTTATTTTTTATTTATCAATGATTTGGATATTGTTATTACATATTTTATGTGTTATTATTATGTTATAAGAACATGGTTATGTCAGTTATAAGTGAGATACCATATAAAAAGTTGGATTTATAACAAACTATTTTTTCTAGTATCACATTGGAGAGAATATATGATCTTATATTATTTATGAACTAAATGAAATGAGTTGTATAGATAATTTTTATATTTCATCAATTTGTATATGTGTATCTTTACGAGGAAGATAATATTCTAGTATAAGAAAATAACTAAATCAATACTCATTAAGAAAATAACTAATAAGATAATGTTGGGAGAGTTAAAAAATTAATTCATGATGTCAAGAATCATCCATATCGAATATGCTCTAAAATTAAAAAAATTGGAATATCTAATGTGGTTATATCATAGGGAATAAAATGTTTATAGAATCCTTGATTATATGATTACCAATTTTAAGTAACTACCTCTTGATAATTTATATGATATCTAAAATAATTATATGGCATGGAAGTAAATTTACAAAATTTTATATCTTACATATATAATTCATCTTTTCTCAAATGATTTTATAATTTTCGAGGAGGAAACAAGAAATATTAATTGATATAAATAATGTGGTATATCATGTTTGAATACATACGTAGAAGGAAAAATAGGTCATATTGCATATAAATCCATGTGTCACTATCCATTAATTCCTAGTCTTCAAAATCTATTCATATATTCTAAAATATCAATAAAGATGTGATAGAGTGACGCATAGAGAATTATATAAAATGATGATTTGGTCCATCTTATAGCTAGATTTGCATGGATAACATTTGATTCATGACATCCTTATATTGTTGATGAGATGTGTGATATTAGATTGGGTCTTTCCTATGATGGGTTTAGTGTTTTTGGTCATATGATTATTTCTCACAGCAGGTGGCTAGTTTTTATTAATAATATTAATATTATTTTATGGATGTGCATGAAAAAAAATTCACCATTATTGGTATAATAATATGTGTACCTTTTGATCCATGAAATGTTATATATTTTATCTTTAAAAAATTAATAAAAAGTTGAAGCATCTTTGGTATGTGGGTGTGCACACATTTAGTGCTTCTTAAGAAATTATAATTTCGATAATTGATTCCCTTCTATAGACAATAAAGTGTTGTTCATATTATGAAACTATGTTTTGTTACAGAAAGAACAGAAAACTATAATATCAAATTTTTATGAAGTATACATGATCTATAAGACTTAAATATCAGTGTAGTTTTTGTTTCATGGGGTCTTGATGATTCTTGCTAATGGATAATCCATACAAGAAGAATCACTAAACATTTGAAAATAATGATTACAATGAAATACCTCTTCAATGTATGTCTGAAACTTATTTTATTATTTAATTAAAATATGTTAGTTTTTAGTTAGTTAATTTTCACATTAAATATCAAAATATAATTAATATTGGCACTGAATACACTTATAAATCAAAAATAAAATTATTATTTAAGAGTTTTCGTATTGGTAAATCAATTTGTTACATAATTCTTAATATGTAATTAACATTGGGAAAATATATGTGAAATATTTCATTTATTTATTTTAAATATTAAGGGGATAAAAAATATGGCATATGATCTCATTATGAGTAGTATGGTTTGGGAAATCGACATGAATTGAATCCCGCGTGTATCAATGAAAATAAATAGAATTTTACTTGTTCTTCTTATGTGATGAAACATTATAGAAAAATCAATTTTTGTAAGTACTAGTGAATATTAATCTTCATGATGGATATTAATGAAATATATCTAAATGAGTTAATCGAAGATATTTGATGCTAAAATCCCTAAAGGCTTTTCATTTTAAAATAATTAATCATGAATTGATCCCAATAGAAATATAGAATTTACTATCTAATAATGTAAGGGTGAACGTGATTAAATTATACAATTTTTATAAAGGACATGGTACTAAATATTTTTATAGGTGTTTAAATTTAAAAATATTGTGGGGGGAACTATAAATTTTCTGCGAGTTTTAGAAAACATTTCATCCATCATTTTTCACTAGTATGATTCATTAAATAGATCATCCTCTGATTGGACAACTATTTTAGGACTAGTTACTTTGTGGTGAATGTGTCCTACAGAAAGAAATGTGTGAACTATTAAATCTTATGTCAATAAAAAATAATCATCATGAAGGATCAATTAATAGAGCTTATCTATCTCAAGATTGTTTTTATTTTTGTTCAATGTATTTTTCTGATCTGGTCACATGACATAACCATGATATGATAAATAAAGACGATTAGTATGTGGGAATTAATCCTCTATTTTAGTCTCTTCATAAAATAAAATTAATTAATAGTTCATTTACATTGGAAACATGATTCCTTGAATAATGATATATGGATCATCACATAGTTTTGTTCAATCATGTATTTTTTGATGACTATATCCAGTAAGTATTTTTATTTGACTATGGTGTCTCATGATATTTAATTCCAACTATACAAAATTATTTTACTATCATTTATAATTGGGAAAAAAATCATAATATGTATATTTCATCATTATTGTCCTTTTATAAGGATATATACTTTTCATATAAATTATTATCATGCATGGTTGAAATCAAAGGGATGATAATTACATTTATGAACATAAAATATAGTAAATAATTTAATTGTGTTATATATATATATTATTACTTGATATTAAAAATTAATTTTATGTATTAATTTTTACGACCAATGGCTTTTCATTGAAAAATTTTGAATTGAGAAAGAGAGAAGTTAATGATTAAAATGAATAAAAATGTTCAACCTAATCAAGCGGTGAATGTGATAACAGAGGATGATGGAGTTATGTTAATTACTAGAATTAACTATTATTCTATTGAATTATATAGTATTCCTTGATATAAAATCATTTAATACTCTGTAATTATTGATAAAATATTGTTATTTTATTACTACTCTCATGGTTGAGTAAGTATGATGAAATGAAATGGATTTATTCAATGACTTTACATGAATCGTTTATTTGTGACAATGGATATAGATTTATTGAAATGAATCATTTTCTATCTACTAATGTACAATATATTTTAAATCAATTGGAAACACATGTTTTATTTGATGGATTATTAGATTCTTAATTATAATATTATTATTGATGTAATCTTATGTCATATTTTTATATGGTCAGGAATGAATTAAAACAACTAATTCCCTAATTATTGTTAACAAAAATATTATATTTGATGAATCAAATTTTAAAAATGATTAATGTTTGTTAAAATTTAATTAGTGGATGGTAATATGTCAAATAAATCATATTTTCTCCCAAATAATTTTTCTAGTATGATGAGGTTTTATTTGGATGGTTATACGGTAATTACAATACTTTTTTCAGTTTGAAATGTTATGTTTGTATTATTTTTATATTTTTTCATTGCATTTGTTTATATTTATTTCAATTTGGATGACCTGGGTTAAAACTACCTATGTATAACATGGGTTTAAATTATAATTTCTAAACCATGTATCATACTATTAATGTCTGGTTTAAATTCAATTTTTTATAGATAACATTTAAAAAATGATTCTAAAAACTAGAAAATTCATTATTATACATATTATGATAGTCATTGAAGAAGTTATATATATGATAATGTTTGATAAACATTTATGAATACATGAAAAAAGGATTCATCCTCTGGTTACCATAGTTAGTATAATAATATTAATATTTTCCTTCTTTATTAAATTTAATTTCATGTTCCCACTATTAATCTATCTTCTTTTAGGGAAATTCATCGAATCCAAATTTGACCACTCCCCAACCTTCTAGTAGTGGTCAGCATCATGAACTACTTAGTTGGGGTGAAACTAGAGCTACATTGGACACTTTTTGTACTTGTTTATACCAAGACATAGCAGAAGAGATCTCATATAACTCGCTTTTTCATCTTCTGCACGAGCCTCCATGCATGTTCCCACCTATGCCTTCATTATTATAATATTTTGGATCTATTTATCATAAACCATGCCCATATCCAATGATTTTTCCACAACCCATCTATCCTTATCTACCATGTCTATACCCAATCCACTTTATAATCATATCCATCTTGGATATGATGATTATTCCCCTTTATCTTACACTCCACGACATATATATGACACAAAGAACACAATTGAACAAGCAAATCCTTTAAAGGATACAGATCTAGAACATTCCACTACTCTATCAAATCCAAATGATCCACTTCGATTTTGTTTCTATTTATAAGTGTTCCAAATTATGTAACACCATTTTTCATTTTATTACTATTAATTAATTCAATTTTTTCTTTTAACATATCCTGTGGGATATTCTTATATGAAATGTGAGTGCACACATATACCCATAAAACACAAATAAAGGTATATTACAAGAAATATAATCATATTACAGGTAAAAATAAAGGATTTTGTAAAATATTCATGATATATTGTCCCATGTATCAAGATATCATACTAGTGTAACCAATACCAAGGAGGTATACTAGTAATAAAATCTAGGAGAATTCGTTGGGGGATATGTGGGTATGAAAATTTTTAAAATTTAAATACACATAAATATTCTATTTAAATTAATTAACATGTTTGTCACATCACCAATTTAAATTTCCAATATGTCAATCTATAAAGTAGGAATGGTAAATGGAACCTGGGGACTTTTGGTGACCATATAAATTATGAGTAATATATTGGTTTAAATTGTATAGTTATTACTATTGTATAGGATGTACCTATAATCAATTATTGTGAAACTTCACAATACCAATAATTGATCATTTATTTGATTAGTAATGATTTTAAGGTGATTATGATATTTTATGGTTTGTATAGAAAATTTAATTGTTATTAATTGAATTAAATTTTTTTCATGATGTGTCAAAAAGAAACAAAAATAATAAGTATTTTATGAATTGTATAAATTCATTTGGGAACACTAAAATGCTTATGATTGAGAGATGACATGTAAATTTTTTGACCAATTGATATTTACGACGAACTAACACAACTGAACGAAACAAAATATTTCTTGAAATTATGTAAATAAAAATTAATCAATGTAAGTGGTATATAATAAAAATATACATTAACATCTAATCCATTATATTCAAAATAGACTAATACACAATAAACCCTCATATAACCAATCATAATCGAAGCAAATACACCTTTTTTTAACAAAATTAAAACAATCATGTACAATAAAACCCACTCTAAAATAAATTTGACCAAACAAAACCATATATATAAAAAATATTAAATTGAAAAATTTAATGCATTATAATTTTAAATGTACTAAATCCAAAATTTACATAAAACATACAATGTTTCTTTTCCTAATATTACCATACCCACAGAAACATAATAGATCAGAATGATATGACCCAATCATAAGACAACTATGTAATACTAATCTAATGAAAACTAGACTGCTACAAATAGAATCAAACTGACTAAAACAATATTTATGTTAATTGAATGAAATTTATATAGGGTAAATTATATCAATTATAACTAAAATTGTTGAAATTTATTTAAATTGAAATACCCTAAAATGGAATAATGGTAAATGAATCAAACCATTTTGATCAAAAGGCATGAAAAAATGAATAAATCTAAACAATACCATAAACGGTGAATCTAGATGAAAAACAACATAATAAAACAATAAAAAACTATGAAAATCCCAATCAATGAGTATTGAATTAAATAAAGTTGATTAAAAATATGAATTTAAATTTAATGGAATTAAACCCAACTGACACATTCAAATATATTACAATGAAACCCAAATCAAGTTGAATTGAGATAAATCAATACATCTATAAATAATCTATATTGAATAAAACTAATAATATTTGAACCATACTTAAATCATTAACATATAAAAGTGGTAAATATTTCTAATTTTATTTACTTTAAATTTAACTAAGTCAAAACTAGTTATATTTATAAAAAATAAAATAAGATTATTAAAACTAAATTAATGTTCTCATGTAGCTCGAATTAATAAAAAACCAATAAAACTATTTTTAATATACCATGACCAAATAAAAATAAGTACATTGAAATTTATTATGGTATTTTACTTATTAAATTTAATATTATGTAATAATGTAGTCTTATAGTAAAAAAAATCAATTGTAGTAAAAACCCATGACCATCAAAGCTCTTGATACGTGAGAAAATTTATTTTTCTCTAGTAGGAGGGAAAAAGATGGAAGTGTTGTAAATGAAAAAATGAAAGAAAATGTTGAATGTATTTTATTTATATTTAAAATTTCGTTACATAATTCATAATTAAATATCTTATTTATTTTTTGAGATACGGTTCCCAAGAGGCCCTCGATGTGATAGAATATGATAACTTCATATCAAATGATCAACTGAGATAGGTTTTTGGTGAGATACAGTAAGGTGGAGTCTGATGTTAACCTAGTAAGTGCCACATCACTACAACGTGGATTCCATCATCATGTACCTCTTGAAAATATTTCATAATAAATCTAAAAAATTCTCTTTAAAAATTAACTAGGGCGAAATAAATAGTTATATAGAAGCGTGAAAGAGGTAAATTGGTCATTGTGGAGTTTCTAAAATCTATGGTATCATTATGTCCACCACGTCCATCAGAGAATTCTATGGTTTTTGATTCTTATATGAAAAATTATACCTTTATATGATGCACTGTCTAATGTCAAGGAGGGTACTAGTGGTCATCTATGTGATGACACTCTTGGTGATGATCACAATGATGAAGAAGAAACTGTTAGTGATCTAGATAATGATGTTGGTGAGGATTTCTATGATGATGGGGATGATTATGATGGGAGTGATGGTGATGAGAGATATATTTATCCACTCTTTTTTTTTTGAAACTAAAGATAAACATTATTTGATGGAATTTAATGACTAAAACTAATCAATTGTGTGTTTTGTTTATGTATGTTATAGAATTATAAATAGTTTCAAAAATATTTAAAAGTAATTAGTTTGTAAAATTATAAATATAAAATATATGTATGGACTAGAATGTGTACTATGGTTAGTATTTTTTTATATGGTTTTGAATTTATTCTGAGGAGGTGATGGATGGTCCTGTGGTGTTGGTTATGGAGAGAAAACTATTCCATTGATTTTCTCTACCATTTGTATATACCTGTACAATCAGTTTTACAAGATACAATTGGTACAACCTAGCTAGTGGATATAAATATATATCCATGGTTTACTCTACCAGTGGTATATACATCATCCAATGATTCAGTTAATGTTATGGGTATTCGGAATTGTTTATGGGTTATACCAATAGTTTAAATAGAAAATATTTTTATTGACTAATTGTGATGGAGTAAGACACATTGTTTTACATATGTGTTAGTATATGTTCTAAAAAAGGTTATATAGCCTAAAACAGTGGTTTAAAACTATTATAAAAGTTTTTCATAGTATAAAAACATAAATTATTTTAATGGGTTACCCATAAAATAAAAAAACCAAATATAGAATTAGGTATGGAATTGGATAAAATATTAAACTATAAACAAATATTTCATTGCATGTTCCAAAAATAGAAATTTCCATTCTAGGAAAACTGTAATGTTTGGAATAAATCATAGAAACTTTAGAGTTAAAAATTTTGTCATTATAATTATATTATTATTTTATTCTAATAAGACTATAAAACAAATTGTTATTCCAAAATATATTATTGATAACTTTTATAGACCCATAAAAAAATATGGGTACCAAAATCAACATCCACATAATTGATTATAGAAAATATTCATGTATATATCTTGTAAAAATCAATTTTATACAACTTGTAAATGTCCTATATATTTGATCAGAAAAAATTCAATCTTTAATAATCTTTTATAATTGGATGGTGGATGTGTAAATTTCAATTAAAAATAAAAATTAATGATTATTGGACTTATAAAAATCGGTAACATTGTATATATCTCTATCTCTAATATTACATTTATTGATTTCATAAGAAATAATGTTATTTGTATTTATCATTTCTATGATGGTTGTTTTGATGATAATTTGTAAAACTATTCTACTGATATTTATTATTTCATTATAGATTTTTTATTAACTAATTTTATAAATGATAATGTTTTTTATGTTAAAATATATTCCATGTTTTCCCAAAAACATTTCTTGTTTTTGTTCTTTTTGTAGATAATATTGGTTTGGTCCTAGGATAATTAGACAACACAATATATAATCTCTTAAAAAAATAATAAATGTTTTTTTGAGGATCAAAATATGTTTTATTTCAACAAATTCAAAGAGTGAAACACTTATAAGAAGAGAAATCAATAGAAAATATCTTCTTTACTAATGAAAGAGATGTCTACATGTCAAAAACCAGTACATGCTTATATGGATTTATTTAAACCATTCATATTTTCTAGTTTAATTTCACAACACTACACTTATGTTATTGTTTATATTGATTCATTATATACATGGGTGTTTTCCGTGATTATAATAGTGAAGCCCCTTCCTATTTTGTACAATTTGAAAAATCGAAAGAGAACATTCGTGGACTCACAATCCAAATCATGAGAAGTTTTCCTAGCTGATAAATTGAGAATCAATTATTTTAATATCTCCACTAAATATTTCTAATTAGTCCAAACAAATCAACACTTGAAACACCTCATCAAAACGGGTTTTTAAAAATAAAAAAAAAGATAAACTCATAAAATTCCTCAGAATATACTAATTGAATATGACATAACTGTCAAGTATTGGTTCAATGTTATTAATATATCTTGTAATATAATTAATTGAATTCTTATTCAATAATTATTGAAAAAGACTCCAAATAAATTACAGAATTGTAGAAAAACAATATTAGTTTACATTACTATTTTTTGATGAAAATTCTACATTCTAAATACAATGTAAAATCTAGAAAAAATAACTACAGAGATATAAAAGAAACTTCTTAATTATTCAACCACTTGTAATTATTATAGATCCCATAATAAGAAATATAATGTTTTGGAAGAAACTGTTCATTACAAGAACACAAATTTGAAATATAAAACCATGACGATGATATGTTAAATTTAAATATCAATAAAACTTATAAATCATATAATATTTCTTCTGATCTAACTAATAAATCTCAATAAATAGATCATAAAATACTTCTTTCCATAGAACGATACTTGGAAGAACTCAATTCTATAGTTTCAGAAACAATTAAAACTTGTAAAAAACATCCCATAGATGATTTTGTAGAAGGCCATGAAAATGGAACTGAAACTCAAGCCTCATATATAAACCTATTGTTACATTAAGCCTTCTTGACACAACATTAATCTAAGAACATAATTTAATTAATCAATTATAATAATTGGAAAATGGATACGTAAGATGAATTTAATTTGTTTGAATGGAATAATTTTTTGGAATTAATATATATATCAAAAGAATAAATTACAATTTCCACCAAGTGGGAATATAAAAACAATATTTATTTATATAGAATGATTATTAGAAATGAGGAACGATTTTATGCACAAGGATCTATAAAATAAGAAGGTGTCGACAATGAAAAAACATTTTCACTAGTATCTGTATATGAAACCATCTTAATAATACTTTCATATACAACACATTAAAATTTCAAACGTTGTAAAATGGATTTCATGAGTTAATTTTCCATGTTTATGTTATTCTGTTTGTTTTTGTAGAACAACCCCTATATTTCACAATCCTCAATTTCCAAATAATGTTTTAAAGATTTATAAATATTGGTATGTTGTAAATTAAGCTTTTGGATATTCCCATGATTGGCTCAAAGCATTTCTTTTTTCAAATGGTTTTACTAACGGTTTTTTTGAAAATATTGTATTTTAAAAAAATCATAGGATGTTTTTGTATTTTAAATATATGTGGATTATATTATTTGTAGATCATATAAACACTTCATGTGTATTTAAATAAAAAAAAATTATGAGATAATGAATTTGAAAAGAGTTTGTTGGGTATATTAATATTCATTATTATATTTGAAATTTTTTATAATGATTATGGAATTTTATTAATTCAATGAAAATTAAAAAATGAAATTTAAATACATTATTGAATAGATAACAACATTGGTATTGATACTCCCATGAGTACAAAATGTATGTTAGATTTGGATTAAACTAGAACATCATTTTACAAAAATAAAAATATAGATATTAGGGGTGTTTCTGTAGTTAACTACTAGTTGAATAAATATTATGTTAACTATGTTTTGGATTTCTCAATTTCAGTAAATCCCAATGTAATTTTATTTTAATATTGTACAAATAATTTTTCAGTACCACAATTTTAAAAAAAAAATTAATAATATTAAACTACTCTATTTGTTATACATTTGATTTAGTTAATCATCTGATGCTGATGGTGGTGGCTGTAAATTAGATAGGATGAGAAACTCTTAATAATGTCATCATTTAGCCAAGTATAATGTTAGTTTGGGTAGTACAAAATATTCATTATTACATTATCTACTACTAAACTTGAGTATACGACCAATGAAAATTGTTATTCAAAAATTATGTGGATGAAACACACTTTACTAGACTCTGGTCAAATGTTTTAACAAGTCCCTATAAAATGTTACAATACATGTGATATTAATATTTCCAAAAATAATATCTCTCACTATAGGTAAAATTACATTTATATAATCCTTTAATTTTTGAGAAACTATTTAAAAAAAGAGGTATTAATCTAGAGTTCCTTGGCACTAAACATCATCTTGCTAATATATTTATAAATACATAGAATATTAAGAAACTAAATTATATGATGCATGAGTCATGAGTTTTTTTAAAGGAAAATGATTGTTTTACACGAACATTACAACCCTCTTTTGTTGAATAAAAGTAAAGTTAAAAAAGTATGAAATATCAATTTTAAAAAATGTTCCATTTGAAATTGGAAGATGTCTCCTCATGATCATTATTGATCAAGGACAACATCAAAGTATCTTCCCCCTTATTTGAAATTCCATATGCCAGATAACTTTTTTGATGATAAGTATGTGTTATGATAGAGTTAATGGACATGATATACTCTATTAATTTCATTAAATTTTTAGTGACCTTCCATAAAAGATAAATGGTTCCATTTCTGATAGCTTTCCCAATAGTTGTAAAATCACATTCAAACCACAAGTTAAGCAATCCCATCTACTTTTTCAGTTCAACCGTAATGATTACAGAAATATTTTAAGCTGAAATATCGTTAATAATTCTATATAGATCACTGAAGCATAACATATAGTCACCACTGTCATTTTTGAATATTATACTATAACTATAATGGCATGGATTACCTCTCAAATATCCATCAATATTACAACTGATCCTATCCTAAAATGGGGGACCCATACAAAATCTATAGAACTAGTATAAGGTTTATAATTCACTGTAATTTCATGACCATTTATCATAGTATGATTTTGAATTGTTTAATCAAAATAACCATTTTAAAGGAAGGTTTAATTTTTAACAGGAATTATAAATTGTGAGATGTCCAACAGTAATTAGAAAGAAATATTTTCATGATAATCAGCATTTATAAAATTGTAATTCATATCCACATCCATGATTTCATAAATAATAATGTCCATGGGGTTCTACATATAATATTTTATTGAAACATTTGTTTCATGTGGAGGATCCAAGTATTTTAAGATATTAAAATGTGTTATAGATTTCCATATTTTTGAAAAAAATTCATATATTAATTTCTGTTGTCATACTAGTTGAAATACAATGTAATGTCAGTATAGGAAACCACGATGGAAGCAAATATGCAGGAATCTATAAAATTTAATTTTCCACCATTGATATTTATCAGGAATCAAAATCGCAGGATAATAATTCATTCCGATATCCAATTCATGACCCCCCACAAGATGTTTTCATATAAAAATTAATTAAATTCGAATATATCATTGACCCCAAGATATCCATAATCAAATGTTTGAAAACTTTTTTTCAATTAAGGGTGTAATTTTTTAACTTCTAGATGTTTCCACTCTAGAAAAAAAATTCTAATATAGGTATTGACATTATTAATTTGGGAAACATTCCATTTATAAACCAATAACGTGTAAAAAATTGAAATAATAACATAATTCCCAAGGCTGATCCTGTCCAACATCGAAAGGTTATTTTCCCTCCATGAAGCAAATTGATTTTATTCTATCGTAAATTGTGTGAAAAATTATCTAGACGTGGTTTAAAGAAACCATGAAAATTAAAGGGAATCATTCTTTCCATGATCCCCATCACATTAATGATATACAGTCTTCTCCTTCAAGGAATAATTTTTCCAAAAAAAACATTAGATTTATTCAATCCAATCTTCATGAAACATTTTCATATTAATTAAATAATTTTTTTAATATTAACATTTGTTGCACCCTTTCAAGAAAATATAATAATATAATGAACATATATTAGATGATTGGGAGTGGAAAGGACTCATGAAGTTGTGATGGGTTTCTGTTTTTTAATCTCAACCTTGTTGTACAAAATTATACTCAAATCATCGTTAGGGAATGATAAAATAATGGAAGAGAGTGGATAACCATTTCTAAAACCCTAGGTAAAGGTGAACTATACCTCTATAGATCCATTTATAAGTGCATAAATTTGTGCAGAGTTGAGAAATGTTTTACATATTTAATAAAAATCACCTCAAATCCAAAACTGATTAGAATCATGAAAAAGAAACAAGAGTAAAATTCAAATGTCAATTTTTTAACATAAATTGTGAGAACAATATTACCTCCCATAATAGATTTCTTGAGGATATTTATTCAATTATAAGTACTGAGAATGATATTTTTAATAGTTTTTCCTATAATAGAACAAAACTTATTTGCGGAAAAAATCCAATTGGCAAGAAAATCCAACAAGTTAGAAACAATTTTATAAATTATTTTATATAATGTTTTTACAATATAAAAAAGTTTTAATAGGTGAGTCTCATTTACATTATCCACATTTTTAATTAGAATATTAAATTGACTTTTGATTCCTTATGAGAGAGGACCACCCTTGAAAATAGTTTTTACTATTATGTTGACATCATAGTGTATAATCTACAAAATATAATGGAAGAAAAAGTTTTTGAACCCATCTACTATAAAAGAACATCAAGAGTTAAGACCAAATATTTAATCTTTATTCTCATGCTCAAGAGGTGTTTTTTGTAAGACTTATATAAGCCTAATTATTAATACTCATTAGAATGATTCATAACATCATTTTTACTAATTATTTTATTCATAATTTTACTAAAGTGGCCATGATATTTATATTCATGTGGTCAGTTATGTAACTATGACAAATTGGTCATGTGGTCAATTAATAAACTTTTATCCCTCTATTTTACAAAAATATTATGGATAGTGAACCTCCTATTAATTATTGTGTTTGAAATTTTATTTAAGTCTTTAAGATGGATTTCAATAAATTTATTATTATTACAGAACCAAAATTATTGATAAAAACTCTAACCATAATCTGAATCATCAGACAAATCTTTCTTAAATTCCATTTCATTATTTTGATTCCCAACATTTTGTCTCTATTGAATATCTATTTCTTATCCCTATTTTTTATTTTGAAAAAAAACTTAGAACTCATGATAATAGAATAAAAATATAAGAATGGGTATAATAATTTTATATCAAGAATTCACATGACCTATTGGTTCACTATCATCAATGAAAACTAAAAAGAAAAAGTTTAACTTTAATTCTATGTTAATGCCTCATAAAACCCATCTAAAATGTTCTTCAATCATTGTGTAAAGTAATTTGATTTTAAATTACTATATTTAATTAATTCCTTGTCTTGTAAGTTAATACCATATAAATGTAGGAGTGACTGGATTAATGATAATGGTAATCCATTTTATCCTCATTTGGTAATATATTTTGATGACATTATGGAATTTATTTATGGTAAATCCTGATATACCATTTTAATAGTTGTAATTAGAGAATTTTTAGTTATATCATCAATGCTTGGGGCTAAAATTGTGAATGATCCTAATATAGAATATTATGAATATTTTCAAAGTTCATATCCTATGAATTATATAGATTTTTATATTTTTAGATATATTGAGGGGTTATCTAGGAACATGACTCCTTTAAAACTAACTATGTGGAATAAAATAGAGAATATCGATTTTTGGAAAATTTTATCCGATATCTAATTAGTCCTAAGAATGATGTATTCCTCATCTTGAAAAATCAAGATTTATTCATTCTATATTTTATAAAAAATAGTGTTCATATAATCCTACCATGGTATATCATGAACCATACGACTAAATTTTAAAATATTTCCTCCATGATTAACTCCATGACATTCCCTAAACGTACCTCAATTATATTGGATTCAAACGGGTTGGTTCTGGAGGGAGGGGAAAAATATTTCTTATATTGATTTTTTTCCAAAATCAATACATTTAATGGAATATGAAATTTAGGTGCAACTTTTGATGATATGAGTGGGTAGTAGATGGTGTGAATATTTATTAAATGTTTAACCCTTTTAACAAAACTGATTAAACAAGAGGACATGTATACCACGGGATAGAACTAAATGAGATAGTTTATTATTCTTCTGATGACAATGATGTTTCTTTTGAAGTCCTAGAATAATACGCATTAGTTGATAACAATAGTGATAAAGTCATGGAATCAATTGAGGATGTCAGGGATCATCCTCAGGTGGTGTCTTTTGGATATCATGACACTCCCGTACATCTACCCTCAAAAGATGAATATGTAAAAGGAAATGAAAATAATGATGTTGATGTCTCTTTCAATGGTATTGTTAATGAACTAACATGGGAACAAAGTGACTCATGTGAGTCTTAATAAAGTTAAAAAAATTAAAATATCTTTTAAATTGAGTCATATGATTGGAATTTATCATTGTAAAAGTGGAAGAGAAGAATCTCCTTGGGGGGATCTGATCATGATTATCATTGGGGTAGAATAGTTGTGCATGATGACCTTCTATATCTTCTATTCAGAAAGATCCTAAATGATATCCAATTATTCATATTCATTTCCAAGATAGATTACACAAATCTCTTCCTAGGACATAAGTTGACCATATGATTGAATAAATTTTTCATACAAATACTACTATAAATATTCAAAAACCAGTGAATTGTAATGTAACAAAACCTATTTGATTTATCTATATTGAAATTATGGAAGTTGATGGGGAAGATAATGTTGAACATGAAGTTCATTCATAGAGACCGGATTTTGTGTATATTTACGGTGAGATGGATTTTATGAAGTATACTTCTGATCCATCTACTCCTTTAACCTATTCATCTCCTTCTACATCCTTGATGACTAGATAACACTTGAATGAGTTAAAATAAAATTTTATGGGTAGTTTGAAATTTTTTTATTGGTTTATTTACCACATTGTAACTAATTAGACAATAGCACATCACAATAATAGTCAATCTTATTATCTCCCATATAAAACTAAACATAATTTCAATATGGATATTAGAAAAAATAATATTTTTGATTCAAGATATTAGACAGGTGCTTTATTTGAATAACTTTAGGATACGAAACAGATGTTAGAAAGATATTTCTAAATATTTTTTTAATCTTCTACATCAGATGATCCTCCTGTAACTTCTTTTCTTCCAACTACTATTCATGTGCATGGTTTTTTTCTTTAAATCAAATAGTACTTCTTATAAAATACGATTTGGCAGTAATATTTGTTGATTTAAAAAAATACAGATACGGTATTCAATAGATTTCAAATAAATGTAAAAAAACCTTAGAAATGGTTAGAAAAGATGTAAGTAAATCTAGTAGAGATAGAGATAAAATTCCACAGGAAATTTATTTTTATCTTAGTAGGATATTAACTAAATCTGATCTAAAGACCTTGTTTAGAACCATGGACATTGATCTTAGAATTCCTTCTCTAACTCAGTCCATTAAATATAATGTCAAGAAGTAGAATACCATTACTCTAGTTTTGGAAGACTTTTTTGATAATTAAGGGTAATATATTCATTTCAGGAAGCATATTTTCAGAGATGTGAAGGACTTCCCAAGTATACGTGACCCATACCTTTGTACAGATAATACATCAATTTTAGTTACTCTATCCTTACCTATTTTTTCAAAAACTATAGAGACAACTAATTTATATACATTGATATCACATGTTAATATATGAAAATTAATAACATACAATAATAATCCCCACTAGAATAGTTTATTTCTAGTGAATTTGAAAACATTAATATATAAAAAAATGGTTCATATGTGAACTATAACATCTCACATTATGTTCATCATAACAATAACCCATTATAAATATATCTTGTTTAATACCACTATTTATAACAATGGAAAAACAAACATAAAAAGGGTGATATCATATTTATAGTAAGGATAAAGAAGAGAAATACCAGTGAATATATAAGTATGAAATTAGTTTAAATTTATTATAACATGATTTTATCCTTTGAAAATCAAACCCTATATATCAAATATCATAATCTTGAGTCATGAAATAAATCTTAAGAGTTCATAAAATGTGAATCATAAATGAATAAAATAATATGATCCATTAGATCATAACATAAGAATATTACATTGTTTTATGGAATATTTATAAGTATAGAAAATCATTTCCTTAATATTCAAATATCATTTCCAATACTATTGTATCATAATGAGTTCAGTCCCCCAAACAATTGTATTAGTCAAGGTTCACTCTATAACATCTGGGATATTCTTCAGGGTATGAATCCTTTTAATTTCAATTATAATAATTCATTGTATCATTATAAACATTTATAACCACCTAAAGAAGGAATAATGAGTGTGTAGGTCTTGTTTAGATCTCATATCTCCATGTTTTTAAGAAAATAGAAGATATGTATAGGTAGCGAATGATTAGGGATAACCATCCACCTCAAACAATGTGGCCTAGTAAGGGTGATGTAGAACTTCTATATACTGTGAATGGGTGTTTGGAAGTTGTGGGGATGATATAGAGGGTGTGAATGGGCAGAACATTGTTTCTATAAATTGGCACTACAATTCATAAAGGTAGTTCTCCCTAGGCATTGGGTTTCCCACAGTTGGAACATTGTGTGGAAAACCATTCATCAAAATCGTGCGACTTGTAATTTTTAAGAGAAATGGTTATTTTTTCATATTCAATTTTAAGAACACCCCTCCATTTATTTCTCCTCTATTGGAAATCACTTATTCTTCATTTTGAGGTCTTCCAAGATGAAATTTATTCTCGATGATATCTTCCACCGCTGGACTCTGTTTCGAGATCTATTTTTCTTTTTTAATTGCCACTGATGAGTTCTCTATTCCATTAGAACCGTTATTATATTTAATCAAATAAAAGGAGTTATTTTGGTGCAAAATAATATAACATATTTTAATTCTATTTATTCATTATCCTTTTTATCTAAATTAAGGAACATCCATGGGCTCATACAGTATAAATGTTTGTATAGAATATTATGGTGGGTCGTATACACTATTTTCAATAGGTTTAGTCATGTATACAACAATAGTATTGATGAATCACCCCTTATGGTTGTTTATTATAAATTAAATGTTAACAACATAAATTAATTATTACACCTTGGTTGAGATTCCCTTGTAGAAATTATTCATTGTGTGTGGTTGTTAGCCTCACCTCAAACCACCCTTGTGGTTAGTTGTGATATCTTACCAATGTTAAATATACCCTTTAGGTGTGTGATCTTTCTATAATTAAGTCGGTGACATTTTAAATTAAATTTTGTTAATATTTTAAGATCATACATCCTTATCCAATATATTAATTGCTAGTAAAATAGTTAAATGGATTAAAATTGTAATCAGAGATAATATGGATATCCTCCTACGCATGTGCATTTAATTGATAAATGTTAGTGGGTATGAAAAATAACCTAACAATTTTTATTATTATACTAATTTTTTGATGTTGGACATCATGGTATGTCATTGAAATCATATAAAGTTATGTCACATATTACATTGTAGTATGGCACTAACTAGGGGACCAAAGTTTGGCACCAACAACCCTTAAGTACGATCATTACATTTTTGGGACCTATAAATTCATTATGCCTTAATATCATTGAATATAGGTCAACCAGGTTATTTCAATATGACCTATTCCATGTAGTCTTGATACAATACAGAAATCTCCATTGTATAATTTTTTTGGTCTCAATTAGGATTCATTTGTTATCACCTTCAGACATGGACCATGTTGGTCTAATACATTATTCATATGTGTCATATGTTGTGTTAGTTAATACATGTTTTTTTCTATATATATATATATATATTATAATCTATTATATCTGTATAGTATTACTTATATTCATTTTTGTTCTTCATTTTAAATCAATCCTTCTACATTATAAAACTATTGTGTTTCATATGCATGAACATGATTTGTAATAGATGTCATTGGTCATGGATTACTGAGTATATCTGACACCATATTTTGTCCAACTATAGTACGTGAAAATACCTCATGATTTTAAGTCGATACAAGGGAGATATCCTAACCATGGATGTATAGACCCAATTTTTCCATGTAATTTTATTAATTATATGTAATTATTATGATCTTTTGAAAATTAACAGCTTGAAATTATTAGGGTTAATGTTCCCGGAATTAATTTCTGAACATTTTTATTGTACATTCTGTAAATGCATGAGCTGTGTTTTCTAACTATTGAACAGGTTCTTTGATTAAAAAACTGAGGGCACTGTTAATATGCAGTTCCATGATTTTTTTATGGGAGACTTCACATCCACCACAAAAGGTCAAGAGAAAAAGATAGATTTTGGACCTTCATAAAAGTATAATAAAATAGAGTTGTTATTTTATTTAGTTGATTCATTCTATCCAATGGACAAGCGGTAGTGTGGGACTGGCTACGGGTCAATACATTATATTTCTTGACCATTAAAATTCAAATCAACAACATCGTTCAAAATTAGATTGTTTCTTATTAAATGAACCCCACATATTCCATGATCATTATATACCCTCACTCTTTACTATTTATATAAATACTGGGGAGGTGTAATGACACAACATCATAATCTGATGAAGTTCTGATAAAGTGTTCTGATTCCAACCCCTTAGAGGACAGAGCAGGTTCCAGTGGGTGGTGATGGGAGACACTGAACCATGAACTGAAGGATGCTGTTTGAGGGTGGGTTTAATATTGATTTTCTTCCAATATTTTATGATGTTTTATTTTACCCTCTAGCTATAAAACTAACATAGATGGCATGTGCCAAATGAACAAGGCCCAGACCCTCTGCCCCTATTGGAATTTTGGCATGTTCTTCACGAGCATTATCATTGGGTGGGACGAGACCCAAGTTGGAATATGATGGTGGTGGCTGGAACTAGCTAGTAGAAATGGAGGCGGCACACCATCATGTGTTGAAGGAGGAAGTCACGACAATATGCTACAGTAGTCAGCAGATCCGCTGGCACCGGGTGGTCCTATAGGTGATGTTTTGTGCCGTCGTTCAACACCGATGGAGATGGGCCACATTTTTTCAGACACAGCAAGGTCGAGCATGGTGGCCAACATCAACTGGGCACTGGAGGAGGCAGTGGTGAGCAACGGCGCACCGATAGAGATTCCACAGCTCTGACGCCCTGACATCGGGACCTACAGTGAGTCTCACGTTTGAAATGGCAATGTCAATGGGCATTGTCGCTCCGCCTTCCGAATGAGAAGCCCCCCCCCATGCTAGCTCGAGCGGACCTCGCTCCAGCGGGTCACGAATGCCAGTACGTCGTGCAATCCAGCAGGCCCCATGAGCCTAGCTGTCTACGCCACTTCCGGCTGGGGCACATGAGCCAGGTGGGCTATGAGTTCATGGGCACATCAGGTCGGGCCCCTGTGGGTAGAGCGGTGCAAGCCCATTGGGCCACCCCTTCCATATCGGGTCATGCTCCCCTTGTAGGTCGGGCCATACTGTGACCCAGAAGGCCGAACACACCACGATCAACCCCACCAAGTCAAACACGGACCAGGTCGGGTCAACGAAAACCATGTCGGGTCGATCCAAACAAGGTCTGTCCGAGTCCAGTTGACCGGGTCGAAACGAACCCATACCTAACTGGTCTCAGTTTCACATAAAGATCCTTAACATGTGAATCAGACGTCCTTTTGATGAACCATCTACGACACTGAGAACCTTGGAGTGATACAGTCCTTTTCGTATACTGTACTTGAGTATTATAGTTAGTTGGAGTATGGCTGGGATGGATTGAACCTAAATCCAACTGGGCCCTCATAACTAAAATGTTTATAACTCACTGACCGGGCATCCCATTGGCGCATTTTCTATCGCGTTTGAACCCTTACGATATGGTGGTCGGTTTGGTTACTCCTTGCGGAGCTTTGTAGCAGTCGAGGTATGACCAGTATGTCAAGGGGAGGATTCAATAGAAATCAAGCACACCCAGAGTGAGGAATATTCTTGTTGGTTGTAATGTGATGAAAGAACATCGATCCTATGAGGGTCAGCATCTATTGATCCTATGTGGGTCAGCATCTATCAGGTCTTATGTGGGTCAGTGCTCAGCAATCCTATGTGGGGAAGCACCTACTGATCTTGTGTGGTTCAGATCCTATGTGTGTGAGCAGGGGTTATTACCTATCAATTTTTTGTGGGTCAGCAGTAGTTCCTCCATACATAATAAGAATTTATTGATTACAACAAAAAATTTATACATCTGTACATATGTTATTCCTGATGTGAGGTGATTCTTTTACCTTCATAGTTTTATCTACATGGTATTACTTGTGTGGTACTTCTCCCATTATGGTGTCACCTGGGTGGTAATTCTACCTTCCAAGTGTCACTAGTGTGGTACATCTACATTTGTGGTGTTACCTCTGTGGTGTATCTTTGTGGTACATATATATATGTATTGGTATTTACTAAGTTTATTTTATGACTACTTCATGCTTTGTGATCAAGGTATTGAATTGTGAAATTTCCATTGTGAAACCCCTAGAGATTTTATGTGGTCTCGGGGTCCGTACTGAGTAATTTTATAATCACCCATGCAGGGGTTTTTCCTGATCATTGTTGTTTCTAGTTTTGATAATGAACAACTGACTTGGGACTTGATGGAGATAGCACCATGTGGTACACGAAGGAGATGGGTTGATGTGGAGTTCTGTGGATATCATCAATACCTTCCATTCATGTTTGATCCTAAGTGGACAATCGAGGATCTGTTTTTTTCATTTTAGTTGTATTTTTAATATTCAGTAATACTTTTACTTTTTATTTGGTCTTTTCATCGGACCCATTTACTATCAACTCTATTTTTTCTAGAATAGTTTACGTTGTGGTTTTATATTTTTGAATTCTATACAGTGTGATTGTACTGGTCTAAAGTGAATGTATTCCCATTATAGAGATATTCCCTTTCTGTTTCTTGTCTCCATCCCCTGGCATATTGAAGGAGGGATTGGGGTAGTCATGACATGGGCCCTAGGAGACGGGTCATGACAAAGAGGTATTAGAAAATTCAGTTCTAACGAGAAATTAGTACTATAATCTTTTCAATGTAGTGATAGTTGTAAGTGTTATGACTATGGTTTTGTTTTTTGGTAATTCATTGTTATTGTGTCGACTGACATATCCATACATTAGGAACCTAAATTATGATTTTCGTCTAAGGGCACTTCAAAACATATTGCGTTGGTTCTCAAAAAGTTATTCTTGTTATATCATTGACTACATCAACAAATATAACTTATTGACCTTAGAACACCAAATTTATTTCAGGATACCACCACATAGATTTCTAGCCATGATTCCCGGGAGAGTACACGATGATGGACCACTAAACGATGATGCCTCGGTGCAGGGCCCTATTACTATGTTATCACCATCGGGTGGTGTAGTATTAGAACCAATACCCATTGGGAAGCCTTTTCCACCATCCCCACTAATAGATATCTCACGCCGAATAAGTGTGATGCATGAGTTTTAGTGGAATAGGACTCTAAGGTTCCAAGGAAAGATGGCCCTACAAGCGGCTGAGGGATGGCTAAATGATGTGGCCAGTGTTTTCTGCTTAGTGTGGACACCAACTGATCTAATGGGGATCATATCTTCCATCCTCTTTTAAGGGGAATCTAGGAGATGTTGGAGTCCGACACTCTAGATGCACAATGAGCCTACCTTCACCTAGGTGGTCTTAGAGAGCCTTTTTAGGGAAGAGTTTGTCCTATAGACTTTATGATTAGTGATTATATAGGAGTTGTTGCACATATAGTAGGGAAACAAGATTGTGTCCTAGTACTCGGTGAGGTTCATTGATCACTCCCGCTAATCCACTAATATGGTACGAGCCCATTTCATCAGGGTCTGAACCATTGATTAGGGTCGCCGAGAGGAAATCAGAGCATTGATGATATCGCTCAGCATTCCAGCGCAGTCTAGCATTCTAGAGTGAGTTCTTTTGTTGAAGAGATTTTGAGCTGAGAAGGAACTGAACACGAGAGCCACCACGAGATGTTCGGCAATAGACAAATATAAGGCATGAAAATGACAGATGATTCAGGGGCCCAAGTGGTCCAGACCATTTTGTGGATGACCTCAGGATACATGTTAGGTTGTGTTGGGCTCCTCGAACAGAGGAGTACATATTAAGAGCAGGCAGTGATTCTCGTACAACATGTAGGGTCACGTGGCTCATGACTACCTGACCCTCCATACTGAATAAAAGAACATTGTTGAGGAACTTCTGAGGAAGAGTCATAGATTCAATTGGGGAGGTCTTCATTCAACATGTGGATGTGGTATAGGAGTCAGATGTGCATCAGGCGGTGGGCGGCGATTTGAGGTTTTACTTCCACCACCACTAGGATGTCCACCCACACCACAATGAGCAGGTGGATATGGATGTGCTCAACTCCAGGAATCTACGGCCTATGAAAATGGAGCTCTGGTGATGAATAGAGGCATTATCTATGTCTACTCCACCTTAGCTACATTTCTTATTGACACAGGTTGGAGTCACTTTTTCATTTCCATGACACTTATTCAGTGCTCGAAGATTCTGGTAGAGTTGTTGGTTTGATCTTTATAGCAAGACACTCATACAGGATGGGGTTCGATGATAACACAGTGGTACCAGAAGTGTGAGCATACTCTTGGGGGGGGGGGTTAGAACTTCATCTTGGATCATCTAATATCAGCGTTGAGGCCTTATGACATCATATGGGAATGAAATGGTTATCAACATTCAATGATCAGATTGACTGTCTTCGGAGAAATTTACGGAGTGTCCATGAGGATGGGACCATGTTTTCCTTCACCTACGAGAAGGTAAACACATAATCACATGATGTACTTACCCAAAATATGGTATTGTCGATCACACCTTAGTGGGCTATCCTTACCCTCAAGAAAGTTGATGTTGAGAGGCTGAGTTATCCAGTAGTGGTGGACCAGTATGTCGATGTCATTCCTGATGATGTTCCGGGACTACCTCTATGTATAGAGTTAGAATCGTACATCAACCTATAGGTCAGGATGGAACCAATATCTACACCATCATATCATATGGATCCTATGAGTCTTTGTGAGTTACTGGTACAATTGGAATAATTGAGGCAGAATGGGTTCATAAGGCCTAGTGTTTCTCCTTAGGCAACCCCAATTTTATTCTCCAAGAAGGATGTAGGGAGTTTGAGATCTATATGGATAATAGATTCCTAAACCAGGTGACTGTGATGATCATGTATCCACTTCCAAGGATGGATGATCTTTTTGATCACCTAAATGGACTGTGTTGGTGAGCAATGAATGTCATCAGGCTATCGTCTGCTCAAGGTACAAGATGAGGATGTACAAAAGATGAGATTAGAATGTCAGTATGAACCCAATGAGTTCTTTTTTATGCCTTTAGGCATGAACAATTCCCCAACTGTGATAATGGGATTCTTGAAGAGGATATTTCATCCATACATCGATCACTTTTTCGTGGTATTCATCGACGACATCTTGATATACTCATTGTCGGTGGAAGAGAAAGACTATCATCTACAAATAGTTCTAGATAATCTTTGTGAGCACCAACCTTATGGTAATATCTTGAAGTGCTAGTTCTTGATAAGATAGGTCCACATTCTGGGATATGTTATCTCAGAATCTTGAGTTCCAATGGATTTGGTGGAGATAGAGGTTGTTCATGCAGGGGAGCTACCTAGGAGCGTGGATGAGGTGTATAGTTTCATAGGGTTGGTTTGATACTACAAGAGATTCGTTCTAGAATTTTCCATGGTTACAAAACCCTTTAGATTGTTGATTAAAAAAGGACAACCATATTTATGGATAGAGAGTTACAATTAGAGTTTACAGGAGATGAGGCAGAGATTGACGAGTACCCCATATTGATGATACCAGAAGAGAGCATTAGGTATGTAGTCAACTTTGAAAAATGAGGGAACATACATGGATGTGTCCTGACGCAGTAGTAAACAGTTAATGCTTATTGTTCTCGATAGCTAATGATAAATGAGACAAACTCTACTACCCATGACTTGGAGTTTGATGTAGTGGTCTTCGTCTTGATGATATGACAACATTACTTGATGAGAAAATGTTTTACTGTCTACTATCATTACAAGAGTCATAGTTGTATATTCAATCAAAAGGAAATAACATGAGACAATGGTTATGGATAGAGTTCTTGATGGATTATGTCTTTGTGATATTCTATACTCTTGCGAAGGGGAACATGGTAGTTGATTCAATCAGTAGGAGGTCTGGTCTACAGTTTTTGAGTGGGGTGACTCTGGTGCTTTCTGCGATGCCAATATCCTTCATGGATAGAGATAGAGTAGCTTATCTCCAATCATTGACTATCACTCCCAAAATTCTTTAGTGAGTATGGGGGCATGTCTTGGAGACATTGACTACAAGGATAAAGGTGCTGAGATATCCTCAAGAAAAGAACCTGATGGATTTTTTGAAGGCTAGGAGCACGTCATCCTCATTATAAGATTTACCATGGTACTAGTGGAGATTTGGGAGGTGGTGTTTGTAGTGTTCTATACATCCCCTATGGCAGTACATACAAGTGTGGAAATGATTTACCAGGACCTCTGGCATCAACATCGATGGCCAAGGATGATGAAAGTAGTGGCATAGTTTGTTTAATGATGCCTCACATGTCAACAAATGAAGGTCGACCATCAGGTTCCAGTTGGCGTAGTGTATAAACTAGAGTTTCCAGAGTAGAATTGGGATGGTATCTATATGGAAATTAGTTTAGGGCTTCCACATACATCTAGGGGACATGATTCCATATGGGATGTTGTTGAACAACCCCCAAGTCTTCCCAATACCAACCTATATGAGGAAAGAGATAATTACAGGGCTTGTGAAGTCTCTATGAACAAGAAATTTTGATACACAATGGGGTTCCATCGATGATCATCTCTGACTGTGAAAAAAAATTTACATCCTGATTGTGGAAGGGATTATAGGAGGAGTTCAGGAATCAGATACGTTTGAGCACCGCCTATCATCCACATATGGATGGTCAGACAGATAAGACCATACATACAATGGAGGGAATGATACGTTCATTCATCCTATATTATGGCAAATGTTGGGAGGATCACTTTCCGTTGTTGGAGTACAGTTACAGCTACAACTGACACTCCACCATAGATATGGAACCATTTGATGCCTTGTGCGTTCGACCATGAAAATAACCTCTATGCTAAATAATCCAATGGGAGTCATCACTCATTGGTTCAGATATGGTATGTTCTACCACTGTGAAGGTGAATTCCATCTAGGAGTGGATGAAGATTGAAAAGTGTAGACATAAGTCTCATGATGATGGGGGATGAAGACACTTAGAGTTCCAGGTGCAAGACCACATATTCATTGGAGTCTTTTCCCAAACATGACTACAGAGATTTGGAACAGGTGGAAAACACTCACCAAGGATATTCAAAAATTTCTTTAACATCGGAGGATTGGTGTGGTGACATATCACTTGGAACAACCACCATAGTTGGAGAAGGTGCAAAACAAATTCCATGTGTCCTAATAGAGGAGTAACCTGCATGAACCATATCACATCATCATCCATAGAGAGATGAACATTGATGATGGGGATATTATCAAGGAGGTTTCAGTGGAGATTGGGGATCGAATGTAGTGAGTTTTACATGGGATATCGATAGCTCTGGTGGGCATCAGCAGGAAGCACGAGATCCTCCAGTAGAGCACTTGGGAGCAGGAAGATCAGATTCATGCTCAGTACCCTCATTTTTTTCCTATTTAATTTTATGGAATTTAGGGATGAAAATACCTTAGGTGGGGATAATATAAAGATATGTATATTCTATGTTAATTTGTTTTAATTATATGGAATTTTTATGAGTCATCAAAAATTGAAAGCGCGTGATTCTGATGCCCAGTGTGTGTAGAATGAATTTGTGAAATTTTTTTAAGGTATGTTTAGTAAATGTATGTGTAGAATTTTATAAATTTTAAACAAGTGATCAGATTAAAAATCTATGGCCACCATTGAATCCGAAAATCCAGAATTCAATTAAGGGAGACATCACTTCAAATGCACTTCGTCACAAGAAAAAGTTAGATTTTGGATCATTTAAAATGAATAATAAAATAACATTGTTATTTTATTTATTTCTTTCATTTCCTCCAGTGTACAAGAGATAGTATGCGCCAACGACATGTAAATCCATTAATTGGCATGACCCTTCAAATCCATGAAAATTGTGTCATTGGAATAAAGAAGGTTCTTATTAAATGAACCACAATAAATTCCACGATCGTTAATTACCCTACCACTATCATATTTATAAGAAGATTATGGAGTAGTAATGGAATGACATATTCAATAGATTACGTTCTGATAATGAGTCGTGATGGAAACCCTTAGGAGGACAGAGCCGTTTCCACCTGTTAGTGACAGGTGACACCAAACCACATACTGAAGGAAGATGTTTGAGTGGCAATATTTGCGTCTTGTTGTAGGGATGATGAACACCAAATCTTCCTCAATCATTTGTTTAATATATCAATCTAGAGGTAGGGTTTAATCTTGACTGGTCTCCAATATTTTATTATTTTTTCTTGCTACCCTTTTACTATGAAACTAATGCGGAGGGTGTAGGGAAAATGAAATTGGCCATGAACCTCACCCCTATTGGAATTTTGGTGTGGTCTTTGCGATCATTATCATCATGTAGGATGGGACCTGAGTTGGCAGATGGTTGTGGTGTCCGACACTAGAGGACTATGAGGGAGGCGGCATGTCATCTCATGCCTCAGGAAGAGGCGACAATGCAATCTTGTGTCAATAATTAGAGTGTATGGTGCTAGCCATCCATGGAGGTGAAACGTAGCACCGTCATGCACCTATAGTGGGTAAGGGACATGGGTTTTCATCTGCGGTGTGGTGGAGTTGGGTGGCCGGAATGGACCAACCGAAGGAGGAGGTAGCGACGCGCAAAGGCGTGCCTCCAGAGGTTCCACAGTGGCGAGACCTATAGTGGTTCCCATGGATGACCTGGCAATTCCAAATTTTGATTAAGATCCACCTTTGAAATGGGAGAAACCCTCCCCCCTCGTTCCAGCTCGGGTGGACGTTGTTCCAATGGGCCGCACATGCTAGTGAGTCTCACCTCTATAGGTTGGGCCATGCAAGCCGAGTAGGCTACTCCTTTGTTGGTTGGGACAGAACATGGTCCAGTGGGAGGAGCCCACTGTGGCCCTTCCCAGACAAGTCTGACCCAGGCTCGGTCGGGAGAATTGGGTCGAACATGACACAGTGCCAACTGGGGGTAGTTTCCCTTAAGGGTGCATAACTTGTGGACCATGAATAATTTTAATGAACCGTCTACAGAACTAAGACACTAACAGTGACACAACCCTTTGGGAATATTACACATTATTATTAGAGATTGTTGGAGTACCACATGGTAGGATAAAACATGAATCCAACGAGACCCTCGGAACTAAAATGATTATAACTCACCGATTGGGCATTAGATTGACGAAATGTCAATCATGTTGGAAGCCTTACCACATGGAGGTCCTTTGTGTTACTTCATTGTGGAGCTTAGTTGCATTCAAGGTATGACAGATATTTCGAGGTGTAGATTCTATGGATCTAGAGTGCATCAGGTGCATAGAATCATGTGGTAGGTTGTAACATGTGGAATGAACATCGATCATATGTGGGTCAACAATGATCAATCCAGTGTGGGTGAACATTTATCAAATCATGTGTGGTTCACACTAAATAATCTTATGTGGGTCATTGCATACTGATCGTGTGTGGGTCAGCGGCGGTTATTACCTATCGATCCTCTATTGGACAATAGTAGTGTCTTTTAATAGAATAATATGGTATAACTAACGACTAATCATCTGTAATTCTGTACATTATTTATAGCTAGTGTGAGATGAGTCTTCTACATTCATGGTTTTATCTTTTTGGAGTTACCTTTGTGATACTTCTATCTTCGTCGTGTCACCAGTATGGTACTTCTACATTGGTGGTGTTATCCTCATGGTGTTACCTGTGTGGTACTTCTACCTTCGTAGTGTTACCTATGTGGAACTTCTACATTTGTGGAATTACCTTCTGGGGAATCTTTGTGGTACATAGATATATGAATGGTCATATTCCATGTATATTTGATGACTACATCGTGATTTGTGATCGTGGTCTTGCTTTGTGGTATTTCATTTTTGGAACTCTGGGAGACCTTCAAGGGTCTCAGGGTCCCTACTGAGTATTTTTATACTCACCCCTACATGGGATTATCCCACACCTTGTTGTGTCTTGTGAAAATGACGAGCAGTTGGGTTGATATTTGAGGAAGCCAGGACTAGGCGGTACACAGAAAATACAGGATGACGCGGAGTGTTGTGGAGATTATCTATACCTACCCTTTAGGTATGATCCTTAGTGGATCATTCGATAGATGTTTTTATACTTTTCAAATTTATATGTACTTTTTAGTTGTACTTGTACTTTTCAGTGGTGCTTGTATTTTGTCCCCTATACATTTATCACACTTTTTACATTGGTAGTTTACTTCGTGGTCTCATCATGATGTGTTATAGTTGCTATTTTTTATGGTTCTAAAGGCAATGCCTTCCCATTATAGGTATATTTCTTTTTGGTGCTAGTCACTGTCCCCTAGCCTATGGATGGTTGGTTTTGGGTAGTCACATCACGTGGTCTGGGAGACTAGTCATGAAAATGGATACATTATTGATAATAGCATGGAGTGTTGGAGATTTTGAGAGATCATTAGATCAGGATTCTATTAGAGATAGTGTTTTGATCTTTTCTATCCTCTATTAAATGTATTGTACTGGATGTATTCTACCATTTATTGCATATGTTTTGAATATCTTCATGGCATACTCATCATATTGTACATAATATTTACCTCATTGTTGAATATTATTACTATCATCTAAATGTTGGTATTATTTTACTAGTTGATATTGTGATTTTAACTTTTACTCATATATCAACACAATTTTTTTAATCTGTTTAGTAGGGTATATCCTCACTACCATAACACCATAGACCCGTTTATCTAGTCAGAAGACTCTAGCATGCGGGGAGCCACACTACAGCCCATGTGATTCATTGGCTTAGGGATGCATTTAGTGTCTCCCAAGCAAGGACATTACAAAAAAATTTATACATTTAACTTCATTTCCTTATCCTTTTGGGATGGTATAATGTATTTTTCGACGTGTCAGAATTTGTTAATGAGTCTGTTCGTTGGAGTAGTTGACCCATATAATGAAAAAATCTAAATTATAAGCCATAGGAAATTTTTTTGGATTCTTCCTATTACAATTTATTTGACTCCACTACTTGGTGATGAACCTGATATGTAGTGGTTCTTATTGTTATGATGTTCTATTACTACGTAAACCCACCATTATTACATGACATTTACATAAATACATAAAAAATAAAACATTAAAGAGCTAAAATAATCATTTCGGATTTAGAGTTTTGGAAATTCGGTACATATTACGTGAATTACATAAGGATAACATAAAGAAAAGTATTATTCTAATATACTTTCTAGATATTATGATAGTTTCTTCCTAGAGTAAACATCTATAATCTCATATCACGATGACATGCATCAATGATATGGGTGAGCATAAAATAAAATAAAGGAATAAACGAAAAAATAATTATCATATGAGTAAGAGGAATATAAAATGTATGGTCATATGAATACTAGGCATGTCAAAAATAAAAAAATTAGTTTTAACATGGAAATGTGGATACAATAAAAATTGATACATTCATAAATATATCGCCAAAGTTTATTGCTAGGGTGTTATAAATCATAAATTCTATGTATTTTCACCAATGTATCATAAATAATGGCTTATACAGATATTTATTCATTACCAAATTCAATGGAGTTATATTAGGGTGAACAAATTATATTACCAAGGTTGTTCACGAATGTATCATAAACCATTACCATGGAAATATGCCAATGAATCATAAACATGTCATCTTTAGATTACTTCTTTATCAAATGCATTGGTGAAATTTCATGGTGAAAAATTTATATTTATTAAATCATTTGAGACACATAGTGCTCAAAAAAAATTCATTAATATTATAAGGAAATTAATAATTTTTTTCATATAAAAATCATTGTGTACATAGTTATTAAAATTATTGATCAAAACATGATTTTTAACCCATGAAATAGGAATATGGGCTTTATATATATATATCCTTGAATAAATAATATGTTTTTAATTTTATGTGAATTACCAATAAAATATAATTGTTTTGTTTATTCAAATATGAGAATATTTTATCAAAAAATATGGAAATGATTTCAACAGCATAACATTATACGACGTGGATTATGAGAAAAGAATAATGAGAGATATTCGAGGACTCACATTTGTGGAACACTGTTTTTTAATGTTGGGGGAATGAAAAATAGAATGAATAAAAAGAAATAATATTTAATCTAATAATATACAATACAATGGTGTACTTTATTGAGAAAGGAGAGGAATATGATCCCCTTACTAAAATCCATTTTCTTAATAGTATACATTAGTTCTTATTAAAAATTAATAATGGAAAGGAAATGAGGTTTAAAATTGATAGATAATTAAATGGAATATAGATGAAATATAAAAATTTATTAAAAAAAGAAAATTTCACATTTAATTAACTAATAAAATAGTATTAAATGAATGAAAATGGTGAGGAGGATTCCCTTACTATATTCTGGCTACATATTGACATACATTATAGCTTATAGAAAGTGAAAAATGTGACGGAATTGAGAACACTATTTAATAAAAAACATTATAATGATAATAGATATAAAAATTTCTTAAAAAGCGAGAATAAATGTCATTTAAGAGACTAAGAAAAGAGGCATACTTGAATGAAAAAGGAGATTAGGAGATTCTCTTTCTAAATTCTGCAAGCATAATTGTATACATTGTGGCTTATGAAAATGGAATAATGAATGGGAATTATGGTCTAACAGTGATAAAAAACAACATCAGAATTATATTAAATTTAAAAACAATATAATAGGTATAATTCGATACCTTTAAGAGACTCTAAAAAAGTGATTACATTGATGAATAATGATAGTATGAGGATACCCTTACTAAATTATGATAGCAAAATGGTATACATTGTGGCTTATAGAAAGGGAATAATTTGATATAAATAAGGTCTCCCAATTTGAAAACCCAATTTTCGATGTATTGGAAATATAAGAAATTCGTGAAAAGGAATAATCATTTAGATTAAAAAATCAGATAGAAGATGAGGCACATGAATGACAAAATAATAAAATTATAATTTCCCTTACCAAGTAGAGTTTCTTCCATAATAATGTTGAGGGAAAACATAGGACCATGGATAATCTACTGTGAAACCATTGAGTGACTATTTTAGAGGGTAAAATATCTTTACGTTATTTATTTTTAATTTTTAGTTGATATTATGGGTTGGAGGGGGTATTTATACTATTGAAATGGTGGATTTAGCAGAATAAACAAATGAATATTTTTTATTTAAGGATAACCACTATAAGGTGGTAGTAAATCCAACGATTTTGGTTAAAATCTAATATTTACAAGCTATTTTATGTCTTCAAAAACATTAATCTCCAATTTCATTTTTTGGATTTCTTTTATTTTAAGCTCCTAACTTTTAACCTTAACCTACTACATTATTTAACCTATACCTTGATAAATATTTTTTAACATAGAAATTTTTTTAGAATGAAAACCAAATTAAACGTATTACCTATTTTGCATATTCATATTCCATAGATGAAATACATTTTACTTTATGTTGTTCGCTATAGCTAGAACATGTTATGGATTGAATCAGATTACCAGGTTGCGGTTCATTCCTTGGAATCAAGAATGCGTAATGTCCCATGGAGAGTGTTACCTCACTAGGTTGAATGACTCCACAAGGTTGATAATTTACAAGTGGTCATCTCACATGATTATAGGAAAGCCAATGAGGTGGTGGATACATTATTCAAGAAGGCAATTTTGGAGGTGGATTTGTTGTAGTCCTTTACAGCCCCCGATTAATGTGCTTCAATGGTAGGGGTGGATATTTTGGGTGTTGTGCACTCTCGATTTTGTATTGATCCCCTGTTTGTATGACTCATTTATATTCTTATTTTATAAATTCACATAGGACAGGTTTCTATCGGGTCTTGGGATTTTGGAGTACAATAAGATATTATGTATTTGATGAAATGGAAAATAAAAAATCACTTACAAAAATATTACTCTAAATATGATATAATTGGAATTAGAAAATACTAATTTATTGAATTTTAACCATTTTTGAGCTAAACTTATTTTTTCCCATTGTAAAAATTATTTAGGACTTATCTAAATTATATTATAATATAAAATTAGTTTATAATATCTTTTAATAAAAAGAAAATTTATTTAAAACATTTAAATTTATTATATTACATAATTTTATTGGATATCAAAAATATATAATGTTTCTATAAAATATTCCATATGGTCACTTTATGGAAACAACACCAATAATATTTACCAGTCCTATTCTAAATTTGTTATGATAATTACCAGCACTCATTTTTTCCATCACTCCTTTTGTCGAATGGTCATATATCCCTAAAAATATCCTACAATAATCTCTTTATTACGCAATAATTCACATACAATGTTTCTTACACATCATTTAATAATGACTATTTATTACCTAATTCATCTTTATATTTTTACTATTTTTATATTAGTAGAAATCTTCTTAAACATTAAAATAATGACTCCTTTCATATTTTCAATAAGAGAAGTCAATATAACATCATTACGAAAATGAAAATAAGTCTCTTTTTTAAAAAAATTAAAAATTTCAAACATGGTTAAAAAATTATTTTCAAAATAATTTTATAACATTAAAAACATTCCTGATTTTTTTATTAAACCTGGATATGGAAGATCAATGTTTTTCAATCATTGAGAGATATAATGTTAGATTTTCATTATGAATTTTCATTCTTATTATTGTGTATATAAATAGCGGAAAATGAAATTATAACATGTATTGTCAATAAATAACTAGTGAAGATATAAATTTATTAGTTTCATTAGAGATAGATCATATTATTTGATCGATATAATCTTAATAAAAAACAACACTGATAAACAATGAAATTGAATCAGAAAACCCATACTTCAAGTCTCAGCTCCTGTATACATGTTAGAACATCATTTATAATTAATATAGATTTAAAATAAATATAATAAATAACCATAATAATGTATATCATGTCATATATGATTTACCAATATCCTTTTATAACCTGATTATCAATAATTTTTTATTAAAATCATTTTTATGTGTCATATGTATTTTTTTTGTTTGTCACCTTTCAGTAGTTTAAGTGCATATACCTTTATCATGGTTCCATAATATCTATAATTCTAATAATTACATAATTATAAGATATATATTAATTATATACACATTTATATTAATTCATAATATTTATAGATAGAAAAATGAATGACATCATTTGTAGAGATAGTAGGTCGTATGTACGCATGATCATTGATGAGATATTTCTATATATAGAACAAAAGAAAAGGTAAATGTTAATCTAATATAAAGAATAATTATTATATCATTTATATGATATATAATCATTTATTCTACCATTTATATGATATATAATAAAAAATTCTATCATTATTAATCCCTATAAAAATTTGAAATGATAAATGATTTACATCGCTTTGTACAGCCTGCAATCCCGCACACACATGAGTGATGTTATTATTTTCAAAATAATCATAAGGTGAGAAGGTAGAATTGATATTATAATTATATAAGTAAAATTATGTAATATATATATATATATATATTATATTCATAATTATAGACATCTCTGATACGTGGGGATGTAAAATGAATTACATTTGGTCATGAGGCAGTAATCCGCTTTACACACGATCGACACATTCATTTCCCATTTGATAGAAAAGGAGATTTATATTTTTTTTATAATTATTATAATAAAAAATAATTATATGAAAGATACTAGTTTTGATATTTTATCAGAGTTTAATAATATTTTAATTAGGTGGAAGATATAAATAAATAAAACAGCCAATTAAGAATAATACATCTTCTTTGGACAACCACCTTAGGATTGAACCAAATGTCTTCATAGGAGGGCTTTATAATAAAACTAATTACACTCGGTCTGGTATTGGTATTTATATAGTGTATTTATGTATTCATTTTTTATCCAAAAGGATATTGATGTGTTTAGAGGAAATGAGAAGGGGTTCCCTTTTATAACTGATGAGTTACCATTTTTTTAAATACACAAAACCATTAAATAATGGGAAGTCAATCTCAAACCACGTTCCACTAAAACTAATAAATAACAGAATGTTGGGAAGATAATTTATATACAAACCTCCAGGGTTAAAAAATAAACATGTGTTAAATATGTTATTCTTTTAACTACTGAGGTTTCTTACTTTTACCCTTTTAGTTGACACAACAGTTACTAGATTTTATCCTAGGTAGTGTATCCATTCATCCGGAATGTAAAAGGTGAATTATTAAATAATTTGGAACCACTGATTATAAATATTAAATAAATTATATCAAATAAAAACCCTTCTGTGTGTAAAATTAATTTTATCACAAACACATTTAATGAAGAAAACATTGTTTTAACCTTAACTATGTTAATTAATATTTTGATCTTTTTACATTTCATTGTGAACAAAAATTAAGTTGATCTTATTACCTAATATAAATTATTATGATTCCAAAAATGGAATATATTTTTCAAATGTAAATTCATATATCTGGAAGAATATAATTTAAAATTAAACCCTCTGAAGTGACGATAAAAAATTTTTCTGAAGGAAAGGTTTTTATAAGTATTATAAATTATATCCACAATGTAGTAAAATTGATTGAAATAACCTAAATTTAATTATGAATAAAATAATTCAACTATTCCGAATTTTAAAACCATTTTTAAAAAAAATATACATATTTGATTCTTTAAACAAAAAAGATAATATTAAATAAAAATCAATCATTTTAATTATTAATTGAAAAAATATTCTTTTTAGAAAATTCAAAAAAACTCACTCTATGATAATTTTGATCAGTTTATTTCAATAATTAATTTAATTTTTGGAATTATAATTTATAACTGCAAAAAAATTAATTTATATAAGTGTGTAAATTGTGACAACATGTTCTTTTATATTTTTATTTTTAAGCATAAAACTAGATTTACTATTATCTCATGGCTAGACATAATATAATATTTAAAATAAATCATTTCTTTCAATATATAATTTATAAATTAAATTAAATTAATTCATAAATATTGATTAATTAAATCTATTATGATAATTACAAATTGTGAGGAAAGATCCGTTTTTCAGAAATTTTTATTTTTTTACTTTTAAATGATATTTATTTTCATTTATAATAAATTATAAAAAAATGAAACTATTTTATACATGTATACACCATATGATTTTCACAATTTACTTATTCATATACATTTCCTCTATTTTAATAGAAATTTTATGATTGTAATGTTTAAATAAAAATATTTTAATAGTATATTGTCATTTATTAAAAATCTATATTATGTGTTACGCAAGATATAGAATAAATATTATATATTTTAGAAATAATATTTCATAAAATAATATTTTATCCTTTGCTTCACATTTAGATTGCTAAAATTTGGGGTATTCCATACTATATTGACTAGGTGAGTGGTATTGTATCATAGAAATTTATCCCAATGATCCAAAATCTTACCCATGTGTTCCCCATAATAGAAATAGTTTTTCAATGTTATAATGTTTGTTTTCCGTAAATGTTATTGATTGAGTAAATAATTCCTCATGAGATATAAATAGATCACATGGTGAACATGAAGGCAGTTTGGTGGTAGCATCAATCAAAATGATAAAATCCTTAATCAATCATGAATATAAATGAGGCAAATATACCAAGATATTTTTTTTTTATTTCTTCCAAAATCTCATCACATTCTTCCGTATATAAATTAATAAAAACACCTTCTCACCAACTTCAATTTCCAGATCATGTTAAAAAAAATTTCATACCTTTTCAGTTGATTCAGATCTAACTTGATATATTGTAGAATGGTTCTCACAATTTCTATCATTTCATCAGAAATATTAGGTCCCAAGAGCTTTCATTCCCCAATATCATCCAAACACATTGTTGTTCTACACCTATTTCTATAAGGGTATTCCTACAAATCCATTTGAATTCTTGATTAAAAGATATTACTATAAGAAAACTAGACTAGAGGAAGGTGATGATTCCAACCACATTTTAAAAACATAAAATAATATCTCAATATCTTCTCTAGGGTCTTAATTGTTCTCTCAGACTGACCATATGTCTTACTATGATATATAGTGATATAAATTAACATTTAATCTGTAGCTTGGTGAATACTTCACCAGAACTTCAAAATAAAACTCGAACCCCAATAAGAAACAATATATTTGTGGTACTCCATATAACCATAAAACTTCATTAATGTATATACTTTAAAACTATATATATAGATAAATATTATTTGATTGTAATGAATAGTGCTTTCTTTTTATGTTGATCAAATACAACCCAAAGAACAGTATACCTATTACATTTTTTTGGGAGTCAAAAAACAATGTCCATGGTGCTGATTTCCCATTTCCATTCAAGTATTGTTATAATGGTAACATCCCCTTAGACTTATGTCCCATTTCCTTAACATTCTAACATACCATTCACCGAGATACATTATTAGAAATGTCTCTCTCTGTTCTTTTTATCTATAAATACTATTTAATTTCATTATATATCTTCTTACTTCTATGATGAATATATAATGAAGAACTATGAACCTCCTCCTACTAATCTATCTTCAAATTTGGACTGGATAGAAAAAATACATGTTTCCTACATCATATCATTCAATCAAAATATAATTTGAACACATGGAAATGTATATCCTCCTTCAACATCTCTATATATTGATTTTATACATCATTAATTTTTTCCGAGACAGATGGTTGAATACTCATTTAATAAAGATAATATGTCTCATCTTCCGTCAAAATTTGACAATCAATACATCGATACATGGTTAATATTTTGAAATCCTCTTCATGAATAAAATATCATCAACCTTTCATCTCAAAACATTATCCACCTTGTTCACTTTCCCCAAGTGGAACTTTATTGAGTTGTCACAATAATTAATCAGCTCAAACCATATTCTCGGGTTCATATACCACTATTTCCAACTGAATATATACTATGAAAATTTCATTTCAGTATATTATTAATGCTATTATACATAAAGATAATACCTTTATATATTCAATTTGTAAATTATCACAGCTAACTCCAAATCATTAGTTGGTCAATTTTTAACATGAACCTCCATTTTTTGTTTGGCGCAAGCTATAACCAAATCATTCTATATGATAAAACATCTCAACCCCATCTTTTATTAATCACTAGTAATTACTAACCCGTTCTTACTATAGTTTAATTTATACATTGGTCTATTGACTAATGTTATCTTCAGTTTCTTGAAATTTTCCTCACATTCATCTTTCTGAAGGAACTTAGATCCCTTTTGAGTTAACTTCGTGAGGGGATTAGAAATTGTAGTGAAATTTTCCACAAAGCATTGATAATATAAATCGAACCAAAAAAACTATGGATCTGAGTCACCATGGTTGGTATGGTACATTGTTCAAAATCCTCCATCTTTTATAGATCCACCTATATACCATAAAATGAGATTATATAACTGAATAATTAAGCTTTCTATAGCCAAAATTTATAATTGGAAAATTTTACATACAGAGTTGTATTCCATAGTGTTTTTAATACAATCCTTAAATGATATTCATAATCTTCCTAGAACATTGAATATTTAAGAATATCATCTATAAATACTTTCAAAGTCTTGTTATGTTAATAACTAAAGACATTGGTCATCAAAAACATGAATATGGAAGGTTTATCTAGATGGAAAAATCGAATCACATTAAAATCATAGTATTAGTACTTGGTATAAAATGATATCCTTTTTATAGAGTTCATACTTTCCCTAAATTTATGATATATGTATTTAATATCATCATTTTTAATGTATTATACTCTGCATTATTTTTCAAAGAATTCATCAACATAGGGTAGTGGATATAATTAACAAATAGTGATCTTGTTATGTTCTCTATAATCAATATAGAGTCACAATGGTACATATTTATTCGTAAAAATGATTATGTTCACCCTAACATTAATTAATTGTGAAAATGATTATTTTTTCATGATTCCCTTAGAGTTTATTCATCAATTCATGCATGTCAATTATGGTTATTCTATATGGAATGTTTTGAAATTGTTGTAACAACAATTATAGATTCTATTGAGAACGCAACATCATGATTCAGTGGGAGACAAGTAGAAAAATGTAGAATAAAAAAACACTTATAAAATTTGAATATCATTGATATTGATTTTATCCCCAACAATCAAAGACAAAAACCATCTTTTTAATTGGAATCATGACAAATACAATGGATGTTATTACCATAAAAAGTTCATATTTATCATTACATTTATAAATGGTCATATGGTTATTCTGAATATAAAATGTGACTTACCTTACTCATAAATTGATGTAGTATTTCTATATAGAATGTTAATTCATGTTTATGAAGAAATCAAATTCAAGTAGATGGATAATAATAATATATTAAGGAAATACATTCCCACAAACTTCAACCAAATAATAATCAATAACTTGAGATGTGATCATAAAACCATCAGAGTGTATCACTGATAATTTAGAATATAGTCATTGAGGAATAATTTTGATACACAGAGAATATTCTTCAAATAGAAAATATAGGGTAGATCTAGAGTCAAATAAGATATTAGTAGTTGTATAGTTGATGGTATGTGTACCATTCACCATTTCATTATCATACCCCTCCTCAAAAATAAAAATCAAATGATATTTACCTTAATGTATCATATTAAAAGGTCTCTTACATCACTCATCATCATTAAACTCTATATTTTGGAACTATTTATAATAATTCCTATTATCATTTAATTTGAAACTTTAATGTTTGGGTGGTGCATTTTGTGTATATTTTTCTCTATTGAAGTCATTAGCTATCTTCATCTGATCACATTAGAATTCAATTGATTGATGAACATAATTTCCAAACATAAAACATCTACCAGTCCCCTAAGGTTATTTTTCTATATTTTTACTTCCAAACATTGATCATAAAGGATGGCTCTTATTCTTCACACCTTGGTTTTTACATTTTCCATTGAATGTAATCCTTATTTTCTAATCAAAACAATGGGATTGAGGTGTAACTAGGATCTAAATTTCCACCATGAGAACATATTGAAATATTTATTTATTTCTATTGAATTAATTAATGGTTATTTCCCTTCAAATACATGGTTTTAGGATATATAAAAATATATTCTCCTTACTTTTTGGATGGATAATAATCATAGAAATACAACATGAAGTCTTGTAAAATTTTCAACATATGTTCTAATATATTCATCATCCTTATAATTTATCTCAAGTAAATAAATCTACCTATATTACGAAGGATACGAGGAAGTTACTAATTAAATATTATTTTCCTAAAATCATCCCACTTGATGGATTAATTATCATTTTATTTCATTGTATATTTTATAAGATTCTACAATTTATCTGCTTCGCATTCCAAATGATATAATGAAAAAAATGTATTTTTCTTGTTTTAAACTCTATAGAATGAAAAATATCTTTTTAATTTTATTGATCCATTTCAAAATGACTAGTTTATTAATAGACCCACTAAAAGAAGTTCATGTTTCATCATGGAGTATTCAAGAAATCATTTTCCCTCTTTTTATCATTTTGAATGTCATCATGATTTATATCATGAGAATGTTTTCTATGAATAGAAAAAATTATTTTTTCATTCTATCTTCCATGAAATTTGGTTTCTTAGTAGAACAATTATTTAATATTCTATAAAATTAAACATTAATAGGTTTCCTTTAGGATCTAACTATTGATTAAAATCAAACCAAAGATAGTGCGATTAACAGTATTCTTAGTGTGAAACCACATAATCAGGAAAAATATTTTATATATTTTCTAAATCATAAAAACTTATTTTTAATTAATTACAATGTAGGTTTGACCTAATAAAATCATGGTCATCTTCAGTTGAAATACTTCATAATGTTTAATAAAGAAAATATGGGCTATATAGGAATATCCCCTAGAAGTGTCAAACTATGTGTACAGTAAGAGAACATTTTTCATGCAATATAATAATGGATGAGATGTACTTAACCATTTCGTTTAGGGTTATTACCCCAAGATTAATCATTTCCAAAAAAAACTTCTAGATATAACCCGATATGGATGTTTTTCTAGGAAAATGACACTCCAATATTAACTATAACAAATGATGTAATATTATAAATAGGATTATCATCAAGTTTCTTCACAAAAAGATTCTCATCCTATTTTCTAGTGGTGACTAAACCATTCCATGATACCAACTATATTCACCCATAATTCTTGAACATATATATCACATATTAATAGATGAATATTCATTACCTATCGTAAATATCTATTCCATAATCATATATGTCCATTTCCTTTGGAAACATGGATAAAAAAATTCTTATTCATTACTGAATTTCATCATCTAAAACTAATTTATTCAAATTTAGGACACATCAAATACATATCACAATTAATAAATTTATTCATAAAATAAGGAAGTTATACACAAGAAAGGTGGGTCTCAGATGTTTTGTAAAGGTAAAAACGGATATATTAGTGATCACATGAGATTAACATGATTATAAGAGTATTGTAACTTGGGATTATCATTTTATACAAACCCTATATATAAATATCATAATATTGAGTAATGGAATAATCTTTGTAAATTAATAATACATGAATCATAATAGAATCAAATAATTAGAGCTATAAGAGAATTACATTTTCAAAAAACATAGATTTGAGGAATACACCTAATCAAAAAAAATTATTTCTTTACTAGTTATGTATCGTTACCATGGATATCATAGTGGAATTGGATCACTCCCTAAACTATCATATAATTCAGGTATTACTCCCTGGACTATCATGGTGGATAGTGTCCCTTACTAAACTAGGATCACTCCCTATTTTGGTCCAATTTATCCCATGTTATTTTAATATTTACCCAAAAATTTGAGTGATATATTATTCCAGTCAATCATTTAACTTTATAAAAATTATATAGTTATGTTCTAAAACAACATAAAAATCATTATATCATAACTCGTGAAAATAAACATTTCTCATTAAATTTTATTTAATACATTACATCATAATGTATAACAAGGATATATGTTTCATAAATATATTTTCATCACAATCAAAAAATATATAAATAAATAATAAGGGCGGTATAAATGGATAACCTACATACTAGATATTAGGGAACATCAATGGATGTCATATTAGATGGAATATTCTTTTAAAAGATCACATGAATCATTTATTGAGGAAAATAACATTATCATTTTGAAATTACATATTTAAAAAATACAAATGTACCAAATTTTAAATAAAAGATTTTCATTGTTAATTAAATGGGATACTTGTAAGTTATGATTTAATTCAACTATTTGTCATGAAGAATTGTACTTTTGTTTATGTATTATGCATTAAAACAATGATTTCTTTTACATTTTCTTTAAAAAAGTCAAAAGAACCATGTTATGAAATTGAAAAGGAGATTTATTTTAAACCATTTTAGAAAAAATAAAAAATAAATGAAAATAAATTTTAACAACCATTTTATAATAAAAACAACATTAATGGAATATATTATGAAAATATTTACCTACATTCAAAAAAAAATATAGAGAAAAAAATTATGTATAGCATTCATGGAGATGGAAGCATGTACGTACGCATGAATGTTGTCATCATTTTTTCATAATTATAATGAATGAAAAGTTAAATATTAATAATATTTCACATAATAATTATTATAACTTATATATAATATATATTCATTAATTACATCCTTATAACTATACATGTAACTAGAAAATGAAAAGTGAATCATGTTTCTTTGTATTTTCATTAGTCCTCACAGACACACAAGCGATTTTATCATTTTGATAGATATTTGGTTGTAATTTGTTATACTTTTTTTATCATTATATATGTTTAATAATATTATTACATATATATATATATATATATATATATATATATGAAAGCCATAATTTTATCCATTTGTGGAGTTGGTGAAGGAAAATGAATTACATCGATCTGTGAGGTGGTAATCTGACGTATACACGATTGATAGTTTCATATCATGTTTGTTGGAAAAGGTGTGGGATATACCTTATCACATTAAAATAATAAATTATATGTATATATAATATATTGGGTATATTTTTTCATTATATTTTAATAATGTATGAAGGATATCGAATTATTAACTAAACCAAAATGACTGGTTAAGAATGATACCTATTTATTTGACAACCTCTTTACATTTTCACAAAGAGCCTTCTTTGGTGGCTTTACTAATAGTAAAAGGTAATTTATTTCATGTTTATGTATTTATGGAAGGTATGTGGGAAGGTATTGTCTAAATAAAAATGTTATTCAAATGTTGATAGGAGAGGATATAAGAGGGGGTACCCTTTTGTAATTGAGGAGAGACATTTTTGTAAATTCCAAATACTATTCAATAATGGGTAGTCACTCTCTAACAATTTGACATGAAAATTAATAACTAATAAATTAAATGTAATATAATGTCAACGAACACCTAATAAGAAATATAAATATTTAAAATAATAATAATTCTCTTATCCTATATGTTTACTTAGTTTTTTCATTTGAGGTTTCGCTATGATATCCATCTTTTTTAATAGGTAATATACACTTTAAGCCAAAAATAAATAAAACCGACATAATTATTTAATTTGAAAAAACTAATTCAACATATGGATTAAAAAATATAAAATAAAACCAACAGGTTTTTGTGAAAATAACATCTACATGAATGCATATAAAACGCGAAACCCCTTATTGATATTAATTGTGGTAATTAAATTGTTACCCTTTTTACAGTTAATTATAAAAAATATAAGTTAAACATTATAAATAATATTAAATAGTATAAAAAATATGTAATCTATTTTTTTAAATTTAATTTTTATTAGTAGCATAAATTAATAAAAATTAAATTTAAAAAAGGGATGAAAAAATAATTTTCTAAATTTAATGTTTTCATAAGTGTAAACACATTTTATATCCAAATGGAACATAAAATTGATTCCAATAAAAAAATTGGGTTAATAAAAATATAATTGGACTGATTAAACATTTTATAAAATTTTAAAACAATTTTTAATTTGGAAATGCCTTAATTAAAAATGCAATGTTTTAAAAAATAAATCATTTTCACTATTCGTCGAAAATTTAAATTTTTTATAAAATTATTAAAATCTCACTGTACGAAAATTTTAAAATGTTTAGTTAAAAAATATATTTTCATGTTTTCAAATATATTTTCATAAATTAAAAAAAATTCCACAAAATGCGATGAAAATGTGTTTTTGGGATAATACAGTTTTAAGCATAAAACTAGATTTATTCTTATGTCATGCTTAAAAAATATAAAATAAATGATAAAAACTTTTATTCATTATGTAATTTCTATATTTCATTCAAATCATTCATAAGTAGTGATTAATTTAAATTATTAATATAAATACACATTACACGGATAAAATCAGTTTTCTAGAATAAATATATCTTATAGTTCGAAATGATTTTCTATTTTTATTCTGAATAAATTTATAACGAGAGAATAAATTTTATATGATTCACATAATTTTCATAATTTATTTTATTATTTATACCCACTAACAAAAAAACAATATTACAATAGTAATTTATAGATAATAATATTTTAATAACAAATTTTGGTTATTTAAAACTCAATGTTTTCTATAATGTAGGATATCAAAGAAATTTAATTTTTTTGAAAAAAGTAATTCAGAATATCTCAGTGTGTTATAGTCCCTCATCCTACCACATCCTTTTCCAAAACAATTTTCCTTTCTCACAGATAATCAGTTCATCGTGTTCATCTTATTTTTAGGTGGGTGGTTATTCATGAACCATCTTTCACCACTTCACCATAACCAAACTCTCTTAGCATAGCCTATACTGCCAACGGAAAGGGTCATATTCTCCATTCTACAATCAGGTATATTGTGTCTAATTATGATTCTTATATGATTACTTAATGATGATTCATTTTTTGGTATTTTTTTTAATTTTAATACATTTATTCTATTATTGGGTTACGTTTTTTTAACCAATATATTGTTTATTTCAATAGAATTTATTTTCATTATATTCCCAAATAGAGGATAATTTTTTTTAATTTTATAATCATTCATTTCATATTCTTTTCATGATTTGTGATAATTAAAAAGGGTTATATTATTGGATCAATCTAGTATCTACTTATTCTCACAATGTTTTAATGCTCGCAAATCATGTTCATGTTTCAAAAATATTGATTCCTTTATTTTAAATTTATTTTTAGCATAAAAAAATATTTTATATTTTAATTTACCCTTATATAGTAATGAATTTACCCTTACATAATCATTGAAATATTTTTTTACGAATACATGAACTTTTATCTACCATTATGTATGTTTAATAATTTTTATTTAACTTTCTGTAGTTTTTTGTACCCTTAGGTAAATTATAGTATATCATTACACAATCTTTATAATATATTCATTTCATTGCAATAGTTTCACATTAAAATTATTTTAATAAATACATACCCATAAAAAAGTATGGAATGTTTTTTACCTTTACACATCACTTATCATACCATTATGCATGTCAAATCTACTACAACCACCTGTTGAAGTCTATGTGACCTCATGAACAAATGAGTAATCATGAATCAGATGAGAAATTTTTTATTAGGTATTGTAAAAACCACAATATGTTTTCATGTGAACACATGAATGATAAAACATACCACATGAAGAGTTCAATTTACCACAAGAATGATTCAACATACTATATAAATAAATGAAGTGACCTTGTAAAAAATTCAACTGACCTTATCAAGGGACTGAACGAAAGTGTCTATAAGAGAATGTGATATCTAGTGAAAGTGACCAAAAGTGTATGTCTACATAAACATGAGGGAAAAATATTGTTTCCCTATGACTAATGTTAATGGAAAGTAATAGTGATCTCAAAGTCAAGTGACCGCAATATAGTAGATGCATTATAGAGTCACTCTGCTTAATTAATGTTCATGTGACCATGTCTATCATTAGCAGTGATGAAATTTAAATATCCACTAGTTATCTTTTAAATAATTAACAATAGATTATTTTAATTTATGTTATCTTGAACAAATTAATGAGTATGATGAATAATTTTTTAATTTCATCCTATAGAGAATTAGTGATGGTTCTCTCTTTATGAAGAAGATACCCACATAGATAAAATTGAGTGATATAATGATACAAATATAAATAGGACTTACATTGACATACTAATACAATTAAAAATTAAATGACATTATATTTATCTAATTAGTGATGGTTATATCTTTATTATTTTACACTTCAATCCCATGTATAACTGAGAAATAAGATTTGTGTAGCATGTACTTCCTTACGTTTTATTGTTTGTAATAACTAAATCCTTGTTTGAGATCAATTTTTTTAATAAACTATTATGTAGTGTGTGATTTTCTTTTGAAAAGGACTGCATTCAACTTGAATTTATGTCTCTTATTTTTAATAAGTTGTTTATTTTCTTGTTTTATTTAACATAATTAAAAATATAGTTTATGTTTTAAAAAATCTATAAAACAATTTTAGGATTGATAAAATCAATTAATGTGTTATATAATGCTTATAAAGTTATTATATTTATTTCAAATGTTATTGTTATTTTTAAATTTTTTTAACTAAGCTATGGTCGAGCCATTAATAAATATTTGAAAAATATTAAAATTTATTTTTCATTTATTTTAGCTAAATTATATGTTTCTATAAACCATATTTTGTAAAATTATTTTAATTAAAATCATTTAATTTGAAACTCAATTAACTCTCACTTAAGATGTCCAATAGGATAAATAATAATGATGTGGATTCATGGTATATAGGTCCTTCTGAACCTGATGAAGTGTCATAAATGTCTTCCTGGAGACAAATTAATCAGAGTGCTCAATGTTAAACAATCAATCATTGATTATTTTTTTTTCCTTTTCAACATATATTTGTATTTTATTTAGTTTTTAGATAATAATATTTATTTATTTTACCTATAACTTATTTTCTCCTTGAACTATAACAAATATAAATTCATCATGCATATTTTTCATCATTGATGTCATCTCTTTATTTTGTTATTATATCAATGATATGATATGAGTATGTTTTTTCTAGGTGTATATTTTATAGGTATATCATTTATAGAGCATAATTTGATACATAAATCTTCATTATATTTATTTTTAATTACTCAAAGAATTGTAAAATTCCTTATCATATTTTATTTTCACTTCCAAAAACACAATGTAAATAAATAATAAAAAATAACTCAAAAACAAAATAACTATAAAATTATAATGGGGAAAGATGATGAAAACCAGTATTCCTAATACTTTTGACCCCAAATGATATTTATTATTGTTTTATAGTTATACTGTAGGTAGAATACCCCTTGAGTCCCTGTTTATTATGATCACATGATTCCTATTTGACAATTTTTTTCTTAATACCATGATTTTAATTATATTCGATATCAATGAATTATTTGACATTTGTTTTCTGTAAACATGATTTTTTAGACAAAATATTTGTACTAATGCTAATATATGTTGTCCTGCATTATGTATTTGGACTCATCTTTAATACCTTACATAATGATGAATTTAGTAAAGGAATCACATCATTTCAAATTGAGGATATTTTCATGTTTAGTACATTACATAATTGATACATAATACATTCATAATATATCACATTAATATGGAGTGGATACAATAAAAACAATATTAATTTTTTAAAAATATAAAACCTTTCAAATAAAATGTGAATTATTTGAAAATTCATCAGAAATGTAACTTTGCCTAATTCTTTTACAAAACCATCCCTATAACCTATTAATATAATTTGTAAAATCAGGATGATAACAAAAATCTCAATAAGGAGTATAAAAATGATGGATATAGCACATTACTCATAAAATATTGATAACATTTAATATCATTTTCAAAAGACACGCTTATTACCAATATATACATACTTAGTGAAACATGATATTTCCACAAGATTCCAACATTACATAATAAAATAAATAGAAATAAAAAAGGCATAATGGGGAATTAATTACATAATCATGTAACCATCTCGACAACCATATAATTTCTAATCATCATAGCTCTAATGTCCGCAACCCAGAAGCCACTAAACCGGTGCTCTGAGCTGAGTAGTTAAATAATCTTAAGCGCGCCTCCTCGTATGCTAAAGGCTGTCGACTAGCAGCGGAGGTCTATATGGTCATGTGGGGATACTATACCCCATTTTTTATCAGAGTAATCCACAATAGAAATTAAAAAATAGTGGAAAAAATAATCAATAAATGAGGAACATATATAATATCCATTTCCAACAATAAATATGTCATGTTCTACTACAAATGAAAAAGTGAACAAAAGCACAGAATAAGGACAATGGCTAAAATTATCAAATGGTCCCAACTCCAGGTCGGGATCCTCCACCATGTGATACCCATGTCCACTCAACTATCTAGCAAGGACCCTTTCCCTTCTCCTGACCTGCAAACTTGAAGCATGCTCGGGTACCCAAGGGAGGCCAGAGTAGGGTGTGAGTACAACTCAGTTTTCCACCACCAATGGTGTGTACAAAAAATACAGTATCAATAGGTTGTGCATGAAAAATGAATATTAATCATAATTTCTGAGTAATTATTTAAGGTTCAATTAACCAGTTTAGAGCCAAAGCCATTGCCACTTCCTTTTCCCATTCATTTTACACCAATTATCATCGCTTACCATTTCATCACATTTCCATGGGTTATTCACATAAACTATGTTACATGGGTCTAAGGTCAATAATGATAAGCAAGAGTGTAAACACATCATTATCCTATCTCACTAGGACCACCCCCTCAGAGAAACCATATCCTCACCTCGAAGCCTCAGTCCAGGAGGATGTAATCGTTAGGAGAATAGATCATCAACCCTCATTCCTAACTCGTGCATTTAGGGTGGAGTTCAAAGCATCAGTCTTCACTCGACCCGTGGGCGTAGATCCTCAAGTCAAACCCTACTCTACCAAGACATGTTCATATGCTTATATATAAGTAATCGTCAACCAGCCATACCATTTCCCTTTGAAAACACTATTCACAATAGACCTCATGGGAATTCACATAATTACTTAACCCGTTAGCACATTACCATTTCACATCATTTAGCCATTCACCCAATTCCTACATGTTAAGCCTATCTCACTACGAATTCAACACTAGACCCATAACCTATCTCAATATAGTCTTTAATCAGTTTACACATTAACCCATTTAACCCGTTCATCATTTCCATGAATCAACTATTCAACCCATTCCAAAAAACCATTAGGTCATTTCCATGTCTAGGTCCATCACCTAACTTCTATTCCAAGTTCAACCAATCATTCCAACACATTCATTAAGGGCTCTACAATTTATTACAACAAGGTCTCTTATTTAATAACAATCCATAAGCCTGGGAAAAGACGGCACATCCCATGGATGGCCCTAATAAGTTCAATTCATTCTTAAAGCCTCCCATGTGGATTGTGAGAGTTCCCATTTACCATTTTTAGCATCATTTTTACCAAAACACATCAACGTTAATCAAATCTCCCCAAAGGAAACCATGACCAATTCCACACATGCATAAATCAAGCATAAACTATGGGATAATAACTACTAGAAAAACATGTATTTGTGATGGGTCATTTGCGACGAGATCCCGTCGCAACAACAATTATTTGTGATGGGCCTGTCGCTAAAGACATTATTTGCGACAGGGATCCTTCCCGTCGGAAATATTACTCCGTATATTTGTAAAAAAACTTTTAAAATAGTAATTGCGATGGGTCTCGTCGCAAATACTTGTTGCGACGGGACCCGTCGCAAATACTAAAAAAAATTATTAATAAATTATTTTAATTAATATAATAATAATCCAATTATAATTCAAATATATAAAATAATAAAATATTAATAAATGATTTTAATTAATATAATAATTGAATTATAATTCACAAATAAAAATAATAAATTATTAATAAATTATTTTAATTAAAATAATAATTATAGAATTATAAATCAAAGATAAAGAATAATAGAATATTAATAAATGATTTAATTAATATAATAATATTAGAATTATAATTCATAAATTAAAAAAATATTAATAAGTTATTTTATTTAATATAAAAATAATAGAATTATTTTACATTCAAATATTAAAATAATACAAATATTACAAAAAAATATAATTAAATTATAATATTATAAAATTTTAATATATATATAAAATTTAATATTATAAATTATAAATAATATTACTATTCATATTAATATTATTATTTCAAAATATAATATTATTAATATTTTATAATGAGACAGAAACTATGAAAAAAAATTCATATTTTGATTTAACAAACTTTATAACATAAAAACAAGCTCTAATCTGAAGGAGGGGGGAGGGGGAGAGGGGGATCTACAGATGCTGGTGGAGGAAACTCCATCCCTAAAGCATGAGTGAGTCAGCGCATGTACTCCATCTTCTTCTGATGTTGCTGCAGCCACCGACTCATCTCCTCCTCGTACAGCTGCTGCTGGCGTCGACCATGCTCTTCATGCTGCTGCTGCTGCTGACGCATCTGCTCCTGCTCCTGTCGGAGACCCTCTATCAGTGAAGTCTGAGATCTCAACTGATCCTCATAATTTTTAGCAGAAGAAGATGCACGAGCTCCTCTCGAGCTTGATGACGACATCGCAGCACTGCCATAATAATCTTTGGGAGTCAGTTGAGAGCTGATACCAACTACCCGGCCCTTCTCGAAGGCATACTGGGTGGCCTGCATCCATGACACCTTATCAAACTGATGGTCAGTGGTCTGATCTGATGACTCGCCCTGACTCTCTGGTCGGGTCTGTGACGCTGCGGCCTCATATGACTCATGTAGTTGCAATTTAAAATTAAAATGGTGAATATATTATATGCAGTTAATTTTTTAACTTGAAAATAAATAATACTGACCACGATGTGATGCTAACGATCACCTCTGAGGTCCCCAGTAGCAGGATCACTATACATCCTCTGATATACGTCGCACTCCGTAATATCGGTGTACTCGGCAACCTATAAGAATAAAAAATAAACTGTTAATATTTATAGTTATATAAAATATTTATAAATAATGTATGTACCTGATGCTGTCTATGAGTACTTAACCAACGAATCCCAGCTCGATGAGTCACCTCCTGTCTCCCCCAATTCTTCCTCCCCACCGATGATCTCCTCTGAAAGGCACCACTCAACCAGTGCGCACATAATCCATCCCATACATGGGATGAAATGTACTCTGGTTGGTGTGCTCTACATGACTCGTCAAAATCTGACACTCCTACTTTCTTCGTGGAAGCATTTCTTAAATTGTTCAAAAACTGACGAATGCGATCACGCATGGCCACCTCCCATGCCTCGGGGATGGCGCCATGCATGGTATCCTCAATCGGAAACCATAAACCCTACAAATAAATCAAAATATCAAGTTAGAAATTAAATAATTTTCAAAATAAAAATTATAAATTTACGTGCGTACCAACCAATTGCCGAACATGGCCTGCTGCACATCAATGGGAATCTGCTCCCATGTGGTCCATGGCTAAGAGAAATAGTTGTGCAAAATAGCGTTGCCCTGTCCGACTACTATATGTGGAAAACTGTAAAAATAATCATCATTTATTATGTGAATAGATTAATAAAATCTTAGTCAAATCCACAGGTTTTCACATAGGTTATCACACCTCCGTGTGCGTGGATCAAACCCAAGATGTGGACATCGCTCGGGGACGGGGTCTGGAATCATCAATCGTTCAAGACCGCTCCCCCTCTGTGTACTCCCTGGAGTGCCTGAAGGCTGAGGGTCATCTGCCAGCAACTCATCCGCATCGAAAGGCAGGTCAGCATCCGCCAAATCACGAAATGTGTCGTTGTCCATCTGAAACAGAAAATGATAATGTTGTTAGCAAATAATTGATAATTACTATTATATACACACACACACATATATATATATATATTATGATTGTTTATAACTACCATGGAATTCTATCAGTGTTCATCTTCATCATCATCTTCATATATGTCAATGTCATATTCATATTCCTCCTCAACATCATCGATATCCATTCGAGTTCCAGTTGCTTCATCTCTTACCATTTCAAATTCATATGTCACATCATTAACATCATCTTCATCACCAACTCTTAAATTTGGGGTGTCATCATCAATACGCATGTCTCTTTGTAAAAAAAATTGATTTTGAGTACTCTCTTAAAAAACTTCAATTCATTGCACATCAGTGAAAGCACATTCACTTTGACTAAACTGATTGCCTCGAATTTTGATTTTTTTACACTCCACCAATTAGTCAAGTCTCTAGATGTAGCACAGTACTTTGTGTAATAAATATGATGTGCCTGTTGAGCCAATAATAATGGTTCATTTACTATGAGAAAACTTTTACATTTAATATCGATGATTCCATGAGTCGGATGAACACGCACGCCTCTCTCTGTATCCAACCACCGATATTTGAACATGGTTATGTAATATTGTCCAAGATAACAGAGTTCAATGATTTCATCAAGTATTCAATAAAATTCAACTTCATTTTCTCGATGATGAGATCCTCTCAAGATAACCCCACTGTTCATTGTTTTTTTGATTCACCATTTGCATGATTGTGAAATCGAAATCCATTCACCACATATTCCTTAGAAGTTTTAACAAGTTTGGAAGGTGGGTTACTGAATATACACAGCCGTTTGTCAATGTTATCATCATGTCAAGACACCTGAAAATTTGTGAAATAATTATCAATATAGTAAACTATACATTGAATGAGTTGCTAAAAGATAAAGAATTTATGTTACCAGTTTTTGAAAAACCTGAGAGAAATTTTTCTATCGGCGTTCTTCCAAAGTAGCTGCTGTAATTTGTGGAATCTGTTTCTTGATATGATTATCATACAACCTATAAAAAACAAAGTTATTTACTATCACATAAATGATAGAATATGTGATATAAACACTTAAAGTACAACTGATGTCATCTCTTCATAGTTGAGCAGAACATACGTATGAGCACGGTGATGTTCATCATCTGAAATCTAGCGTTCATAAACTCCATCAAACCAAGCTTTGGCTGGTTGAAAAAATATATGTGATTGTCGATTTCATCAATATTCCTCTCATTCCGTCCCATTCGGTTGTGTTTTAAAGGATACTCAGATTAAAAATAATGGGATCAGAAAAATGATATTTCCTCTTTCAAATAAGCTTCTACAATAGATCCTTCAACAGATGCTTTGTTACATACTTTTCTTTTCAATTTTTGCATGCATATTTCAAATGGGTACATCCATCGAAACTGTACTGGACCTCCACATTTGTCTTCATATGGAAAATGTAACATCAAATGTTCCATTGAGTCGAAGAAAGACGGTGGAAATATTTTTTCCAGTTTACATATAATTACAACAACATATTCTTCAAGTTTACATAGAGCGTCATAATCTGCTGTAGCCGCACAAATTTTCCCAAAAAAATGTGACATGCCTGTTATGGAATCCCAAATCACAGAATTCAACTGACCTCTTAATCCAATGGGTAGAAGTCTTTCCATTATAACATGACAATAATGACTTTTTAATCCAGTAATATGACCATTCTTTACACATCTACCCAAATTGGAAGCACAACCATCTGGAAGTCTCAAATCGGCAATCCACTGACAAAATAATAAACGGTTTTCTTTAGAAAGTGTATAATCTACTTTTGGTTTTTGTAACCTTTCTATCATGACATTCTCAACCAGTTCCAGTTCTGGACGCCTACAAATTTGGGAAAGATCTAAACATACATTTACATTGTCTTTTCTCTTTCCTGGCATATCCAAAACTGTATGAAACAAATTATCAAAATAGTTATTCTCAATATGCATGACATCAAACATGTGGCGGACCAACAAATCAGACCAATATGGAAAATCTCAAAATATGCTATGTTTAATCCAATTGTGTTCTTTCCAAAAACCAGAAATTTTCTGTTGTTTTATTGTGGGACAAAAAGTGATGGGAGGTAATGAAAATACAACTGATTTTATCTCCGAACCTGATTTCATTTTTGGAGGTCTATCCCTTTCAATTGTTCCTTTTCTGAAATGAGATCTGTTTCTGTGAAAAGGATGATCAGCTGGAAGAAATCTGCGTTGAAAGTCAAAATAACAAGGTTTCTTTCCATGAATGAGAATAAATTCTTTGTTCTCTCCCATACAGTAAGGACATGATTTCTGACCATGTGTACTCCATCCAGATAACATCCCATAAGGCGGGAAGTCACTAATTGTCCACATCAATGCTGCTCTCAGTATGAAATTCTGTTTCGCAGCAACATCATATGTACTAACACCAGTACTCCACAATAAACATAATTCATCAATCAATGGTTTCAAATAAACATCAATATTTTTCTTCGGATGTCCTGGAAGTAGTAAAGTCAAAAATATATATGACTCCTTCATCAACATCCATGGAGGTAAATTGTAGGAAGTTAAAAAAACAGGCCAACATGAATATTTACTACCATAAGATCTGAACGGGCAAAAACCATTAGTGGAAAGGCCCAGTCAAACATTTCTAGCTTCTAAATCAAATGATGGATGTAATCTATCAAAATGTTTCCATGAATCACCATCGGCTGGATGATTCAAGCTTTTATCGGTTGAAATATTCGCTTTATGCCATGACATCATTGTCACTGTATTCTTAGACAAGAATAAACGATGAAGTCTTGATGTAAGTGAAAAATATCTCAACTATTTTACAGGAATCAAACCAGACTTCCCATGTTTCCCTTCTTTATATCACAATTGCCCACATGTGGGACAACTATCCAACGACTCATTTTACCTAGAATATAAAATGCAATCATTTGAACATGCATGAATCTTCTGACAAGTAAGTCCCAAATTTCGAACCAGCCTCTTACTCTCATAGTAATTTTCAGGGAAATCATTTCTTTCGGGTAACAGATTTTTAAGAAAAGAAAATATCTGGTCAAAATAGGTGTTTGACATTCCGTTATCGGATTTGATAGCCATAAATTTTGCAACTGCTTCTAATTTTCTCATCTTGCAACCAGGATATAATGCATCATCAGCAGACCTCAACAACTCATAATATTCAGACGGTGCCAACTCAGGATTTGAATCTATATCAGCCAGAGTTTCTGTATGTTGAACAGATGAACCTGCAACATCATGTACTAAATCTTGAAACCAGGATGGATCCGAAATCAAGTTGGTATCACCTACTCTGGAACTGCATTCACCGTGTTGATACCAAAAAACATAATCTGGTTGAAAACCAAAACGCAAGAGATGTCCCCCCACTTTTTCAAATGTGTCAAAAGATCTCAATGCACATTTTCTACAAAGGGAATTTTATTTTTCATTCTGAAACAAATTCTGGATTTGATACCGCAAATGATAAAAAAGACTCCACACCCTCTATATATACTGGATTTAATCCAAAACCATTTGAATTCCTATGTTGATTTGTCCATATGTGGTCATCTAATAATGACTGTTGACGACCTCGTTGTTCCATTTTTTTCTATAAAATATAAAATCATTACTGGTTTTGAATAATTTGTTAGAAAAAACACTCAAGCAAGGATTGAATATGTTGAGAATAAAGCAAAAACTGTTACAAATATTGATAATTTTAATATTATATTGATTTTTTATTTTTTTAATAATACTAATATAATTTTTTCATAAATATTAATTATATAATAATAACATTATTACATTATTAGTATATTTTATTATTATTATTAAAATAATATAATTTTATATATTATATACAATTCTCTTTTCATATGTGTGTTTAACATTCTGTCTCCACATGTAATATTTGCATTCACTTTCACCTCTCCATTGGTGAGTAGGTTGATAATTTTGAAAAAGAATGCAAATATTACATGCGGAGACAGAAAACACACAGATGAAAAAAGAATTGTATATAATATAGAAAATTATATAATTTTAATATTAATAATAAAATATAAAAATAATGTAATAATGTTATTATTTCTAATTATTGGTAATTATTCGTATTTTTTGTTAATTATTCATAATTGTTGATTATTATTCCAAATTATTGGTAATTATTCCAAATTATTGGTAAATATTGGTAATTATTGGTAAATATTGGTAATTATTGGTAAATATTGGTAAATATTGGTAAATATTGGTAAATATTAGTAAATATTGGTAAATATTGGAAAATATTGGTAAATATTTTTAAATATTGGTAAATATTGATAAATAATGTTAAATATTGGAAAATATTGGTAAATATTAGAAAATATTGGTAAATATTGGTAAATATTGGTAAATATTGGAAAATATTGGTACTCAGTGGTAATTATTAATATTTATTACTAATTATTACGAATTATTACTAATTATTACAAATTATTACAAATTATTACTAATTATTACTAATTAATACTAATTATTACTAATTATTGGTAATTATTACTAATTATTGGTAATTAATACTAATTATTTGTAATTATTGATAATTATTACTAATTATTGGTAATTATTGGTAATTATTGGTAATTATTGGTAATTATTGGAAATTATTGGTATTTATTGGTAATAATTACTAATTATTGGTAATTATTACTATTTATTTCTAATTATTGGTAATTATTGCTAATTATTGGTAATTAATACTAATTATTGCTAATTATTGCTAATTATTACTAATTATTACGAATTATTACTAATTATATCTAATTATTACTAATTATTACTAATTATGGGTAATTATTACTAATTATTGCTAATTATTACTAATTACTGGTAAATATTACTAATTATTGGTAATTATTACAAATTATTGGTAATTATTACTAATTATTGGTAATTATTACTAATTATTGGAATTTATTACTAATTATTACTAATTATTACTAATTATTACTAATTATTACTAATTATTAATAATTATTACTAATTATTGGTAATTATTCCTAATTATTGGTAATTATTACTAATTATTGGTAATTATTCCTAATTATTACTAATTATTACTAATTATTGGTAATTATTACTAATTATTACTAATTATTACTAATTATTACTAATTATTGGTAATTATTACTAGTTATTGTTAATTATTACTAATTATTTGTAATTATTACTAATTATTGGTAATTATTACTAATTATTGTTAATTATTACTAATTATTGGTAATTATTACTAATTATTGTTAATTATTACGAATTATTGGTAATTATTACTAATTATTGGTAATTATTACTAATTATTGGTAATTATTACTAATTATTGGTAATTATTACTAATTATTGGTAATTATTACTAATTATTACTAATTATTACTAATTATTGGTAATTATTACTAATTATTACTAATTATTACTAATTATTGGTAATTATAACTAATTATTGGTAATTATTACTAATTATTGGTAATTATTACTAATTATTGGTAATTATTGGTAATTATTACTAATTATTACTAATTATTGGTAATTGTTAGTAATTATTGGTAATTATTACTAATTATTGGTAATTATTACGAATTATTGGTAATTATTACTAATTATTGCTAATTATTACCAATTATTTCTAATTATTACCAATTATTGCTAATTATTACCAATTATTACTAATTATTACAAATTCTTACTAATTATTACAAATTATTACTAATTATTACTAATTATTACTAATTATTAGTAATTATTACTAAGTATTGGTAATTATTACTAAATATTGATAATTATTGCTAATTATTGGTAATTATTACTAATTATTACTAATTTTTACTAATTATTACTAATTATTGGTAATTATTACTAATTATTACTAATTGTTGGTAATTATTACTAATTATTACTAATTATTGGTAATTATTATTAATTATTACTAATTAGTGGTAATTATTGGTAATTATATCTAATTATTACTAATTATTGGTAATTATTACTAATTAATACTAATTATTACTAATTATGACTAATTACTACTAATTATGTATAATTATTACTAATTATCGGTAATTATTGCTAATTATTGGTAATTATTACTAATTATTGGTAATTATTACTAATTATTACTAATTATTCCTTATTATTACTAATTATTACTAACTATTACTAATTATTACTAATTATTACTAATTATTGGAAATTATTATTAATTATTACTAATTAGTTGTAATTATTTGTAATTATTTCTAACTATTACGAATTATTGGTAATTATTACTAATTATTAACAATTATTACTAATTATTGGTAATTATTTGTAATTATTACTAATTATTGGTAATTATTACTTATTATTGCTAATTATTGGTAATTATTATTAGTTATTACTAATTATTGGTAATTATTTGTAATTGTTACTAAATATTCCTAATTATTGGTAATTATTACTAATTATTACTATTTAGTACTAAATATTGGTAATTATTGGTAATTATTGGTAATTATTACTAATTATTCCTAATTATTGGTAATTATTGCTAATTGTTACTATTTAATACTAAATATTTGTAATTATTACTAATTATTTGTAATTATTAATAATTATTGCTATTTATTAGTAATTATTAGCAATTATTACTAATTATTGGTGATTATTGAAATTAATACTAATTATTGGTAATTATTACTAATTATTAGTAATTATTACGAATTATTACTAATTATTGGTAATTATTGGTAATTATTACTAATTATTCCTAATTATTGTTATTTATTACTAATTATTAGTATTTATTCTTAATTACTGGGAATTATTACTAATTATTCCTAATTACCATTAACTATGAACAATGAATACTAATAATTTAAATTTATTAAGTAACAAAACAATGTAAATATAATTAAATTACAACTAATTAAGAATAATTGAAACTAATAAAAAATTTAAAATAAATATGAAATTAAAATGAACATAAATACCTTTAAAATTGATCTGAGGTTGATCTCTGATCGTTGTTGAAAACTTCAATATCAACTCCGGAAAAAAAAATTTAAACTCAAGAAACGCTGAACTCTAAAAATAGAGTTTTGAGAGAAGTAGAAGATCGATTTTGAGAATGAATGAAAAGAAACGGATGGGGGGGTATTTATAGGTTTGAGTATTTGCGACGGGGCAAGCTAACTCGTCGCAAATAACTACTTATTTGCGACGGGGGAATTCCCCCGTCGCAAATAAACCGTCGTAAATGCCCATTATTTCCGTAGTGAATGTTTGTAGACCACCATCCTTGAAACTGCAGTTAAACGCACATTCAATATAGTCCTTAGACCTCAATCTGACCAGCCTTTGGAGATTCATCCTAGAACTCACCCAAATGATTGGGTTTTAGAGCTTCAGAACAAGAAGGGGAGAAGATACAAACCCTAACACAAAAAGTGGTGCAAAGGATGAGACTATCCTTACCCGGAGCATCGATCCGCATCCAATGGCATAAAAAATTCCTTAGAAATGAGGGAGATCGACCTCTTGGAGATCTTGGGTGATTTGGTTCGTTCCTAGGGTGAAGAGGGAGGAATGGAGTGGAAATCTCGAGTGGGTTCTTAAAATCCCGGGGTGGCAATATTGTAATTTTTCCCTACATTAAGAGGCCACATGGTTTGGCTGCATGGTTTGACAAAACGTGCGCAAACCGTACGCATGCTACTGTCTGGATGAGGAGGGTTTGCACGGTTTACCTGGGCAGGCCGCATGGTTTGACATGGCCATGTGCATGTCGTGCGCCCATGCTTGTCTTGCCCGGCTGTCCATTCATTCATGCCCCGAGGCCCCGGAACACCCCCAAGACCTCTCATACATTCAAAATACATCCCTTCAAGCTCGAAACAATGTATTCAACAAAAACATAATGGAAACATACCCTTCCAAGAACTGGGATCTTACAACCTCCCCGCCTTATAATGGCTCGTCCTCGAGCTGAGATTCCAAGCCTCAATGATCCACTGAGGAGAAGAGATCGGGCCATTGAGCCTGGACATCCGATTCCCGCTCCCAAGTTTCTTCCTAAAATTCCCATGATGCCATAGTACTCGCACTAATGGCACAACCTTGACTTGCAAGACCATTTCACTACGGTCTACCACACAAACTGAATGCTCCTCAAAGGACACATCATCCTCAAGCTTCACATCCTGAACATTAACGATGTGAGATTGGTCAGGGTGATACCGTCGAAGCTGCAACACATGAAACATTTCTTGCATCCCACCATACCATTTTGGAATAGCCAATCAGTAAGCCACCAGTCTGATCCTCTCCACAATCTCAAAAGGTCCCACATACATGGGCTCCATCTTACCCTGCTTTCGAATCTGACTGTGACCCAACATTGGCGACACCCTACGGAACACTTTATCACCCTTAGAAAACTCAAGAGGCCTACACCTCTGATTTGCAAATGACTTCTGTCTAACATGATCCTAATTTATCTCCTTCCTGATCAACAAGACTCTCTCTGAAGCCTCCTACATAAGACATGGCTACAATAACTCAGATTCACCGGCCACTAGCCAACACAACGGAGATCTATATGGCCACCCATAGATTTCCTCAAATAGTGCCATATTAATTGTAGCCTAAAAACTGTTTTCATGGGAAAAATCAACTAATGATAGGTGGCTCTCCTAAGAACCAGCAAAGTACAAGACAAAAGCTCTTAACATGTCTTCCAACACCTGGATCGTACACTCAGACTGCCCGTCTGCCTGCGGGTGGAAATCCATACTTAAAAAGACATGCGTAACAAGTGCCTTCTTCAACCCTTGAAAGAAACACGATGTAAAATGCTGATCTCGGTCCAAAATAAGGGTTCGTGTAACACCATGCAACCACACTATTTCCCGAACATACTTCTCACCCAACTAGTCGACTGTAAAGGTCTCATGAATCGGTAAGAAATGAGCCACATTCGTTAACCGATCCACAACCACCAAGATTGCATCATTATTCTACAGCGTCTTCGGAAGGCCCAATACAAAATCCATCATTACACCATCCCACTTCCATTATTTAATGGGAAATGGATGAAAAAAAACCACATGGGCGTTGATGGTCTACCTTCACCTGCTGACAGGTAAGGCACTATGCCACAAATCCCGCAACTTCTTTCTTCATTGCAGGCCACCAAAATTGCCTTCAGAGATCACAGTACATAATGGTAAAACCAAGACGCACTGTACACATTGATGCATGGAAATCACACATCAAATCATCCTGCATACACATTGGTACAACCATATGATGACGAACACGAACAACCCCTTCCACGCCGATGACCCAACCAGAAGGAAGATACACAACATTAAGATTTTCATTCATTATCAAACACTGATGATCATCATTTTGGCCTTCCTTAAGTCAACTAAAAAGCATCTAATCCATCGTTAAGGAAGCAAAAGTGACCTGACCACACTCCTCCTGCACCTCCAGGTGAATCTTGGCAATCAAATCCATCACCTTCCACTAAGTTCTAGACTCATGAACCACCAGATTATAAACCTTTCTACACAGAGCATTAGCAACACTGTTTACCTTTCTCGGCATGTACACCAACTCAATGTCAAAATACTGGATATATTCACCCCATATTCGCTGCCGAAGATTCAGATCCTATTGTGAGAAGTTGTACTATAAATTATTATGGTCGGTAAACACATTAAATCGTTGTCCCAACAGATAGTTCCATCAGCACTTCATGGAATACACCACCACATCAATCTCAAGGTCATGAGTGGGATAGTTCCTCTAATAGGGTCTCAACTACCTTGACCCATAAGCCATGACCCGCTCATCCTGCACCAACACAACCCCAAGTCCGACTCAGAACTCATCACAAAACACGATGTACTTCATACCTGGATTAGGTATGATCAAGATAGGTGTGGTCTTCAACTGCTTCTTGAACTCTTGGAAGGCATTTTCACAAGCCTCAAACCACTTGAACCAGATTCCTTTCTTGTTCAAGCCTAAGAGGGGTGCTTCCATGCGAGAGGAATCTTGAATGAACCTTCTGTAATACCCGACCAAGTCCCAAAAAACTCTGAACAACAGAAACACTATTGGGATGCTCCCATGATACAACTACCTTTACATTATCAGGATCCACTGACATACCTTCCTCCGCGAAGATGTGACCCAGAAAATACACCACATCTATCCAGAATTGACACTTTGATAACTTGGCGTATAACTGATGCTCTATTAGTGTACCCAAAATGATTTCAAGATGTTGGGCATGATCATAATGTGTTTTTGAGTACACTATGATATGGTCAAGAAAGACAATCACAAAATGATCTAGATTGGGATGAAATATTTGGTTCATCCAAGCCATAAACACCACCGATGCATTGGTCAATCGGAAAGGTATTACCACAAACTCAAACAACCCGTACCGACTCCGGAAAGTTGTATGTGGTAGGTTATAAGACCTCACCCCCATCTGGTGGTAACCTGACCTCAGATAAATCTTATAAAACACCGATGAACCACTCAAATGATGAAACAAATCATCAATTCTAGGAAGAGGGTACCGATTTTTCACTGTCAGTAGATTCAACATTCTATAGTCATCACATTGCCTCAACGACCCATCGACCTTTTTTACAAACGTAAAAGATATCCTCATGGACAGATACTAGGATGGATAAACCCCTTGTGGTCCGACTCCACAAGCTGTAACTTCAGTTCCTGGAGTTCTGCTGGTGCCATTCGGTATGGCAGATTAGAAACTGGCTCTGCTCCCGGCAGCAACTCGATAGTGAGCTCGACATTCCTCTCAGGTGGTAACCTCGAAAAATCCTCAGGAAACACACCCTGAATCTGATCCACCATGGGGGGAAAATTAGATTGTCCCCTTCCCTCTTCATTATCAATAAAGTGTTATGTCACTTGAGTCATGAGTCTACTCATCTATTGACAAAACAGCCCTACATGTCCTACTCGAACTTCCTATTCACCACGGTAGACATAAGTGTCACCCTCAAGCGACATGAACAATACTCTGAGATGTTAATAGTCTATGTGCACCTGATACAACACCAACCAGTCCATTCCCAAGATTAGGTCAAACCCTGACATCTAGAGAAAGAACAAGTCCCATAGAAAACGATACACACCAACTTCCAAGGCACATCCATTGCACTGCATGATATCCTCAACCTGCACCCACAATGGGGTTTCAATTTTCATAACCCCACACACCCCCCTCCACAGGTAAACCCAAAAATACCACAAGTTGATAAGAGATAAAATAGTGTGTGTCACCTTTGTCAAAAAACTCACAATAAAACGTATAATCTACAAGGATTTTACCTCAAACAGTTGACGGTCTGGCCTCACCATAACCGGGAACAAACTAAACTATCTGAAGCTGACCTACCTCTCTACCATGGGCTCCAGCCTGACCACCCAATGCCGCACTGCCCTTCTGGCATGAGAAAAATTTCCCTGGAGTTCCACGTCAACTGCCCCTACCAGTACAGCCCGTGGAGCTCCAAATTCCTACCTGATACGGAGCAACTGATCCCCTTACCATGAAAAAAAGCTTCTTTTCATAATCATGCTCACCCATATGCTGAGGGTTTCTGCTGAACCTCTGCACATGCCCCATCCTACAGTATGAACGACACTCAACTAGTGGTCAAGGAAACTAACCACGCATATGCCCTAGCGTACCGCACTAATAATAGAACTCTTGGTTCCCACTCTGAGAGGCTGACCCTATCTTCTGAAAACCATTATAGAAACGTTCCAAATGGTGCTTCTGTCCTTCTTAAGATGCACCACTTGTCCGCCCAGCTAGCACGACAATCCCACAACCCAAAGCACTCTTCAGGTTCCCTTCAAGGATGATTTCTTGATCCATAACCTCTTAAAACCTTTTTAAGTAAAAGATATTTACTTATGACCTGATCTCATGCCTCATACCATCCTGGAAGCACTTTTCTACCGCTTCCTCATCCAATGATAACACTGGGACAATGCACCGCACGAAATTGAAGTGACAAGCATAGTCCATCACTGATAGGGATCCCTGGGTCAGGCTCATAAACTCTGCATCATGCTCATACCTCAATGTCTCTAGGTAAAAATGCTCCAAAAAAATCTCCTGGAAAACCTTCCACGACATCCCCTCAACATGTTCAGTCTAAGCCTGAATGTCCCATCAATGCCTTGGCTGGCCCTGCAACATATAAATGGCCAGCTTTACTCGCATTTCATCAGGAGTCTCCAGATGATCCATTATTGTCTGGACATACTATAACCAGAACTCCACTACCTCTGCCCCACCCTCTCCAGTGATGGTCGGAGGTTGCTGCAGCTGGAACTCTCTAGTTAGCTCAAACATACATCGTGCAGCCCGCCTTGGGTCCCGATCCATCATCTGTATTAGGCGAGCCATTTTCTCTCAGAACTGGTCTTCTCTTCCTTCATTGATAACCACATTTTCATGTCCTTATACCAAAGGATTGTTCTCAGCAACATCCTCTCATTGCCCAACTTGTAACCGACATTGTGGTGGCATCTCTCTCTACATTTCCAAGCACAAGGTTTATCACACATACCATAAACCCTTTACGACTTTATCATGAATCTTTGTACTAGCCACAACACCACATTTTCATATACTAATTCAACAAAATTAAAACCTCAAATTCACTACCCCGAACATCCCTACCACGGGACATGGCCCACATGGTGTAAACAACCATGCACTACAACCAAACTCACCAATTTTTTTAAAAAAAATCCCACTTCATTTCAAACCGTTATATTTCTATAAACATCATTTACCCACTTTTTTTATTTCATTATTCTCATTATTTCATGGTTTCATGAAATTCATGATGCACCCTAGTTTTCTTCCTCACAAACCCACCCCATGCATGTGCATAACATAATGCATGTCGCATATCTCTCTAGGTGACTACAATGATTCATGAGTACAAATCCACGTGCGGTTAAGGCCACGAGCCAAATATCGTTAAATAGTCCCATCAAACCACATGTGCATCACCCAATGGTGAAATATCACCAATTTTAAAACACACAACAATGAACAACATTCCCCACCATGGGTGACTTGGGATTTCCCTCATACAGTGGTTAGAAATTCCCAAGAACGTGATCATTTACCAAGGCCTGGCACATCTTAACCATTGGGACCCTATCCCAAATAACAAGACCGTAGAGAATGAGAATAAAGACCTCCTCTGATACAACTTTGTATTGTCCTCGACCCGGAATCCACTAAACCGGTGCTATGAGCCTAGTAGTTACATAACCTTAAGTACGCCTCCTCATACGCCAAAGGTTGTTGACTAGAAACGGGGGTCTATGTGGACATGTGGGGAGACTATACTACCTTTTTTATTATAGAAATCTACAAAAAAATCATCAAATTGAGGAAAAAATAATCAATAAATGAGGAACATGTATAAAAACCATTTCCAATAATAAATATGACATCTTCTTCTACAAGGGAAAAAGTGAACAAAAGCCCAAAATAAAGTCAATGGCCAAAATACCCAAAATGGTCCCGGCTCCAGTTCTGGATCCTCCACCAAGAGCTACCCATGCCCACTCAACTATCTAGCAAGGACCCTTACCCTTATCTTGGCCTGCAAACATAAAGACTTCTCGGGTACCCAATGGTAGCCCGAGAAGTGTGTGAGTACAACTCAGTAGGCCACCACCAACGGTGTCTACAAAATATCCACTATAAACCGGTAGGGCATGAAAAAGGAAAATGAATCATAATTTCCAAGTAATTATTTAAGGTTCCATTAACCATTGTAGAGCAAAATCCATTTCCACTTCCATTTCCCATTCATGTCACACCAATTGTCATAAAATACCATTTCATCACATTTCCATGGGTTAATCAAATACACCATATTACATGGGTCTAAGGCCAAAAATTACAAGCAAGAGGGTAAAAACATCGTTATCATATCTCACTAGGATGACCCCCTCATAGAAACCACATCCTACCCTTGAATCTTCATCCCGGGTGGATGAAACAGTTAAGAGAATAGATCATCAGTCCTCATTCCTAACCCTTGAATTTAGGGTAGAGTTTAGAGCATCAGTCTTCACTGGACCCATGGGAAAAGATCCTCAAGTCATACCCCACTCTAACAAGCCATGTGAAAATGTTTATATATAAGTAATCTTCAACCCACCATACCATTTCCCTTTGAAAAACATGATTCACAACAGACCATACAAGAACTCACATCATGCCTTAACTCATTAACACATTACCATTTCACATCATTTAGCCATTCACCCATTTCCAATGTGTTATGATTATCTAACTTATCATTCAACACTAGACCCATAATCTATCTCATTATGGTCTTTAATCAGTTTACACATTTTCCCCTTTAACCTATACATCATTTCCATGAATCAACCATTCAACCCATTCCAAAAAACACTTAGGTATTTTCCAAGTCTAGGTGAATCACCTAACTTTTATTCCATGTTCACCCAATCATGCCAACACATTTGTCAATGTATCTACCATTTATTACAACAAGGTCTCTTTTTTAATTAGAATCCCTTAGCCTAAGAAAAGTCGGGGAATCCCATGGTTGGCCCTAATTAGGTCAAGTCATTCTCAACTCATCACATGGGGATCGTGAGAGATCCCATTTACACTTTTAAGCAACATTTATACCAAAACACTTCAAGGTTGATCAAATCTCACAAAATGAAACCATGAGCAAAGCCACACATGCATAATTGCACCATAAAATATGGGATAATGTTTGTATACCACCTACCTCGGATCTGCGGTTGAACGCACACTCAATCGAGTCCTTGGACCTCAATCTGGCTAGCCTTTGGAGCTTCAACCAAGAACTCATCCAAAAGATAGGGTTTTAGAGATTCAGAACAAGAGGGAGAGAAGAATCAATCCCTAACCCAAAAAGGGAAGCAAGGATGAGATTAGCCTTACCCAGAGCTTCGATACACATCCAATGACAACAAAAACACCATATAAACGAGGGAGATCGACCTCTTGGAGCACTTGGGTGATTTGGTTCATTCAATTGGTGAAGAGGGAGGAATGAATATGAAATCCTGAGTGGGATCTTAAAATCCCGAGGTGGCAATTATGTAATTTTTCCCAACTTTAAGAGGTCACATGGTTTGGTCGCACGGTCTGACAAACCATTCACAAAATATATGCAGTGTACTATCTGGAGGAGGAGGGGTTACACAATTTACCTGTGCAGGCCGCACGAGGTGCCCTAGCCCTGAGCAGGCCATGCGCCAAGGCTTGTCTTGCCCAACTTTCCTTTCTTTCATGGCCCATGCCCCCAGAACACCCCCATGACCTCTAATACGTTCAGAATACATCCCTTGAATCCTGGAACAAGATATTTAACCAGTACATAATGGAAATATACCCTTACAAAACTAGGATCTTACAATAGCTACCATAAATTTTCTGTAACCATCAAAGTTACACTTAGAGTAACTATATGGCCTACATCCAACTGACACATACCAAATGCATTATAGTGAGATATAGGTCCATCATGTCATCATAAACAATTCCCAATATCCATATCATAAATATATAATATTATTAATTTCATAAAAAACATTTATTTTAAATTTTGTAAAAATGTTTTTTAATACAGGATTTTTAAAGAATATCCATTATAAATATCATATAATTAATGTAAGTGTAATTTAAGTGTTGTAATATGTGTATAAAATGAAAATAAAAATATTTAATCACTATAAAATCAATTCTCAAAACAAAAATAATTTCAACACCACATAAATAATTATGTAGATGGTTAACCCGAAGAATGGAAATCGGGTTAAGAATTCCCATACTTCGAGTTAATTTTACATCAAAATTGTTTAAGCCTCCATAATAATAGTTAAAAGTCTATTAAAAATATATTAATTAAACATATTTATCTTTATAATATTTTATATGATACTTTCATTACATTATATCACTGTTTAATTGTTAGTATTTGTTCATTCCACTGTTTTTGTTGTGTTCATTACATGTTTTCCCTGATCGGTTCATGATGGATATTTTTTTGGATTAGAAGAGAAAATCCAGAATTGAATAAGAGTGGTATATTAATATTTACAGTCTTATAAATTATACCATTTATATTTTTTAATTATAACATGTGTGTGATTAACGAGTTAAAAAATAATGATATTTTTAGGCTATTTGGTGATTCTTCGATCGTAAATAACACATTTGGTTTTATAAATTAATACCATGTGTATAAAATGATTCAAAAACCTTATAAAATATAAAATACATTAATTAATATATTATTAAAACATAAAAATGGTTTTATGACCAGTTAGGATGGAATTAAATCATATTGAAATCACATGGTCCACAATGTCAGTAAATCAACACATCACAGATGTTATTTTAATTCCATGAATAAGTGGGATAGGATAAAGAATATAATGTTGAATCCTAAAAATAATTATTGAATACATAATATTTATGATACTGGATCATTAAATCATCTAGGATAATGGAATGTATTTAAAGAAGAAGAATAGAAAAGAAAAGAAAAAGTAAATAATGAAAACAATATAGGATGTTTACATCTTGATCTCTTATCCTTGAGATTCTTATTAAGGACATTGATATTGGCCTTTTTTTGAGACCAAATTCTCTATGCATGGGTAAGATCCTTGGTATGAGTATTGATCCTAACACATATAAAGATGAAGGGCTGTGAGGTGTGGGAGGAAGAGGGGAACGAGGGTGGTATTTTTTGAGGAGGAGATGAGCTATATTACGTTATTTTAATCATTATTATATTATTTTTTCTCATGACTATGAATATTCATAATTAATGTTACCCAAAATAGAATTAATTGGATTTTAATTCGGACCACGTGGTCTAACATCATAATTATATCACCTATGATGCAACAAATCATGTATTTAACATTTATAGTATTTTATCATAGTTTACAATACATCAAAAAATTCATGAAATTTATATAATTCCATAAAATTCACCCTCAGAATTTATAAATGTCTATTATACAAAGAGGAACTCAATTTTCTGAAAATAATTTTATAATAATTATTATTATTATTTTTAAATAAAATTATACATTATTCAAAATTTAAAATTTAAAATTAATAACTACATTATAACATTGAAAAATTAACAATTATACCATTATCATCAATCCATAAAGAAATATAATAATAACATATTTTCCTATTATTTATGGTCATTTTACTATTCATATTAATATTTGTAAGGGTTTCTTACTCTTAACCCACAAATCAAATTGGTTTCATTAGACTCCAAATAACATACTGATTACAATAGTATATTACAATTATTTGAAATTCAAAACATAGAAGGAAAAAATTATTTTTGAAGTATTGTTATAAATATCTACTTAATAATAATTTTATGCATTTCAATTTTTTAACTAGGATGTTACATTATACCAACCTTTTAGTAATTGTTTCCATACAATTTGATTTACTTATTAAAAAAGTGAGGGTACCTGGATCATGATGTCATGCTGGTTTCATCATCAACTGAATCATGTATGTAGAAGATACATGAATTGAAAAGAAGATTTAGTGATCCTTCAAAATAATTTTTTTCATTTTTTCTAATACACTCGATAAAAATTAGGTCATATGTGTGTTCACAAAAAATAGTTTTAGAAAATAATTCTGTATGAAATATAATTTCAAAATAGTTGATAAAACAAGAGTTTTATAAAAAAGTCAGATCAAGTTTGAGTTGAAACATTAAATAAATTTTCCAATTAATATAACATAATTATGTGATGAAATACTATATTTAAAAAGAATATTTAAATAAGATTCACAAGGGTCTCATTCTTCAACACTATTTTCAAAATCATAATATGCTTCAAATACTTGTGATCAAAAAATATTTACAAATTTCATGATAATATTTACGTATCATAAAAATATGATAATATTGATAAAATAGTAATTCATTAAATACAAACCATGATCCATGATGGTATTGTTGTATAGTGGAGTTGTTTGATATCTCAAAAAATTGCTTCCAAGTGAGTTGTATGTTAGATAATGTTTCAGAGTCATTTGGTCATGACATTTCAATAATTATTGCGAGAAAGTCATCAGGAAGAGATATGAATCTCATTTGATATCCTCCTCCTTCAATTTTTAACTAACATTCCTTCATATGAAAATTTATAAACCATGGATTTGACATAAATAATGGACATATAGAAAAACTATTTATCTAATAGAAACTCATTATCCATAAAGTTGTCTAAATCTTTCCTCTAATACCCACTATATAGACCCAGCCTTATTACATTTCATAGTCATGAATTTATTAATGGAATAAATTCATTTCACATTTAATAGCGTTTCATGTTTAGAGCATTAGGAAATTTGGAAATAATACATTCATGACATTTCACATTAATACAGTGTGGATAACATAAAAACAATATTCATTTCATCCAAAATATATATCTTTTCAAAAAAATGTGAATTTTTTTTCATTTACTCAAACATTTAACTTGGACTCATATATATTCGTAACCATCCTTATAATCTTTTAAACTCATTTAAAAAAATGGTATGACAACAAAAATCTTAGTATGGGATATAAAAATGAATTAAAGGACAAAGTGGTCTAAGAATATGTGTAACATATGAAATCATTTTAAAAATACACACTTATCACCAATATATACATAATTTGTGAAAAATGATATTTCCATAAGATTGAAAAATTAAATTACCAAATAAATATAACCATAAAGGTATCTTGGGGAAATAAATAAATAATCATGTAACCATCTCAGCTATCATTTAATTTTTAACCCTTATGATTACCTTACAATTAATGTAACCATTGCAGTTAAACATTGAGTAACCATACAAATCCCACAAACATACACATACACTATAAATTTGAGGTATATATAGGTCTCAAAATTAATTATAAAAAATTACCATAAACCAGATCAGAATCATACACCATTAATAATTTCATAAATACATTTCATTCGAATGTTGTACAATATAATTTTAAAAGTGGATTTTAAAATATTATACCCTTATAAATATCATATAATTCAAGTGACATGTAATTTCGTGTATTTAATATGAATATAAAATGTCTATAAAAATTATTCATCATAATATAAATAAATTTAATTACCCAAATTTTTTTAAAACGACATAAATAATGAAGTAGAAGGTTTTCCCAAAGAATGGAAATCAAGTAATGAATTCCCTTACCTTAGTTTTTCATACATATAAATCTTGTTTGAAACAACTGTATAATGGTTTAAAGTGTGATATTAATATCTTGAAAAACATATTAATCTTTACTATATATTATGTGACAATTTATTTGATTTATTTTACCCTTTAATTATTAGTATTTTTTCATTCCATTTTTTTGGGTGAGTTCATTTAATGATTTCTATGACCTGTTCATGATGAATATTCTTGTCTATTGGAAGTGAAACTCTAGAAATGGAATGAAGTGGTAACTAGAATTTCTAGAAATATGTATTATACTATTTATTATATTTATTTATGACATGAGTATTATTAATGAGTTAAAATATTATTGATATTATTTTAGTTCATTTTTGTGTTTCTTCGATCGTAAAGAACTCATTTTGTTTTATAAATTAATAAAATCTATATAAAATTATTATAGAACCATATATAATATATAATAAATAAATTATACTCCTTTTTCACCATAAAAATGGTTTCATGACAAGTGAAGAAGGAAGTAAATGAAATTGATATCCCATCATCCACGATGTCGGTAAATCAACACATCACAAACAATATTTTAATTCCTTGAATAAGTGGGAGAGGTGAAGTAATATAATAGAGAGTCTTCCATAAGCATGATTAAATAAAAAATATATAGGATACTAGATCATTCATGCCTCTTGGATAATGAGAGGTTAGGAATGAATAATAATAGAAACGAAAATAAAATAGAAAGAAATAAAACAAAAGTCGATGTTTACCTCTTGATCTCTTCACCTTGAGATCCTTATTAATGCATTTTATTCTGGTATTTTTTTGAGACACAATGCTCTAGGACATGTTGATGTTCCTTGGGAGGATTATTAGTGAGAACATAGGTAATGATTAAGGATTGAGAGGTGTGGGAGGAATAGTGGAATGGGGGTGTCATTTATATTGTTGGATATGAGGTATTTTACATTATTTTAATCATTATTATAATATTTTTTCTCAAGACAATGAATAATCTGAAATCATGTGACCCCAAATAGTAATAATGGTGTGTTATTTTGAACCAAGTGTTATTATATCATCCTTGATTCACCTATAATGCTTTAAATCAAGTATTTATCATTTATCATAATTTTTCGTATTTTACTATTCATCAAAAAACCTAGAATTCCATAAAATTCCCAAAATTTCACCCTATCCATTTCATGACATGTAGAAAGTAAAAAATGAACTACAGTTTTATTTAAAATAATTTTCTAAATATTATTAATTACATTTTTAAATAAAATAATACTTTATTAAAAAATTAACAATTTTAAAACTATAACAACTTTAATATCACATTGAAAAAATAATCATGAAGTCATTTTCCTTATGCCATATGTTAATAAAATAATAATAAAATATTCTATTCATTATGGTCAAATTACTATACATATTAATATTCATAAGGGTGGGTTACTATTAACCAAAAAAATTATGTTTGTTCTATTAGACTCTAAATAATATATTGATCACAATTGTAGATAACTATTTTTTGAAATTTGAAACATAGAACATAAAAATTATGATGAAAGGCATGATATAAATATCTACATAAAAAATTATTCATGCCTTTATATTTTTTCCCAAATACTGGGATGTCACATTAGCCCCAACATTCAGATATTATGTGCTCGCAAATTTATTTACATATTTAATAAGTGAGGGTAACTTGATCGTGGTGTCCATCTAGCTTCATTATCATCTTTCTCACATAAATATATAACCCATTCAATGAAATAATTATTTAGATATCCTTCAAAATCATTTTAAACATTTTCTTAAATACACCATATACAACATGGGTCATATGGTAGTTCACTGAAAAATGGTTTCAAAAAATAATCCTGAATGACATATAATTTCAAAACATCTAATAAGACATGATTTTTATAAAATAGTCTCACCAATGTTGTGTTGAAACATTCAATCAATGGTCCTTTTAATATATCATAAGTATTTATTGACATACAATATTGTAGAATCAAATATAAATATGTTGTGCAATGGTCTCTATCTTTAGTGCCTTTTAAAAAATCATAATAATCTTCCAAATCGTGTGATACAGATTTTTTTTTGGAAATTCACTGTTATTGATTACCGTTCATGAAAATATGAGAATATTGAGAAAATATTATTGGATTAAAAAATTTCCATGAACCATGATGGTATCTAGGTATAGTCGATGTGTTTGATATCTCAAACAATTACATGAAATATAGTTGTATGTTAAAAAATTATTTAGTGTCATAATATGCAATAATTATTTCACGCAAGTCATCATGAAGAGATATGAATTTAATTTGAGATCATCTTCATTCAATTTTTATCGGAAATTCCTTGATATGAAATTTTATAAAAAAAGGAATTAACTTAATGAATATATATACAGACAACCCATATGTTTAATGAAAACTCATAATCCCTAAGATTGTCTAAACCATTCCTCTTATACCATCATCAAGGAACCAACCATATTACATTAAATTATCATGAATTTTGGGTAAAGGAATCACTTTATTTTACACTGAGAATATTTTCAGGTTTATATCCATACATAATTGTGACTTAATACATTCATAACATTTCACATTAATATATATTAGATAATATAAACACAGTATTAATTTCATCCAAAATATAAACCTTTTCAAATAAAACATGAATTCAATAAAAATTATTCAAAAATTTAAATTAGCCTCCTTCTTTTTCTAACACATCCTTATGGACTGTGGAAATCATTTAAATACTTGGGATTATCACAAACTGCACAGTAAGGGATATTAATTGAATAAAAGTACACATTATTCTATGAATATCTGTAACATATGAAATCATTTTCAAAAGACACACTTATCACCCATATATAAATAATTTTTGAAACATGATATTTCCAAAAGATTCCCAAATTATATAAGAACATTAATAAAAGCATAAAGTTATCTTGGGGAATTAATTACATAATCTTTTAACCATTACAGCTACATTATAATTTGTAACCCTCACAGCTACCATACTATTTGTGTAACCATCACAGTTACACTAGGAGTAACCATACGAACGACCTCCACAATACACAAACCAAATGCATTGGAGGTATATATCAATACCAAACATCATCATAAAAAATTCCCAAGAACCATATCAGAATCATAAAAAATTAATAATTTCATAAATATATTTCCTTTGAATCTTGTAAAACAAAATTTTAAAAAAAATGATTTTAAAAGAAAATCCCATTATAAATATCATAAAATCCACTGAGATGTAATAGAGTGGATTTAATATGTATATACAATGTAAATAAAAATAAATCATTATAATATAATCAAATATGAGCACACAAAAAATTTAAACACAACATCAATAATGAAATAGAAGGTAAACCCAATGAATAGAAAATGGGTTATGAATTCCCTTACCATGGGTTTGGTTTGCATAACAATTATATAAATAAAATATAATGGATAAATGATTGGTATTAAAATCTTAAATATACATATTACTATTTATAATAAATTATCTATTCTTCTCATTACATTACTTCTCCCATTAATTGTCAGTATTAGTTCCTTCCATTGTTTTTGGTGCGTTCTTTACATGAGTTCCAGGATCGGGTCATGAGTTATAATAATATAGATTGAGAGTGAAACCCAAGAATTAGATAGGTGTGGTGTCTACATATTTCCATAACCATAAATTAAACCATTTATCATTTTTAATTATTATATTTGGACGATTCATTTGTTAAATAATTAATGATATTTGTTTTGGTTATTTTGGCGATTATTTTATCGTAAAGAACACATTTTTTTATTAAATTAATAATATGTGTTAAAGTGATTAAATAACCATATATATGATATAATATATAAATAATAATCTGGATCTACAATAAAATTGGTTTCATGACATGTCATCAATGAATTAAAATAAATAGAAATTACATTGTCTGTGATGAAAGTAAATCGACACATCACGGACAATATATTATTTTCTTAAATAATTGTGAGTTGAGAAGAAATATAATGTTGAATCATAGATAAACACAATGAAATCTGGAATACATAAGTTACTATATCATTGATTCCTCTTGGATAATGGGAGGTGAGGAAAGAAGAAGAATAGAAATGAAATAAAAATAAATGAAAGAAAACAAAATAGGATGTTTACCTCTTGATATATTCTCATTGAGATCCTTATTAAGGCCATTACATTTGGACTTTAGATGAGACTAACAGATCTAGGACATGGGGAAGAGAATTGGGTGGAGTATTGGTGAGATTCTATGTGTGGCTCACGGCATGGTAGGTGTGCGAGGAATAGGGGAATGATGGTGGTATTTATAGTGGAGGAGAGGAGGTATTTTACATTATTTTTGTCATTATTATAATATTTTCGTCTCATTACTATTAATAGTCTTAATAATTGTGAACCCAAATAGTAATAATGGAATGTGAGGTAAATCCATGTGTTCTTACATCATCCTTGCATCACCAATGATTCAGTGAATCATGTATCTAGCCTTTATCATATTTTTTCTTATTTTATTATTCATAAAAAATTCTTAAATTGAAGAAAATTCCAAAAAATTAACACTAACAATTTCTCAATGTGTAAAATTCAAAAAATGAACTCAATTTTTTTAAAATAAAATTATAAATATTATTAGATTAACTCAAAAAATCTTATTTAATTAAAAAATTTAAATTTTAAAAATAATGATGGCTTTAATATCACATTAAAAAATTAACCAATATGTCATTATCATAAAGCCTAATTAAAATACAATTATAATAAAATTTTCTATTCATTAGGGTCATATTACATTTCATATTTCAATTCGTAAGGGTAGGTTATTATTCACCAAAAAATAATGTTGGTTACATTAGACTCCAAATAACAAACATATCAGAATTTTAGATGTCCATTTTTCAAAATTCAAATCACAGAAGAAGTAAAATTATTTTTAGAGTCTAGTTATAAATAAATACATAAAACATATATTCATTCATTTCAATTTACTTTTTTTATGAATAATGTGATGTTAAATTATATTTTCATACAAATTAGTAATATAGACAGTTTTTGTACTAACCCTTATTTCATTATTTCATAAGGGAATGATGGAAAAATTAAGTCCTCTCAGACATTATTTTTTCTATCTGGGTGACATGAATTTTAAAATTTCAATTCAAATGAATTATTAATTTGTTTCTATTATTTATCCACATTGACCCATTAAACATCCCATAAATTATTACCTTTATATATCCCATATAATCCATGATTAATCCTTTTTTTGGATGATCCAAATTGTAGACACCATTGTCTATCCATTTTATTAATATTTTAAGGAAGATTTTCATCCTTTGTGTGGCGGTGGGATTTATTCAAGGGGTGGGTTGTTCAGGGATTTTGATTCATTTGATTCACATGAGTAGATATTATATCATCATTTTATATGTTTTCTTGTTCATAGTAGCTCCATTGATTTTAAATAAATCCAGATAAGGGAATCCATATTCTTATTTGTTCCAATAATGATTATATTTGTGGTTATTCTGGAATAACCATGACCACTAGTGATACCTATAAAAGTGATAACCCAATAATTAAGGAATAAGATATATTGTATATGTTTTACATCCATTACCATTTTATAGAGGATGATTTAATTTGTGATTTTTATTTGGATCTTTTTTAGAAACTACTTCATGGGGGTTCTGAAGTTTATACTAACATGTTTATCTCCTATTTCATTTGAGTGGGTTGTTCCCATAAAAATAGAAAGAAGGGGGAAAAATTTTATTTATTGATATAGAAATTATATCAAACAAAATTGAAGGCATTAGATATTCCTTTTTTCAAAATTCAACATTTTATGTTTGGTGGAGTGATTTTTTGAACATGACATTGGAATTGATATATATCATGCATCTATTTTATGATTCAACACTCATTTTTGCATAAAAATGTCAAAACCAAGATGTATGAACTTCCATGCCACAATATTAGAGACATTTAAACCTATTGTGAAGCCATAAATATTTGAGAAATATTTTCATTCCAACAAATGGATATGTGAAATTAATAGAAATTATTTGGTAAACATTCTGGTATATGTGAATTTATCATGGATTTGATTATAATTTGTCCTTATTGTTGAGAGTGATGGGAAGTTAAGCCATGTTATGCATGAGTGTAGATTTTTATTTTGGAAATATTGTGATTGAAAGAGAAATTGATTTTGAAAATTGGGATTATAAATGAGGTATGACATATCATGGGTAAAATTATTTTAAATTTATGATGTTGTGACTGTATTTCCCTTTTCTCACTAGGTAGAAATTGGTTTTTTTCTAATTTTTTCCCATTAGTGAATAATTTTGATTTTGCGGTATTTAATTAACATTGATTTTAATTAATAAATCATAAATTTTTACCATGGACATAATTACTTAGTTTAATAATCTTTTTAGTATTAGTTTATCTTAATAGTTTTGTATTGTTTAATATTATTTAGTTTATTATATATTAATGTTAGAAAAAATATTATTATTAGATTATATTAATTATATATATTATAAAAATATATAATTTAATTCATTAATATTATTTTCATTAATGAAATCAGTATTTTTGATTTATTACATTTTTTATGATTATTGTTGTCATCATCATTATTATTTTTATTGCTATGTTTCAATATCACTTATTTCATTTATAATTTTTAGAATGGCGTTATTTTATGTGAAATTTATTAATTAAATTCATTTTAATCTAATGTATTCATCCATGTTTATCAAATATTCATCCATATTTAAATTTAATGTTAAAATTCTCATTTTATATTTTTTTTAATTTTTGTAATCGCCATCTTATAGGGGTGGTCAAAATCTAGCGGGAGACCTCCTCTCACATCCTCCTTATTCATATTCAAATGAGCTGCAAAGAACCCCCGGTAGAGGATCAAAATTATTACTGAACACCAAGGGAGGGGGTTTGAAAAAAACCAAGAAGTGATGGGGTAGCTGAGCGGGCTACAAATAATTAGGAGAGAACCATCAATATCTTTTGGTGTAATTTCCCTATATTACATAAGTCCTTGAACTACAATATAATCGGGCTATTTCTGTGAAAAACATCACAAAAAATATGAGTTCCCTTAAAATACCCAGGCCTTTATCAGTGGTTGAAATGTTCTAATAATGAACTATCTTTGTCATTGATTTTATTTTATGATAAAAAATAGATCCATTATCAATATTAAAATTACCATAAATAAATGTTTACTTTATTAGCACTAGTTTAGCATTGATAAAGGATCCTTTTATTAGTTCTTTTTGAAGCTGATAGTTGGGCACACTATTATAGTGTGCTATTAAGGATAAATCACACTATAGTAGAAATATTATGTGAGAATGTACAAGGAGAAAATATAAAATTTAATTGAAATAAAATTTAGAACACAAATCTAAAAGAACATTATAATATAGACATTTCAAACATTGGTTTTTAAAATTATATAAGTAATTAAAATTTATCACAGACATTCAAAAACATCATTGTTATTTTTTATTTTTCCCTTGACCTGAGGTCATGACATTAAAATACCACCCCTACTCAAGGAAAATGTGACACTTATCTACAAAAAAATTATTTTGTTAGTAATAATAAAATAATATATGAAACATGAAGTATCCATTATAAAATATAAACATGTACTTGAGTCATACGAAGAACACTTTGTATTATATTTATTTATAGTTGATTCATACACATCACAAAAATTCTTGTCGTTCTATTACTATTGTGTTGGTTCACATCTATGGTAAAAATTATCACTATTGATGTGATACCATTTAAGGGAACATTCTTTTTGAGAATATGGCTTCCACTTTCAAATCATTTCTTATCTGTAAATAAATCATTATCTCTGTGAAAATTACTATAATATGTATCACAGACAAATGATTATAATATTAATTAAATAATAGAAGATGATACAATGAGAAACCAATATGATCTTATATTCTCAGTTTTTCATATGTGATGTGGATTTTAATCTTAATTAACACATATAAATTGAAACACACACTTCAAGTCACACTAACTACATCATGCATCAGATTGATGTACAGTAAAAATATACACCACAAATGATCTATAATCATTTTTCGAATGTTTTAATGAAATATAATCTAAATGTTTTTCATTGTTGGATAGTGATGTGTGTTTTATACTAAAATGGTATATTTATATCAAGAACACTTAATTTTAATCATATCAGTCACATCATGTGTTAGACTGATGTGTTGTAAATTCATACACATAAAAAATGTATTATGGACCATTCATCTAATCTTGGAAAATAATCCATGAAAATAATCTCATTTTAAGCTTATTTGATGTGTGTTTCAAACTAAAATGGTAATTGGGTATTGAAAACATGCACATTGATCATGTCGACCACATCATGTATCTAATTAATACACATTCAATTCCTACCCCTCAAATATGAATTATGGATCACTTATATAATTTTTAAAATTAATCTGATCTTGTTTTCTTTGTATTGGAAATGTTTCACCAGTATAAAACTAAACTGGCCCTTTTGTATTGAAAACATGCACTTCAAGTAATACTGACCACATCGGGTGTCATATTGATATGCAACCAATTTGTACACATAAAAAATTAGTTATGTATATTTTTCAAAAATATTAAAAATAATATGATAATTTTTACTCAATATTGGATGTGTGATGCATTTAAAACTAAAATGACAGTTATATTGAGAGAACATAGTTCAAGTCATACTAACCAAATCATTAGTCAGATTGGTGTACAAAAAATTCCAACACATGAAAAATGATTTATACATCATTTTAAAATTTTTTTAAACCCATTTGGGATCGTTTTCATAGTTATGGATTTGTGACGCAGGGTTTAATCTAAAATGGAACTTTTATTTTGAAAACACATACATTGAGTCCTAATGACCAAATCAGGGTTTAGATTGAAATATGGTTGATTCATACACATAAAAATTGAATTATGAATCATTTTACAAATGTATAAAAAATTAAAACTTGTTATCTCAGTTAATTCTATGTGATACATGTTTTATACTAAAATGATTCTATTGTATTGGAGACACACATATCTGGTTATTCTAAACACATCTCATTTTATATTTATGTAAGATAAATTTCAACACATCAAAAATGATTTATGGAACATTTTACTATATATTTAAAACAATCCAAGATAATTTTCCCAATTTTGGTGATGTGACATTTGTCTTAAACTGAAATAGATCTATTTTATTGAAAACAGACATATCGAGTCACACCGACTTGATTGTGTGTGAAATGTATTATATTTTTTCATCTATTATTTTTAAATTTTATATTAAATTCTTCCAAGACTTGGATTTGTGATGGTGATCAATTCTAGGGCCTAGAGATCCCAGAATTAATCATTGAAATAAAGTAAACTTTTAAATAGTGCTCATAAGCAGTTTTCAAAAAAAAATTGGAATACCATTTATAAGGGTTCTTGAAAAAAAATATAATGACATAATTATTTTCATAGAAGTGACTTTACTTTAGTTGGGGCCTAACATCGACAAGTATGGGTCTGCTGCACAAGTGAATTCATTGGACATTTAAAGGGAAATATAATAAATTAACATTTATTTCATTTTAAAGGTTTCCATAATGAAATTATGAATTAATTGGTTTGAAATCGCGAGGATCCAAATTATAGTCTCATAACCATATAACCATTCCCTTGAATCCTCTATAACATTTAAGAGGTGTCCCCCCAAAATAATTCATGATGAAAAAAGATGAATGATGATTCGTTGATCATTGCTTAGCGAGATCGGATCCCGACTAACAATCGATCTCCATATTCATTGACGATCACGGTAGGGGTTATTGTTTTGGTTTCATTTTTCCATGGTCATTGATTAAACAATTTTCACAGATCAACTCGTGAATACATTGACCTTCAAATCATTAGTTCTTGTAGGAGGGTATTTTATCATGTTTATTTTGGGGAATTGATCCACGATTGGTTTGATTTTTATTTTATTTTCACCATTTTATCCTTCTAACATGAGTATATAAAAGAGGCGACAAATGAAGTGGATGGATTATTCCTCAATTCAATATTTATATTTCTTATCCTCTTTTCACCATGTGTTATTTGTGTTCTTTATGGGGTTATGAACAATGGGTCGTTGTGGGTCCGTTTCACAATGTAATGATCCCAAATTATTAATAAACCATTGTGACATCCCAATGGATGTGTGACAATGATGGAGGGTTAGGAATCAAAATGGATCAGAAGATAACATTCTTCGACTATTCATATCAAGGATGATCGAAATGCATTTGTGGAGCCGATTGAAGTCGGTAAACCTTTTATTTCAATGTTTCCATGGCTGGATGAACATAAATCATATATTATGGAAATATCGAATGGTGGAATTTAATATTGGAAAATCACTCAAGGCATACTAGTGTAGAACTGGATTTTGGGAAATTTTTTATCAACATGGCATGTGGGGCTGACTCAGAAGTGTCTAGGGTTTCACGATGACAGAAGCAATGAAACAGCATGGGAATCTTTTCACATAGTCTGTGGGTCCTTACATGGGACTTGGCATATATCTCATATGATTCAATTACATAGGTTGGAGTGCACTGAATGTACTCCACCACATGGACATACCATGATATTTATGCAGTTTACCCCATTAACTTGTAAACTGGTTGGAATATATATGTTGATGACATGTATGGGAACATAGAAAATGTATATAAAGTATAACTCAGATAATCGGACACCATGTGTGACTTTTAGTACATTTCATGTATACACTTACTACAGAAAATGTATTTTGACATGGGTTGTTGTACACAGAGAGTACCCGAAGTCAAGGGACATAATGTGTGACCCTGCTACACAATGTGTACTTTCTTGTATATGGATAGATCTCATTGTCCACCATTCATTGGATATGTTTCATTTGGGTTAGCACTCACTTATCTCATACCCCTAAAGGTCATGTATCGTTTCCATCAATATGAGTATGATCCCATTAGCACGGATTTCTTGGTAGAGTCAGAATTCCTCTGAGAGGCTCAGAGAATGATAATCTACCCATTATTGACCCTATATAGATTTAGGTATTAACATGACCAATTCAATATTATGATGATCCTATAATTATCAAGAGAATCCCAATGATTCATGGTGTATTCCAAGTCACTCAAAGTGATCCTCATCGGTGTATTGTTATATTTCCCCACTCAGGAGTATGTTCTACTTGAATGAGTGTATCCATTCACTCTTGAGATATATTATTGTGTCTATCCCTCTCATGAAACTAATCGATGAACGTACATATCCGAAAGAAAACATCAAATCTATTAGAATCATGGAGTGAGTTCTTTCATATGAGTTCATCATGGAATCATTAGATAGAATCCCTAGCATAGGTATGCAGTCATTGTGACTTACCTCTAGACTATGAGTTTGGGTTTTGAGTATATATGGATATGTTCATCTTGTTATATTTTTTGTATATATATAATATGTAGATATGACTATACCTTTTCATTGTATATTTTATTGTGGTTTTAGGGGACCTCTATTAAGTATTTTAATACTCACCCATGCGCAGGTTTTCCAGCACATGTCTGGTCTTGTGCAGGAGAACAACCATTTGACAGAGTCCATGGTAAACCAAGATCAGACCAAGATTTTTGAGCATCCGTACACGATAAGATATTCATTCGACTATGAGTAATAGTCCCAGTAAATTTTCCTTGGATACTTGTTGTACATTTTTTGTTTCAGTCCTATGTTGATTGGGTTTAGTTTTATGCATGCAATTTGTTCCTGAATGTTTTTTTACATTTCAACATTTGTGGTCTTGGATGTGTGTGTGTGTGTAGGTACTTAGACAATGCCTCCCATGTTGGTGATATTCCTACTCAGTGCTAATCACCTAACTCTATCCTATTAGAGGCGGTATTGGAGAATCGCGTCATGGGACCCACTGGTATGGGACGTGAAAGTGCTTAAAATTGACCTTTGGTAGATTCATACACATCAAAATGTGTTATATATCATTTCATGAATGTTGAAATAAATATGAACTCATTTAGATGGTATTTGTGATGGGATGAGTGTTTCAATCAAATATGACTCTATTATATTGGAAACATACATTTTAGGTCATACTGACCACATCTGGTGTTGGGTTGATTTGTTGTTGAATCCTATATGTCACAAATTTGTTATGGATCATTTTCCCAATGTTAAAAACCAGATCTCATTTTATCATATTTCTTATGAGGTCTATTTTTTAATATAAAATGGCACTTTTACATTGAAAACACATACATTGAGTCGTATTGGCCATAATGTCTGTCAGATTGAACTGAGGTTAATTTCTACCTGTCACAATTGAATTATGGAATATTGTTCTGAATATATAAAATAATATGATAATTTTTCATGGTTTTGACTAGTTATGTATGTTCAAAAATAAAATTGCACATTCATATTGAAGAAACCATTTTGAGTCATATTGACCACATTTTCTATCATATTAATGTGTGGTTATTTTTCACATGCCAAAAATGAATTATGGACTGTTTTCCTAAAGTCGTAAAATAATATGATCTTTTTTTCTTTGATTTTGATATTTGATGTCTTTTTTAAATTAAAATTTTATTTATTGAAATGAATACATCAAACCATACTAACCACGTTATTGGTCTTATTGATGTGTGATCAATTCCTACACCACAAAAATGATATATGGATAATTTTAGTAGTGTTTGAAAATAATCATATCTTATTTTCATTGATTTTGAAATGTGACATGCAGTTTAATATAAATTGGATAATTTTTATTGAAAACACACACATTGATTCAAAATGACCACATCATTTTTATGATTATTGTGTGGTTGATACATACACATAAACATGTATTATGGATCCCTATCATTCTGATTTAAAATAATCCAATATCATTTTCTTGGTTTTGGATATGTGGTATTTTTTAAACAAAAATGTATCTTATATTGAAAACACATATTCGAGTCATATTAAGCACGTCATGTTTCTAGTTAGAATATGATAAAATACTACATGTGAAATAATGAATTCAAAATAATATTCCTATATTCTGAAAAAAAATATGATCTAGGTTTCTTATTTTTGTCTATGTAACACACATTTTAACCTATAATGGTAAATTTATTTTGAAATCATATACATAGATCCATAATGACCACATTAGGTGTTGGATTGACCTAGGGTCGATTCCAACTTTTCAAAAATAAAATATGGATCATTTTTATATTTTTTTAGAAAAATCTATGATCATTTATTTGGTTTTGGCTATGTGATGCATGTTTTATACTAGAATAGAACATTTATATTGACAATTTGTGAATCAATTCACATCAGATGCATCATGTGTCATATTGATGTGTGATAAATTAATACACATCAAAAATGAATTATGTGTCATTTTTATAAAGTTTGAAAATAATACAAGTTCATTTTATTGTTTTTTTGAAATGTGAAATGCATTTTATACAAAATGGAATTTCTGTATTGAAAACACGCATTCTGATTCATACCTACCACATTGTGTGTCATATTGACATGAAGTCAATTCCTACACATTTAAAATTTATTACGAATAGTTTTTTGAAAATTATTAAATCAATGTAAAAATGTTTTCAAATTTATTGTGATGTGATATATGTTTTAAAAAAAATTACACTATTATATTTAAAACACATAATTTGAATTATACCAACCATAGTGGGTATCTTATTAATGTGTGGTTAATTCCTACACATCCAAAATGAAATATGGATAATTTTCCTAATGTTTGAAAAAAATATGATCACATTTTATTAGTATTTAAAATGTGATATTCATTTTAAAATAAGAGGAAATTGTATATTGAAAACACAGACTATAAGACATATAAATTACATCAAGTGTTTGATTAACATTCGGACAATTTATACAAATAAAAAATTATTTATGGAATTTTTTACTAAATTTTAAAGATAATACAATCAGGTTTTTAATTTTCAGCTACTGGAATGTGTTTTAAAATAAAATTACACTGTTATATTTAGATCATACACATTGATTCATATTGGTCTCATAGTGTGTTAGATAGATGTGAAGATGATTATTACATTTGAAAAATTATTTATGGACTGTTCTCCTAAATATTGGAAATAATATGAGCTCATTTTATATATTTTTTATAATTAATTTTTGTTTTAAAATAAAATCGATATATTTTGTTAAAAACATGAATTTCAAGTCATACTGACCACATCATGTGTTTGATTGATGTGCAGTAAATTACAACACAAAATAAACTAATTGTGAATATTTTTCCTAATGTTTGGATCTAACCTAAGATCTTTTTCTCTTTTTCGGAGATGCGACCCATGTTTTAAACTAAAATTGTAATTTTATAATGAAAACAAGTACCGTGAATCATATCAACCACCACATGTGTTTTATTGGGGTGGTGTTGATTCATACATGTCACAAATGAATTATATATCATTTTAATAATGTATAAAAAGTATCCAATAAATTTTAATGGTTTTGGATATGTGGTGAATTTTAAAATTAAATAAAAATTATATTAAAATCATGTAATTTGAGTTATACAGACCACATTATGTTTGAGATTGGAATGTATTTAATTTCAACACATGAAAAATGATTTGTGGAATGTTATAGAAATTATGTAAGACAATATGAGCTCTACTTATTAGTACTGGTAATGTGATGCATGTTTCAAACTAAAATTACAATTTAATATTAAATAAACATATTTAATGTCATACCAACCACATCTGGTTTCAAATTGATGTTTGGTAAATACCTATATATTAGAAATGAATTATGGATCATTTTTTCAAATATTGAAAACAATCCAAGGTCATTTTCTTATTTTTGGCTATGTGATACGTTTTATAAACTAAAATAATAGTTTTGTATTGAGAACACACACATAGTGTCATATTAACCACATCATGCATCTGATTGATTTGAGAAAAATTACATCATATCAAAAATAAATTATGGATCTTTTTCCTAAAATTTGAAGACTATATGAAATTGTTTGATCTTTTTTGGTGTTGTGACATGCTTTTTAAACTAAAACTGAACTTCTGTTTTGAAAACACACATTTTAAGTCATACATACCATATCGTGTGTTGGATTGACATGTAGTCGATTTCTAAATGTCATAAATGAATTCTCAATCATTATCATAAATGTTGATAATAATTCATAATTTTTTCTCATTTTGGATAGGTTGAATGCATTTAAGACTAAAATGAAACTTTCATATTAAAAACATTCATTTTGTGTCATATCGACAACATCAAGAGACATATTGACTTGAAGTAAATTTATACACTTCATAAAATAATTATCAATTTCTTTCTTAATGTTTAAAAAAATATAAACACATTTTCCCAGTTTTTTCTATGTGATTAGTTTAAAACTAAATTGAAACTATTATATTAAAACACATAGTTTGAGTAATACAAACCACATCATGTGTAAGATTATAATTTGTTAAATTTATACACATAAAAAATTATTTAGATATAGTTTCACTAATTTTTGAAAGTAATTTAATCTAAACTCCTCATTTATGTCTTTGTGATCTACATTTTAAACTAAAATGGAACCTTTATATAGAAAACATGTAATTAATGTCATACCAACCAAATCAGGTAACATATTGACATAAGTTCAATTCTTATAAGTTAAAAATAATTTATTTACAAATTTCATAGAGTTTTGAAACAATCCATGATCATTTTATCAGTTTTAGAAATTTAAATTGGGGTTTCAACTAAAATGGAAATTCTGCATTGAAAACATCAACTTCGATTCAGACTGACCACATCATCTGTCACATTGATGTGAGGCCCATTTATTAATGTAAAATATTAATAATTGATCTTTTATTTTTAATTTTTGAAAAAAATCTAAGAGAAATTTATCTATTCTTTAAAACTGACATGTGTCTTAAACTAAAATGGAAATTTTATATTAAAAACATCCATTTCAATTCTTACAAACATCACCATGTATGGTATGTTTATACGGTCATTTCATACTCATAAAAAATTAACTATGGACCACATTCCAATTGTATGAAAACACTAAAAGCTCATTTTATTGGTTTGGGATATGTGATGTGTTTTAAACTAAAATTCCACTTTTATTTAAAACATAAACATCGAGTTATAGTAACCACATAATGTATCAAATTGGAATGCAATCAATTCATATATCTGAAAAATGAATTATGGAACACTTTACATCTATTCTAAAAAACCTACTTTTTTATTTTTGTATATGTGAGGCACATTTTAAAACAAAATGATTAATTATTGTTAAAAACACATACAAAAAGTCATACCCCCCCACACACCATGTGTTAGATTGATATGGGGTAAATTCTTAAATATCTCAAATTAATTGTGGATCACTTTCTTAATATATGAAAAAAATACATTATTGTATTTTTTTCTAAATGATTCATGTTTTGACGTAAAATATTACATTTAGGTTGAAAACATGTACTCGAAGATATATTGACCACTTCATGTGTCATATTGATGTGTGGTCAACTCCTACACATCATAATTAAATTATGGACCTTTTTTTAAAATTTTTAAAACATTCAATCTTGATTTTTCATTTTTGACCATGTAATGTGTGTTTTTAAATAATCTGTAAATTTTACAAAATAAGTATCAAATAATAATGATAATGAAATTAACTAAAAAAATTTAGAGAAAATGATGAGAAAATTATGAATGTATGTTTTAGGAAGTCATCTCTTCATGGTGTCACGTATATTTTGACACCATGTATTCTTCCCATTCATTTTGAAACAAATTTATTTTCTCAATTATACTTCTCCTTGAGAGATATATCTAAAATAATATATAATCATTAATATAATAATTAAACACATCTTAAGTGAATCTTTACTGTCATAGCTTATACTAGATCACAAACATAATAGGTAGTCACCTTAATTTGATATTGAAAACCATTCTAACTTTATATACTATTCCCAATCATCTCTAAACAAATTTAAATATTCTTTTGAGTATGTATATTTTTGTACATCTTGGTAGAACTGTGAAAATTTCAATAAGAAAGTGATTAAGAAATAGTTTTATATAAATAGTAATTAACTTTTACAAATATGTATTCACGGAGAATACTATTTTGATGTTATATGATATCATTCATAAATTTTAAAACATATTATCCTAAATTTGTTTTTTAATCTTGCTCTAGAAACTATAGAAATGTAGGATAATAGAAGTAAAAAAATTTATTATTTTTTTATAGTTAAATTTTTCTATATAGATTTTTATTTGTATCCAATTGAAGAAATACACAGGATCATTAAGTTCATTCTTCAACATCATAACATGATTTATATAGTCTTTATTGATCACCATATAATAAAAAATCCTATTAAAACACAAAATGAAATTTATTAGTTCAATTTTATCTATTAAATTTTGATTTTTGTGAATTATAAATTCAAAATAAACATCATGTGTTATTGGTTTGAGGGGAATCCATGAATTATTTGAAAAAATTAAAATTTTCGGAATCCAAATTGATTTCGTTTAGTATGTAATTCTTCTTAAAAAATAAAATAAAAAGTTATGAAAAAAATTAAAACAAATATATATGATTTTATTGGAATGTTTCAATCCTACATTTAAGGAATCAAAAAGAGTATTTTGTTTTTGTTTCTTCTAAAACTCTTTAAATATATCATTTTTCTGTTCTAAATTTATTCCATCCCCATTGTAATTTATTCTATAGAAACAATATTGGGATTAATAATTCCAAATCTGGATTCACATTGTTATCCATTTAAATAGTAGTAAAATCAATACCTGTAAAAAATATGAATAGTTATTAACAATAATGATTAAAATATATCATTTTTTTGATAGATGAATAATAAAAAAAATTACTCCATGTATGTATTCAAAATTAAATCTCTCAACCATTAAAACTTAAGAATGTCATTTATATTTTTGATATCAATCATATCTATAATGATATATATATATATATATATTTATTTATAAAATATAATATAGTACACATATCCCTATTTTAATGTTGTGTATTCATGAACTATTAATGCTAATATATAATGTAGTGGAATTGAAAGGGATATGTTACTCTCAAAATGACCTATTGGTTTCCTGGTCGATTCACTGGATTATATTAATTTATCCTTCCATTTTCTCATTATTTTATCCTTCAATAATACCATTCTTCACTTCAAGAATTTTTACATCAATTTTTATAGGTTTTTCATTTGAAAAAAAAATTTATAGACATACATAATGTACCATTATAAGATTATAAGGCCCTTCATTTAATGTTACATTAACATAATTGACTATTGTAATATATATGTAATCATGTGGTACAAGAAAATCATTTCTCAGATATATATATACATCAATCCCAACACTCATGAGATATTTTGGGAGTTATTTTTTTTGTAGCATGCCTCTTAGGTTATTATACAACGTACCCATTGCAATAAGATGATGTGTGGGTGTGGATAGATAGAAATCACATACAACTTCACCCTAAAATGTTTTACTAATATAATGTCATAAACAAATTAGACATGTTTATGAGAAATATTAATGACATTATTGATTAACTATGGTAAGGTTTGTTTTTAATGTGAATTATTATACTTGATGATTGAGTGGTAATTTCATTATTCATGTGTTGATCAATATTCCACTTCCATTTTTCTTTATTCCTTTTGTGTGTATTCTTATACCAAACCAGATCATAAAATAATATGTTAGAAAACATCAATTTTTACCTTTATTACATTCATCATATAATATATAATATCTTGTGGATTATTCCTATCAAAATAAGTTCATGTTTACATTCCAAAACTAATACCTCTAACGTCAACCTATTTTCCTAGCCATATCAATGTTATTAAATGTGGATTTTCATCAGGAATAGTCCCTAATGATTCATGTGTCTAAACCATATAAAAATATATGAACAAAAAGACATATCTTTATTTAATACTTCTAATTCATAATTATTTACTATTTTGTTATACACACACATGTTTTACATACTGTATTTTTTTCATCAACTAGTTTACCCTCTTTATTTATGTGGTCCTCCATCAATAGAATATGGAATGGGAAGGGAGTTACATCATATTTTGATTAATCTATAAACATATAAAAAAAGGTACATATGTTTTTTCATTTCACAAAAAAATTTATTATTGATTTAAAATCCATGTAATTTTTTAATCTAGTGTAGCATACCCTATCCTTACATTACAAAAGAGGTAAATTGGTTTTCATGCCCGTTGATTATTTTAAAAATTAATTTTATATTTTATAAATTAAAAAATTTAAACGAATTGGGAAAAATAAATAATTTAAAATATTATATTATCAAATATAATTATGTGTTCGGAAGCCACTATGGTCTTTTCAAAAAATCATTAATATGTATTTATTATGGAAATAATCCAAAATAAACAAACTCTTTATGGTATAATGAAAATTAAATAAAATATTCATTATATATATTTTTGAAAAAATATAGAAATTATATCATAACATTACTATAATATCAACCAAAATTGTTTCCTTCATTATAGGATATACATGGTTCCATAAATCATTAGCAATTATCATATTCATTATAATTGTTTCCCCAAAATAACTAATGAAAATTATATTCTTCGGGAGAACTAGTTTTCATAATTGATTCCAGTCAATCCAAAAAATTTTTACCCATATTTCTTACCTTGATAATTTTAGTCATCACAGAGATGCTATATCATTCGTGTTTTTTCATCAACATGTTATTGATCCAATAATAATTTTGTAGATTAAACATCAATTATATATTCTTCCATAATATTGGTAAAATAATCATGTCTATAATTTGTTATATGCATGAGTATTCAAATATTTATTTTATATTACATTAATATATTTGAAAAAACATTATATTATGAGAAATATTTAGTATATTAAAAACATTGTTACCTACTCATTGAAATATCGTTATTTTATTTAGTGGATTCTATGATTTGGTTCCTCTATCGATAATAAAAATACACTCTTTGTGTTCCCATTGTACATACAAAAAATTGTATATATCAGGACCACCATGAAATGAATATGATCTCCCAATTAAAGGGCCATCCTTGATTGAATTTTAATCAAACATTATAGTTGTTATAGTCATGGGAGGGAAAAATGACCACATCTTATTTTATATATATGAGACATAAAATACCTAAATTCATTTTGATTACATTATGAATGGATGATCCTAATAAATTTCCATACAAAAAAATTACTTCCTGAAGACCATTTTATCAAATGTCACTGAAATCCTTTAGTCAACCCATTTTATATATAAAATCAACACTTTAAATATTCTATAATCCAACTGATATATCTATTTTCTGTTCTCAAAATATGACATATTCCATAAATTGGATTTCAATCCTTAAAACTATACATGTTCATATCTCTCAACATAAACATAACACTTCTATTTTTCTATCATACTGTTCATTATGTTTTTTTATAAAACTTATAACATTTAATTAAAAAATATTGTAAGATATGACATTTTCATTTGGTCCCCTGTCAATCCATAAAATTAGATTAAAAATTGAATTCAAATTGTTATTAAACACTATATATATATGATCCTTTAACCATCTTATAATCTATTTATTAGGTGTATTTGATATCTATGGTTCATTCGTATATGTATTCAAATGTCTATGAATTTATTTGTGTTCTTCAACGTATAGATCAACATATTCACTATTATGTAAAATTTAAATGTGAGCATCCTCCCACACTATGATGGTAATTATAAAAACACTTCTTCCAAATCCATTCACCCATATGGTTTCATCTATGATGAAACTTTGGGAGACTGATGCTATCAACATCTAATCGCTAATTGGAACAGAATTCAACAGTTTCATAAATAATATATCATCCTGGAATACAACCTTCTAGTAAATATCGATTAATGACATACCATTTAGAAATATTCCTATACCATTCAATGGGTTATATCAATATATAGTGGAAATGATCACATATTTGATCCCCTATACCAAGTAAACCATTAGTTATACCATTAAATAAATGAATTATAATAGGAAAAGAATATCTAGTTCACATAATATTTCTAAAACCACATTATTCATGATTAGAAAATATTTATGGTCTATAAAATTATTTAATATGGAATTGAAAGATTAGTAATGTCTCATTAATGTATAAAATATATGTTTAGGAAGAATACAATATAAAGAAATGGACATCACATGTTGTATCAAAACATATCAACTGTGTGATTTTAGTCTTGTAACATCAAATAAGTCATTAACACAAAATTCATGATATTGGGAGAACACCCATCTGTAATGTTTACACCATTATGGAAAATGAAAAATTGATATTTTTCTTATCTGTATAGAGTGTAATCTATTCAAGGAAGTAAATTATTGCTCCCATTCTTTACTAGTTCCAACTATTCCCTTATCCCCATGTCAATAATACGAATCCTAGATTTGAGGACATATTTTTTTTCAAAGAACATTTTCTAATGTGACAATAATAATATTAAATAATTGTTTTCTAAACGGATAACATCAAGAAAATTTTTTAAATACAAAAAATTATATTATAGTAATTCAAAGAAAATTGATCTCTGTTTCAGTCATTATTTTGTACGATTTTTAAAAAATGGTTTACCAAAATAATGTGAATATATATAGTTTATCACCCATTAGTGGAGATATTGATATACTTTATTTGGTATTCCAATCAAATATTTTCTTCTAGGATTGGTATTTATGACATCGAGGTAAACAGTTATGATTTACAAAAAACACAGTCTTTGAGGAATGCTTCAAATCAAATGAGTGCTTTCATTCATCCAAAATGTGACACCCTAACATCCATTTCATTATATAGAGAGGAAAAATGTCATAGGTAAGAAATTTATTGATTATCCCATAAAAAATGGACCTCAATGTAAATTAATCACTTCTCTGAGCATCATACACTATAACAAAAATATCCCACATCAATATTAGATCATTTATCAATGGAGAGAAATAGACATAAATATCATTACCAGTTTGTTTTGGTCCAGATATAAGAAGTGAAACATAATGTATTTTCAAATCATGCATAAACATAATAGAATGATATAAATTACGAACTTAACTATCCATGTAATATGATTAATTATCTATACATGAAAAGGATTTTTTCCATTTTTATATAATGAAAGAAAAATGTTTCTAAAATAATTACCAAATATAGGATACTCTTAAAAAAAATTCTTCCACTAAGGAGTGTCTATTAGATGATATTGTTTCTCATATTTAGTTCTTGTATTATTGTTCCATGTCATTTTTCTCATAGTTTGCTACCAACTTTATTGTCCTCTAAACCATGGTATGATAGGAACAAACATTTAATATGTTTAGTGACTTGAATCATATATATTTTATGCATTTATATGAAAAATTGAAAATTTCATGAGTGAATCATAGTCCTTGCAAAAAAAATATTCAATCATTAGAAGAAGCCTGTATTTTTTAGTGTTAATTCCCATTTTGAATAGAATTAATTTAAAATCATGTGTTATTTAAGGAAGCTCATTATCTTAGGGTATTAAATCATTCAACAGACCAAGTAGTTCAATAAAGCTTGTGTTACTCCATCTACTATTTACTTTTAAATTACAAAACATCAATACTGATGGCAATGTTGTGTATTTTGTACAACCAATATACAATGGTCTCTTAGCACAACTATTAAACTTCTCAAACAACATTGGACAATACCAAAGTTCATCATTATTTGACATTTTAACTTCTTCTATATTATTTCGATCATATTTTACACTAGTATAAATATATAATGATCCAAAAACTGAAGTATCATCCTTATTGGTCTGCACATTCAATTTTTTCCATGTTTAGACAATCATTTATTTCTCTGATCTATTATATTAAAAATGAAATGTTATTCAAACTCTGATGGACTAATTTAACAATATTAACAAAAACATAAAAATGAAAAAATGATTTGATAAGGGTCGTATGTATTAATTATTGAAAACTTGATGAACCTTTTAACTCCATATTCTTACTATTTTGGAATATTATTGGTGTGGACCCATTTTTTATTCATATAAGTCTTATAAGGTTCATAGGATATTCATTCTAAAAAAATATATATATAAATAAAAACAAGATATTCATAATCTAAGGATAATGTTATAGTTAATTATAATAAGGGGAACCCTTCATTAAATATTAATGGTGACGATTTCGGACAAGTTATCATTTAACGGTAGGGTGAACTGTAAAGATACAACCTGGGATAAACATGTGGTTATTGGTCTGGGTTCTCGATTTCATGTGGTGTGTGACAAAAGGTAGTAATTATAGGATATTTTTGGTAACCATTATATGATATAGTCCAAAAAATGGTAGGAGTTGTTGTTTATTAATTTCTTCACTTTGTATGTGGTGGTTTGAGTTGTTTTTCGTTGATAGACTGAGTGGATCATTAATGTAGTGGGACAATGTAGGTGATTATGAAATAGAAGTGGTCAAATATCATGTATGATTTATTTTATGATCCAAATAAAACCAGTGATCTATTAAAATCATTTGGTAAATTTGTCCACAGAAATGTATCAGTCAACCCTTGATCATGTGTTCCTTTATTTATGGAATTTTACCAATGATAGTTATAAACATTAATTGAAAATGTTTCCACTATCATTTATTCACATTTACCATATTGTGATAAACATCTAATAAAAAATCATATACTTTTACTTAATTATTTCATGTATAATTATAAAATATTTTATTATAAATGTAAATTACAGAGATTTCTTACTCAGTGGATTCACTTATAGACATATAATAATATAATAATCAATGATAAATATGTTGGATAAAATTAATTAAATATTGGATGGATGATTTCTAATGGAAATTATTGTTCTTTATTTCCATTTAATTGTGACCTAGATTTTGTAATTTGTGTAAAAATATATTCCCTCAGAACATAAAAGGTCATGTAATTGTGAAATATTGATATTGGGTCAAGTAACATACAAATTAATGAAATGATTTGATGAAATTGTTTTTTATAACAGAAGTGAAGTCGAATTCCATGTCACATACCTTTTCAATAGATTATTCTAGACCATGTAATATAAGTATACTAATATATATATATATATATATATATATATATATATATATATATTTGCAAATCATCATGTCCCTATGTTTCATTATTTAATATAGGTTACTATTGAACTCACATCATTCATTAAATAATATTAAATATTGTGGATTATATTTTATAAAAAAATTTATGATATGGTGTATGACAAACCACTTCATATTGATGGTAGATATTGTATTTATGATGTACATTTTAATTTATAATTACAATTGATATGGTATTAGAAACTATGAACCATAGAGGAAAGGGATCATAATTGGGTGTTAAATCTTGAACTCATGTGAAGTAAAATTTCCTTTTATTAGGAATTATTCCTCTGGCCTAGCTTACCATATAATCCATTCAATAGAAATTTGTGACATTGATGGTGGAGAGGTGGTCCGGATGGGTGTAGGGGATGTTTAGTTGCATCGGTCGGCTAAGGGAGAGGAATATGGGGATATGTTGGTTGACGGAGAGCCGCATCATGTTGGTGGGTGGTCATCTCGAGGTGAAAATAATTATGATGGTAAGGTGGTCGACACAAAGAATTAAATAAAGGACATGATAATATTAAATTATTTGGATGAGTTATGTGTGAGTGGGTGATCAATGACACCGATAAATGAGAGAGGAGTTGAAATAATAGCATACAATAGATTGGAGAGAATTTATTTTTCCGAGAGAAGCTGGATTAGCAATGGTGAAAGAGCTAAACTTTTATAAGTGCTTGAACAACGCAAGGGAAATCTTCTCAGTTATGTTTCTATTTAAAATATCAAGAAGAGTTTTATCTGTGCTTTTGAAAAAGCAAAAATACAAACCAATATAATAAAATATAATAATATAATAAATATTATTAAAATAATGAAGTGTATATCATTACAAATAACTAAATAAATAAAAATGTATATAAATATAAATTCATTAAAGGAATTGTAAATATATATTTATTAATATAATTATAGATATAAAATTATGTTTATAATTATATATAAATATATTTATAACTACTCTTATAAATATTTATATATAATTATTAATATATTTAATAAATTATATATATTTATATAATTATGTTTATTTATATATTTCTATATTTTTATATAATCTTATATATATATATTTAAAAAAATACATATGAAAGGAAATATTTTAAATATATTCCTTATTTAAATATATTTGTTATTATTTTATTATTATTTAAATATATAATTATTTATTTATAATTATATATATACTTTTAGAAAAAAAATATATATATATTTATAATTATAATTTTATAATTTTATAAATATCGTAAAAATACATTTATAATTATATTTATTTATAAGTATTTATTCACAAAATTATTTTTATCATTGTTAATGAATATATAATCTTATATGCATGAATTTTAAAACTGAGTTGAATTGAATAACAAAAAATTAGTAGACATGAAAAATATTTAAATAATAGATATGTTACATTAATTTTAAAAAAATATTTTTAAATTAAAATAGGATATATATTGAACTTATATGAATACATATTGAAAATATTAAAACATAGTAATATTAATTTATAAATAAATATTTGATCATTATTAAATTCTAAAAAAAAATTTAAAAATGCTTATATAATACCAAATGAAATAATATAAAAAATAAATTAAAAAATATACCTATTAAAAAAATAATATTTTTAATATTTTAAGTAAATAAATTAAATTCTAAAATGAATGTTAAAATTTGAACAAATTACATAAACATTATGTTTTTGTGTTTCTCTATATGATTTCATTAATTATTTAAATATTTGTGTCTTTGAAATTAATATGCATATATATATATATTTATAAGTTTGATAATTTTTAAATTGAACAATGAAATTATATAATATTCAACATTTATTAATGAAATAAATAATAATAAATATGAATAAATTTGAAAAATGAAAACCTGTTATTATGTATATTATTTAAGAAAAAAATAAATATTTATATATGTTAAAATTAAAATGTATACATATTAATCATATAAATTACAACCATATTAGAAACATTATATGTTAATGAATAGTAATTTATAAGTAAATATTGTAAAATGTTAAATTTATGAAATTATTTAATAATTAAAATTTAAATATGAAAAAATTACAAAAATATTAAATATATTAAAGGATAATAATTTTTAAAAACCTTAAAAATGAATAAATTACAAAAAATATTTTTCGAATATATATATGTAAAATCTATAAATTATAAAAAGAAGTAAGTGGACACTTAACATTATAAATGAATAAATTATATTAAATGAATGCATTTTAATAAAAAGTTTAATTTAATTATATATATTTATATATGTATAATAGATATTTAATATACTTTTAATAATTAATAAAAATGAATAATTTTATTTAATACATAATATATTAATTAATATAATTAATATAATTTTTTAAAATAGTTGAGATATGAGCCCAATTAATAAAAATAAAAGTATTATGAGAAAGTATGGCAATTACAAAACATTCAAAAAAACAATGCCAAAAAATCTAGAGGAAAAATTCCCTAAGACATGCATATTTCTAAAATAATTTTATTGACTAAATTTTTTCTTAGGTCAACCATGATGATTCAATCCTCTTCTTCAAGATTTATGTTTTACTCCATAGCCCAACCTTTAGAGTGTTATTTATGTTCGACGTTAATTCTTGGATGCCCATATTCTAATTAGACTAAAGATTGTCTTCATTGTTTATGGATATATACTCCATCACAATAGGGTAATAATTGAAACTAATGTTCCCAAGTAAAACATTTTTAGAAAAAAATACAACTTGTGAGTAAAACAAATATCCTATGTTTTCATTGAGACCATGAATAAATCTTTCATGTGTAAATTTCTCCAAAGAAATCATGGTGTTTTTATTCCTTGCTTCATCACATTCCTCAATTGAGGAATTACCATAAATAACATAGATTATTTTAATTACCTAAAAAATAAGGGGGTATGATTTACATCCCTCACCCATAATCTATGATGATTCCTCTACATTAAGAGCTACACATTCTTGAATAATAAAATGACCAGTTTTCCTTCATATGGACCATCCTTCTCTCTGTTTTTATGGGCCAAAACTTTATAATATACCATAACTTTAGCAATTTCAAACCTCTCGGGATATTTCTTCCTGGCATCATTCATAGCATATGGAGCCTCCATATTATCTTGAACTGAAGACAATTTCACCTCACCCACCTTAGAAGGAGAAGGGAAAGCATAATTGGAAGGTGAAGAATACACTATTACTAAAACATTTTCAACTTTATTCTGGGTTTCTATATTTGAATAAGAATCCATATCTTATGCTTCATTAAATGAATTCATCTAAGACAATGCTACAATCCCTTCATTCTCATTTCTTCTAATGGGACATGTTGTGATAACAACATACATATTATTCATCCATATATGGTAACTAGAATGAAATTGGATCTCCTCAAACTATTTATTGTCAACCGTATATTGAGAAAATAGTTCCCACTTGACCCCTCATGATCATATTTCTTCATGTTATAAAAATTAAAATCCTTAAAATACATTCTAACCACCTTCCCCTAATTAATAGAACTAACATTTTCCATCCTACATAGATTATACACCTCATTTTTCTCCACTGGAACTTCTAACTGAACATTCGTGGGAGAACCATTATGTTGTAGTTCGACAAAACCCAAATGAGCAATAGGAACCTCTTCACATGTCTGAGCAGTCAGTCCCTCTACCTTTTGAAAGGATCTAATAAATCAATATTATTTTTCTAGTTGTATTTATAATTCCCCTTCATTCATCATTTTGTGAATATTAAATATTTGTTACATATGTCCAAGGTGTGTCACATATTATTACACCCCCTGAAAAGTTCAATAACCATATCCTGAAAACCAAAAAATTCTAATATTAATTCTGTAGAAATTAAAACAATTGTATTGTTCAAAGGATGGGTTAGATCTAATTCAACAATAATTCTTACAATGTATATGTATCTATTATTATATATATCATTATCCATATTTATTGGAATTATTATATCATATGTTATGTTTAAATGAGTTTGAGGGTTCTATAATAACCTTATAAACCCCCTAATCCATATTAAGACCTGTTAGAAATATTTTTCTAATAATCATAGGGATTTAATATGGATTATAGTTGTGAATTATTATAAATCTATGCTTTATGTTGACAAATACAAATCAACATGCCTTGGATTTGAGGGTAGTATAAGTCAACCCTATTATAAAGTATCCTTTTCTTAATGACTTAATTGTACAATCATCAATTCCAAAAAAATCCAGTAATCTCTTGTTATGATTAGTAAAACTGAATATATTTTCCCTCAATTGAAAATGTAAATGATTAATTATTGAATACTTATATTTGTATGGTCGTTCGGAGATGATACCCTCACTCTCTTCCAAAAAATTATCTTCACCCATTCATGAGAACTCTCTCACTCAATTTATTGATATCACAAAGGGATTGAAAAAATCAATAATCCTAAGGGGAAACCATATGTAACATAATACACATAAATGTTTATTCTGTAATCTTGTCTTGTAAATATATGGAATCAGCCGATGGCCCATAAATCGGTATAGGCTTGGATGAATCAATAGGTGTCAATTTTAGGATACCCACTATGATTTGTGCAAAGTGTATCTGAGATCCCTTAAATTCAATGAGAACTGTAGGAGTCAAGAAGTTTTCTTTCCTCTCAGACTCTTTACTATTGATTGGTGAAATACAAGGGAAACCAGAGGATGGAATAACACCATCCACTAAAAGAACACCCATATTTTACCTCAAAGAAGCCACCCAAACAAGAAATCAAGAATAAAAATTGCAATCTCTATACGAGAGAAGAGGTAACAGCTCAATGACCTTAACAGTCATTATAAAAAAACTATTTATTACTATATGCAATATAAATTTATTATTTGAATTATACATTTATTTATTTATTTTATACACAATATATTTGTTATTTAATTAATTATATGTAATTAATATATTATTTATTACTTTATATATATATATATATTAAATGTAATAAATAAAAAAAATTAATTATAATCAATTTGGGGGTTGGTTCAATGTAGCTCGTGAAATCTCATGAGCCTATTTTTAAATAGAAATGAATATATAATAATTATGTAAAATACAATTGTTTTAATAAATTATTAGCTAAAAAATATTAAAAAAGTAAAAATGAAATGTTTATTGAAAAAATTAATTAAATTAAATATATATATATATATATATAATGTAAAATATAATAAATTATTTATTTAATTATTTTATAAAGTATTTAATAAGATTATTAATTTTTATTAATTATAAACAATGTATTAAATATTTAATTATATATAAGTAATATACCATTAATTAAAAAATATATAAAAATATTAAATTTAATTAAATTATAAATATCATTGATTCCTCTTGGATAATGGGAGGTGAGGAAAGAAGAAGAATAAAAATGAAATAAAAATAATCGAAAGAAAACAAAATAGGATGTTTACCTCTTGATATATTCTCATTGAGATCCTTATTAAGGCCATTACATTTGGACTTTAGATGAGACTAACAGATCTAGGACATGGGGAAGAGAATTGGGTGGAGTATTGGTGAGATTCTATGTGTGGCTCACGGCATGGTAGGTGTGCGAGGAATAGGGGAATGAGGGTGGTATTTATAGTGGAGGAGAGGAGGTATTTTACATTATTTTTGTCATTATTATAATATTTTCGTCTCATTACTATTAATAGTCTTAATAATTGTGAACCCAAATAGTAATAATGGAATGTGAGGTAAATCCATGTGGTCATACATCATCCTTGCATCACCAATGATTCAGTGAATCATGTATCTAGCCTTTATCATATTTTTTCTTATTTTACTATTCATAAAAAATTCTTAAATTGAAGAAAATTCCAAAAAATTAACACTAACTATTTCTCAATGTGTATAATTCAAAAAATGAACTCAATTTTTTTTAAAATAAAATTATAAATATTATTAGATTAACTCAAAAAATCTTATTTAATTAAAAAATTTAAATTTTAAAAATAATGATGGCTTTTATATCACATTAAAAAATTAACCAATATGTCATTATCATAAAGCCTAATTAAAATAAAATTATAATAAAATTTTCTATTCATTAGGGTCATATTACATTTCATATTTCAATTCGTAAGGGTAGGTTATTATTCACCAAAAAATAATGTTGGTTACATTAGACTCCAAATAACATACATATCAGAATTTTAGATGTCCATTTTTCAAAATTCAAATCACAGATGAAGTAAAATTATTTTTAGAGTCTAGTTATAAATAAATACATAAAGCATATATTCATTCATTTCAATTTACTTTTTTTATGAATAATGTGATGTTAAATTATATTTTCATACAAATTAGTAATATAGACAATTTTTGTACTAACCCTTATTTCATTATTTCATAAGGGAATGATGGAAAAATTAAGTCCTCTCAGACATTATTTTTTCTATCTGGGTGACATGAATTTTAAAATTTTAATTCAAATGAATGATTAATTTGTTTCTATTATTTATCCACATTGACCCATTAAACATCCCATAAATTATTACCTTTATATATCCCATATAATCCATGATTAATCCTTTTTTTGGATGATCCAAATTGTAGACACCATTGTCAATCCATTTTATTAATATTTTAAGGAATATTTTCATCCTTTGTGTGGCGGTGGGATTTATTCAAGGGGTGGGTTGTTCAGGGATTTTGATTCATTTGATTCACATGAGTAGATATTATATCATCATTTTATATGTTTTCTTGTTCATAGTAGCTCCATTGATTTTAAATATATCCAGATAAGGGAATCCATATTCTTATTTGTTCCAATAATGATTATATTTGTGGTTATTCTGGAATAACCATGACCACTAGTGATACCTATAAAAGTGATAACCCAATAATTAAGGAATAAGATATATTTTATAGGTTTTACATCCATTACCATTCTATAGAGGATGATTTAATTTGTGATTTTTATTTGGATCTTTTTTAGAAACTACTTCATGGGGGTTCTGAAGTTTATACTAACATGTTTATCTCCTATTTCATTTGAGTGGGTTGTTCCCATAAAAATTGAAGAAGGGGGACAAATTTTATTTATTGATATAGAAATTATATCAACCAAAATTGAAGGCATTAGATATTCGTTTTTTCAAAATTCAACATTTTATGTTTGGTGGAGTGATTTTTTGAACATGACATTGGAATTGATATATATCATGCATCTATTTTATGATTCAACACTCATTTTTGCATAAAAATGTCAAAACCAAGATGTATGAACTCCCATGCCACAATATTAGAGACATTTAAACCTATTGTGAAGCCATAAATATTTGAGAAATATTTTCATTCCAACAAATGGATATGTGAAATTAATGGAAATCATTTGGTAAACATTCTGGTATATGTGAATTTATCATGGATTTGATTATAATTTGTCCTTATTGTTGAGAGTGATGGGAAGTTAAGCCATGTTATGCATGAGTGTAGATTTTTATTTTGGAAATATTGTGATTGATATAGAAATTGATTTTGAAAATTGGGATTATAAATGAGGTATGACATATCATGGGTAAAATTATTTTAAATTTATGATGTTGTGACTGTATTTCCCTTTTCTCACTAGGTAGAAATTGGTTTTTTTCTAATTTTTTCCCATTAGTGAATAATTTTGATTTTGCGGTATTTAATTAACATTGATTTTAATTAATAAATCATAAATTTTTACCATGGACATAATTACTTAGTTTAATAATCTTTTTAGTATTAGTTTATCTTAATAGTTTTGTATTGTTTAATATTATTTAGTTTATTATATATTAATGTTAGAAAAAATATTATTATTAGATTATATTAATTATATATATTATAAAAATATATAATTTAATTCATTAATATTATTTTCATTAATGAAATCAGTATTTTTGATTTATTACATTTTTTATGATTATTGTTGTCATCATCATTATTATTTTTATTGCTATGTTTCAATATCACTTATTTCATTTATAATTTTTAGAATGGCGTTATTTTATGTGAAATTTATTAATTAAATTAATTTTAATCTAATGTATTCATCCATGTTTATCAAATATTCATCCATATTTAAATTTAATGTTAAAATTCTCATTTTATATTTTTTTTAATTTTTGTAATCGCCATCTTATAGGGGTGGTCAAAATCTAGCGGGAGACCTCCTCTCACATCCTCCTTATTCATATTCAAATGAGCTGCAAAGAACCCCCGGTAGAGGATCAAAATTATGACTGAACACCAAGGGAGGGGGTTTGAAAAAAACCAAGAAGTGATGGGGTAGCTGAGCGGGCTACAAATAATTAGGAGAGAACCATCAATATCTTTTGGTGTAATTTCCCTATATTACATAAGTCCTTAAACTACAATATAATCGGGCTATTTCTGTGAAAAACATCACAAAAAATATGAGTTCCCTTAAAATACCCAGGCCTTTATCAGTGGTTGAAATGTTCTAATAATGAACTATCTTTGTCATTGATTTTATTTTATTATAAAAAAGAGATCCATTATCAATATTAAAATTACCATAAATAAATGTTTACTTTATTAGCACTAGTTTAGCATTGATAAAGGATCCTTTTATTAGTTCTTTTTGAAGCTGATAGTTGGGCACACTATTATAGTGTGCTATTAAGGATAAATCACACTATAGTAGAAATATTATGTGAGAATGTACAAGGAGAAAATATAAAATTTAATTGAAATAAAATTTAGAACACAAATCTAAAAGAACATTATAATATAGACATTTCAAACATTGGTTTTTAAAATTATATAAGTAATTAAAATTTATCACAGACATTCAAAAACATCATTGTTATTTTTTATTTTTCCCTTGACCAGAGGTCATGACATTAAAATACCACCCCTACTCAAGGAAAATGTGACACTTATATACAAAAAAATTATTTTGTTAGTAATAATAAAATAATATATGAAACATGAAGTATCCATTATAAAATATAAACATGTACTTGAGTCATACCAAGAACACTTTGTATTATATTTATTTATAGTTGATTCATACACATCACAAAAATTCTTGTCGTTCTATTACTATTGTGTTGGTTCACATCTATGGTAAAAATTATCACTATTGATGTGATACCATTTAAGGGAACATTCTTTTTGAGAATATGGTTTCCACTTTCAAATCATTTCTTATCTGTAAATAAATCATTATCTCTGTGAAAATTACTATAATATGTATCACATACAAATGATTATAATATTAATTAAATAATAGAAGATGATACAATGAGAAACCAATATGATCTTATATTCTCAGTTTTTCATATGTGATGTGGATTTTAATCTTAAATAACACATATAAATTGAAACACACACTTCAAGTCACACTAACTACATCATGCATCAGATTGATGTACAGTACAAATATACACCACAAATGATCTATGATCATTTTTCGAATGTTTTAATGAAATATAATCTAAATGTTTTTCATTGTTGGATAGTGATGTGTGTTTTATACTAAAATGGTATATTTATATCAAGAACACTTAATTTTAATCATATCAGTCACATCATGTGTTAGACTGATGTGTTGTAAATTCATACACATAAAAAATGAATTATGGACCATTCATCTAATGTTGGAAAATAATCCATGAAAATAATCTCATTTTAAGCTTATTTGATGTGTGTTTCAAACTAAAATGGTAATTGGGTATTGAAAACATGCACATTGATCATGTCGACCACATCATGTATCTAATTAATACACATTCAATTCCTACCCCTCAAATATGAATTATGGATCACTTATATAATTTTTAAAATTAATCTGATCTTGTTTTCTTTGTATTGGAAATGTTTCACCAGTATAAAACTAAATTGGCCCTTTTGTATTTAAAACATGCACTTCAAGTAATACTGACCACATCGGGTGTCATATTGATATGCAACCAATTTGTACACATAAAAAATTAGTTATGTATATTTTTCATAAATATTAAAAATAATATGATAATTTTTACTCAATATTGGATGTGTGATGCATTTAAAACTAAAATGACACTTATATTGAGAGAACATAGTTCAAGTCATACTAACCAAATCATTAGTCATATTGGTGTACAAAAAATTCCAACACATGAAATATGATTTATACATCATTTTAAAAATTTTTTAAAACCATTTGGGATCGTTTTCATAGTTATGGATTTGTGACGCAGGGTTTAATCTGAAATGGAACTTTTATTTTGAAAACACATACATTGAGTCCTAATGACCAAATCAGGGTTTAGATTGAAATATGGTTGATTCATACACATAAAAATTGAATTATGAATCATTTTACAAATTTATAAAAAATTCAAACTTGTTATCTCAGTTGATTCTATGTGATACATGTTTTATACTAAAAAGATTCTATTGTATTGGAGACACACATATCTAGTTATTCTAAACACATCTCATTTTATATTTATGTAAGATAAATTTCAACACATCAAAAATGATTATGGAACATTTTACTATATATTTAAAACAATCCAAGATAATTTTCCCAATTTTGGTGATGTGACATTTGTCTTAAACTGAAATAGATCTATTTTATTGAAAACAGACATATCGAGTCACACCGACTTGATCGTGTGTGAAATGTATTATATTTTTTCATGTATTATTTTTAAATTTTATATTAAATTCTTCAAAGACTTGGATTTCTGATGGTGATCAATTCTAGGGCCTAGAGATCCCAGAATTAATCATTGAAATAAAGTAAACTTTTAAATAGTGCTCATAAGCAATTTTCAAAAAAAATGGAATACCATTTATAAGGGTTCTTGAAAAAAAATATATTGACATAATTATTTTCATAGAAGTGACTTTACTTTAGTTGGGGCCTAACATCGACAAGTATGGGTCTGCTACACAAGTGAATTCATTGGACATTTAAATGGAAATATAATAAATTAATATTTATTTCATTTTAAAGGTTTCCATAATGAAATTATGAATTAATTGGTTTGAAATCGCGAGGATCCAAATTATAGTCTCATAACCATATAACCATTCCCTTGAATCCTCTATAACATTTAAGAGGTGTCCCCCCTAAATAATTCATGATGAAAAAAGATGAATGATGATTCGTTGATCATTGCTTAGCGAGATCGGATCCCGACTAACAATCGATCTCCATATTCATTGACGATCATGGTAGGGGTTATTGTTTTGGTTTCATTTTTCCATGGTCATTGATTAAACATTTTTCACAGATCAACTCGTGAATACATTGACCTTCAAATCATTAGTTCTTGTAGGAGGGTATTTTATCATGTTTATTTTGGGGAATTGATCCACGATTGGTTTGATTTTTATTTTATTTTCACCATTTTATCCTTCTAACATGAGTATATAAAAGAGGCGACAAATGAAGTGGATGGATTATTCCTCAATTCAATATTTATATTTCTTATCCTCTTTTCACCATGTGTTATTTGTGTTCTTTATGGGGTTATGAACAATGGGTCGTTGTGGGTCCGTTTCGCAATGTAATGATCCCAAATTATTAATAAAACATTGCGACATCCCAATGGATGTGTGACAATGATGGAGGGTTAGGAATCAAAATGGATCAGAAGATAACATTCTTCGACTATTCATCTCAAGGATGATCGAAATGCATTTGTGGAGCCGATTGAAGTCGGTAAACCTTTTATTTCAATGTTTCCATGGCTGGATGAACATAAATCATATATTATGGAAATATCGAATGGTGGAATTTAATATTGGAAAATCACTCAAGGCATACTAGTGTAGAACTGGATTTTGGGAAATTTTTTATCAACATGGCATGTGGGGCTGACTCAGAAGCGTCTAGGGTTTCACGATGACAGAAGCAATGAAACAGCATGGGAATCTTTTCACATAGTCTGTGGGTCCTTACATGGGACTTGGCATATATCTCATATGATTCAATGACATAGGTTGGAGTTCACTGAATGTACTCCACCACATGGACATACCATGATATTTATGCAGTTTACCCCATTAACTTGTAAACTGGTTGGAATATATATGTTGATGACATGTATGGGAACATAGAAAATGTATATAAAGTAAAACTCAGATAATCGGACACCATGTGTGACTTTTAGTACATTTCATGTATACACATACTACAGAAAATGTATTTTGACATGGGTTGTTGTACACAGAGAGTACCCGAAGTCAAGGGACATAATGTGTGACCCTGCTACACAATGTGTACTTTCTTGTATATGGATAGATCTCATTGTCCACCATTCATTGGATATGTTTCATTTGGGTTAGCACTCACTTATCTCATACCCCTAAAGGTCATGTATCGTTTCCATCAATATGAGTATGATCCCATTAGAACGACTTTCTTGGTAGAGTCAGAATTCCTCTGAGAGGCTCAGAGAATGATAATCTACCCATTATTGACCCTATATAGATTTAGGTATTAACATGACCAATTCAATATGATGATGATCCTATAATTATCAAGAGAATCCAAATGATTCATGGTGTATTCCAAGTCACTCAAAGTGATCCTCATCGGTGTATTGTTATATTTCCCCACTCAGGAGTATGTTCTACTTGAATGAGTGTATCCATTCACTCTTCAGATATATTATCGTGTCTATCCCTCTCATGAAACTAATCGATGAATGTACATATCCGAAAGAAAACATCAAATCTATTAGAATCATGGAGTGAGTTCTTTCATATGAGTTCATCATGGAATCATTAGATAGAATCCCTAGCATAGGTATGCAGTCATTGTGACTTACCTCTAGACTATGAGTTTGGGTTTTGAGTATATATGGATATGTTCATCTTGTTATATTTTTTGTATATATATAATATGTAGATATGACTATACCTTTTCATTGTATATTTTATTGTGGTTTTAGGGGACCTCTATTAAGTATTTTAATACTCACCCATGCGCAGGTTTTCCAGCACATGTCTGGTCTTGTGCAGGAGAACAACCATTTGACAGAGTCCATGGTAAACCAAGATCAGACCAAGATTTTTGAGCATCCGTACACGATAAGATATTCATTCGACTATGAGTAACAGTCCCAGTAAATTTTCCTTGGATACTTGTTGTACATTTTTTGTTTCAGTCCTATATTGATTGGGTTTAGTTTTATGCATGCAATTTGTTCCTGAATGTTTTTTTACATTTCAACATTTGTGGTCTTGGATGTGTGTGTGTGTGTGTGTAGGTACATAGTCAATGCCTCCCATGTTGGTGATATTCCTACTCAGTGCTAATCACCTGCCTCTATCCTATTAGAGGCGGTATTGGAGAATCGCGTCATGGGACCCACTGGTATGGGACGTGAAAGTGATTAAAATTGACCTGTGGTAGATTCATACACATCAAAATGTGTTATATATCATTTCATGAATGTTGAAATAAATATGAACTCATTTAGATGGTATTTGTGATGTGATGAGTGTTTCAATCAAATATGACTCTATTATATTGGAAACACACATTTTAGGTCATACTGACCACATCTGGTGTTGGGTTGATTTGTTGTTGAATCCTATATGTCACAAATTTGTTATGGAACATTTTCCCAATGTTAAAAACCAGATCTCATTTTATCATATTTCTTATGAGGTCTATTTTTTAATATAAAATGGCACTTTTACATTGAAAACACATACATTGAGTCGTATTGGCCATAATGTCTGTCAGTTTGAACTGAGGTTAATTTCTACCTGTCACAATTGAATTATGGAATATTGTTCTGAATATATAAAATAATATGATAATTTTTCATGGTTTTGACTAGTTATGTATGTTCAAAAATAAAATTGCACATTCATATTGAAGAAACCATTTTGAGTCATATTGACCACATTTTCTATCATATTAATGTGTGGTTATTTTTCACATGCCAAAAATGAATTATGGACTGTTTTCCTAAAGTCGTAAAATAATATGATCATTTTTTCTTTGATTTTGATATTTGATGTCTGGTTTAAATTAAAATTTTATTTATTGAAATGAATACATCAAACCATACTAACCACGTTATTGGTCTTATTGATGTGTGTTCAATTCCTACACCACAAAAATGATATATGGATAATTTTAGTAGTGTTTGAAAATAATCATATCTTATTTTCATTGATTTTGAAATGTGACATGCAGTTTAATATAAATTGGATAATTTTTATTGAAAACACACACATTGATTCAAAATGACCACATCATTTTTATGATTCATGTGTGGTTGATACATACACATAAACATGTATTATGGATCACTATCATTCTGATTTAAAATAATCCAAAATCATTTTCTTGGTTTTGGATATGTGGTATTTTTTAAACAAAAATGTATCTTATATTGAAAACACATATTCGAGTCATATTAAGCACGTCATGTTTCTAGTTAGAATATGATAAAATACTACATGTGAAATAATGAATTCAAAATAATATTCCTATATTCTGAAAAAAATATGATCTAGGTTTCTTATTTTTGTCTATGTAACACACATTTTAACCTATAATGGTAAATTTATTTTGAAATCATATACATAGATCCATAATGACCACATTAGGTGTTGGATTGACCTAGGGTCGATTCCAACTTTTCAAAAATGAAATATGGATCAGTTTTATATTTTATTAGAAAAATCTATGATCATTTATTTGGTTTTGGCTATGTGATGCATGTTTTATACTAGAATAGAACATTTATATTGACAATTTGTGAATCAATTCACATCAAATGCATCATGTGTCATATTGATGTGTGAGAAATTAATACACATCAAAAATGAATTATGTGTCATTTTTATAAAGTTTGAAAATAATACAAGTTCATTTTATTGTTTTTTTGAAATGTGAAATGCATTTTATACAAAATGGAATTTCTGTATTGAAAACATGCATTCTGATTCATACCAACCACATTGTGTGTCATATTGACATGAAGTCAATTCCTACACATTTAAAATTTATTACGAATAGTTTTTTGAAAATTATTAAATCAATGTAAAAAATTTTTCAAATTTATTGTGATGTGATATATGTTTTAAAAAAAATTACACTATTATATTTAAAACACATAATTTGAATTATACCAACCATAGTGGGTATCTTATTAAGGTGTGGTTAATTCCTACACATCCAAAATGAAATATGGATAATTTTCCTAATGTTTGAAAAAAATATGATCACATTTTATTAGTATTTAAAATGTGATCTTCATTTTAAAATAAGAGGAAATTGTATATTGAAAACACAGACTATAAGACATATAAATTACATCAAGTGTTTGATTAACATTCGGACAATTTATACAAATAAAAAATTATTTATGGAATTTTTTACTAAATTTTAAAGATAATACAATCAGGTTTTTAATTTTCAGCTACTGGAATGTGTTTTAAAATAAAATTACACCGTTATATTTAGATCATACACATTGATTCATATTGGTCTCATAGTGTGTTAGATAGATGTGAAGATGATTATTACATTTGAAAAATTATTTATGGACTGTTCTCCTAAATATTGGAAATAATATGAGCTCATTTTATATATTTTTTATAATTAATTTTTGTTTTAAAATAAAATCGATATATTTTGTTAAAAACATGAATTTCAAGTCATACTGACCACATCATGTGTTTGATTGATGTGCAGTAAATTACAACACAAAATAAACTAATTGTGAATATTTTTCCTAATGCTTGGATCTATCCTAAGATCTTTTTCTCTTTTTCGGAGATGCGACCCATGTTTTAAACTAAAATTGTAATTTTATAATGAAAACAAGTACCGTGAATCATATCAACCACCACAGGTGTTTTATTGGGGTGGTGTTGATTCATACATGTCACAAATGAATTATATATCATTTTAATAATGTATAAAAAGTATCCAATAAATTTTAATGGTTTTGGATATGTGGTGAATTTTAAAATTAAATAAAAATTATATTGAAATCATGTAATTTGAGTTATACATACCACATTATGTTTGAGATTGGAATGTATTTAATTTCAACACATGAAAAATGATTTGTGGAATGTTATAGAAATTATGTAAGACAATATGAGCTCTACTTATTAGTACTGGTAATGTGATGCATGTTTCAAACTAAAATTACAATTTAATATTAAATAAACATATTTAATGTCATACCAACCACATCTGGTTTCAAATTGATGTTTGGTAAATACCTATATATTAGAAATGAATTATGGATCATTTTTTCAAATATTGAAAACAATCCAAGGTCATTTTCTTATTTTTGGCTATGTGATACGTTTTATAAACTAAAATAATAGTTTTGTATTGAGAACACACACATAGTGTCATATTAACCACATCATGCATCTGATTGATTTGAGAAAAATTCCATCATATCAAAAATAAATTATGGATCTTTTTCCTAAAATTTGAAGACTATATGAAATTGTTTCATCTTTTTTGGTGTTGTGACATGCTTTTTAAACTAAAACTGAACTTCTGTTTTGAAAACACGCATTTTAAGTCATACATACCATATCGTGTGTTGGATTGACATGTAGTCGATTTCTAAATGTCATAAATGAATTCTCAATCATTATCATAAATGTTGATAATAATTCATAATTTTTTCTCATTTTTGGATAGGTTGAATGCATTTAAGATTAAAATGAAACTTTTATATTAAAAACATTCACTTTGAGTCATATCGACAACATCAAGTGTCATATTGACTTGAAGTAAATTTATACACTTCATAAAATAATTATCAATTTCTTTCTTAATGTTTAAAAAAATATAAACACATTTTCCCAGTTTTTTCTATGTGATTAGTTTAAAACTAAATTGAAACTATTATATTAAAACACATAGTTTGAGTAATACAAACCACATCATGTGTAAGATTATCATTTGTTAAATTTATACACATAAAAAATTATTTAGATATAGTTTCACTAATTTTTGAAAGAAATTTAATCTAAACTCCTCATTTATGTCTTTATGATCTACATTTTAAACTAAAATGGAACCTTTATATAGAAAACATGTAATTAATGTCATACCAACCAAATCAGGTAACATATTGACATAAGTTCAATTCTTATAAGTTAAAAATAATTTATTTACAAATTTCATAGAGTTTTGAAACAATCCATGATCATTTTATCAGTTTTAGAAATTTAAATTGGGGTTTCAACTAAAATGGAAATTCTGCATTGAAAACATCAACTTCGATTCAGACTGACCACATCATCTGTCACATTGATGTGAGGCCCATTTATTAATGTAAAATATTAATAATTGATCTTTTATTTTTAATTTTTGAAAACAATCTAAGAGAAATTTATCTATTCTTTAAAACTGACATGTGTCTTAAACTAAAATGGAAATTTTATATTAAAAACATCCATTTCAATTCTTACAAACATCACCATGTATGGTATGTTTATACGGTCATTTCATACTCATAAAAAATTAACTATGGACCACATTCCAATTGTATGAAAACACTAAAAGCTCGTTTTATTGGTTTGGGATATGTGATGTGTTTTAAACTAAAATTCCACTTTTATTTAAAACATAAACATCGAGTTATAGTAACCACATAATGTATCAAATTGGAATGCAATCAATTCATATATCTGAAAAATGAATTATGGAAAACTTTACATCTATTCTAAAAAACCTACTTTTTTATTTTTGTATATGTGAGGCACATTTTAAAACAAAATGATTAATTATTGTTAAAAACACATACAAAAAGTCATACCTCCCCACACACCATGTGTTAGATTGATATGGGGTAAATTCTTAAATATCTCAAATTAATTGTGGATCACTTTCTTAATATATGAAAAAAATACATTATTGTATTTTTTTATAAATGATTCATGTTTTGACGTAAAATATTACATTTAGGTTGAAAACATGTACTCGAAGATATATTGACCACTTCATGTGTCATATTGATGTGTGGTCAACTCCTACACATCATAATTAAATTATGGACCTTTTTTTAAAAATTTTAAAACATTCAATCTTGATTTTTCATTTTTGACCATGTAATGTGTGTTTTTAAATAATCTGTAAATTTTACAAAATAAGTATCAAATAATAATGATAATGAAATTAACTAAAAAAATTTAGAGAAATGATGAGAAAATTATGAATGTATGTTTTAGGAAGTCATCTCTTCATGGTGTCACGTATATTTTGACACCATGTATTCTTCCCATTCATTTTGAAACAAATTTATTTTCTCAATTATACTTCTCCTTGAGAAATATATCTAAAATAATATATAGTCATTAATATAATAATTAAACACATCCTAAGTGAATCTTTACTGTCATAGCTTATACTAGATCACAAACATAATAGGTAGTCACCTTAATTTGATATTGAAAACCATTCTAACTCCATATACTATTCCCAATCATCTCTAAACAAATTTAAATATTCTTTTGAGTATGTATATTTTTGTACATCTTGGTAGAACTGTGAAAATTTCAATAAGAAAGCGATTAAGAAATAGTTTTATATAAATATTAATTAACTTTTACAAATATGTATTCACAGAGAATACTATTTTGATGTTATATGATATCATTCATAAATTTTAAAACATATTATCCTAAATTTGTTTTTTAATCTTGCTCTAGAAACTATAGAAATGTAGGATAATAGAAGTAAAAAATTTTATTATTTTTTGATAGTTAAATTTTTCTATATATATTTTTATTTGTATCCAATTGAAGAAATACACAGGATCATTAAGTTCATTCTTCAACATCATAACATGATTTATATAGTCTTTATTGATCACCATATAATAAAAAATCATATTAAAACACAAAATAAAATTTATTAGTTCAATTTTATCTATTAAATTTTGATTTTTGTGAATTATAAATTCAAAATAAACATCATGTGTTATTGGTTTGAGGGGAATCCATGAATTATTTGAAAAAATTAAAATTTTCAGAATCCAAATTGATTTCGTTTAGTATGTAATTCTTCTTAAAAAATAAAATAAAAAGTTATGAAAAAAATTAAAACAAATATATATGATTTTATGGGAATGTTTCAATCCTACATTTAAGGAATCAAAAAGAGTATTTTGTTTTTGTTTCTTCTCAAACTCTTTAAATATATCATTTTTCTATTCTAAATTTATTCCATCCCCATTGTAATTTATTCTATAGAAACAATATTGGGATTAATAATTCCAAATATGGATTCACATTGTTATCCATTTAAATAGTAGTAAAATCAATACCTGTAAAAAATATGAATAGTTATTAACAATAATGATTAAAATATATCATTTTTTGGATAGATGAATAATAAAAAAAATTACGCCATGTATGTTTTAAAATTAAATCTCTCAACCATTAAAACTTAAGAATGTCATTTATATTTTTGATATCAATCATATCTATAATGATATATATATATTTATTTATAAAATATAATATAGTACACATATCCCTATTTTAATGTTTTGTATTCATGAACTATTAATGCTAATATATAATGTAGTGGAATTGAAAGGGATATATTAGTCTCAAAATGACCTATTGGTTTCCTGGTCGATTCACTGGATTATATTAATTTATCCTTCCATTTTCTCATTATTTTATCCTTCAATAATACCATTCTTCACTTCAAGAATTTTTACATCAATTTTTATAAGTTTTTCATTTGAAAAAAAAATTCAAAGACATACATAATGTACCATTATAAGATTATAAGGCCCTTCATTTAAAGTTACATTAACATAATTGACTATTGTAATATATATGTAATCATGTGGTACAAGAAAATCATTTCTCAGATATATATATACATCAATCCCAACACTCATGAGATATTTTGGGAGTTATTTTTTTTGTAGCATGCCTCTTAGGTTATTATACAACGTACCCATTGCAATAAGATGATGTGTGGGTGTGGATTGATAGAAATCACATACAACTTCACCCTAAAATGTTTTAGTAATATAATGTCATAAACAAATTAGACATGTTTATGAGAAATATTAATGACATTATTGATTAACTATGGTAAGGTTTGTTTTTAATGTGAATTATTATACTTGATGATTGAGTGGTAATTTCATTATTCATGTGTTGATCAATGTTCCACTTCCATTTTTCTTTAATCCTTTTGTGTGTATTCTTATACCAAACCAGATCATAAAATAATATGTTAGAAAAAATCAATTTTTACCTTTATTAAATTCATCATATAATATATAATATCTTGTGGATTATTCCTATCAAAATAAGTTCATGTTTACATTCCAAAACTAATACCTCTAACGTCAACCTATTTTCCTAGCCATATCAATGTTATTAAATGTGGATTTTCATCCGGAATAGTCCCTAATGATTCATGTGTCTAAACCATATAAAAATATATGAACAAAAAGACATATCTTTATTTAATACTTCGAATTCATAATTATTTACTATTTTGTTATACACACACATGTTTTACATACTGTATTTTTTTCATCAACTAGTTTACCCTCTTTATTTATGTGGTCCTCCATCAATAGAATATGGAATGGGATGGGAGTTACATCATATTTTGATTAATCTATATACATATAAAAAATGGAACATATGTATTTTCATTTCACAAAAAAATTTATTATTGATTTAAAATCCATGTAATTTTTTTATCTAGTGTAGCATACCCTATCCTTACATTACAAAAGAGGTAAATTGGTTTTCATGCCCGTTGATTATTTTAAAAATTAATTTTATATTTTATAAATTAAAAAATTTAAATGAATTGGGAAAAATAAATAATTTAAAATAATATATTATCAAATATAATTATGTGTTTGGAAGCCACTATGGTCTTTTCCAGAAATCATTAATATGTATTTATTATGGAAATAATCCAAAATAAACAAACTCTTTATGGTATAATGAAAATTAAATAAAATATTCATTATATATATTTTTGAAAAAATATAGAAATTATATCATAACATTACTATAATATCAACCAAAATTGTTTCCTTCATTATAGGATATACATGGTTCCATAAATCATTAGCAATTATCATATTCATTATAATTGTTTCCCCAAAATAACTAATGAAAATTATATTCTTCGGGAGAACTAGTTTTCATAATTGATTCCAGTCAATCCAAAAATATTTTACCCATATTTCTTACCTTGATAATTTTAGTCATCACAGAGATGCTATATCATTCGTGTTTTTTCATCAACATGTTATTGATCCAATAATAATTTTGTAGATTAAACATCAATTATATATTCTTCCATAATATTGGTAAAATAATCATGTCTATAATTTGTTATATGCATGAGTATTCAAATATTTATTTTATATTACATTAATATATTTGAAAAAACATTATATTATGAGAAATATTTAGTATATTAAAAACATTGTTACCTACTCATTGAAATATCGTTATTTTATTTAGTGGTTTCTATGATTTGGTTCCTCTATCGATAATAAAAATACACTCTTTGTGGTCCCATTGTACATACAAAAAATTGTATATATCAGGACCACCATGAAATGAATATGATCTCCCAATTAAAGGGCCATCCTTGATTGAATTTTAATCAAACATTATAGTTGTTATAGTCATGGGAGGGAAAACTGACCACATCTTATTTTATATATATGAGACATAAAATACCTAAATTCATTTTGATTACATTATGAATGGATGATCCTAATAAATTTCCATACAAAAAAATTACTTCCTGAAGACCATTTTTTCAAATGTCACTGAAATCCTTTAGTCAACCCATTTTATATATAAAATCAACACTTTAAATATTCTATAATCCAACTGATATATCTATTTTCTGTTCTCAAAATATGACATATTCCATAAATTGGATTTCAATCCTTAAAACTATACATGTTCATATCTCTTAACATAAACATAACACTTCTATTTTTCTATCATACTGTTCATTGTGTTTTTTTATAAAACTTATAACATTTAATTAAAAAATATTGTAAGATATGACATTTTCATTTGGTCCCCTGTCAATCCATAAAATTAGATTAAAAATTTAATTCAAATTGTTATTAAACACTATATATATATGATCCTTTAACCATCTTATAATCTATTTATTAGGTGTATTTGATATCTATGGTTCATTCGTATATGTATTCAAATGTCTATGAATTTCGTTGTGTTCTTCAACGTATAGATCAACATATTCACTATTATGTAAAATTTAAATGTGAGCATCCTCCCACACTATGATGGTAATTATAAAAACACTTCTTCCAAATCCATTCACCCATATGGTTTCATCTATGATGAGACTTTGGGAGACTGATGCTATCAACATCTAATCGCTAATTGGAACAGAATTCAACAGTTTCATAAATAATATATCATCCTGGAATACAACCTTCTAGTAAATATCGATTAATGACATACCATTTAGAAATATTCCTATACCATTCAATGGGTTATATCAATATATAGTGGAAATGATCACATATATGATCCTCTATACCAAGTAAACCATTAGTTATACCATTAAATAAATGAATTATAATAGGAAAAGAATATCTAGTTCACATAATATTTCTAAAACCACATTATTCATGATTAGAAAATATTTATGGTCTATAAAATTATTTAATATGGAATTGAAAGATTAGTAATGTCTCATTAATGTATAAAATATATGTTTAGGAAGAATACAATATAAAGAAATGGACATCACATGTTGTATCAAAACATATCAACTATGTGATTTTAGTCTTGTAACATCAAATAAGTCATTAACACAAAATTCATGATATTGGGAGAACACCCATCTGTAATGTTTACACCATTATGGAAAATGAAAAATTGATATTTTTCTTATCTGTATAGAGTGTAATCTATTTAAGGAAGTAAATTATTTCTCCCATTCTTTACTAGTTCCAACTATTCCCTTATCCCCATGTCAATAATATGAAACGTAGATTTGATGACATATTTTTTTTTCAAAGAACATTTTCTAATGTGACAATAATAATATTAAATAATTTTTTTCTAAACGGATAACATCAAGAAAATTTTTTAAATACAAAAAATTATATTATAGTAATTCAAATAAAATTGATCTCTGTTTCAGTCATTATTTTGTACGATTTTTAAAAAATGGTTTACCAAAATAATGTGAATATATATAGTTTATCACCCATTAGTGGAGATATTGATATACTTTATTTGGTATTCCAATCAAATTTTTTCTTCTAGGATTGGTATTTATGAAATCGAGGTAAACAGTTATGATTTACAAAAAACACAGTCTTTGAGGAATGCTTCAAATCAAATGAGTGCTTTCATTCATCCAAAATGTGACACCCTAACATCCATTTCATTATATAGCGAGGAAAAATGTCATAGGTAAGAAATTCATTGATTGTCCCCTAAAACAAGGACCTCAATGTAAATTAATCACTTCTCTGAGCATCATACACTATAACAAAAATATCCCACATCAATATTAGATCATTTATCAATGGAGAGAAATAGACATAAATATCATTACCGGATTGTTTTGGTCCAGATATAAGAAGTGAAACATAATGTATTTTCAAATCATGCATAAACATAATAGAATGATATAAATTACGAACATAACTATCCATGTAATATGAGTAATTATCTATACATGAAAAGGATTTTTTCCATTTTTATATAATGAAAGAAAAATGTTTCTAAAATAATTACCAAATATAGGATACTCTTAAAAAAATTTCTTCCACTGAGGAGTGTCTATTAGATGATATTGTTTCTCATATTTAGTTCTTGTATTATTGTTCCATGTCATTTTTCTCGTAGTTTGCTACCAACTTTATTGTCCTCTAAACCATGGTATGATAGGAACAGACATTTAATATGTTTAGTGACTTGAATCATATATATTTTATGCATTTATATGAAAAATTGAAAATTTCATGAGTGAATCATAGTCCTTGCAAAAAAAATATTCAATCATTAGAAGAAGCCTGTATTTTTTAGTGTTAATTCCCATTTTGAATAGAATTAATTTAGAATCATGTGTTCTTTAAGGAAGCTCATTATCTTAGGGTATTAAATCATTCAACAGACCAAGTAGTTCAATAAAGCTAGTGTTACTCCATCTACTATTTACTTTTAAATTACAAAACATCAATACTGATGGCAATGTTGTGTATTTTGTACAACCAATATACAATGGTCTCTTAGCACAACTATTAAACTTCTCAAACAACATTGTACAATACCAAAGTTCATCATTATTTGACATTTTAACTTCTTCTATATTATTTCGATCATATTTTACACTAGTATAAATATATAATGATCCAAAAACTGAAGTATCATCCTTATTGGTCTGCACATTCATTTTTTTTCCATGTTTAGACAATCATTTATTGCTCTGATCTATTATATTAAAAAAGAAATGTTATTCAAACTCTGATGGACTAATTTAACAATATTAACAAAAACATAAAAATGAAAAAATGATTTGATAAGGGTCGTATGTATTAATTATTGAAAACTTGATGAACCTTTTAACTCCATATTCTTACTATTTTGGAATATTATTGGTGTGGACCCATTTTTTATTCATATAAGTCTTATAAGGTTCATAGGATATTCATTCTAAAAATATATATATATAAATAAACACAAGATATTCATAATCTAAGGATAATGTTATAGTTAATTATAATAATGGGAACCCTTCATTAAATATTAATGGTGATGATTTCGGACAAGTTATCATTTAACGGTAGGGTGAACTGTAAAGATACAACCTGGGGTAAACATGTGGTCATTGGTCTGGGTTCTCGATTTCATGTGGTGTGTGACAATAGGTAGTAATTATAGGATATTTTAGGTAACCATTATATGATATAGTCCAAAAAATGGTAGGAGTTGTTGTTTATTAATTTCTTCACTTTGTATGTGGTGGTTTGAGTTGTTTTTCGTTGATAGACTAAGTGGATCATTAATGTAGTGGGACAATGTAGGTGATTATGAAATAGAAGTGGTCAAATATCATGTATGATTTATTTTATGATCCAAATAAAACCAGTGATCAATTAAAATCATTTGGTAAATTTGTCCACAGAAATGTATCAGTCAACCCTTGATCATGTGTTCCTTTATTTATGGAATTTTACCAATGATAGTTATAAACATTAATTGAAAATGTTTCCACTATCATTTATTCACATTTACCATATTGTCATAAACATCTAATAAAAAATCATATACTTTTACTTAATTATTTCATGTATAATTATAAAATATTTTATTATAAATGTAAATTACAGAGATTTCTTACTCAGTGGATTCACTTATAGACATATAATAATATAATAATCAATGATAAATATGTTGGATAAAATTAATTAAATATTGGATGGATGATTTCTAATGGAAATTATTGTTCTTTATTTCCATTTAATTGTGACCTAGATTTTGTAATTTGTGTAAAAATATATTCCCTCAGAACATAAATGGTCATGTAATTGTGAAATATTGATATTGGGTCAAGTAACATACAAATTAATGAAATGATTTGATGAAACTGTTTTTTATAACAGAAGTGAAGTCGAATTCCATGTTACATACCTTTTCAATAGATTATTCTAGACCATGTAATATAAGTATACTAATATATATATATATATATATATATATATATTTGCAAATCATCATGTCCCTATGTTTCATTATTTAATATAGGTTACTATTGAACTCACATCATTCATTAAATAATATTAAATATTGTGGATTATATTTTATAAAAAAAATTATGATATGGTGTATGAAAAACCACTTCATATTGATGGTAGATATTGTATTTATGATGTACATTTTAATTTATAATTACAATTGATATGGTATTAGAAACTATGAACCATAGAGGAAAGGGATCATAATTGGGTGTTAAATCTTGAACTCATGTGAAGTAAAATTTCCTTTTATTAGGAATTATTCCTCTGGCCTAGCTTACCATATAATCCATTCAATAGAAATTTGTGACATTGATGGTGGAGAGGTGGTCCGGATGGGTGTAGGGGATGTTTAGTTGCATCGGTCGGCTAAGGGAGAGGAATATGGGGATATGTTGGTTGACGGAGAGCCGCTTCATGTTGGTGGGTGGTCATCTCGAGGTGAAAATAATTATGATGGTAAGGTGGTCGACACAAAGAATTAAATAAAGGACATGATAATATTAAATTATTTGGATGAGTTATGTGTGAGTGGGTGATCAATGACACCGATAAATGAGAGAGGAGTTGAAATAATAGCATACAATAGATTGGAGAGAATTTATTTTTCCGAGAGAAGCTGGATTAGCAATGGTGAAAGAGCTAAACTTTTATAAGTGCTTGAACAACGCAAGGGAAATCTTCTCAGTTATGTTTCTATTTAAAATATCAAGAAGAGTTTTATCTGTGCTTTTGAAAAAGCAAAAATACAAACCAATATAATAAAATATAATAATATAATAAATATTATTAAAATAATGAAGTGTATATCATTACAAATAACTAAATAAATAAAAATGTATATAAATATAAATTCATTAAAGGAATTGTAAATATATATTTATTAATATAATTATAGATATATAATTATGTTTATAATAATATATAAATATATTTATAACTACTCTTATAAATATTTATATATAATTATTAATATATTTAATAAATTATATATATTTATATAATTATGTTTATTTATATATTTCTATATTTTTATATAATCTTATATATATATATTTAAAAAAATACATATGAACGGAAATATTTTAAATATATTCCTTATTTAAATATATTTGTTATTATTTTATTATTATTTAAATATATAATTATTTATTTATAATTATATATATACTTTTAGAAAAATATATTTATTTATTTATAATTATAATTTTATAATTTTATAAATATCGTAAAAATACATTTATAAATATATTTATTTATAAGTATTTATTCACAAAATTATTTTTATCATTGTTAATGAATATATATTCTTATATGCATGAATTTTAAAACTGAGTTGAATTTAATAACAAAAAATTAGTAGACATGAAAAATATTTAAATAATAGATATGTTACATTAATTTTAAAAAAATATTTTTAAATTAAAATAGGATATATATTGAACTTATATGAATACATATTGAAAATATTAAAACATAGTAATATTAATTTATAAATAAATATTTGATCATTATTAAATTCTAAAAAAAATTTAAAAATGCTTATATAATACCAAATGAAATAATATAAAAAATAAATTAAAAAATATACATATTAAAAAAATAATATTTTTAATATTTTAAGTAAATAAATTAAATTCTAAAATGAATGTTAAAATTTGAACAAATTACATAAACATTATGTTTTTGTGTTTCTCTATATGATTTCATTAATTATTTAAATATTTGTGTCTTTGAAATTAATATGCATATATATATATATATATTTATAAGTTTGATAATTTTTAAATTGAACAATGAAATTATATAATATTCAACATTTATTAATGAAATAAATAATAATAAATATGAATAAATTTGAAAAATGAAAACCTGTTATTATGTATATTATTTAAGAAAAAAATAAATATTTATATATGTTAAAATTAAAATGTATACATATTAATCATATAAATTACAACCATATTAGAAACATTATATGTTAATGAATAGTAATTTATAAGTAAATATTGTAAAATGTTAAATTTATGAAATTATTTAATAATTAAAATTTTAATATGAACAAATTACAAAAATATTAAATATATTAAAGGATAATAATTTTTAAAAACCTTAAAAATGAATAAATTACAAAAAATATTTTTCGAATATATATATGTAAAATCTATAAATTATAAAAAGAAGTAAGTGGACACTTAACATTATAAATGAATAAATTATATTAAATGAATGCATTTTAATAAAAAGTTTAATTTAATTATATATATTTATATATGTATAATAGATATTTAATATACTTTTAATAATTAATAAAAATGAATAATTTAATTTAATACATAATATATTAATTAATATAATTAATATAATTTTTTAAAATAGTTGAGATATGAGCCCAATTAATAAAAATAAAAGTATTATGAGAAAGTATGGCAATTACAAAACATTCAAAAAAACAATGCCAAAAAATCTAGAGGAAAAATTCCCTAAGACATGCATATTTCTAAAATAATTTTATTGACTAAATTTTTTCTTAGGTCAACCATGATGATTCAATCCTCTTCTTCAAGATTTATGTTTTACTCCATAGCCCAACCTTTAGAGTGTTATTTATGTTCTCCGTTAATTCTTGGATGCCCATATTCTAAATAGACTAAAGATTGTCTTCATTGTTTATGGATATATACTCCATCACAATAGGGTAATAATTGAAACTAATGTTCCCAAGTAAAACATTTTTAGAAAAAAATACAACTTGTGAGTAAAACAAATATCCTATGTTTTCATTGAGACCATGAATAAATCTTTCATGTGTAAATTTCTCCAAAGAAATCATGGTGTTTTTATTCCTTGCTTCATCACATTCCTTAATTGAGGAATTACCATAAATAACATAGATTATTTTAATTACCTAAAAAATAAGGGGGTATGATTTACATCCCTCACCCATAATCAATGATGATTCCTCTACATTAAGAGCTACACATTCTTGAATAATAAAATGACCAGTTTTCCTTCATATGGACCATCCTTCTCTCTGTTTTCATGGGCCAAAACTTTATAATATACCATAACTTTAGCAATTTCAAACCTCTCGGGATATTTCTTCCTGGCATCATTCATAGCATATGGAGCCTCCATATTATCTTGAACTGAAGACAATTTCACCTCACCCACCTTAGAAGGAGAAGGGAAAGCATAATTGGAAGGTGAAGAATACACTATTACTAAAACATTTTCAACTTTATTCTGGGTTTCTATATTTGAATAAGAATCCATATCTTATGCTTCATTAAATGAATTCATCTAAGACAATGCTACAATCCCTTCATTCTCATTACTTCTAATGGGACATGTTGTGATAACAACATACATATTATTCATCCATATATGGTAACTAGAATGAAATTGGATCTCCTCAAACTATTTATTGTCAACCGTATATTGAGAAAATAGTTCCCACTTGCCCCCTCATGATCATATTTCTTCATGTTATAAAAATTAAAATCCTTAAAATACATTCTAACCACCTTCCCCTAATTAATAGAACTAAAATTTTCCATCCTACATAGATTATACACCTCATTTTTCTCCACTGGGACTTCTAACTGAACATTCGTGGGAGAACCATTATGTTGTAGTTCGACAAAACCCAAACGAGCAATAGGAACCTCTTCACATGTCTGAGCAGTCAGTCCCTCTACCTTTTGAAAGGATCTAATAAATCAATATTATTTTTCTAGTTGTATTTATAATTCCCCTTCATTCATCATTTTGTGAATATTAAATATTTGTTACATATGTCCAAGGTGTGTCACATATTATTACACCCCCTGAAAAGTTCAAGAACCATATCCTGAAAACCAAAAAATTCTAATATTAATTCTGTAGAAATTAAAACAATTGTATTGTTCAAAGGATGGGTTAGATCTAATTCAACAATAATTCTTACAATGTATATGTATCTATTATTATATATATCATTATCCATATTTATTGGAATTATTATATCATATGTTATGTTTAAATGAGTTTGAGGGTTCTATAATAACCTTATAAACCCCCTAATCCATATTAAGACCTGTTAGAAATATTTTTCTCATAATCATAGGGATTTAATAGGGATTATAGTTGTGAATTATTATAAATCTATGCTTTATGTTGACAAATCCAAATCAACATGCCTTGGATTTGAGGGTAGTATAAGTCAACCCTATTATAAAGTATCCTTTTCTTAATGACTTAATTGTACAATCATCAATTCCAAAAAAATCCAGTAATCTCTTGTTATGATTAGTAAAACTGAATATATTTTCCCTCAATTGAAAATGTAAATGAGTAATTATTGAATACTTATATTTGTATGGTCGTTCGGAGATGATACCCTCACTCTCTTCCAAAAAATTATCTTCACCCATTCATGAGAACTCTCTCACTCAATTTATTGAGATCACAAAGGGATTGAAAAAATCAATAATCCTAAGGGGAAACCATATGTAACATAATACACATAAATGTTTATTCTGTAATCTTGTCTTGTAAATCTATGGAATCAGCCGATGGCCCATAAATCGGTATAGGCTTGGATGAATCAATAGGTGTCAATTTTAGGATACCCACTATGATTTGTGCAAAGTGTATCTGAGATCCCTTAAATTCAATGAGAACTGTAGGAGTCAAGAAGTTTGCTTTCCTCTCAGACTCTTTACTATTGATTGGTGAAATACAAGGGAAACCAAAGGATGGAATAACACCATCCACTAAAAGAACACCCATATTTTACCTCAAAGAAGCCACCCAAACAAGAAATCAAGAATAAAAATTGCAATCTCTATACGAGAGAAGAGGTAACAGCTCAATGACCTTAACAGTCATTATAAAAAAACTATTTATTACTATATGCAATATAAATTTATTATTTGAATTATACATTTATTTATTTATTTTATACACAATATATTTGTTATTTAATTAATTATATGTAATTAATATACTATTTATTAATTTATATATATATATATATTAAATGTAATAAATAAATAAAATTAATTATAATCAATTTGGGGGTTGGTTCAATGTAGCTCGTGAAATCTCATGAGCCTATTTTTAAATAGAAATGAATATATAATAATTATGTAAAATACAATTGTTTTAATAAATTATTAGCTAAAAAATATTAAAAAAGTACAAATGAAATGTTTATTGAAAAAATTAATTAAATTAATATATATATATAATGTAAAATATAATAAATTATTTATTTAATTATTTTATAAAGTATTTAATAAGATTATTCATTTTTATTAATTATAAACAATGTATTAAATATTTAATTATATATAAGTAATATACCATTAATTAAAAAATATATATAAATATTAAATTTAATTAATTAAATTATAAATATTTTATTATTATTTTATATATTTATATATATATATTTTATACAATTTAATATATAAGTATATAGTAATTAATTGTATATTAATTAATTAATTAAAATATATTAAATTATAAAAATACTAAAAAAAATTAAATGAAATATTTATTAATAATGATGAATAAATTTAAAATACATATAAATATATATAATAATAAATATTATATTAATTATATAGATAAATAAATAAATAATATATAAACTCGTGTGTGCTCTTTAAATAAATTGTTGTGTCAACATCCAATCCAGTAAAGAGACCTCGTGCAAGCCACTACCTAGCTAGGTAGAAAGGTCAACCTCCACCAGTTATGGCAGTGGTTGTAAGAGGATGGAACCTAATGAGATGCAGATGTAGGATGGTGCACAAAGGAGTGGGAAGGCGGGCTATCATGGGTAGGCATGACTTGTGAGGCTCAAGTAGTGTGAAAGTGTAATAGGTGTCGAACCTCATAGTCGGTTCGAAGAAGTAGTTATCACACGATAGATTATAATGAGAATCAAAGTCACATGAGATTTTTAATTTCAGACATACACTATATGGAATAACCATTTAAGGAAATTTATTCTAGCATTGATAATGTCTACTAATTCAAATTTAGAATTATGTAGTACATTAGGAGTGTGTGCAACAATGATTCTTCTTCCATGAGCGAGCCTCTTATCCCTATTGCATACAAATTTGATGTTTACATTCCTTCCTCCATGAATGTATGTAGTTCAGGCCTCCCCCTCCTCCTCTATTGCATCACATCACCCATGAATCATCTCCCTATCTATAACACGTGAATAAAAGCCTTGGCCCCAACCAAAATAGATACGAGAATTTCCAACCTTCTCCCAATTCTATGAATGTTAAAGATTCTTTGTTTTATGATTTTTCTGGCCCCCATTATCAAGTAATGACCAACTAACATTCACGATTAGGTTAGATCAAACAAAGTCTTCAATGGCATAAAGGGTGATCTGGTTTGTTCTCATTATCAATTTGTTCTTGTTCACAATGTTCATGTTGGTTCACTTAAACATGGTTGGTATCAACATATGAATTTTCCCATGACATGATCATTGATGGTGGCTAGTGTTTATAATTGGGTTGGTATAGATGGAAGGTCTTGTTTTCATTATTTTATATGTCATCTCTGCATGATTTCTGTAAAGATATCACGATGTCTATGTTTTGACAAAATTCATGGTAATTGATTTACATTAAAAATGTATTTATATAAGTCCTTTGAACATTGATTAAAATGCAAAATTGTTATCTCACATGGAATATTTAATACAATATGCATCAAGTGTGTGATTTAAATCCCTTAGTAAATTTTCAATATGATTATTTTATAGTTATTTTCACTTTCATGACTGGGAAAAATTAAAAAAATAAATAACTAACTAATATTAAAAAACTAATTTGTTCAGGTGAGTGGAATATTTTACCATAATGAATAATGGACAATTACTATATATTTATTTTTATTTATTTTTATCAATGAACTAAATAATCAAAATTGGTTTATGTAACATAGGTGAAATGGACAAATGGAATTGTTTCTTATTAAAAATTTGAATCGACTAAAACATAATTTGATCCAATCCTAAACATGGAACATTTAATAGATTTATGTTAGTAGTGTATTGGAATCATTGATGAGGTATAATTATTCCAAAAATAGAGGCACCTATTAAATTTTTATTATATGTGTTATATATTTATATTTAGGTTGGAAAATATTCTAATAAATTGAATTCAATGTATTACTTAAGAGTGTATTGGCTGAAATGTCAGAGAGTGATGTGTGTTGAAATTTTCCAAAAATATGTCAATTTTAATTGATAAATAACCCAGTAATTTAATGAAATATCATTTAAATATATTATTTGGGACTTTTGTGGAAATATAAAATTTTAAATTTATTGGATTTAAATATTTTTTAAAATGTATTATTTATTGTTGGATTTAAATTATGAATCCATATATTTTTTTGAAGAAAATTGATATTAATATTATTTTTATTTTAAACTAAGAATTTATTTTTCTTATTCAATATGTAGTCTAATTGTTAAAAAAATTATCTATTAATTTAAATTCAATTATCCATTATTTAATTTTATTAAAATACGAAATTACATATTTGAAAGATATAAAATCAATATTCAATAAAATGAATTAAAATTTGAATTTTATCATATATATGAAATTATTTTGGAACTCATCCTAAAGAAAAAATTGGTACTTTTTAATGTGAAGGCCGAATATGGAATTTTTTTTGTTAAATTACTTGATTGATCATGATATAACTACTTTATACATTCATTCATGAAACTAAAAAACATATAGACACTGATCAACCACTTTTTATTACCATTATCATATGGATGAGGGCCCACCACGTCAAATTTCCACAATGGGATGATGTTGCGGCATGTGTGTTTTTCCATGGACCACACTAAAAAAATTCTAATAGGAAATATACCATGGGTATTCCATAATTGGCCAAGTCATGGGTAAAAATAACCCAGAGACCATAATCAACCCTAAGCCTCCCTCTTCATGGTCAAAAAATACATCTTCATGGTTGAACATGTGTATTCCAATGGATCAATAGAGATTATGTTGAAGTTAAATTAAAGGTAGAAAAGTCAATGAATGATGAATAAATAGAAGACCGAACTCATTTCAAATAGAATGTGAACCAAATAATGATTCGAAGACATTAAAAATGTGGAAGAAATTTATGGGTGGAAATGGAATCTAAGATCACTAGAACCCTAAATCCACACCACCCTGACCGGAGGAGACGAATATGAGCATCAATTTAAAGAGGAGTCCCAAATACATGAAATTGGTAAGATAAATGATGATCACTAAACCCAAAAATGATAAATATGTTTTTTCTTTTGGAATTATTGTTTTATTATTCTGGTTAGAAGGATAATAATAAAGGTGATTAGGACCTCAATGTTTACAATAACATTATATATGAGCTTGAAATTGATATAAAATGAGTTTTGTTCCACTCTATACTAACAAATTTCAATAAAGGGGATTAATTCCACTGTTATTTCCCCTCTAATCTACTTTCTAATTTATGGAATAATGTATATTGACCTCATTATGTCTTCTACATGGTTTTAATATTGTGGCTAATATGCATAAAATCTAGGCATGTATACAATGTAACAAACCCCCCAGAATATCATCCCACTTGTTGGTGCATCAAACATATTTTGTGTTCTGGAATTTCCCATTCTACTTCCAAGGTGTTAGATTTTTGTTTCATGGGTGTTGATCTATCGTGAATTTGGTATTTTTATCATTTGGTATAATGGGTTTTTATCGATCAAGAATTTACTACATTTAGTATCATATCATGTTTGAATTGATCTACGATGGTACACTCTGAGCCCTCATCATCCTAACTATTTGAGACATCGTCAGAACATCCTAGATCCCTCGCTGATGGTGGTAGCGGCCTTTATTTTTATCATTGAGTGGATAAGGATTTTGGGGGATCATTGATGTATCTGATCATCATAATGATGAATTAAATGATTGTTCCTTGATGATTATGGTTAATCTCCCAGCACATAGACTCTGGGATGCCATCAACACTCATGGTGTTGAACTATTGGAAGATCAGATACCACTAGAGGTCATCCTGTGTGATTTCCTGCCAGAGATGATCTCCATACACCTCATAATGGAATGATCCAACGATGTGTGGGGAACCTTTATAACCATGTTCATAAGTATTGATCAGGTATGAAATTTGCATGCTAAGAAGCTCCATAAGGAGTACGAATGCATTGCTTTATGCAATAGTGAATCATTGAATGTCATCTCATGGAATCTCACAGGGTTAATCAACCAACTCACAAAACTAAAAAATATGGATCCTCAATATAAGGTTATTGATATGTACCTACACATCATCCCCTATATGTTTACAAAATTTCCATTTCAATTGAGATGCTTCTCGGCATATCGACACTCTTGGTTAAATTGTTAACATGGAGACTGAATGTGACAGAAGACTATATTGAGCTGGTACCCAACACCCAAACTAGAGGGAAACTTTTCTTCACTATGGAGGAGTGAGTTTCATGGATAGTGGATTGTACAAAAATTTAAGAATCCTTCAATGTATACCAGTCCATAAACCAACATCACTGACGACCATGAAAAAGGATTAGCAGAGGAGATAAAAAAATTTAAAAGATGGATCAGGATATGGCAGCAGCGATGATGTCTCAAGGGAAAAATGATCCAACTAAGAAAATATGTGACATAATTATAATATAATGTCACATTTGTGTGAAAATGGATGAGTCACTTCTCAACCAAGGTGATGACGATGAGCTCGCGCTATTTATGAAAAATTCATGCACCATGGTGCCTGATTCCCCCCCCACCCCATTTCTATCCACCTCCCCCAATATTATACAAACACAATGAAACCCTATACAGCTGGTTGAGGTTAATTTCATCACACAACTAGAGAAATAGGAGGTGCATGATTACAGTATCTAGTACCTTGACATTGGTTCCAAAAACCACATGAATGGTTCCGACACTATCTTATACTAGTTTATCTCAGGGATCCACGACACTGTGATGTTTGGAGTTGGATCTACCATCAACGTAATGGTTTGTGAGACCATCTAGATAGCCTAAAAACATGCGAGCACCACATGTTCATGCTGCAATAATTCATCCTCAGTCTCACCACCAACATCATTAGCATCAGAAAACATGATGAGAATTGTTTCAAAATACAGATCGATGAGGGAATCCTGGGGATCCCTGAATAGCACCAGTGCCTTTTGGCCAAGGTAAGAACATCCCAAGATGGATGTACAAGATTAATCTAATCATTGTGCATATTTTATTTTTTTCTATAAGGGGATCAAAGAAGTCATGGAGTTGTAATTCATGGTTTAAAAAACTGATTTTATAGGCTCTACGAAAGCTCACTCAATGTTATATGGTGTAAGGGATTCCATGGATTGATTAGGTGGATAATGTATATGAAAACAACATCATAGGGTGGTAGTGAAAAGTGAATTTCCCTGAATACAAAAATAATTATGCATAGAATGTCCATGACTTTTTCCATGATGTCCTATATGGGATGATCACACTAACAACACCAAGAGTGAACCACAGTATGTAATCACTCAGAGATGATTGGAGACACTACATGTGACTCAATCTACTCTCAATCAATTACTATGCTCTGGAATCAATTGAATGATTTCAGGTCACACTGGATGTACAGATAAGGGGCATACTAAATGTCCTCTCCACGGACTGTGATGGAGAGTTCACATTAGTGGAACTCAGTGAACACTGTATCAAAAATGGATTACAATGGAAACTCATGACCCCTTATTAACTATAGAATAACAGGGTCATTTAATGATGAAACTATATAGTTTTTCCATCGATTAATGTCTGATAAAGGCAAAGGGATTTCCTAAGATATTTTGGTGTGTGCTCTTATCCACTATCATCTTCATCATCAATAGGGAACCAACAAAAATAATTGATATAATGATGTGCATGTGGCCTGTCAGGGGAAAAATCAGTGGGGAACTTTCTCCACACATTTGGTTTCATTACACATGTCAATATATCAAAGGGTCAACTTTTGTAGTAGGATGTCTAGAGTACGCCAATGATATTTATTGGTTCTGTGTTTGTATCCAATCCATATCATGTTAATTATCCCATCAGTAATCATGGTCACATAAAACGTGGCATAAAGAGTGTAAAATTTGATGAGGCGGAATAGTTGTACTAGTGTTCTCATGATAAACAAGGTGTGTTGTGTAGTGAAGATCAATTCATCTTTCAACACACCTAGAAATGTATACCTAGGATAAAAAAGACTGGAAAAACTATTAGAGAGCATAGATCACCTCACACACTCACTAGCACATGATTTGTAGATGATGCATCACTAGACATGGTCAAAGAGATGCTCATTCTGTAATCCATAGAGGGGTTTTCCTCTCCACTATCCAACATGGTAAAACCACTAGATATCGATCATAATTATTCCCCGCTATGGTTCTACACCATCGAAAACATTATCTGGGCCACAATACTACATGGATTTTCACTATCTGAGCTCAACACTGGTGATCTACATTTCACTATAGTTGGTGAGACAACCTCTTTGGTTGAAGAATTAATAACACCAATGTTAGATTAAGGTGATGATTGAGGAGATGAATTCAATTGAGGAAAATGACACATGGTAGATTATTGATCTCCCTATTGTCCAGCATCCAATTAGGATATATTGGGTCTTCACGGTGATGTAAGATGTGAATAAAGTGATGTCAAAGAAAAATGTGGGGCTCATTGAAAAGGGATAAATCTAAAAATAAAGGATCATCTTCGAGGACATCATTCCTGATTTCCCAGAAGGAATACGTATAGTTCTTCTATAAGGTGGTGGTGCAAGATGTGTGGGAGGATCATCACATTGATTTAAAATCAAAATTCCAAAATTTTGACCTCTAATAGGAGGTAAATGTCATGTGACTACAATGATTCACCATCAATTACCATGAACCGAAGTTTTTCTTACTCCGGAAAACACTATATGTCCTTCAATAGGCACCTAGAGTGGTTTATCCAAGGCCACGCTAGCCTTATGATCCTTGGGATTCATTAAAGTGGCTCTAAGCACACTATGTATAGTCATGTAAATGGCATGTCTCATTAGATCATAAGGGTGTTTTTAGATGACTTGATCATCACCAACACTGAAGTCACCAAAATCAGCATGTTCAAGGATCAGATGAAGAATATATTTCAGATTATTGGCTTGGGATTTCCCACCAAATACCTTTTGACTAAATTGAAACATCGGTTAAGAGGAATTACCCTATGTCAATTTTCATGTACGATAATATGGTTGTAGAAGTGAGCCATCAGAAAGTGAAACCCATGTCAAGTTCCTAAGATGTTCCTCATGAAGCTGAGAAATTCTATCACCTTCCCATTGTTTGATGCCACTCATTACTAGAAATTAAAACGCTATAGTTCCATGTTCAGACATAGCCCAACATTACCTACGTGGCATGTTATGTAAGCCGGTTGATAGAGAAACCACACGAAGATCACTTGGTCATAGTCAAGAAACATTTTTTCTAAATCAAAGAAACATAATTCAATGATTTCTACTAGTTAAGGTATTGAAATAGGCAATCAATCCTGTAGGTTTTTATCAATAGCAACATGGCTGGTGACATTGACAACTACAAGAGCACCACTAGGGTGTTCTTGTCCCTTATAAAAAATACAATCACCTAAAAATCATAGAGGAAAATTGTGGTGATGGTGTATTCATGTGAAGATTGATATATTTCTGTAATGATTTCAACTTGACATGGAATATGGTTGTCATTACTGTTAGTATAATTTCTCTACTCAGACTTCAGTGTGTCATTCCTCAATGTTGTAAACTTAGACACCAATTCCTTATAAAATATCCCATTATTCCATGACAAGAATGATCATCAATACATGATTCCATTTCACTAAGGAGATCATTGATGGATAAAAATTCATTCTCAAACACACTCACACTACGGATAACCCCCAGATATTCTCATGAAGTCACTTATATGTGCCATGTTTCATAAGATGTGAACAAATATTGGTATTGTTGATATCTAGTAAACATAATTGAAATTAGGCGGTGATTGTCTATTTCATTAAGTAATGTGGTTTACTTCAACCATTACCCCACACCATTCATATCAATCGTTTATGGCTCAATGTAGTTTGGAAACATTAAGGATTCAATGTGGTTATAATTTCATTGTAACTACACCTATCTTTTGAGTGTGTGTATATAAAGGAGTGATCCCCCAAGATAATAATCCCACTTAGTGTTGTGTAAAACATCATTTGTGTTCTACAATTATCCTTTATCCTTACAAGACATTGGGTTTTTTTATTTCATCGGTGTTGATTGGTTAGGTATTTAGCATTTTTAATTTTTTGTCTCATGGGTGTTGATCATTTGGTCATTTCCTACACTCGAGTGTTGTAAGAATCCATGGACAAGCCCAAATTTCACCGGAATATCATGCATGATATCAAATTAATTTATTATGGAAATAAATTTGACCAGTGTTTTGAATACCAATATTACCCTTGAAAATCATTGTACCATTTCGAGGATTGGGATTTTTTTAATTAAGAATAACACACCCCACATATACAATGAAAGATGAACTGAACCAAGATGTTGAATCTGATAATGAAATGGTTATTCCCACATGAATGAAATTGAGAATTGAAATTTTTTTCTTCATACTTTTATATTCTACCTATATAGGAAATTTTTTACCAGAGATACCTCAGTTCCATCTCAATGAACTGGTTGTGTGTTTGTGTGCTAGAAAATACATTGTGTTCAAATTAATTTCACAATGATGTGAAAAAATTGAAATCCAATTACTAATTAAACATGGTCTAGCATGATGAAAACCTTTTTAGATTTTTCTCAAAACCTCTAAAAAATAAAATGTTATATTTTAGTGGAATTTGATGATTTGCATTATCCCATCCCACTAATTGATATGCTATGTAAATTTTGATTTGGGCCCCACTGGGAATAAATAATTAAAAATAATTCAATGATCTTGTGATGACGTTGATACATGATGATAAAGATTACAAAATCCTTGATCCCTCTACAAAACATATCATTCTAATTTCAATGATCTTCTGAATCAATTCATTCATTATGTTTTTGTTTATAGGTCCATTTTTAAATACATGGGTCCTTGAGACTATTTGGGACCAATTAGGGGATTTTTAGGCCCATGTATAGTTATGGCAATGCCTAGATATTTTCAAACTAAACCTTATTTTTAACAATACCTTTCCCAACACATACATCATATCATTCCCTAAAACTAGAATGTGATATCCAGTAAATCCACAAAGCAACCAATCATTTCCCATGGATCCCTAAAAAAGGATTATAACTTTTTATTGTGGGGGAATGATTTCATAGAAAATACATGAGTATGTTGATTTGATGATATACTATCCATTGAGTTATGCACGTGGAGACCATATAATGAAACAGATCTGGGCACACAATTTGAGGAATAATTCACATATTTTGGGTTTTTTTGGAATGGATGCTTATACTCATCATGTCGTGGAAATGGAACATGGTAGAACATAAAGAGTTTATCTATAAAATATGAACTATTCCCTAATGAATGAGGTAGATTCAATTATTATTAAAATTGGAGCTTCGGATGTATCTTATATAATATTTTCCTACGTTCTTTCATGTAATTTTATTCTAATAACACTGATGATGGCCCACTAAGACATTATAGGTTGATGTAAGTAGATTCTCCCTATCCCCTGTTAATGAATTCCTTATTTTAATATTTTATTCTCTTATTTTAAAATATCGATTCATTCACACTATATAAAAATTATGATATTTTCCTATTTATTAATTTTTTTAATTTATCTTCTGTTATTATCATCATCACACAGATATTCAATTTCTGTCTTCTACATTTCTAGCGTCTGTGAGAAGGGGTTTGACATACCATTAATTGGAGCTCTCTAACTACAAATATATAAGTGATTGGAGGTTGTAGTTATCATTTATCCCCTATGATTAATCTAAAATTTCTAGGTGATGGTAATCAACTGATATTTCATTTTATTGGGGAAAAATAAGGTCAATAAAAATAACAGTAATGATTGAAAAAGATAGAAAATGAGAAAATTTAGGTTGGAACACTTCTATTAAAATTGGTTTTAATACCAAAACAATAAATCTCGCACACTACTTCTGAAAAACTGATCCCACCAATCATAATTAGAAAACATTAACAACAATTTCATCTCTCATGACATCCTATGTACACTCCAATGACATTTCACTTGGTTTAAAAATAGTTTTTCTGAGAACCCAATGATAGGTTCTCATCATGCTTTTTCATGATACCAAAAAAATTAGGTTGAAATCTTTTCAACGTGAGACGATGAAAAAGAACTATGGATACATGTTTCATTTGAATAATGTAGAATTATATATGACATTGTACATGTATCTTGAGGTATAAAATGTACTAAAAATATAATATAAGACATAAAAGATATGTTGATGTCATTCATGGACCCTCAAAATCATCTAAGAAATCTTACACAAAAGATCAAATAAAATATGTTCCTGATGAATATATATTTGTTCTTACTAATAATGTAGGTTCTGATTCAAAATCTAGTCATTTTTTGACCAAGAAGAATGAGGAGATACTTTCACTTAGATTTGTGATGAAAATAATTTCTAAAAAAACATTATCGATCCTAAACTAAAAAAATGTTCACCCAAATTGTACAACAATAACATAAATCTAGATAAAATGACATTAAAAAATAACTATAATCCTAAACTATTTAGATTCAAGGATACTTCTAGTATTGTAGAGATTTTTTAGAATAAGTCCTACACATTTTATTATAATATTTAACTTCCTATAATGTGGAATAAATATAGGGGTAGACATTTCGTGTTGTTGATTTATAGTTCATATAAAACACCGACCTGGAATACAATAACATCCAAATTGTATACTCAAAACCGATTTGAGTATCTTGACGAAGTATGTGGAAGATGACAGCAGTAGGGTTGAAGAACCTTTGTGGATAAATTATAGAAACAATGTTTTTTTATTTGTTGAAAACTATCCTTTTTGTAAAATAAATATTTTTTTGTCTCGGCATTAGATATAGTTTACCAGACTAATAGAATCATACATAGTCCAATCAAATTTAGTTCATCAGATCCATCAGCATCGGATTCATATAATCAGATCCAAAAGAATCATATGTAGATAATTTTGTTTTTTGGATGTTTTTCATTTACATATATCAATAAATATATATGTTGATAAATTAGAAAGACTGATGTTTTGGAGTTAAAATGAAAAAAGTTGTTCTTTAAAGAATTAATTTATTTTCTAATAGTTTTGAAGGAATATTGTGATTTTAGAAGCTAGAAAGATCCCATACCATTTAAAAAATCATACTATGCATTGCTGATCAAGAATATATAACAAATAATGATAAATTTCATGATAAAATATTTTGAAAAAATGGTGGAGAGGGTTGACTAAACTAAAAACAGAAGTATCTTGATTCCACTATAATGGAAATTCTATCATAGTGAAAATTAAATAGTCATGAGCTGAGATGAATATATAATTCAGATACATTGCAAAGGATATAGAATTCAAATTCAATGAATACTGGATTGAGATTTTTTTGGAAGGAAATAGAAATAGCATTGAATCTAAGAAGAAAATTGAAATAAGGATGACTCTAAGAAGAAGAAAAAATTATAATGGCTCTAAAATGGATGAAGAAATTTGACTAGATAGGAGATGGAAATAGATTCAAAATAATATGATTACAAAAAAGACTCAAACATTTTATATATTTTTTATTAATAATTGATGTGGTCAAACATGATATTCAATTTTTCATAAATCAATGATAAATTTAAGTAGTTTTGAAGATGTATTATTTGGTATTTTAAATGTGAGATATTTTATATGATTTTGTGAATTTAGAATCACATAATGTTATCATGATTCCTACATTTTTTTTGATTCACCAATAAATATTTCATCAAATCATTCATTCATTTTCATATTTTTTACACAATAGGAAATGGAGGAGCACTAATGAAATCAAGTGAGATTCGCTATTGGCTAGAGAGCTCTTGAGGAGGATCAGACATGTGAATGTCTGTTTACTACATTGAGAAAGATCATTTTGATAAAATTTTATTTATTCAATCATATTGAATCAATTTTACTATGAATTTGTGGATATTTTGAGATTTTTATATTGAGAATGGGTTTATTTTATTTATTTCACTATGTAGATATAATCGGATCTAGATTGATTATATTGAATCCATCATATTGATAGAATCTAATACATAATTATTATATTGAGAGAATCAGATCTAGACTCATCAGTTTGAGAAAATTGAAACAAGCCAAATCAAAATGATGATTTGGACTAAGAAATTGTGTTATAGAATCAACTAATAATTTATTCGTTTGTTTGGTACAATTTTTTCACAAGAAAATATTTTAAATTTTTGAGAAATATTATAATAATTCATGATGAGACATAGAAGGTGTCTAACATGAGTTTCCAAAGGTTGTGTTCACTTTTTCAGAATAATATATTTCCATAAACCCATAGATGCGGCTATGAAAATGATATAGGTTCTCAAACATAGGAAGAACACTATAAATCTTATGTGATTTACCTACTTTAAAATGTATTTATACATGAGTATTTAATAAAATTTGATATAGAAATAAATCTTAATAGGTTACAGGGGTTATGTTTCAAAAGGTTTTGAAACATAAAAAAATTGAACTATTGAATCAACCCCCTCCCTCCGGGATGTTACACAATCCATTGCAACTTTAGTTGGTATCTGCAGGAAAGTTCTCTTATTGAATCTTTTTAATGCATAATAAAAATTATGGAGATATTATAGGAATTCCTATATTTTATTGAAAAAATTATTATGGATTTATAAATTAGGTGATTCCTTATCTCCCATCTCTTGGCCTTGAAGACGGTGATGCTGCTACTATTTGTTTTCCTCTTATTGAGAAAGATACTCATATAATATTCAAGGAAAACAGAAATATAGAATTTGAAGAAAATTCATGAAATTAAATCCTTATATCATTATTAGATAATGTTTATTAGAAGGTGATGGGTCTCAAAATGTTGAAAGTATTTTGTATAAGATGGAATGTGTTTTCAAATGGAATACAAAAGTTAGGGAAGTAAAGAAAAAATTGTGCATTGTAACTATGAAGAAATCATAATGAGAGATGAATAAAAAATTTATGAATACATCACCAGAGTACATGGAAATTTTATATCATTATATTTTTTGGATATGTCTTGGAATATTCTATAGTTGTGAATTAACCTATGAAATTCTTTCCAGATAGGTCTGATTTTAAAATTTCATCCCTTGAAGATAAATAAGTTTAATCACTTGAAGAATCAAATAAATTATTATTTCTTATGAAATGAGGAAAACTCTATTTTTTTAAATAATATGAAAGATAAAATGTATTTTATTACCATGATAAATTTCATAAATCATCATGATGGATATTTTGATCCTTGTGACTCTTTTGATAAATAGGATGGTGAGTTGGATGAAAAAAACATGTCTCTTATATCCATGTACTATCCATGAGGAAGAGGAAATTATGGAGGTAAACTTATAATCAAATTTTTTGAGTGTGGTGGAATCAGAAACATTTCGTTCAATATCCCAATGAAAAATATTGGATAATATTAATGTGATTCTCATGGAATACCACGAAGAATGAAGTGGAATAAAAATGATAAAAATGAAAAGTATTCCAACTGATATAAGAATAAATTTTCTAGGAATATATGAATTATGTAGATTAATAAATTTGTATCAAACAAAAAAAAACAATAATTATTATGAAGTTTTATTTTCATAACAATTCATAACCTTCATTGCAAAAGTTGTGAAAACTAAAGATTTCATAGAGAGTGAAGAAAGTGGTGAAAATCATATAGAGAGTATTTTAACATAATAGAACTAGTTGAATGACTAGAGAGAAAAAACACTCTAAATAATGAAATTATAGTAATAAATAAATACTTTCGAGAAGTTGTATAATGAATAAAATATTTCATCAAGGAGGATGACGAGATTTTATGCTAAAAACTTAGAATTTCGGAACACAGAAAGATGATTGAAGATCATAGAAAGAATATGCAAAATGAGGATTAAATGTTAAAATGTTTCAACAAAAACATCTTATGTCTGAAAGTACCATTTGGAAGAAGAATTAAAAAATCAAAAAATCATTTAATGTTAAATTGGAGACATATAATGTTGCTAAGAAGGATGAATATGAGAATAAAGTGAAATTATATATTAACAAAATAATGTTTCATATGATTATTTTAATATAAAATGTTCTAGAAAAATAATTTTTATATAATAGGTGGATAAATGATACGATAAACCTATCAAATCTACCAAAGTATAAAAATAACTCAAAAAAATTAATTTTTTACATCCTGAGTATGTTACAGTTAAAAAAAGATTCCAACCAAAAAAATTCTATATGGAAATATTTTATTTTAATTTAAAATAAAGATTATATGGTTATTGGTGGTGTGGTAGAATCTATAGGCACATATATTATAATTTTTATCTCATATTATTTATACAAAAAAGAAGTTTTGAGAAATGTTTAAGAAACAATGAATGTAGAATGAGAAAAATTTCTAACCTATAAAAAGAAGAAAATGTGAATTCTTAAGATGTTTTAAACATTCAAAAAAATCAATTTGAATTTTTGGATGATTTTTTTAAGATGTGATCACGCTGGATATCATGCAAAAATATGTATGACCTCTTTCTTGAATAATTTTCTTACGATAGAAAATAAAATAAAGTAAAAAAAGAATAATGTTGATGAAATAGCCTTTTTGTTGAAACAACAATTAATGTAAGTAAATGGAACAATCCAAATAGACATGATATTGGATTCTCATCCCATAATACATGTGTTTTAAAATTTTGAAACAGGTTGAATGTCATGATGTAGGAGTAATTATCGTTGGTAATGATAATTCTTTAAAAACCAAATTAATCGGAATGATTAAAATTAATGATAAATTATTGAAAAAATGGAATTTTTTTATAATCTAAAAAATAAACTACTTAATACATGTAAACATTGTTATATAGAAAATGATTTGTTTTTATATAATATTTTTTTATCATCAAAATGGGGAAATATGGAAATGTAATTAAAAAGGATAATGAATAAGTGGGAATCTATTCCAAATAATATTTTTAATAACTCATTTTAAATTTGTTTGGATGATGAACATAAATTGTGTAACCGAATATTCTGCAACTATGGACTGAAAAACATGAATAACCATTCCAAAGTTGTTGCTATTTGGAATTTTCTGATAATTTAAAAGAAAATTCAAATATGTTTTTATTACATTCCATAACGGAAAGCTGATAAAAACTATCATAAGAGAATTGAAATTAAATCTACCAGACCACCTGAGCTTATTCATTCCGATTTATATGGGCTGATGAGACATCAATCAATAAAAGAATATTTTTAATTTATCACCTTATTTTATGATTTCACAATGATGTAAAACATCATGTTTATAATGTACAAGTCATAGTCTATTGAATTTTTAAAATTCATTAGAAAAGATGTTGAGAAATAAATGGGGGTTTCCATAAATTATTTCAGAATAGATATTGGAAACTAATTCACCAGAAGTTATTTGAATATTATTTGGGAAAACATGGTATCAAATATCAGTATAGTACCCTCTATAATCCACGTCAAAGTCGAGTAGTATAATTATAAAATAGAAGTTTGGTGGAAATGAGAAGTGGTTTGTTATTTTAATAAAAAATTTGAAAATTCTATTAGAGATATGTTGTAAGTACAACTTTACATGTTTAGAATAGATGTGTTTTGAGAGATAAAACAATTATGACGCCTTATTGGTTGTGGTATAATAAAAAAATCATTGATATAGATCAATGTTTTAGAATTACATATTTTCCCAAAATCAAAAATCAAAATTTGGAAATGTTTTATGGGAATGATGATGAAGGAACATTCCTGGGTTATTCAACTAATAAAAGATGTTACAAATGATAGAACAAATGGATACAATAACTATTTGACTCATATGATGTGAAGGTATATAAAAAAATTCATTACCAAATGTTTTTGAGAATATAGAGGAGGATAAACTGGAGAATTCCATTAATGTGGAATGTAATTTAAAATATCAATATAATGTCTCAAATGAATACAGTGATGAGGAAAATCCAGATGGGAATGAAACATAAAAATTTACAAACTTATTAAAACATGTTGAATCTGAAAAAAATTATTCCGAATCAGAAGTCTCTAATTTAGAATAGAATATAGTTGACATTAGAAAATCAAATATCAGTTATCTAAAATGTAAAAAAACAATTAGTTTTAGAAGATATTCAATATAAATAATGGGTGTATTCTATGAATGAAGAGTTGGATTGAACATGGAAACTTCTTTCAAGGAAAAAAATAAAAATGTTATCATAATAAAGTGGGTCTATAGAAAAAAATGAATTATCATGGAGTAGTTCAAAAAATCCAATTTTGAATTGTTTGTAAATGATATTCATAGGTGGATGTTGTGGATTTTTATGAAACCTTTTCCCCATGTTGTATGGTTAAAAATAATTCTATTATTTCATAGAGTGGTTTGTTGTTGAATAACCTTGTGGTTTTCTACTTGATGTGGATGATAAAATATAGTAAATTTAATATATATTTTTATGTGCTGAATCTATCTCTGTGTGAATGGTATTATAAACATGAAAGTTGTTTTATAATATTGAATTTATTTAATGGAAATTTTAATAGAAACATATATGTGAAATTGGATGACTTTGGAGCTCTAATTGTAAATGTTTATACAGATTATATAAATTTTGTTGGAGATAGTGATGATCTTTGTAAAACAATTACTGAATAGATGAAGAATAATTTTTATGTTTATATGTTTGGAGAAATAATTTTTTTTACATAGAATACATGTTTACCAAAATCAAAAATATATTTTCTTATCTGTTGAAAAATAATCTAGGGAATTGTTAGTGAAGATTTGGATGGAAGAATCCAAAAATTATTCAACTTCTATTTCAGTGATTACAATGTTGAGTAATGATGAATCAGATAAAATTGTCAATCAGAATGATTTTTTTATGTTGATAGGAATTATTCATTACCTTATATCCCCAAGGCCTGGTATTGTTTATGTTGTAAATTTTTGTTCCTTGTATCAATGTAAATCAAAATAATCACATATGATTTAATAAAAAATAATTTTGAGATGTTTCAATGGTACATATTCACATAAGCTGTTATAAAAAAGAAATATTGACATAATGTTTCATTTTTCTATTGATGTGGATTGTATTGGAGATTGTAATGATAAAAAATCAACATCATGATGATCATTTTTCATTGGTGAATGCTGTGTGAGATTTTTTAGTAAGAAAAAAAGTTTACTAACTTTAAGCATAATTGAATCTAAATATTTTTCAGCTACTCAAGATTTTACTCAAATGTTGTGGATAAAAATTCAGCTGGAAGATTTGAATGTATATGTTTCTAAACCATTCAAGATACTTTGTGAAAATGAAACTGAAATACATATTTATAATATTCCAATCCAACATTAAAGATCAAATCATATTGATATATAGTTTCAATGAATAAAATAGAATGTTTACTAGTTATTTTTTAATGGAATACATTTCAACAAAGTATTATACTAGTGATAACATTACTAATGAAATTCTAAATGAAATGTTTTTTGGAATTCAGTCTACAACAACATATTCATAATCCACCAATGTCTTCCCAAAACATAAATGGAAGACCCCCATTGTTCTTTCGATTATGTTGACAAAGGAGGATATAATGTGACAACTTTCAACATTGTAGTGATTTTTACTTATCATTCTATTATGAATTTAATGTTGTGTTCTTCATCGAATGGGGGGAATAAGAAATTTGAGAGAAAAAGAAAAATGATGGGGGGAAAATAGAAATGTGTGAGGGAGTTTATTTTTACATGGATGATAAATTTTCATGCCACTAATGGATAGAAATCCTTCGAATGCATTACTTTATCTATTATTATGGTGTTGAGACACTCATTTTTTTGAATTATTACGTTTTTTTAATGTACAAAAACATGAGATTTTTAAAAAAATTGAGTTATCAGTAAATTCATAGAGTTTTAAAAGTTTTTAACAAGGGTGGTCAATAAATTCAATGGGGGTTATTGAAGAAAATGTGTGGAGAGATTTTTTAACCATATTTTTGTATTTTTGGGATACTTAAAATTTGTTATAAGAATGTTTTTTATATCCAAGAATCAAATATAGTTCATTGGATGCACACAATAATACTTATTTCTATAAGATTCAGTTAATCTAAACCATCTTCATTGTATTCAGATGAACTAATCCAAAAAATCAAAGGTAGATTTTTTTTGCTGGAAGTTTCTATTTTCTATATTTAAAAAATGGAAGCATTATATGATTTATAAATATTTAATTTTATGAGTTATAAAGAAATAATTTGATTTTTAAAGATGTCATATTAATTCATAAGACTTTTGTATGAAGATTGTGATCTTAGGTGATAGAATGTTTTCAAAATTTCTATGCAAAATATGATTATGATTTACTAATAAATATGTTCTCAAAAATAATGAAAATTTTATTGATTCAATATTTTGAAGAAATGGTGTACATGTTTCAAGAATTTAAAAACTTATATATGGAGATTCCATCGGAATGGGAAGTTCATCATAATTTGAATTCAGTCATAATGAGTTGATAAGGATACAACTTTCAGATTCATTGGAATGGATACCTAATTGAGACTAACTGAATACAGAATTCAGATTTAGTGAGAAGGAAACATAAATCTGATGATCTCTATGAAGGAAACATAAATTTAACATTCTCTGAGAAGGAAATTGATACCAGACCGAATCTATGAAGGAAACATAGATTACACTGACTTTGAGAAGGAAACAAATTCATAATAATAAGATTATGAAGAAGACTCAAAATGAAAAAATATGAAGTTTTATTAATAATTCATGAGGTAAAACATGAAGTAGAATTTTTCATTAATTTCAGAGAAATATAAGGAGTTTTGAAAAATTCAAAGTTGATGTTTTAAATGCGATAGATTTTTACATATTTTGATATTTGAGGAAGCAATAATAGTTTAGATGTTTTCTCATTCTATTTGTTTTGTCACCCATAAATACATCTATAGATTATTTATTCCTTGGAGAACATTTCACATAATAGGAAAAGGCTGATCAATGAGAAAATCGAGGGAGATTCATTGTTAGCTAGAGATATAATGAGGAGGAATAGAAAGTTGAGTGTTTGTTTACCAGATTGAGAGAGATCATTTTGAGAAGATTATATCAATTCAATCAGATTGATTCAATCAGACTGAGGTACATCGTGTTGAGTATTTGAGTAGTTTTTTTATTCTTTTTGAGAATGGGTTCATTTTATTGAATCCATAATATTAATAGAATCATACACAGACTGATTTTATTGACTTTTTCATACCGAGATAATTAGATCCAGACAGATTTAATTGAGATAATCAGATTCAAACTCATCTGATTGAAAAAATCATATCTAACAAATTGGACTGAGGATTTAGACTAATTAATTATGGAGAGGATTCCATGAAGTATTTATTCTTCTATTTGAATAATTTTTTCACAAGAAAATATCTTAAATTTAAGGGAGTATGTATAAAATTTCATATCAGATAATAGAAGGTGTCTAACCATAGATGTCCCAATTTGTATTCCAATCTTCATAAGAGTGGATTTATGTAGACCCATTGAAGAGGCTATGGCAAGGGTGTAGGTTCTAACCCTGATATTGATCCTTGTAAATATTTTTTTCTTTAAATTCATTACTATACATTCATGCATGATTTTTTACTAAATTTTGATAAGGAAACAAATCTTAATAGGTTTAATTGTTAAAGTTTCTGAAATTCTTTCAACTTTTAAACAGTGAAAAAAAATTTCAACCTCCCTTGTCTGTTTTTATTAAATCCCTTAGAACATCAAGGATCATAGATTATAGAAATATAGCACAATCCTACTATGATAATTTGAATATTCTATAATGAAAAGGACATTCTGAAGACCACATAAGAAAAAACATGTCTATAAGAACTTGAATTGAATTCTAGAAAATGATTTAATTCAGGGTTTGTTAATAGAGTTCACTGTTCCCACAAGATATTTCATATGAAGATTATTCAAAAAAATTATACACGAACAGATATAATTTCACTTTTTTAATTCTTTTTCTCTAAAAATAATGGTGATAATTTTAACTGAATAACTGATCAAAATATAAATGTGAATGATGTGTAATATATGGATGACCAGAAGAAAAATCTATTGAGTGTTAAACAACTATATTCTTTTGGAAATGAGGTTGTATTGAATAATTAATCATGTATCATTGAAAACATAAAATACAAAAGGAATATTTCATATGGAAAGGGAAAATGGTAATTTATTTTTGATCAATGATCAAACCTATCCATATTTTCTTAGTACTAAAAATTAAAACATGATGTGGAATAGAAAGCATTGTTATCTTTGACAATAAAGTATAAGAAAATTTTTGAATCATTATGTTGTAAGATATATTCTAAATAGTAATAGAGATTAATATGATGTCTGTAATAAATGTTAGAAAGGGAAGATGAATCATAAGTCACATAATATTGTAGATATTTGTTCCTCTATACCACAAGAAATTATTCATAAAACATATTGTAGTCACATATGGAAAAATTCCTTATGAGTTCACTTATATTAATTACATTCATTGATTATTACATTTGAATGGATAATTTTTTTATCATCAAGCATAATTTAGAATATATTTATCGGTTTATGATTTCTAGATGACGAGTTGAGAAAGAGTTGGGACACTACATCATAAAAAATATATCTGATAATGGAATGGAATTTACATGTGATTCATTTTAAATCAATTATTCTAATATTTGAATAAAGAACTGTATTGACATACCATATACCCCCAACATTATGGTATTGTAGAAGGAATGAATAGAAGTATTATATAAACAGATAGGATAATGTTATTTGATAATAAATTCAAAAAAATGGAGTGAAGTTTTGTATAAATATTTATTTTGTCAGAGTATATATCTTTGAAACATGAAACTCAATTTACTCCATATGTTATGTGTTATAAAAAAACTGATACTACCGGGGACATAGGTTTTTGGTAGTAAATTATTTTAAAAAAATAATAAATATGTTAATGTTTGAAGAGAAAGAGGATGAAGGGATCCTTATGGGATACATATATTTTGGAAATGTGTAAAAGTTATTGTATAATAGGTCTCGTAATTTTATTACTCAATTGAATTTTAAATTATTGAAGATAAAAAAATTACAGTTAATTTTTTATAATAAATGCGAGGAAATGTAAGCAAGTAGAAAATATAATTTTGAAATATAGAATCTAGAAGGAATATATTTTAATTATAATGTTACTGATATTGATTCTGATAAAACATATGATGATGAATTTGTTACAAATCATAGTTTAATAAAGCAAATCCTAAAAAATTAATAAATATAATGGTAAACCTAGAAGAACATGTGAAGAAAAGAAGAATATTGAGAATAGAAAACCAAGGATCTCTTAATTCACATATTAAACTATGAACTATGGATAAATCTATTAAGCATGATGAATGAGTCCTTTCTATGAATGACGAGTTTACCAAATGACAAATAACTCCACTTGGGTGTTATATAGAAGATGCAAAGATAAATATGTGGTTGGGAAAATTAATTTTTAGAACCAAAATGAATTATAAAATGGAGGTGATAAGAAACAACACAATGACTTTATAAAATTTATATTCTCAAATATAAGGCATAGAATTATATAAAACCACTCCTCTGGTAGCATGTATTTGAGTAATTCAATTGATTTTATTAGTATATAAACACATGAATTATTAATATTATTAAAATTATTTGATGTAAATATTTTTTAATTGTTATCTAGAGGAATAGGTATTTATTGAGCAACCTAATTATTTTTCCTAGTTATTGATGGCAATATCGTGTGAAGATTGAAATATTATTTGTATGACCTAAAACATAAAACCAAATCCTAGTAATCAAATATTAAGGAATTCATCCTCAAAATTTATTTCATAAATGGAAAAGTTGATCATAATGTATATGTCAATGATTTTTCCATTGGTACCATGACTGAAATTTTTTACATTGATGGTATAATTTTACAATTGATCAAGAGTTTATTTATGAATAATTTTTCTAGACGATGGAGAATAAGTTTGAAATTTAAATATTAGGAGAGATGACCTAATTTATGGGTATATAGATTTATTATTAATCAGATAACATTTTCTAACATAAGATAAATATTCTAGAGTGTTATTGAAAATGTTTTCCATGGATGATTTGAGAGACATTTAAACTATAATTTTTTTCTGGAACTGAATGGAATAAGGATGAAAATTTCCCAAATTTTGATCAAAGGAAGTTCCAAAAAGTCATTATAATAATGTTGTAATATATGGAATCTATACCTGACATTGCCAATTTAGTGGCAGTTTATGATAGATTTTAGATTAACCCATGGGAACTATTCAAGTTTTCAGTTAATAGAGTTTCAAGATATGTGGAAGGAGTAATGACTTCTAGATTTATGAATAGATGATGTAAAAAATATAAAATTTATTAGATTTACCAATTTGGATTGGGTATAACATAACACATACATGATATCCACTAATAAGTGGAATTTATTCATTTGGGAAAATGTTAAATGATGATATAGAAATAAATTTAATTTAGGGACACTCAACAAAAATGAGATCAATATATGACATATACTCAATCATTTATACTGGTTTTATGGATGAAGGTATAGTTATCATATTTTAAGGAAGATACTAATATCCCCATGATGATATTGTGTGATAATAATATTGGGATAAAATTTTCAAATAATCTAATTTAGTATTCTCACTCAAAACAAATTGACATCAGGTATTATTTTTTTATGGAAAGTGTTTACAATGAAGATATCAAGGTATAATATATATATATCCACAATATAACTGTTTATATCTTCACAAAATCTATTTTAAGGGAGAGGATTGAAGAAATACAATTGTAAATTCATGTTCATCCCCCTCTTATCATTTGAATTAGTTTGTAAAATATATATAAAAAGATTTGGATTGTGTTGACATAGGTAAATAAATAGTGTCTTAATTGTTGAATGGAGGGTTTTTACAACATAGTCATATGATGTTGTGAATATTCATATATGTGGATGATTTTTGGGTGTGAGAAATATATGAATTACATGAGAAAGTGTGATTTATGTCATTTGACCCATAACTATATCTATTTGTGTGTTTGCAGACTCTTCTCATATTAAATTTCATGATTTGATAATTTTTATGAGTTTTGATGATTTTTCAAATAGATATGTGGGTATTCACAATATTTTAATTGATGATAACAAATCCAAAAGGGAGATATTGAATTATCAATGGGATTGTTAATGAAAATGTTATTTTTTTGTATTTGTTGTCAAAAAAGATGAATATCCTAAAAGCAGCCATTAGAGGTTGTGGTGATGTTGTTTGTATTAGTAGAGATGTTTTTAGGATATCTATAGTAATTTTGGGGAATTTTTAAAGTCGTTCGGCAAATTTGGAGATACTGGAAAACCATAGAAAATTGAAAAATTCTCCATTATAAGCCTTTTGATCCAAATATATATCATTATCACAAGACATTCCTTTTGAATTTAATTTTGAGGTGTCATAATAAGAGTTCTTGTCATAGAGAAATACTTTTCCCTTAAATGTTTGGCTTTAACTGTAAGAATTTAATGAATAGAATTTATGGATTTAAAATAGTTTACTCCTTTAATAATATGTATTGTTTGTGCATGGTCCTTTGTGTGCCCAAAATATTCTTTTTAGACATTAAATGTTATCGTGTTTCTACATGGTAAAAAATAATGTTTCCTAAAATTGAATATTTTGAAGGCATAAAACTGAAGATGAAAGAACCAACATTTAGTGGAAAAGTAATAACATCTGAAATGCTATTTCATATGATTAATGTAGGATTTTTAAAATGGATCTCATTGTTATAATCTATTGTATTATTTGAGATTGTATATTTGAATAGTGATTGTGGTGCTCGATGTTAATTTCATTCATGAAAAGCTCTAGATATTGAATATAGAATATCATTTTGACGATGTTGTGAAGTTTAAATAATAACCATTATTTGATTATTTATTGTTTCTAGCTACATTTTAATGTGATAAATATTTGAGTAGATTAGTTATTTTGAAAATTTATTGTGTTATAAGAGTAAGTGGATAAATTTGATCTTGATATTATTTCAGCATGAGGAAGAAGAAGGGAATTACTGGAAATTTAAAAATATGCTAATTTTAATATTTTTTTATTTTGGATATTTGGGAAGATGAATATGATAATGGAATATGAGTAAATAAATGTAGAAATTATTTCCAAAAAGTAGATATTCTGATGTAAATGTCAAAAAATATGAATTACAAATAAATATATATATTTTTTGAAAATATAATATTTTTCTTTTCTCCCCCTATCAAATTTTCCGTAGTGATATATTATAAGTGCACTTATTTGAGTGAATGTAGAATGTATATGTTATTTAAATTTGAGATAAACTTGTCACCAAAATTCACAAAGTTACTCAATGTTTAAATTCCATGCATATATTCTTCAAAATCATAATTACAAGATTGATTTTTTTTACTATTTTAGTATTTTATAACATCATACATCAAGACTCTATTGTGTTTTAATTTTATTTGAAATTGGTGATAATTAGTTAAATAAATAATCAGATGTTGGAAAAAAATAACTATAATAATAGGAATTTAAATAGATGTCACCACTATGATTCTTCTCTCTCTACGTGAATTATCCATTGGATTAGTTTTAGTTAATTTAATTAATTTAAATAGTTTCTTAGTTTTTATTATTTTTTTAGTTTTTAATCACAAGGAAAAATGATTATCTTAAAATTTTGTTATAAATGCCATAACTAGTGTCAACACACATTCTATCTATTGTTCGACCTTTCTCACCACATCTACCGAAGTTCGTAGGTAAATAAATTCATAAATTTGACATGTATCAATATTAACATAGAGGGTCCTTTTAAATTACATTATTTAAATGAAGTAAACATTATAAATTTTTCATTGACAAATAAAAAACAATTTTTTTTAAAATCTCAAAAATTTATCTTATGATTATTTTGAATGATTTCAAAAATGATGTTCATTGAATCCCATTCAAACACAAATTTTTTTTTTACATGGTTTAACCTTATAAAATATGATTTTCATCATTTTTTACTCAATTTGTAGTGATTAAAATTGATGGATATATTGATTTTATGAGATAATGAATTACATTGTTCATCAAAAAAAAAAATTGAAATCATTAACCATTGATTTCATTGACGATTAACAATCAATGATTATTAGAGGAAGATGAAGGGAGATAGTGGAAAGAGATGGAAGCTTCGTTTGGAATATCCATAGAGAGATGACCCAATGAAGGTAGGATAATTAAATATATTGTTTGTTTTGATGATCTTGCCAACCCCCTCATTATATGGGGTCTGGGGCACGACAGAGGTGTCAAAGACGGTGGTAGTGAGGTAACATAGGGTGGATTCAACTTCATGTTGCAGCTGCACTAGCTTTTCCATCCCTCACAGAAGTGGACAGTGGTGGTGCTGCAATACCCCATCCTACTGCATCATAAGTTGTCATCGTAGAGTTTCCCTATGACTCCATCACTGCATTACTAGGAACATTCATAGATGTAGCATAAGGATGATAAAAGTGAATGCATAGAGACGATGTGTTGGGCCATAGTGGGCTTCATACTAGTGGTGGGGGAGGGGGTATAAGTTGGTTGCTCCTAGATATCAGGGAACAAAATTAACATCTCCGAAGGGTTGTGCACACAATGGACAAATTAACTACTCGATCATTGGTGGGAGGGGTTATTAACAACCGTCCATACAAAAACATATTAAAAATATATATTAAAAATGTAAAAAAAAATATAAATTCTAGAGAACATATTCTAGGGGTTGAATCCTTATGTTCTCCCTAGTACTTATACAGGCACAATTATTGATATTAAAAAAAATTGCAGGAAATTTAAAAGGTGTTACACAAAATTTACAATACGTATTCTAAAATATTCATTTCCATCTTACATTCAAAATTAGAGATATTATATTTATAAAAAACATATTTAAAATAGTTTTAAAAATGATGAAGAATCATTGTGCTCCCCCTAGTACTCATGACAATTTTAATATATATTATGGGTTCCATGTTAAAGAATAGAACATTTTTAGTGGTTGGATGGATTAAATTTTGTTTTATTTGATGTAAATATAACTACAATAGATTGGAATAAGGGAAAAATAGTCTTTACCAGTACTAATTAAAATTCGGTGATAAATGGGGAGGATTTATGAGTGATAACTAAAAACATAGATAATGGTTTTTATTAAAAATTCACATTAATTCGATAAAAATTATTATATTTATATTAATAAAATTATGTTTATTTATATACATTAATTTAAAAATGAATGTTTATAATTAATACATATTTTTTATTATATATTTACAAATATATTATAAATTTTGTCAGAAGAAAAAGCCTCGGTAAATTTATGAAAGATAAAATAAAAGGTAACAAACACGAAAGAGGGAGGGTGGGGTAAAACAGGGTGGAAAGCACTAATCCAAATAAATAAACAGTAGAATAAAAGGGCCACCTTTATGTCCATAATCAGGTCTATCATCATCATCAATCAATTCTGATTCAGACTGTGAATTTTTTTGGTTGAGAAATGCCGAAAAAAATTTCAAAAACCTTTCCTACTCCAGCATGAATTGAGTCCTAGAAAGTATAGTGGCCACATCACAGCCCCATTTTTCAGTCCAAAGATCGAATCCAAGAACCCACCCACGACCTTTTGGAAGTCTTCATCACCAATAGGTTTTCAGTATCCAACCTCAATTAGGTTCACACATCCCATCATCCAGGTTTTCCTTCACTGAACCAGCATCTATGTGGTTGTCCACTATTGGAGAAATAGATTTAAAGGACACCTAGTCATTCTCTATAATTTCATAATATAATAGTGATTTTTTTTCAATGAACATGTTTTTTCAAGGAAGAACCATTTGGAATCCCTCATTATAAGAACCTTTTTTTCAACTTGGTATCGATCCATTAATTTTTCATTATAAATCATTAATTTGGAACTATTATGGATGATTAAAAAGATAGTAATGTTTGTGAGGGTGTCTGGGGATTGTTTAGAGCCTAGAACCCTACTCGTTAGAGAAAACCGACCATAAACACCGTTTTGAGTATACATTATGGATGGTGTTTTATCAGAGAGATCCCCCTTGCATGGTTGGCACATAGTCATGCGACCTAACCATGGGAGTTACACTGTTACCTGACATTCAAATGCATTGGTTGTTCATGGTTTGAAAAACTGTGCAGACTATATCGTTCGGGAAGAGCCATCTCGCATGGTTTGCATGCGGTTTTAAAAATTGTGTGATTAAACTGTGTGCATGATATTTTTTTCTGGGTAAATTTTAAATTTTTCCCATATTGATATAATTAAGACACCCTTGCCCCATAATCCATGCTTATATGTGATTGAACTATTTGACTCCCAATTTGGTGTTTTTTATATAAACGTGTAATCAAGAGATATTTATCATCTGACATTCGATCGAGTTTTCGTTCATCGTGTTGGATGTGAAACAGTAATTAATCCAGTACTATTTATACCAAAATTGGGTTTTTAGTGTTTTGACCCCTCTGATACACTGTTCAGTTGTGCCCTTTCTAGATCTTCCAAAAGATTATTCTTCCTATAATAAATGTTTTTTTAATGAGGATTGCAAAATGGAATGTACCATGTATGCTCATCACTTTTCCTACCTAAGGTAGGTGCTTTAAAATGAATATTAAATGTGAAATGTGGAATGGAATGTATACTAATAATATAATCTACCCATACCAAATGAGAATTATTAAAGGTTACATGTTCGTTTCACTCCTTGATATGATAATTTATGGTAGTGGATTGAACCACCCTAATTGAAAATGCCTTAATTGTTAATAAAGACTTGACAAATAGTTATAAGGAAACATGGCATGTCCACACTAATAGAAGACAATGATTGGACCTCTAAATTAATTTTTTCAACTCTACATGGCCTATCCACTATAATGGAAGGCCATAGATGATCCAAATTAATTTTCACATGATTATAAAATAAAATAGGAATTGACTGACTTAAGCTTGCCTTGGATTCTGATAGTAGAGCTCTTTGGTTCTTGAGAACCCCATTCTGATTCTAGGATGATATTGATTAGGTTGATACCCACCTAGACTCTGGTTCTTTTTTCCTCCTTCGATGTGTAGTATACTACATTAGGGGACCTGTCATTATTATCAAAAACCTCAGTTACACTATTTTGATCAATCATTGACTTGTAAGAACCATGGTGAAATCTCATAAGGACCTATCTTTTGTTACCCACATTCGACATTAGTCAATCACCTTGGACTTAGTAGGAACCTTATTTTGGAATGCCTTGGATTACGCTCATTGGATTACACTCGTACCCCTTATCTTGACACAGTTATAACTAAGTTAGCTTTTCAGGAGATTTACATTACCTTTATTATTACCCTAGATCTCCCCCTCTATATATCTTTTTCATTTTAATTTTTTTGTCTTAGGACCATCACTAAATATATCATCATGAGGTGATTTCTGTGTTGGTTGTGCCTCACATTACCTATACACATTAAATGATAATAAAATATTTGATGAACTAATTAAAATTTCATACACCACCAAGGGATGAAGCATGTACTTTTTTATTTAGATATATTGTATTTCTTTCTTTACATTACAAATATACATTCCTGCACACTGCTATATTCTGTTACACATGCCAAAGGTTATAGACACCATTGGTGGTGTCCCACTAAGATTTATCTCACACCCTCTTCGGGCACCGTGTGGTACCCAGAGTAGATTACATGGTTTCAGGTGTTGAGAAAGAGAGACACATGTCATTAAACACTTAATTTATTTCTATTTAGGAAGGAGCTTAAGATTAGATAACAGAGTTGCATCTTATGGTCTTGGAGTAGTATATTATTTCTTTTACATTTTGGAACTATTAGGACTATTTTATTGTATCCATGTTTTCCATTTTTCTAGTGACATGACATTACATAATCACTATTCCATTTGATACATTTATTATTATCATCATTTATCTATTACATTAGTTTTCTTGTGCTATTTATTTATATTTCTTATGCAGTTTACTATTATTTTATATTCCTTCCGTTGTTCTACACTCTCTTAATGAGGGAATAATCTTCCCATAGACACACAGTAGGCCCCCGCAACTAGTCTTCATCCTCTGGTGTTTGGGAAGTTTCACATTATACCATTTGGATCAACAGGAAAAGGGGATACCGTTTAGTGTCTTCCATGTCTAGGTCATCATAATGTGGTATCAGAGGTAGTTTCTTTTCATGAATTACTATTTGGAGACAATATATTGGGGAATAGAAGCAATTGGGACATAGTCATAAGACTTACATGGGGGCCACAACCCAATTTTGGGGAAAAGGACAAGATATATATAATACAATTTATGTTCTCTTGTTTCTATTATAGTTGATATTATTTCACCGTTTGGTGGAGTATAGGATGTGTGGTGTTTTTGATTATTACAATTTTGAGAATTTTTTAAACCTTAGCACAAAAATATAAGGTCAAAGATCATTGCAATCTGCATCATTATAGGCACCTATAATTCAAATTTCATGAATATTTCCAAGTTATATAGGTTCATTTCACTAAATTTCATTATATGATCCACATGGGATTATTGAGCGATGTTGTGATAGTTTGGTTATAATTATAGTACATTGAATCTGATTATGGGATTGCACAACTCAATTCATGAGGTGTATGGGACCTCATGGGTAGGGATTACTAATTTATCGATTCAAGGCATTATGTTGTATGTATGTGGGTTCCATTTATAGTGATATGTGTATGGGATATAATTCATCAAAAATGGAAATCCCTTATAAATTGAATCCTAAAATCTAAAATATTTGGTTCCACATCCTTATCATGCCTTGTTATATTTATGAATGATAAAGGAGTGAACATGGAAATTAACTAAAAAATGACATGAAACCTATACTTGAGAACATACTGATACGTAGACTTATATTCTTTATGTTTTGGTAGTATACCTTGGGTAGTGAGTTTTCATACATTAATCTTCCATTATTGATTCTATCCTATGCTTATATTCTTGTTATGAAGTGTGGTTTTGGGAATTTTAGACTAATGCCGCCATGACTCCTTTTTTTGTTCTCCAATAGGACGTGACCACCATGCTCCAGACATGGATAGTCCTGAGCTGATAGTATTACTAATAAGAGTGCCACATGAGGCACCGCCTCTTGTACCTTATCCGAGCATGAATTCCCATGTCATTGATAGTTTAATACGTCTTATGCAGTCCATGTAAGGTGCTCCACAGGTTGCACCTACGATGAAGGATCTGGCATGTGAGTTCCAACAGGATCATCCTCCTACTTTTTTAGGGGTGGCGGTTTATAGGCTGCTGATTCTTGGTAGAAGTCATGTTGTCAATATTTGAGCATTAAGAAATGCATCCAGAGTGGAGTGTCAATATTCCAACATATATTATTTGGGATTCAGAAAAGTATTGGTGGGATGTTGTTACCCAGGTCGGTTATCATCAAGGCATGTTATGGTTTTACTTTCATTCTTCCATATATGATCAGTTCTTCCCTTACGCACTAAGAGCTGATAAAGACAATGATTTATTCCATCTCGCGTGGATTTATATTTCAACTATGGAATATTATTCATGTTTCACTAATTTATACGGCTTTTAACTGCTTCTATTTAGAGATGATCATTCTTTTGATTGATGTTTTGAGGATGGGATCCAGTACGCTTTTCAAGCTCATTTGATTGTATTTCTCCTTCCTATTTTATTTTCAATAGTAGATGGGGACCTTATCACATAGAATAACCTGAGGGGTGGCGCAAGTACAAGATTTAGATGATCTATTTTGTGTCAGGCCAATTGTTCTTCTAGTGGAAGGAAATGTCCCCTCAATATTTATCTTTAGGGAAGTGGTAGCTAGAGTGTCCAGTTTGGCATCTCTTTGGGTGTCATCTGTGTTTAAAACATGTGCATAAGAATACCCAATGTGATAGAGACAATATGGTGTGTCATGCAAGAGGTCGTATGGATCATCATCAGCATTTCTATAATACATTATTACCCAAAATTTATTTGGAATGGTTTTGTATTCCACTTACTAAAGATAGTTATTTTCCCCTGCATCAGGCGGGGAGTTGGAGTAGAACATGAAGGTTTAGTCGAGGAGGAGGTCAGGGATGTGGTAGTCTGACACCTGATCACCAGTAGTGCCAACAAAGCATTCATGATTGTGGATTTCCATCTGTTGCACATGGAAGTGGATCTGGTCAGTTGCATGATTTACCAGTAATATATTGGGATTAGGCTGCATGAAAATCTATAGTATGACATACTATTCTAGCAGACTATACTATTTCTTCTTATTTGTTTGATACTATTTCTACAAACTCATTTATTTCGATATCTATCATGTAATGTCTTGGACAAGAGATACAATATCATTATTGTGTTATGTCCCTCAATACACCATTGAGAATATGTATGGAGGGAATAATCATGTGTAGTGAATGATTCCTTGAGGTAGGTATTTACCCTTTCTTGTGGAATCACATGGTTCTTGAGATTACTGGCTTCAATTTCATGATCAGGATGGACTAGTTATTCAAATATTATGCACTTGTGGACTGGTATCATTACAGGGTATCTTTTTCATCACTAGGGGGTAGTATTTATCTTTTATAAGGGGAGTGGAATGTCAAGGCTAGGAGAGATGGACTGAAGAATTATGGGATTGGTGGAGAACCCCCCCATATTGAAAATATTTTCATGGAGGATCATGGATTTATTCAAATTGATTTCCCTCCAGTAGTTGGTCATTTAAGGAATGTATTTCTAGATGTTTTTTAGGCATACCTCTAAAAATAGAGGTAGAGGTAATGGTAATGATTTTCCCAGGAGAAACTCTAGTGTCAATTCCACCTTACAAGATGGAACCTAAAAAGAATCATGAGCTCAAGAAGTAGATAGAGGACCTAGTGGATAAAGGCTTTTTATGTCCCAGTACATCAACATGGGGTTCACTTGTGCTTTTTTATAAGAATGCAGATAGAACTCTTCATCTATGCTTGTATTATAGAAGGATTAACCAGCCTAAAGATAAGAACTAGTATACACTTCCCCCAATAGATGATCTATTTGTCCATCTCGAAGGATAAATGGTGTTTAATAAGATCTACTTGTGATCTTGTTATCATATGGTATGAGTCAGACCAACATTCATACCTCATACTTCATTCAGTACCAGGTGTGTTCTGCCTAAATACCATGTTATTGCATTAGGTAATATGAACGCTCATGCAATGTTCATGTATTTGATGAATAGGGTTTATACCGCAATTTGAACTCTTTTATTGTGGACATTGTGGATGACATCTTGCAATATTCTCATACTCATAAAGATCATGCCAAACATCTTGATATTGTTTTGAGTACAATAATAGAGCCTTATCATTATGCCAAGATTCCTAAACGCGATATTTAGATCTATAATGTCAAATTTTGTGTTAAATTTGTTCAGAATGAGGAGTTTATTTTGATATTGAAAAGGTTAGTTGTTTAGTGAAGTGGGAGCATCCCAAGAACGTGTTTGATATTAGTTGTTTCTCGGGGAAAGCTAGATATTACAGGAATTTCATACATGACATATCACATCATTCTTCACCTCTTACACAACTTCCAAAGAAGAATGTCATGTTACACTAGTCCGAAGCAGGAAATAAAGCCATTCAAGAGCTATAAGGGAGGCTTGTATCATCACCAATTTTTATTCTTCTTGAACTAGGTAATGATTGTACCATCTTCTGATATTCATCAGGCAGTGGACTTGGACCATTGTTGATACTAGAAGAAAACGTTTTGCATACAAATTTCAGTAGTTGTAGACTCATGATTGATATTACCAGATGCAAGACCTCAAGATAATAGTACTTATACATGATGTATGTTTCTGGAGACATGATCTTTTGGGTGAGCAATTTATGGTGTATATATATCACATGTTCCTAAATTATATCTTTTCACAGCATGACATGAATATAATAGAATGGATATGGGTTGAATATATGAAATGTTTTGATTTTTAACTTACCCGTATGCCTGGAAAGGGAAATTTGGTTGTAGATGCACTGAGTTGCGAAACTCAAATGCATGCCGTACATGAATCAAGTGATGAATATAAGTTACTGGACCTCTTTTCTAAAATTCATCTTGAGTATCATTGTAGTCAAGAGCATTATTACCTATCAGACTAAACATATACGTCTTCCCTCCTTGATAAGGATAAGATATTATAGTTTTCAAATATGGAAGGTTTGGTTATCCATGAGAGTATTTTAGGAGATAACCCTCCTCCGTATCGGTCTGTGAATAGATATGATGTCCTACGTTTGTGTGGATGAATCAGGGTTCCTAAATATATAAGAGTGGAGTTGATGAAATAGTCCCACACTTCTCTGTTGGATGTTCATCAAGAAATATTGAAGATGTATCAAGATTTGTGATGTTAGTATTGGTCACTGGGAAAAAAACATCATATTTAATGCTTCGTCACTAGGTGTTACACATGTCAGTAGGTGAAGGGGGAGCACTAGAGACCAGCCGGATTATTACATCCGCTTCCAGACTCAGAATGAAAATAGGATGTTGTTTAAATATATTTCGTTGTCGTATTACCTAGGTCTCCAAGCAGTTGTGATGATATCTAGGTAGTCATTTTCCAAAAAAGAAAATCACCCCATTTCATTCTTATACAGGATACTCTCTCTTTTAAAGTGTTTGAATGAATGTATGTCATTGAGAGCTAACGACTACATGGGGTTCCACTTCCTATCATTTGATATAGGGATGCTCTTTTAACCTCATGGTTCTATTAATGTTTTCAGAATGTTATGGGGACTCATGTGTTTATAATCACAATATTAAACCTTCATACAAATTGACAATCAGAATGGACGATATATGATATAGAGGATATTCTCCAATCACGTGTCCTTGATTACAGCAGTTCTTCATAGAAGCATACCCCACTCATTGAGTTCGCTTATAATAACAATTTATCAAGTGACGATTCATTTGGATTATTTTGAGGAATTATATGGTAGTCCATTCTGTTCACCCTTGTGATTGCTAGAGGCATGTGAGACAGCCCTACTAGGTCCTCTCCTAATTCAAGAGACTTCAGAATAGGTGCAACTGATCATGAAGTGTATGTATAGGTCCAAGATTATTTAAATAATCTTGGAGGGCCTGCTAATTCCATTGGGAATCATTTCATAAATTTACATTCCATGATTATAATAGTTATAATCATATGGTTATGATTTTTACAAATATGTGTTTGGTAATTAGTTGTTACACCCATTACTCAATCATCCACATGATAAAGGATATTCCATAATTAAATTGTTTGGGTTTTGACACATTTGAGCCACTATTCTGGTGTGACCTTGCATGACCTTCCTAAAGGTGTGTCTTCATATAATAAATGGGTTTTTATGAGGATTTCATAATGGAATGTACCACGTATGATCATCACATAACCTACCAATGGTATATTGTTTTAAATGATTATTAAATGTGAAATGTGGAATGGCATGTGTACTATGTATAAAATTTGGCTTATCAAATGGTATTGATTAAAGTTTACATGTCTATAGTTCCCCATTCCATGTTAATAGAAACAAGTTCAATGAACCTCTATAATTTAATATTCCTTAATGGAAAATTAATACACGATTAAATGGTTGCAATGCAACGTGGCCTATCCACACTAATAAAAGACAAGTCTTGGACCTATACATAAATGGATGCAACTATACATGACCTATCCACACTAATAGAAGAAAAGTCATTAAGAAAATGAATTATCTCATGATTACAATATCAAATAGGAATAGACTGGCATGATAACTTCTTGGATTCTAAAAAGGAAAATTCCATGGGTCTCAAGAACCCCATTCTAATTCAAGGATGTTGTTTTCTTATGTTGATATCCACCTAAACTATAGTTCTTGTCTATTCCTTTGATGCATGAAACACTACAATACGGTCCCGATAATTATTACAATATACCTCATATACACTCCTTGGATCCAGCATTGACTATTAGGATCCATGGTGGAATCCCACATGGCCATATCATTACATAGTCCCATTTTACCTTGGTTGATCACCTCAGGCTTAGTAGGTTCCTTATTATGGAATGCCTCCAATTATGCTCCCAAAATTACACTCTTTCCCCTTAACTATACACAGATACATCTAAGTTAGTGTTCTGTATGGTTTATATTAACTTGGTTATTTCCATAGAACTCCCTCGCTATATAACTTTGTCATGTTTACTTGTCATGTATTGGGACCATCAATAATTATATTATCATGAGGTGATGACAATGTTGGCTATGCCTCAAATGACCTATTCACATTATATGGTAATTAAGTATTAATGAAATGGTTGTATGTTCAGAGACCACTACACGGTTGAAGCATGTACATGGGTATTTAGTTATATTGTCTTTCTTGATTTTCATTATATATATTCATGAATAGAAATTTCAATATTATGTTACATAAGCCAGAGGTTATAAACATTTTTGGTGGTGGGCCAATGGGATTTATATCACACCCACTCTGGGCATAGTGTTGTACCTGAAGTAGATTACATGGTTGGGGGTGTTGACAAAGGGAGGAATATAGCTTAAAACACTTGATTGCTTGTTGTTATTATAGAGAATGGTAGAAGATAATATAATTGGATCTCGGGATGCATGGAGAAGACTTTGATTTGTTTTAAATGTAGGAATTATTATGCTTATTGTATTGTATCCATGTTTTACAGTTTTTTAGTGACATGAAATTTCATAATTATTAGTCATGTTGAAACTGTTATTATTATTCACATCTCTCTATTTCATCATTTTGTTCCTCTTTTTGTTCCTCTTTTTGTTTATATTGCTTATATTTTTTCTATTTCCTTATATTCCTTCTGTTGTACCACACTCTGTTATGAGGATAGAGTCTTCCCACAGGCACACCCTAGGTCCTCAATGTTAGTAGGTAGCCTTTTCCATTCGGTAAGATGCGCAATAGGCCATGTGGCCTATCAGGATTAGTGAACCCGTTAAGTGGAATTCGGGTCCGAGTCATCACACTCTACTTCCAATAACACCAAATAGGCTTTTATCAACTCTAAAAGTTCTTTATCTGCACAAAATACATCACTGTTAATTGAGCCAATATTAATGGGGATCCTATATCAGTGCTAAATATAGTACTGTTAAAGGACCCCCTTTATTAGTACTAATTGAAGCACTAATAATGGCATCTCTGTCTGGGCGTGTTGTTTATATAATAGCATACCAAAAAACCTAAGAAAATGAATAGTAGTCCAAAATAACAAAACTAGAAAAAATAAAATTCTCAAACCCACAAAAAACTTCTAAAAATAACCACTCATAGTATATATAAAATTACCACATAAACAATTCAAATGATGATTAAAATAAGAAACGCAAACAAAATGTTGGAAAAAAATGCTATATACATTTTATTTACATCATGAATACAAAAATATTCACTCATGTTATGTACCAAAAAACACTTCAACATACATTTATAACAATGTTTTATAAATCGTTATTTACAAATATCCCACACATAGTTAAAAACATTGCTTTTTTTCAATTCTGACGTCTCTGGTCCCCTATAAAAAATATCATTCACTGGAAATAGTTTCCAAAGAAATAATCACAACTCAAGAAAAAGAGTCAACCAATATAAAAAAACAAATATTATGTTAGTCAGACTATAACTAAATAAATTAATCATTAATATGATGAATAAATTAAAAAACATCTATATTTAATAAAAAAAGACACATTTGGAGTTATACTGGGAACACCGTGATTCGTATTGAGGTGGCCTTGATTCTTAAATGTCAGAAATGAGTGATGTATGATTTTACTACTGTATAAAAACAATCTGAATTTATTTCATTAGTTTTTTTTGACAATTATGTCTTTCTTAGTAAAATTTCATTTCAAACCGATAAAATTCAATTTGAGTAATACCAATCATATTGTGCATTGTTTGACTTGAGACTGCTTTATACATGTCAGAATGTACATTCAAATTTATTTCCTTAATTTGGAATACAATCAGACAGTGTTTTTATGCTTTTTATTGATTGAAATATTTTGAGTTAAAGTGCCTATTTTAAACTCATAGTGGACACATGTAGTCATACCAGTCACACCATTCGTCAAATTGAGGTGGGGATGATTCCTATATATCAAAACTGACTCACTGATCATTTTACTAAAATATCAAAACTATCCAAATTCAATTTCTCGGTTTTTAGTATGTTAGTTTTTTAAATGAAATAATATCCATTTTAAATAACAAGACACATATGGAGACATACCGCGTACCTCGTGTGTTGGATTGAGGTACACATTATTCTAAAATTTCCGAAATGACCGGTCGATCATTTTCATAAAGTATCGAAACAATCAGAAAGGATTCTTGTAGTTTTCACTATGTGAGTTGAATGATTTTTACTAAAATTTCATTTCAAATCGAGAACATGAAATTTAAGTCATAATGATCACATATTTTATCTATTTGACATGAAACATCATGATACATGTAAAAAAGAACATAAAAATTATTTTCTTAATTTGTAATACAATTGGAAACCATTTTCTGTGTTTTCAGTGAGTGACATGATTTGAATGAAAATGTCAATTTCAAACTCATAATGAACACTTCTAATCATACCAATCAAACATGGAGTCAGATTGATGTGGGGTTGATTCATACACATCGCATCTGACTCATGATTTTTTCTTAAAGTATAAAAACAATCTGAATGCATTTTCTGAGTTATTAGAATTTCAGTTATGTTTCATTACTTTAATTAAAGTACATTTTAAAAAAAGAAACATTTGATGTTATTACAGCCACAACATGCATCTTATTGATGTTCAATTTATTTCTACATGTCAAATATGACTTATATATTATTTTCCTGAAGTAACAAAACAATCTTAATTCATTTCCACTGTTTTTAGTATGTCACTTGAGTTTTTTTAGTAAAATGTCATTTCAAACTTAATACATGTAATTTGAGTAATATCTGTCACTTCATGCATTGTTTTGATGTGATAATTCTTCATACTTATCACTAATGACTTACACATTTCGTCATTTTATTTGGATGACAATTGTAGCATGTTTTTCTGTGAATGAGAGGTTTTGATCTAAAATGTAAATTTTAAACTTGTAACGGGCACATTAAGTCATAATGATCACAAAGTGTTTCATATTGAGGTGGGGATGATACCGACATGTAAAAACTGACTCATGGTTTATCTTCATAATGTATAAAAACAATCAGAAGATGTTTTATCAGTTTTTAGTATGCCAATTTTGCTTTTTTTACTTGCATTAATGTCTATTTTAAATAACATGACCCATTTATAGTTATACTGGTCACACCATGTGTCATATTGAGGTGTGGTTTATTATTACATGACAAAATTTAATGATAGATAGTTTTATTAATGTACCAAAACAATTAGAATGCATTTACATGGTTTTTTGTAAGTCAGTTGTGTTTTTTACTAATATGTCATTTCAAACGGAAAACATGACACTTGAGTCATACCAGTCACATCAAGGGATAGATAGATATGAAACTACATCATACACATCATAATGGAAATACGAATATATATCCTTAATTTGAATACAATTATAGCACCTTTTCCCTTTTTCAGTGAGTGAGACTTCTGAACTAAAATTCCAAATTTAAACTAATAGCGATCTCTTTTACTTGTATCTAAAAAACCATTCATTGGATTATGGTTGGGTTGATTCCTACACATCACAACTGACTCATTTATCATTTACCAAATATATCAAAATAATACCAATGTTTTTCATGTTCTTTAGTATGTCAATTGTCTTTTTTTTAAATGAATTAATGAAAATTTTAAATAAGAAGACACATTTGGAGTCTTACCAGTGATATTGTGCGTCATATTTAGGTGATATTGATTCTTACATGTGAATAATGACAGATTGATCATTTTCGTAATGAATAAAAACCAACTGAATTCATTTCATTCCTTTTTATAATGTCAGTTATGTTTTTTACTTGAATTAACTTCAATTTTATAAAAAGACACATTTGGAGTCATTCAGATGTCATTTTTCATCAGATTGAGGGGTGATTGATTCATACACATCAAAATTGATTTATGGATCCTTATCCAAATATTCCAAAAAAATTAAGTAAATTTATTTTCTTGAAAATCAATGTACCCTTGGCTATGATACCTAAAAAAGGGATTGACCTATTAAATTTTCTCAATCTACCCAGTTTAGAAGGATTATGAAAAAACCATTGATCCTTGTGTGGTTGACACTGAATAACACCCTAATTCTATAACATAGCTTAATTCGGCACAATAAACAATAAATTTAAATATATTCAAGACATCTGAATGAATATATGATAGTTGGTTCATCACTGGGTCTACTAAAGAAGGGAACTGACAATGGTGCAGACTAAGTCGATATTTTTTGGAGAAAAAACCCATCTCATTGTAGAAAATGAGAAGAGTGGAGTAATCTTGTGTGCCTTTTATATCTCACGATTTCAAAAAAGGACTTATGGGATGGAGAAACCCCTTAAAAATTGTTATTATATTTTCTAGTCTATCAACAACAAACATACCCAAAAATTGAGGACCCTTAGTTTTTTTAAAAACCTGATAACATGAAATTCATTTATTGCGCAAACAAGGACCATCAATGGAAATTATTTTCAGAGAGGTGTCTTTCTTATACAACTATCAAAATTACCACCAAACTAATACAATGACAAGGAAGAAGATATTATTAATGTCGTAATTTTTTGATAAGTTTAACATCATCTTCAATATTTTTACATTCTTTCATTAATTATGTCTCCCATTTATTGCGATGTATGTCTATATCATCATGTGAAAATGACTAGTTTTGGCAGTAATGGTAGTACTGAATAAATATAAATACAGAAATATTTAATAATAAGTTTAAATGAAATAGAAATTATCTTATAAAATACCCTTTATGGGATGCTAGATTGTTCAGGGAATATGATCTCTTTAATAAATTAAAAAATATAATAACAAAAGTTTTTATCATTTTTATGTTTCAGGCACTGCAAAAACATTGAAAAAAATATGTAAATTTTTTATATGAGTTTGGACAGTGATATAATAATATATATAGCCTGATTTTTATCCAATCATAGCACTTTTCAGGTTTCTTTTCCTTTTCCCCTAGCCTCATTCCATGATGTTGAAATTATTCTTGCACCTTCCTATTATAAATGAATCATAATTAAAAAATAATTTAAATTATATAACATGATGTTTAGTTCTAAATTTTTTGATGTAGTGTATTATAAATTAACAAACACCCTCATTTGTGGCTGGTTTGATGGATATCAATGTGTTGAATCCAGAAAATTATTATTTGGAGTTTATAAAATGACCGCAATTAGCATACAATGATGCCTAGGAATACAATAAAATAATGAATGAAATGAAAATATATTTGATATGATTAAATTGTAGATTTTTACCCATATGTCATTGGTATTAAGAAGATTCTGTCAACTGTAATTTTTCAGTTAAATGATTTTATCAGTCCTTCACTATTTCACTGTGCTTCTTGTATGTTATGTCTTCTTGTCTTGTAGAGGTGACTTGAGGATTGACTAGAAAAAAAATTCATTGGGAAATACCTTGAATTGTTTTTCATATTTACACATGGATAAAATATTTAATTTATTTATTCGTAATTACAATTTTATATCATATTTTCGGAAATCAAATTATGTAAACATTTACAACTGAGATGCATAAAAAATCATAGTCAAGGATTAATGTTGCGCTCTCAACCACAATGAATTGTGGATCTTCCCATCGATATATTTTTTATTTAAAATCAATTATATGATTACCACAATCATTCAACATTGAATCCACATTAGCCTTAAATGACATTAAATTTAGATATAATATGGGGGGTACAGTGCTTTGGGTAGATCATTTTAATCGGTTGGTTGATCCTTGAGTTGGTTATGAACTGATCATTCATTTCACCGCTTTCCTTTGTCTCTTTGAATTTAAATGCATTGGTTAATTTTTTTTTCAATATTTGTTAATGTTTTAGCAATAAAATTAAATTGGAAATGAATGCCTCATTGTCGTCCTATTTTTTACAAGATGTTCTGTCCATCTGATGAATGATCCTATATCTTGTTTGGATGTATGAATATCTACATCATTAATTAGAATAGGTACTTCAGAAGTCACCTATAGGGAAACTGTAATTAACACTCTGACATGATCTGTTGGAAGTGGAATATTGGTTCACATGTCATTCTGTATATTGAACAGCGTAGCCCATGCTACATGGTAATGGTTGGGTGATAATAGATATAAATCACTTCCAATTTCACCTTCTAGAATATCAATATAGGAAAGTAATTAGTATCTTATGTTTATCTAATTAAAATTTAAATATAAAATTTATTATAAAACTGGCTTCCTCAGTTAATAATTGTTTTCCAGGGGAATGTCATTCCTCAAAACTGGTGGGTGTAGGGAGGATCTTCATACGTGAGTTGTTCATGAGTTGTTTCTTCACTTCCCCCCCCATCAAACATTTTATCATATTCCTCTAGTATTGTAATTCTTATTGATTCATAGATAATGTTTCTCTCATAAATTTCTTTTATTCAGTAATAACTTCCACTTGTTTTTTCTCAAAATATGTTCTGGGTGTCACCCCAAAACCCACATCGCTAATGAAGCTATCCTTTTCTGGCTTATTTATGATTACAATAAGTGTGTCTACATCTAGAGTATGTATTATTGAATCTTATGACCATATAATACAGAAAATATATGAAAATAAGTAATAATTTTTTTATATAAAAATGATATAAAGAAAATCAAATATTTATTATGTCATATGTATACATGTTTCTCACAATTTTTGTGTGTTGTCATATAGTTGTTTTCCATCATTAGTTACACACTCCTATATCAATTGCACATGGAATGGGATGGATGTGTCTGTAGATTTTGACTTTTAAAGCTACATATAAACAAAATGACATATCTATTTTGTTTTTCTATGTCACATAAATGTCGTATAGTAGATTTAAAATATGTACCAATTTTTTTTCAAGTGATGTGTTCCCCATCCTATCATTATGGTAGGGGTACACTGGTTATGATTCTAATTGTTTATTATCAGCACTAAGTAGTTATTTCATAAATAAGACTCTATCAATCAATGTGATTAATACACATACAATCAAACAAGTAATTATCAGACACAATGTAACTGAATATTCTTCTTTCCACAATAACCTATAAATGCATCCCACAATGCTTTGGTTATCATATGTTCATAAATAATAGCTATCTTTTGTTTAATGTTCCCTTCATCATCTATAAGATGATATTTTTTGAAATGTGTGAAAAAATTCTTGTGAATCCTTCAAGATATAATTAATACAATATCATTTTGTGTTACATCTACAATAAATTCACTCTAATAGAGATGATGATGTGTGATTCATTGTTTCATTATTTAATTTTTAGTTAATATGAAAAATGATATCATAGTGTTACCATAATATGCCCACGCATCAGGGTCTTAATCTCAGCAAAAACATGGTGTCATGAAGTTACATCAATATCCATACATTTCAGAGTTAATATTCCAATGAAACTACTAATCATGGAATTGTTGGGGTAAACATGTTGTCCCCACTTAATCCATCAAATCACGTATTTGATGCTTTTCTCTTTAGACTTGATGATTTTTGACAATACTATTACACAATGGTGATCCTCTTTTTATTCATTGTTGGTGTTTCATAACATTTCATTAACATGGAACATACATCAAAAATATATTCTTCTGGAACCAAAGGAATTGCATCAGAATGTCTATATTGTTGTTGTACCTCTATACTGGGAGCAACAATAGGTTGAGAAACCTATTGTTTACCTACACTACGAGCAACAGTAGGTTGAGAAACCCATAGTTCATGGGGATTGGGAGCATCATCACATAAAATATTCATTATAATCAAAATATGTTTAATATTTAATTTAGATAACATAAAATAAGCAATGAACATATATTAACATAAGGAAAAAAGTTGAAAAATATGTTGATCATTTGAACTGCAAGTAGTAGCAGGTTGAGAAATCAATTATGCCTAGGGATTGAGACCATCATCACATACATAATTCATTATATGAATAATTGGATTAACATTCAATTTAGATAACAAAATATAAACAATGAATATATGTTAATATAAAGTGACATGATGTATATTAGACAAAATAATATAACCTTATTATTGAGCCCCCATTTTTAATGGTTGAATGGAGTTGACCACAGTATCGACTATCCAAATCCCGTAAGTGTGGTATAATCTTAACTATACAATGTCATATACACTAGGACCACTGGTAAATGATTAAAATATCATAATAAAATGGCCAACCTATGTGGAATTTTCATTTTACTCTTCTGTGGTTTTGGTCGATAACAGAATATTGGACATGTTTTGCTTTGTGGGATCTGGGAAAAAATAAGTGTACTGCCTGTGATTCCATTATAAATGGTTTATATTAATACCATTTCTTACTAAAATCATATTTCAAAAATCCCAACTCATTTATTTTAATAGAACATCTGTTATCAAACCACATTCATTGAAAAATTTCCACTAGGTATGTTGTATAATATAACTCCCATATTTTTTTAATGATGGAAAAATAAGACATATTGGGATAAATTATATTTCTTTCCTTTGAACAAGAAACTTTCATCACATTATCCACAATTACAATGACACTTTTCTATCTGGTATTGTCTTCATCATCTTCATTAGTATTGAATGTATAACTATTAATTACATCATCATTTTAAGATAATAGGTACACACTCAGTCCACCATCTTTCTGATGAATCAATTCTGAAATTGAGTCTAGATATTCATTTGACTCCATTAAATATTTTCATTAAATCATCCAATAAACAATTGATTATTTTTATATGATATCCATTTTTCATCCCTTGATGGATTTGAATGCCTAAGGATTTGTTTGTGTGTTTCAACATTTGGGTTGATGCCCAAACATTTATGCAAAATGTAAATGTGGGAATAATGTCGATCTATAATATTGAATTGGAGAACCTCATTTACATAAATTCCTTCACCCACATGTCTCCCATTTTGACTATATATTGTTAGACCAATTATTTGTATACCAGATAGGTATTCAGTATTTAATTCCGTGACTTCCTCATCAATATATTTCACTTGGGAATTCAATCCTCTGAAGACTTTGATTTTTGGAATAACCATCCAAACAATACATATAGATTCAATGGGTTACATCCATATATAGAGTACAAGACTACACAGAAAAATCTATCTCACCAAGTAAACCATAAAATGAACCATCATGTCAAAGAATGTTGGTAGGAAAATCACTTCTAATTCACATAATATGATGACAATTTATCAATCCATAGATGGTAATTTCCCTATGTCTATGTTTTTTATACATAGCAATATGAATAAGAAACATATCATGTTTAACCTATTTCATACATTCATGGGAAAAAGTAAATATAAAGTTATAATAATATGATCATGCATCATAACATGACAATCATGTTATTTTAGACCTTTTAAAATTAAATCCTATATTCACAGGAAGTTCTAGATCTTCGATGAATTCCCCTATAGAACCTTTACGTCATTAAATAAGTTGAAAAACTAATATCTCTCTTAATTGGAAAGAGTATTAGTAGATTGAGGAAGAATTTCTTCAATTTTCACTCTTTACTGGTGGCATCTCTTCTCATATTCTCATTTCAACCATGACCATCGTATACATAATTCCATTCATTGTTTTTCTGGGTTCATTTTGAAACATGTTCATGAAACTATCACATACATTTTTCCAACATGAATAAAATCATGAAAATGTCTGACATATAGAGAAATCTAGTATGGAAATTAAAAAAATGATTTTTTTTTCAACCTGTTTTCATAATTTTTTCCAAAAACAGTTTACCAAAAGCAGTGTTCACATATTTTACATTCTTAATTAGCTGATCACCTATTAGCGGATACTATGGTGAATGTTCATCTAGAATTCCATAGAATGATGTCGATCTAGATCAACAATTATGTCCTGTGGGTAGAAATCAGGGATATCCTCGAAACAAAAATTTCAATGAATGTTTCGACCTAATTGAATGTATACCTTGTTCACAGATGGGGAACACAAGACTTATTTTAATTCCATATCCTGATAAATTTCATTATATAGGAAAGTCATTTATCATCATGTAAAATGTGACTCTAAATATGATATCTTAATTTCTGTAAGAATCAAACAGCATAGCACGTGAATCCAACAATAATTTCAAATCCTCAATCAATGGTGCCAAATAAACATGAAAACCATTACCTGGTTGTTTTGGTCATGAGATAAGCATAGATATAATGTTTTGTTTTCATTTCATGCATAACCATGATGTAATTTTATAATTTACCAAAATAATTATCCTACATTTAAAACCTAAATGATTGAAACTATCTATAGATAACGCACAATAATGGTTTCTTAGTTCTTTTCAAAAGTTAGGATACTCATGATCAATTATCTTCCACTAAAGAGATTCTACTAGTTACTATAATTTTAAATCATTATTTCTTCTATCAAAATTCCATGTAAAAATTCCAGAAATTTTCCTCACTTCCAAAGAGGCTCCTAAACCATTTAATAATAGGAATGTACCCTGATACTTTGGTAGGAATGGAATCATCTTTCTTCTATCGATAAACACCACACATTGTGCAGCCTATATGTGATTTTTCGTCCTTTAGAAAAAATATACAGTAATTCATGATGTCTTATATTCTTTCATATATCATACACATCGAGAATATCATTTGTTTGGCATCGTATGTTCGGCTCCGGAGCTCATTATCTATTCAGATCATGTCATTGGAGAGAGAAAGTAATTCCGTAAAACTGGCATCACTCCATTTGTTCCCTTCTTTAAAATTATATAGCTTCAGTATGTTGCAAAATGATTTATATTTAGTGAAACCATCATATAATGGTGTCATTACATAAAATTTTAACTTCTCAATCAATTTTAGGCAGTCACGTAGTTCACCATTGTAACATCCCGGTACTGGAAGCCACCCAGCGGAACCTCATATCCAGTTGGTCACATGGCCCCAAGTGCAATTCCACAAACGCTTGAGGGTGATGACTAGAAGTGAGGGCCATGGGTGTGATAGTGGGGAATCTATGCCCTCATTGGTATAGTACACAGCAGAAGTAAAAAAACATGCAATAGTGGAAGTATAAAATATCCAACAACAATGAACAAGTAAACAGCGGAAGACTAAAACAATAAACCACCGGTGCACATATGTATATATGAAACGATGCATGATACATATCTAGGAAAACAACCAAACAGGTCACAATGCTAGAAATACAAATAGTAAAAAAAAGTGCAAAAGAAAAGATAAACAACTCCCCAGCATCGCAAGCTTATGCTTGGTCACATGCTCTCCTGCTCCATAGCAATCAAGTACCACAAGTCAAAGGGAACTTTCCCTTGCCTATACCTACAACAACATAGTCTGTTTGGGCCCAAAATCATGACCCAAACAAGGTGTGGGACTAAATTTCAGTAGGCAACTACTCGAAGATCTGTGCCTCATAGTCAGTGAGAATATGGATGGTAATAGTGGAGTAAGTAGTAAACTATAATAGTAACAACATACAGTAATCAATAAGCAGTACCAAGATGATATGAAACAGTAATCAATTCACATATCAACAAATATTAGAGATGAAAACAGCTAACCACAACAGAACCCCTCTGGGAAGTACTCACAGCCAATCCCTCTGGTCATACCCAAGAAGTACCCACAACCCTATGGGCAGTGCACTCACACAAACCCCTCTGGTTTGGTCATATGAAATTATAAGACTCTCTGGCGAATCTCGCTCAGTCAATTCCCATTTCAGAATAGCATAGTCAGGGACTCTCTGAAGAAGATCGCACGGTATAACCATCTTATAGTCCCAAGGTCTAGAAACTCTCTGAGGAAGCTCACTCGGTCAATTCCTCATATTGACTAACGTCTATCACATACTCTCTAAGGAAGATCACACTGTCAATTCCTTCTCTATCATGGAGAGGTTTTAAGGAAATTAAAACAAGTAAAGACTCTCTGAGGAAGCTCACTCGGTCTACCCTCCTGTAGCCTATAATATACAAGACTCTCTAGGAAGCTCACTCGGTTTATCCCTTGTAGTGTATAATGTCCAAAACTCTCTGAGGTAGCTCAATCAGTCTACCCACCTGTAATCTATAATATCCAGACTCTCTGGGAAGCCCACTCAGTCTATCCCTTATAGTCTATTTCACCAGGTTATAAGGGTCTAGTGCAAGTCATTGAATGATATATCTATAATGCCAAATTTCACCTATAGAGCTACTTGGTTATCCAGTCTACAGCATAAAAATCATTTCAAGAATATCATTCCATCATGCGGTCACAAGCCATGGAAAACAAGTATAATGACCAAAATCTAAAAAATACCCAAAGGGTCGTAAACAGAACAAGGCAAGGGAATAACATCCAAGCACCACAAATTCACCTCAAAAATGATCAAATTACAACTACACAAGAATACAAGAAAGGCAGGAAAACTACAGGGAAAAAAAGGTAACATGCAATACCCCTTTCATGGTTATTGGTTCAATTTAAACATAAATCTCAAATACTTTGAAAGGTAAGGCACAAACCACCTACCTTGACGCTATAAGATCAATATACTTTGACCAGGAAGCTTGATTATCCTTAGAATGATGTATATCTAAGAAAACTCAAAAAATGTTCAACCCACAATATCACGATAAATATTCAGAATCATGGAATGAAAGTAAAGAAGAAGGAAGACCTCACCACTGCGGTTCCAATGAAATCGACGACGATCGATTCGGAAAACAGACAGAGGCTTGAGGGCTCGGAGGGAGTTCGTGGATGTACATGTCACTCTCACTCAAGGAACCTAGAGAAGAAGTTGTTTTCGTCAATTAGGCATGACACCGGTCAGTTTAATGAAAAAAACATCAAGGTGTGTACTTATGGGGTACACGATGTGTACTTTGCTTTTCCATACTTCTCTTTATGTGGCCTCCACATTTCCCTTACACACGGTGTGTGTGGCCTGGACACAACCAACACACAGCCTGGCACGACATCCAAGTACATGACATGAACTTATAAAGTACTCTGCGTGAACCTTGAAAATTTCACGATTTTCCTCTTTTTTACAAAAATGTCCAGAAAAGGAAAAACATACCTGAAACGAAGATCCATATTCTCACAAACTTCTCCCTTTAATGAAATTAATCCCAGAATTTTCTTTAGTGTGGCGTAGAATAAGAATCCCTGAATAGCTCCGGCCACTGCGATCGTACATCGGCCTCCCTCTCCCAGGTCATGTCATCTACTCGCCCATTCTTCCAAAGAACTCGTAATAGAGGAACAGATCGGCCACAGAGAACCATTGTACTGTGATCGAAAATCTGGATAGGACGGTCCTCAAACGATGCATCTTCTTCAAGCTAAACCACCTCGAGTTGAAAGACATGAGATGAGTCTGAAAAGTAGCATTGGTGTTGAAAAACGGGGAAGACGTCGTTCATAGACCGGTACCTCTGCGGTAACAGCAACTGATAGGAAATGAGCCCAACTCTCTCTAATACCTCATACGGTATTACTTTCCATGGTGAAAGCATACCATGTCTCTGAATCCTTGTGTGTCCGAAACTCGGTGCGAAACACATGAAAACCTAATCCCCGACCTCAAACTGCGGAGGTCATCTCCACTGATCAGAATAAGACTTCTCTAGACATTGTGCTATTGTCTTCCTCTTCCGAATCACCTCTATCTGCTCTCAGTTCTCCTGAACAGGATGAGGTCCCAACAACACAGCCTCTCCTACCTCTAGTCAGCACAATGTTGATCGGCATGGCCTACCGTACAAAGCCTCATAACGTTCAATCTGAATAGTCTCCTGAAAACTGTTGTTATAGGCAAATTCTTCTAGAGGAATATGCTTCTCACAAGAACCTCCAAATTCTAGAATTCATGCTCAAAGCATATATTCAAGAAAATGGATCGTACACTCGGACTGACCATCTGTCTAGGGATGGAATACTATACTCAAAAGTACATGTGTACCCAAATCCTTCTGATTCCCCTTCTAGAACCGAGAAGTGAAATGCTCATCACTGTCTGAAAAAATAGAGTGTAGAACTCCATGCAGACATACAATCTCTCGGATGTACAACCGTCCTATCTCATCAATATTGTAGGTCTCATTGGTCGGCAAGAAGTGAGAAACATTCATAAGCCTGTTGTTGACAAACCAGCCCGCATCACTCCCTTGTGGTGACCTCAGTACCCCGGTCACGAAGTCCATCGCGACATCGTTCCAATTCCACTCAGGAATAGGTAACTCTTGTAAAAGACATGCTGGTTACTGATGCTCCGCTTTCACCTGCTGACAGGTAGAACATCTTAGGACAAACCCAAAAACATCTCTCATCATACCTGGCCACCAATACATGCCGTGTAGGTCACGATACATTTTGGTGACTCCAAGACGAACTACTCAAACTGAAGAATGAAAAACCCACATCAGGTCCTCGCGTATGTCTACTGGAACCAATACGCGTCCATCGAAATTCAAGATCTCATCCTCGCCAACTATCCATCCCGGAAGAGGGTCCTCTCCCAAAACACTCTCACATATGACTAGGACTTCTGAGCCTAATAACTGCCTCATCTATACCCGATCGAGAAGAGTATAGGTAACAGCTGACGATGAAAGAATGGTCTGCCCATGTTTGTCATGCACCATAAAATGCATCTCAGAGAACAAAGCCATAAGCTTCCACTCACTGCCGGCCCCTTCAACTACCTGAATCTGAGTTCTCCTGCTCAACGCATCTGCCACTGCATTTCCCTTTCTCGGCATATAGGCAAGCTCAAAGTCAAAGGACTGATGATACTAGACCCACCTATGTTGTCTCGGATTCAGATCACATTGAGTGATTATATATTTGAGAGTATTATGGTCAGTGAAAACCATAATGTTCTCTCCCAGAAGGTAATTTTTCCAACAGAGTAATGTGTGAATAACAACTGCCAACTCATAACCGAGTGTCTGGTAGTTCCTCTCATGTGGCTTCAACCGCTGAGACCCGTACGCAATGACTCCATCTCCATGCATAATAACAACTCCAAAACTGACACTTGTGGCATCAAAATAGACTTTATAGCTCTTTCATGGCTCTAGCAAGACTAGTATCGGTGCTGAGTTCAATCTCCCTTTCAACTCCGGAAAGGCTTCCACATAAGAAGTTGACCATAAGAACTCCAACCCTTTCTTAGTCAGACCTGTCAGCGGTGCTGATAGGCGTGGAAATTACTGTATGAAAAGTATGTATTATCTATCCAACCCTAGAAATCTCTGCACCTAAAAGACATTCTTCAGCTGGTCGCTAGAAACTGCAACTCTCACATTCTCTGGGTCTACAGATACTCCTGTCTCTGAGATAATGTGACCCAAGAATTGAATCTAATCCATCCAAAAGTGGCATTTTGAGAGCTTAGCATATAACTGATGCTCTCATAATGTACTCAGAATGATCTCAAGAAGGGTTCCACGGCCGTGTCGAGTGTGAGAGTACACCATGATATCGTCCACAAAGACCACCACAAAAGAGTCCCATGTATGGATGGAACACTCGGTACATCAGTGCCATAAAAATTGATGGTGCATTCGTGAGATCGAATGGAATTACTGTATACTCATATAGACCATACCTTCTCCTAAAGGCTGTAAGAGGTATATCTAATGGTCTAACATGAAACTGATGATAACCAAACCTCAAGTCAATCTTCGAGAACACCCGGGCTCCTTGAAGCTGATCAAAGAGGTCATCGATCTATGGAAAGGGATATCGTTTCCTGATCATAAACTAGTTTAGCTTCCGATAATCCACGCAAAGCCTATGGGTGCCATCTGCCTTTTTCGCAAACTGGATAGGTGAACTCCAAGGAGAAGTACAAGGTCAGATGAAATTCTTTCCCTGCAACTCCTCCTATTGCTTCTTGAGATCATGCATCTCAGGTGTAGCCATACTATACAGAGGAATGGACACTGGTGCTGCTCCTAGAATAATCTCAATCGAGAATTATACCGCACGCTCTGGAGGTAAACCTGAAAAGTCCCCTGGAAAGACATCCGTAAAATGATCTACCACTAGAGGAAATTCCAACTGTGATGTCACCTCATCATCCAAATAAAGACTGGAAATATGGGTTTTAGCTTCTCCTAACCCATGATGCTCTGGTCCAGATCTACCCATCTGGACATCCCAATTGCCTCTATGAAGAAAATATCTTCCCTTTTTGATACAAAACTCACCCTGTGGTGATAGAAATTGACACCCCGTAACCTCAAGAGGACACTATCTGCATTGATGTATATTAGATTTCCTCATCCCCAACGATGTATCAGGAGTCAACATGTCAGAAGAGGAACAGATACAGGCCACAAGGCTCTCCATAACAGTAAAAGAGATAAAGCTAGGTGAATCACCAGTATCGAAAAGAGATGATGAGAAAACATTTTCTACTAAGATCATACATCGAATTGTTGAAGGGCCAGGATCCTGCTCTTGATGGGTCTGCTCCATAGTGAATGTTTGGCCTAAACCGCATCCATACAGCCTTGGTTGACCACTTTGAGCTGATCCACTCTATTTTCACTGGTTACCTGGTGATTGACCACCATGGCCACGACCTCCACCTCATCCCAAATGGACATAAGAACTCTAGTTTCCAAACTGGTGAGAAACTGGCGATACAGATCTTGCCCGTGGGGTCATAGAAGAACCCCTTCCACCAGCATTAGGCGAGAATATCTGACAGAAACACTAAAGATAGCCCATCTTGCCACACGATCAGCAATCCATCAGGTCTCTCTGGCACTGATACCTACTATTACCACTCCTACCACACTGGTAGAATACAACCTTGATGCTCGAAGATACATTCCACCTACCCTGATCTCCTTGAGTAGACTCCATGCGTTGTTTCCTACTATCAGTGGGAGGAACATTGACACCAGGTGTTTAACCGCCCAGGCTCACTGCTTCAGAATCCCTTAGATTGCGCTCAGTGATCAGTGCCTCGTTGACGATAGAAGTGATCTAAGTCAACCTGAAGATATTCACATGGGAAAGAATATCCTGCCTGGGACCATCCTCAAACATCCTAGCAAGGAACAAATGATCACTTGCTGGAATCGGCGCGAAGTGATGAAGCTCGGTAAAGAGAGACGAGTACTCCAGAACAGAAAGAGTACCCTGCTTGAGACACATATACAACCAGGCTTGGTTGGCCCTCAAGGTCTCTGGATAAAATTATTCATAAAAGATTCCCCGAAACTAATCCCAAGTCATACTTTGTTGGCACCCTGACTATGAGATCACCTCCCTTCACCTCTTGGAGGTGTCTCAGGGAATACATATAGCATGCTTTACCCTTTTCATTGGAGGTATCTCCAGACGGTTGAAGATTGTCAGCGTGGCCTCTAACCATGACACTGCATCCTGGGTTCCTCCATCCCCTGTGAAAGTAGAAGGATGTTGTTGTAGGAAAACTTGCGTCAACTTAGCCATCGACTTGGTAGGAGGCAGCGCTCCCTGAAAGGTCTGCATCATCCTCAGGAAGTTCTCCCTGAACTGCGCATCAACACCTACATCTGGTATAACTACTAGTGCCAAGGCTGGTATACTAGGAGGATCTGCAGTAGGTCCCTGATCGGCCATATCTGGTGTTTGATCACTATCCGGCAGCTGAAAAACAAGTGGAGGACATCTCAGTGGCATTGATCTGAATGAAAAAATTCACACCTAATGTCAGGATTATCGAGGACATAGAACACAAGAATACAATACAGGAACAAGATAAAAGAATAAGGAAGAACTACAAAAACCCACTAGACAATGTCTATAATAACTACATGACATGTCCTTATAAGACAGACACATGGGTGTGTACATCCGCCAAAGCCGGTCATGTAACACTCCAGACTACACAGTGTGTTGTTGCCACACACGGTGTGTACTTGAAATTCATTCCCCTGCCTGATTCCATTTAAATGGCTAACTCACATGACCCTCTTAACCCTAGAATACATGGCGTGATCACTAAGGACACATCATGTACTATAAAATATTTCGGTGACCCGTGTTGTTAGTTACAACGCTGACTACACAGATAACTCTTAGACGGCATGTTTCGAACAAACACGGTGTGTATAGGAGAGATAACATTGTCCCATGTTGTTCGTGACACGACCTGGTACTTAGAAAAATGCTACTTGGAGTGTTCTTACCAAACATGAAATGTTCTGTAAGAGCTTCACCGGCCCGTGTTGTTAGTGACACGGCCGGGTACATAGCTCACTACTACACGACGTGTAACTACCGTACACAACATGTTCCTGATATATTTTTCACCCCCTTGTTTTTTCTCACACAGTCAATGACGCATTGTAAAACTAAACGGCGTGTAGTCAAGTACACGCCGTGTATTCTGGGATTTTCTAGGCAGTAGCTCAGATACTGCACTGAAGCCGAGAAAACACTGAAAAACAAACATGGAGGTGCCAAATTCAGATCCATGAGGGCCCATACTCTTTGTGAATCAAATCATGAAATCTCCTACATATCAAATACAAGGGTAAAAAGTCAATGATCAACCACATTCCAATTAATATGGTCTTATAACACCTCCAGAACCAAAATTTTGTGTTTATTTAAGCAAGGTACAACACATCCAATTTCTCTATCAAACTGTAGGGATTCAATCAAAGCATATATCACAACATCATGCACAATCTACACAATGTCTATCACAACAACATGAAATCACAAATGCACACAAGATGGCATGGTAAGAATGCATGGCATGTGATTTCTAAAATGTTCCTATATGATTAATGAGATGTCATACCCTCAACTAATCAGGTTGATACAGATGCAGAACCACAATAGCTAAACAATAACAACACAAGTCATGTCAATCAATCTTGGTGAAATCATATCAACCGTAAAATCTCACAACTAGAAAACTGCAATAAAAGAGGTAGATTGTCTTTTCCCTATGCACGTGTTAGCACCTCCCAGCCAAAACTTTTACCAAGTACTGAATCCTTCCTATCCATGGATAAAGGCTCCAAAAAGTAAATCAAGAGAAAATAATTCCTCTGATATAACTTTGTAACGTCCTGGTTCCAGAATCCACCCAGAGGCGCCTCGTACCAGGTTGGTCACATGGCCTCAAGTGCATTTCCCCAAACGAAAGAGGCTTTCGACTAGTAGCGAAGGCCTTGGGTGTGATAGAGGGGAAACAATTCCCTCATTGGCAGTGTAAACAGTAGAAGTAAACAAAACATGCAATAGTGGAAGCAGTAAATATCCAACAATAATGCACTAGTAAAAAACGGAAGACTAAAAAAATAAACCACTAGTGCACAAATGTTTATATGAAATGATGTATGATACATATCTAGGAAAATAGCCAAATAGGTCACAACACTGTAAATTCAAATAGTACCAAAACAAGTACAAAATAAAAGATAAACATCGCCTCAACATCATATGCCTATGCTTGGTCCCATGCTCTCCTGATCCAAAGAAATCAAGTACCAGAAGTCTAAGGATGCATTCCCTTGTCTATAACTGCAACAAAATAGTCTGTTTGGGCCCAAAAGCATACCCCAAACATGGTGTGAGACTAAATCCCAGTAGGTAATTACCCAAAGATCTGTGCCTCACAGTCAGTGTGCATATGGTAGGTAATAGTCTAGTAAGTAGTAAACAGTAACAGTAACAGCAGATAGTATTCAGTAAGCACTAACAGGATGATATGAAACAGTAATAATTCCACAGAACAACAAGATGTAGTGAAGCAAACAGCTAACCATAACAGGACCCCTCTAGGAAGTACTCCCAGCCAACCCCTCTGGTTCAATCCCAGAAGTACCCACAACCCTTTGGGTTGTGAACTCAGCGTAACACCTCTTTTTTGGTCATACAAAATTATAAGACTCTCGGGGGATGTTCGCTCGGTCAATTCCCCTTATAGTCTAGGGTAGTCCGGGACTCTCTTAGGAAGATCATGTAGTCTAACACTCTTATATACCCATGTTCTATAAACTCTCCAAGGAAGCTCACTCAGTCAATTCTCCTATAATCTCTGGTCTATCAGATAATCTCTAAGGATGCTCACACAGTAAATTCCTTCTCTTTCCTGGAAATGTTTTATAGAAATTCAAACAAGTAACGAATCTCTGAGGAAGCTCACTCAATCTAACCTCCTATAGACTATAATATCCGAGACTCTCTGGGAATCTCAGTCAGTCTATCCCTTGTAGTATATAATGTCCAAGACTCTCTAACGAAGATAACTCGGTCTACCCTTCTATAATCTATAATATCCAAGACTCTTTGGGAAGCTCACTCAGTCTATACCTTATAGTGTATGGAACCAGGTTTTCATGGGCCCTGGCCATTCATTACATAAGGATTCTTTATGGCCAAAGTACACATATAGAGCTACATGGATAACCATTCTAAAACATAACAAGCATGTCAAGAATATCATTTTATCATGTTGTCACAAGGCATGGAAAACAATTATAACTACCAAAATCTAAACAAGACCCAAAGGGTCGTAAATAGAACAAGGCATGGTCATAACAACCAAGCCCAAAAAATTATCCTCACATACGATCAAATTACATCAACACAAGCATTCATGCAAGGAAGGAAAACAACAGGGTCCAAAAGGTAACATGCAATACCCCGTTCACGGATATTGGTGGAATTTTCACATAAAACTCAAATACTTCGAAAGTTAAGTTACATACCACCTACCCTGATGCTAGGAGATCAACATACTTTGACCATAAGGAATGATTCTACTTTGAATGGAATAGATCTATGAAAATGAACAAAACTTTCAACCCATGATATCTTGAGAAAGAGGGATAATCATGGAATGAATTTCAAGAAGAATGAAGAGCACACCACTGCGGTTCCAACGCAATCGACGATGATCGATTAGGAAAACAGACGGAGGCTGGGGTTCTTGGAGGGTGTTTGCGGCTGTACAGGTCTCACTCGGACAATGAACCTAGAGAGGAAGGTGTTTTCATCGATTAGGCATGACCCTGGTCCATTTATTCAAAAAAACTACCTGACATGTACTTTTTGGTTACTCGATGTGTACTTAGCTTTTCTGTAATCCACATTAAGCGTCCTCTATAGCACCCTTACACACTGTTTTTGTTGCCCAGACACGACCAGCACACTGCTTGTCGTGACATCAAAGTACACAGTGTGTACTTATAAAGTACACTGCGTGTACTTTGAAAATTTCCATATTTTCCTCTTTTTCTAAAAAAATAACAAGAAAATGAAATACATACCTAAAATAAAGATCCAGGTTGTTACAATCATCATATTTCTTGTCATTTCCTCATTATGATCCTCACCATCATGCACATCTATAATCACATCCTTGATATAGACTTATTCATTTTCCATGCATGTAATAATATTAAATGATCCATAAAATGAAACGTTATCCCAATCACTATTTATATAATCTTTTTTCCAATTATTATTCCACCATTTCTAACAATGATCTATTCTTTGATAGGTGAATTGTTCTTATAACATTTTTAGACTAACATTTCTTTAATAAAAAAAGTGTAGACACAGAAAAAGGAATTGATAATGATCATATGAATGATTTTTTTAATACATGATGAACTATTTTACTCCATCTTCGTTCTAATATGTCAGAAGATTGGCATCTATCTATTATTTATTCATATAAATCCTATTTGATTCTATGATATTTATATTTAACAAAATAAATACTCAGAACATGAATATAAATGTTATCCAATGCTAAAAAGTTATAGAAACTAAATCTACTTTGCAATCTATTTATCAAATCACAGTTGAAACCCCATTAAAAAACCTACCATATACACAAATAATCTTTAAAATAACAATCCCTTTTTAAAATAAACCAATTAATTATGAATATTCGTTATCAAAAACCCAATTCCATATTAAACAATTTAAAATAAATATAAAACCATAACAGGTTATGTTGAAGACATACAATTTTTTATAAAACATTTCAAAACAGTTGAATATTTTTAATGGTGAACGCCTAAAAATTAGTAGATGAAATTTTCACGTACCTCTATCTTGACAATGAAAATAATTGATGGTTTTATAACTTATATGCCTCATGACACCCGTTATCTAGCTCTGATCAGTAGTTTTTAGTGTTCCTTTCGTCATCATTATAGACTGGTCAAAACATCACTAGTGGTTGAACTCCTTTTCTGGTGTTCAGACCACCCCAATTGAAACTCAAAACTGTATTATCCTTTAAATCTATGATTAGATATTAACACCAATACACTCAAATGAGAAAATAGAAACATCCTTACATATTCACATGGATTAATATGAGTAGAGTGTAATGCAATTACACTAACCCATTTTGAACATATAGACTTACTAATCAATTCAAATAAAATTTATATATCAGTATATACATTCTTTTACCAAATTCATATGTTGGAAATGTATTTACTACTCATCTCATAATAAATAAATGTGTTTATAAATAAAAATAAAAAATTTATTATCTCGAAAAGAAACCAAATCAACTGGATATAATAAATTCATATTGAAGAAGGGAAACATCTGATCGTGGAACTGTATAATATTAAAGAAAAAAATATAAAAAGTTACACTAATTAAAAACCATAACTGGGATATAATCTACATAATAATTTAATCTCTTATATATATCCATTGATCAGGGAACAAAATGTCATGGGATATACCCTATGTACTACTGTGTGATGATGCCAAAAAACTTTATAACTACATGGAAAAACATCTGATATATGTTTCATTCAAAAATAACATGATCCATGCCATTAAACATTACTTAACTCATCATGATGGAACCTTCCCACTAGAATTGTATTAAAAACAACTAGGAGGATATAGAAGTTTGTGTACCATCTAGGGTATCCTAAAGCAAGACCTCCCACCTTGGAACCCAATTTTGAATAAAACCATAAACAAGTAGGTGATATTTAAATCAAGATAATTACCCCAAAAATGTCTCTCAACTCACCTCAAACACCATTACATATAACATTACATTTTCATATCATTCATCCATCATATAAATAATCCATAACCCATAACATGTGAAACAAGTATTGGGAAAATCATTAAGGGTCTCATGAGAAATAAACAGTTTAGATTTTAAATTAAAAAAATGTTCTTCACATATAAACCATTTTAGTATGTAGAGTCTCTCTCTCGTTATTTAATGTCCCATAATTTTAATGATTTTTGATGAAATTGAAATGAATACCTTTCTTTTTCCAAAAAATTGTAAAAGCACTTGGATTATTCATTTTTTAAAAATAAGACCTACATTTACAATAAAAACAATTAAATAACCCAATTAACCATCACCAATATTCTTTTCATGAGAATTAATCTAATTTAAAAATATGAAAATAAAATCTTATGAAAAACCCCTTATGAAATGCCATGAATTTAATATATGAATTTATAATTAAACCCATAAAACCATAAATTACTATACTATATTTCATAAATAAATTTATATAGTATACACATTCCATGAAATCTACTATATCTACTAATCCTGGCTTTTCCAGCCGCCACGTGTCAACCTATTAATCCTCCACATCATATTTCTCATACATGTCAACGTTCCCTGCCTCCGCGTCCTGCCTCCGACACCTTCCTCTCATTCTCTCCCTCCCGCTCCCGCTCAACCTCAGCCTACCCATCGTGATTTTACACTCCACCATTTCTTTTTTCCACTGCTCCTTCCTTCCGCGCTGCCCATCTCCATCATCATCTTCAGTTTCCCCAATCTAGGGTTTCTTCTAATTCTCCGTTCTTCGGCTTCACCACCTTCACATACTTCCCTCGCTCGCGATTTTCCTTTCCTCGTCTACGGTTCCTGGTACGTTTTCTCCTCCCCTGGTCTAGCTCTTCCTACAAACAATCACCAACATTCTAATCGCCTTTTCCCTCTTCCGCTCGCGGTCTCACTTCGTCACTCCAATTCTCAGTCCGCCGCTCGCATTATCATTACCCCACTCGCGTAAACCATGTGCCGCTCGCATTTACCCTCCACAGCTTCTATGATTTCTGACACTCGCGTTCTCCCTCCGCCGCTCCTATTCTCGCTACGCCGCTTTCATTTTCGCCTCCCTCCACCGCCATAGGAAATTTCCTCATAATCGACGTTGACTCACATGAACCCATCTGCTACTGAAAAATCTCATATCCCTACCCTAAATCCCCCTTCATCTGGACTGTTGCCTCCATCCTAGAAACCCTAGCTTAGTGGGTAAATGAAATTCCTATAGAAAACCAAACCTCTCACCATGAAAATTTATCAAATTACAGGACCAAATATCAACCACAGACTCATCCATCTCCTACATAGGGTAATTTTCTCTTCCAATCATCTCTGCAATATTAATCTTGTCATTTTAGTCTTTAATTTCGGTATATTAATAATGAATTTTTTGAATTGTATTAAAATATATGCATTCTTGAATTTTGAATATGGATAATTTTGTCTTCAATGTTGCTGGATGGTTTTGAGGTTGGGTGCTACTCATTTAATGACATATGTTTCCCTTATATTGATGATTAAATGTTTACTGTTTAGTTTGACAGCTATGTTGTTGATTTCTCAGTAGATGAGAAAACAATATAATGGATTGCAAATTAATGCAGGTATTATGTCGTGAAATCTTGGAGTTAACCTCCCTTTTGTGCAGCATATGAATGCAGTTAATATGTTTTCCCTATTTAGTACACTGTGTATTAATTTTTAGGCACTAAAAACATATGAACCAAATGTGTTATAAATTTCCAACATTTTTTTCTTGAAGATATAGGTGAACAGGATGCTAACATAAATATGTTCTCTGATAAGAACATGCTTAACCAAATACAAGACTGGCCAATGTTGCCTTCAATATTATTTGGAGCTCAGAAAGGATAACATTCCTCTTCTATTGATTGGTATGTGATCTGTCAGTTTCCCCAATCTAGAGTTTCTTCTATTTCTACGTTCTCCGGCTTCACCACCTTCACATACTTCCCTCGCTTGCGATTTGCCTCCCCTCATCTACAGTTCCTGGTACATTTTCGCCTCCCCTGGTCTAGCTCTGCCTACAAACCATCGCCAACATTATCATCGCCATTTCCCTCTTCCGCTCGTGGTCTCACTTCGTCACTCTAATTATCAGTCCGCCGCTCGCATTCTCCTTACTCCACTCGCATAAACCATGTGCCGCTCGCATTTACCCTCCATAGCTTCTATGATTTCTGATGCTCGTGTTCTCCCTCCACCGCTCCTGTTCTCGCTACGCCGCTTGCATTTTCGCCTCCCTCCACTGTCATAGGAGGTTTCCTCATAATCGACGTTGACTCACATGAACCCATCTACTACTGAAAAATCTCATATCCTTGCCCAAAATCTTACGTCATCTGGACTGTCGCCTCCATCCTCGAAACCCTAGCTCAGTGGGTAAATGAAATTCCTATGGAAAACCAAACCTCTCACCATGAAATTTTTTCAAATTACAGGACCGAATATAAACCACAGACTCTTCCATCTCCTACATAGGGTAATTTTATCTTCCAATCATCTCTGAAATATTAATCTTGTCATTTTACTCTTTAATTTCAGTATATTAATAATGAATTTTTTGAATTGTATTAAAATATATGCATTCTTGAATTTTGATTTAGGGTAATTTTGTCTTCAATGTTGTTGGATGGTTTTCAGGTAGGGTGCTACTCATTTAATGACAGATGTTTCCCTTATATTGATGTTTAAATGTTTACTGTTTAGTTTGACAGCCATGTTGTTGATTTGAGAATAAAATATCATGGATTGCAAATTAATGCAGGTATTATGTCGTGAAATCTTGGAGTTAAACTCCCTTTTGTGTAGCATATGAATGTAGTTAATTTTTTTTCCCTATTTAGTACACTGTGTATTAATTTTTAGGAACTAAAAACATATGAACCAAATGTGTTATAAATTTCCATCATTTTTTTCTTGCAGATATAGGTGAACAGGATGCTAACATAAATATGTTCTCTGATAAGAACATGCTTAACCAAATACAAGACTGGCCAATGTTTCCTTCAATATTATTTGGAGCTCAGAAAGGATAAATTTCTTCTTCTATTGATTGGTATGTGATCTGTCAGTTATATCAATATCATGAGATGACTTAGTTAGATGTTTCATATGCAGTTTCTGGATTACAGATTTATTTTTCAAATTCTTTAATTCTGTAATTCTGTATTTCTGTATCATCAAGAGTCTGTTTCTGCTACGATATTGTTCTTGAAAAGGTTCATTAGATAGAATATTATCAACAATACTGCCTGACATTCTCTGGTCAAACCATTAAAATATTAATTGGATGGAATACTCATAACAGAAACACCTTCCTTTCAGTTTGAGGGATGGCTTTAATGTTGTATGTTACTGTTATAGTTATAGTTTCTTACCTTCAATTCATGATTAAATATTTATAGGACTATTTGTCTTTTTTAATTGTTTTTTTTTCAGTAAATGTAAATACAACAACAGTAACTAAAAATGAATGCAGATTTTATGTTGTAAAATTGAAGATTTAACATCCCTTTCGTTCAACATATGAATGCAGGTATTTTGATTTCACTTTTGATTACACTGTGTATTGTTTTTTATTCATTAATAACATATGAAAATGAATGTAGGTATTACTGTTTTTAGGTATCCAGTTTACAGTACAGGAGTTTTTTTACCTGCTGTCAAACTTATCCTTTCCATTTTCTTCCTCTCCCCTATGATGCTTATCTTTTTTATTACTTTTCTACTATACTATTTATAGGCAATTATATTTTTATCTAATTTTTCTATCCTGCATCAAATACCAGTTAATCCCAAATTACATTCAATTGCATTGCATCCCAAAAAAATCTTCTAGAGTAGGTATTTTATTTCTATTCTTGATGTTTACAATTCGGATTTAATGATTGGGAACCGATTTCATAAGGTGGTTGGAGAGGATAAACTCACATTATGTAACTTTTTCAATATGATTTGGTTCCTACTAATGATCAGGTATAAAATTTCCTCCAGTAGTCCTTTTTATGAATCAACCAGAATGTTTTGAACAATTTATCCTTCATTCTATAGTTTATGATAAGGTATGGAGTTTTATTTTTATCCTCTTATTATAAGAACCTTTTTTGGGTGAAGAAAATAATGCCTTCATTTGTGATGTTTCCAATTTCACTCATAATCTGTATATTCATAACCTTATCATGGTTACTGTACGTATGAAATTTTTCTGTATTTGGAACGATCAGATGTATATCTTCATTGATGATTAGTATATGATATTTTGGGAAATAATGCACATTTATGTAGCTGTTCAAACGTTATATTGTAGTTGTTAATACCTACATAATTATCTTTAATGATTTTGGATGCTTATAAGATACCTACATTTTCTACTCCGCCTCAGTCACCCTTTTCCTGCTCTGCCTCCTGATCCTCTACCTCTGCCTACTCTGCCTCCGCCTTCTTTCAGTCCTCTGGTAGGAATTATTGAGTTCAATCATATACCATGTGATCAATTTTATTTTTCATAATACTTAATATAGATATTTCTCATATTAGATTTAAAAATAGCATATTTAATTCATTTTACATATACAGTATGTGCGGAATGCATATTCAGTATATGACTAAAAATATTGTATTTCTAATATTGAATATATAATATGAGAAATATTTATATTACATATTAGGGAAAATATGACTGAAAATAAGACATGGTTATTCTACATTTAGTTTAAAATCAGGAATTTGTTTTACTGTTCTCAGTATCATTTAACGAAGCCTCATCCCTTTGTGTAATATATGTGGAATCTAGGTGGGTTTGTACGTATATGCCAAGCAGGTTTATTACTGTATGAAATATGAAGATTGTATTCTATACGAAATTTGGAATCTATTTAATCTTTAGAATATGTGCAGTATGTCCCTCACCTATGTCTAATATCTGTTTCTTAGTGTTCCAATAATATTTCACAGATTGACTAGATTATACTAAGATTGCACACATAGGATGGCTATAATTTGGAATCTTGAATGTGTTTAGTGTTTTCATTTCATTCTCATACACAAGACATGTCATCTACTAAATTTTCCCCTGCCCAGGTGGACCTTCGAACGTCAGTGGCGACCCACATGGAATTTGAGATTATGTTTATGCTGAAGCTTTTCCATGAACTATCCACCTCATGTTATTGTGCCTCCAAATTAGAAATTTTATGCATAAAATGATTTATTATATGCTTATATGTTTTTCATCTGTGGTTACTTATAGGGACAAATATGTGGATTAGTCATTTTACTAGCCTAACATCAGTAGAAGACTGAAATCGTGTTAGGATTTGGAAAGCTATAATGAAATCCAATGTTCCTTAACAGTAAGTATATAAATTGATATTCAATGAGGTATTAAATGAATGTATTTCATGGTAACATTCACTACAATATTAGTTCATATAACCTACTCCTTTCAACATTTTCAGGGATGTTATGAAGATGAGGGATATCATGGGAATTTTTTGGTATGTTTTTTTCACTATTTGTTCATGGTTGGAATGTTCTGTTCACTGTTAGTATGTAGTGCACATTTTCTTGTATTTTTTACCATCTCTAGAATGGTATTTTTACTATAAATTAATGTACTAATTGAAATGTCTTATATATTATTATGATCTACTTCCATAACATTTATATTTTTTTTCAATATGTCTATGTTATAGTATGCAATAATTAGAATTTTTTGGTAACAGTTCAATATATGTACATATACCTAGAATGCCTAACCATGAAACATTATGTCATTTCCAATTTGACTCTAGGAGGTGATACCAGTTTGATTTATCCATAGAGTTGATATGATGGCTTCAAACTAAAGATTCAAAAAATACCAAGAAGGATTCCATGACCCGCCTTCCAGATATAAAAACTTACCTTTCTGGATCAAATCCCTGCAATTTCAACCACTATTTTTTTCTGGGTTGTTTTTATTATGCTGCCATCATTGATCTAAAGTTTAAAACTGGAATAGACACATGAAATTCTATTTCATATCAGGGTAAACCATCCATTATTTACCTTAATTCAAGCATGAAAATTGCAAGATTCTCAATTTCTATTGTGATTACTAAGATTTTCCACTTCTCATTCATCTTGAAATATTATATAACCAGATAGCTAGAGGTCAACAGAGCTGCGGTATCCTACCATCTGGTATACCAATGCTATTTTTTAGGAATTGAATAAACCTTTATTCTATACTTATACTTACTGATATGGTACATATTGTAGAAAAGTGGTGGAAAAACATATTTTTATGTTATGACAATGATCATTCCAAAAAACGTTGTTCCAGTTTGCTGACCATAAAATGGTGCTGTTATGTGTTCAGGATTTTCCAAATAACTAAAATTTAAATATATATTTCTCAACTCACTATGGATTTTCACGTGCTCACGTTAGATCCCTCTATTTATTTTCATCTTCTCGTCAAGTTTATACTCATGTAATGGATATAGAAATAGATATTTATATTATGGTTTGTATTTTTGTTAGTGTGCCAATTCGAAATGAAATTTACTTTCCTCTGGTTCTTCACATATTTATATATATTTTTCTTTTCTAATCTGTCATAACATATCGAGCTTTCTTAGTTGATTCTCTACGATGACTTCCTGGAAATACAGTCATGCATTTGGAGAGTCAGTGATATAATGATTGCTATAGAATTCCATCTAATAGAGGTTAGTATCAAAACTATGCAATAACAATAAAAGAGTCAGTGAGAAACATAACTAGCTGCACCATTGGTAACCTCACCATCAAACAGATTGCTACAGAATTTCATGTTATAGGAAATATTATTCCCTTAGTTCATTTTGATTCAACCGTTAATGTATAGGAAACATTGTTGTATGTGTAGGTAAACTAATTGGATGAATCTGTAGGTGATCAGCTGCTAGATTATTAACTATTCATCAGCCACTAGTAATCCTTATCACAACTAAAAAATTTGGTAAAAAAAACATTGATTTCTGGAACAGTTTTCTTTTTTTAAATAGATCATTTAACAAGTAAAATAAATATGGTTATTGAAAGAAGTTTTCTTTTGCCTTCAATGTTTATCATGCAATAATCAAGACATTTTTTCCTGTTATTGCAGAAGCATGAATGACTAGACTTTTCATTGGGTTTCAGTAATGCAAGGGATCAACAGTGAAGATCACCCATTAAACAAAAAAAGAGACGATTGCTACCATATAGTAAGGAAATTTGTGGATTTTCAAATATGTATGCACTTATTTGTCTTCTTATATTCAACATGCAGTTATTATTTATATAGAAATGTAGTTGAAAAAAATGTTGATATTGATTTTCATGCTACACCAAGATTTAATCTCTCTATATGTATATTTTTTAATTCAATATCATGTTTCCAGATCTTCTAAAATGGTTGAGAGATCTGTCAAGAAGCTGGTTAGCATGGGTGAATGACACCAATCAGTGAAAACAAACCTGTTCGCCCCACCACTTTCCCGTTATTTGAATATATTTTGATAATATTTAAATCCATGGATTTAAGAAACATCAATATTTAATCTTTCTTCATCTATTTTTTTGATTCAATTTCATGTTTTCAGGTCATATAGAGTGGTTGGAAGCTCTCGTCAGATGATGCTTATCATGTATGACTGTCTCCACTTAATCTGGATTGGTTTTTTTATGTAGTCTAATAAAGAGTTGTAATTTCTCGAGACGATGCAGCATTAACAAGCCATGCCAATGAATGACATCCCCATTTAGGTGGTGCTTTTGCAAGGTACCACAACAACCTTATTAAACATAATTTCAGGAAAATATCTTATACATTTATAATCCAAATTTTGACATTACTTTTGTTACAGAATATCAGTTTCTTGCACTAACACATATAACACACACACTAATTGTATCCATTTTTATTGGTTGTACAGTGTAATGTTTTACCAATCTATATATATACTCATATTATTTATTCTCTATTTCCACATGTCACACTCACAGTCACCGAAATCATTTTTTCAATATGTTCCCATCCTACAATGATCCATGTATCCAATATCTCAACATTTCTCCGTGGATTAACCTAAAACTATTCACCCCACATGATTCCCTCCTCAGTTACCCTCCCTGAAACCCCTCTCCCTGCTTTAGGGTTCACGCCCCCTCCCAGAATCACCTCTCCTTCTCAAGGGTTCCCGCTGTCCTCCTACTACCACTCCCACAGTACCCAATTTATGTCTTCTTTTGTTTGTTTCCATTATTAGTGATTTACCATTTTTTGATTAGGCATTTTTTTTCCAGTAAATTTTTTTTGTATGAAAATTTGTAATGAATGATTATTATAAAAAAGAACATCAATTTGATGATGTCATTTTGTTTCCAGTTTACCAAATTAAAATTTTTTTGATTGGTCATGGTTCCCTCCAGTAAAACTGAAACCCCATTTTATGAACTCTTATTATAGCTTCCTATTAAACAAGAAAACCATTTTATGAATACTAATGTTTGTTTCCAGATTTAACATTTTATGAGTATGTTTCATTGTAGAAAAAATAATATCCTATGTTATGATATCTCAAGTTTATTTCTATAGAATGAATGAAACTATTGTTGTCTTGGCAATTAGATCTCATTATTATAAATTGCCTCAGTGTGCAGGTCTTGGAATTTAAGAAGCGTTGATGCATAAAGGAAACTACTTTATGTGATCATTCCCATCCTGTGTGTTACTCTAAAGAAGGTTACTATTTTTCTTCAGGGTTTCATTCAAATTATGTCATGTTTATTACAAGATTATGGATACACCTCAACTTATATTTCTGCAGATTCCCTCTCATTTCAAAATGTTGTGATGCTCTCTAACTCCACCAAGAGTGGCTGCTAGAATTACTGGTTTATTTATAAATTTATAAATGAAATGGTGTTACATTATGATTAGTGATATAGATGGTGATGTTTTTGCTAATATTATTTTGCAGGTACGGTGTTAGGATGCTTTAAATATGGATTTTGGAGAAAAATTATGATATCCATAGGTTGGTTCCAAATGGTGTTTTCAAATGGTGGATCTAGATGGAGTTTTTCATATTGTAGATTTTTGATGGTCGTCAGCTGGAGTGTTTTATTTTCCATTCCTGCTATTCATCTTGTGGGTAGTTATTTAAAGGATATGCCTTTTCAATGTTTTCATCCTACGATTATCATCATTCCAATGTGGACTATATTGTGATGTTTTGATATGATGTTTTGAGATTAATATGGAACCATGAGGTATGGTATATCAATGATGTAGAGGGAAGTGTTCATATAGTTTAAATACAATTCAAATGAAATAATAGGTACATTTTGAAATTTCAATATAATAATAACTCCTATTTCATTATCATACACCATTAATTTATAATTAATTTTTTTCAGCATTATTGTTTCTTCTAAAAATTTATAAATATTAATCTCTTATTAAAAGAACAACCCGGTAATTGAATGCGTCGTGCAATAGCACGGTCGAGTACTAGTTTAAAATAATTTATGAAGAAAGGAACAACTACTTTAAACTAAATTGTAAGTAATACACAATATGTCACCATCCATTGAAAACACTCAAAAAACCTAAATCCCTAAATCCACATGAAAAATTAATTTTAATTCATGGGGGAAAGAGAATTATATAGGAAATAATTAAGAGAAGTGGGATGTGGGTGTTTATGGATAAATAGAGGGAATAATGCATGAAATGGAAAAATAATTTGATTTCATAAATAATTCAAAAATAATAACATAACACAAACTTCATAAATCATATAATATTATAATTATAATTTTCTAAATTTGAAAAAGATTTTATATATTCATGGGGAAAGGATTTTTTATTTTTCTAAATAAGAGACCACTATGTCTTGGTGTTGTAGGCCTGTGAGACAATTAGTTCATTTGGGTGACCATCAATAACTTATCAGGGGATGAGTAGTGTGGTTATGAAATCCATGTTTTGAAATTTGTTTTCGGTGTTATCTCATCAGGATTATTTTTAATTTGAGTAATGGGTAGTTTTGGTTCATTAAAACCCTATATGTTTTTGGGTTACTAACAAGCCCATGTGAGGATGTGGAGAGTCAAAATATAAGGGTCATGTATGGGTAAGCGGATGGGTATTTGAGTTATTCGATTGGGTTAAGTGATGTGAGTGTGTATGGGGGTTATTGGAAATTATTATATGTTTCAATATTAAGTTGACAGTGAGATATGTTCATGCTTATGTTATGGTAGTGATGGAATTTCTTAGTACACATTGGTAGTGGTGAGTTGGTGAGCCTAACCAGTAGGTAGAGGTGGTATGTTCTGTGTGTGTGCATAAGTGGCTGAGTTGCACTGGTAGATGATAGATACTCATGAAAGGGTATCAATTATAAGAGATCACGAGTGAATCAACTATTTCAACCTATAGATATAGGAATGGGATGTTAGGGGATGTTGTTGATGGTAGCTACAATGGTTTGTCAAATAGTTTGTGGGTTGAATCATGTTTATAATCATAATGATGTTTTATCTAAACATATACAATTAGGAATGTATAAAATCATGTTATTATTAAAAAATCATTTGATAAAAATATGCAATGAATTAATGATCGAATTGAGAACGTATTTAGAAACAACATAGTGACTAACATTAACGTTTTTTGAATCGTGTGTTTAATCAAGAAGAATATTGGAATCGAGATTCAGATGCACAAGATCACTGGCCCATGATGGTTCATCATGACCTCTATCGATACTAATCAAGGATTATATGTCCTTATAAGGGGGTATTGTAGTAGACTAATACTTTCACGGTGTGTTATTAGTTTTTTAAATCCATTATTTAATGTGATTTTAGTTTTTATCTTTTAGGGTTATATCATTACCCTAGATATGTATATCGATACCCATTTGGTTATTTCCAACCCATAGTGATCTAGAATAGGATTCAGGCCTAGTACCTATCCATCTATGGTGACCCATCATATCAACCCATGTAAGGTTGTTACATATATTCACCTGAATACTTATAGGAATGAAAATATTCATTTTGATCTAAATATCTTTTTTTTCTGAAACCTAATGCTCAATATTTATCTACTACATGGTGTGATACTCTTTATTATAGACTGTAATTGTTAACATCAATATTTCACAACTCACTTATAAAAAACATTTTTTTAGAATATATCATAATTTTCATTTAACTAGAACATGACAACTCAACTTTCTGCATCAAAGTATGTTCACATAGACTCTATGTATACTTAATCATTCATACTGAGATGTCCTATATGGAAGGGAAATAAAAATAGTATGTAGAACCACCAATGTATTCCTATGTCACTTCACAGAATTTAAAAACTCCACTGACATGAATAACTCATACAAATTCCTCTAATAGTGTGACTATTATTACTATTAAATTAACAACTCTTATATATAAATAGAATTATCTATATTTACATTGTAAAGTTTTGATGTATTTATATTCTATCTCACATAGTGTGATCAAATAGTCACATTCAAAACATCTTGGACCATAATTATAATGGGTACCTCTACATGGTGTAAAGTATTCATCGGGAAACCAACCATAGAATGATGTAGATTTATCAGAGTAAATTAGGGTGTTAGGGTGTTACATATTTACCATATATATAATATCAATAATTACTTCCCATAACCTTCCAAAACTCCATCATCCATCTCTATGACTTCATATATTTTTTTGGATGTACCTTAAAAATTGGTACATGTGACTTTCTTTTAGCACAATGATGTTCTCAATACATTTCTATTCCATTTAAAATGAATCCAGAATAATTTTATATATACAGGGATTGTTATGAATTTATCATTTTCCAAGGAACTATACTCATGGTGTAACTCTTATTCTCATTCCATGGTATTTTATGTAGCTTATAAAAATTTTGAAATGAAATCCATACAACTCAACATCATTATCAAAAATCCAGAATTAATCATTGGAACATATTTGTAACCTCTTATAAAATAAAATATTAAAATATCGAATACATTTTTATAATAACTTTCAGAAGAACCATATATCATTTCAGAAATCTACATCCATAACAACATCCAATAACCAATCATGTGTTGAAAATAAATCCATCCACAATAATCAACATGTATTAAATGAACAATAGATTCTTGGATTTGTCATTATTCCTACATACCATTTCAACAAAAAATCAAATAAACCACACATCATCAAGTAAAAATATAGAGTCTTTCATAAATCATCTACCTTATGAAATAAGGTTGTCACATTCTAGTAAATTATCTCTCTCCCAAAATTGTATTTATGAAAAAAAATAAACAACACTTTCTTTTATACATCTTTTAATAGTATTTTTTGAAACAGATGATGACATTTCTAATATTAATATCCCCATTAAATTATTCCTATAGTTACCAAAAAGGGTTTGTACTGTTTATTTCATAGAAATATTCTCTACTAATTTTGATAAGAATGAGAAATCATCAATAAATATTCTTATAAATTATTGGAATAGTCCATTAATCACATTTATAGTGGATAGGCTCCCATTTTACTAAACATTTCACGAATATTTTATCTTCAAGCTCATTCTAAACATATTTAATAATATTCTAAATTTGAGTTTCAAGATTAGGAAAAATATTTAAATATTTATTATTCATAAATTATTTTATGGATTAATCAAACACGTATAATTATACAATTAAAAAATATATTCAACCATGTCATAATTTAATATTTGAAGAAAAACATTAGTCTAATAACACTGCTACAATACATTCCACCCAATTAAAATAATAATTTTCACGAAATAAAAATATTTATATTCTACCTTCATGAAAACCCACATTTTTTTTATGATTATTAAGTAAATAAATTCAAAATATGGTATTAGAAAATTGAATGTTACCAAAAATAACTAGTGCACATAAAACGACCACCAATGGCCATGATTTTCAGTAGGGCATTTAGCCTATAAAATTCTCAACAACACCATCAATATAAACTATAATAAGTGAACCAAATGAAAAAGAAAAAAACAAACAGTGGAGGTGTGCATGGGCACGTAGTGTAGGTTTGTTCGTGGTGTAGGAGAGGCGCATCAGAGGAGAGGCGTGGTGGATGAGAGACAATTGTGGAAGAGAGCATTAGTGAAAGAGAGGCACGACAGAGGAGAGCCAATAGTGGGAGAGGTTCACAATGAAGGAGAGATGCACAGTAAAGATCTTTTCATGGTGGCATAGGAGTTGATGGACGAGGAGGAGGAGGAGGCTGGAGATGAGGGAGGAGAAGTGGGAGGAGAGGAGGCGACAACCGTTGTGGCAGTGGTAGGGATCAACATCTGTGAGAGCTTCATGGGAGTGGGGAAGGAAGATAAACATAGTTTTTTTTATAATACAAAGTGACACTTTTTATCATTGTTAGTTAAAAAGTGTTGTAAAAGGCATTTTTTATCAATGCTTTCAATTATAGCATAGATGAAACATTCCTTTATCATTTTTTTATTGATGATAAAGTTAGATATTTATCAGCACTAAAAAAGTGCCGATAAAAGTATCTTTTTTCGGTGCTACAATTGAAAGCATTGATACAATTTGAATTTATCATTTGTTTTTCACTAGTGCTGAAAAAACATACCATTTGTTAACAATTATGAAACTATAACCAATATATTAATTAAACTTATATTTTTTTTATAATTTATAATAAATATATTTATTTTAATTTAATAATTTAAATTATAAATAAATATGTATATATATATGTTTTCTTTTTTCTATAAATTATAATTCATTATATATATATTTTTATAATTTAAATTATAATTTTATATATAAATTTAAATTGATATATTTTTAAAAAAATCAATTTCATATGTATTTAAATACATTTATATTTATATGTTTGTGTCTGGCTATATATTCATTAAAGACATATATTTATAAAAAATATAGGTATTCATAATTATATTTTTGTCATTTTAAAAAATATTTTTTAATTTTATAATTATTTAAATATATTTATATATAATTTGATATATTTTATTATAAATATATGTAATATATTTATAATTTTTATAATTATATGTATCTAAATATTTATATTTTAAAATCTAATAATTACTTTTATTGTATATTTAAATATATTTATCGTCATTTTAAGAATTTATGAGAAGATAAAGACACATAAATATAGGAAATGATGTAATACACCATGTATATATTTTACTATAATTTATATGTCCAACAATAAGGTAAACAATAAACATATATTCATGAGAATATGAACATATGCATCAATTTACACATTAATTTTGAAACATCAATTTATTTAAATATATATATATATATATATTAATTATTTTTACATATATATATTGAAATGTATTAATATATAATATTATAAACATAAAGTATAATAATTATATAACAAACATACAAATAAAACTAATAATCATAATAATCATAAATAAAAAAAATAAAAAAAATATAAAAATGCATTTTTATTTAATTTATAATTATGATAATTATTTTTCAATATAATTAATCTAGTTTTATATAAATTAAAAATATTTTCAATTTAACACTTTTTATCAACACTGTTACTAGAACTGATAAAGTATCGTTTTAATCCATGAATTTTGTTAGTAGTAATAAATGGAAAACTTTATCTGCGCTATTATTAGCAATGATAATGTGTTAATTTATCAGTTCTTTTTTCTAGTGCTGATAAAATTCCCACATTTATCAGTGATTTCATATTAGGGCTCATAAATCCTGAGTGCTTCCCTTAACCACATTTGTGGTAGCAATCCAAAAGATCTAGTTGCTTCTTCAGAGATTCACGTGGGAAACAACAACCTTTTTATAGCCTTTTTGATTACCTGAAGGAATCTACAGCTCGACCATAAATTATTGAACAACCACTATTTGAATATCATCTTAATACACTTGTTCTATTTTGGTGAGAACCACATCTTTCTTCTGAGATTTATTAGACAAGCATTTGGTATCCCCATCATCAGTGGTGTTTACCTCATCAATAAAGATTATATCCAAAGACATCTTATTATCTTTATTGATTGGCTTAACACGAGAGGCATTCATATCAATCCAAGAATAAAATATATGGAGTTCCAACAATTCCAATTGGACTATAAATCCCTCCCTTTTCTACCTACTATGGTGGTTTGAAACATTCTGGGCAACATCCCTATAACGACCCAATGTTTTATAAATGGAAATTCATTTCTTATTAATATTTCATAAAATCACATGAAATGAAAAAATAATAAACTCCTATGTTATAAGTGACCTTTAAACATAGGTTTGTTTCTTCTGTGTTTGAAACATCAAATATATGACATACACGATTGTGATCATTATGTTGTTTGGAGTCCTATAAGAAAAACATAATTTTTTGTAATTAGTTTCCTAACAGTATGAATAGAAACAAACCCTAATTAATAGTGATATACCATAATTAATACTAACATAATAAATGATATTATATAAATATTATTCCAGTTAAAATTACAATATACCTATATTTTAGAATAAGTAAATAAATGTTTAAAAAATAGTTTATATTAATAAATTATTTATTTAAATAAATTATTAATTAATCATATTAAGGAAATTATTTTTTAAAATTTGAAAAAAAAATTGGATTCTACATATCTAATAGTTGATAGTTTGATTTTTTGGGATTTTTCTGAAATACTTGAATTTTTGATGAATAGTAAAATCAGATAATTCACAATAAATGCAAAATAATGGATTAATTGAGTCATTGATGAAGAAATGATGATGTAATCCCAATTGGTTCTAAATCACATGATTTTATTATTATTATTGGTTATGGAATACTAAATATTCCTTTTATTGTGATGTAATAATAAATTATTTATTAAAAATTTATGAAAACTCTCCTCCCCTCCACTATTAACACCACTCATTCTTACCACTTCTCTTCACTCCTCTCATGTCTTGTGACATGCCAATATTCTACCCAAATCTATCCACAAGATCCTCCCCCACATCCAAAATCACTTAACCTATTCAAAATACTAGATCCTATCACCTTAAGATGTACACAAATGAGGATGTCTCAAGAGGTAAATTCACCATCCCAATTCCTTCTTTTAATTTAAGTTCTTTTCATTTTTGTTTCCTTCCTCACCTCCCTTCACACAATTATTATGATAAATCCAATAACATACATTTTCTGGAATTTTTTTATTCTAATTTGATATTTCATTTTCTTCCCTCCTTTCCCCACCTTTTATTTCAATGAATTTAAAGCACTGTTTGAAATGTGCTAATTTAGCACATTCAAGGACAACTGTTTATCTATTTCAATTATCATCATTAAATATGGTAATGAAACCATTTTTGTTATGGTTGAACCATATTATATATATGTAGTATATCCTTTTTTCAGTCAATAATCTTTTTTTAAAATGGTATTAAGTTATAAGTCAACAAATGTTCATTGAAATCAATCCCAGCAATTAACAAAAAACAGTTGTCACTTAGTTTTTATATAATAAATCGACTTCACTCTAAATAACTAATATAAATATAAAACCTTGTAATCTCCTATAAGTGATAATATATAATATAACTTAAATTATGGAAAACCACTTTCATCTGACATGATTTCCCAATCATAAATATAAGCGAACCGGTCATTAAAACCGAGTAAACAAACATGCTCGAACAATGAAATTGAACATCATAACCAATAAAAATGGTTATAAATCAACATAAAATGACTATTCTAATCAAATTAAATATATAAGAGGTTATATAATTATTAATTAATAATCCTAATTTGTTTAATCAGGTATTTAATAACAACTGGAGAACACAAACAGATTTGAGGTAAGGGGTCCTCACCATTTAACGTTTATTTCAAAATTGTCCACTTTTTTATGCCATTTTACATCTGATCACTAATTAATGGGTATTAATTTTTCCCCTACCCAATACTTCTATAATTATTTATAAGTTATTATAAACCCCATTCTGTCTCATAAAATCCCTTTTAGGTTCACCATATAACGTACCAATAATCCGTAACGAATTCTACCCAAACCTCCTATACTCCTTTGGGTTTCTCGATATTTATTTTTACCAAAATGAATTTGTATTTTATATTTATATACAACTTCTAAATAATGTTAATATTCTCCAAAATAATGATCCATGATCCATACATCATTTTATTTTTGTGATATACATATTTTTTCTAGTGATTCCCACCTTGCTACCTCCCTATAAGAAATCTTGTTTTAAGGGAACATCCAAAATTATTCCCCCATTACATGTACACTCATTAATATGTTTTTATTCACAATTTCCTTCATAAAATTATTTTTTTAATATTTAATAAATCTTGGATCACTTCTTTTTTAATATAAAAGATTGTTCCCTTTTCAATTTTCAAAGATCTATAGTATTTTTCTTAAAACCGCACAAAAATGTTTTAAAGATGATGTTTATAAAATTCATTTTATTATATATTTTCACATCTGTTGGACACCACATACCATTTTATATTAAAATTTTACTTTTTAAACATCCATGTATGTTCTAATTCCTTCCTTTCATGGACACTTTCACGATATTCCCATTGGTTATGATTTATAGCGGGGTTTTGGTACCTAATTCTGTCCATGGGTACCCTTATGATTATGTATGGTTGATTATGTATGATTATATGTGTGGAAAGATTATTTATGTGGAATGAATATTCATTAAAGTGTTGATATAGGTGCGCCTAGATTGTTCTCTATTGCATCGGGTTAATTTTAGTCTCATGAGATGCATTGTGAAATGGGATTGAAGGTTAGCCCTGACCAGTAATAAAATGGGAAACATGATTTGCAGTTAGCCTTGACCCATTAAAAAGAAATTTCTTATGATTCTTCCACATTTATATGATTCCATTTTTATACGATCTCATGCTTATATGATATGATTTTATATCTTTAATGCCTTATTATCATTATGTCATGCCTCCTAACTCATGTGATTATGATGTGTCCTTGTGTTCATTCAATTACTGTGCTTTTTAGCTCATCACATTGTTCATGTATTCCCCATTGTACCTTATGTAGATGTAAGGGATCTAAGGAAGTTTGGAGCTCATTAAAGAGATTAAATAATGATTTTTTATCCCCCTGTTTTATGTTTTATATACATTGTCTTCCAAGACAATAGTAATAAATTTTTTTGTCTTGTACTCTGATGTATAATTACGCTTGAAATCATGTAATATTATAAATAAATGTCTTAGGTCTCTATAGTTGGTATTAGAGGATGGTATAGTTCTTTTGGATACTATTAATATAGAACCTTAGTGATAACCTTAATGATGAGATGATGTATAATAAAACATACCTCAATTTGAGTAAGTATAGAGTAAATGAATTATCATGAAAATAAATCTCAATCTGGATATGAGAATGTAGAGGCGTCTCCTGCACATATGTACCTCAGAGTGAAATCTCCGACAATGAGTTTTGGGCTTGACCCAGGGTATCCTGGTACATGAAAATAGGCCTTTATTCACTCTTGGATAGGACACTCACAGGTTATATGCTTTGGTATATTCATGATCTTTGTACAAACCATTAATAAGTGCCAAAACAGGCCCAAAAGAATATATGTCAAGAAATAGATCGAGACTAGTCTAGATTTAATCCTAAAATAACACAAGTTATGATGTACTTATTATTTATATGTTCATCCATTTATGTTCAATGATTCTTTTTTATGCTCAATATATACGTATTCAATACCTCTAATTATACATTCATTTTCATAGTTAATGGTGGAAAATAGATGATGACTCTCCAACAACGGCAATGTGAGGATCGATTTAATTATATGCCTGATTTGACAGGGGAAGGTGCTCAAAACATCATGAAGCGCTTGATTAGTTGGATCTAGTTATGAATACTGAACTGAGTTGTGCAGAATACCCTCCTCCTCCATGTAAAGAGAACATTTTCACAGAATCCCTCATTCGGCAAAGGCCTCCCATTTTTACCAAATCTTCTAATCCCCTCATCGCTAAATAATGGATTAACATCATTTAAAGATAATCTTCCTACTCCATTTCTAAAATGAAAATAAGGTTTTATTGGAAGTCTGTGGTTTTGATGAAGATGTTGATCAGTGGTTGACACTGATCACGAATACCAAGTCCCATGAAGAAATTTATTCCATGGATTGGGAGGAATTCCAAAAGATGTTTTTCAAAAAATATTTTTTCAAAAACCATCTGTCTCAATATGGAATCTGGGTTCCTCGTACTCATGATAAAGGAAGATGATTCCATCGGGATGTGTGAAGAATACATTATAGGTCTTACATGGTATGCCTTTGGCTTTTTCATAAACTCAGAAATCAAGGTGGATAACTTATTTAGTGGACTAAATCTGAGTCTATAAAAAGTTATGTCGATTCAAGACTTTGATAGTTATGAGGATATTGATTGAGGTTCCCTCAATGTTGAAATGGTGATTGGATACTCTCAATGGTCTTTTTGGACTAGTGAAAAGAAGTGGAATGTGGAGTAGAAAAATAGTGTTTCATTTAAAAAATCCCCTAATGGAATGAATCATGGATTTTCCATTTGCAAAAATTGTGGGAAGAATCAACATGGTAACTATCTGAATAGAACCATGAATTGCTTCAAATGAATATTTTTTGGTCATCTAGCCATGAAATGTCGAAGGGATATAAAAAATCACACTAATGTTGAAGAAGAAAAGAAGGAACAGATCAACACTCAGCCTGCAGTGTAGTTTAACATCTGCAAAGAGCATGGTAATTATGTGAACAATTTCCCTAATTCGAGGGTTGTTGGAGGAAATCAATAACAACCTCCAAGGAATCAAGGAAGGTCTTATGCAATCAATACTGCCGAGGTTGATCCGAACAACATTGTGGTGTTAGGTATGCTATTTATTCATTAATGAATAGAAAATTTAAAATTTGATTCTGGTTCTAGGAATTATTTCATATCTTTCAAGATTAGCAGAACTATTCAAACTGCACCTCTAAATTTTGAGGAAATGTTATCTGTGAGAAACGATAATGGATAAATCATTGCATCCATGGATTATAACACCTCCGAGGCTAATGTTTTTCTACTAAACCTCCCAACAAATCTCATCATACTTATTTTAGTGGAGGTCTCAGTATGATGGGCATGTATTGGATATATTTGTACATGGACGACCTAAAATGTTGTGAACGGGATATCACTCTTCACATACCGAAGCATCTTCCGATTACTTTTATGTGCAAGCAGGAAGATGCAACTCATTTAGAATCATTGTATCATGTGTTGATAATGTTTCCTTCTTAGAAAACATTTAAAGCTAAAATTATTTAGAAAAATGAGAGAATATTTCTTGAATACGTGCCCCTCGCGAGGGATAACATTGATATATTCCCAGAAGAGATACCTTAACTTCCTCCTAAATGAGCGGTTGAGTTTTCAAAAGAATTTATTCCAGAATCATTGCCTTTATCATAGACACCTTAAATAATGGCCACCATAATGTTGGAGGAACTGAAAAAATTAGTTTTAGAAGAATATCGGGAAGGGTATTATTGCCTATGTTCCACACCATGGTGTGCACCCTCTATCTTCATTAAGAAGCAGGATGGATCAATGAGCCTCTTTATAGATTATCATGAGCTCAATAAAATCACGATACAAAACAAGTATCACCTACCAATGATAGATGACTTGTTTGATCATCTTCGTGGGGCCGATTATTTCATTGAGGTGGACCTTCAGTCAGGATTTCATCAATTAAAGGTGAGTAAGGAAGATATTCCCAATAATAACATTGAAACGAGTTATGGACATTATGAGTTCCTAGTTTTTCCTTTCGTATTCACTAATGATCCAGCAATTCTCATGGGTTTGATGAATAGAGTCTTTAGAGATTACCTTGACAAATTTCTTGTAGTCCTTGTTGATGATATTCTTATATACTACATGAGAAAGTAGGAACCTAAGGTACACTTGAATACAATGTTAATGACTTTGAGAATGGAGAATTTGTTTGAAAAGTACAACAAATGTGAGTTTTGGATGGTGGAAGTGTCATTATTGGGGCATGTTATTACAAGCAAAGGTATATATGTGTACCCTTCCAAGATAAAGAAAATTGAATAGTGGACCATGCCAACTTCTGTAATGAAGATATATAGATTTTGGGGTCTATATTGTTATTATAGAATATTCGTGATAAAAATTTCATGATTTTCAATCCCAATTACCAAGATAACATAGAAGGGGGTAAGGTTTGGCTGGATAGAATAATGTGTGGTAAGCTTCAAGGAGCTAAAGAGTAGGTTGATCATTACACCAGTACTCACATTTCTGAAATATGGAGAATGTTTTTTGATATAACATTATGCTTAAAAGAAATGAATGGGTTGTGTACTAATAAAAAATGAAAATATGATAGCTTATGCCTCACGACTGTTGAATATCCATGAGCAGAACTACCCAACCATTCATATAGAGTTGGTTGCTATTATTTTTTCTTTGAAAATCTGGTGACACTACCTTTATGGTGAAAAGTGTTACATATACACTGACCACAAGAGCCTAATGTATATATATTAATACAATGGATCTCAAAATACGTCAAATAAGATGGTAAGAGCTAATCAGGGATTAATATTAAACTATTCACTATGATCCTGGTAAGGAAAACGCTGATGTTATAACAAGAAAAGAACCTTCTACACGATCCATGTGACAGATCGAGAGATACCATATCTACTTGGATATGCAAAGGATGTATTTAGAAATAATTAAAGAAGGTCATACATCCTACCATTCCAAAATGATTTCACAACCATCAATTTAATATAAGATTAAGGAAGCACAAAGGGATGATTTTGATTACAAAAGAGGATGAATGTAGTAAAGGAAGGGAAAATGCAAGAGTTAGATATCAATTGTGATAATCTGATTTTGTTTGGAATGAGGCTTTGTGTTCCTTCATCACCTGGGATAAAGGAACAGCTATTGGGCATCACAAAAAGCTAAAAATTTATTATCAATCCTAGTAGTACCATGATGTTCCGTTAGTTTTGAGAACTTTTCTCATGTTATAACATGAATAAAGAGATTGCATAATATATATCACAATGCTTGGTATTTCCTAAAGTAAATGAGGAGAGACAAAGGTCAAAGGGATGATACAATAAATTCCTATACCCCTGTTGAAATCGGAGAATATCACTACAGACTTTAACACGGTTCTACAGAAGACATCGAAGGAAAATAATTTAATATGGGTTATGGTTGACTGACTAACCAAGAATTCCCAATTTATCACTATTTGGGAAGACCTATCACTTGAATAACTAGAAATGTTATATCTGATGGATGTGGTGAGACTACATGGTGTTCCACTCTCAATATTCTCAGATCATGATCCAATGAACACATCTAAAATCTAGAGGTGTCTTCACATTATTTTAGTATAGAATTAAATTTCACCACAACATATCATCCCAAAACTGATAGCCAATATGTTAGGAATATTCAGATGCTTGAAGATATGCTAAAATGTTTCTCTCAATAATTCATAGATGGATGGGATTGGCATCTCACATTGGTTGACTTCTCATACAATAATATTTTCCACTGAAGTATTTAGATGAATCCGTATGAATCTTTGTATGGAATGAAAAGTAGAACTCCAGCCTATGGGGATATTGTTGGAGAACTAAAGCTACTTGGACCTGATATTGTGCAATAAATGATGGAGAAGTTTCAACCCATCTAGAATGTATTCAAAGATGCTCAGTGTTAGCAAAAGAGTTATCTTAATAACCATCGAAAGGACATGGATTTCGACGTTGGAGATAAATTATTTCTTCTAATTTCACCATGGAAGAGAGTCATGCAGTTTGGAATGAAAGGAGATCTAAAACCGAGGTACATTGGCCCCATTGAGATCCTGAACCACATAGGAGCAATGGCCTATTGGCTTTCACATCCAACGAATATGGATCAAGTTCTTGATGTGTTTCATGTATCACTCCTGAGGACGTACATACATGATCCCTTGCATGTACTGAACATAGAGGTGATGCAAGTGGAAGATGATGTATCTTATGAGGTGCAGGCAGTAAAAATTTTGTACCATAGAGATAAGGTACTATGAAATAGTACATCATACCTTTTCAAAGTGTTGTAAAGGAACAAAATGTTTGAAGAAGATACTTGGGAACTGGAGGACGCTATGAAGGAGAAGTACCCTCAACTTTTTACATCTTAGAATGTAAAACGTAATTTCAATGAGGAAATTTCAAAAGGGGGGAAGAATGTAATGACCAAATGTTAAATAAATAGAATTTAATTTATAATAAATATGTCATAAAATCACATTAAAACAAAACAAAATGAACTAATAAGTTCTATGTGACCATTAATCATTGGTGTGTCACTTCTGTGTCTGTAATTTAAAAATCTGATATAAATGGTTGTGATCAGTATGTTATTTAGAGTCTAATAGGGTAAACATTATTTATTGGTGAATATTAACCTACCCTTATAAATAGTAACATACCATTATAAATAGTGATATTCCATAATGAATAGTAATATAAAATATGATAATACATAAATATTATTCAAGTTAGACGTATGATATACCTATATTTTAGAATAATTAAATGAATGTTTTAAAAATACTTTTTAAAAATAAATTATCATTTTAATTATATATTAAATTAATCATAAATAGAATATTAATTTTGAAAAATGGAATTTGTTTTTTGGATTATTCACATCAAAAAATGGTTAGGGTGAATTTTTGGGATTTTTATAAAATACATGAAATTTCGATGAATAGTAAAATCTGATAATTCACAATAAAAGCTAAAAATGGATTCATTGAGTCATTGATGATGATACACTGATGTAATCCCAATTATTCCAAATACACATTCATCTATTACTATTCATGGTCATATAATACATACTATTCATTGTATTGAGAATAAGTAATAAACTAATGATTAAAAAATAATGAAAACCCTCCTCCCCTCGACTATAAATACCCCCATTCTTTCCTATTTTCTTCACTCCTCTCAAACCTTGTTTCATGCCAATATTCTACCCAAATCACTGTCCAAGATCCTCCCCCATGTCCCAAAGCCCATAACTTATTCAATATGATAATATCTATATCTTTAAGAGGTTCTCATACGAGGAAGTCTCAAACGATAAATTCCTCTTTCCAATTCCTTTTTAAGTAGTTTTTTTATGATATTTTCTATTTGTTTCTTTTCTCAGCTCCCTTCACCCAAATGTTATGTTAACTACAGTAACATAAATTTACGGTAATGTTTTTATGATAATAGGATATTTCATTTTCTTATCTCTTGTCCTCACCTATCAGTTTAATGAATTGAAAGCACCGTTTGAGATTTTCTAATTTATCACATTCATGGACCAAAATTTATCAATTTCTATTAACATCATTATATCTTGTGGTGATACCATTTTTTGTGGTTGAAGCTAATTATATATATTTAATATATCCTATTTTTATTCGGTAATCTTTTTGTTCCAATTGTATTAATTTTTATGTCAAAACATGTTCTTTGTAATCAAACCCATCAATTAACAAAAACAATTGTCACCTTGGTTTTATATAAAAAATCGACATCACATTAAGTACCCAAATACACATTTAAACCTTGTAATTTCTGCGATGTGAACTAATATAAAATAACTTCCATTATGGAAAACTTATTTCATCGAATAAGATTATCCAAACCTAAATATAAGTGAACCAGCCATTAAAACCAACTAAACAAAAAATCTCAAACACCGATGTTGATCCTTTTAACCTATCAAAATAGTTTTAAATGAAATTAAAATTATTATGATATATAAATAACATATATAAGAGGTCTGTGGAATTATTAATTAATAAACATAATTTGTTTATTCGGGTCTTTAATAACAAGTGGAGAACACCAACAGATTTATTTTAAGGTATCCCCCCATTTCACATTTATTTCAAGATTGATCTCTATGTTATAACATTTAACTTGTGATCCCTAATGATGGATTATTATTTTATACCTCCCAAATACTTCCCTCATGATTTATAAGTTATTATAAACCCCATTCTCTCTCATCAAATCACTTTTAGGTACACCCGATACTATGTCGATACTATGTCTATAATCCTTAATGAATTCTACCCGAACATCCAATACTCCTTCGAGTTTCTCTATATTTCAATTTACCCCAATGAGGTTGTCTTATATTTTTATGTACACATTCTAAATATTATTTATAATCTCCAAAAACATGTTCAATGATCCATCCCACATTATGTTTTGGGGATATACATGTTTTTCTCGTGATTCCCACCTTGATACCCCTAATAAGAAATCTTGTTTTAAGGGACCTTCCCAAAATTTTACCGCATTTCAGGTACACATTATACTCTATTTTTATCAACAATTGTCTTTATTAAATCAGTATTTTTAATATTAAAAATATCAAGGTTCACTTCTGGTTTTATATTAAAGATTTTTTCCTTTTCTATTTTGAACATTCTATAGTATTTTTCTTAAAACCGCACAAAAAGAGTTAATGTAAATCTTTCCCAAATACATTTTCTTATATATTGTCACATCTGATTTACACCACATACCATGTTATATTACAATTTTACATTATGAATTTCGATGTATGTTCTAATCTATTTTATTAATTGAAACATTCATGATACAACCATTGATTATGATTTATATTATGGTTGTGGTACCTAATTCTTTCCATGGGTACCCTTTTGTTTTTTTGTAAGGTTGATTATGTATGATTATTTTTGTGGAATGATTATTTATGTTGAAATAAAAATCATGAATGTGTATATATGGGTGTACCCATATTGCACTCAATGCATTGGGTAATGTTAATTTTAATGAGATACAATGTGAAATGGGATTGGCGGTTATCCTTGACACATACAAAAATTAGATACAGGATTGTATGTTCGACTTGACCTGAACTAAATAAAGGTGTTATGATTATTCCAAATTTATATAATTCCATTTTTATATGATACCATGCTTATATGATATGATTTACATGTTCCATTCATTTTTATCATTATTTCATGTCTCCTAACTCATGTGTTAAGATGTATCCATATGTTCATTCATTTAGTGCGCTTTTCAGCTCATCCCTTTGTTCAGGTATTCCCCAGGGTACCCTATGTATATTTAAGGGCTCAAAAAAAAGTTATGAGAACTTTAGGAATTTTAAAAAGATGTATTTTTTCCCCATTGTTTATGTTTTATGTACCTAGTCTTCAAATACACAAGAATTAATAATTTGTGTCTTGTACTCTGATTTACTATGATGCTTGAAATCAAATATCTTATTTATAAAAGGCTTATTTCACTATAATCACATACCTCTTCTTGTGTATCAGATTATCCAATTGAATGATGATCTGAATTAACATCAATTAAATAGTGATTCTACCTAGAACTGCTATCTTTATCCCCAATTTACTATTTCCCTACAATGATCAGATGCGAAGCAATACGATGGCCATACTCCGGGTTTTATAATCACATTTTTCCTTCTTGTCCACAATTATGACACAAATAACAGATAATCCATATTCTGCATTATGACGTGTTAGTATAATTTACATTCATATGTTATTTACTAATCATTAATTTTCATTTATACATTACACCCTTATTATTATTCATGTTTTCCATATTCATGGTGACCATTTTTTATGATCTAAACAATAATATGTATATGATTCACTACTAAATATTCATCTTATACCAATAGAAATTTAGTAATAGGGAGTATATATGTTGGAATAAATGAGAAATTCCAACAGATATTATGTTATATTTGTGTTAAATTATTGTATGAACATTTATTTTTCCCAAAATATATATACGTTATTATTGATTTTTTAATACCAACATATGCTTTAAAAAGAATTAATTTGTTTTTATTAATTAAAACAATTTTTTACCACCTAAGGAATATATTGCTATTAATTATTATTACTAATAGTTTTCTCCAATCACATCCACCTCCAAATCCCCACCTATGCCTCTATTTAACTTCCCCCACTACTAATGCCCCCCTCCTCCTGTGTCTCCTTACCTTCACCTCTAGCATCCCGCATAAGACTCTATGTCAAGCTCCCCACCTCCTCCTCCACTTCTTGCTCTGACTCTACTTCTGAATTCACATCCCTCTTAGCTCCCCCTTCATCTTGCATCTGCTTGTGATTCTACAACTCCTCGTAAGATACACATCTAAAAGCCTTTGATCCCAATTGGTTTATGGTCAGTATCAATTTTTCTTTCCACAATATGGGATCATCTGTTTCAAAACCCAAATGCCATTTAATTTATAGGCCCATGAAATTTGTTGTGCATGTTATTGGGATATCACTACTATATTTCATCAAAGATCTGTAATCATCATTTCATCATGAATGTGTGAAATTCTTATTTCATCCCTATGAATGACTTTTCCTTATGAATCTGTCCATTTTTCATTTCCTCTTGAAGAAGCATATATCAATCATTGATTCCTCTATAAAGGTAGTATACTATTATCTGAAAGGGGTATATGCATCATCAAAATGGGTCGACCAATGAATCAGGTCTTCAATTCTATCTATTCCACTTTATTTTTAGACACGTGATTTAAATTTTGGTTGATATACATATATGATTATGTTGAGTAGTTTGATGTTCTTATATTTTTTCATTCAGCAGTATTGTGATATTATTCAATATTATGTTTTGAAAGACACTACAGCCACTATCTACATTGAAAAAGGGGTGAAAAATCGATAGGACTACCATGGCCTCATGGAGCTCAATTGACTGGGGATTCTTATTCTACCCCTAAGGTCATCCATTTCCCTTTTAATTATATTACAAATTAATTTTATATTATATATATTTTACAATATTCTATAAGGACCATCAATGATATGAACTTCTTTGAAAAATCTCTTTTCCCATTACAACATTACTTTTTCACAAGTTTATGGTCACTAGATATCATGAAACATGTATAAGTATTCTATTGGAAAATGAATCATCTTCATGTTTATTATATAAATAAATAATTACAATAGTCAATATGACTACTCTAATGTTTTCCATGTATACATTAAATTCAGTTCACCTATTCTTTTTTATGATTTATATTCAAATATATTTTCAATGTATATACATAAACTAATATTTTATTAAAAATTATTTTATTTTTAAGACCGTTATTGATATATAACTCTAATATGTGTATGATTTATGTTTATATTATTCATAACTATTATAAAAATAGTAAATAATTGCAATTATTCTTATGGATCAATATTTACATCAATTAATATGTAAGTCTCAATATTAAAAATTGATTCATCTACTAGATATTTGAAATCTGGTAGATATTTATTGTCAAATTATCACATAAATATATTTGTGAATAGAAAAGGTATGCATTTTCATATCTTTCATCATGATTATACTCTTCAATAACTTTTACGTCTCATGTTATAATGTTATATTTTTTATTTAATTTTATTAACATTCAGATATAAGTAAAACTTTTTATTTTAATATGTCCTTCCACATTAATCCTCTAACTCTAATTTTATATTAACTTGTATTATAATGAATCTATTTTATTTTTGATTGTTTTATTTTTTTCAATTATTCTATAACTATTTATTATTTTTATTTATATACAATTCCATATGTTCTCTGTTTTAGTCCACTGAATAAATTAATTTTCATTTCATAACATTATGTTTACATGAATATTTTTTATATAAAAGAAACTAAACTATAGTATTATATTATATTTTAAAAAAATTTATGAAATGATAATAGTGGTTTTAAAAATTATGTTTTTTTACTATTATTTTTTTATTTTCATTATTTTTTGTTTGCCCCTATGATTAATGGATCATATTTTTTTATTAAAAAAATTTCCATGAAATGATATATCACATTCATGTTTATGTCAAGAATCATCTCACTAGTATTTATAGAAACATTGAACTTTTACATAGATTCATTATTTTTTGTTTAATTCAATATTTTATTTGATTTTACTATCATTCAAAAATTATTTGAATCATTACATTTATTAAAATATTATATAACATTGTTGTTTTTGATTGGTTTTTTATTTTTTGTCATATTATTATCTCAAATACTTAGACTAATGACCTAAAATATTCATATTTTTACACTTTAGTGCATTGATTTTGGCTTCTGTAACCATTATCTATTATTTTATCAGGGATTATAACGACCTATTTGTAAAAAAATTACGATATAAATTATAAATGTTCATGAAAATGATATATAGATCAGTTTAACCTTGTAGAACCAATGGAAGAGAATGATATGAGGGAGATATGTTTCAACCATACCTTCTAAATGATAATATTGCACGTTGGTTACAAGATTTGAATGATTGTATATTATTGTACAGATGTATTCGGGATGTGATTGGACATTTGGGGACATTGTGATCATATAATTCTTGACACTGATAATCTTTTTTCAGGTATAACATTCATTTTAGATACAACTCAGTGAATTCTTCAAGCAATTATTAGGGATTTTTTCTCTAAGAAGATCATCATTCGTTTCTATTATGTGTTGTAGATGCAAAAACTGGTATTCATATTATAGATTTTAAATTCAAATTAGAAGCATCCATGATTATAATTTGACTTGCAAGACATCTTTAATTTAGACGTTCTAGTATGTCATTTCTCACATCATTATTATCATCCCAATGCAATGCAATTATATTCATGACATTGGTTTTGGCTGCCCAAACACCTTAACTACCTTGTCAGCCAATTTCTACATGTGTTCCATCACATGGTAAACAATTTCATCTACTACCTTGTAAATAAAAATCTACTCTGATACATAAATATCCTATTATAAAAGTTATTAAATTATATTTTAGTATAGAATATTAAATCTATAAGTTCTATAATATGGATTATGTTTCTTGTTTTTTTTAATATTGTTTCAATGGTAGCTATTCAAATTTTCAATTATATACTTTATTTTTCATTTCATTTATAAATTTTTCTAATATGATTGTCCAATATTGATTTTCATAAATATTCATTTGTACAATTGAATATTTTTTCATTCTAGGTTTTGTTGTTTTTTTCTAAAATAAATTTTATTTCTGTTTATTTTAGTTTTGACATTTTAATTTTTTAAATATAATTTATCATATTTTAACATCTATTAAATATTATTTCTGGTTATTATTACACTTTATTTTATATTCATAATGTGTTATGTCGGTAATATATATATTTTTTTCACTATAATAGATTAAATTATTCAAGCTCAACAATTATTCTATATCTCTATTGCATAATGATTCGTTTGAGGATCGTTTGTCCTCACTTCCATCAACGATTCACGCAATGGTGTTCCATCTAGCTTATGGGGTTCTTTTAAATGTGTGATGCCTATTGTGTTAGGCTTCACCATCATTGTGTTTAGAACTCTTGTTTTTTTATTATCTATTGTGTATTGACTAAACATAGTGTTTACCTGAGTTCTAAACGTCAAATATGGTTGTTCACTACTCATCATGTTTCTTATGAAATAGCTAAAAATAATGATACATAACATTTTTTTTGTGGTGGATATTTTGTTAAAATATTAAATATTATGACATTTGGTGAAGTATTTTTATATTTTATTTTATTTCTTTTTAACCAAAATTTAGTTTTACCATGAGAACACATAATAATAATAATAATCATCATCATATTAAAATCATAATAAACTAAATTTATATCTTGGGAAAATAATTGGACAACATGTTTGTGCATTTTCACGGGTAAAGTATTAGTTATTAATAATAAATATAGAAACATTTTAATAGAAACACTTATGATAAGTGGCATGTCCTATAAGTAGTTTATTTAATAGTTCCAATGGATTAGAAATTATCTAGAAGCATTTTTTCAAAATCTATGTAATCCTAGTAGTTTTCAATATTTTCTATTAATATAATCTTATTATTATTTATTTCATTCTATAAAATTTGAGTATCAGATGAAGTAAATAACTATCTAAAATTATATAATTTTATTTTTACCATGGAAATTTTGTATGATGTTATTTAGTTATTTATTTCACAGATAGGCCAACTCATGTCTACAAGATATGAAAAAGGTTTCTTTGGTTCAAAAAAATTATTACTATTTGAAATCTAATTTTCAAGGAACTATGTTTTCATATTTTGATATAGAAGTAACTATTTAATTTAATTTATGTTTCATTCAATATACATCATTGAGTATGATATTAAATATTTTGTAAATATTTAATAATTTATATTTATAAAAATAAATTATGATTATTGATGAATTTATTATGTATAACCTTTTTAATTGTTTTCCTCATTAATGGTAGAAAAATTATTTTATTTATTTATATTTTTTTGGGAATTGTTTTGATCATATAATGTTTAGGGTTTCATATTTATGTCATTAAGGAACTACAAGAGAGACTGGGAAACAAAAAATTTGTGTATAAAATGAATATCTTGAAGACAATAAGAGATGTGAATGTTTTTGGGTGTAAGCCCAAATTATGCTACAGTTTCTAGAAGTAGCAGTAAACAATATATAAGATTTGATATGTGATACCTATTATTAAGACCATTTCATCACTTTATGATGAATTAAATTTGTGGATCATGACACTTGGTCAAACCATGATAGTGAGACATGATGTGTGAAAGAATCAAATTATGGATGATTTGTGATGGAGTTACATGTAATGTCTCTTGGATTTACATGTAATTTCTTTTGGAGCCTGATATCAAGGGTACTTTGTAAGTGATTATTTAGTCCATAATTCTAGTCTATATTTTTTTTAAATAAAATATTGTCTTTGAATGTTTATCTATTTGTTTTCCAAGGACTCCCTTTGTTGAAAGTTAAATGTATGTTCAACCCAAATATTTATTCCTTGTTGTGCATGTACTATATTTATCCATATGGTGTAAGCATATTTCTTCCACTTTTCTGTGTACCACCCACAATTCCATGTGAGGTGTTTTCTCAAATGTGTCTTAATATGTTTTTGAGTAGATAGGAATTGGCATGTATGGGGTTGGAGCTGGAGCTTGCATGGATGAGCTAGAGCTGGCATAGTGTAGAGTTGGCATGGATGGGGCTGCAGTTGGTGTTGGTATAGACTGGAGCTGGAATGGAAAATCTGGATGAGTAAACATAGACCAGAGGTGGAAATGATGGTTTGATTCTTATAGTGTTTTTTCTGATTAAGCATCAGATTCATCTTCTATTATATGTTGTTCAGGAATGCCAAAAGTGGAAAAGAAGATTGATTCCTCCTAGTCCTTTTTACTATTCAAGGGATCTCCTACTAGAGGGTAACAATGGATGTGTAGTGTTTCTTTTGTAAATAAAAAAATTCATTTATTATCCAAGTTATTGGAAATTGGTATGTTTTTATTAATCGCGTGATTAATTTTTCCCAAGGGTGCCAAACCACAGAAAATTGGTGAGTTTTTTGATCATCTATCATCTATCTGGGGTTACACTAAATGGATGTGTGTCTCTCTGGGACATGGGTTATTCAGTTGATGATCCCTTGTGATTTTTTAAAGACCGAAACATGGGTTATGAGTTCACTATCACTCTAATCAGAGGTTTTCCAATTCCGTGAATGGGAATAGAGTTTTAATCACCTAAAGTTTTTCTTCTCAAGTGATAAATTTTGGGTTAATGTCCAATTGTTTAAACTGATTCTTTTGGAAGCACATAATTTTATATATATTAACTTGTTTATTAGAATGCTTATAAAATTGTAAAATGAAACTGAATAGGATTGTTGTGTCAATTTTGGTTGATTTGTTGTGGAGGTCGATCTTTTCTCAATGACTGTTGATACATATTACCATTCAAAACATGAGTATGAATGATGTCTGCAAATTTTGTATAAGAATTTACCCCATTTCTATTCACATTTCATGAAGAATGTTAATGAGGAATTGAACTATAGAAGTCATTTGGTGAGCTGATATTGATCTGGTCGAGGAAATGAGTAATGATCATGTTTCAAAAGGAATAATGATGAAAATTGGGTATTTTGGTAGGAGAAAATTATAATATGGTTTACCATCAAAAAATTGTCTAGGTAACTATGGGCAGTGGTTCTGTTTTGGCAGGAGAAAGTGGGAATGTGTTTTCCCCTGAGTAGATCGTCTCAGTAACTGTGGCAGTAGATCTTTCCTTTATACTGATGAACATGTTACCCATGATGATTCCATTTGTATACATAAGAATCCATGTGGGAAATAAAATTATGTGCTAGAATCTCTTACATGTGCTAATTTGGAAACAAGATGCATGAAATCATGGGATAAAATATTTAATGATGGGGATAATGTTGTTAATTACATTGATAAATGTGTATCTATAGAAATGAATCAACAAGCGGAACATCTGAATGATGATAAAATATAAAGGGTGTTTGATCATATGATTATTAATGAGAAGGAGATTACCTAATTTCACCATAAAGTTAGGAAAATGGAAGAATTTTATTCTCATGTGATGCCCCAAAAAATCAATAAAGTTATCATGGTTGAAGAGGGATTCCAAATAGTTCATTCTTATAAAAAGTTACTTTAATAAAAGTTAATACTGATTATTTAATTTTAAAGGATTATACGACCAAATCTATTCTATAGGGAATCATTTCTCCTCTAGATTATGGATCATTGATGGAAAAAATGGATCTAGGGGAATATTTTCCATAAAATAGAGAAGTGGGAGGCATCGAAAAGGTCATTTTTAGGGATTTGGTCATGATGATGCATCACAGGGGCAGTCCACTAGGTTCACAGATCATCATACATTAGAGCAGCAGTGGTTGAGGGATATGTATTTTACAAATATGAATATAATGAATTCACATTCTAGGTGTGAGTAATATCATGTTGCTTCTTCTGACAATGGGACTGGTGATGACATTTTACATTTTTATATGTAGGTTTTTATTTGGATGAGGGTTTATCTCATCGTTTGGCCCTATCTCTCTCATGTTTGTCTGTTAATTTTAATTATATTTTTTATAAATATTCAGGAGCCTAGGTTTTTGGAAAGACCAACTTTATAAATATAGATATATTTAAATAATTATAAATATGTAATAAATACATTAATTATATATTTTAATAAAATTATAAATATAATATATATATTTATTTTAATTTCAAAATTATTAAAATAAATAAAAATATATATAATTATAATTGTAACTATAAATTAATATATATTTTTTATAATTTTATAAATGAAACTAAATATATATTTACCAAAAGAGTTCCAGTGGTCAGAAGAACATTCTCCTACCAAATTTATTCCAAATTAAAGACATAACATAAGAAATAAAGAGTATGGGTTTAAACAAAGTCAATCACTCATACGAAAATACAACAACATAGTGGACTGAGAATCATCCACATAATCATGGTCTGAGATATCATTAGCATATTCCCATTACAATTGTGATTTATTATTATTGAAATTTATGGAGAACTTTTCTCTGAGATTAACCAACTCCAGAATGAGCTTGACTTAGCCTCACCAAACCCATTTATCTCTAACACATCCTCAACCACAATTTTTTGGGTGATGTACTCATTTATATGTATTAGTTTGATACAAAAATTATTTTGGCTCTTCCCTCTCTAAATTAGATTCTATGAGAGGTAGAATCTCTTTCAATCATGGGGAATCATCAATTTCCATTTTTTCATTATATTTCTTGATGTGGAGTCCACATTCACAACATTATCACTTGCTTCACCAGCAATCTCAGCCCACAATTTTTTTTGTATGTAGCTTGTCCCTCTTTATCATCCCCAAATAGCTCTCGGTGAAGTTCATATTAAATATTTTTAATGGATCAGTCCACCTACAATGGTTTAGGGGCTATAAATGAAGAACATGAGATCGTTAGATCTTCAACAATACATACAAGAATTGTCGGATAATCATGCTTCTCAACAGTGACCTAAGAAGGATGAGCAGCCTCTACCCTAAGATTTGGATCCTTGAGACTGTTTTTTTCCTTACTCCTATATAATCCAAAAAGAGAATTTTATGGGTAGATGTACAAATACCATTTGAGACTATATTCTCAATAGGCTTGTTCCTACATTTAACACCAGAGTGGATAACAGAACAACACAGATGAAACAAATCTGTACATTTTTTATACTTCATAGTTATATTGATTTCATCAGAGTGGGTTCAGAGGGTCACATTCTCTATAGGTGTGGAGAAAATTTCAATGTCCACCAGAATACAAGAAAAATGCATGTGCGAAATGTTTTTATTTTTTTTATCCAACCGAATTGGCACACAAATTTTAATAGCATTATCATGTAAAAATTTAGGATTCCAAAGGAACCAATTCATACCATACAATCTAAATCATATCTGTGAAAAGGAGTTTCTAACCATTTAGCGATCAAAATACAGATTCCATTCATGGATATATAATTTCCCATGATTCAGAGAATGTGATCCAACGAACCATGTGTGAGAAAAATGATCATCTAAATGAAAAAGGTTGTAGAAAAATATTCAACCTAGAAAAAACATCTCTAGTTCGGGAACCACAAAAGAGAGGAGATGTGCATGACTTGATCTTCAAGGTTCCAAGTCTAAAAAAAACATCCTCCCAATTATGATGTTATTGTCAAGGCCAATACTTTTGAAAAGGAATACAAATTTTCATCCACCTGTGCTAATGATCCCTTCTTAAAAACTCATCCATAAGAAAACTAGTATCAAAATGGTTCACTGAAATTGGCAGTTCATCATCTGGAGAATGAGCTAATGTATCACTCATGTACAAGGCCAAAAACTAGTGATTTAGATCTACAAAAAAAATAGCATCATGATTTGGAACAACACTCGTGGATGAAGCTAGATGAACATCATTATTCAGAGAACCATCATTATGATTCAGCGCATCACCTATCGACAATGATAAATGAGAATCACAAATCAGATCTTAACCAAAAATGTGAGTCAAAGCAACACCAGAAGCCAGATGAACCTCACAACTCATATCTTAACGAAAACAATGATTTGAAATGCCAATAGCCATGGATGTGGTTAGAAGAGCATTGCGATTCAAATCTACATACAGTTAGACATCCCGAGATGAGGAAACAATGTTACCCCAATGATCGAGAATCTGGTTAGTAACACGAGAAGGCCCACCAGTAGAAAACTTTAATACTAGAAAGTGATGAATTAACATTAAAGGAGATCCCTAGAATCCATGAACGCTCCCTCACATAGGTCTTCCAACCCTCAACCTCTAAAAATATATATTTATTTATATTTATAATTATATATATGTATTTGAATAATTATAAATTAAAATAAATATATTAATTACACATATAATATTATAAATTTATATAATTAAATAAAATATTTATAAATAAATTAAAATTTTTATATATATAATTATAAATAAATATTGATATATTTTAATAGTTATATAATTATAATAAATAATTTAATTATATATATTAATAAAAGTATAAGTATTATAAATACAGTTATTATAATATTGTATATTTATTATATATATTTATAAGTTTAATATATATATTTATTATAATTTTATAATTATAAATAATTAAGTATTTATTTATAGTATTTATAATTTCATAAATATATATAATAATATAAATATATTTATTATATATTTAAATGTAAATAAATGTATATTTATTTATAGTTACAAGTATATATATATATATATTTATAAATATATATAATAATAAAAATATATTTATTATAAATTTAAATATAAATAAATGTATATTTATTTATAGTTACAAGTATATATATATATATATAATTTTATAAATATATATAATAATAAAAATAAATTATTAACAATATATCTTTATCAGAAAATTTTAATCACTAATAAAGGTATGTTTTATCAGTGACTTCTATTTTAGTGTTTATAAAACATACAATTATCAGTGCTTTTAAGTTGCATTAATAATTGCATTAACCAATTGGGTAAATGAACCCTAATAGTGGGCTTCCTTCTGCCACACTTCATTATCTCGCGGAAGTTGACAGCCTTCGCGTTGCGGCTCTTGACGAACCACGCTATCGCCGCTCCTCGACTCTCACCCAACTGCACTGATGCAACCCCACTGCACTGCCAGTATGGTCAATCCATACTATCACATCATGCATCTCTCCCCCATCCACACTACCTCTATTAATCCTCACTATCACACTTTCACCCCACAAATCATATCGCCATGCCCCGCCGCCCTCTTTCCCTGCCCTGTTACCCTCCTTCTCCTTTGCCATCACGGTTTCCATTTCTCCTTTCCTCGCTGTTGTCTCCCCTATAACCACAGATAAGGTTGTCATCATTATATCCTACAACATTTTCTATTCTCTAATGTTTTTAATTCTATATTATCATCATTTTCATCCGGCTCGATGATACTTCTAACAGTTTTGATCTTCCCCTTTGGTTTTGATGTGGGAAATCCATTCCTAGATGTTTTTATTCTACTATTTCTGATTTATTTTTATGATCACTAATTAGTTCTAAATTTCAATTATCTTGTATCGAATTTATTTTTCTATCAGTATCTACCCTCTATATAGATTCCTTATATACATCCTTTTTATCTTTCATTGTCCAAGCACATGATATTTCTTATTCTATTCTGAAAGATAGAAACCACTCATAATCATCAAATTTTTATCACAACTTCTTATTATCAATATTTTTTTTACTTTATTCTCTTGACTAAATCATTCAATAAATTATTTATCCCATCAAGTATCCATGACCATTCTTCATTCTTGAGCTATACCTCAACCATGTATTCAGAATGTTCATATTTTTTATATATGTTTGTCAATATTCATTCTTAGTATTAGTTTTTATATATTTGCTTTTGTATAAAGAACATGGATTACATTAAATCGCCATTATATTTCCGAGTTTTATCCTTCCAAATGATAATTCCCTCAAAGGACACTTTGAGTTCTATATCATGATCAACTCTTTTGTCAATTACATAATTGCCCCCATCGCTCTCATTATATTTTGGGTTATCTATAACCCCCACCATGACATTGTTTAGAGTGATTTATAGACTATGAAATCCCAACCTATTTCCTCTATTTTCCCTATGACTTAGTACCTCAAGTTTGTCAACAATTTCCATAGCTCTATCATAGGTGGAATAAAAATTTAAGGAAGTAATTTAGTAATAGAATCCCTTGAATGTAATTTTATTGTAGTGAATCATTCTTCTTATTTTATATTCTCGTGACATCCCATAACTTTCCTTTTGGATTTGACAACGAACTAGTACATCATACCTTTTTCATGAACCAATTTTATTTTTAATACACTATAATCTTCATTAGTGGTGATGGAGACATGAAAATATTAAGGTTCATATAGATTATTCTCCACCTATACCTAGAAAAATTTGACATGCTCCTCTACAATTTAAGAAATAAACTATCCATGATTAAAATTAATGAATAACTTCCCCATTGATATGAATTTTCATCCAATGATTATTAGTGGTTATCAATCATCCACAATTTCTAGAAAGATAATATCTAAGGGAGTGACTAATTTTCCTTAAATAGACGAAGAAATCATCAAAACTTCCAATGACATACTCAATGGACTGGTAGGAACCCGTCAAACTTGTGAATATGAAAAAGAAACAGTCAAATGAAGGGAGATGACACAACAATTTAGGATGGTTCACCACTAAGAGAAACATTCAAGGAGAATATGATGACAGTGTGTTAGTCATACCTAAATCCACTATTAATCACTAGTTTTTAGATTAAAAGGTTTTTTAACAGTCAATATATGCTAGGAAGACGACATTTAAAATGGTTCATGGATAGCTCACTACATCCCTTAGATCACTTCTGTCGACTCCTCATATCTCACTTCCTTGAGAAAACATTTACTCAATTTATTTACATAACGACCAGTTCAATATATTTGCATTGAATTATTTTCCTCAGACCAGCATGAGACACTACATTCATTGGGGTTTTGAATAAAATCACATGAAAGGAATTATTACACAAACCATATATTCAAAATCCTATTAGAATCTTAACACTATGCTTGTGCACAATACATGAACTTTCATGCAATATTTTGGTCTTGTAATGCAATTTGACATTCACGTAACCCGTCATTTGTTTGCAACCCATACCTTTTGGGAACTACCTCGAAGGGTTTTATTGCTCTTTTTAGACTAAATTAACTCCTTGAGCATAAGATTAAATCTCTTCCAGTCATTCTCATGAAAATATTTCACATGGTTGAGAAACCATATTTTTGTGGGAACATTATTAATTATTCCACAGGGTTTGTTGCATATTTATAGGATTTGATTATCCTAGGCATAAGTTTCTGAGACAATGTTGTTGGTTCATGAAAATATTCTTTTGGAGCGTGAAAAAACTATTTCCACGTTGCATTGTGTCACGAACCAAACCTGGTCACCGCCAAAATCGACACTAAACACAGCTTGTGACAAGGCCCGAAGGGCGTTCCCGATCCCCACGGGCTGGCACAAGTGCCCGGGTATCATATAATGATAATTGGGAATGATTTACCCGATTTTATAAACATTAAACAACAAAAAAACTCAATAAAAAAATATGGTTTTTTCAACTAAAATCATCTTTTACAAAATTTCAGAACTGAATTACATAAGTTAAAACTACATTTAAAGACCATTACAAAGGTAAAAAACAAATAAGGACAGCCCAATAACCCTTTTGTCAAGGGGCACCACCCTTATATTATCTCTACAAGACTTCACTACCAAGGACCTGCTAGAAACCCGAACCACTGGAACAAAAAAACTGTACCCAGCCTGCGACAACAAAAATAACCAAGTCTACTTACACCCAAGGGTGTAAGTAGGGTGTGAGACAAAGCCCAATAGGATACCACCACTAATAGATTCCATGTGATAAACATTTAATGGCGAAGAGCATGCAAGTTTTCAAAGACATGAGATGAAAGTTAAAATTTCTAAAAGATGCAACATTAAATAAAAACAGTTTTTAGGTTGGCTAATTTAAAGAATAAAAACATTTAAAATAAATACCATAGCTACTGAATTTTGCAGCCTCTCTTACCGTATACCGACGGTAAAAACAAAGTATCCAGTGAGCACAAGCAATGGGAAATAACCCCTAGGCACTAGCTAGCTGTGGGTCCTAGGTACCTCGTATCTCGGTGAGAGTAACCATCACAAATATCCATTCTCGTGCACGAGCCACTAGTAGGGAACATACACATAACCTATTGGTCCCCAATAATCATCATCATAGTTTAGTTAGAGTGGTAAGCGTCAATCTTTCTAAGTGAAACTAAGGCCAAACCTCACAGATTCACTAGCATACTAGTACACGTCCACCCACCTAGATACCCGGGTTTTCCCTTTGGGCTCAAACAAGTTCAACAGGTCAAGATATATACTTTTCACATGAAAATATCATTTCCATATCAAAAATTCACCAAACAGCCCACATGTATACCACACATGTCACAAAAGTACACTTTTCATTCAAATTGATTTTAAAATCCAACTCATACAAAAATAGCCCACAACACTCTTCACATTACATGGACACTTCCAAAAAATCCTTTAAACCATTTTTATAAACCATAACAAGACATTATAACTCACATAACAGCCCACTCAAATAACATATAATACCACTTTCATCAACAAAATTCAATTTTCACAACACACTCACACAAAACAGCTCACAACCATGTTTTGCAGCTCTCTTCCCATTTTCTAAAACATTTCCGCACTTTATAAAACATTCTAATAAAAATATTTGAAATCTTAAATAACCACCATACCTTTCAAATACTCATATTAGGTGATAACACCCCCCAAACAGTACATATACACTCTTTTATCCACTTTGTTTAACCAAACAAAATATTCACAATTTTCAAAAAAACAACTCAAGGGGTGTAACTATGTCTTGCACACAAAACCCATTTAAAAACACCCATTTAAGACCAAAACCATACCAATTCCTATCAAAAGTAGAATTGGAATTCCTACATACATTTATAAAAACACATTCAAGTGTTATAAAATAACCTTGAATAATACCACAAAAGATACAAATGAAAACACACATTTTCGTAAAATGACCTCAAGAAGTATAACAATGTTTTACACATCAAACCTATTCAAAACCCTTATTTTTAGAACCACATGACATTATTAAATTACCAAACCAGAATTGGCAGTCCAAACAAGATTTAATGAACCAATTTCATAAGTTATAAACCACACCCAAATAAAACCCCATGAGTTACACATGAAAACACCCAATTTCATGTTAAAAAGCGACTATAAAATTTAACACATAACCAAATCAATCATAAACAGTTTTCACACCCCACCCAACAAATGAGGAATATGAAAAATAGTTAAATACAGCAAGCTAACTCATCATTAATTGTTTACACATGGAACCACCTACCTTTTGAGTCAAAACCCTTGAATCTTGGTGAGAAACCTCAACCGCACCTCCGCCGCACCACAAGGATTTGAAAAAAAACCCTAAACCCTAATATTTCTTCAAAAATACCCCAAATCAAACCCTAGTTATGAAACCTAATATCTGGACACTCTATAAATTTATGAAAGTGGGAGGAAACCCTAAATAGAAGGAAGGAATTGAAGAGAAAAACACATACCCAAAATAATCTTGAAGAAAACGACTCAAAATCCACCAGAATCTGAATTTGAAAACATCCAAAAATTCATGGGATGTTCGAATAGGGATTATGAGATCATATAGGAACTGTAATGGGGGAAAATAGTAAGAATTGAGAGAGCTATGATGTAAATAACTTACCTATTCAAATCTGCCTGATTTTTGAAACCCTAAGAATATCAACACTCCATCGCAATGAAAACGAGCTCCAAAGTGGGGGAAAATGTATGGGAGCGCGGCTGGGCTCCTTAGGGTCGAGGGGGAGGTGGAATCACCGAAAACTTCATTATAATGAATAATATATTAAAAAATTAAAAAAACAATTTAAAACTAGAAAATGGGATTTCGGATTGGCCCAATTCTCAAATAAAAACCCAAATCCCCCATGATTATAGATTTATAAAGGCTCCAAATTTAAATGCGGTGTTAATATATCATGGGAGGACATTTAGGAGTTGTAATTACTGAAAAATATTAAAAAATGAAAAAGTTATAAAAGAAACAAAAATTTATTTTTAAATCTGGAATTGGGCTCACAGTTTGGCCCAATTCTTGAAAACTCACATATTCTCCATAAAACCTTTAGAAACCCCCAAAACAAAGCATGAATGGAAAATAAATTAAAAATAACATTAAAATAAGTTATGTATGTTACAATTCTCCCCACCTTGAAAACTTTCCGCCCCGGAAAGTCACAGCATGGTTAAAGCAACAACCAAACCCCACTGAGAAACCAATAGGTACTCTCTTGCAAGGTTTCACCCCCAAAGGCCAAAACACCTCCAGTGATCAATTAAGGAAGGATTAATCTCACAACCATAACTTACAATACCGTCGTGAAAGGATCAATGACATTCATACTTTATCCCAAAATAAAACTCTTCAAACACTATCTGAACAAGACTCAAGCAATTCACCCAAATGAACAACAACTTTGAACAAGGTTACACTTACCTTACTTTAACTAAACCATTGGGAACTCTATAGTCCCAACGTTTAGTCAAGGAAGATGTTATTATCTAGATATCTCCGAACGAGACTATCTACACCATGCCAAAACCATAGATAAATATATGTTACTTGTATGGGGGGACACTAATATGCTCCCCACTATAAGAGACAACCAATATTTTTTTCGAGAAAGAATCAGGACACTAATAGGGGGAGGCCTGAACGGACTCCCTGGTACCAAGGGTAGACTTCCATTCGAAATTTCCTATGGAACATACATGATAATCATAGTGGTTCTCACCACCATATGAACCAACCATCTTAATCGACCAACACATGTCGGCACAGAAAGACCCAAAAATTTCAAGATTTGGGAAGGTCGCACGGTTAGTCTGCAAAGTTTTTGAAACTGTGAACTAACTGTGCTAATCAATCTTCCTGCATGGATTCCAGGCACACAGTCTCTCTTAATCGTTCACAAACCATGTGCTCAGCATGTCTATCCAAATTTCCAACCATTCTCCAAAGACTCAATGGAAACCAAAGGGGGATTTAATGACATTAGGCGATGACATGGGTACAAGGCCCACCACCTCTTTCCACCAAACGAGAACAACAGAGGGAATATGATAACACCATAGGTTTAAACACTTCCTATCTTTCACACCAAGGATTTGAAATTTTACAAGGGTTTAAATGACCCTGTGATCTCCCCTGACTACGAGCCAGCTTCTCTCCGAGACCTATGGTTGGAGCTCAAATTATTGAAGCATCTTCGGCCTCGCAGTTAGTCTCCGGAAACCCACTAAATGAGAATTATTATTTCGGTGCCACCAACAACTACACCACAACCCAAGATATGTTTTCCAGACATAACAAATTCCATACTCACTTTACCCTATCCCAATATTTCACTGAAACAAGGGCTAAGAAGATGCACAGACATCACACCTTGTTTCTTCAGGTGAGAAACAACAGAAGTAAAGAACACCTACACTCAACTTCCTCTAAAATGGAATATTTTGATGTTTTTTCCAAGGAAGAAATTGACCCAACACAACAGGGACTCTCGGAGGATTTCACGACTTTCACCTATATGGTCAATCGAGCACATGACATCATAAGGCATCACCGACCATGGCCATTGTGACTGATATAAACAATGCATGGAGAGGGACATTATACAACATCCCCAAACAACACACAATTCTAGAAAGTGGCCACAATATCCTATCGTGACCATATTTCTCACACTGGTGGTTTAACATGAACTCATGCTTCAAAGAATCTTTGAAGAACCCCAAAGGCCCTCTTAGACACCATCAAGACACTCATCCAAAATAACAACCCTAGACCACATCCACCTTCGACGAATTAGGAAACATAAGAAACTATGGTCTCTTTCACCCATCCACAAGCACTCTCCCATTACAAGAGGATCTAAAAATCAAAGACAGGAATGGATGTAGACTCAATCTAAAAATCTAAAGAAAAAAATATTCCTTATATTGATCAACTGAAGGGTCTTCAAACGGCGAAACAATCCGGGTTGCACTTCAGTTGTGCACTAACCTTTAATGGGGGTGTACCTTATCCAACGATTGAACCCAAGGACCCAACCAAGATGGTCCATTAGTCAAGATATAACACAAAACAGATCTAAAAACATGAAGGGAACCATCATAAATGCGTCCCAAAACATTTTTCAAAAGAGACCACTAACTGTCCCTATAACACAACTTACTGACCAAACCCAATCCCAAAACACAGTCCAAACAGGATGGGTTCTTGGACTGAAAACATCCCACAACATCATCATTTTCCAAAAATACATAATATAAACCATTCCAAACAATTCATCAAGTCTTCATGTTTTTCTTTAAAAACATCTCTTTGAAAACAAATGGTTCAACGGTTAGCGCATCCACCAATGGTACCCCATGGGCCTTACACATGCATGTTTCAGTGCCACACCGGGCACCCTCCACATATCCATCTCGACACTCATCGAGTCATGTCATAAACCATCCATCTTCCCATATAACCCCATGCATGTGGTTGATCATGAAAATACCAAAGTTTAAAACAAAAATTTGTTCCACGTTTCAAAACCAAAACGATCAACCAACACATCCTTTTTTCTCAAAACCGCTAACCACGAGATCAAAATCCCAACTCACATCTTAAAAAAAAATTCAGAAAGTCACAACCATTTAGAAAATAACTCACTTTCAAGATATTCACATCAATTTCAAAACATCTCATCCCATTAAAACACACTATGATTGTTTAGAAAACTCTATTGGAAACACTTTTCAAAACCAAATTCAATATACTTCCTGCTTTCAAAGAGGTGTAAGCACACCATTTTATATTTCAAAACAATTCTGAAAATTCAGTTCTTCCATTTCATAAACCCAACCATTCCCTCTTTATTTGAAAATCATTTCATAAAAACATTATGCTTCTTAAAACCAAGTCACCTTAAAACCAAAATGACAAGATTTCAAAACTAAAGAACACCAGACAATGCGAGAAGAAACTAGTTTTAGTGGGTGACTTGGAAATATGGTTGGCGTCCATATTCCAATCACTTCACTGTCACAGAGAGTGTTCTAGGGAATATCCCCGGCTCCACATGGCTTGCCAGACCCTGCGAGCTCATTGAGACCATTAACCCAACTCTTTTTTCATTTCCCCTAATCATCATCAAACCAAGAAAACCCAAAGACATCGACAAATCCCTACTTCCCCTGGTGACTTGAATCTTGAAATGAGGTGTGGTGATCAAGCACACTACCCATAACCAGAATTCCATGTCCCAACAATCATAACTCTAGACTATCCTGACTATTTCCCAAATAACATGACTCAAATGGAGCGAACCTCCCTTTGATACCATTTTGTCACGAACCAAATATGGTCGCCGCCAAAATCGACACCAAACCCAGCCCGTGAGAAGGCCCGAAGGGCGTTCCCGATCCCCACGGGCTGGCACAAGTGCCCGGGTATCATATAATGATAATTGGGAATGATTTACCCGATTTTATAAACATTAAACAACAAAAAAACTCAATAAAACAAATCTGGATTTTTCAACTAAAACCATCTTTTACAAAATTTCAGAACTGAATTACATAAGTTAAAACTACATTTAAAGACCATTAAAAAGGTAAAAAAACAAATAAGGACAGCCCAAGAACCCTTTTGTCAAGGGGCACCACCCTTATGCTATCTCCACAAGACTTCACTACCAAGGACCTTCTAGAAACCCGAACCACTGGAACAAAAAAACTGTACCCAACCTGCGACAACAAAAATAACCAAGTCTACTTACACCCAAGGGTGTAAGTAGGGTGTGAGCCAAAGCCCAATAGTATAACACCACTAATAGATTCCATGTGATAAACATTTAATGGCGAAAAGCATGCAAGTTTTCATAGACATGAGATGCAAGTTAAAATTTCTAAAAGATGCAACATTAAATAAAAACAGTTTTTAGGTGGGCTAATTTAAAGAATAAAAACATTTAAAATAAATACCATAGCTACTGAATTTTCCATCCTCTCATACCGTATACCGACAGTAATAACAAAGTATCCAGTGAGCACAAGCAATAGGAAATAACCCCTAGGCACTAACTAGCTGTGGGTCCTAGGTACCTCGTATCTCGGTGAGAGTAACCATCACAAATATCCATTCTCTTGCACGATCCACTAGTAGGGAACATACCCATAACCTAGTGGTCCCCAATAATCATCATCATAGTTTAGTTAAAGTTGTAAGCGTCAATCTTGCGAAGTGAAACTGAGGCCAAACCTCACAGATTCACTAGCATACTAGTACACGTCCACCCACCTAGATACTCGGGTTTTCCCTTTGTGCTCAAACAAGTTCAAAAAGTCAAGATATATACTTTTCACATGAAAATATCATTTCCATATCAAAAATTCACCAAACAGCCCACATGTATACCACACATGTCACAAAAGTACACTTTTCATTCAAATTGATTTTAAAATCCAACTCATACAAAAATAGCCCACAACACTCTTCACATTACATGGACACTTCCAAAAAATCCTTTAAACCATTTTTATAAACCATACCAAGACATTATAAATCACATAAAATCCCACTCAAATAACATATAATACCACTTTCATCAACAAAATTCAATTTTCACAACACACTCACACAAAACAGCTCACAACCATGTTTTGCAGCTCTCTTCCCATTTTCTAAAACATTTCTGCACTTTATAAAACATTCTAATAAACTTATTTGAAATCTTAAATAACCACCATACCTTTCAAAAACTCATATTAGGTGATAACACCCCCCAAATAGTACATATACACTCTTTTATCCACTTTCTTTAACCAAACAAAATATTCACAATTTTCAAAAAAAAACAACTCAAGGGGTGTAACTATGTCTTGCACACAAAACCCATTTAAAAACCCCCATTTAAGACCAAAACCATACCAATTCCTATCAAAATTAGAATTGTAAGTCCTAGATACATTTATAAAAACACATTCAAGTGTTATAAAATATCCTTGAATAATACCACAAAAGATAAAAATGAAAACACACATTTTCGCAAAATGACCTCAAGAAGTATAACAATGTTTTACACATCAAACCTATTCAAAACCCTTCTTTTTAGAACCACGTGACATTATTAAATTACCAAACCAGAATTGGCAGGCCAAACAAGATTTAATGAACCAATTTCATAAATATAAATCACACCCAAATAAAACCCCATGAGTTACACATGAAAACACCAAATTTCATGTTAAAAAGCGACTATAAAATTTAACACATAACCAAATCAATCATAAACAGTTTTCGCACCCCACCCAACATATGAGGAATATGAAAAATAGTTAAATACAGGAAGCTAACTCATCACTAATTGTTTACACATGGAACCACCTACCTTTTGAGTCAAAAGCCTTGAATCTTGGTGAGAAACCTCAACCGCACCTCCGCCGCACCACAAGGATGTGAAAACAAACCCTAAACCCTAATATTTCACCAAAAATACCCCAAATCAAACCCTTGGTATGAACCCTAATATCTGGAAACTCTATAAATTTATGAAAGTGGGAGGAAACCCTAATGAGAAGGAAGGAATTGAAGAGAGAAAAACACATACCCAAAATAATCTTGAAGAAAACGACTCAAAATCCACCAGAATCTGAATTTGAAAACATCCAACAATTCATGGGATGTTTGAATAGGGATTATGAGATCATATAGGAACTGGAATGGGGGAATAATAGTAATAATTGAGAGAGTTATGATGTAAATAACTTACCTCCTCAAATCTGCCCTATTTTTGAAACCCTAAGAATATCAGCACTCCATCGCAATGAAAACGAGCTCCAAAGAGGGGGAAAATGAATGGGAGCGCGGCTGGGCTCCTTAGGGTCGAGGGGAAGGTGGAATCACCGAAAATTTCATTATAATGAATAATATATTAAAACATTAAAAAAAAAAATTTAAAACTAGAAAATGGGCTTTCGTGTTGGCCCAATTCTCAAATCAAAACCCCAATCCCCTATGATTATTGATTTATAAAGGCTCCAAATTTAAATGTGGTGTTAATATATCATGGGAGGACATTTAGGAGTTGGAATTACTGAAAAATATAAAAAAATGAAAAAGTTATAAAAGAAACAAAAATTTATTTTTAAATCTGGAATTGGGCTCACAGTTTGGCCCAATTCTTGAAAACTCACATATTCTCCATAAAACCTTTAGAAACCCCCAAAATAAAGCATTAATGGAAAATAAATTAAAAATAACTTTAAAATAAGTTATGTATGTGACACATTGGGACTTTAATATTCTTTCACACAACCACATCTTTTATTCACTTCTGGCTATTATCATTTTTTGATGTTCATATCTTGAAACTATACATTGCGTGAATGTTACCATATCACCTTCAATCATGCATCCATCTTTACTTTCCATTCACACATTTCACCATTTACGGATTTTCAGAACTAAAAAATTGGCAAACACTGGGAAACAACACCAACATCATTATTGTTGTCTGCATGAACTGAATGATCCCTTTCCTATAAAACATTATGAACATTGAATGAAAATTGAAATCAAACAAAAACCATACTCCATTTCCTTCATATAATAGTCATGGTTCCAACACACCACCTACACTATTTAACCCAACCTCTTTCACCGAACTCACCCTCTGCCGTTGAACACTTCCTCTGTCGCTACTACTGACGCCATTACTATTACTGACCACACCACTTCCATATAACCCTATCACTGTCACTAAACACCCTCCAAGATAAGGTAACACCCCCTTCCATTTCATGGGTATTTTTATGTCTAGGGCTTGTAGACATCAACCCCACCATTATTTGGGCCCATCATGTTATATAAGATTAGTTCATTTCCATTATATGAAAAGTTTTTATATAGAATAAATTTTATTAATACATCTTCGATGTTTGAGATTATTTGAAACAATTTTCTATCAAACTGTAACTATATATTTTTCCCTAGATGTGTTTAAAATAATTTTCATGGAATTGATCACTTGTAACATAATGTTTTATGTGGTTTTATGTTTTAAATATTATTTTTTATATTTTAGAATGCCATGTAAATATGTAACATTACATGGGTCTTTCTGAAATGAATAAAAAAATATTTGTGATTATCTATAAAAAATTTCCAATTTTTTATAATTACTAATTTTACCAATCATTTGAAATATTATTTTCTAAATTGTCCCTTCACAGTTTGGCATTATTCTCTTTTTTAATAGAAATATCAGATTTAATATTAATAGGTAATGATTTTAGTCTTTTGATCTCTTTATATTTATCTTTTTAGTTCATCAAATGAATACTATAACATAATAAAATATTCAAACAATTCTACATTAGACATGTCATCATCAGTATTTAAATTTTCATAAACAAAAAAAAATCATCATTATTCATAGGTAAAATATTAGAAACAGTAGGTAGTTTATTGAATTCTGTCATGAAGCACATATTGGCCATTTCTGGATTCTCCATATGTGATGAATCAAAATAAATATAGTTTCCTTCTAAGAGACTTCATGTGGATTTCCTGGATTTTTTATACAATCAATGCTTATCATTATATGTTTTTTTACTATAACATTAGATAGTCAAAGCTGTATGTTCCTTTTACACTTATAAAATTTGACGTCTTTTAAGTCAGCATCTCCCTTCTATTATTTTTTCCAATTTCCATTAGTATCTAATTTACACATACAATTGGTCTTTTTTTTTGAAATAAATTTTCTTATAAAATATCTTAATCAATCTAGGTATGTGAGCCATCATTTCATCAATATATGATGGATATTCAACATCACATGAACATACATCCTGAACTTTCACTTTTTCATTTTATTTATCTTTTTTTCTTGATGCTGAAGTATTAAATGCTACTAATTTCTTCTAAAGTTCATCATCATCTTCTTGTTTTAATTTTAAATATTCTTCATACATCAAAATCATACCAATTAACCCATTGACATGTTTGTTGATGATACACTACTGAAATTGTTATCCATACCCACGGTTCAAACATGTGGGAATAGGATATACCCATTATTCTATGAACATTTATTAACCAATCCATCAGTATATCCCTATAAGAATTGTTTTTCAAACAATTGTTATAGATTTACTATACCCATTCTCATTAAACCCTTGTTAATGCAATTTTTTATGTGCATACCTTTACCTGTTGTTTGGAAAACCATGAATATAAGTCATTTATAAAAAAAATAGTTGTCATTATTTGATATATTCACATTCACTTTACAGTCCAGTGACATTACCACAACACTGTCACAAATTTTTTGTTCTTATATACAAAACAATATATATTTATACATATATTATTATATATATAAATATAAAAATATAAAAATTTATAATTATGTATATTTTTTGTCAAATATTAAATTTTCAACCTATACCCAAAGTTTCATTAAACTGTGGGTATAGGTTGGAATTTCGTTCCATGTGAAACCTATTTCCACAATTTACAAAAACAGTGGGTATATCCTAACCTATAAAAATGGATTTTCAGAACCATATGTGTAGCTCTTCTCGGGTAATTTCCCACAAAACTTGTACCCACGGTTTTCTAAAAAATATCAGTATAGTGTTTACCTATACCCACGGTTTTAGGGGAATTGTGGGTTTAACAATTTCCTATGAAATAGTTTTCCCATGAAACATATTACTATAGTTCTCAAAAAACAATGGGTATATGTCAATATTTCATTAGTTTTATCACAAGACTCTAAAATATAGAACGATGTGCTTCTCTATCATTAAGGTAGATTTATTGAAAATGGAATGATCTTGTCCTTATCAGATATAAGATTCCAAAGAGTGATCATTGTTTTGAAAATATCATTAAACCTGAAATACATGTCCGAAATAGGTTCATAGTGATTCATATTAAACTTATCATATTAAATATTATTGGTATTTAATATGTTTTCATTATCGTTATAAGAACCCTCATGAGAAAGAGTGAACGTATCCCAAATATGATAATTAGTTTTCCAGGTAGTAATTCTATTAAGCACATCATCTCTTAGGGTACATTATAGAGAAATCATTTATTTACAATTATAATTGTAATAAAACTTATTGGCATGATAGAAATTAATTAATCATTATATATGAAGTTCATATTTATCTTTTATAATAGTGTATATTTCAAATCCCACACTATCAATGTGAATTTTCATCTTGATTTTCCATTGAACATAATTATTTCTATTGTAAAGTGTGGTATGTTTGTAGAAGATCCTTGTAATATAGAATCCATTAATAGAACTAAATTTATAAATGACATAAATTTAAGATCTATATTGGTTAACAAAAATCAAAATGTCCATAAATTCAAAAACATGAAAACAAAAGAAAATACTCTTTTGATACAAATTCATGGTCAAAATAAGTTACACAAGAGGGGGTGGGCAGTGAATTGAGTAACCAATAATTTTTTTAAATGGATTTCAAATGAATTCCCCTAATTAATTAAAAAATTTCCTAGTTAACCAAAATATAAGATCATTATATGATCATGTTTTTCTAGAATATTTATTAAATATTGTTTAGTTATTAGGTATGTAATAGACATTATTACATAGTTCTTTGAAATCTCATTTCAAAATTACAATCTTATAAAAAACTAATTAAGGATAACAACCAATGTATATATTTTCATTAAAAATAAGATATTTTTTAGTTTTAAGGAATAAATTCATAATAAAACAAAATAAGTCACAAAATAGAATTATTTATACATGTGGTTTAGTTTGAATCTATGACTTAGTCTTCTTCACTTGGGGATCATTCGCCACTTAGAAGTTTATATAAATATAGATATTGATCCAGAATATGTAATACACTTTACAATAGTTTACAACTATATAGTTTACATATGTCTTCTTCCTTAGTTATAAACAAGTTTATAAAATAAACAAACACAGAAGACATCTACTAATGTTTTCATGGGAATAAAAATTAAATGGGATTGAGAATATATCAAGTAACCTTCATTTTTTAGCAGGAGACAGTGTTCTTGTTATTAAATAGAAAATGCACACACACTGCTCTAAATGTAAAATAATGTAAACAGAAAAAATAAACTATGAGAGTAATGGAATATAAGTTCTCTATCTATATATAGGATATCCCAAGACTGATTCAAATTATTTATAAATGCAGCTTGAGTCAGGTTTTGTTGAAAATTTTTGTGGAATAATGATTTGTAGACTCTTCTCCTTAACCACATGACTTCTTTAGACGTAATGATGTAGTTCTACTTCCCAGTAGAGTGTAAGATCTTCATATTCTTGAAATCATTATAAAATGTATGATAATGATCAGGAAGAATGAGATCTCTTTATACTATCATCCTACTTCACATCACCACTTTTTCCATATAAAGGACTCATCATTTTTTTGTCATCATCAACAACAAGAATATCTGAATCTCTTCTCCTTCCTTGTACTACACGTCTGACACATACATAAATGAATTTTAGTGATCATTTAAGAGACAATCATTAAAATATTTTTGGAATTAAATTCCATAATATAGTCATTGAAATAATTTAATTCAAAAATTGTATTTAAAAAGGGGGAGGTTTCATAGTCTATTAGTGACCTTGTTTTGGTACTATTATTTGAAATGATGTCTTTCTATAGTGGTGTCTCTTTCTAATGTCTTAATAGAATTTTTTTGTGACTCCATAAAAAGGATACACAAAGTTGATAGGGATTCAGTTGACAATAAGTCATCCTTATAAACGTTAATACTCTAATAGTTGGTTATACTGGCGATGCCTTGTACATTATAAAAAATAGACTCTAGCAGGGCCACATAAACAAAAGTGGGACATTGGAGATAATAAATCATTTGAGGACTTTTCCATTTTTTTATTGTGGTTGGTGTGATATTTCTGGAAGTTTCTTTTCTTTTTAGAAAGTCAGAATTAATGGAGACTCATCCTAAATGGTTTCTCAACTTCAATGGTGACCCACACATAGAAAATTTCATCACTATTATCTGATTATAAAATAATAAACGAAAACATAAAACTCATTAGTATTATTAGAATCACGATTTTGTAAAAATTAAAAAAATAATTTCAATAGTATATATTCAATAAGAAATGATGATTTAGTTATTAAATAATCCATAATATTTTTCATTATACCATATAATATATATTCATAATACATATGGAGTTACCAATAATTATTTAAATAAAGACGACCCCATTTTTCATAAAACATTACTCGACCGATCACATACATATCCATCACTAATGAGAGTGGATGAATACTTTTCCCTTCATTGCATATTCATTCTATCTACCATCAATGGTTATCCTTGTATATGGATGTTTGTTGAAGCATTTTAGGTTTTCCCCCTCATCCTAACCTACCACCTTGTATTACCTATCATAGAATCCCAGGATTACCAACACCATCTCGATGGATATGATGCTGCCACAGTCCATGTTTCCGTTGATGGTGTAGGTGAATATCCCAAACCCTAAAACCCAACCCGTCGTGATATACACAACTAATGTCATGATGTTTTTGACCATCTCGTCGATTTAGGAGTGCTTGAGTAGTTGAAGAGTCATCCAGAACCAGATTGCTAACATGAAATAGAAATCAGAGATGAACTCTACCTTATGAGGATCATTGTTGATATCATTTCCAATCCCCTCTACAACTAGAATATTGTAATAGTTTTTGTACCAGATGTACAAAATTATGAGTCCCATAAATCCTGATAAATTCATGCTGAATAAAAAATGTTGGCATGAGTAGTGAGAAACACTTACTAAGAGTGTTCGATGGGTCTACGTCCCTAATTCTTCTTTCATTACTCACTTTCCCACTATTCTATCTCCAAAAAGTATCATGGAAATAACAAAGGGTTAGTGCTCATTCCCTTATGAATCCATAAGTAGGCCAGGATGTACTTCCCATTCGAAACCACATCACAAAATCCTTCATTTACAAATTCCCACATTTTTTTTGGAATTCTCTAAACTTGGAGATTTATGAATGGATGGATAAAAACAGCATTTATTTATAAAGAAAAAATGGTTTCAAAAGACCTCCCCCACAAATATCTCTTTCATTCCCACATGGAACTATCACGGTTCTCCTAATGATATGAGATCTCTTGTATTATAATGGATGATTTCTGAAGATCCCATGAAAAAAATTATAATGGAATGGTGGGAGGTTTCTATGTTTGACACAACTCCCCCACCAACCATCAAACACACCAATCCACCAACATTCTCCACATTAATTCAATAATGGAAACCTACACATTCAACATTTGAAACAACCATTTTTGAGGTAGGAATGTGGATTGTGTGGTTGGATCATCAACCACCTACTAAATGAGCTAGAAAATAACAATATCCATCAATTATTCCCCACAAAAAAACAATCCTCTAGAGCATATGAAAAGATAATTATTCCTTAGGGAAACCACCTTTTTCCACATATTTTCAATGTTCTTCTTCTGGTGGATAATCGACAGTATCAAATGTTATTGATCCATTAGTCCCCATATCCAATGATACTGAATATTTATATGATTCTTTATATCCTTATGTCCCCCACATCAAACAATAATTGGTAATATGACTCTATATATATTGTTGATGGAATCCTTTCTCATAATGTTATTCAAACCTATTAAATGTTATCTTTTGGAGGCATATGATCGCCTATATATTATGATGGTTCATCAACTTCTTGTGGAGAGGATTGAGTCTCCCCTACTAAATATTAATCTCTTCTGCTTCCTGGGCCATTATCGATGAGTCACATTATATCCCATTATATTTTTTGATAGGTGCTGACAGAACATTTTTTTTGATCAATAATTGCTTCCTTGACACATTCCCTACAATAAATTATATAAATTTGAATGTCCCTGGTCCAATGGATATCATCGAATAAATCTTCTCTGTTTCTGATCACCTTATTCTCATTTGGGTCACAAATCGTGGTTCAAAACTCCTCATATCCATACCTGAAGAAGATGTATTGAGTAGATATAATAATTAGCTTCTACCTAAGGTCCTCAGATACATGTGTAAATTACAAACATCGAATAAATAATAAATGTGAGAAAGAGTGTTGTTTATCAAACCATATCTAATGTGGAATATCATAATTGAGAAAGATAGATGGTGATCTATTGACGAGGTAGCATGAAACCTGAACAACTTCTCCCAAGAATAGATTCGGAAAATTATATAATCTCATCATAGTTTTGACCTTTTCCCTGATGTTTATTTTTAACATTTCTACAAATCCATTATATTTTCTTTTGTGTGGGACTACTCTCTCATGTCAGATGCCTTAACTCTTGCAATATTAATAAAATTCCCTATATGTGTACTCCCTTTTGTTGTTTTAATGAGGACAATTCAGCATTATTATAGTTTCACACTCCACCATGGAATGTAATATATTAAATTATTCTATTACTAAGTCCGTCCAAAACTATAACACCCATACAAATTAAGATGAATCATCGATAAATGATAGAAGATATTTGTTACCTCCCAGTGAATCAACCTACAATGGACCACATAAATCATTGTTTTCCAAATAAAGAACCATTGATCACCATGATGAATAACTTTTGAATGAGTCTATACATTGCATACCTTACAAGAAATATTTATAAGGTTGAAGTGATGCATCATTGATAACATTGTGGAAATTATTATTTTTCAGGGTGGATAACCCACTTTCACTTATATGGTTGAGTATTTTATGACACAAATTGGATGAAATATATCCTTCAACTATGTGGAGAATGTTTTCACATATCATCACATTACTTTTGTAGAAGGAACCGTATATGTGTCCTCAGGTAATAATGGTGTCTCATTTTGTTATAATTTATACTCCATTGATAATGACATTGTTATAGCCTTATCAATCAAATAATATACTTGTTAACAGGTTGATCGAAAGGCTTGCAACATACAAATCAATCATAATGGTGTTTTTTTATCCAACGTTTGACATGAATTGGAGATAACCCAAGAAAAAAAATCTCCACGAAAATGGTGTTTCCCAAAATGACTACCCCAAAAGAACCAAATTGATATGTCATGAAATACTCATGAGGTAGAGTGATGAGGAATGATGCTAAAGTATTGACCACCCATTCTCTGTCTTGGAGTGATGTGTGTAATCATGCAACTTCTTCATCATTTGAGTAAATCAGGATTTCTCTACAGACAATCATATGTGCATATACATTTTTTATTTTTTCTTTTGTATTTTAATTTGACCGTTTTCTTACATAAACCTTTGATAGTTATTCTTCATGTATCCATTTATACAAAGATAGTAGCAATTGTATACTGGACTCCGATCATCTATGGACCTTCCTCTACTCTTTCGTTGGCCTCTATTTACAACTACTCGACCTACTACATAATGTCTACCACACTAGTGCATGATGAAATAATGAATTTGATTTGTAACTCTTGTCATCTTCCATCAATCATGCTTGTTGAATACTCAAGCCTCTACCATTTCAAAGGAGCCTTTTCCTCCAAGTACAACATTTCTAAGTGAGACGTCAATTGTATCCTAGTAACTGAAATGTGTTCAGAGTAGGTAGATTTCCTGATCTTCATCATTCATATTTCATCAAACAACCACCAATTGGTTCACATTGTTTCGAAACTCACTAGTGTGCTTTTAAATTTGTCTTCCACTCTATAGACAATGATTCATCACCTTCTTCCAAAATATGACCTTATATCCAGCAATATATGAGTAGTATATATTTTCCAACTGCTCTAAAGTTCATAATTGACAGTATCACGCGAAACATGGTGGTAGATGTTGTGATTTAACCATTAGAGGATTTAAACAATTATATTCTTATTTTTCTTCTTTTATTCCACATCCATGGTGATATTTAGTTTGACTCCTTAGTTCTAAATAGTGTTAAAAAATATTTCTAATTTAGGATATCTTTTATTTGGGACTTCCAAATGATGTATCTTGAATAAGTAAACATGATCATACATCCTATAGATGTTCCCTCCATTTTATTTCAATTTTGAAAAAAATGGTGTAAAATCTAAGTATAATATAGCCCACTATTGCATCTAGAATAGTTGAAAATGGTGGAATTGACATCTGGACCCTCAAAATCATATGTCTATTGATCAATAAATCACCAAATTAGTGTGATCTACTTAGATTAACTAGTGGAGTGATAGTGATTTGAAACTGATGAGGCCTAGCGGGAGAATCTTTCTAAATATTGTCGAAAATTTCTCCAGTGTTAAAAAAATATCTTCTTATATAGAAAAGGGTTACTGTGCCACCTGATGCTTTACCAATCATTGATCAAGCCTAGGGAGATCATTTTAGAAACATTTTCAATGTCATTTGAGTAGTTAAAGTCTATGAAACACATAATTTCAGAATCTCCCTTCAAAAGGAAATTATATGAAACATGAATTTTCTGGTCATTGAAATAACTCCACTACACAGCACCATTTCACCACAAATGGCTCTAATTCTAATTTATTGATTCAATGATCATGATGGATGCAAAGATAAAAATAATTTATTTTAGAAAACAAAATAGTTTCGAAAGACCCCTCACAAACTCCTCCATTATTTTATCAAATGAAACAATCATGGTTTTCTTAATGAAATCAAATCTCAGGGAATAGAAGGGGTGATTTCTAAAGAAACCATGAAGCTCCATATATATTCATTGTAAGAGGTGTATGTTGGAAACAACTCCACCAAAAACCCCCAATGATTTCTAACTACCTTCAATAATGGTATCCAACACATTTAACATCTGCAACAACAAATATTGAAGTACCCATGGGACTGGTGGGGTTAGCTAACAAACCAACTACCAAGGCAGATCAAAAATATAAAAATCAATCAGTTTCTACAATAAAAATTATTTATAGATTTTGAAGAGTTTTATTTATCCAATCCCACCAGTAGTTTCTGGTTATGTTTGTTGTAGGAATGTCGCAACATCATGGTTGAGGGTGTATTCATCCCCCATTGATCAAAATTCCAGAAACATGGTGGTGTGAATGAGGAAGGTGAAATACATTTGAGATCAAACATACTCGGTGAGGTTCTTCAGTGTAGTAGAATATCCTAGAATATATCTTCATTCACAATTAGTCCCACCCTCTTCATTAGATTGGGATTAGGGGTAGAGGTGGAAGAGGCTGCAGTAGGGGAACATATATTAGTCCAAACTGCAGTTGAGCCTTGTGAGTGAATTGGAAAAGGAAAGGCCATGAAATGGGGAAAAAACACAATGTTGCAGCACTCCCCTCAGACTTCATATAGACCAATCCCTCACAAGCTTCAATTCTCATCTTTCTTGATGCCACCGTAGCCTGCACTCTTTTTCAACAAACTCACCCACATCCCATCTCATCACGCCACCCTACCCATGCTTATCTCCAATAATCTCCCTTCCTCAAATTCTCACCACCATTTAGCACATGCTAGTTTATAATGAATGTCAACAATGGGGGATGAGAAACTAGATTTATTCCTAATTCTACTGCAGGTAGGTGCATGCGACTAGTCACCTTTCCCCTACATCTATTGATAGAACAATGATCCATCCCTCCATTACTATCTTCATTGTGTAAAGGTTTTTTTATTTTATTCATCATTTTACTTTTAATTTTTATTTATTTATTTATTTTCATGAATTTAATAAATTAATTTTTGATACATAGATGTTTAATCTACCTCAATTTCAAATTGATTATATTAATTTTAATTTTACAGTTGTTCTGTATATGTAATTAGTATTTTTTTATCACCAATGTTAACATATCAGTATTTTTATTTTAATTGTGTTGTGAGTTTCTCATAATTTTTCCAAAATTAAATATTATCTTTTTATTGAAAATATTAATTTAATTTGGGATATTTCAATATAATTTTGGCTTTTATCCATTTATAATTAGTGATATTTATAAAAATAAATTATTATCAATTATTTTTTTATTTTTTTTTAATTTTTTTACATTTTTTATAAATTGTTTAAATTTATTATTTGATGGTTTATTTCCCGTATAAACTATAATTTATCAATTTCAATTAAAATTTTTAATTTTTATATATGTAAAAAGTGTTTTTATTATCATTTTTAATAATAACATTTTTATTTTATTTATTTTAATTAGTTTAATTTTTTAATTTTGAGAAATTATATAGAACTATGGATTCATTATGGTCGTTCTCATCTCATTTGTAATTTATGATTTAGTTGATTAATTTCACATTGATATTTTATTTATTTTATGTTCAAGTAATTTGGAGAACATATTGGTTTATTGGTTCATCATTTTTACTAATAATCAATTTTGATTTACATGATAACATCTCTTCCTATTTCTTTATAATATTTTATTTTCATTGAATTAAATTATTAGACATGTTTTATTAAGAATTCAAATATTATTTATAGCATTTGAAAAAAATTATAGCATTGGAGGACATGTGCTGAAGAAATAAAGGGGTCATATAAAAAAAATAGTAAAATCCTTGATTATTATATGAATTTGGCATTATTTAGTTTAACAAACTGATGATTTTATTAACTATTTAAATCCATGTGTTTGAATTTAGAAATTATTTTATATTAAAATTTTAGGTTCAAATTTTTATTAGTTTAGAATAAGTGGGTGCTGAATAATATGATGAAGATGAGGGTGATTCATTATTTTTTTCAAAGGCTTATCTTACTAGTTTTTAAAATCCTTAATGCCTTATTTATTTTTTTTGAAGTGTTTTAAAATGATAAAAATTGTAATATTTTTTTTATTTTAAAATAATTTGTTGTTGTTTCTTAATTATTTTATATACATAGAAAAATTTAGTTTTTATATGATTTAAATACATTTTACATTATTTTTATTTTTTAAATGCATTATGTGTTTATTTTTAAACATATATTTTTGTATTATTTTTTACATATTAATATTATGATGGTCCACATATGAATTGATATACACATTAACTGAACTACATTTTTCATGAACCATATATGGTTTATTAAATTGAATTATAATTCAAGGTATTCATCATTTGTATTTTGATCCGGTTCACTCATGACTAATACATTAACCATTTATATTTAATGGGAAACATTTTTATTCTTTTTCTCAGGCAACATGATAATCTTTGCTAAACCAGAATTTATTGTGGAGGTAGTGAGATGTTGTTGTTTCAATGGGTTTAACAACCCTCATAGAAGTACTCGACACTGCTATCATAGTATTACCATTTTATGTAACAATGTTTTTCATCACATTGCCTCCCCTGACTACATTATCGCATTACATTGTAGAGGTGTCAAGGAAGTATTCTAATGAGTGTATTTATGGAAAGAGGTGATGTGATTCATCATCTCTTAATGGCTTGGGGGTTTTATTCCAGTTGGTGTTTTGGGTGGTATTAGTAGGTAATTCATGGGATTTAGGGACCAAACCATTACTAAACATCTATGAAAAGTGATGCACTATGGGCATATATGTTCCATGATCATCGGTGGTTACATTATCCACATATTAGAGATCGTATTTTCAGAAATAATATATTAAATATTTTTTATAATTAATGAATAATCCTTATGTTTCCCTAGAAATCAAAAATCTATAATACATATTTTTGTTTCCATATTGACGAAGAGTACATTTTTAGTGGTTTGAATGATTTAATTTGTTTTATTTATAGAAAAAATCTAAAATGTGTAAATTATTTCCAGGAAATGATAGAGTGTTTAATATGATTTGATCTATTCATATTTAAGTAATTTTAAACTTGGATGATATTTATAATTTTTTATATGTAATTTCTCCCTATGATGTCCAAGTGGTTTTGTTCTTCAAATGAATTCCTAGAGTTAAGAGGTTCTATTCCCACAGATGGTTCGCAAGGATCCTAAATACGAATCATATTATTTAATATGAAATTAGTAAAAGGTCACATGGTTTGTGATATTTTTACCCACCTACCATAGTACCACACTATAAGACTTGAGGTTTGTTAAACCCAATCATGGGGGGAGAGATATTCTTGTATGATCCAAACTAGAATGGGTGTGTGGGGTTAGTGTTTCTGTATAAAAAAGAATTTTTTTCATCTAATATAGGTTTCATGGAAAATGAGACAATTTTTTAAAATCTCAGGAAATAATGTATTCTGGACTAAAATTTAACCAAGAAATCATTTTAATTGTCACACCCAAACCATGAATTTATATTATATGTATTAAATTTTTTATTTTACAATAAATTTTTTTGAAGAACCTATTTTATAATTTCCATTTTTTTTAAATTCAACACTGAGAAATAGTTATGGGATCAATTTCTAGAAAACCAAAATAAATTTCTAACATGATAGAACCAAATTTCCCAATCATCACATGATAATTTCAATCATATAGACTGCATGTTTGATGATCTCAAGACCATCTAATATAGATCGGAAGGATATTAACTAATTTTTATAACTATTTAACCAAATAAAGAGTTGTGGTTAAATCATTATTTTTTATTATAATATCACCCTCCAATTATTTTAGTAACATGCAACCCTTCCCCATTCCCCTTTCTTGTGCACACGACCTAATGCCACTCATAAGTACACACTCCTCGTCCAATTCATTCCCTGATCTCATTGTGATTTAAAGTTATTTTTTTGAGATCTATATTTGGTTATTAATGGAATGACTTCCTCCTCCTCACCCTTTTATTTCCCCCCCCCCCTTCACTTTCTTTTCCCAACCCATGGTCAAAACCTTATCATAATTGGGGTGTTTTCTTTAGTACATTCTTAATGTATATGAACGTGGTATTGATCTTGTATTAATTATGGAGGTGTTTGAAGAAGGTGATGAGTTCAACATAATTTTGGGTTGATTTCCCATACGTTTTCATTTATATTTTTGGAACCATAAATAATGGATTCTTTTAATGACTATTTTGGATACAAAATGATGATGTTTAATATACTTGGGTCTTATTTGAAATGAAATTTTCATTTTTTATTGGATTCTAAAAAAATTTGATGTTTTTTTTTCAGCAAACAATTTCCTCAGTTACTTAATTCATCTAAATAAAAAATAAAATGGTTTATAAAATGGTATTGGTTATTTACATACTTGTTTATGGTAAACCGATTATTAAATACAATATTTTCAAATAACATGAAATAAATCATTTATTAAAAGTCATATACATGGTCTTTGGATTAATTTGGAATTCCTATAGGCTTTATGATCATTCATATATATATATATATATATCAAATATCAGGTTTAGGTGACTATTCATTTGTTACCACTCATGGAGTGTTGAGGTATTAGTTTTGGATTATGACATGTAACGTCACATGGAGGTATGTACTTTTTTGGTTTCATTTTTGTCCACATTATCATTTAGTCCATGTAGGGATTTATTTATCTGTAAATTAATTTAATTGGTGGAAACTTATATATGTGGTAGGTGGAGGAAAGGCATCTAGTGGATGTCATTTCTCCATGTGAGGATGTTAGGGGTGAGGGAAGGGATTTATTAAATTTATATTTGTTTTCGATTTTAAATTGTTATATTTTTTAATAAATATTTTTTTATATTCATATTACATATATATGGGTCATAATAATATTTCCCTTTGTATTAAACTCATGTTTAATGGTAATAATTCTTCCCTAGTAGTATTTCCTTAATTCATGTCACATTTCACAGCAAGTGGTGATTAGAAATTTCATATGGGTTTGTTATGGGCCAAAAATATTGTCCAATGGATAGATGACCTAGGTTTTGTTTGGGAAAAAGGGTATATAAGAAAATACCCAGCTGTATTTGTTGCATCATTATATGGGCTCAATGTGCAGGGTTAATGATGAGGATGTTGTGCATTAATGGGGTACGTAGTGAAAAACCCTTTGAAAGTGAGATATAAATGAATAAATATTACTACCAATATCGATAAGAAACACCTTTCGATTTCATATATTATCTAATAAGATCTACCCAGTTAATAAATATGGTCATGGGATTGTGTTAGGATAGATGACCTTATGGGAAGTTTACTAGGTTTTCTGTGAGTAATAAAAACACTCCATAAGGGAACATGTGTTGGAATTTGGGAAAGTCATTAGTATGATAAATGAACCTTATGGGTAATAGAGAGTTGTGTTCTAGGAAGATAATAATGGTATTACATGAGACACATGGGTTAATAGGCATATGTTCATATATTGGAGAGGTTATGTCATAAAAAATGTTCCATATCCATGGTTCCCTTGTGGGCATAGGCTTTAGAGAACCCTTTATTATTTGAGGTTTTTGGGAGACTAGATTTAAAACTATCGAAACACTAGACATAGGTGAATGGAGATTTATGTAAGAGATTTAAATATTTATGCCCTACGTATCCAGGGGATGATGGAATTATAATTTTTTTATTTCTATTTTTATTCTGTATTATGGATTTTTGTGATTTTCGGATAAAAACGAAAGTGAACTGGTAGAACCCGATGGGCTCGTAGGTCCTGAAAATCCATGCGAATCCCGAGTTCAATGTTTAATTATACCCTAATTGGGGTGGTTTGGTTTGAAATATTTTCACCATTCTATGTTTTTATGATACATAAATATACAAGTAACCTCATTAAAATTTTCATTTGGATTTTATTTTTTTTTAATTCATTATTGGTTATCTCATTATGTGTTATTCGGGTAAATGTGGATTCATAATTTTAGATGTTTGTTTAAAAATGGTATATTTTAATTTTATAAAATTATAAATGTGGATTCATAAAAATAATTAAATCATAAAAAATTTGTTTTTTGATGAATGGATTTAAATAGGAATGTGAGATCTCATAGTAATTGATGCTGTATATTTTGAAAATGTGGGGATTATTTTTTAAAAATTTAATTCCATGAAAACTATTACATTTTTATATATTGATAGATGTTATTAAAAAATGTGACTTCAAAATATTGGGAGGTGGAGAATTAGAAAATTTAAAATTTGAATGGACCTTCTAAATATGATGAAAAAATTATGAGTTTTATATCGGAAGATGGATTTTATAAAAGTTGTTTCGTTTTGGTGGATTATGTTTCTAGGGATGAATTTTGGTTATATTTATATTTATTTGGATTAATTATTAGTTCATTGGTTATTTAAAATTTTTCCTTGTGTTACTCATCGTCGGTCATTGAAAAAGTTTTAGATTTATTGATTTGGTGTCGTCCATTTTCAGATTTTTCCTTGAGTTTTATACAAGTATTCCCATTTTTTTGTGAAGGTTCTCTATTGGGACTTGTTCTGGATGATCCAATTTTAGATGGATTTTATTTTTATATTCATTGTTAGTTTAATTCATTGGATTCCTCATGGTGTCTTCCATAATGGCCTTCTACTGATGTATCTTCTATGGTCATCCCTTACTAATACATTATAGAATGTTCTTCAATTGGGAAATGTATCAACCAAATACATTAGTTAAGATAATATTTCATCTAATGTGATGTTATTTTATTGATTAGTTAGTCCTTTAAGGGTATTTTCATGTCTTGGATGGTCATAAGAGGGAATTGGATGAGTGTTGTACATTATTTGAATTGTAGGGTTCACCGAGAGTAGGTGTTCTAAAATAATTGTCAAAAGATAATATATATATATATATATATATATCTCTCTCGATCTCCAAAAACAAGTATATTTCCATGTTTTTATGGTATAGGCGTAGCTGTGTGACATTGTTTCATTCATGTCTTGAATTGTACCACCCGACTAACCTTGGATATATTTGTTTGTGGTTATGATTAACTTTGAGGCCTCGGCCATAGGTTATCACTGTAGTTTTTTAGATATAGTTTCATATTATTGTATTTATTGAATTTTCTGTAACTCATTTGAATCCTTATTCCCTTATGATGTTTCTATGTTTTCCCATTTCATGTGTAATCACTTATCATAGAAATATAGTGTTTTTGGGGATTTCTAATATAGTTAATAAATCACCATATATGATTTATTTTTGTACATTTAGAACTTATTAAATATTTAGTGATTTGTGTGTGGGGTTATTGTCTTCTATTATTTAGTATCTTCTTTATTCATTGTGAGGAATTTGTGGGGTTTTTTTGGGACCCATTTATGATTCTTTCCCAGCCACTCCAACCAGAAGGAATAATTATTACCATTGTCTTAATTTTTTTATATAACTATCCATTAGATGGGTGATCTTGCAATTTTCATTCATTACATTGAATATCTTTTTATTCAAGGTGTTCCATATACCAAAAGGTTGTGATTTAGGGAATAAAACATTCCATTTCATTAAGATTTCCATAATTTGTATAAAATACATAAGGATCACATGTGATGTAGGAATTGGAAAATTATATTATTGAATTTTCCATATTGATGATTAAATTTTTATCCATTGGAATTATTTCCAAAAGATTTGTTTTTAGAGTTAAATATAGAATTTATCTATGGATTTACTTGAAATTTTAAATAATTACATAAAATTTCTAATAATAATTTAATAATTTAAAAATGATTTTGATTAAAAATTTGATGGTTTTTAATGATCCTTTTCAACTTTATTTGTTGTAAATATATTCATGGGTGATCATATATATATATCCATGTGAAATAATTCCCATGAGTTTGTGTGTTTTAGAAATAAAATAAACAAGTATTTATACATGTATGAATTTATAAGTGTAAAAAAATAAAGGGTAGAATAGAAATAAAACATAATATCCCTACTATATTTCCTATTAATTTGAATGTGGATTTGTAAAATTTTATTTAAAATCTATTTTAACATTGTTTAAATTCATTATATTGTTTTATAAACAATGATTTAATTAATGATAGAATTTCATTAATAATGTTTATGGTTACATTAATATTCTTGTTCTTACATAAATTTATTCCTTGATTTTGATGAAATATTTGGCTTATAGATGCATGCATGTTTTGATATATGGTATGTATTTTGATGAGAAACAAAAGACCCACTTAAGTTAAATTAAATTTGTTGTTTTTTTGAAATTTATAATGATACAAGGAAGATGATAATCTAAGGGGGGGATAGATATTACAACTCTTCGGATAATGCACTTTTCGTAAAAAATGAAACATAGCAAATGGTCATGGTGTCATGGGAGGGAGACCTCACAACACTTCGAAAAAAATGTACTCCTTAGCGGATGGTTTTATGTGACCTCATAGATAGAAAAAAATATCCCGCTAGGAAATAGTTATTATGTCCTTAGTGGTAAAAAATTTATTTATTTACATTTTTTGATAATCGGATGATAGAAGAATCTATGGTGCCCAGTGACCTTTGATAACATAGGGATTTTACCATTATTCATGTGTTCAGAATGATTATTTTTATGGATCATGCCACTCGTTTATATGACCAAAAATTGTGGTTCTTGATTTCTATTATAAAATTAGAATAGCGTGATCGTATATTTTCTCAGATGATTTTAAAGAAATGAGAAAATTATAATTAAATCAATTATTTAATATATTTTTATTTTGTTAAAAAAATTTCTTAAGCATGATGGATGTTGTCCTGACCTATTTAATTGTTTTAATGTCCTAAAATAAAAAATTGTTTCTAATTTTTTCTTGTATTGGAATAAAAATTAGGTTTTTTTATTATTGTGGCATAACCCAAAAATACATTTCCTAAGTGACTTCCTTCATTGATGAAAAATTAAAAGAACGATTTATGAAGTGATATAGGTTATTTATAAACACATTTAAGGATAATGTAATTATAAATACTGTATTTAAATCTAGATAAAAATGGATCATTTGTTAAATGAATCATACTCGGGGTGTAAATTCATTAGGGATATATACTAGGATTTATAATGATTCCAAACTGTAATATTTCAATATTAGGATCTTGTTCCTTTGTTACCATTCATGTAAAATTGATTTTTTAGTTTCGTATGGTGACTAGTAGAGATTCTTGGATGTTTGTCTATTTTTTGGTTTTGATTTAGTTTCCTTTTCTACAAAAAAAAATATTCCCTACCCCAAATTTCATTTCAATTAATTGGAGGCCAATTAGATATGTGATGTAAAGAGGATGGGATCTGATGTTGGTTGAATTTGTAGGCTAGGGTGTTATGGGTGGGTAGAGGGAATAATTAAATTTACATCCATTATATTTTTACTTTTTTTATATTTTTTATGATTCCCAACATTGATAAGTGTTATTACCATTTTTCTGCTATTATGATGCTCTGAATTATGGGAGATATAATTTATAAGTGGAATTTTGATGATGTTTAGGCACTTGAGCCAGCCTACAATTACCATGAATTCCCCTCAAGTGTGTCGTGGGCCATCTTGAGCATCCAAATGATAGACGTATTGAGTTTTTTTCTTGTAAAAAATCCATATCATGAATAAGAGATAATGTTTTAAATAGGAATAAACTATGAATAAAATTACCATGAACATGAAATTTGTGATCATGTCTCAAACATGAACTAATCAAGAATGAAATAATCACAAATCCAACGATTTTATTGAGACTAAAATTTGAGAAATCAAAATTTATATGTCTGTTGATATGAGGTTAAAATGAGTGAAGTTTGCACTATGTAAAAAATATCATATTTTTCTAATGTTGGTTATGAAGTGACATTATTGCGAGCAATGTAGTAAATAATAATTTCATTTCTACTTTTATAACCAACATTGAAAATTGTTTAACACACTAGTTATTATAATAAACAATGTGTAAGACTTATTATATAATGCTAGAAATATAATATATCTAATATACTAGATTGATTTTTAAAACTAAATAACAAGGTATAAAATCTTTAATAAATATATTAAAAAACAACGTCAAATGATATTTACTTTTAAAAAATTAATTCTTTTTTATCACATATATTTATAAAATAATCGATAAGAAACAAAATGTTTACATCAAATTGTTTAAATAACAAAATATAAAATGTATGTCTTTATTAAATATTCTATGAATTATTGTAAAACATTCTATAATAGATTTATTTTTATTAAATTTGATAACCATTGTTTCAAAATATTTTTGTTAATAATTATTCTATCATGATCCAAACCAAAAATTTTTAATGAAAATATTAATAATAGAAACAATGAAAAAAGAAACATTGAACAGTAATTATTTAATTTTTATTCAAAAATATTATCACTGCAGATTTATTTTTGTAGAATAATTACATATTATATCAATGTTGAACTATATGATGATTAAAAATTAAATTTAATTAAATGATAAAAAAACTATTTATATATTATTCTTATAGACATCTTTAGTTTTTCAATCAATTTTAAGAAATGAGGATGTGAAGTAAAAAATAACACTTATAAAATATTTATAACATTTATAATATGATATATTGCATCAAATATAGTACTTTTTATAAATTTTAACTTTTCAAAAAATGAAAATTTTCTAGTTGTGATTTTTTAATACATAAATTATTACATATATTAATAACATATTCTGTCGCCACATTTACAATGAAATTAAATATTTTCAAAGAGAAGGTCAACTTGAAATAAACAATTAAATAATTAATAAATAATATTTATAATATTAAACAATTAAAATATTATCATAAACATATAATATTTTTCATTACTTATTTTTTCAAAAAATTTACCTCATGAAAGCACATCTACAACGTCATTCAATTTGACAATAAAATTTTTCAATAAAATAAGAAGTGTTGAAATTATTTAATAAATAACATAACAAAACATATTATTTAAATCTATCTATAAATTTTCTATATGTTTTTACTATTAAAATACATAATTAATATGTTTTTCATTATCTAGAATAAAAAATTTAACATTCATAGTCCACTTATGTAAATATAATAAAAATTTAATGAAAATAATATTGAATTTTTTATTTAAAATTTTTTTTCATATCTCTAAATATATAGAAACATTTTTTACAGTTTATGTTATGTCATCAATATTTTTGGGTAATATTTATTTTTCTCTTGTTCATTAAAATTTAACATTGATGATGAAATGTATTACTGGTCTATGAATATAATGTTGTTCCATTTTTGTTTTAAGTAATACTGAGATGCATATTACATTAATATTTTTTGTAAATCATTACCCAATTGATGATCATTGATATAAATGCAAAAATTTATTTACATAAAGTTTTCTTGATGTACTCCAATTCCTATATGATCATCAATAATAACATCCATATAATTTATTTTCATTTTAATGATCATATAATATTATTTTAATATATTATTAGTCATTAGAGACAAATAAAAATCATCTTACATAAAATAAATCATCGATAATGTTGACACTCCATTAAATTAATGAGATGTAATATATGAAGTATCCAGTGTTTAAAGTTTTTAGTTTTGTTGTGGAGAAAAATATTTATAAATTTCTATAAAAAAACATGAAAAAATATATTCAATATATTTAAAAAACAATGCCATGTAAAAATATATACAATAAATACCATAACTATAAATCTTATTATGAGTTTAGATAGACACCTTAAATATGTTTATCACTCTATCCAATTGTGGAAACCTCATTAGTTAGGATGTACACTCTCATTGATGCATCTATAATATCATTTATCATCACCAATAGTTGATGTTATTCCATCTACTAATTATATTTCTTATCCCTAACAAAATGTATCAATCCATAATATACAATATGATATTAGGGGTCCTCATACTATAACTAAAAATAAATTTGATTTGAAATTATAAGTATGAGAGGGAAATTTATAGATTGAGATTGTCCCTTTAACTAGAAAACATTTAATGCACTATCAATATAATTTGAGCCTCCTCTGAGTTATACAAATACTTAATTTAGGACCCCAAACTATTTATCTATTTATGGTATGCCTCCACCCTTCAAATACTTCTAGGATGATTTTTTAAATAATATTAATATCAACTCATATCTCCTTAAAAAACATTTTTTAACATCCTTTCCCAATTCCCCCTCACTAATAAAATTCCTACACTACGGTACAATATTATATTGTAAGGAACATAATAATAATATATTAAAAAAATATAATATAAAATATTCCTAACTCTACTAACCTGGAGTCTCTGGTTATTTAATGAAATGATACAAAAAATATAATATCAAAATATTCTATGCCCAAAGATTAATATTCATAGAAGAACTGATGTATACATGAACATTATATTACATTTTAAAACGTAAAATACATTATAACAATTCAAGATACATTATTATTCCCCCTACTTATCCATATGTAATAGATTGTACTATCCACAATTTCATTGGGATACATGGAAACATTACTATGGGTGACCATCGATGATTTATAAATGATACTGTATAGAAAACGATAACATGTTATAATAATGGAAAAAATAACATGGTTGGAATAAATAAATGTATTATTGTATATAAATGATTACAGAAGTGTATCATAATACATGAATTAAAAAAATTGAAATAAATAATTATATATAAAATATTAACTGATCTCATAATGATGGAATTAATAATTCATGACACTGTAACCAAACAACCAAGACATGTTATGAAAATACCATACAAAATAGTGTATACATACACTGAATAACCACTCTAGGTTATCTCATGGGAACTACCAAATCATTGAATGGATATATAATTCATGGCCCCTTCTATCACAAAATAAGTCCAATGCATCCATAATATGAATAGAATGGATAAATGATTCTCTCCAGTTATGGGTCATGGAAGAAAAGTATTTTATTTACCCATTTATTGTATAACATTATATCCTATGTAGTCTCATCAAAAAGTGTGCAAAAAAAACACGATTGTTACTTTTTTTGGTTTTCAAAAAAAATTATATTAATTGAGTATTAATGATGATTGAGAAATAATAATATTGACTTGAGAAATTTTAAACAAATTATAAATATGGTGATCATGGTTGGTTTTGTTAGACCACGTTCTATGATATCATGGTTTCCATGTCCCCCCCCCCCTTAGTTCATTGCCTTGTTAGATAGATAATAGTCTTCCGAGTTCATTCTATCACATAGATAAATAATTATGATTAGATTATTCATATATGAAACCACATGTAGGTTTATTATCCTTCCCATGTATGTAACGATATTCAAAATCTAATCACCCAACCCTAATATTATCCACCGTATATAGAAGATACATTGTTGGAGGGAGATATGACCATCAACTAATGAAATTTAAATAAATTGAATTAAAAATATACTAAAACACATTTAGAGTTTATAACTAAATTTATAATTGAAATCATATTAGAAAAAAATATTATATCTTATTAATTTTAATCACAAGAAATCAAGCAAGAACATTAGCCCAGCCTCCTCCTCCCGATCACTCAATGAAACTACTCTTCCATGAATACAGAAGTTGGGATGATGAGGGAAAGGAGATACATTACAATAAAATAAAAAGAAGGAAAATAAATAAAACTAATTAATACCATAGTCCAATGATTCCCCCTTAGGACAATTGGAGGGTATGTGGATGGAATGGAAGTGGTTAATTTGGGAGGGAGGTGCTCTCCTCCATTTATAGGTAGATTTTGTTCTCTTAAAGGTGATGAATTTTAGTTATCATAAATGATATATATACTACATTCCCCCTACATTAATGTTTTTAATTAATATATATTCCATATTACCTCTAAATTTTATCATATTTGTATATTTATTATGTGAGTTATTCCAATTTTACTCTGAGAATTTATTATTTCAAGTAAAACTCTTCAAAATTAGAACATTTATGTTATTATGAATTGATAATCCTGATAAAAGCAAGTTAACATGTATCAATAATCTTAAAAGTTTTTCCTAAATGAAATGGTTGTCCACCCTAAAAGTAAAATATTATATGGTCCCACTATGAAAGAAATATGGTCCCCATTCTAGAAATAGACAGATCTGTAATCATTTTTCACGACTCTATGTCTGAGATTCTTTGTATCTTCTTTATGATCGATTATAATTTTATCCCATAATTATTTGATGATTCCCAAGAATTTTTGAATCCAAAAAAAATATTTTGTGATTTTAATCAATTTATAAAATGTTATGTAAAAATTACATCAATAATTAAAAACTCATAATAATATAAAATATGTCCTTTTGACAATTAGGCTCTAAATACCACTAAACAATAAAATGTGAAATTTTTTCTAATTTTTTTTTGTGGCATTAAAAATATTTATATAAAATAAAAATTATATAAAATATTTTCTATATTAATTCACCCACACGTAAACTAAGCATTTCTTCAAGAATAAAAATATTAACATGGAAATCAAGGGACTCAAATGTTAAAATTTTTAAAATTATATGGTAATAAAATAAAACAATATTAAATGTAATATATGAATATAACAGATCCTTATAATATATAAATTGAATTTATCATTTATAAATGAAACAATGACTTCTTATATTTTACTTTTCACCACTTAAAAATGATTAAAATTTTCTTTTATTCATTCAAGCTTCTCGATTGATTATTAAAAAAATTCCAATTTATGATTTACCTCACATTTGTATATTTTTTCTCAAATAACATTAAAATATTCATGTAGAGTTATTCTCATATCATTAGAACATGATTATTATCAATATACTTGTAAATAAACTATTTTCTCCAGTTTGTAACGAAAAAAATCAATAAAATCATACAGGTTTTTAATAAATCTATAAATGACTATGGGCTTATGGTTGGTAGGATTTGATGATTTAAATATTCATGAATTAGGAAGAGGTTTATCTGTTCATTATAGTGTATGATATCAAAAGTAAAAGTGTAATTAACTTCTCCCCTTCAAATTAGAAACACCCACTTCCCCAAAACTCAAGGTAATGGTTATGAAAAAATAAAACAAAATGAATTATTTATGAACCCTCTTGAATATATATATATACTAACTATTTTTATATATTTTGAATTTTATTATTATATCAAAACTGAAATCAATCACTATACCAAAGAAGATAAGAAGATCATCGATCTGGAAAATGTTGTTTTTTATTTTTCCGAAATACCATCCCATTTTTTCGTTTTTTCATTTTGGTCGGTTTATTTAAATCAAGATTGTAAAAAAATTAAAAATAATTATTATATCAATGAAGTGTATTTATCCCCACCATAATAACCATCAAAATTCTTCATTTCAATATAAATCATCCCTTCCACCATGATTTTCTTCACCCAAAGCTTCGACATTAAAATATCATGAAAATACTAATAGTAGTGTATGAATGGATAAGAATGGATTGAAACATGGAATATAACAATAAAGGGAATTCATGGTCTCCATGGGATAAAAAAAGTATTTATGTAAAGGTGGACATATAAGGTTAACTGTATTTTCATTGGATGGCTGATTCATTTTAAATATTTTTTTTACCTGTCATATCTTTGACAATTTTGAATGCATGTTCTAGTTGGTGACTTATTCCAAGTTCAATAAACAAATATGCTCAAGATAAAATGAAAGTACATTTTATATAAATCCTCTTTGTAATGAGACAAATAATCATAATAAATAACTCATGGATTGGTATATAACAAAAAAATCACATGAATTTCATAAATTCAATACTTGAAAAATGGTAGGGAAATTTCATTTACCAGAATCTAAAAATTATTTCAAATATTGAGTCTTCATTTCAATATCCATGATTAACTTAAATCATTAGATTATCCATTTTTATAATTCAATCTAATTAACATTTATATCTAAAACATTGAATCAATAGATATATAAGAAAGTCATATCACCAAGATAATTCAAGTAAAAAAAATAATTCAATAATGGGAATAAAATTTTCAATTATTGCTATAAAACACTAAAAATTATGGGTAATACAATTGAATACTATAAAATTTAATCTCTTTCTCCCCTATCAAAATTATTCTTCAAATTATAATGCCTAGTTTATGTATGATTCCTTTTGGTGACGTGTGTTCTGTTAATTATATCAATATTTTATCTTTAGATTATCTTCAATAGTGGAACTAAATTTTAAAAAAAATTATAGTGTAGACCAATTAAATCTTGTTAGTATATGAATGAGTGAAAGAGTGGAGTAAGGGGAAAAATTCATGTTTCCTCTTAGATGTTCATTGGTATAATGTCATTAGCTCGACTAAAAAATTGATTTTTCATGAAAAATATTGAAAAATAATAGATACGAAAATCCATCCCCACACTTAATTTATGCAGTTTCCTCAATGAATTTAAATTGATTTTACATGCAAGAATTTTATAAAATGTATCACAACAGGCAATAAAATGTAAATGAGTAGAATGACCTAATGGATTTTATTTATAAACATTTTTGAGGAGTCTGATGTTGTACACTATCTATTTCCAAATTCATGGTAAAGACAAGTTTTACTAGATAGAGTTTGATTTTATACCACAACACTAGCAAAAGCCTTGAATTTTTTTAATCTAGAATGGTTTTCAATAATTCAGAAAAAGAATTTATTCCTTGTTGCAAAATCAATCTCAATAATTTTAGGGATTGTGTTGTCCTTTAAAATTTCTCTTCTTCTCTTGATTCAAGGTATTGACCATCAATTTAGATTACCCAAATGAACATTGTTTCTGTTTCTACCTCTACACGTTTGAATAAAAAAAGTCACATTTGACATTTATTGAGTATAAATTTACCTTTTTCTTGTTAGTATCCATTCCCACTTGTTTTAGAAATGTCTTTTATATACCTCTTCATTGTTAATGGGTTTTCCTATAACCATGTTCATCTCATATTCCATAGTAAGTCATTTTGAATGCTTCCCAGATAGTTCTTCTTCATTCGCAGTAAGTTCCTTGTAGAGATCTGTGATAATATTTTCATATTAATTCACTTTGAGTATATACATCTTGATATGAACATATTCTCATTATTTTGATTCATTAGCCACATATAACAAACTATCCATTAATTTTGAGCTTATCTATGATAAATTTCCACTTGGTTGTTTTCTTTATTTATGGTAGAATTCTTTTTATGAATCAAAATCTGGTAGATTATTTATAGATTTGAGTATATTAAAATTATCTCGACCATCTCTAATATTAATTACGTGTACTCCCTCATGCACATTTATGATAGTCAGTTTAGTCTTCAAGACCAGTCTCCCTAATATTATGGGTGAGTATCGGTGGTGTGATCAAGGTTGAGACACTTTTTCCCATGTTTATTTTTTCATTCTCATTCTGCCTCCTTCTTTTAGTGCACAACACATCCATATATTTTTAATTCATAGCGATTTTTCATTTTTCATCATGTAATGGGATGTTAGTATCCACCATTTATAATTTTTTCTGAATTTATCATTGATTTCTTTCTTCTAAACCATCTTCGACTCAACCAATGCAGATGAGAATGGGGAAATGATGATATATTTTTTTGTTGTTTTTGTAACAATGATTTGGGACTTTTTTTGTTGATGATTTTTCATTTTACTTTGTTGATGTATTATCTTTATTTATATTAAAAAGGTTTATTTGAATCATCATCCTCACTTTATTCAGGTGCTTTGAGCTCTGCCCCGATTTTGGTGGTGATTGCAATACCATTATCCTTTTTATTTGGACCTATTTGTGATTGGTATATTACTTTGAAATTGATTGGAATTACCATTATGGGTGAAAACGGATCAATAAGGTTGTTAATTTTATCATCCATTCCAATTAATTTAACCTATAGAAACTGATCATCAATTTATGGAGCACTAGTGGATATTGACTCATAATTATTTCACTAAGATGGTGGCGATTGAAATGTTTATTGTTGCTGGAAGAGATTCTTGTAATATTGGTGGAAAGGTGTCGGGTTCATATATTGATTATTAATAGGTGTAAATTCTTGATTTTGTGGAAATCCATACCCTTGATGTGTTTAGGTTTTGACGTGGCTGGTTTGATTGGAATTTCCTTTGCTGATACCAAGGAAGAAAAATTTCAACAACCTGCACATCTAGAAGTTGATCAGTGTATTGAAAAGTGTAAGATCCAAAACCATATACCTAAGTCATGCCCAGTTTTTCCTTCACATGGTTCACAAAAAATTTTCTAAATACACTAGTAATTTCATTAACTGTTGGTTTTTTAAGGGTGAAGAAGAATTTGATGTCATTACATCATGGATGACTTTGGTTCTCATACATATAGTGTCAAACTATTGTGAGATTTGTTCAATATTTTCAATCACTCCTCTAGAATTCGTTGGTGACTTCAAATTCAAGGCTCTTCTATGTGATCTAGTGTGTTTTGATCATTTTCTAGTACACCTTGAATGAAGAAAACAATGAAATGGTGTTCTTCCATAGTATGATTTGGATAACTGGCACATAACATCTTGAATCACTCCCAGTACTGATAAATTTTTTCATTAGTCAATAGGTGAATGTGATGTATAATTTTTCATATAGATGTGACAATGGATGTGGGGAAAAACATTTTCATGAATCATATTTGGAGATCTTACTAGCCATTGACTTCTCCAGGTTGTAGAATGTACAACAATTCCTTTGAAATTCTCTCGAGTGATAAGGGGAATTCTCCCATCTCTTCAAGTTCTTAAGAAAAAACATTGTGGTCTATAGCTCGATGAAATATTTGTAAATTCATGGATATGTATGTTGGGGACTTAACCTATAAGACAAAATAATTTAAGAAGAATTTGGATCATGTTATTGCGTAATTAAAAATAAATTTCTAATGCATGGATAACTAGTTGATATCATTGGTTAGGAAATTTTGGAACAAAAATATCACACATTGTTTGGTTGGGATTTCCAGCCATTGGAGGTTATGAGTGATCACCAAATATGACACACGAATCTGTTAGGTGATTTTATTCAAAATCTATTAACAAATTATTCTTTATCTATTGGGTTATTATATTTTCAATTTCTGGATCAAAATCATTTAAATTTTTATTCGAACTAAAAATCATTCAAATTATTTTTAAATAATTTTATTTGGGTTTTGAGACATTTCCAACCATAAAATGGTTACATGTTTTATGCACAACTATTATGGGTCATGGAAAACAATATTTCAATTACCTAATTATAGTATAGAATATAATCCTAGGTAGTCTCCCAATGTGGAGTGCACACTTAATAAATGTAGAAACTGTTTAACTTGTTTTCAAAATGAATTTTCTTTTCATTGAATTAGAATTATGTGTTAGATATATGATTCTTTATTTGATTAGTTTTAACCACATGAGAATGTCAGTGATCAGAGTGGGTTTGGCTACACCTAGTTTTGTGGTATATTGGTTTCCAATTTCTTCCCTTCTTACATCCTATATAATGTTAATGAGTGTTTCATCTACGGATTCCTTTATCTCCCTTGGAAATATAATTATGATAATAATTATCCTATATTTATACTCACGTAGTTCAATTATTCTTTCCCATGTGCACAATGACTTTCAAACACTAACCTCCCATCGCTAATCTATTCCACCGTATATAGAAGAGAATTGGGTGGAGGGAGATAAGATCATCATCCGAAAAAATTTAAATTAATAGGATAAAAACATAACACAACCAAGTTCATAATTTAAAAATTAATTATTAATTGAAACAATATTGATATAGAATAATGGATCTTATTAATTTTAATCACAATAAATCAAGTATGCACATTGGTCTAGCCTCCCACTTCTGTATAACTAAATGAAACTACAACTCTAGGATGAGGAAGTATAGATGATATGGGAGAGGGAATACATTACAATAAAAAATAGGGAAATGAAATAAATTTAAATAAGTACGTTGTACATTTCATCCTTCACCTGTCTATTGGAGGGTGTTAGGATGGAACAAAATGAGATGATTTTAGGGGGAGTAGCTCCCCTCCATTTATATGTAGAATTTTTACTCCGAAAGCTATCACGTTTTTCCTAATAATTGACATATTATTCCAATCCAAACATCAGGTTTGTTGATCATTAATATCTTGGAAATATCTTCTCCAAATTTCAGCATATTGGAACAAATATTTTGAGAGTTATTTCTTTTCTACTCTGAAGATTTATTATGTATTGTCAGACTCTACAAATATAAATTATCAATGATATAATACATTATTGACCATAAAAATGGAATATTAAAAAATATCCCTCAATATAAATGTTTTTCCCCTACTTCTTTATCATTATCCTATACAATTTAATATTATATTTTCCCATTACGAAAAAAATATAGAACCAATACATAAAACAAACAGATCTATAAAAAAAATTCTTGACCCCAATTGTGAGCTTGTTTGGAGCTTCCATATTATTGATTCGACATTTTTCCCAAATTCTAAAATGGATCAAAAGTTGTGTTTATTCATAGAATGTAATGATTTTATTATTTGGATAAATATTTTAAATGTTATGTCCAAAATACAGAAATAATTTAAAAATGTTTAAAATCCAAAATAGGCTATTTTGACAATTATACTAAAAATACCACTAAAACCATAAATGATGGAAATATCTATAAAAATAACACATTATTGGGATTAAAAACCATAAAATAAAATAATAATTATTGAAATTATTTTCCCTATAAATTCAGCCACACATAAACAATGCTTCTCCCCAATCATAAAAATCATATCAAAGAAATTAGAGGACACAAATATTACTATTTATCAAATTCCTAAGTAATAATATCAATAAATTTTCAATGTAAGATCTTACATTCAAAAATGCACATAAAATATCGATTTAATTTTTCATTTTTAATAGAAAATATAATTTCATATATTATACATTTCCCTATTAAATAATTATAGAACATCATCTTTCATGCATTCAAGCTTCATAATTCATTATTAACAAACATGAAAACTCATGATTTACCTCACCTTTGATTTTTTTCTATTATAAATCAGGATACATTTCATGTAATGTTATTCTCATATCATGATAACATGATCCTTATCAATATACTTGTAAATTTACTACTTTTTCAAATTTGTATAGAAAAAGGGAACATAAAATCAGGAAGAGCTTTATTAAAGGTTCAAATGAATATGAGGCTTCATGTTGGTTGGATTTTATGAATTAAATTTTAATTACCAAATATAAGGATTATCACTTAATTAAAATTAATGATATCATAAGTAAAAGTGTAATGAAATTCTCCCCTTCAATGTAGCAACACCCACTTCCCCAATACTCAAAGTAATGATTCTAATCAAGTAATGCAGAATTAATGATTTGGGTACCCACATGAATATATATATATTAATTTTTTTTCTTTTTTTTAGAGTTATGAATAAGTCAAAACCCACATCCTTTAACAAAAAACATAATTTTGAAGATCGTCAATCTGAATAAATGGTTACTTATTGTTTTCTCAAATCACAAAACTTTTTTCTCAATTTTTTCATTATGTTATTTTTTTAATTCAAGAGGGTAAAAAACAAAATGATTACATCAATGAAAATTATTTGTTACCATCATAAGGACCCCCACACTTCATCCTTATAATATAAATCATATGTTCCACTATTATTCCCTTTACTACCACACTTCAACTTCACAATATCATGAAAACACAAAGAGTAGATTAGAAATGATTAAAAATGGTTTGAAACATGGCTCATCCCTATAAAGGTCATTCATTGGTCTATATGGTCTAAAATATGGATATATTTTAAAGTTGTATTTGATGTTAAAGTGTATTTTCAAAGGATACCTCAATCATTATATATGTATTTTTTTCATAGTCATAGATATAAAAATTTCGAATGGAAGTTCTGGTCAGTGAAATTTCCTAAGATCTCTAAATAAATATTATAGAGATAAAATTGGAAGTAATTGGTATCAAATTCCTCAGAGGAATAAGACATATGATAATAGACATTCAATGAAGGCCTTATTTATAATAACAAATAAATTAAAATGAATTATAAAAATTCAAAAATGAAAATATGGTAGCTCTATTTAATTTACAAGAATCAATCAATTCCTTCATATAATGAGTCCTCAAATTGATGCTTCAAATTAGGATGCATGGGAAATGTATAAATCCTCTAGACGGCATGTGTATTTTTATGTATATACATTGTTCATCCTTGCATCGTATTCAATAATGGAAATGAAATGTATTAATATAATCAAATGATAGAGTAGGCATATTCATTCATGATGTTACATGACCAAGGGGAATAGTGGTCTAAGGGGAAAAAAGTCTAGTTTCCTCCTTGAAATTCTTTTGTTTAATAACATTATCATGACACAAAAATGTATTTTTTTTAAATCTTGAAAAATCATAGTATTAAATATTCCTTCACACCACAATTACTTGAATCAGTATCCTCAATGTATTTAAATTGAATTAACATATATGCCTATTTGAAAATGAACAACAACAAATAAGAAAATGTAAAGGAGATGTGTGACTAGATATATTTTATTGATAAAATAGTTTTAGGTGTCTGATCTATAACATGTTTTATTTCAACTTTCTGAGTAAAGACATTTTTAATAGAAAAAAATGATTGGACACCACAACCCTCATAAAAACTTATAAATTTTGTTCTTACTTGATGGTTTTCATTATTTCCAATTGTTTATGCTTCCTTGTTGCAATATGAACCCCAAATTTGTTAAGGGGTCATGGTTTCTTTTGAAAATTAATATCTCATGTTGATGTAGGAAATGAAACCTCAATTTTTATTTACCCACTCAAACATGGTTTTTATTTTTACCTCTTAACAATTAAGGAAAATATTCTTCTTTATAATTTTATTGAGCATATATTTACCTTTTTATGGTGATTCACTCTTAACATTGGATTTATAAAATCCATTACATACCTCTTCTATGTAAATTTGGTTTTACCTAACCTTTTTCAACTCATGTAGCAATGTATGACTTATAAAATACTTCTCATCTACTTCTTCTTACTATGCAGTATGATCATTCTTGAGATCTATGACATGTTCAGCATCTTTGAGTTTATAATTATTGATCTCAAAATCTTCTGTAGATTTTGATTCTTCATTTCTTCTAAAAATCAATCCATGAATTATGATGTATTCACTTATTAAAAATTATTTGGTTTTTTTCTTTCTTTGTGTTATATTACATTTAGTGAATAAAATTCTAAATGATTATTCATGTATATGACTATATTGAAAAGTGGTAGAATATCTTTGAGGTCTATTGGGAGAGTTCCCTCATTCACATTTATGGTGGTATTTTGAGTCTTTAATAATGTTCTCCCAAGATGATTAGTGAGTGTCATGAACTCTTCTCTTCTTCCATTTTCAGCACATAAGAGTCAGATGGGAATAATACATCATTAACATTCTCAAGAACATATTCTTGAACACCTGTTTCGAAAACTATGGACCTATTTGAGAACTGTGTCACCACTCTAGTAGGATTCAATTTTCCAATTATTAAACTGGTAAACAATGAGTGGGGAATAAAATTATATTGTGCTCCTAGATCAAATGGTTCATTATAAATATTTTAAGAACCAATGGATCATGTAAAAGACATTGTACATGGATATTTATAATTTTTTGGTATCGGAGGTGTGACAAGGGTTGAAAAACTTCTTCCAATGTTGATATATTCAATACCATTCAACCAACTTATTTTAGTGATCAATTCCTTCAGACCATTTTCATACATAGGGATTTGTCTTATTTACTCAATTGGTGGGACGTTAATCTCCATTTTGTGGATTTTTTCTTGAATTTCTTTTTGAATTCGTTCTTCTTCACCATTATTTGACTCAAAAAATGAATATTGGATTGGTGATTGGATTTCATTTTTTCGTTTGTTTTTTTTGTAATGGTATATCTAGAAATTCCATCCCGAATCTCATTCTGTCTATTTTGTTAATATGGTTTCATTCATGACCATAACGAGGTTTCCCAATATCACCATCATCACTTGTTTCAGGTGGTGTTAGATTTTTACCACTTCTGGTGCACTTGTGGAAAGTTTCCCATAATTCTTTCACTAAAAAGGTGGTAGTTGGAATGTTTGTACATTCTAGAAGGTATGCTTGTATGATTATTAGAATGATGTCAGGCTCTAATATTACTGGTGAAAATGATTCCTTTTTTGGTTATATTAAAATCCATATTGTGGATGGGTTTGGGGATGATATGGCTGATTTTACAAAAATTTCCTTTGTTCATATGTATCAGCACAACATTTTGGACACTACACATCTGGACCTTCATCAGTGTAGTGACAAGTAAAAGAGAATAAACCACATACCTGAGTTGGGCCTTTTTGTTCCTTCATTTTGTTCGTAGAAATTTGTCTCATCAAACCAGTCTTTTCTATATGTGTTCTTTCAAGTAAGGATGAGTAATAATCCAAATTCCCTGCCTCCAGGATGCCTCTGTTTCTCATTCCTATAGTGACAAACTATATTGAGTTTTTTTCTCTATTTTCAATAAGACATATAAAATCCTCTAGATAATTTACTATCATGTTTCCTCTAGATTATTTTTTATGTGTGTTGCAATCACTGTGGAGAAATTATTAATATAAGTCAAAAAATAAAATGGATTTCTTCCATAGTCTATTGTGGTAAGCTATTTAAATGTTTCTTGAGTCACACCCAGTACTTATAAACTATTTCAATGATCGATTGTAAAATGGAATTAATCTATTTTTAGAGAACTCTGCTCCTGTATGTGGGAAAAACCATTGCATGATGCATCATTTAAGTTCATCCCAGTAGTAAAATTGTCCTGTTTGTAGACTGTACTACCATTAATTTTCTACTGCCTTGAGTGAAAACTGTATTTCCCTCAACATTAACTATTCTACTAAAACACCTTAGGGTCTGCAGCTGGAGGAAAAATTTGTAAATTAATGGATATGTCTATTGGGGTATTCACCTCGATGACCAAGGAAATTTAAGAGGAATTTGAATAATGTTGATTCAAAATTTAAAATAATTTTCTAAATATGCGATAGATAGTTGATTTTATTGGTTAGAGAATAGCGGTGCACAATTTTCACACAATGTTTGGTTGGGATTTATATCCATTGGTGGATTAGAGGAGTCACTGGATTTTTCCCTTAAGTTGGTTAGGTAAATTTAATCAAACAGTGATTGCAAATTTTTTATTTCTTAATGGGGTTATTATTCGCTCATATTTTTTGAACAAATTCAACTAAATTGATATTCAAAATATGTTCCATTAGTTTTTTTATATAAAAATATTGTTGGGTTTTGAGGCACTGACTCCCTAAGAACATCACCATATTTGAAGTACCCTGATCATGGGAATGGAAACAAATATTTTAATTACCTAAGTATAATATAATAGTTGATCCTCAGTAGTATCGTGAAGAGGAGTGTAGACAAATAAAAGTTGTAAATTTATTATTAGATTTAAAAATCAATTAGAGTTTAATAGAATTTTAGTGATCTGTGTGAAATAAGAATAAAAAATTCACACAGATGTTTCTTGAGTCACACCCAGTACTTATAAACTATTTCAATGATCGATTGGAAAATAGAATTAATCTATTTTTAGATAACTCTGCTACTGTATGTGGGAAAAACCATTGCATGAGGCATCATTTAAGTTCATCCCAGTAGTAAAATTGTCCTGTTTGTAGACTGTACTACCATTAATTTGCTACTACCTTGAGTGAAAATGGTATTTCCTTCAACATTAACTATTCTACTAAAACACCTTAGGGTCTATAGCTGGAGGAATCATTTGTTTCTTGAGTCACACCCAGTACTTATAAACTATTTCAATGATCGACTGGAAAATGGAATTAATCTATTTTTAGATAACTCTACTCCTGTATGTGGGAAAAACCATTGCATGATTCATAATTTATGTTCATCCCAGTAGTAAAATTGTCCTGTTTGTAGACTGTACTACCATTAATTTTCTACTGCCTTGAGTGAAAAGGGTATTTCCCTCAACATTAACTATCCTACTGAAACACCTTAGGGTCTGCAGCTAGAGGACACATTTGTAAATTAATGGATATGTCTATTGGGGTATTCACCTCGATGACCAAGGAAATTTAAGATGAATTTGAATAATGTTGATTCAAAATTTAAAATAATTTTCTAAATATGCGATATATCGTTGATTTTATTGGTTATAGAATAGCGGTGCACAATTTTCACACAATGTTTGGTTGGGATTTATAGCCATTTGTGGATTAGAGGAGTCACTGCATTTTTCCCTTAAGTCGGTTAGGTGAATTTAATCAAACAGTGATTGCAAATTTTTTATTTCTTAATGGGGTTATTATTCGCTCATATTTTTTGATCAAATTCAATTAAATTGATATTCAAAGTATGTTCCATTATTTTTTTTATAAATAAATATTGTTGGGTTTTGAGGCACTGCCTCCCTAGGAACATCACCAGATTTGAAGTACCCTGATCATGGTAATGGAAAAAAATATTTTAATTACCTAAGTATAATATAGTAGTTGATCCTCAGTAGTATCTTGAAGAGGAGTCCAGAAAAATAAAAGTTGTAAATTTATTATTAGATTTAAAAATAAATTAGAGTTTAATGGAATTTTAGTGATCTTTGTGAAATAAGAATCGAAAATTCACACAGATGTTTCTTGAGTCACACCCAGTACTTATAAACTATTTCAATGATCGATTGGAAAATGGAATTAATCTATTTTTAGATAACTCTGCTCCTGTATGTGGGAAAAACCATTGCATGATGCATCATTTAAGTTCATCCCGGTAGTAAAATTGTTCTATTTGTAGACTGTACTACCATTAATTTGCTACTGCCTTGAGTGAAAAGGGTATTTCCCTCAACATTAACTATTCTACTGAAACACCTTAGGGTCTGCATCTGGAGGACACATTTGTTTCTTGAGTCACACCCAGTACTTATAAACTATTTCAATGATCGATTGGAAAATGGAATTAATCTATTTTTAGATAACTCTACTCCTGTATGTGGGAAAAACCATTGCATGATTCATCATTTAAGTTCATCCCAGTAGTAAAATTGTCCTGTTTGTAGACTGTACTACCATAAATTTGCTACTGCCTTGAGTGAAAAGGGTATTTCCCTCAACATTAACTATTCTACTGAAACACCTTAGGGTCTGCAGCTGGAAGACACATTTGTAAATTAATGGATATGTCTATTGGGGTATTCACCGCGATGACCAAGGAAATTTAAGAGGAATTTGAATAATGTTGATTCATAATTTAAAATAATTTTCTAAATATGCGATAGATAGTTGACTTTATTGGTTAGAGAATAGCGGTGCACAATTTTCACACAATGTTTGGTTGGGATTTATAGCCATGGGTGGATTAGAGGAGTCGCTGGATTTTTCCCTTATGTCGGTTAGGTGAATTTAATCAAACAGTGATTGCAAATATTTTATTTCTTAATGGGGTTATTATTCGCTCATATTTTTTTATCAAATTCAATTAAATTGATATTCAAAATATGTTCCATTATTTTTTTATAAATAAATATTGTTGGGTTTTGAGGCACTGCCTCCCTAGAAACATCACCAGATTTGAAGTACCCTAATCATGGGAATGGAAAAATATATTTTAATTACCTAAGTATAATATAGTATTTGATCCTTAGTAGTATCTTGAAGAGGAGTGCAGACAAATAAAAGTTGTAAATTTATTATTAGATTTAAAAATCAATTAGAGTTTAATGTAATTTTAGTGATCTGTGTGAAATAAGAATAAAAAATTCACCACCCAACCCTAATCTATTCCACCATATACAGAAGAAAATTTGGTGGATGGAGATATTATCATAGACCAATGATATTTAAAATAATAGAATTAAAACCTCACAAAACCTTAATCAAAATTTAAAAATAAATTATTAATTAAAATAATATTAATAAAGAGGATTTCAATTTATTAGTTATAATCACAAGAAATCAATCAAGAACGTTGTTCCATCCCCCCTTCTCGATCACTCAATGAAACTACACCTCTATAGATGGTGTATGTTCAAATTATATAGGATTGGGGAGGCATAAAAATGAAATTTAAAAGAAAAATAAATAATTATAAATAATTCCATTGTCAAATGCATCCAATTCCAATTGATTGGAGGGTGTGAGGATGAAATTTAATTTTTTTATTTGAGATACATATGCTCCAAACCTTTTATGGGTAGATGTTGTCCTCTGAAATTTGATTTGTTGTAGTCCCAATAAATATCCTCATAGAAAATTTCATACTACATGAATGTTTATCATAAATATCCTGGACAAATATCTTGATAATTTCTGTATAGTAGGACATTTAATGGTAGAGTTATTCCATTTTTTGTTTGATTCTTTATAAAATATAGTAAGAATCTCTAAATTCAAGACATCTATGTTATTATTCATTAACGATAATAAGAATGGTTGATTAACACATAAAACTATTCATAAAATTTTTTCCATAGAATATTTATCTTCCACCCACCCAATTTCAGATTATATAGGCCCACCATGAATGATACATGACCCCCATACATAATATAAAATGATATGAAAACAACATTCCTGGACACACTTGTGATCTTGTTTGGAGATTCCATATAGTATATTTAGGTTCTATCCTAGAAATATGAAATAAAGCATTGGATATGTAGATTCCAAAAAAGATATAATTTTATGATGTATATCATTATAATAAATTTATTTCCAAAATAGAAAAATAATTTAAAACTATTAAAAATCCAAAATATAAAAGATTGAAGATTTAGATCAACATACCACTAAAAAATTAAAACCTGATTTCTTAAAATAAATATAACACATTGGTGAGATTAAAAACATTTAAATAAAAATAATATTATAGAAATTATTATCTCTATAAATTCCCCCACACATAAACCATTATATCCCTCATGCATAAAAATCATAAACAAGAAATCAATGTACACAAATGTTACCAATGTTCAAAATACAAAGTAATAAAATAAAACAATTTTCAATGCCAAATAAAACATTCAAAAATAATCATTAAATATCAATCGAATTTTTCATTTTTGAATGAATGAATCTGTTCATAAATTTTACTTTTCTCCATTAAAAAATTATTGAAGTTCTTTTTTCATTCATTCAAGATTCTCGATTCATTAGTATCAAACATTTCAATTCAGAATTTACATCACTTTTGAATATTTTTCCTTATATATCATGATACTAATAAAATAGATTTATTCCCATGTCAAGGGAATATACTCCTTATACATATACATGAAAATGAAATAATTTCAGTACTTTGTAATGAAAAAAGTCACATAAATCATGAAGATATATAATAAAGGTTTAGATGACTATGAGTCTTACGTTTGTATAGATATAATAAAATAAAAAATGAGGCTCAAGGAGGAGGTTTATATCATAAGAAAAATTCATGACATAAAAAGTAAAAGTTTAATGAAATATTACCCTTCAATTTAACAAAACCAACTTCGCCAAAACTAAATGTAATTTTTATGATCATGTAATGAATAATAATTGATTTTTAAACCCACTATACTATTTATATATATATTATATTTTTTCCTATTTTTTGAATGTTTTGATTAGATAAATCCTCAAATCCATGACCTACCCATATTCATTAAGAAGATCGTAAATTTGAAAAATTGTAATTTTTTGGTTTTCCCAATTCACAACCCATTTTCCATTTTTTTTATATTTTATTTAAATTTAATGTCGTGAAAAAGATGAAAAATAGTGAATACATAAATGAACATAATTTATTCCCACCATAATCACCCCAAAATACTTACAATATAAAGCGTCCCATTCTCTGTGGTTCTCTTCACCCCAACACAGCAACATTAAAATATCATTAAAACACAAATAGTAGGGTATAAATTCATAAAAATGGCTTGAAACGTGGCTCATCCAGTTAAAGGATATTCATGGTCTATATGGGTTAAATTAAGGATTGATGTAAGGGAAATATTTTAATGTTATGTTTCTTCCATAGTGTTGCATGAATCATTTTAAATGTGATTTTCGAACTGTCATTGACCAGAAAATATTGAATTCATGTTTTGGTCAATGAAATGTCCTATGATCACTCCCGGAATATGATCATGATAAAATAAGATGTACTTGGTATATAAATTCTCTCTAGAATTATAGTTATGATATTTCACAACCATTTAATGTATGATTTATTATAAATAATCTATTCACATGAATTTTACAAATTCAAAGCATGAAAAATTGAATGTGAATTTCATTTACCATAATCAGTCAATTTTTTAAAATCATGAATTCTTTTTTAAATATCAATTAATCATTTCAATCACACAATTATGTATTGTTCTCATTCAAACTCATTTCCATTGATATTTAAAATATGGAATCATATGATACCTAAGAAACACATGTCTCTATGATAAGTCATGTAATGAAATAAATCAAATGTGGGAATGAAATTTCCAATTACATCTATAAAATAGTAAAAATGTGGATAATATTGTTGAATACTATGGATTATAACTCATACTCCCCTTTCAAATTTAGTCTTAAAATTAGGGGGTATATGTTTTGTATGAAACCATTACATGATGTCTATTCACTTAAATATATACATTTTTCATCCTTTAATCAACTAAAATAATGGAACTAAAATGTAAGAATAAAAAAATTATTATGTAGGACGATTCAATCATGCTAGTATATGACTGTGGGGAATAGTGGACTTAGGGTAAAAATTTTAGTGGCTGCTCAAAATTTCTTTGGGTTAGTATAGTTATCAAAACTCGAAAAATGATTTTGTTTTGGAATATCATGAAAAATATTTGAGTGCAAGATTCTAATACCCACAAATAATTTACCAACAATCCACAATGCATTTAAATTGGTTTAACATGTAAGAATATTTTAAAATGAATCTCTAAAAAAAATTAAATGTAAAAGGAATGTTCAACCTGGTGGATTTTATTGTTAAACCAGTTAGTGGTGATAAATCTCCTACATATTCTCTTTCCTATATCATTGTAAAGTCATTTTTTACTATCATTATTATTATTTGATACCAGAATACTAGTAAAACCCTTGAAATTATGTTAATTCTGCATGGTCTTCAATATTTATTGATATTTATTCTTCCTTGTTATTGTATGAACCTCACGCTTTTTAAGGGGTCATGTTTTCCATTGAAAATTCTTCTATTCTCATGATATAATAAATTTACCACCAATTTTATTTACCCACTTGAACATGGTTATGGTTTATACCACTACACATTTAAATAATATTGGTCTCATTTGAAGTTTATGGGGTATATATTTACCTTTTTCTATTGATGAACTTATCTCATTTGTTTGAGAGTATTTTTTACATACCCATGAAATGTTAATGGGGTTTCCCCCCTTGTCCATCTATTGTTCCATAGTAAGGAACATGGAATGATTCTCGACTATTTCATCTTCCTTCATAGGATGTTCCTTTGGCATATCTTTTATAATAATTTCATGTTCAGCCTCTTTGATATTATAAATCTTGATCTCAACATCTTATGATGATTTTTATTCTTAAGATTATTCTATCAAATTATCCATGAAATTTGATGATTTATCTCCAAAGTTTTATTTTTCTTTTGTTAATTATTTGTGGAAGATTAAATTTAGTAAATTAATGCCTAACATATTCTTCATAGATTCATGTATATTGAAATTCACATGACTATTTATGAGATTTATTGAGATTATTCCCTCATTCATATTTATGATGGTAATTTCAATATCTATGAATGGTCACCCAAAGATGAAGGATGATTGTGGTGAATTTCTATGATATGCCAATTTAAAAACATAAAAGTTGCTGGGAAGAGTAAAACATTGACCATTAAAATAAAATATTCTAGAACACCTATTAGTAAAAAAATGGATACGTTACTTTGAAGGACCACCACATTAGTATGCTTCAATTTTTCAATTTGTAATGATGTAAATATCGAGTGAGGAATAAAATTTATTGAATATCCTAAGTCAAATTTTGAATACAAATCATTGAATAGACCAATGGTGTAGGAGATAGATAATATCATTGGATATTGAAATTCATATGGTCTCAGTGGTGTGATCATGGTAGATACAATTCTTCAAAAGTTGATCAATTAATTCCCATCAGGCCTCCATATTTTTTTAAAACTCATTAATTAATTTTTCATAGTTATTGACTTTTCATATTTCTTAAAGTAATGTGTTGTTACTCTCATCATTTTGTAAATTTTCATGATTTGTTTGTAAAACATGGTCATCTTAACCCTTCGTCGACTCAACCTATTCAGATGAAAATGATGCTTGGATATCATTTATTTCATTTTTATGTTTTTGTGATGGTGATTCTAGTGATTCCATCATAAACCATGTTCATTCTCCATAATTAATATCGTCTATATCATTTGATGTATGAGGTTTCTAAAAATCATCAGCATCACTTTTTCTTCATTGTGTGATCTCCTTCTTGCTTCTGGCGGTGATTACACTGATACCCCCCTTTGTATTTGGAACTATTTGTGGTGGGAGTATCCCTTCAATATTGATTATAACATCCATTACACTTGAAAATTGATAAGTATGATTGTTAATTTTATCATCCATTCCTATAAATATTTCTTCAAGTAAATTCTCATCAGTTTCTAGTACACTTGTGGATGGTTGATCCTAATTATTTCACAAAAAATGTGGTAGTTGGAATGATTATTGTTGACTATAGGGCTTCTTGTAAGATTATTTGAATGGTGTGGGGTCTGAATTTACTACTAAAATGGTATCATTTCATGGATTTGTTGAAATATATATTCTGGTTGGGTTTGGGGTGACATGTATTATTTGAATGAAATTTCCTTTCCTGATAGGAAGCATCACAACATTCTATCCCCAAAAATTCAGGACATTAATCTATGTAATGAAAATTACATGTGCATAATCCACATACCATAGTCGGGAATTGGTGTTCCTTCACTTTTTCAATAGAAATTTTTCTCATCACACTAGTAATTTCATTAGGTGTTTCATAATGTAAGGGTGATGAAGAATATGAATTCCTTAACCCATGGATGCCTACCGTGATCATACATCTCTTTCCAAACCACAATGTGTTTTTTATAAACAGTGCAATTAGTCATCGGGTATCTGATGGAGGATTTTCAATCAAATTTCCTCAAAATGAAGCATCTATCATGTTCAAATCATTATACAGAAATCCATGATAGAATAAAACAATTAAATGGTGTTCTTCTAGAGTATGGTGTGGATAGATAGCATAGAGATTTTTGAATTGCTCCAAGTACTCATATAATGTTTCTTAGATAGGTAGTAGAATGGAATAGATCTATTTTAAGATAGGCGTTCTCATAGATGTGGGAAAAAACATTCCATGAATAATATTTGAGGATATATCATGAATTGGAATTCTACTGGTTGTACATCGTACAAACATTCTTTTACTCCTCCCTCATGTGGGAAGATAATGGCCTCCACTTTTAATATTTTTATGCAACACCTCAGGGTATGTTGATGGATCATAAATTTAAAAAACCATGGATATGTCTATTAGAGTTTTCACCAAAATGACCATGGAATTTAGGAAGAATTTGAATTATTTTGTTGCACAATTAAAAATCATTTTCTAATGAAGGGATAACTTTTTTATTTTGTTAGTTACGGAATTGTGGTGCACAAAGATCTCACTAGGATTAGTTGGGATTTATATCTATAAGAGGTTCATAGAGACCAGTGGATGTTTCATTTTGAATTTTGTTGATAATTTATTCAAACTCTATTTGAAAATTATTCTTTCTCAAATGGGTTATTTTTCCATCAATTCCTGGAACATATTCAATTAAATTTTTATTTGAACAATATATAATTAAAAAAATTTAGAATAATTTTTTTTGGTTCTTTGGTATTAACTCCCCTAAAATGGTTCCATTTTTAATGCACACCTATCATGGGTTAGGGAAAAATAATATTTTAATTACATATGTATATTATCATAGTTAATCCTAGGTAGTCTTTAGAAGAATAGTGCACACATAATAAAGTTGACATTTTTTAATTTGTTTTGAAAAACAATTTGGTTTTAATTGAATCTTTATGATTTGTGAGAAATAAAAAGGTTTATTTGATTAGTATTAAATAAATGATAAATGTTCTGATTAGGGTGGGTTCAGATAGAACTAGTGCTTTGCAATCATGGTTTCCATGTTTTTCACTTTTTTCATCCTTAATGGTTAGATAGAAATTTATCGACTGAGTCATTTATCTCCCTTGGAAAAATAATTATTATAAGAATATTAATATTTGAGACCTCAAGTAGGTATGTTCACTTTTCATGAGTGTAAATAGCATAAAACACTCACCACCCAAACCTAATCTATTCCACTATATAAAAATAGGCACAACGTGGAGGGGGATATGATAATCACCCAATGTAATTTAAATTAATATAATTAAATCCTATCCGAACTAAATTCAAAATATAAAATTAAATATATATGAAAAATGAAATTTAGAATGAATAATTTATCTAATTAATTTTAATCATAATAAATCAACCAAGCACGTTGGTCTAGCCGACCCCTTCCTGATTACTCAATGAAACTACACCTCCATGGTTGAGGATGTTGAGATTATGTGGGATAGGGTGGAATATAATAAAATAATATTAAGAAAAAGGAATAAATTTGAAGAAGTCCATTGTAAAATTCTTTAGTTGTTGGTCGATTGGAAGGTGTGAGGATGGAATGAAATGTGATTATTTGTAAGGGAGGAGGTCCCCTCCTTTTATAAAAATAATCTGAAGAACAAATTTTGATTCCTTTTATTCAAATAAAAGTCCTCTCCTCGTATTTCATAATTAATTAATGCTGTTAAAATAAATCTCGGGCCTCTATACTCCAAACATAATAAAATTTGGACAAGTAATGATAGAGTTATTCTCTTTCTACTCTGAACATTTATTATGCCCATTCAGACTCTCCAAATTTAAAACATTCATGTTATCATGCATTAATGGCCATAAAAACAATAGATTCATCAGTATACCTCTTTATAAAACTTGTTCCCCAATGTGTTTCTTGTCCACTCTCCCAATTTAATATTATACAGACCAACCAAGAATGACTTATGGGACCAATATGTAAAATATTTTTATATGTAAATAGTTTTCATACCCCAATTTGTGAGCTTGTTTTGATCTTCCACATAGTCGATTCAGGTTTTGTCTCACATAGATGAAATTAATTCCCATATGTGTAGAATCTGAAAAATAAATAATTTTATGATTTGGATCGTTATAGAAAATTTTATGTCCAAAATTTAGAATTAATATAAAACTATTAAAATTTCAAAATAGTCCCTTTTGACAATTAAGATCAAAATACTACTAAAACCATAAAAATGATGAAATTTTACAAAATATAACACATTTTTTGTGATTTAAAACATTTAAATAAAATAAAAATTATATCATGTATTTCTTCTATCAGTTACCCCTCATTTAAACAATGCTTTTCCACAAACCTAAAAATAGAATCATGGAAATCATAGGACACAAATCATTACAATATTCAAATTCCAAAGATATAAAATCAAAAAAAAAATCAATGTCAGTAAAAACATTAAAAAATCCTAATAAAATATATATTTAATATTCTTATTTTCATAGAAACTATTAATTAATAGATTTTAAACTCCTCCTTTGAAAAATGATGGAACTTATCCTTTCATTCACTCAAGCTTCGTGACTGATTATTATCAGACATGTCAAGTCATGATTTACCACAATTTTGAATATATTATGTCATATCTAATGACAAAAATTAAATTTGACTTATTATCATATCATGATATCTTGTTTCTTATCCATAGTCATGTAAATAAAATACATTCTCCACTTTTTAATGAAAAAAGACACATAATATCACAATGTCATGGAATAAAGGTTCAAATGACCCTAGGGCTTAATGTTGGTAGGATTTGATGCTCTAAAAATTCAGGTTCTATGAAGAGGTTTATCTCCTATGTACAATGTTTGATATCAAAATTAGATGATTAATGAAATTATACCCTTCAATGTAACAATACCCACATCTCCAAAACACTTTGTAATGGTTCTGATCAAGTAATTCATAATGAATGATTTTTGGAATATCGTGAATATATATATATATATATTAAATTCATTTTTTTGAATGTTATTATTTGATAAAACCTAAAATACATTGTCACAAACCGTCCTCGGGGCCCGTGCCGTGACTACCCCAAGCATGCCTTCCATAGGCCGGGGGCTGGCGACTAGAACCAAGGGGTAAATTCCGGTAAAAGGGAAGGTATTGCCTTTGTAAAGTAAAAAAACACCACAGAGCAAGCATGCAGTAGAAGTAAAATACTATGTAAAAACTGAGTACAATAGTAAGTGCAGAAAGTAAGTGGGCCAGTATACAAACCCAAAATGAATGTATAGTACAACTGGAAGGGAAAACAACAACTGAAAAGTAATGCCGCAACGCCGAGCTTTCCACTGGAAATCCCACCTGAAGGGTGGGTACAGATAGCCTCCACATCTCCTCGGGTCCAACCGACTGCTCCGAGTACATCCCGCCTAGTGGTCCACCTCCATGTACCATTTTGCTCCACAAGACTCAACCACGATCAGCGATGTCCGTCGTCTGCAACCAACACAATGTTGTGCGGGCATAGCCTGTGCAGGGGTGAGTATAAGCTACTCAGTAGGGACCCCGAGACCCCCGAAGGTCTCCCTAAATCCACAAAGGATAATCCAAAAATGAAAGATACAATCACGAAGTAACATCCGACACTGCTTAGGTATATGCCCATACATATACCTATGTCATCAATTCTCGTTCGGCTCCAACATCCGATCCCAAGTAAAATCCACTCCACAAAGGAAAGAAAAACGTAAATCCACACAGTATAACACAACCCAATCCACAAAGGAAAGCAAATAGGATTCAACTCACACATGTATACTTATTTTTATGACGATAGAGATGATCAGGTATTTCCACTGATTCATCTAATTCGTCGAACCCACAAAGGATCGATCGGTACTAACCCCCGCAATGACCCACAAATGATCTGACCCACACAGGATTGATAGGTAACTAACCCCTGCAATGAATCACAAAGGATCTGACCCACACATGATCGATAGGTAACTAACCCCCGCAAAGACCCACACAGGATCGGACCCACACAGTATCTGTAGGTGCTGGCCCACACAGGGCCGCTGGGCGCTGACCCATACAGGATCAGACCCACACAGGATCAGTTTCACTGACAAATGTAGGATTGCTGAGTGCTGTAGTCGTTGCCGTCGAATCCACTTAGGATCTCTGCACAGTCGCCATCATCGCAGTCGCAAATGCAGCCATCTCTAGGGTTCCCGCACACAGCAAGCTCGTTCGGGAGGGTCCGCTCCACGAGCCGAGAGGCTGGTACATCAACTGACACATAGTCTGTAATTGATGTATCCAAAAGTTCCGTATCATCAACAGGAACTTAACGTCGTAGACGACGCATTAATCGGATGGCCGGTCTGAGAGTTATTGGCCTTTTCGTCCCAGGGGTCCGGTATGTTTTTAAGGCAAAACCAACCCGACCATACTCCACCTGCATCCAAACATCGGGAAGAGTATTCCAAAAGATCCGTATCACTTAGAGGAATCCAACAAAGTCGACGACACGTCAATCAGACATCCGTAGCTCAAGATATGAGCGGTTCCGCTCAGAGGGCCTAGTTGGTTTCGTGTACGAACCAACCCGGCCAAACCCAAAATACTCTGATACCTTTAGTGAAATATACCAAAATTACCGTCTCGATCCAAGGATCCTATTTCCGCTGACGGTGCATCAATCGGAGGCCAATAGTGCAAGATACGAGCAAAATACCAAAAAGGCCCTAAAACGGGGGGTCTGGGCTAGCCCGACCCGGCCCAACCCCCCCTGGGTTGGCCCGAACCGGGTCGACCGGACCCTGGTCTGGGTCCGAACCGGCTGGGCACGACCCGGCTCAGCCCGGCCTGGGCGTGACCCGGCTGGCCGGTCTGGGCGGCTCGGCCCTGGCCGAGCGGCCCCACCAAAGGTGCTGCGACCCCCACGCGGGGGCCGCTCTATGTCACCGGACGCGGTCCAAGGCCGCATCCCTTCCCCATGGTCCCACGCGGCCGCAGGACCGGTGCTCGCCGCCGCGGCTGAAGCCACGGCGGGTCTTCCCAGCAGCGCGCCGGGGGGAACTTCCGTGGACCACCGGACGCACTCCGGTGGTCCGTTTTGCCTATGGTTTGCACCTACGGCTCTCCCGGGATCTGAACATTGCTGGGAAGCCCTCTAATCACCATTCTGATCCCATTTTGTAAGCGTCGTTAATCCACGCATCAAGTAAAAACTGCGGAGGGTTGTCGGGCCGTGTTTGTTTGGCCCGCACCCTCCGCGTTAGGTGATAACAATTGGGAATAATAATCATCACATGAAAACATAACAAGGCACAATTTTAATAAATTAAAATTGAACTTTGATCCAGATTCTTTGTTTTAGAAGGAACAACTATGGGAAAAAATATTATTCTCAAAGAAAACCCCAACCTCATTGTTGTCGTCGAACGATAGTTCTTCGCGGAATTGAACATCGCGGAAGAAGAGGATCGTCGCATCGCGGAAGGGTGTCACGTCGTCACGGCATACGGCGTCGCATCGACGATCTCTGAGGGTTAAAGAAAACACATAGATTTAATTTCACGAATTGAATCCATGTTATGGATAAAATCCAAAATGGAAATTAAAAAGATCTGTATTCCCTACCTCAATCGGTGTTGATCGAAGATTGTCGTGGGGAAGGATCTCCGTAGAAGAACGTCGGGGGAGGAGAATCGTCGTCGTCGCGGTACAAGGTGTCGCGTCATCGATCTCCGAGGGTTCAATGTTCTTCTTCTCCTTTCGTCGAAGTCCAGCGTTCTTCACGTTCTTCGCGAAGGAGGATGAAGATACAGATTCTCCAAAACCTCTCAACAAACCGCGCCCAATAAGAAAGTGTGTTGGTCTTATTTTATTATTATGCCAACAGATTAAAACATGTTAGGAAACGAACCATTAATTCGGTGATTTAATGGTAACGACTTAACTTTCCATTTAATAGGAGCGTTTAAGAGTTTTAAAAAACGCTCCAGTTGACTTTCATTAAAGAGGAGTTTTCACGGGTGCGTTACATAGGGGAAACGAAATGGTGGGGATCGTGTGGGCCCCACCTCACAAATATCCAACCTAGAGGGTAGGATATTTGGGGTTCCACCTTATCCGCTTCAACTCACCTTAAGTGGATTTATGTGGCTTTAAGTGAAATAAAATAAAGTTGTCGCACCAATTTTTTTTATTTTATTCACTTAACCCCAAAAATTAAAATCCACACCAGAGAAAACAAAACTCCAGAAGAGGCGTTTCTAAGAAAATATCGGCGTTGTGATCCCATCGGTGCCCTCAAAATTTGATTCCTAGCACCGGTTCAAAAGTTAGAAAAACCCACTCGATCGTTTACTAAATGTACCCGAGCCAAACTTCGGAAAATGATTCTGGGCACACCGGGCCTCGGAATCACGTGCCGTCATAAACTGCGTTCTTGTAAAACTCCAAAGAAAATTAAGAAATAAATTTAGTTGAATTTTACGGGTCTTTAAAAAACTACCACCTCAGGGATTTACGCCCCCATAAAGATACATCATAATCTAGGGAACAAATGTGGGTACTGAGCACGCATCTGAGCCTCCCTCTCCCAAGTGCTCTTTTGGATGTTCCTGTGCTGCCATCTGATGCGTACAAGATGAATCGACCATCCATGTTGGACTTGCTCTTGTCCATCCTCGATCTCCACTGGGACCTCCGAAAAAGTCACCCCATCATCAATGTCCAGCTCCCCTTGGTCAAAGATATGTGTCGGGTCATGCACGTATCTCCTCAGGTGAGATACGTGGAAGACGTCGTGCATCCGGTGCAACTAAGGTGGTAGATCTAGGCGATAAGCCACCTCGTCAATCCTGCTGAGGACCTGGAATGGTCCAATAAAGCGTGGAGACAACTTGCAGCCTCAGCCAAATCTCTGTAAACCTGTTCGAGGTTAGACACGCAAGAAGACGTGGTCGCCATCCTCGAACTCTAGTGGCCTCCACCTCCTGTCAGCATAAGACTTCTGCTGGCTCTTATCTGTCCACATCCGCTCCTGGATGACCTGGACCTTCTCTGTCGTGGCCCAGACCATCTCAAGTCCCACAAGTGCTGACTCCCCAGGGTCTGTCTAGCACAAAGGAGATCTTCATGGTCGGTCGTACAATGCCTCGTACGGTGCCATCCCGATGGTGGAGTGGTAGATATTGTTGTACGCAAACTCCACCAAGGGTAGGTGGTCTTCCCAGCTACGACCAAAGTCGGGGAGACATGCGCGGTTCATTTCCTCGAGATTCTGAATGGTGCTCTCTGTCTGACCATCCGTTTGAGGGTGAAAGGAAGTGCTCAGACGTAGTTGCGTCCCGAACACCTCCAGCAACCCCTTCCAAAGCCGGGAAGTGAAGTAAGCATCTTGATCGGAGACGATAGATGATGGCACACCGTGAAGCCGTACAATCTCCTGAATGTAGGGACGTCCCAAGCTCTCCCCTGAGCCCTGCTCTCTGATGGGTAAGAAGTGAGACGACTTGGTGAGTCGGTGGACAATCACCCAAATAGAGTCGTGACCTCTGGAAGTGCATGGAAGTCCAGTAACGAAGTCCATAGATATCCAGTCCCACTCCCACTCCGGGACCTCCAAGGTCTCTACCAAGCTGGTTTGTACCTGATACTCTGCCTTCACCTGCTGGTAGGTGAGGCATCGAGAAACGAACTCTGCCACAGCTTTCTTCATGCCCGGCCACCAGTGTTGTCGTCTGAGGTCCTGGTACATCTTCGCCACTCTAGGATGTACCACCAAAGGAGAAGTGTGAAACTCTCTCAGCACCTCCTCCTATAAAGTAACTGGTACCAAGGTACGTCCTCTAAAAAGGAGGTTGTGCTCTTCTCCAAAGGAGAAACCATCAGGTGCCTATCCTGAGGATATCTGTGCACGCCGCGTCTCACAGTCAGCCTCCCCAAGATGTGCCTCTCTGACCCGCTGCAGTAGTGGAGGGGTGACTGTGAGAGACTGAAGGAAGGCTGCTCCATCTTTATCCACGAAGGATATCTGAAAAGCGGCTAGATGCTTAGTAGCCTCCTCAAGTAGCTGAATGCCCATCCTCCTGCTGAGAGCATCAGCTACTACATTCCCCTTCCCAGGAGTGTAGACAATCTCAAAGTCATAGTCCTAGAGGAACTCGAGCCATTTCCGCTGTCTCAAGTTCAGGTCCTTCTGAGAGAAGATGTAACTAAGACTCTGATGTTTAGAAAAGACTATAAAGCGCTCGACCATCAGATAGTGTTGCCATGTCTTCAGAGCGAAGACCACTACTGCTAACTCGAGGTCATGGGTAGCGTAGTTCTGCTAATGCAGACTCAACTGACGTGATCCATAGGCGATCACTACCCGTTACTGCATCGGGACACATCCGAGTCCGCTCCTTGGTGCATCACAGTAGACTACGTACCCTACTCCCTCCTCAGGCAACCTCAAGATAGGGCACTGGTCAATCTCTGTCTCAGCTCCTGGAAGCTCTACTGACATCTGTCTGACCACACAAAGGGTTTCCCCTTCTTCGTAAGACCTGAGAGGGGTGCCTCAACTCTGGAGAAGTCTGGGGCAAATCTCCAATAGCATCCAGCTAGTACCAAGAAACTCCGCACCTCCGTCACGCTCTTGGGTGGCTCCCAAGATAACACTATCTCGATCTTCGCAGGATCCACCAAAACTCCCGCCTCAGAGATGAGGTGTCCCAAGAAGTAGACATCACGTATCCAGAACTAAGACTTCGAGAGGCTTCCATAAAGCTGGTGCTCTTGGAGTGTGTCTAATACAACCCGTAAGTGGTAGGCATACTCCTCCTCAGTCGTTGAGTATATCAAAATGTCTTCGAAGACGACCACGAAAAATTTATCGAGGTATGGCTGAAAGATCCTGTTCATGAGGCCCATGAACACCGCTGGAGCATTGGTTACACCGAATGGCATAACCAAGAACTCATAGTGGCCATAACGACATCTAAAGGTCATCTTCTGCACGTCATCATCCCAAACTCTGAGCTGATGATAGCCTGACCTGAGGTCTATCTTCGAGAACCACTGTGCGCCCTTGAGTTGATCGAAGAGGACATAAATCCTCGGTAGCAGATACTTGTTCCTCACTATCACCTGGTTCAGGCGACGATAGTCGACACCATGTCGCAAGCTCCCGTCTTCCTTCTTGGCGAAAAATATCGGGGAAGCCCAGGGTGAAACACTCGGTTAGATGAAACCCTTGCCCTGCAAGTCCTCCAACTATACCCGTAGATCTCGAAGCTCTACGGGGGCCATCCGATATTCTGGAGTGGATATCGGGGCTGTCCCAGGGTATAGAACAATATAAAACTCTACCTCTCTGCAAGGAGGTAGTCCTGGAATGTCGTCGGGAAGGACATACGCATATTGATCCACCACTACTGGAAAACTAGGACTCCGCACATCAACTGCTCCTAGGTTGAGGCTAGCCAACTGATGAATGATGGGATGTCCTCTCCTCTGTGAGAGTCCATCCTGTGCTTCAAAGGATCCCTTCTCGCCGGTGAAGGTGAACCTGCTCCCCTCGGTGCGTACACATCGCACCTTGCGCCTAATACAGTCAATCTGTGCATGGACTGTAGATAACCAATCCATTCCCAAGATGACTTCGTAAGGCCTCGACGCCACTACAAGAAGATCCCAGCCGAAGATCTTGCCTCCTAGTGTAAGCTCACACTGTCGGCACCAATGCGTAATCATCGAGTCTGCTCCCGTAGGAGTCTCTAGCCATAAGGATCAATCCAACGGCTCTGTCGGAGTTTCCGAGCTCCAAACAAGGGCAGCATCTATGAAATAGTGACTCGCTCATGTGTCTATAAGACATGCAGAAAGGGTGTAATATACATAGAATGTACCTCGAATCATCTCGGGCGCACCGTGGTCATAGCCCTCCGCTGCCTGGAGTTGTGAATGTCTCTGTCCACCAGCTCCATGTGGTCGGGGTGGACCTCCTGTTGGTGGTGGTGGTAGAGCCTCAAAGCGTCGCCCACCACCTGTGGCTCGGCCAGCTCATCTGCCTCATCCGCCTCCTCCCTGCGGACCGCCACGGTCGACCCTCTGCCTCTGTGTAGATGGCCCCTCAACTGTCTACTGCTCCTCGGCACGGTGGGTTGGGAAGTCATGAGCCATGTGGCCCTGCCCGCCGCATGTGTAGCACTACATGCCTCTAGAAAGACTGGCTCCACACTATGTTCTATACACTACTGAGCCAGTGTCCTGAGGTCGTCTTCCTGAGGGTCTGGTCTGCCTAGACCCCTGAGTCATCCGTCAATTGCCTGCTGCAGAAGACTCTACTACGTGCCGCCCCACGGTAGGTCTCGCTGCTGATGAAGGCTCGGCAACGAAGCTCTCAATCAAAAGGGCTCGCTCCAGTACTCGTGCCTGAGTCGGAATACTAAGTGAGATCAGCGACGCCCTGATCTCTTGTCTCAAACCCTACTCAAAGGTCTGGTCCCAGATGAACAGGTCATGTACCATGTCTGTCGAGTAGTGCGAGAGATTGGTAAATCTCGCCGAGTACTGGGCGGCCGTCAAGCTGCCCTGCCGCAGCTGAAGGAGCTCCTGGATGCACACAACATGGAGGGTGGCTGGGAAGAACTCTGAGGGGAAGAAGCTCTCAATGTATATCTAGAGAAGAGATGCCTCATCGTGCACCTAGAGAATCAAGCTCCACCATCGGCCTGCTTCCGCGTACAGTAGGCTCGCTGCGAGGATCACCATGAGGTCTGCTTGTGTCCTAACTAACTAGAAAACTCGCACCACTACCTCCATCCATTCCTCGGTTGCCTGGGGGTCCGTCTCCCCGAGGAACCTGGGCAGTCGCTGGCGCTGGAACTCATGCAGTGCACTAAGGCGAAGTGCATCGTCAGCGGATGGGGCTGGAAGCATCGGTGGCTCGGTGGGCAGAGGTACCACCGGTGCCTCTGCTGCCAATGGGACCTGTATCGATGCCTCGTCGTTCATTGAGTTGTCGTCACGCTCAACTCTCAGAACCCTAGCTGGCTGCCATCGTGGGGCCATCCTGAAAAAGGAAACAGATGCACCACGGTTAGAATACTATACCTGGTGATATGACACAAAGTAATCACAAAGAAAACTTGAAACACACATGAAATAAATATTTTCGTGCATTAGGTCGGAAATCAGAAGTCAGGGTCATGGTGTACGGATGCGTCGGCCCCCGAACCAACACTGGAATCCCTGGACTGATAACCAAACTCAATACGCTAAACACTATTGCTTCTCATAGAAAAAGATCAGAGTCCCAAGTTCTTCGGTAGAACCGAACTCCTCTGATACCAATTTGTCACGACCTATCCTCGGGGCCCATGTCGTGACTACCCCAAGCCCGCCTTCCATAGGCCAAGGGCTAGAGACTAGCACCAAGGCGTAAATCCTGGTAAAAGGGAAGGCATTGCCTTTATAAAGTAAACAAACACCACTGAGCAAGCAATCAGTAGAAGTAAAATACTATGTAAAAACTGAGTACAACTGTATGTGCGGAAAGTAAGTGGGCCAGTATACAAACCAAACTGAAAGTAATGTACAACTGGAAGGGAAAACAGCAACTGAAAAGTAAATCCGGAACGCCGAGCTGTCCATTGGAAATCCAACCCGATGGGTGGGTACAGATAGCCTCCACTGCTCCTCGGGTCCAGCCGACCGCTCCGAGTACGTCCCACCCAGTGGTCCACCTCGAGGTATCGTCCTGCTCCGCAAGCCTCAACCACGATTAGCGATGTCCGTCGTCTCCATCAAACACAACGTAGTGTGGGCATATCCCATGCAGGGGTGATTATAAGCTACTCAGTAGGGACCCCGAGACCCTCGAAGTTCTCCCTGAATCCACAAAGGATAATCCAAAAAGGAAAGATACAATCACGAAGTAACATCCGACAATGCTTAGGTATATGCCCATACATATACCTAAGTCATCTATTCTCATTCGGCTCCAACATCCTAGCCCAAGTACAACATAGTCCACACAGGAAAGCAAAACGTAAATCCACATAGGATAGCGCAACACAATCCACAAAGGAAAGCAAAAAAGGATTTAGCACACACAGGTATACTACTTTCTATGACGATAGAGATGATCAGTATTGCCACTGATTCATCTATGTCGTCGGACCCACAATGGATCTATAGGTACTAACCCCCACAATGACCCACAAAGGATCTAACCCACACAGGATCGATATGTAACTAACCCCCGCAAAGACCCACAAAGGATCTGACCCACACAAGATCGATAGGTAATTAACCCCCGCAAAAACCTACACAGGATCGGACCCACATAGGATATGTAGGCGCTAGCCCACACAGGACCGCTGAGCGCTAATCCACACAGGATCGGACCCACACAGGATCTGTAGCACTGATCCACGTCGGATTGTTGAGTTCTGTAGTCGTAGCCGTCGAATCCACTGAGGATGTATGCACAGTCGTCTTCGTCGCAGTCGCGAACGCAGCCAGCTCTAGGGTCCCCGCACAGAGCAAGCTCGTCCGGGAGGTCCGCTCCACGAGCCGAGAGGCTGATACATCAACTGATACATAGTCTAGATTTGATGTATCCAAAAGTTCAGTATCATCAACAGGAACTCAACGTCGCAGACGGCGCGTCAATCGTACGCCCGGTCGGAGAGTTATTGGCTTTTTCGTCCCAGGGGGCCGGTTGGTTTTTAAGGAAAAACCAACCCGACCATACTCCACCTGCATCCAAACCTTGGGAGGAGTATGCCAAAAGATCCATCTCACTTATAGGAATCCAACAAAGTCGATGGAACGTCAATCAGACGTCCATAGCTCACGATATGAGCGGTTCCGCTCCGAGGGCCCGATTCGTATTGTGTATGAACCAACCCGGACAAACACAAAATAATCCGAAACCATTAGTTCGATATACAGAAATCACTGTCTCGATCCAAGGATCACATCGCTGCTGACGGGGCATCGATCGGAGGCCCGTAGCTCCAGATATGGGCAAATGACCGAAAAGACCTGAAAATTGGGGGTCTGGGCCCAGACCGACCCAGCCCAACCCCCCCTCGGTCGGCCCGAACCGGGTCAACCCAACACGGGTCCGGGACTGACCCAATTGGGCGTGACCCAGCCCGGCCTAGCCTGGGCGCGACCCGGCTGGCTAGTATGGGTGGCTCCGCGATGGCCGAGCGGCCGCCCCAAAGGAGCCGCGACCCCCGCGCGGGGGCCGCTCTGTATCACCGGACGCAGCGCAAGGCCGCGTCCCTTCCCCGCGGTCCCGCGCGGCAACAAGACCGGTGCTCGCCGCCGCGGCTGAAGCCGCGGTGGGTCTTCCCGGCGGCGCACCAGCTGGAACTTCTGCGGACCACCGGACGCACTCTGGTGGACCGTTTTTCCTGCTGTTTGCACCTACGGCTCTCCCGGGATCCGAACTTTGCTGCGAAGGCCTCCAATCGCCATTTCCATCCCAGTTCATAAACGTCGTTAATCCACACATCAACGAAAAACTGCAGAGGGTTTTCGGGCCATGTTTGTTTGGCCCGCACCCTCCGCGTTAGGTGATAACAATTGGGAATAATAATCATCACATGAAAACATAACAAGGCACAATTTTTATAATTTAAAATTGAACTTTGATCCAGGTTCATTGTTTTAGGAGGAACAACCATGGGAAATAATGTTATTCTCAAATAAAATCCCTACCTCGATGTAGTTGTCGAACGAGAGTTCTTCGCGGAATTGACTGTCGCAGAAGAAGAGGATTGTCACGTCGCGGAAGGGTGTCGCGTCGTCGTGGTATACGGCATCGCGTCGACGATCTCCGAGGGTTATAGAAAACAAAAAGAATTAATTTCACAAATTAAATCCATGTTAAGGATAAAACCCACAATGGAAATTAAAATGATCTGTATTCCCTACCTCAATCGGTGTTGATCGAAGATTGTCGTCGGAAACGATCGCCGCAGAAGAACGTCGGGGGAGGAGAATCGTCGGCGTCGCGGTACACGGCGTCGCGTCGTCGATCTCCGAGGGTTCGGCGTTCTTCGTCGCCTTTCGTCAAAGGCCGGATTTCTTCACGTTCTTCGCATTCTTCGCGAAGGAGGATGAAGATACAGATTCTCCAAAACCTCTCAACAAACTGCACCCAAGAAGAAAGTGTGTTAGTCTTATTTTATTACTATGCCAACAGTTTGAAAAAATGTTAAGAAATAAACCATTAATTCGGTGAATTAATGGTAATAAATTAACTGTCCATTTAATAGGAGCGTTTAAGAGTTTTAGAAAACGCTCCAGTTGAATTTCATTCAAGAGGATTTTTCGCGGGTGCGTTACTTAGGGGAAAGAAACGGTGGGGCTCCTGTGGGCCCCACCTCACAAATATCCTACCTAGAGGGTAGGATATTTTGGGTTCCACCATATCCGCTTCTACTCAGCTTAGGTGGCTTTAAGTGAAATAAAATAAAGTTGTCGCACCACTTCATTTTATTTTATTCACTTAACCCCAAAAATTAAAAACCACATCTGAGCAAACACAACTCCGGCAGAGGCATTTCTAAGAAAATATCGGTGATGCAATTCCATCGGTTCCCTCCGAATTCAATTCTGAGCACCGGTTCAAAAGTTATAAAAACTCTCTCGTTTGTTCACTGAACGTACCCGTTCCAAACATCGAAAAATGATTCCAGGCACACCGGGCCTCGGAATCACATGCCGTCAGAAACTGCGTTCTTGTAAAATTCCAAATAAAATTAAGAAAACAATTTCCTTGAATTTTATGGGTCTTTACATACATAACCTAAGAACATATGATTAGAAAATTATTGATATAAAAAATAGTGATTTTTGGTTTCCCCAAATCAGGACCCTATTTTATCATATTTTTATTTTATGAAACTCATGATAGAAAAACAATGAGCATTAATGAATACACCAATAGCATTTATTTATTATAACTACAATCACCCCCATATTTCTCCACAAAAACATAATTTTTCACATCTTCCATGAATCCCTTCACCCCATACATAAATTTTAAAACAACATGCACACTCCAAGAGTAGGGTATAAATTGATGACAATGACTTGAATCAGGGATAATCCCTATAAAAGTCATTCATGGTCTCTATGTACTTAAAGAAGGATTGTTGTGAAGGTGGTCTTTTAAGGATAATAAGATTTTCAAAGGATTCCTCAATCATTTTAAATGTTTTTATGTGAAGTCAGTGCATTAAAATTTGGAATGAATGTTCTAGTCAATGAAATATCAATAGGCCACACAAGAAAAATGATAAAGATAAAATAATAAATACATGGTCTATAAATCATTCTGGGAATGAGACATTTGTTATTGGAAAATAAATCAATGTATTATTTATAATATCTAATAAATTCACATGAATTTCAGAAATTTGAAGAGTATAAAATGGTAGATAAATATCATTTAAAGTAATAATTCATGTCTCTCAAATCATGTTTCCTCATTTCAATATAAATGATTGATTTCCATAATGTGATTCAACATTTAACTAATTCAATCTCATTAATGTTGTATTTTAAAACATGAAATCACAAGATTCATAAGAAATTAATGTCTAATTGATATGTAGAGTAAAGAAACAATTCATACATGGGCATATAAAGTTTAAATTAAACTTATAATGCAATAAAAATTTTGGGAATATGTATGAATACTATATAACCGAAACTCTTACTCCCCTTTCAAATTGATGATTCAAATTAGGTTTCAATGGTTATGAATGAAACCTTTACATGGAACGTGTTCTGTTGATTATATCTCTCTTCAACCTTGATGAATCATCAATAATGGAACTGAAATGTAATATTGAAAAAAATATAGTACATGCCTATTCAACCATTCTAGTATATAACTGTGGGAATGAGTGAACTAAGGGGAAAAATATTGGATTCCTCCCTGAAGTGCTTTTTTTTAATATCATTAGCATTAATTATAATTTTATTTTTATTGAAAATTCTTGAAAAATACTAGACTACAAGATTCCCTCCCTCACACATATTTGATGTAGTGTACTCAATTAATATTGATTTAATATGTATAAACATTTATAAATGAATCACATCTAGATCGAAAATATAAAGGGGAGGTGGAAACAAAATTTTTTTATTGAAAAACTGGTTGGGGGAGTGTGATCTCCTACACCAGATCTTTCCTCTTTCGTGGTAAAGACATTTTATACTAGAAAACGTATTATTTGATACTACTAACCCATCAAAACCCTTGAAATTTTTTAATTCTGGGATGGTTTTAAATCATTCATTAAATTTATTATTCCATGTTGCAATATAATCCTCACGTTTTTATGGGGTAGTCGTTTCCTTTCAAAATTCCTTTATTCTATTAATGTAGGACATTAACCACCAATTTTCTTTACCGATTAAAAATTGGTTATGTTTTTTACCTCTGCACATTTAAATAAAACAAATCCCTTTTAAAATTGATTGACTATATATTTACCTTTTTCGTGTGATTCACTCTTCCCATTTGTTTTAGAATATTATTTATATACCTCTAGAATTGTTAATTGGGTTTTACCTATTCTTATTCAACTAATGATGCATAGTAAGCCATATAGAAAGCTTCTCGGCCCATTCTTGTTTGATCATGGTATGTTTCTTCTATAAATCTATAAGAATCATGTCATGTTCATCCTCTTTGAGTTTACACTTCTTGATCTCAACATCTTCGCCCAATTTGGATTCTCTAACCACTTATATCATAAAATCCATTAATTTTGAGGTTTTCACTTCTAAAATTTCAAATATTTATTTTCATTATTTATGGTAAATTTAATTTTTTGAATTTATATCTAATAGATTCTTCATGGAAAATATTATATTTAAATGCACTCGACAATCTCCGATCACTGTTGGGAGTGTTCCCTCATGGATATTGATGATTGTACATTCAGTATTTAGGAACAATCATTCAAAGAATATGGGTGACTGTGATTATATACTATATTCTTATATTTCCCACACAAAAATGTTAACTAGGAACAATACATCGTCTACCTTTACAAGAAGATATTCTAGAACACATGTGGGGAAAATTGTATATCTGTTTAGGATTTGGAACACACATCTAGTAAGATTCAATTTTCATTATCTATAAAGATTTAAATATTGTGTGAGGAATAATATTTATAGAATCTCTTTGAACAAATTGTGTATAAAAATTGTAATGAACCAATGGTGAAAGGAATAGAGAATGTCCCAGGATATTGACATTTTTTGCTATCAGTGGTGTGATAAGGGCTGAGATACATCATCCCAAATTGATTCTATAATTTTCATCTAGCCTCCATCATTTAGTTTACAACTCATTTATAAATGTTTTATACTTATGTATTTGATATAATTCCCCAAATAGTGGGAAGTCAATCTCAAATTTCTTGGGGTTTTCATGAATTTATCATCTATGTTCCTCATCTTCACCCTTATTCCACTCAACCAATATATATTAGTATGGTTCTTGGATATCATTTTTTTGTTTTTTGTAATGATGTTTCCAGTGATTCCTTCAAGAACCTGTTTGTTTCTACTTATTTGATATGGTCTCTTTCTTTAGCTTAATGAGAATTCTCATAATCATCATCATCAAATTTTCTCAGGTGGTGTGAGCTCCATCCCGTTTCAAGGGGTGATTGGAATGACATTCTCATTTGGATTATAACAATTTATGACCTCCGTCCTCACTGGTTATTTATTATAATGCCTATTATGCATGAAAAATGATATATAAGATTGTTAATTTTTCCATCCATTCCTGTAATTTTATCCTCTTGTAACTGCTGATCAATTTCTGGTGCACTTGTGGAAGGTTGTTCATAATTCATTAACTAAAAAGGTAGTGGTCAGAAAGATTATTGTTTCTAGAAGTGTTTCTTGAATGATTTTTAAAATGGTGCTGGTTTACTATATTGCTACTGTAATGGTTTATATTCATGGTTCTATTGAAATCCATATCCTAGTTGGGTATAGGGTTGAAGGGGATGACATGACTGAATTGACATTGATGATAGGTAACAACAAAACTTTTTTCCCCAGTTCTTCTTGACATTGATCAGTGTAATGAAATGTAGAAGAGCACAAACCACATAACTAAGATGGTCCTTATTATTCCTTTTCGTGGATCAAAGAAATTTATCTCATCACACTATTCCTTTACTTATGTATTTCTTCATGTAAGGGTGATAAAGAATATGTAGTCCTTATCTCATTGGTTCCTCTAGTGCTCATAGCTTTGCTCCCAAACTGATGTGAGTTTTGTGCAATCCTTTCCGTCAGTCCTCTAGAATCTGCTGATGACTTGTCCATCAACGCATCTGTAGATGATGAATCATGCAAGTTACGGTCATTTTAAAAAAATTAGTGATAGAAGAAAACAATTAAATTGTTTTATTCCATAGTCTAATGTGGATAACTAGCATAAAGCTTGTTGAATCTCTCTGTGTAGTCATAAATAATTTCATCAATTGATTGGTGAATAAGATAGATATTTTTTAGATAATTATACTATTGGATTAGGGAAAAAACATTTTAATTAATAATATTTATGATCTTCCTAGTCAGGAATTAATCCTTATTTTAGATTGCACAACCATTCCTCTGTTATTACCTCAAGTGAAAATTGGAATACCCCCTTCCATTTTTCTATTTTTCTACAACACCTCAGGGTCCGTAGATATAACACACATGTTTATATTCATGAATATGCCTATTGGGGTCTTCACTTATAAGACCATGTAATTTGGGAAGACATTGAATCATGTTAATGAGAAATTCAAAATAATTTTCCAAGGGTGGGATAGCTAGTTGATTTCATTGGATGGTGAATTGTGGTGAAATAAGTTCATGTAGGGTTTGGTTAGGATTTTTATCCACTGGTGGTTCAGTGTGATATCTAGATGTGTCACATGAATTTGTTAGGTGAATTTATTCAAACCCTGTTTTCAAATAACTCTTTCTGAATTTGGATATTTTTCTCTTAATTTCTAGATCATATTCAATTAATTGGTTATTTGAACTACATGTCAATAAATTTTTTTAAATAAAATTTTTTGGGTATTGAGGCACTTCCACCTATGTTGATGCATCGGGTTTGATGCACACTAGCCATTGGGAGTGGTAAAATAATATTTTAATCACAAAAGTATAGTATAATAGTTTATCCCATGTATTCTCTCAAAGAGTGGTGCACACAAAACATGGTTTTCACTTTTTAATTGGTATTCCATAAGAATTTGTAGTTAATTTAATTTGAATTATGAGTGAGAAATGATAAGCATGATTTGATCCGTTTTAAAAAAAATCATAAATATTATGATTAGGGTGGGTTTGGTTGGACCTAGTTTTGTTCTATAATGGTTTCCATGTTTTTCCATTTTTCCTATTTTTTTGTTCGAGATAGATTAATCTACCGAGTCATTTCTCTCCATTTTGAAAATAATTATGATGGGATTATTCCAATTATTAATGTCACAAATATTTGTTCTCCTTCCTATGTATATAATGACTATCAAACACTCATCATCGTACCCTAATATATTCCACTGTATACATAAGAGAATTGGGTGGTGGGAGAAATGATCTTCAACTAATGAAATTTAAATTAACAAAATTAAAACATAATACAACTGAATATAGAATTTGAAAATGAATTTTTAATTCAAACGATATTAAGAAATAAGAAAATATCTTTTTATTTTTAACCACATGAAATAAGGAAAGCAAGTTGGTCCGTCCTCACCCTTCCTTATCACTCAATGAAACTACATGTCCATGGACCAGGAAGTCGATATAATGTGGTAGAGGGGAGACATTATAATAAAATACAAAGAAGGAACATTATTTAATCTAATTAATTCCATTTTCAATTCATCCTTTTCTAGTCAATTAGAGGGTATGAGGATGGAATTGAATGAGTTGATTTTAGAGGGAGTAGTTCTCCTCATTTTATAGGTAGAATTTAAACTCTGACAGTTGACATGTTTTAGTCTCAGTAAATGTCTTCTACACATCATCCTCACTTCATGAATGTTTTTTATAAATATCATGGACATAATTCATCATATATTTATCATATATGAACTTGTATTTCTAGATTTATTTCCTTTCATATTCTGAGCATTTATTCAACCTAGTCTGAGTCTCCATATATAAAACCTATATCCTATAATGCATTGATGACCATGAAAACGGTAGATTAACACATATCCCACTTCATAAAATATGTTCCTCTTCATATTTCGCATCCTTCCAACCAATTTAAGATTATATTGTCCCACAATAAATGAGATATGGACCCCATTCCTATTATATATAGATCCATAAATAGTTTTCATGGCCCCAATAGTCATCTTTTATGGAGCATTCATATTGTTGATTCAGCTTATGTCCTATAAGGCTGAAATAAAATCCTAAAAGAGTGGATTCATAAAAAGAAATATTTATTTGATTTTTATCAATATAGAAAATGTTATGTCCAAAATAAAAAAATTATTTCAAACTCGTAATAATTCAATAATAGGCCATTTTTATGATTAAGTTAAAAATACCACTAAAAACATAAAAGGTGGAAATTTCCTTAAAAATAACACGTTGGTGGGATTAAAATGGATATAAAATAAATATTATGGAAGATATTTTCTCAATAAATTTCCTCAAACATAAACCACAATTTTCTTCAAGCATAAAAATCATAACATGGATATTTGAGAACACAAATGTTTCCAATATTCACATTCCCAAGTTTTAAAATGAAAAAATTTTCAATTTAAAATAAAACATTAAAAAATACTCATAAAATATTAATATAATTTCTCATTTTCAATGAAACAATAAATTCCAACATTTTACCTTTCTCCATTAAAAAATGATGGTACTTCTTGTTTCATTCATTCAAGCTTCGAGATTCATTATTATCAAACATGAAAAGTCACGATCTACTTCACTTTTGAATATTTATATCATATCTAATGATACAATTAATGTAGATATATTCTCATATCATGAAAAAAAGTTCTATATAAATATATATGTTAATGAACAACTTTCCTAACATTATAAAGACAAAGAGATATAAAATCATGAAGTCTTTCAACAAATGATTAAATTACTCAAATGATAATGGTTGGTAGGATATGATTCTTGAAAACATTAAGGCTAATAGACGTGGTTTATCACTTACGTACAATTAATGATATCAAAAGTTATTTTGTAATGAAATTATGCCAATGAATATAGCAACACCCATTTTCCCAAAACTCAAAGTAAAATTTATGATCAATTAAGGAATAATGAATGATTTGTTCACCCTATTGAATATATATATATACTATAATTTTTTAAATTTATTTGAGATTTATGATCAGATAAAACCCCATAACTATCACCTAACAACATAATATTTTAAGTTCATCTTAATAGAAAATAGTGATTTTTTGTTTTCCAAAAATACAACCCATTTTCTTCATTTATTTTATTTTTGTTAATTTTTTAAATTTAGGAGGAGAATAAAATAAAAAATAATGAATAAATCAATATCAATTATTTATTCCAACCATAATTACCCCCAATAATATACCTTATAATATAAACAATCTCTTCCACTATGATTCCCTTCACCGTGACACTTCAACATTAAAATATCATGGAAACACCAAGGGTGGGGTTGAAATGAGTAAAAATTGATTGAAATAGGGATCATCCCAACAAATTCCATTAGTGGTCTCTATGGAAAAAATAATGATTTTTTTAATGGGAGTATTTTTAGGTTATGTGTGTTTTCATAGGATACCTCAATCATTTTAAAATTGTTTTTTCATAGATATATCTTTGAAAAGATTAAATGAATGTTTTGGTCAGTGAAATTTCCCAAGATCATTCAAGATATATGATAATTATAAAATAGGTTGTAATTAGTATATAAATACTATAAAGAATGATACATATGATATTGGACAATCAGACAAATTATGATATATAATATAAAATAAAATCACATGAGTTTCAAAATTCAATATTGGAAAACTGGTAGGGAAATTTAATTTATAAGAGTCAATCAATTACTTAAACTATTGAGTCCTCATTTCAATATACATGATTCATTTCAATCATACAATTATCTATTTTACTCATTCAATATCATTAACAATGAAATAAAAAAAATGGAATCATAGGATTCCTAGGAAACTCATGTCTCATAGAAAAGTCATGTAAAGAATTAATTCAAATCTGGGAAATCAATTTAGAATTAAAGATATTACATAATAAATAGGTGGGGAGTAGAGATGAATAATAAATTATAGAAAATATTATCCCCATACAAATTGATATGTCAAAATTAGTTTCCATTGGTTATGTATGCAACCTTAACATGATATGTGTTCTGTTATGTATAACCATTTTTTATCCTTGAATAATCATCAACAATGGAACTGAAATTTAATAATAAGACAAAATATATTATAGGCCTATTCAATAAATATAATATATGACTGAGGGGATTCAGTGAAATGAGGGAATAATTTGGGTTTCCTCTTGGATGTGATTTTCTATAATATCATTAGCTTGAATCAAAAAAATTATTTTATAAAAAAATATTGAAAAATCATGGACAAAAATATTACCTCCAACACACATAATTGATACAGTATTCCCAATAAATATAAATTGATTTAAAATGAAATAAGATTTTAAAAATAATCATAGTAAGCAGGGAAAATGTTAAGGATAAGTGAGTCCTAATGGATTTTATTGATAAATAGGTTGGATGAGTCTGATCTCCTCGAATGGCTCTTTCCACTTTCCTAGAAAAGACATATTGTACTAATAATATACTATTTTATACCATAACTCCAGCGAAACCCTTGATATTTTGTTCTTCAAGGATGGGTTTCAATCTTTCCTAATATTTTTTTGTTAATTGTTGCTATTTTAACCTCACTCTTTTAAGGGGTGGTGGTGTACATTTAAAATTCTTCTCTTCTCCTAATGTAGAAGATTTACAATCAATTTTTTTTAACTAAAGTGAACATTGTTTTAGTTTTTACCTTTGGAAAATTAAATAAAACATGTATCTTCTGAAATTTATTATGTATATATTTACATTCTCTGTGTGGTGCACTCTACTCACTGGATTGAGAATATCCTTTATATATATCTTCAGTGTTAATGGGAGGTGGGAGATATGATCATTGATCTTCAAACACACACCAATCCCCCTTCTTGATCACACAATGTAACTAAACCTCCATGGATGGGGAAATTGGGAGGATGTGGGAGAGGGGAGAAATTATAATAAACTAAAATGAAGAGAAAAAATAAGTCTATATAAGGATATTTTCCAGTTCTTCCATTGCTGTTCAGTTGGAGGGTGTGTGGATAAAATTAAATGTTGTGATTTGAGATGGAGGAGCTCTCCTCCATTTATAAGAATAACTTTTCCTCCAACAGTTGATGAATTTTAGTCATAATAAATGACCTCTTCAAATATTTAATACTTTATGAATATTGATCATAAATATCCTAGTCATCTATCAACCAAATTTGCGAATATGTTTATTTATTTTCTGAGTTTTATTTAATTTTTACTCTAATCATTTATTCTTTCCATTCATACTTTCATAATTTAATGCCTCTATTTTATAATTCTTTAACGACCAAGAAAATTAATTATTAACATGCATAAATCACTAGAAATTTTTTCCCTAACATATTTCATTTCTAACCACCCAATTTTAGATTATATAGGACAACCATGAATGATATATAATAACTCTACGAAAAATTGATAGATCTATATATATTTTTCATGGACCCATATGTGATATTTTTTTGAGCTTCCATATTGTTGATTTATCTTTTGTCCCAGAATGATTAAATGAAGCCCTAAATGTGAAGAATATTAAAAAGACATAATTTAATGATTTAGAGCATTATAGAAAATTTTATTTCCAAAACATATAAATAATTTAAAAATAATAAAAATAAAAAATGGGTCATTGTGATGATTATGCTAAAAATACCACTAAAACCATAATGTTGGAAATTTATATAAAAATAACACACTGCATATATTAAAAACATTGTTATAAAATAAAAATTATTGAAAATATTTTCTCTTTCAATTCCCCCAAACATTAAACCATGGTATTCTTCAAGGATAAAAATATTAACATGGAAATCAGAGGACAAATAGGTTACAAATATTCAAATTCCAATGTAATAAAATCAAAAAAATATCAATGTAAAATCAAACCTAAAAATCTTCATAAAATATACATTGAATTTATTATTTTTAAATGAAATTATCTATTCATATATTTTAATTTTCTCTTTTGAAAATTGATTGAACTTCTTCTATCTTTCATTCAATCTTATAGATTCATTATTATCAAACTTGTCGAGTTATGATTTACCTCACTTTTGAATATTTTCTCTCATTTCTCATGGTACAGTTCATGTACTATTATTCAATATCTTGATAACATGCCCCATATACATTGAATTGTAAATGAACTACTTTCACCACATGGTAAAGATAAAAGACATATAAAATCATGAAGACATGAAATGATGTTCAGATGACTCTGAGGCTTAATGATGGTAGGATTGGAGGATTTAATAATTAAGGCTAAAGGTAGAGGTTTATCTCATATGTAAAATTCATGATATTAATATTAAAAGTTTTATGAAACTGTCTCCTTCAATGTAACAACACCCACTTCTCAAAAACTGAAAGTAAAGGATATTATTTAGAAAAGCATAAATATTGATTTGTGAACCCTTATGAATATATATATATTAACATGTTTTTTTGTTGTTATTATTAGATCAAACCAACCATCCATCATCAAACCACATACGATTATATGGACATCTATCAATAGAGTAGAGAATTTATTCCCCAACCAAAACCCATTTTCTCATTGTTTTCTTCTAATAAATATGTAATGTAAAAGGAGAAAAAAAGAACAATAATGAATACATCCTCGAAATTTATTCGTATCCACCGTAAGCACCCCCACACTTCTTCCGTACAATAAAAATTATCATTTCGACCAGAATTACCTTCAACGCCACACATCAACAATATAATATGATGAAAACACCAATATTAGGGAAGAAATGGATATTAATGGCATGAAACATGGATCATACCTATAAAGTACATTAATGGTATCAATGGGATAAAAGAAGGATTGATTTATATGTGATATTTTAATGTCATGTGGATTCTCAAAGCATGCATCAATCATTAACATGTGTTTTTTCATAGTCATTGCTTTGACAATTTCAAATGCTTGTTTTGGTCAGTGATATGACCCAAGACCATTCATAAAATATGATCAAGATACAATAGGATGTACTTGTTATAAAAATACTCTCGAGAATGATACATATAATTTTGATCATTCACTCAATGTTTGATTTATAATAAGAAATCAATTCCTAGGAAAATTTTAAATTTGAAGCACTAAAATGGTAGGGAAATTTCATTTACATGAATAAGTCATTTCCATAAAATCACGAGTCATGAATTCAATATCCATGATTCATTTCAATAATACAATTATGAATTTTACTCATTAAATCCCATTAACATTGAAATATAAAACATGTAATCATAGGAAACCTAGGAAACTCATGGCTCAAAGATAACTCAACTAATGGAATTATTCAAACATGGGAATGAAATTTACAATTTAATATATAAAACACAAAAAAAGGTTGGTAATATAGTTCAATACTATATAATAGAAACATTATCTCCCCTTTTAAATTTTCCATTGAATTAGGATGATAAGGTTATGTATGAAACCCTTACCTGACATGTGTTCTATTAAGTATATCAATTCTTCAGCCTTGCATCATCTTCAATAAAGGATGTGAAATTTAATAATAAAAAAATAATAGTGTAGGTCTATTAAATCATTCTAGAATATAACTAAGGGGAAGAGTAAGCTATTGGAAAAAATTCAGGTTTCCACTTGGAAGTGATTTGGATTAATATCAATTTCATGAGAAGAAAATTGATTTATTTTTTAAAAAAAAATATTCTAAAATATTGGATTACAAGATTCCCTCCCCCAAACATAATTTAGGCTGTTCCATAAATGCATATAAATTCATTTAACATGTATGATGATTTTAAAATGAATCATAATAGGTATGGAAATTTAATGGATAGCGCGACATGATGGATTTTATTGATAAATATGTTGGACGAGTCTGATCCCCAACAATGTCTATTTTATATTTCATGTTAATATAATTTTGTACTAGAAATTGTATGATTAGATACCACAACACAAAAGAAACCATTTCAATTTAGTTCTTTTAATATGGATTTCAATATATCCGGTTATTTTTTTCTACCTTGTTGCAATATAAACCTCACACTTTTAAAGGGGTCTTTGTGTCCTTTGAAGATTCCTCTATTTCCTTGATGTAGGAGATTGAACCTTGATTTTATTTACCCACCATAATCATGTTTTTTTTACCTATGTTCATTTAAATAAAATAGGTATATTTTGAAATTGATCGAGTATAGATTGACAATTTTCTTTTGATTCACTCTTCCCATTAGTTTAAGATTATTCTTCACATACCTCTTATGTGTTAGTGGGGTATTCCAAATCCTTGTTCAAATAATTTTCTAGAGTAACTCATATGGAATGCTTTTGAGCTATTCCTTCTTCCTTCTCATCACATTCCATCTAATGATCTGTGATAATATTTTCATTTTTATCCACTATTAGTTTATACTTCTTGATCTCAACATCATCTCAGGATAATGATTATCTAATATCTTCTAACAATCCATCCAAGAATTTTTAGGTTTTAACTTCTAAATTCTCAGTTTGATATTTTCCATTATTTATTTAGTTTTTATTTAGTGATTGAATATCTGATATAATCATCATGGATTCGAAAATATTTAAATTGACTTGACTATTTCTAAGCTCTATTGAGAGTGTTTAGTCATGCACGTTGATGATGATATTTGTAGTATTTATGAACATTCTCAATAATGTGAAGGATGTGTATGATAAACTCATATCTTCAACTATTTTCATTACATAAAAATATTCAAGGATTGGAACCTCATTTTATTTTATATGAACATATTCTAGAAAACCTATACGCAAAACTGTGGATCTATTTGCGAGTTATACCACTATTCTAGTAGGATTTAGTTTTCAAATCTGCAATGTTGTCAATAATAAGTGATAAATAACATTTATTGATTCTCCTAGATCAAATAATGCATCAAAAAAGGTAAATAACCAATGGTGCATGTAATATAGAATTTACAAGGATATTGAGATTTTTGTGGTATTAGTGGTGTGAAAGGGGCTGAGTCACTTCTTGGCATGTTGATCATTTCATTCCTATCAAACCTCCTCATTTTAGTACCCAAATCCTTATTAAATTTATCATACATAGGGATTTGTCATATTTTTCATGTAGTTGGATATTAATCATAAATTTTTGGAATGGTGCCTGAATTTATTGCCGAATTTGTTATTCGTCACCCTTTTTCGACGCATCATATTCTGATTGGAATGATGCTTCGATATCAATTTTTCTCCATTATTGTATTTTTGATGGTGATTATGGAATTTCAATAATAAGACTTATTATTTATCCTTTTCCAGTATTGTCACATTAATGAGATTCAGAAGTTTTCTTAGAATCTGCATCCTCACTTTTTTCAGGGGGTGAGCTCATTCCCACATCAGGTGGTGATTGTACTGACATTCTCATTTGGATTTGGATCTGTTTGTGTGGGGAGTTTTCCATGGTTATTGATTATAACATCCATTATTCTTGGAAATAGATTAGTAATATTGATAAATCTATAATCCATTCATATAAATTATTCATATATTTATGCTTATCATAAGTTTCTCATGCACCTATAGATAGTTTCTCAAAATTCATTTTCAAAAAAGGTACTAATGGGAATGATTATTTTTTATTGAAGGGATTCTCGTAAGATTATTTTAATGGTATTGAGTTCTAATATTACTTATGAAATGGTGGTCTTTATTGGATCAATTTAAATCCATATATTGGTTGGGTGTGGTGTTGATGTGGCAGATTTTACTGGATTTTCCATTGCTGATAGGTATCAGCCCAAATTTCTATCTCATGTTCTTTTAGACATTGAACTGTGTAATGACCAATAGAAGTGAAAAAACCACATACCTGAGTTGGTCCCTGTTGTTACTTTCATTTGTTCACAAAAATTTGACTCATCGCACTAGTAATTTTCTGATGTGTTGCTTTTAGTAAGGGAGAGGAAGAATCTATTTTCCTTACCTAATAGATTCCTATTGGTGCTCATTCCTCTAGTTCCAAACAACTATGGGTTTTGTGAAACTGTTTCAATCAGACCTCATGCATCTACTGGTGACTTCTCGATCAAGGTGCCTCCAAATAAAGCATCTAGAAATACCTGATCATTGTTTAGAAATCCTTTACAGAAGAAAATAATGAAATGTTGACTTCCATAGTCTGATGTGGAAATCTGGTGCAAATATTCTTTAATCACTCCCAGTAATCATAAAGTGATTAATTGTTCGATTATAAAATGGTATAGATATCATTTTGGATAGTCGCGATCCTAGATTTGGGAAAAGAAAACTAGCAGGAAGAATCATTGAATATCATCCCAATCTTGGACTTCTGCTAGTTTGTAGACTGTGCAACCATTCCATTGCAACTCACTCAAGTGGGAAGGAGAATTCCATCCACTTTAATATTCTTCTACAACACCATGGGGTCTTCAGCTGGAGAAAACATTTCTAAATTCCTAGATATGGATATCAGGGTAATCACCTTGATGACCGTGGAATTTTAGAATAATTTGATTCATTTTGAAGCACAATTAAAAATCATTTTATAAGAAAGGGATAACAAGTTTATTTCTTTGTGTATAAAATTGTGGTGTTCTATGATCACAGAAAATCTTGTTGGGAATTATAGACAATTGAGGTTCATAGTGATAATTGATTTTTTTCACTTTGATATCTTTGATGAATTTATTAAAACAATTTTTAAAAATATTTTATTCTCAATTAGGTTATTGATTGTCCAATTTCATTATTAAATTCAATTAAATTTTAAATCGAACTACATTGCATTAAATTTTAGAAAATTAAGTTTTTAGGTTTTTGGGGTATAACTATACATAAATGGTTCCTTATTTGATTCACACCAGTCTTGGGGTGTTGAAAACAATGTTTTAATTACCTAATTATAATATATTAGTTGATCCTAGCTAGCCCCTGGAGGAGGAGTGACAACAAAATATGGATTTCAATTTTATTGTTGGTTTTAAAACAAATTGTTTTCAATTGTATTTGAATGATTTGTGATAACTAAAAAGATTTATTTTATTGGTTTTAAGCAAATGAGAAAGACTGATATCAAGGTGGATTTGGCTAGACATTGTTCTTTGCTATAATGGTTTCCATGTTTGTCATTTTTTCTTCATTTATCTGGTTAGATAGAGGTTCATCGTTACATTCAGTTATCTCTATTGGACAAATAATTATGATAAAAACAATCACATTTGAAACCTAAAGTATGTCTATTCTTATTCTTGTGTTCTTAATTAGCTTCAAACACTCACCAACAATCCTTAATCTATTCCACCATATACAGAAAATGACTCGGTGGAGGAAGATATGATTATCGACCAAAGAAATTTAAATTACCAGAGTTAAAACCTAAAACATATATACTCAAAATTTAATATTGAATTTATAATTAAAATGAAATTAAGAATGAATAAGGGATAGTATTAATTTTAACCATGAGTAATCTAGGGAGCATGTTAGTCTTGACTACCATTTCATGATCACTCGATGCAAATACACCTCCATGGATAGAGCTATTGAGATGATGTGGGAGAAAGGAGGCATTATAATAAAATAAATATACAGAAATGAAATACCTTAAAAGAAGTATTTTTAATAATTCTTCCCCTTCCGGTCAATTGGAGGGGGTGAGGAAAAAATAAAATGTGATGTTTTGAGAGGGAGGAGCTCCCCTATTTTTATATGTATAATTAGTTCTTCGAATGTGGATCTATTGTAGTCCACATAAATGACCTTTAAATACTTTTAATAAGTATTGAATGACGCTAAAAAATATCTTATCTTTTATTCCACAAAATTTCAGCATATTTGGACATGTATTCAAATTTTTATTCCCTTTTTACTATGGTCTTTTATTCTGTCCATTCAGACTCTCCAAATTTAAAACATCAATGTTATAATTCCATAATGAGATTTAAACCAAAAGATTCACATATATCCATAATCATAAAAGTTTTTCAGAAACATATTTTCTCTCAACCTTACCATTGTCATATTATATGGTCCCACCATGAATTATATATCTTCCATGTTCTAAAAATAGAGAGGTCAGGGTTTTGTTTATGTGACCCCACTTGTGATCTTGTTAAGAGATTCCATATGGTCTATTTCGATTTTGTCCCATAAGGATTAAATGAATACCCAAATGTGTATAGTCATAAAAATAAATAAATTTATGATTGGGTTCATTGTAGAAAACATAATTTCCAAAATACATAAATAACATAAAATTGTTAAAAGTCCAAAAATAAACCACTTTAACATGGAAATCATATGACATAAATGTTACAAATATTAAAATTTCAAATAAAAAAAATAAAAAAACTCAATATAAAATAAAACATAAAAATATACTCATTAAATATAAATTTAATTTCTCATTTTTCAAACAAACAATCAATTAATATATTTTACTTTTCTCTATTGAAATATGGTGTAACTTCTTCATTTATTCTTCCAAACATCTCGATTCATTATTATTAAACATGCCATGTCATGATTTTCCTCAATTTTGAATATTTTATCTCATATATCATGATCCAATTTAATTATTTTTATTCTAATATCATTATAACATGCTCCATATACATAGACTTGTAATTGAACTAGTACTTCTACATTGTAAAGACAAAAGACACAAAATATCATAAAGACATAAATTAATGATTCAAATGACATAGAGGCTTATGGTTGGAAGGATATGAGGTTTTAAAATTTAAGGCTGAAGGAGGAGGTTTATCAATTAAATTTACTTCATCATATCAAAAGTAAAATTGTTATGAAATTCTACCCTTCGGAGTAGTAATACCCACTTCCCCAAAACAAAAAGAAAATGTATATGATCATGTAAAGCATAATGAAATATTTTCCATCCTCTTGAATATATATATATATATATCATTTTTACTTCAATTTTATAAATATATTACAACTAAAATCCCTCACCCAACCACATATGATTAAAATATTGTTAATTAGGAAAATGGTAATTTTTTGTTTTTTGAAATCACAACCAATTTTCATATTTTATCTTTTTGATATTTATTAAATTCAATAAGGGAGTTCAATGTAAATGAATGAATACATCAAGGACTATTATTTATTCCCACAATAAGCACCGCTATAATTATTTATTATAATATAGACAATTCCTTCCACGATGAATCTCATTACCCGCATTCTTCAACATTATTATATCATGAAAACACCAAGAGTATGGTAGAAATGGATAAAAATATCTTGAAAAATGGTTCATCCCTATAATTTTTATTCATGGTATATATGGGATAAACGAAATATTTATTGAACGGCGTTATTTTAAGGTTAATTGGATTTTCAATGGATGAATCAATATTTTAAAATGAGTTTTTGGACATTCATAACTTTGACAAGTTCGAATAAAAGTGTTGGTCAGTGAAATGTCCCAAGATTGCTCAAGAAAATTTAAAACAATAAAATAGGAAGTATTTGGTCTAGAAATTCTATCGGGAATGAGACTTATAATATTGGAAAATCACTCAAGGTAGGATTTAAAAAAAATCAATTCACTATAATTTTAGAAATTCAAAGCCTGAAAATTGGTAGGAAAAGATCAGTTATAATAATCAATCAATTCCCTCAAATCATTAGTTCTCATTTCAATATCGAAGATTCATTGAAATCATCAAATTATCCATTATATGAATTCAATCATAGTAATATTTAAATCAATAACATGTTATCACAATATTATTAAGAAACTTATGTCTTATATAAAATTCATGTAAAGAAATAATTCAAATAGAGGAATGGAATTCCAAAATAAACCACCTAAACATTAAAAAATATGGAAATATAGTTTAATACTATAGAATTTAACCTATTCTCGCCTTTAAAATTTACACATCAAGTTATGATTTATAAGTTATGAAAGAAAACATTAGATGACGTGTGTTCGGTTAAGTATATCCATTTTTCAACCATGAATCATCTTCAACAATGGAGATGAAATTTATAAATAAAAAAATGATAGTACTTTAAAATTCAATCATGCTAGTATATTTCCTATGGTAAGAGTGGACTAAGGGGGAAAATTTTGGGTTTCCACCTAGAATTTCATTTATTTAATGTTTTTTTCACAACTCAAAAATTGATTATTTTTGAAAAATCATAAAACTTCGTAGAATAAAAGATTCCATCCCACAAACATTATTGTTTTAGTGTCCTCGATGAATTTGATTTAACATATAATGATAATTTAAAATAAATCATAAAAATAAATAAAATGTAAAGGAGATGTGTGATCTTATGGAATTTATTGATAATCAGTGTGGAAGAGTTTGATCCCCTATACTAGATCATTACTCTTAACTATTAATGACATGTTGTACTAGAAATAGTATGACTCGATACAAAAACACCAAGAAACCCCTTGAAATTTTGATTGTCTCTGATGATTTTCAATCATTCCACGTATTTTTTTCATTCTTGTGGAAATATAAACCTAACTCTTTTTAAGGGGTCATGGTGTCATTTTTAAATTCCTCCCTTCTCTTGATATGATATATTGAACCTAAATATTATTAACACACTCGAACATTGATTTTATTTTTACGTGTGGACACTTAAATAAAACTATTATCATTTGAAATTGATTGATAACAGATTTTACATTCTCTTCTAATGCAGTCTTCCCATTGTTTGAGAATATCCTTTACATACCTCTTCACTGAATATGGGGTTTTCACTGACCTTTTTCAAATCATGTGCCATAGTAAGGCATATGAAACCCTTCTCTCCTAATTTTTCTTCCTTCATAATATATTCCATTAATAGATCTTTAATAACATTTTCATCTTAAGACTCTTTGCGTTTATACGTATTGTTCTCATTATCTTCTCTTGATTTTGATTCTCTACAACCATCTAAAAAACAATCCAATTTTTTTATGTTTTCTCCTATACAATTTCAGTTGGTTGTTTTCGTTTTAGTGGTATATTTCATTTAGTGAATGAACATCATATAAATTATTCATGGATTCAAGTATATTGATATTCACACAACAATATCTCAACTCTATTGAGATTATTCCCTCATGAACTCTGATGATGATATTTTTAGTCCTTAATAATACTATTCATATAATGATGGGTGAGTGTGATGAACTATTATATTCTTACATTGTCATCACATAAAAACTAGTGGGTAATAGTATATCTTCGAACTATACAAGGACATGTTCTAAAACATCTTCTGCAGAAAATGTGGATATGTTTGCGAGGAGGACAACCACTCTAACAAGATTCAATTTTCCAATCATCAATGATGAATATACATAGTGATGGATAACATTTATAAAATCACCCAGATCAAATAGTGCATCAACGAAATTTAAATTACCAATGGCGCAAAGAATAGAGAATATCCCTAGATATTGTAATTCATGTGTTATTGTTGGTGTGATTTTGGTTGAGACACTTCTCCCCAAGCTGATCCTTTCATTACAATAAATCCTCTTTCTTCTAGTGAAACAATCATTCCTAAATTATTCATAATATTGGACTTATTATATTTCTTCATATATTGGGATGTTAATATCCACATTATGGAATGTTTCCAAAACATCTCATTGCAGTATTTCTTCTTAACCCTTCTTTGACTCAACCAATTTTTATTAGAATGGTTCATGGATATCATATTTTCCTTTCATATTTTTAATGTTGTTTCTAAACATTTTTCATTGTCCATTATTGATATGTTCTCTTTAGTTATATTTTTTTGGTTTCTTAGAATCATCATCCTCACTTGTTTTAGGTGGTTTGAAATCTTTCCCACTTTTGGTGGTGATTTTATTGAAATTATCATTTGGATTTGGAACTATTAGTGATGTGATTTTTTCTTTTTTATTCATTATAACTCTAATTATAATTTCATACTAATCAATAATATTGTTAATTTTATCATACATTCATGTAACATTATCCTCCTGGAACTACCCATCAGTTTTTTGGATCATTTGTGGATGGTTGTTCATAATTTTATCACTAAAATAGTGTCAGTTACAAAGTTTATTATTTTTGGATTGGATTCTTGTAAGACTATTTGTGTGGTTTTGAGTTATGATATTTCTATTAAAAAGGATTCCTTTCAGGGTTTTTTCTAAATCAATATCCCGGTGCGGTCAGTGGTTGACGTGGCTAAGTTGACTAGAATTGCCTTTGTTGATAAGTAACATCACAACTTTATGTCTCATTAACATCTATACATTGATCAATGTAATGAAATGTCAAAGAGAATAAAACACATACCTATGTAAGTCATTATTGTTCCTTCACATAGTTAACTACATTTTCTCTAATCACAATAGTAATTTTACTTATGTGTTTCTTCATGTAAGGGTAAGGATGAAACTAAATCCCATACCTCATGGATGCCTTAGGCGCTCATACCACTGGTGCTAAACTGCAGTGAGTTTTGTGCAATATTTTCAATTAGTCATCAAGAATCCATTTGTGGATTTTAAATCAAGTATCCTAGATATTATTCCTGTAGAAAATTTTAATCCTTTTAGAGAAATCCTTGATATAAGAAAACACTATTATGTTGTTCTTCCACATTCTGATGTGGACAGCTGGTGCAGAGCATCTATAATCACACCATGTACTCATAAAGTGTTTCATCGATAAATTGGGAAATGGGATAGATCTATTATTGTATAGTAGAGCTCTTATAATTAGGTGTAAACCTTTTCATGAATAATATTTGAATATCTTCCCACCCTTGGACATCACCTATTGGTAGACAATACAACCATTCCTTTGCTTCTCCCATGTTTCATAAGGATAATTCCCCCAATTTACATATCCTTCTGCAACACCTCGAGGTCTGCAGCTGGAGAACTCATTTGTAAATTTTTTGATATTTCTATTTTGGGATTCACTTAAAAGACCTTGTAATTTATGAATAAATTTTAATCATGTTGGTGCACATTTAAAAATCCTTTTTATGTTATAGGTACCTAGTTTATTTAGTTGGTTAGGTAATTGTGTTGGGAAAATACCATGCAAGGTTTTGGTTGGATATCTAGCCATTGGAGGATCGGAGTGGTCAGTGGATGTGTCAATTTAATATATTAGGTGAATTTATTCAAACTTAGTTTGAATTTTTTTTACCAATTAGGTTATTATTTGTTTAATATCTTGATCAAATTCAATTAAATTTCTATTCGAAAAATGGGTCATTAAAATAAATTTAAATAATATTTTTGTTTTATGAGGCATTGCCTCTTCATAAATGGGGCATTGATTGACACACACTAGTCGTGGGCATGGAAAAATAATGATTTTATTACATAAGTATTTTATAGTAGTTATTATTAGTTAGTCTCTGGAAGAGAAGTTCACACAAAACACGGTTTTCAAATTTTAATTAGTTTTAAAAAATAATGTGATTTTAATTGATATTAAATGATGTGTGAGAAATAGAAATATTTATTTTACTGGTTAAAAAAATTGAGAAATACTGTGATAATGGTGGTTTTTTCTATATCTAATACTATGATATCATGGTTTCCATGTTTATCTCTTTTTTCTTATGTAGTCATGTTAGATAGAGATTCATCTAATGAGTCATTTATCTCCATTAGACTAATAATTATTATAGTAATATTCTTATCTGTAATTCTATGTTGGTATATTATCATTCACATGGGTGTAACGACCATCCAACACTCACCACCCAACCCTAATATATTCCACTTTATATAGAGGAGAATTGGGTGGAGGAGATTTGATCATCAACAAAAGAAATTTAAATTAAATGAATTTAAACATAACCCTACTACATTCAGAATTTGAGTTGAATTAATAATTAATATGTGATTAAAAAATAAGAATAGATCTTATTAAATTTAATTGCATGATATTAAGAAAAAACATTGGTCCAACTTCACCTTTCTTGATCACACATTGGAATTATTCATAATTGGATGTGAAAGTCCATATGATGATGAATAAGGTAGGAATTATAATAAAATAAAAATAATAAAAATAAATAAATCTATATAAGGTTGTCATCCAATGATTCCCATGTTGGTCGATTAGGGGGTGGGGTGATAGGATGGAATGAAATGTGATGATTCGAGAGGGATGATCTCCCATCCTTTTTAGGCTGAATTTTTCCTCTGAATGTTGATGAATCATAGACTAATTAAATGACCTCTTCACCAATTCCACACTACATTAATGTTTTTCATAAATATCATGTACCTATATCCTCCAAATTATATTCTATTTGTACTAGAATTCATAGTGTTGTTTTCTATTTATGATGATATTTTATTCTATTCTATCAGACTCTCCAAATTTAAAATCTATATGTTATGATTCATTAATGACCATTAAATAATAGATTAACAACTGTCACACTTCATAAAAATTTTTCCCCAATGTCTTGTGCGTCCACTCATCTAATTTAATATCATATGGGCCCAATAATGAATGTTATTTGGTCCCCTTATGAAAAATAATCATATCTGTAAACAGTTTTTATGGTACCACTTGTGAGCTTGTTTAGAGCATCCATATGTCATATTTAGCATTGGACCCATATGTTTGAAATGAATCCCTAGATGTATATGACCATAAAAGGAAATAATTTCACTATTTAGATATATATATAAAATGTTATTACAAATATATTGAAATAATTTAAAACTGTTAAAAATCATAAATATGACATTTTTACAATTGAGCTCAAAAATCAACTAAAACCATATAATATTCAAAATTCTTCCAAAAATTACACCTTTTGGGATTATAAACATTAAAATACCAAAAAAATTAAAAATTTTATCTCTAAAAATTCCCCCACAATTAAATAATGCTTTTCCTCAAGCATAAAAATCATAACATGGAAATTATAGGACACCAATGTTACACATATTGAAATTCCAATGTAATAAAACTAAAAAATTTCCAATGTCAAATAAAACAATAAAAAATCCTAATAAAATATCAGTTTGATTTCACACTTTTTAAATAAATATTAAATTCATGTATTTTACTTTCCCCCTTTGAAAAATAGCGGAACATGTTCTTTCATTCTTTCATGTTTATAGATTAATTATAATAAAACATGACATGTCAGGATTTACATCACTTTTGTATCATTTCTATTATATGTAATGATAATATTAAAGTAGATTTATTAACATATCATGAAAAGATGATTCATATCCATAGGCTTCTAAATGAATTAAATTCATCACTTTGTAAATACTAATGACTCATAAAATCATGAGGAAATGCAATAATTGTTAAAATTACTCGGTGGCTTAATGTCGGTCGGATTTGATGATTTTGAAATTATGTCTCAAGGAGGAGGTTTATTTCTTAACTAAAATGCATGATATCAAATGTAAAAGTTTAATGAAATTTTCCCCTTCAACATAGAAACACCCACATTCCCAAAACTCAAATTAATAGTTATGATCAAGAATGGCATGATAAATGATTTTTGAACCCTCTGGAATATATATATATATATACTATTTTTTTGGTTTTTATTGAATATTATTGTTAAATCAAACGTCACATATATTTACTTACAACATAAAATCCAATTATAGTCAATCTGGAAATTGATGATTTTTTTTGTTTTCCCCACTCACAACCCATTTTTCTAATTATTTTTCCATTTTTTTCATCCAGGAGGGGAAAATAATGAACAATAATGAACAAATAAATAAATTTTATTTATTCTGCCCATAATAGCCACAACACATCTTCCTTAGATCATAAATCATCTTTTCTTCCATGATTTCCTTCTCCCCCACACCTCAACTTTAAAATTTCATGCAAACAGAATGTGTATTGTAGGAATGGATAAAAATGTCTTGAAACATGAATAATCCCTATATGGTTCATTCATAATATCTATAGGACAAAATAATTCATGATTTAATAGTGGTATTTTAAGGTTAATGGAATATTAAAATGATGTATGGATCGTTTTAAATGTGTTTTTTCATAGATATATCTTTTAAAAGTTTGAATGTTTGTTCTGGTAGATGACATTCCCCATGATCCCTCAATAAATATGATCAAGATAAAATAAAAATTATATAGTCTATAAATCCCCTTGGGAATGAGACATATGATATTTAACTATCACTCAATGCGTAATTTATAATCAAAAATCAATTCAGATAAATATTAAAAACTAAAATAATGGAATATCATAGGTAAATATAATTTTGAAGAATAAATCAATTCCTTCAAACAAGGATTACTCATTTAAATATCCATAATTCATTTCAATAATCAAATTATCTATTTTAATCATTCAGTACCATTAACATTAAAATAAAAAACATGACATCCTAATATTTCTAATAAACTCATGTTAATAATATAAGTCAAGTAATGAAATAATTCAGAAACGACATTCAATTTCTAATTAACACTCTAAAAGACTAAAAATATGGGGAATGTATTTTAATACTATATAGTTTAAAATTGTACTCCACATTCAAATTAAATATTCAAATTGGGCTACATTGTTTATGTATGAAACCTTTCCATGATGTCTATTTTGTTTAGTATCTTCATTTTTTAGTCGTATGTTATCTTCAATAAAGGGGCATACATTAATTAATAAAAACAAATTATAGTGCTTATCTATTCAATAATGTTAGTATATAACTAAGTAGAGGAGTTGAAAATGGGGGAGATTCAGGTTGCCTCAGGGAAGTTCTTTTTTTAATGTTGTTAGCTCGACTCAAAATGTGTTTTTATGAAAAATCTTGGAAAATCATAGAATACAAGATTTCCAACCCTATAAATCTTTTTTGAAGTGTCCTTATGGATTTTAAATTGATTTAACGTGTATGAATATTTGAAAATTAATCACATAATGAAATAAAATGTAAAACAAAGGTATGACCTGGTGAATTTTATTGATAAATTTGTTGGGGGAGTCTCATCTCCTACAATGGCTCTTTATTATTTCAAGTGAAGACATGTTGTACCTCCAAGTGTATGAGTTGATACCACAACACCAAAAAATCCATTGAAATTTTGTTTTTCTAGGATATTTTCCTATCCTTCCTAATATTTATTGGTTCCTTGTCGCAATATTAACTTCACTTATTATAAGGGGATGTGGTGTCCTTTTAAAATTTATCACTTCTTTTGATGTAATAGATTGACCCTAAAATTAAATGACCCACGTGAATAAGATTTTGGTTTTTAGCTCTTCACATTTAAATAAAACAAGTTAATTTTGAAATTTATTGACTATATATGTATAATTTTCTTGTTATACACTATTCACATTAGTTTTAGAATACAGTTTACATACATAATCAATGTTAATGGAAATTTCCTTAACATTTTTAAGATAATGTTTCATATTAAGGAAAATTTAATGCTTCTTGGATAGTTCTCCTTCATTCACATAAAGTACCTTCCAATAATTTGTGACAATATTTTTATGTTTAGGCTCTTTAGGTGTATACTTCATAATCTCAATATATTCTCCGGATTTTGATTCTCGATCTTAATATAACAAACTATCCATAAAATATGAGGTTGTTTCTTCAAAAATCTGAATTTTTTATTTTATGTATTTAGGATATATTTCATTTAGGGAATGATAATATGACATATTCATAATGGATTCAAGTATATTTAAATGCAATCGACTATCTCCGATCTCCATCAATAGTGTTCCCTCGTGCACGTTGAAGATAGTCATTGCAGTCATTTTGAATAGTATTGTTGTGATGGTGGGTGAGTGTGATGAACTCATATATTCATCCCTTGTCACCACACAAAATACATACGAGGAAAATATAGCATTTACTATTATAATATAATATTCATGAAAACCTTCTGGGAAAACTGTGGATCTCTTTATGAGCATGGGCACCAATCTAGTAGGATTCAATATTCCAATTTGTAACGATGTAATTACTTAGTGTGTAAAACATTTGATGAAGATACTAGATCACCTAGTGCATCAGAATAATTTAAAGAACTAATTCAGTAGGTAATAGATAGTGTCATTGGATCTTGACACTTTTATGGTGTTGGTGGTGTGATCAGGGATGAGAAAATATTTCCCAAGTTGATCCTTTCATTCTCATCCAACCATCTTCCCTTACTCCTAAATCCTTTGGAATTTTTTCATTCATATAGATTTATCATATTTCCTCATGTAGTGGGATATAAATATCAACATTCTATAATGTGTCATGAATTTATAGTAAAATTTCTTCTTACTAACCCTTCTTTTACTCATCCATTGTTGATTATAATGGTGCTTTGATATCCTTTATTCCATTGTAGTTTTTGTAATGATGTTTTTGTCATATCATTCCTAAACGTTTTTATATCTCTTTTAATTGTATGGTCTTATTATATAGCTTTAGGGTGTCTCTAATAATCCTCATCCTTAGTTTTTCCTGGTTGTGTGATCTCCTTCCTGATTTGGGTGGTGATTGCACTAACATTCTCCTTTGGATATGGAACTGTTTGTGATGGGATTCTTCCTCTGTTATTGGTTATAACCACTATAATGATTGAATGAGAATAGTAACATTCTTAATTTTATCATCCATTCCTATAAATATTTCCATTAATATATTCTAATTTGTTTTTTGGGGCACTTGTGAATGGGTTATCATAATTCATTTGCTAAAAAAGAGGTGGTTGGAATGTTTTTTTGCGGAAGATAGGCTTATAAGATAGTTGGTATGGTGTCCGGTTCTAATATTACTGCTGGAAAGGTGCCATTTTAGGGTTCTATTAAAATATATATCCATGTTGGGTCATGGTTTGACACTAATAAGTTTACTATAATTTTCTTTGGTGATAGGTAACAACATATCTTTTTGTCCCTTGCACTTATGGAAACTGATAAGTGTAATGCCTAGTAGAAGAGAATAAAACTCATACCTGAGTTAGTCCTTGTTGTTCCTTCATGGTTGATAGAATTTTTTCTCAACACGCTAGTAATTTACATAAGTTATGATTCATGTAAGGGTGATGATTAATCTGATGTCCTTACCTCATGGATGCCTCTGGTGGGCATACCTCTAGTGACAAACTGCTGTGAGTTTTATGAAATCATTACAATTATTCCTCTCAAATCAACTGGTGAATATTCAATCAAGGGTCTTCCAGATGATGCATCTAGTAAGTAATGATCATTGTCTAGATATCCTTCATATATTAAAATAATTAAATGGCATTCTTCCACAGACAAATGTGGACAATTAGAATAGAGCTACTTGAATCTCTCACAGTACTCATAATGTGTTTCATCGATCGATTGAAAAATGTTATATATCTTTTTTCAGATAATTGTGCTACTGTATGTGGGGAAAAAACATTTCCATGAAGCATAGTTTATGATCTTCCATGTATTGGATGTGTACTGGTTATAGACTATACAATAATTCATTTAGTGTATTCTTACGTGAGAGGGAGAATTCCCTCCACTATACCTATTTTTCAATAAATCCTCAGAGTCTACTGCTGGAGTGAACATTTGTAAATTCATAGATATGTCTATTGTGGTATTAACCTTAAATACCAAAAAAAATTAAGAATAATTTGAATCATTATAATGCACATCTCAAAATAATTTTCTAGGGTTGGGATAACTATTTAATTTCGTTCATTAGTGAATTGTGGTGTACAATGATCGTGTAAGGTTTTGTTGGGATTTATAGCCATTTGAGAGTTAGAGATAACACTAAATATATAACTTTAATTTTTTAGGTGAATTTATTCAAACTCTGTTTGAAATTTTTCGGTGTCAATTTGGTTACTGATAACTCAATTTCATGATAAAATTAAATTAATTTTTTTTTTTCAAACATCATGTCATTCAATTTTTTTTAAAATATTTTTTTGGGGTTTTGAGGCATAGACTCTTCAGAAACGATTCCATTTTTTATGCACTATATTCATGGAGAGTGAAAATTTATGATTTTAATTACCTATGTATAATATAGTAGATGATCATAGGTAGTCTCCAAATGAAGAGTGCCTATAAAACATGTTTTCCACTTTTTAATGTATTTGGATTCAATTGAATATTAATGTTTTGCAATTAATAATTTGATTGATTTGGGTGATTTTTAAAGAATTACAATTACGGTGATGGGGTGGGTTTGACTAGACCTATTTCTGTGCTATTATGGTTTCTATGATTGTCCCTTTTCCATCCATTTTCTAGTTAGTGAGAGAATCATCTACCACGTAGTTTTTATGACGTGGAAAAATAATAATTTTAAGAATATTCCTATTTGAATCCTCAAGTAGGTCTTTTATTAATCCTTTGCGTGTAACGACCATTAATCACTCACCACCCAAACATAATCTATTCCACCATTTATATATAAGATTAATTGGTATGGAGAGATATGATCATAGTCAAAAGAAATTAAAATTAACTAAATTAAAATCTAACACAAACACATTCATTAATTAGAAATGAATTATTATTGAAACTAGATAATGAAATAAGGATGTATATTATTAATTTTAATCATAGGAAATGAAAAAATCATGTTGGTCCTTCCTCCCCATTCCTAATCACATAATGAAACTACCCCTCCAATGATGGGGAAGTCGATATGATTCATGATAGTGGAGAAAGTAAAATTTAAAAAAAGTAAATGAAAAAAATCTAAATAAGCCATTTTTCTAATGATTCCCTCACCAGTTGATTTGGGGATGTGAGGATGGAATAAAATGGGTTGATTTGAGAGTGAGGAGATCCCCTCCTTTAATGGGTATATTTTTTCATCAAAATACTGCACATTTTAGTCCAAATAAATGACCTATTCACACATTACAACCTTCGTTCATGTTGTTAATAAATATCATGACTGTATCAATTAAACATTTTAAAGTATTTAGACATGTATTTCGATAGATATTCCAATTTAACTTTCAGAATTTATTTTATCAAATCAGACTCAGCAAATTTAGATCCTCTATGTAATCATGCATTAATGACCATGAAAACTATAGATTAATATTTATAAATCTTATTAAAAAAAATTTCCCAATATATTTTTTGGTCTCACTATATATTTCAGATTATATAAGGCCACAATTAATGAGATATGGTCCCCATACCATAAATCAGTAGATATCTAAACAGTCTTCATGGCCTAACTTGTGAGCTTCTTTAGACCATCTGTATAGTCGATTCATATTTTTTCCAATAAGGTTGAAATGAATCCCTACATATGTATAATCCATAAATTAACGAATTTCACATTTTGGATCAATATAGAAAATGTTGTGTATAAAAAGATAATTTAAAACTATTAAAAATAAAAAATATATCATTCTGATGATTAAGATCAAAAGACCACTAAAACCATAAAATTTGGAAAAATATCTAAAAAATACTTTGGTGGGGTTTAAAAAATTGATATAAAATTTAAATTAGAGAAAATATTTTCTCTACAAATAGAAAATTAAATCATATTGTTCTGTATTGAACAACTTATATAAAAATGGATAAATAGTCAATAATTGTCCATATTTAAATATTTCATTTATATATTGAAAATAATTCTAAGAAGAATGGATTAATATATCCATCTAGATGAATAATCGTCAATCAAATTATAAATTATAAAATATTCAAAATGTAATAGAATGTTTTGTTATCAATGTAAAATAATGGTGGAATAGATTTCGTTATATTAATTGTATTGGGATATTAATAAGGATATTTCAAATAATTTTAAATTTATTGAGAACAATGAAATGATTGAAAATTTTCATTTGAAAATATATGTACATGAGTGTTATATTTTATATGCACTAGGGATATAAAATTTCATTTAGAACAATAGTCCAGTTATCATGCTTCGATTCCAAAAGTGAACTTGTGCCAAAATAAATTTTAATCCACCATAGACCAGATATAGGTTACCCATACAGATCAATTTCATTATTCTATATAAAAAACCACTTTATAAAATAATAAATTCGTGAAACATTTAAATATTCCCATAAAAAATTAATTTAGATAATGGAGTTTATATCTATAAAATATATTTTCATTATAGTGACTTTTAAAGGTGGTATAATACGATAGAATGATAACATATAACTCATTTTAGAATATGAAATTTAAAATTTTTAATTAGAAACAAATTATATGGTAATGTTAATAAATTGGACTAGATTACAGAAGTATAAATAAAGAGATGAAATTATGAACCCTCACTTCAACATGAACTCATATTCAAAAAAGGGGTATAATGAGATATAATTAGTAATCATATAATGTATGATAATAATAAATTATTCAAATCATAGAAACATATGAATTAAATGTTTTAAAGAGATTAAAACTAAAAAATCATTAATAGAAAATGCAATGAGAGAATAAAGAACCCATAACATACTAAAATATATTATAAAACACTCTAAATTACATATAAAAATACTAATATAATCTTATAAGGACTCATTATTGGAAAATAGAGTGTTGTACCATGTGGAATAATTTTTCAGGGAACAACAATGTCTGGATGCGTCGGTATTAATAAAAAATGTTGTAAAAAATTTTAATAATTTTTAGAGATTGGATTTTGAAATTTTGGTTATGAAAAATGAATACCATTCTATTATCCTTTGTTTTAGATCATGGAATTTTACATTTACAGCTTTACTTTCTCATATAATTAACCAAATTACAATTTTTCCAAATTATTTGTAGGGAAAATGAATTTATTCTGATGTATTTTTTAATAATTATTTGATGACATTTTAGAGTTTGGAATGTCAATTATAGGTTTGAAAATTTATTTTAGTACTTATATATAAAATATGTCGGGAGATAAACATATATTTTTATGTATTTTTTTAAATTAATTATTATATCATTTATCTATCAAAATGAGTTCAAAATAGTTTCTATATATGCGTATGAAATTTTATATACACTAGAAAGTAATTTTTTTTAAAAACACTAAAACATTTAGGATGACTAATTTTAATTTGATTTGTTTAAATTTATAGTTATTTTTATCACCAAAATGTACATATAATTGAAATTTAATGTTTAATTAAAAATCATGGTGTATTTATACATCATTCACTTGGATGAAATAATTTAAATACATAATTTTATGAAATTATTGTTATTATTATATATTTATATGTATATATAAATTCTATTTAATTAATAAATACACATTGTTAATAAATAGGTTATATTTCATATCGGTATGTCCTTGGAAGGTGAGTGAAGTACATGGATGTACATTGGTCAATTCAGATTGATGTAGTGTAGCATATGGTTTAGTGGTGGGGTGAATGATTCATGTAACATGAATTTCCATGTAGCTAGTCATTTGGATTTTCACAATAGGGGTTTATGATCCTATCATGATTTTTGAAAAAATGTTAATATTCCAATGTTCACCAAACCATTTCTATAATCATAATAACAATTATAAATTCACATCATCATAATTTTTTAAATTGTTCTTATCAATATGTTAGTTTCTCTGTCTGATCTATTCCAAATCATATTATTTAATTATTAATTATAAAATATTGTTTGTTTTTTCAATTTTATAATGAATATGATTGTGCTGTATAGACCCAAGTGCCACTTATAAGAACCACGAACTGGTGGGATACATGGTCTCAAATATGACTCCCTTAATTATAGATGCTACAAAGTAGTAGTGAGGGCCTCAGGTGTGTCTGGGGGAGACTATACCCTTTCCTCATAGTATCATGATGGTGTAATAAATAGATAAATTATAGAAGCATATTTATAGTGTAAGGACAAAAGTATCATGCATAAACATCCATTAAATATCTAATAATGAAAATAATTGAACTATATCATATATAAAAGATGATGATGTCACATATCTACAAAATAAAGAAAACATGTCTATATGGATGTAGGTAGTAAACACAATAAATGATATATAGAAGGAACCAAAAGGGCAAAATCTACCAAAGAACCATGAGTAGCATCACAATCATGCACAACCATGATCCCATCCTACGTCAATAAAGAAGTCACATATCCATACAGGGAAATTTCCCCTAATCTACCCCTCCATGAATATAGCCTGATAGAGTACTATTAGTAGCCCTGATAGGGTGTCAGATAAACTCAGTAGGCCTCCACCAACTACATATATAAATATCTAGTCCATTTCTATATAGTGATAGTGTATAGATATAATAATTAAGAACTATATTAAAAATGTTAAATGTGTCACCTATATTTCTTAAAGGAAACCATGGTGATATTACCTTGGACGACCCATGTCAGAATATCATTGAATAAGTAACCATGTTTTTAAACATATATGGATTGAATAAATAGTAATGTTTACCACCATATACATTGATACTACTTCTATCATGGACCCATGGAATAACTCAAGCATCCATATACTACGGGATGAGTCACACATGTTTTCAGGGACACGATGCCTTGTAACACATGATTAAGGGTTGCCAAGCCCTATATCACATTATAAGGTATTTTATTCCCATTATTATACCATGAAGGGACATAATTCCCAATATTAAAAATAATGGCCTTCATTAACATAAATCATTACCATAATGGTCTCCATGCCTAATATCATTGTATAGGGTCACCAGACTCATATCACATATAAGGACTCCATGCCTATATCATAGTATAAAGGTTCCCTGCCCTATATAATAATTGTAAGGGTCACCATTTCCATATCATTTTTATAAAGGGTCTCCATGCACGTATCACATTATAGGGTCACCATTATTCCATCACATAAATAAAGGGTCTCCATTCCCATACCACAATAATAAAGGGACACCATGACCATATATAACAAAAGTGTAAGGGATTTCATTCCCATATGTAACATACACAAGGGTCTCCATTACCATTATCATTAATAATTAATAAGTATTAAATTATATTTTAAAACTATTAACATTTCATTCTAATGATGGTGTAACCATTTTCCAATTTAATTATGTGACGTGGGCTCACCACAATCTAACTAAATTTAACTATAGTCATCACAAATTGAATTCATTCTCGAACAATTAAGAAAAAGATTTAGTACATAGAAAATTTCTAACATCATGGAAAATCAATTGTAGAAACTTAAGGGGTGGCCACAAATGATGAGGTCTTATCCCAACATACATACTGTAACTGTAATTGGTATATGTGAAAGATATTTAATTAAACATTATTTATGAGTATTTTTTGGGAAACACGTGGGGAATATGGCATACAACATCAAGACACATAGTAAAAAACAACAAGACGTGATGGATACAATCTAGAACACCTACCTTATGTTTTTAGAGGAGCACATGTCTAGTATCTAACTCTTGTTTGGTACAAATTGTGAGAAATCGACCAAACAAACAAATTCATGAAAATATGTAGTATGGGTGAAAACCAAAATAGCCTCACCAATATAAAAGAAAATGATTAAATGTGCTAGAGAAATTGAGTTATTACTGATGGTTATGCAATGAGACTATTGAGAAATGAATCAATTTTCATATAAAGGATTTATCATTGAATCTAGGTGGAGGAAATTGAGATCATGAATTAGAATATAAAGAGATCCTTGTATGAATTAAAAAAAATATATGAGTGGTTAAGAAAATATCTCATCACAGTAAAAAAGTAATATTTTCCAAATAAAATAGTTGTTCACTTGGTCTGGATACATAGTTGTCCAAACTGTGTGCCAGACACTATCATAAGAGGGAACACACATACTTTGGACACATGATTTGAGAATCCATACGATGAGCATGTCATTCATTTCATCAAAAAAATAAAGAGTATTGTAATGACCATGTGGCCTTGAGTTCATGATTAAGACAAACCATGCACCATCCTTGGTACTTTGAAAACCCCTATATGGTCTGTACAAACCCTAAGGACCAGCTCGTGTAGTTTCTACTAACAATCCAGTCTATTTCATTTCTTCATCGGAAAAAATTTCAAGCTTAAAATAAGATATAGAAACCCCAATAATTTTGTAAACTCATTTTTAATCCATATTAGGCCCGTCATAATTAAATAGAAAAAAAATATAAAGGATCCCTATTTCATAGAAATATCATGTTCTTCTAGTCTTCCCCCATAAAAGGAACTCTCCCCCATGTTACCCTTATATGGGTGGTGAAAAGATATCAGAAATAAAATCAATCAAATGATCCTAAACATCATCCTCTTGCTACCGTGTGTTATCCTTAAACTAGACATACTATTAAAAAACCAGTACTAATGGGACATACTAGCCTAAAAGAGCCTTTATGCTCAAATCAAATACATGTATATGATACTCCTCATATGAATCATCTTCATTTAGCTAAAAATAATCTGGATTAAAAGAAATAGATGGGTCAACATGATAATGCAGATGCTATTAAATGTGGAAGATATCATTCATGGAATGGTTCCTTTGAGGTAATAATGACTAATATTCTCCCTGAATTTCTCTCCCCAAGATCTTAAATTGGCCAACATAATGAGGAGAAAGCTTCCTTTTCACCTATATTTGACAGAGTCTATGTTAGGGAAATACCCATAATAAAACATGATCTATGACCTCAAACTCCATAGGTCATTGAGAATTATTAATATAAAATTTCGGTCTACACTATATTGTATAAATCTATATCATGATATGATAAATTCACTATGAATTCAACAAAACAAGATGAGGATGAAAAAGTGATACCAATCCTATCACTAACTAGTGTACGGGTGAAGGGAATGACTTCGCTACACTATAATGAAAGGGTCATAGATGTCGATCAAATAATCACTTGAGGGGCATACAACACCAATCCAATCCTAACGAACGTATATAATATGACATAAGTATTGGAATAAATATTTGTGTAATCAACCACAAAATCTAGATGGCGTGTTAAACAACTGTTGGAAGTCATCCAACATTTAGAGATCATGGCCTTTGAGGAGGGCTATTGTCAAAGGAAACATGAAATAAAATGAAATGAAAATCCCTTTTAAATAAATCCATGATAAAGAAAACCCCACTTCAAATGAAATCAGGGAGCACCAAAAATCCAAATGAAACCCCACATTGAAAAAGATGATTGGTGGTTCATACAAAACCTCTAAAAAATTAAATATAATAATACTTCATCAAAAAAAAATCAATCATAAAAACAATATTTTAGTTTCAATTTGGTGATTTTTATAATTATTTGAGTTATTTTATCCTGAATTATTTGAATGCTATAATATTAAAAATTCTTGTAAAATCAAAAAAAGTAACATACATTATGCCTGTGAACATTCATTATATAAAATTATCCATTCTCACATGCTTTTTATTAAAATAATCATCATCATTATCAATAAATAATACATTATAATAAAGATATTACCATTTTTATGATAAAATTATTATAATTTTATGTTGGATTTTATAATTATATGCATCCGAATTGATTGGAAATTGAAATCAGTAAAATAGACTATTATGAAAATCAAAATATAGTAATTTTTATTGTTTTTTTCTTTAGGAAACTGATTCATAAATCATTTGTGATGTGTAGAAATAAGCTGCACCTCAATTTTATTCATAATGTGCCTGGTACGACTCAAAGATTCCATTATCAGTTCAAAATTTTCATTTTAATAAAAAAGTGTATCTCACTAAAAAGTGAGAAAATTATATAAATTTGAATTTAAAATATTCTAAAAATATTCACAATTTATTTGTGGAATATACAAATCAATCTCACATCCAAACCACAGATGATGTGACCAGTATGACTCAAAGTGCACATTTCCAGTTTGAAAGGACATTTTAATAAAAAAAAACAGGTGGCATACTCAATATAAAATATCACATTCAGATTATTTTTATAATTATATAAATATATTATTATGATTTTTGGGACATTTAGTAATCATAAGACTCCCAATCTGCTCAATAGTTTCACTTGTATGACTCCGTGTATGGATTTTTATTCAAAAACTACATTAATTTTAGTTAAAAAGAAATCCAAAACACTCAAAACCAAGAAAAATAATTAATAATTTTTTTAAATGATATATAAATCATTTTTAAGTGTAGTAATAATCCTCAACTCGATCCAATACATGGTGTTCCTGGTGTGACTCAAAGTTTTTGTTATTTGTTAAAAATTGATATTTTAATACGAAAAAGTGTTACTAAAAAACAAAACATGCTCGGATAGTATTGATAATTTAGTAAAATGATTAATACACATATTTTTCATTTAAATGAATAATTCTCTTGTAAAACACAAATACGTTGTGGCAAGTATGACTCAAAGTGCATATTTCCATAATAAAATGTCATTTTTGTAAAAAAACATAAGCGACATACCCAAAGTTGATAAAATGAAATTGGATTGTTATGATACAATAGTAAAATTATTTATAAATTCATTTGAAATATATAAGAATCCTCCACGCCATAGTCTGAAACATGGTGTGATCGATATGTCTCCAAGGGAGTCTTTTTATTCAAAATAGACTAAAATTTTAGAAAAAAGCCAACTTATATATTCAAAACCATGGAAACTCATTATGATTATTTAGGAAACTATGGAAAATTTAAATATATCTAATTTTTGAAATATATAAATTATATGAACCTAAATCAAATAGATGATGTTCTTGTTATACTTCATAGTTTTCATGTTCCGTTTAAAATAGAAATTTTAATATAAAACACAGAAACTCAATGAAAACTAAACAAACACACTCATATTGGATAGATAATTTTGGAAAAAAATCATAATTAATTTTTTATGTGTATTAATACTTATCAAGTCAAAATAACCTACTATGATACTAGTGTGACTCAAAGTGCATCTTTTCAGTTTAAAATGACATTTTAGTAAAAAAACACAAGTGGTATAATAAAAACCATTGAAATAATTTTATATTGGTTTGATACTTTATGAAAATGATCCATAAGAAAATTTGGATTTTTATGAATTGTATTAACCACAATTTGAAAGACGATGTGATTTATATGACTCCATGTGTGTCTTTTCATTCCAAATTGACATTAATTTATGTATAAATGGAAACTAACATACTCGTAACCCAGATAATGAATTTGGATTCTTTTGATATTTTAATAAAATTATTCATAATAATTTTTGACATGTATTAATCAACTAAACTTCAAATTGATACATGATGTGCCTGGAATGTCTCAATGTGTCCATAATCAGTTTAAAATTGACATTTTTATACAAAAAGTGTCATATAGTATAAATTACAAAAAAACATATATTCTTGGTAATTTAGTAAATTAATTAATAATTCATCAGTGATATATTGGATCTAGTATCACATAAAAACACACATTATGTGATGAGTATTACTCAGATTGCTCGTTTCCAGTTTAAAATGGTATTTTTTTTAAAAAAACTCATCTGGTGTACTCAAAACTAAGGAAACAAATTAGAATTGTATATATATACTAGTAAAATAATCCATTATTCTTTTGGGACATTTATGAATTATACACACCTCAATGTGATGCATAGTGTGGCTTGTAAGACTAAAAGTGTGTCATTTTATTCAAATTTGGGATTATTTTTAATAATAGAGACAACTAACATACTCAAAATCGAAGAACAATTATAATTAATATAGTACATTAGAAAAATGATAAATATTTCATTATTGTTGTATGAAAATTATACATACCATAATCTAATACACATTGTTCCCTATAGAACTCAAAATGTCTGTTATGACTTTAAAATTTATATTTTAATACACAAAGGTGTCACTCAATAAAAACTATGAAAACACGCTCACATTGCCTTGATGATTTTGGAAAGTGATTTTTAATTAATTGGTGATGTGTATGAATCGGTATCACATCAAACTCACACACTATGTGACATGTATGGCTCAATGTTCATGTTTGTAGTTTATAATGAAATTTTAGTGAAAATCATAATTAGTGTACTCAAAATGGATAAAAATCATTCATATAGTATTAATAATTTAATATAACAATCCATAATTCATTTGGGAAATTTTATAATAAGTCTCATGTCAATCAAATGCATGGTGTGATCGGTATGACCCCAAGCGTGTCTCTTCAATATATAAGTGTCATTTAATTAAAGATGTCGATAACATCGCCAAAATTGTGAAAATGAACACATATCATTTTCTAAACATTCTATATTTGATTACATAATAAATTTCCATATCATTTTCACTTCATAATTATTTAGTTAAATATCACATAGATAATTATTTAAGATGAACAATAAATGGCGTGACATGAAAAAAAATGAAATGAAATACGATACACAATTTTCCTAGTATATCTCAATGTTTAGTTTAAAACAAATTATTTTTATTATATTTATTTCTCTATATAATTACTCACATATGTTTTTTTATATTGGGGTGTTTTTTTTCTTGAGCAGGGTCGGCTTTTTATTTTATAAAGGTGCGTTCATTATCTCTATAATAGTTTTTATTTTTGTATTTGATTTGTAAAATTTATTTCATTTAAATTATATATTTGCATATAAATTTTGTAATTTATAGTGCTATTTGGGGTGATATAGTGTGCTGTTATAGAACACTTTAATAATCGCTATTTCTGGTGCTATAGTGTGCTCTAAAAACACATTGTAGTATTCTATTTTATCATTGCTACTCAAGTCTCTATTAAAGGAATATTTTATCAGCAGTTATAAAAGTGAGGACAATGGAACCATTTATCAGTTCTTATAAATGGACTAATAAAGTGACCTTTGTCAATGTTGTTATAATCCGTGATAAATAATTAATTTATTAGTGCTTGTAGAAGCACTGATAAAGTCTACCATTTTAAGTGCTAAATTAAAGAACTAATAAATGGTTTATTTTATCATCACTTATAAAAGTGTTTATAAATGGGTGACTTAGTAGTGATTTTAATGAAATTATAAAGGACTATTATACCACTTTTAAATGCCTATTTTGTAGTAGTATATAAAACATATTAACTATAGAATGTGGTATATGGAATATATAAAGGTCTGACTCACACATGATGACATCACGATATAAAGTATATCTTCATGAAAGGCCTCAGTCCTCTATACTAGTCAAAGAGATCATCAACACGAGGAAAGGGATACCATCTATTAATAGTAATATGATTTAACTTCTAGAAATCCTCACAATGCCTGAGCATTCTATCCACTATTATGGTGAAATGGACCAGTGAACCCTAGGTGATAGTAGGGGCCATATAAAGCCTTTGGCTTATAAATCATATAACATCCTATTGAGCTCCAACAACTCTGTAGTAGATATCCTATTAGTAAGAATGCATTTTGGTACAGATCTAGGAACTATCTCTATATTAAAATCTACCCATCTCTCTAGAGGTGGTCCAGAATAGTCGTTGGGAAAACCATCCATGGATCAATCACTACATAAGGGAATTCAGTATAATATAATTCATGATAGTTTATATAAAGAACAAAAATTAGGGTGGTCATTCGACAAAAACTAATATGTTTTGGACCATCTCTACTTTTTTGGACATCCCATTCACCCTTGTAAAGATAAAATCTGTTGATATAAATGAAACCCTCCAGTTATAACTACTCAACGTGGAATTATAGTGGACCATCAATTCTATTATGAGAATGACATGAAATCCCATCATCCTAGGGATCAATAGATCCTATAATAAATGATCCCTACATAAGTCATTGTGAAATTACATCAATTAGTTTGTACTCACCAATATGATCCCAAAGGGTGTATGAAGTGTCCTAACACCACTAGATAACTAAACATTGATCCCATGAATCTCTAAAATAGAAAAAATATAAAGGAATGTGATACACCTATATAGAATATGGTAGAAACTATAGTAGATACTAATATAAAAGTACCTAGAATACTTGAATGCATGGAAACAAGTCCCTATACCACAAGGTGCACTAAATAAGTCATGGTCGATCCATTCCCCTATGTTGAAAGCTGACTTCCCTGAGTAGGTTCATGAAACTGCTGATATATCATCAAAGATTTTCTACCATAACAACAACCTTCTCCATTACCTGTATGGCTAATAATAATCTAGCTACCTGCATATTGAGGTGCTACTAAATCTGCACGTGAAGGAGAATCTAGTATAGATACTCTACTTCTCTGCAAAAGTGGGATGTTCATATAGAAGCACTGTAGATTCCCTAATCCTCCACACCCTTATATCTCTACATGGTCTCTGGGATAATAGGTATTCTTATTACTAGGCATCCCACATTGATAAAATTCCACATAAATATCAGTGGGTGTTATCTATCCACCCCTGATCAAGTGTGCAGTCTCAAGGCGTTTCCTCATAATGTTGATCGAATGACTACCATGTTTCGGTTCTGAACCTCTCGTTCTCACACCATTAGATTCCCTAATGTTTTAGTCAGTAATGATATCCTAGTAAAATATATCAGATAATATATTAACGTTGAAAAATTCTTATGAGAACGAACCAGATTCCTAATCACATCCTCAAATCATATATATTTAGATGGATCATCAATTGTATAAATAATCTTGAAGTGTTGATGCTCTATATAATTGTATGATTAGTTCATAATGAACATAGAACATTGATAAAGGTTTATAAAATCTCTATAATGATCAGTCATTAAAGTCTCATGGAAGAATTAGTACAAAAATATGGATTGGAGGTCCCTCTAAATATAATCCTAATACTGGCCTTCATGGTTTAGAATATTCCACCACCATTTGTTGGATTCTCAATGAACATTAGTAGTGAGTTTCACTCATTTACCAAGATGTGTCTATAGATGTTTGGAAATTGAAAAAAACATATCATTCATTTGTTAAATATCAGGTAGTCTTCTATCCACCACAAATGTTAGTGGAATATACCACTAGAACTCATAAATCAACACCCCCATAAAAGGGTAAGAGCACAGAGATCCATGTATGGTCTGAATAATCTATGGAAAATAACCTTGATTCCATAACTCATAGCCCATTTTAGGAATAAGAAGAGGTACCTCAGGTTGCACCATAAGGGTATCACTAGGGTCTCAGGGGCCACCACCTCTAGAGCATGGTCATCACTACCCATCTATAGTATGATCTGAGGCCGTCATGGTGGAATATTTCTACAAATGACAAACACATGCCTCATTATAAATTTTATAATAGAATAAGACAATTATATCATATCATAGAAGTTAATAATCCTTTCTATTTAAATAACACTCATATTGTTTCTCATAAATCTATGAATGTAATTTATAATAAATCATTAACAACATTAGAGTCACTACCTACTGAAAACTACTATGTTCGAGCCTAGGCCATGCTCTGTGATTCACTAAAATTGTCCTAGTATACAGAGGGTCGATTGAAATTTATTGAGAAACACTACCATTAAATAAAATTTTAAATCCTTATTTATTGATGACCGTTTTAATTTAGAATTATTTTTCATTCTATTTCATTATCATATATATAAATTTTTTATTTAATAGTTTGAAGTATAAGGATCACCACATCTATTCTATAAGAGCTCATGCACCTTATAATTTGAATTTTGGAATCTCTTCAATAATAACAAATTAATTATCAAGACCCTATATAAAACATTAGTAAAATTTCATTACTATTAGGAAAATCACTATAAAAAATAACAAGAAATAAAAGTAAAAAATTATGATTCTATATGGAATGGCATATGTATTGCATGTGAATTTCTAATAGGGAACCAAACATGATGCTTGATCGATGCTTCATTTAACACATATAATCAGTCCAATGATAAAATTTAAATAACAATCATAATAAAAATAATCATCATAAATCATGTGTTCCACATAATGGTGAAAGAAAATAAACTATAATAGGAATTATAACAAAAAACAATTACTTATTCCATGAAACATGGTATTATCCTGAACATGGGTTAGCTACTTCCAAGAACACCTTATAACCAAATTTTGAAGCATTAAAAATATCCTATCTAGGTATTATAATATTAATGAATGAAAATATAACTATGTAACCACTTTGTGACATCCTAGCCTAGGTTCCACTGAAAGGTGCCCCAAACAAATTGGCCACCTGGCCTCGAGCACACCTCCACTTATACTAGTGGTTTCCGACTAGTAATGATTGCATAGGTCGTGTCTATGGGGAGACTATTCCCTCTAGATAGAGCATCCTAGTGGTGTAACAAATAGATAAATAGAGTAAGAATATATATAATTGATATATAGTGGAATAACACAAAAATATCCATGCATGTAAAAATAATAAAAAGTAGTAAACAAGATAATATACGAAAGATGATGATGTCATGTCTCCTTAAATTATGGAAAAAATGTATACAAGGAAGAAAGGATTCAATATAGTACATGAAGTACAAAAACAAAAATGCTCAAAATTCTATCCAAACATCATGTGCTCCAGTCTGGCCATCTGCAACCATGCTACCATCTAATTTCATAAAAGAAGTAACACATCCAAAAGACTACCATTCCTATTATCTCAAACAAAAACTCATAGTCTACCTAATATCGATCGGTGGCCCAGATAGGGTGTGATAATAATTTAGTAGGACACCACCCACAGTGTCTTTAAATATCAAGTCTACAAAAAAAATATGAAACTAAGAAGATATAAAAATTAAAAAGAAGTAAGAATAACTATAAACTGGTCATCTCTGGTCCCTAAAAGAAGTCAAACCCACACTACCTACTTTAACTTGTGTAGGAATACTTTTGAAAATTTAACCATGTGTTTACACATATATGTATTATATACCTAGTGATTCTTATTTTCATATATGCGGCTATTTCTTCTAGAATTGATCTGAGGTGTAACCCATGCATCCCTAGACTGTAACATGAGCCTCACAAGTATTAAGGGATGTAATTTTCAATATCATAGGAATTACGGACACCATTACCAATATCACTATAGAATGGTCAAAATTCCATGTATCATATCTTGAAGGGTATTCATGAACATTTATAAATACAAGGGTATTCATTCATATAAATTATAATCATAGGGGTCATCGTTCCCCTTAAGACAATATAGGAACTCCATGCATGTATCACATATAGAGACACCATACCTGTATCACATTATAGAGACTTCATTCCCCTATAATTTTTCTAATGTTAACCAAGCCCATATCAAATTTATAAAGGGGAACCATGCCCATGTCATAACAATAATGTAACACCATGCCTATATATAACAACAATTTCATCAATTTCATCTTTGTTTATAATACAACAAAGGCTCTCCATGAACATGATCATTCAAAATAAATAAACAATAAATTTGGATTTAAAACTATTGAATTTATATTTTAACAAGGGAATAACCATTTTTCAATTTTAGAATGTGATGTGAGATCACCATTCATTCCTATTCTATTTATTTATATTCATCAAAAATTAATCTCATTCCAAAACAATTTGAAATATTGTTTTTCCCTTTAAACATTTATGACATGAAGGTAAATAAAATTTCACACTTTAGGGGGTGGTACCAGATGATGGGGTACTATCACTACATGTATAGAGTAACACTAAATGATTATTATGAAGTATATTTAATTTAACATGTCTCATTTGTATTTTTTTCTAACACATAGATAATGAAGCCTACAGAATAAAAAAATAATATAAAACAATGATACTCAAGTGATAAAATCTAGGCCACCAACCATATTCTTATAGTGGATCACATTTAGAGTATCGACCAATGGTTTGGTCCAAATCTAGATAAAAAATAAAAACATAAGATTTACATGAAAATAGGGGAAAATGTATCACACAAAAATATCTTTACTTATAGAAATGAAATTTAAGAAAGGTGTAATAAGAATAGATTAATCATTGATGGATATTCAACAAGACTAACAATGGATGGAATGGAGTATGGACAATTGATACATCCCTGAAACAAGGAGGGGGATATTTAGAACTTATACAAGAGGATAATGATCACCTTGTATATTTGAATAGAAAACATATAAGTGGGGTTATTCCTAAAACTCATTAAGGGTGTAAATTTAAATTTTCAAAAAAACGTTGTCGGACAGTTTAGCCTCACAATTTTCCAAACTAGGCACCAACCATGAACAAAACACTATGTTAAGTTGGAACACACTTGGATTAAATGTATTGTTTGTGAAACGTTGTTGCAACTATGAAAATAACCTCTGCTAAAATATGCATAGTTTTAGATTAGAATTTGGGTCTGGATGAATATTTAGGAAAAACAGTACACCATGCATGTCCCTCTGAAAATATCTACATGATTAGGAAAAATCGTGTGTACTGGATCATATAGTTTCTTATGATAGTGAGACCTTGTTCTTTACTTCATTGAGTGGGGATCTGATCTCTAAACCTGCACCAGACACCCCCAATATCATTTGTGAAATAATTAGGCGTCAATATAAAATCATAGATAAAGAATTATACCAAAATTTAATCGATCATTTCCTCATATAAAATCCAGTTTCAAAAAATTACTTTCCATAGCTTAATATTGTGGTGCTTCCTTATTTTTACATGTGTTCTGTTGAAGTAGTTGTAGTTATTTTAGTGAATGAATTCATCTTGTTTTTTTATTCTTATATAATGAAATAAAACTATTTATATTACACAATAAATTCTATAATAAATTAATATTTATTACAATTTACTCTAGGGTTTTCTGTGGACCTCCTTAAAAAATTCGTCATTAAATTTTGGGGTATAAATTAATCCATAAATAAATGTGATTAACGATTTATTGAGTTATTCATAGGACCCCACATTATATCCTCTATCTTGAAATTCTTCCAACATACACTCAAAAGACTAATTGTTCAATCAATAAAAGATTCATTTTTTATATCCATTATTTGAAGACACATTATTAGATATCAATTCATGATCTAAATCTATTTATTCATCAGATAGTACATGTGATATTTTTTTATATACTTCCTCAAGATTGATATATGGAAGACATAATAAAATTTTAATAGGTTGGGTGGCATAAAAAATGATAAATCCAAAGTCCAATTCTATCTAAAATCATGAAATGTCCAATATACTATTGAGATAGTTTCCTAATATTATAAATCCATAAAACTATCCTCTATTGAGGAACATTTTTAAAATAAAATATCATCTAATTAAAACTTCAATTATTTACATAAATTATATTTATATATTTTATACTTTCTTTGAGATTCATATAATTATTTTTGGGTAACTCATTCATTCCATATTTTCCCCTTAACTAGTTATGAGACAACTATTCTTATTTCTTAAACATCAACCCATAAGGTTGATGTATGAATTTGGTCCTCATTAAATTATTTATTTTATACCATTTATAATTTTGAATGAATTTTTCTACTCTCTGTAAATTATCCATGAGGTAGATACCAATATCATGTTTTGTGGATGTTATTCAAGAATGATTTTTTTGTAAGTAATGAACCAACAAAGGTTGACATAACACATCAAGTAACAAATTTATACACATATTCTGAAGCACATTATTGATCCCCATGGATTGATGAGAACATCCTAATTATCATTATAAATTACCATGGGAAACTTTTAACAACGAATGATAACAAAACATGTCTCATTAATCAAATGATAATGATAAAAAATAAGAGTATATTTTTTTAATAAAAATTTCAAATATATGAAATATTCGACACTATTCAAAAATTAAAAATCATAAGAGACAAGTAAACAAAAAAATATCAAAGTCTCCTTGTGACCATTCATCACTATTATCCATCCAAATAAGAAGGAAACATCAACGAATAGAAGATGTTGTGATACATGAAAACCTTCCATTTTACTATATCATGGAAAAACAAATCTACATACATATAATTTAATCTACATGGAGTGATACAAATTCCTAGTAGTATACTACCACGAATATATAAATTATATATCACTTTGAAACCATTATATCTAGCTTTTTTGTTTATTTTCATAAATCCATTTCATTTTTATTTTTGTTTTATAAAACATAATTTGATTATAATTTTAGATCAATACTTTTCCAATAAAATGTGTTATGTATTATCAATACATTTAAGTAATCCATTATCAAAATTATATAAAATATTTCTATAGGTAAATCCTTACCACTCCCATGCCTGAAAACAAATTTTATTTTAACAACTTATATTAATAAATTTCATAGAATATACGATATCTGTAAAAATAATTTTGTTGAAACCCACCTTTAAAAACATTTTAAAATCCCCCAAACTTATAATTAATAAAATTGACCTATTTGATATGAAATAAATAACAATAATAAACCATTCCCATGAAAACATAATTGGGTATATGATGATAATGGACTATTATATAGTTGCAGCTACCACGAAAATGGACATAACCTTTTCTCATTGTAAAATGTTAATTGAAGATGAAGTGATAAAGTCCTCATAAATCAATATCTATATGAGATTCATCAATTATATATCAAATACACTATATCTTGAAAATAAAACTCTAAATATCACAAACACTTGAAGGATAAAAGGGACTGTCAAGAGATCTAGAAAGAGGTGGATAAAATTGGGGGAAATTGTAACATATGTTGAATATATTAACACATATCGAGGGATAATCTCCAAGAGACTAAGTAGAGAACCTCACAATGCATAGTGGAATGGCTAGGATTAGAAAATGAGATAATTTAAGGAATTTAATGTTAAAAAGATAAAGGGTATCTGGATATTTTTCTATATTTAAGAAACCCATCTAGGTTGCAAGTTTAGGGAACATGGTTTGACAAACCATGCCCCAAACATGTAGTCATTAACATATCATGAAAATAAAACTACAAAATTATATAGGAAATTTATTATTCTTTGTCAAATAATACATAACTTGTTTAAATATCTATAGATACATTCCTTCAATTACATGTTTTTTATGGACCTTCACACAGCAAGGAAAAAATTTATTATGATTTGAAAAAACAAATTATAACTAACATAGTCATATCACATGGGTAATACTTGCCTTGCATAGACAATGCACCAGACATTATTCTACAAAAACTTTTAATTATTGACCCCCAAACATATGAAAGGATCTATAATATCAATAAAGATAAACTAGTATAAAATTTAAAACATAACATTGTCCCAAAGTTCATCCTAATTCTCCCCACTATGCAACTATCTATCCCCAAATTGCACATCAAAATTTTGATTCTCAAAGAGATAAGGACATTGCAGCATCAATAACAGTTATTGTTACCTTGTATCATGGATATAACTCCCAAAATATTTGAATACATGGTCTAATGGAATAATTTATAATTTATCAAATTATTATAGATATCCTAAATTTGATATGGAATCTCATCCACTAAGGTATTGGGCTCATGATCAACATCCTTCCATTCTATCAGAATGGAAGGGTTTGATTGATACCTTCTTAATTATGAATAGTGAAAGATTTTGTTGTTTAGAATCAAGTGAGAAGGAGTGTCAAACTGATAAGATGCCTTTCAATGGAAGTTGATGATTGATAAAGGGATAACAGACTACAAAGTAAACATACCCTGCTTACCCAAATGAAGATGTGCCAAATTATTTGAAATACTAAGAAGACCAGTTCACATAACACAAACTCCAATGGTTGAAAAACATTGTATACATAATATTTCTGGTCTTTTTGAGATGTTTCTACTTCTTTTACATCATCATTACTTTTTCTGACATCTCTTGAAAATGAGGTTGCACAACTAAATACCATTCTCAAAATTGATCCCAAAAAATGTTATCTATATGGATAACCATACTATTATTCTAAATGACCCAACTTATTCAAATATTCATACCTATTGTTAAAGGAGAATTAAATCAATAGCGAATTTTGATAACTTAGTCGTATAGGTCCCCAATATCTTCCTCCATCATCATCTCTATCATTGGAATTAATTTTGATGATTTCAAAAGTCCATCATTTATCTACCAAATCAGATATCTCGCACTAGGAGTATGTGGTGAACAAAACATAAAGCCCATAGATATCTCTTTCCATTTCAACGCCATAATGGGTAAAAGATGCAAGAAACAAGTAGGAATATTGTGTTCCACATTAATATTATAGAGGGATATACATTATTAAAAAAAAGTATTCAATTGATCTCTTTATTATGAACCATTAATACAAACATCTAAAATGATTATACATCTTTATAGTATCAAGGTGTGTAATCCAAAATGAATGATTTTCATTATCCACTATAACGACCCATACATTACATAAAATGTAAATACTTCAAAATTGAAGCATACTTATTACAACATATAACAAAACCATGAAATGAACGTATAGGTATAGTGTCTTTAGAAACTAGGAAACATAAAAAACTGGTTCATAAAGCATCTACTTTGCCTCCCATTTATTTCATCATATATAGAGTCCCTTTTTGGCATATTCTACTTAATAACCTTCTTCCTGACCTGGGAAAATAAAACATAAAAAAGGGTGAGCTCAAATTCTCAGTAAGGGTAAACAAAAGAAATATCAATCACATCATATACATAAGCACATAACTTTTGGAAATCTTAACCTTCAAAAGAGATCATAATTTCATAACATGGGATAAATCATAGTAGTGAAATTTAATTCCAGTAATCATAACATAAAACATGAACCTTTGTTCCATACACACATAATCATAGAGAATCATTTCTTATTAGTCAAGACTAATTTCCAAGACTATCTTAGTGGAAAAAGTCCCCTTCTGAACCGAGTTCACTCCTCGTTTCAGTCCTGTTTCACTGAACCGGTATAACCTACCATTCCAACCATGTCTATCTCATGAGATATAAAATCTTTACCCAATGCATTGGAGGGAGAGATAGGTCCCACCCATCTCATAATGATACCATTCTTATGTGTGACACAAAATTATAAACATACATCATTACATAACCCATGTAATAAAAATGGGAATCTTTAAACATTGTCACATCATAAAACAATTCATATAAGAGAAAAGAATTCATAAAAATATTTACATCACAACAAAATCAAATTAATGTAATAATAGGGATAGAAACATAACACTTTATTATCTTAGATGGAAAATAATTTTGATAAAACACTTGAACTTCATTATTGAGGAAAATATCCATTCTACTTCAAAAACATTTTCCTTTCATAATATGTCATACAATTTTAAACTAAAAGAAGTTGATTAAAAATAAACTTGAAAACTTGTAAAGGTAGATTCTTGGAAATAATGTTTTAAAAATTTATTCATGTCGCATAAGTTGAAAAAAAACATTCTTCTCGTACTTTTGTCGGAAAAGTCAAAAAGTACCTCGTACAAAAAATGACAAAAGATTCCTTCCATATATTTTACTAAAAACACACCGAAGGGTAAAATTGGATTTGAACAATTTTAGGTGGATGTAAATAATATTACATATTTAGGAAACATGGATGTGGATGATAAAATACACCCCAGTAAATACTAAAGTAAAAACAATCTAGAATAAAAATGAGATTGTGATATTTTCCCTTACCTTAGGTCCGATATGATTTGTACGTGTCTGAACCTCCTGTATAATGATTTAAATAATGTTATTGACTTATTACATAATCATACTTATTTTTATGATATCATATATGGTCATATTCTTAGCTTCTTAGTAGTAATATTTCATTGATACTTGTTATTCGGGTGTTTATAACTTTTTGTTCTTATGCGTGTTTTGTAGAATAAATTCTTATTCTTCTCTTTAGGTTATAGATACCTCATTTCCAGAATGGTATTCGTGTAATATATATCATATTAATTCATTAAATACATTTATATAATCATTATGAAATGAAGATCATGTAGAACGAGTCGCATCACATCGTGGAGACAGTATTCCGTACGTACGCACGAGTGATGATATCGTTCCTATGATTGTGGAATTGTATTGGAGTGTATGTATTCTATTTCAGAATCAGTATCACTATATAATAGTCATATATAGTCATTATTTACACCATTATAACCATCCAAGTAAGGTGGTGGTAGAAAATAGATTACACCACGGCGTGGAGACGGTATTCCGTACGTACGCACGCTCGGTGATCTCTTTTCCATAGGATGGATAGATGGTGAAATAGGGTTGTTTCATAGTTATAATAACATATCAGTATATGAGTGATACTGATGTTATTACTTCATAATGAAACAACTAAATAAGAAGAAGTGGAATAAGAAATAAAGATGAAAGAATCGGTAACGGACATTACCTATTCTTTGAAGTGCTTCTTTGAGACCTACTTTTAGGGAACTAAAATTGGTCTTTGAAGAAGACCAGGACCTCTAGAATGTATCTAGGGAAGTGGAGAGGAGGAATTGGTAGGGGTTGGCCAAGCTTGAAGGCTCAATGTGGTGTGAGGAAAAGGGGGAGGAGGTGCCCTTTTATAAGGGAGGAGAGGGGCTCCTTTGGGAAAACTAAAAATATTTTTTTATTATAAAGTCATGTTCGGTTTTAAATAGCTCCAAATTGATATATTTCGAAGCTAAGGTGGGGATGGGTCGAAATCCTCTCATCCAATAGAATTTAGAAAAGTTTAGGTTCCTATTTTAACCTTATCATTTAGATTTAACATTAAGTTAAATAATTTTACTTTTACCGCTTCTTCTTGTGTTCTTATACTATAAGGTTAATAAACTTACTATAAGTAGCCAAACGAACCCCAAGTTGTTTAGTATTAATACATATAACCTTATCTAAGTCATTTGGCCGAACCTTAGATTTTTAGGAATAAAATAACAATTACTAATATAATATTTGTCTTAAAAACTATTTTATGTCAATGTTGACACTATTTAGTAATTGATTTTTGTAAACCTCATAACAGAATTATTAGTTCGAAAAAAGTTGCTTAAATCAACAATAACATGTCATATTAACCTAGAAAATTAGTGGAATTCATAAAAAGTATCAAATTAAATTTATTTTCATGTTTATAACAATAATTATGTCAATATTTCACTAATAAGATAATTACTGCATCATCATTGTGTCATAAATAAATTAAATTATTTAATGTCTAAAAATTACAAATAAAATGTCATGACCTGTCCTCGGGGCCCGTGCCGTGACTACCCCAATCCCGCCTTCCATAGGCAAGGGGCTGACGACTAGCACCTAGGCGTAAATCCCAACAAAAGAAAAGGCATTGCCTTTGAAAAGTAAAAAAGCACCACAGAGTAAGCAAGCGGAAAAGTAAACACTAAGTAAAAACTGTACAAGCTGTGCTGAAAGTAAAAGGGGCCGGAAATACAAGCCCAACTGTAAAGTACAACTGAAAGGAAAAACAATAACTGAAAAGAAAAGCTGCAGTGTCGAGCCGTCCTCTGGAAGTCCCACCTGAAGGGTGGGTACAGGTAGCCTCCCCAGCTCCTCGGGTCCACCTGACCACTCCGAGTACGTCCCACCCAGTGGTCCACCTCCAGGTACCGTCCTGCTCCGCAAGCCTCCACCACGATCAGCGTTGTCCGTCTTCTGCAACCAACACAACGTAGTGCGGGCATAGCCCGTGCAGGGGTGAGTAAAGGCTACTCAGTAGGGACCCAGAGACCCATGAAGGTCTCCCGAAATCCACAAAGAATAATCCACAAAGGAATTATACAATCACTAAGTAACAACCGACACTGATTACGTATATGTCCATACATATACCTAAGCCGTCAATTCCCGTTCGGCTCAAACGTCCGTGCCCAAGCACAACCCAGTCCACACAGGAAAGAAAACGTAAACCCACACAGGATAGCACAACACAATCCACAAAGGAGAGTAAACAGTAAATCCACACAGGATAACACAACACAATCCACAAAGGAGGGTAAACAGTAAATCCACACGGGTTATCTCAACACAATCCAGAAAGGAGAGTAAACAGTAAATCCACACAGGATAGCTCAACACAATCCACAAAGGAGAGTAACTCAAGATTCAGCTCACACAGGTATACTTTTTCGAATGAAGATAATGATGACCACTGATCCATCTAAGTCGTCGGACCCACAAAGGATCGATAGGTAACTAACCCCCACAAAGACCCACACATGAGCAGGCCCACACAGGACCTGTAGGCGCTGGCTCACACAGAACCGCTGAGCGCTGACCCACATAGGATCAGACCCACATAGGATCGGGCCCACACAGGACCAGTAGCACTGATCCACGTAGGATCGCTGAGTGTTGTAGTCGTCACAATCCACTGAGGATCTCTGCACAGTCGTCGTCGTAGTCAACTGAGGATCTCTGCATGGTCGTCGCCGCATCCCACTGAGGATCTCTGCACGGTCGTCACTGTCGAAGTAGCAGTCATAGCTAGCACTAGGGTTCCCGCACACAGCAAGCTCGTTCGGGAGGGTCTGCTCCACGAGCCGAGAGGCTGATACATCAACTGACACCGAGTTCGAAGTTGATGTATCCAAAAGTTTGGTATCTTTAACAGGAACTCAAAGTCGCAGACGGCGCGTCAATCAGACGCCCGGTCTGAGAGTTATTGGCTTTTTCGTTCCTGGGGCCCGGTTGGTTTTTAAGGAAAAACCAACCCAACCGTACTCCACCTGTGTCCAAACCTCGGGCGGAGTATTCCAAAAGATACGACTCACATAAAGGAATTCGACGAAGCTGACGGCACGTCAATCAGACGTCCGTAGATCAAGATATGACTGTTTCCGCTCCGAGGGCCCGGTTGGTTTCGTGTACGAACCAACCCGGCCAAACTCAAAGTATTCCAAAACCTTGAGTGCGATATACTGAATCGACCGTCTCCATCCAAGGATCGAGTTTCTGCTGACGACGAGTCGTTAGGAGGCCCGTAGCTCATGTTACGGGCGTTTGAATGAAAATCGTTTGAAGAAGGGGGGTCCGGGCCCGGGCCGACCCGACCCGACCCCCCCTGGGTCGGCCGAACTCGGTCCGACCCGATCCAACCCGGTCGGACCGGTCTAGCTCGGTCAGGGCCGGTCCGGCTCGGCTCGGCCGAGTAGCCGAGCGGCCGACGCGTGGGAAGCCTCCGCCCCGCGTGACACCCCTGCGGCACCCATGGGGTGTCGGCCAGACAGCCGGACGCGGCTGAAGCCACGTCCCATGTGACGCGGGGGGGGGGGGGGGAGCCGCCGCCCCCGCGTGACACCCCCGCGACACCCGCGGGGTGTCTCCCTGGTGACCGGAGGCGGCTTCAGCCACCTCCTGCGCGCGCCAGACCCGCGCGGCCGTGGGTCCGCGGGCACCGCCGCCGCTGCCGGTGCCGCGGTGGTCTCATCCGGCGGCGCGCCGGGCGCCGCCGGCTTCTGCGGGCCACCGGAGTCACTCCGGTGGTCCGTTTTCCTTCCCGTCTGTGCCGTTGTTCCTCCCGGGATCCGTTCATCACTACAGAATCATCAAACATCCGATGCGGCACGTTCCGTCGTCGCCCGTCAAGTCCGCATATCAACGAAGAAAGGTGGAGGGTCGTCAGGCCGTGTTTGTTTGGCCCGCACCCTCCGCGTTAGTGATAAACAACGAGAGAAACAATATTCAACATATGAATTCAACAATTTTAATGGAATAAAAATTGTTTATGAATCAGGTTCTTCATTCTTGAATAGAAAAAACACGGGAAAATTAGGGAAATTCCAAACATAAAATCCCTACCTCGTTAGTCGTCGCGTGTGAGCGTTCTTCATGGAATTGCTCGTCGCGGAAGACGGGGATCGTCGCGTCATCGCGGAAGGACGTCGCGTCGTCGCGGAAACCGGCGTTGAGTCCGCGAACTCAACGGACCATGAAACAATAGATTTAATTTAATTAATTAAATACGTGTTTTGGTAAAAAACCCCAAAGGAGATTAAAAAGAAAGTCTGAGACTCTTAACTCAAGCAGCCAATCGAAGATCAGTCGCGGAGGAAGATACGTCGCAGAAGAACGTTGCAGGAAGGGAACGTCGGCGTCACGGATCACGGCGTTGCGTCGTCGATTTCCGGGTTCAGCGTTTATCGCGTTCTTTGCGAAGGAGGATAAAGGCTCAAGAATTTTTACAAAACCTCTCAACCAGTAATCCTCCAAAAAGACTAGTTGGTCTTATTTTATTATTATGCCAACCAATGAAAAAGGGGTAAGTAAAGACCCATCAATTCATTGTATTAATTCAACGAAAGAAACAGCTCATTTAACTTACGAAATAAACCGCCCAATTTAATGGTCTGTTAAGAATTTAAGAAAACGCGTCAGTTGACTTTCATAATGATGGGTTTTCGCGGGTGCGTTTATTGGCGGAAAGAAACGGCAGGGCTCGTGCGGGCCCCACCTCACAATTATCCTACCAAGAGGGTAGGATATTTCTGGATAGTACCCTATCCGGTTTAACTCATTTTAAGCTGCTTTTAAGTGGCTTCAAGTGGCTTCCAAGTGTCTTATGTGAAATAAAATAAAGTTGTGGAAAAATAATTTTATTTCTTAACTCTAAGCCCGAAAATTAAATACCACACCCGAGCAAACGCAACTCCGGAAGAGGCGTTTCTAAGCGAATAACGGCGGTGCGATTTCATCGGTGCCCTCAGAATTCGATTCCGGGCACCGGTTCAAAAGTTAGAAAAACCCGCTCGTCCGTTCACTGAACGTACCTGAGCCAAACTTCGGAAAATGATTTCGGGCACACTGGGCCTCGGAATCAGGAGCCGTCAGAAACTGCGCTCTTGTAAAATTCCAAAGAAAATTAAGAAAAAATTTCCCTGAAATTTATAGGTCATTACATAAAATATCATTATTTGGGAAATATTTTTAGCTTTCTAATGAATATTTATAGTCGAATTTTTCTTATGTATAACCTTATATTAAAAATTATTAACTTATTAAACTTTGATTTTAACTATTTTAACCCTTCTTTAAATAATTTAATATTAAATGTCGTAATATAATCCATGTGGCCCTGAATGGTCATATTTTATTCCTAAGTTTGTTTTGGGTCGAATTAAACTTTTCCAATAGAATTAGGACATGTGTTAGGGTAATAATAATATCATTTTTACCCTTAATTACCCTATTTATTTTTAACCGTGGTAAAAAAGGTAAGAAGTTACTATTCACCAAAAAATTATTTTTATCTCATTGAACCACATTTTACTTACTGACATCAACGGTGTCTCTTGGATTTTCGAAATTCCACTCACAGAAGCGGTAAATTTAAGTTTAATGAAAAATTCAGTTTTTTAACTACCACTTAGTGGTTTCACTATTCATCAAAAATTGAAAGTTTTCAGAAAATTACCAAAATTTCACCCTAGTCTAATTTCGATATTCCGAATCCAAAAATGAAGTCCATTTTAAAAATAAAATTTATAAAATTTTAGAAAGTGGTTATTACTATTCATAATGGCTGGTTTTAATAATATTTTAATAGCATATCATTATTTAGTGAAAATCGGTATTGCGTACGATGCAAGCTATCAAGGAAGGTTGTGATTTCGTGTAAAGCAAGCCAAGAAAGTGTTGTGTGTAGAAAAAGATACCTTTGATGATTTATATGACATAAAGGTCTCAGGTGTTACATTCTTCCCCCCTTAAAATGATTTTCGCCCTCGAAATTCGTCACTTTGTAACAAACAGATGAGGATACCACTCCCTCATCGTATCCTCAAGCTTCCATGTAGCTTCTTCTAATTGGTGGTTCCTCCATAAAACTTTCACCAATCGAGTGGTCTTGTTTCGTAGGACTTTTTCGCTACGATCTAGAATTTCTATCGGCTGTTCTTCATAAGAAAGATCCTGCTCCAGTGGTACAACTTCTGAGCAGAGTACATGTGAAGGATCAGGTATGTACTTTCTCAGGAGATATACATGGAACACATCGTGAACTTGAGAGAGATTTAGTGGACACGCCAATTGGTATGATACCTTCCCAACATGATCCAGTATTTCGAAAGGACTGATATATCTAGGGCTCAACTTCCCCTTCTTTCCAAATCTCATAACCCTCTTCCAAGGAGATATTCGTAAGAACACTTTATCACCCACTTCAAAATCTAGGTCTTTTCTTCGGTTTTTGGAAAAACTTTTCTGTCGACTCTGAGCTGCTCTTATGTGTTGTTGAATAGATCTGACCTTTTCTACCATTTCATCAACGAGATCGGGTCCTAATAGCTTTTTTTCCCCAACTTCATCCCAGCAAGTTGGAGTCCGGCATTTCGTTCCATAGAGATCTTCATAAAGAGCCATATGAATACTAGAGTGAAAGCTATTATTATAAGAAAATTCCACCAAAGGTAGGTGCTGATCCCAACCACCTTTTAAATCCATAGAGCAAGATCTCAACATATCTTATAGAGTTTGAATTGTTCTCTCTGACTGATCGTCTGTCTGAGGATGATAATCAGTGCTGAAACTCAACTCTCTATCCAGAGTATGCTGAAGACTTCGCTAAAACTTCGAGGTAAATCTCGGATCCTGATTAGATATAATAGAAAGTGGTACTCCATGCAATCTTACCACTTCCTTTACATATATACTGGTAAGCTGATCCAGAGAGAAATCCTCTCTAATAGCAATGAAGTGTGCAGACTTGGTAAGACGATCAACTATGACCCAGATAGCATTATTTACTTTGGATGTTTTAGGAAGTCCTGTGACAAAGTCCATAGTGATGTTTTCCCATTTCCATTCGGGTATGGGTAATGGTTGTACCATCCACTTAGACTTCTGTCTCTTATCTTTAACTTGCTGACAATCCAAGCATGGAGAGACATATTCAGCAACATCTCTTTTCATGCCATCCCACCAGAAGGACTCTTTCAGGTCTCTATACATCTTCGTGCTTCCAGGATGAATAGAGAATGAAGAACTATGAGCCTCATCCAGCAGCTCCTTCTTTAATTCCAGGATGGGAGGAACACAAACCCGATTCCTGAACTTTATTATCCCATCACAATCAAGGTTGAATTCAAGAACATTTCTTACCTTCTTTTGTAACTCGACATCTTCATTCTGTGCCTCTTTAATCTTCACATGTATAAATGGTTGAACATTCATTTGAGAAAGATACGATTTTTCCCCTTCCATTATAATTCCAAGATCCATCCTTTGTAAATCCATAAATACTGGATCTTTTTTGATCCTCATCATGGATAAAATTTCATGGTCTTGTCGACTTAATGCATCTGCCACCTTGTTTGCTTTCCCAGGGTTGTAATGGATTGAGCAGTCATAATCCTTAATCAGCTCCAACCATCTTCTTTGACGCATAATCAGCTCCTTTTGTGTGAAAATGTACTTTAAACATTTATGATCAGAATAAATGTCACACCTTTCTCCATAAAGATAATGCTTCCAAATCATTAATGAAAAGATTACTGCAGCTAACTCCAAATCATGTGTTGGGTAATTTTTCTAATGGATTTTCACTGTCATGAGGCATAATCTATCACCATATCATTTTTCATAAGAACTCACCCCAATCCCTTCTTGTATGCATCACTATCGATCACAAACCTTTCTCCACTACAAGGCAGTGTGAGCACAGGTGCACTGGATAACCTTCTTTTCAACTCCTTGAAATTCTCTTCATATTCCTCCGTCAAAACAAACTTAACTCCTTTCTGAGTCAACTTGGTGAGTGGATTAGATAATCGTGAAAAATCTTTCACAAAACGTTGATAATATCCAGCCAAACCTAGAAAACTTCGGATCTCAGTTACTGTTGTTGGTCTCAACCATCTTTTGATAACCTTTATTTTTGCTGGATCCACAGATATCCCCTCTTTTGAGATTATGTGACCCAAAAATGAAACTTTTTGAAGCCAAAATTCACACTTGGTAAATTTGGCATAATGCTTCTCCTTTCTCAGGGTCTTCAATATAATTCTCAAGTGATCTTCATGTTCTTCCTTGCTCTTCAAATAGACAAGAATATCGTCTATAAAGACTACCAAACATTGATCAGGATAGTCTCTAAAGACTCTATTCATCAGATCCATGAAGATAGAAGGTGTATTAGTAAGACCAAATGGCATCACTATAAATTCATATTGTCCATACCTTGTACGGAAAGCCGTCTTTGGTATATCCTCCCTTTTGAACCTTAATTGATGATACCGTGAATGAAGATCAATCTTGGAAAAGTATTGAGATCCTCGTAGTTGGTCAAATAGGTCATCAATGTGCGGGAAAGGATATTTTTTCTTGATAGAGATCTTGTTAAGTTCTCGATAATCAATGCAGAGTCTCATTAATCCATATTTATTCATAACAAATAGAACAGGTGCTCCCCAAGGTGACGCACTATGGCATATGAATCCCTTATCAAGATTATCTTGGATTTGTTTCTTCAATTCCTGCAACTCAATTGGGGCCATTCTATAAGGTGTCTTTGAAAAAGGAAAAGCACCCGGTATGAGTTCTATTGAAAACTCAATTTCACGATTTGGTGGAAGACCCGGTAATTCTTTCGGAAAGACATCATCAAACTCTCGTACAATGGGCATATTCTTAATCGTGAGTTTCTCACCAACCATTTGAGATAAATAACCTTAAATTAGTGGATTCAAGACCCATAAAATGCAAGAAATTTCCACTGGAAGGTTATGATCATCCTTGCATCGATAGATGATCATAGATTGATCTGGAATATGAAATGTGACTTCCCTACTTTGGAAATTGATATGAGATCCGTGTAGAGAAATCCAATCCATGCAAAGAATCACATCAAATTCCACTATAGGAAGGATCACAAGATTTGAAGGAATCATTTTCCCACAAACTTCAATCGGAGAAGAATTATAAACTTTTGATGTGACTGTTGTGCCATTAGGTGTTGTCATAGCTAACTCAACATCTAATTGTTGATGTAATATGATGATACCCTTAGAAAATTCTTCAGAAATAAAAGAGTGGGTGGATCCAGTATCAAATATAACATTTTCTACTTTAGAGTGGATGGTAAGTGTACCTTTCACCACATCGTTATCGTACTCCACATCGTTATACATTACCTTTAACCTTAAGAGTTTGTTGACGTCGACCATCATCATCAACCCTTGGATTAAGGCATTTATTGGCATAATGTCCCATCTCCTAGCACTTGAACCATTGAAGTGTAGTAGGTTCATTCTGTGTATCCCTTCCTTTGTTTGCATCATTAGACATCTTCTTCCCATCATAGCTGCATTCAAATGCCCGATGACCTTCCTTTCTACATTTGAAACATTTACTTGTCCCTTTAAGACAACTCCCTCCATGTTTCTTTCCACACTTTGAGCATAAGGGAAAAATCATCTTCTTTTCAGTGTGCTGTTTAGATTTTCCTTTAAATTCCATTTTCCTCTTCTTATCAAACCCATATGACTGATGGGTTACTCCAATCTCCATCTCAACTTTGAGAGCACATCGAACGATTTCCTCGTAGCTATTGAAGTCCCTTATGGCTAAGGCCCTTCGAAGACTTGTTTTTAAGCCACTAAAGAATCGATCGATCTTACTCTCAGTTTGGATAATAATACCAGAAGCGTACCTTGCAAGACTTGTAAAATTTGCTTCATAGTTACCAAAAGATTCACCATCCTTTTGCTTCAGTTCAAGAAACTCTTTCTCCATATTTGTTCGGAGAATACAAGGGAAGAACATATTGAAAAATATGTTCTTGAACTTGTCCCATTCCATGGACTCAATTTCATCCCTTTTCCTCATATTCTTAATAAGATTCCACCATTGATCAGCATCACCTTCCAAACGATACACTGATAAGATGACTTTATCATGCTCAGAACATTGAAGAACTGAAAATATCTTTTTAGCAGTACTAATCAATTGTTCAGCAACTAATGGATTAGTAGAACTGCTGAATGAATGTGGACGCTTTCTCATGAAGGATTCAACAGAATGTTGCTCCTTCCTTTGCTTGTTTGGAAGTCATGCAAGATTCATAGCTTGAGAATGTTGTGTGAGCATGGCTAAAAGATTTTTCATTCCAGCTCCCATAACGTTTGGTTGCTCAGGGGTACAATCATTGCATTGCCCATTGCATTCCTCATTAACACGGTTCCTTCAGGTTCCAGCCATTGACTAAAACCAAGAAGAATAGTGTGAGCAACACAAATTATAATAGGAAAACAACATAATCAAGAATAATATTTTACACTTAAGGTCTTATACTAGGTTATTCATGGCCATTTCTAAAACACTAAGATTGTGTTCTATGGTTATAATTATCCTTAGGGTTCTTACTAAGGCTTTCACATCCTAGTTCCCAAAGGTTGACTATACCTTTCCTCTGATACCAACTATAATGACCCATACTTTAAATACATTTTAAATACTTCAAAATTGAATCATACTTATTACAATATATAACAAAACCACGAAAGGATCGTATAGGTATAGTGTCTTTTGAAACTGGGAAACATAAACAACTGGTTCATAAAGCATCTACTTTGCCTCCCATTTATTTAATCATATCTAGAGTCCCTTTTTGGCATATTCTACTTAATAACCTTCTTCCTGACCTGGGGAAATAAAACATACAAAAGGGTGGTCTCAAATGCTTAGTAAGGGTAAACAAAGAAAATATCAATCACATCATATACATAAGCACATAACTTTTGGAAATCTTAACCTACAAAAGAGATCATAATTTCATAACATGGGATAAATCATAGTAGTGAAATGTAATTCCAATAATCATAACATAAAACATGAAACTTTTTGGCATACACACATAATCATAGAGAATAATTTCTTATTATTCAAGACTCATTTCCAAGACTATCTTAGTGGACAAAGTCCCTTTCTAAACCGAGTTCACTCCTCGTTTCAGTCCTGTTTCACTGAACATGTATAACCTACCATTCCAGCCATGTCTATCTCATGAGATACAAAATCTTTACCCAATGCATTGGAGGGAGATATAGGTCCCACCCATCTCATAATGATACCATTCTTATTTGTACCACAAAATCATAAATCATTCATCATTTCATAACCCATGTAATAAAAATGGGAATCTTTAAAAATCGTGACATCATAAAACAATTCATATATGACAAAAGAATTCATAAAAATATTTCCATCACAAGATAATCAAATTCATGTAATAATAGGGATAGAAACAGAACCCATTAATATCTTAGATGGAAAATAATTTTGATAAAACACTTGAACTTCATTCTTATGGAAAATATCCTTTCTACATCAAAAACATTTTCCTTTCTTAATATGACATACAATTTTAAACTAAAAGAAGTTGATTAAAAATAAACTTGAAAACTTGTAAAGGAATATTCTTGGAGATAATGTTTTTAAAATCCATTCATGTCGTATAAGTTAAAAAAAAACATTCTTCTCATACTTTTTTCGGAAAAGTCAAAAAGTACCTCATACGAAAAACGACAAAAGATTCCTTTCATATCTTTTACTAAAAACTCACCGAAGGTAAAAATGGATTTGAACAATTGAAGGTGGATGGAAATAATATTACATATTGAGGAAACATGGATGTGGATGATAAAATACACCCCAGTAAATACCAAAGTATAAACAATCTCGGATAAAAATGAGGTTGTGATATTTTCCCTTACCTTAGGTCTGATATGCTTTGTACGTGTCCCAACCTCCTGTATAATGATTTAAATAAAGTTATTGACTTATTACAGAATCATACTTATTTTTATGATATCATATATGGCCATATTCTTAGCTTCTTATTTTTAATATTTCATTGCTACTTGTTATTCAGGTGTTTATAACTTTTTGTTCTTATGCTTGTTTTGTCGAATAAATTCTTATTCTTGTCTTTAGGTTATAGATACCTCATTTCCAGAATGATATTAGTTTAATATATATCATATTCATTAATTCAATTCATTTATGTAATCATTATGAAATGAAGATCATGTAGAACGAGTCTCATCACATGGTGGAGACGATATTCCATACATACGCACGAGTGATGATATCGTTCCTATGATCGTGGAATTGTATTGGAGTGTATATATAAAATTTACAAATCATTATCACTTTATAATAGTCATATATAGTCATTATTTACACCATTATACCCATCCAAGTATGGTGGTGGTGGAAAATAGATCACACCACGGCGTGGAGACGGTATTCCGTACGTATGCACGCGCGGTGATTTCTTTTTCCATATGATGGATATATGGTGAAATAGGGTTGTTTAATACTTATAATAACATATAATTATATGATTGATACTGATGTTATTACTTCATAATGAAACAACTAAATAAGAAGAAGTGGAAGATGAAATAAAGATGAAAGAATCGGTAACGGACATTACCTCTTCTTTGAAGTGCTTCTTTGAGACCTTCTTTTAAGGCACTAAAATTGGTCTTTGAAGAAGAACATGACCTCTAGGATGTCTCTAGGGAACTGGAGAGGAGTAATTGGAAGGGGTTGGATGAGATTTAAGGATCAATGTGGTGTGAGGAAGAGGGGGAGGAGGTGCCCTTTTATAAGGGAGGAGAGGGGCTCCTTTGGGAAATCTAAAAATATTATTTTATTATAAAGTCAGGTTCGGTTTTAAATAGCTCCAAATTGATATATTTCGAAGCTAAGGTGGGGATGGGTCGAAATAATATCATACAATAGAATTTATACAAGTTTAGGTTTCTATTTTAACCTTATCATTTAGATTTAACATTAATTTAAATAATTTTACTTTTACCACGTCTTCTTGTGTTCTTATACTATAAGGTTAATAAACGTACTATAAGCAGCCAAACGAACCTCAAGTTGTTTATTATTAATATATATAACTTTATCTAAGTCATTTGGCCGAACCATAGATTTTTAGGAATAAAATAACAATTAATAATATAATATTTGTTTTAAAAACTATTTTATGTCAATTTTGACACTATTTAGTAAATGATTTTTGTGAAAATCATAACAGAATGATTAGTTCGAAAAAAGTTAATTAAATCAACACTAACATGTCATATTAACCTATAAAATTAGTTTAATTCATAAAAAGTCTCATATTACATTTATTTTGGTGTTTATAACATTAATTATGTCAATATTTCATTAATAAGATAATTACTGCATCATCATTGTGTCATAAATAAATTAAATTATTTAATGTCTAAAAATTACAAATAAAATATCCTTATGTTGGAAATCTGTTTAGATTTCTAATTAATATTTATAGTCGAATTTATCTTATGTATATCCTTATATTAAAAATTATTTACTTATTAAACTTTGATTTTAACTATTTTAACCCATATTTAAATAAATTAATAATAAATGTCCTAATCTAAACCAAGTGGGCCTAAATGGTCATATTTTATTCCTATGTTTGTTTTTGGTCGAATTACACTTATCCAATAGAATTAGGACATGTGTTAGGGTAATAATAATATCATTTTTACCCTTAATTACCGTATTTACTTTTAACTGTGGTAAAAAAAGGTAAAAAGTTACTATTCACCAAAAAAACTATTTTCATCTAATTGGACCACATTTTACATACTGACATCAACCGTGTCTCTTGGATTTTCGAAATTCCACTCACAGAAGCGGTAAAATAAAATTTTATGAAAAATTCAGTTTTTTAACTACCACTCAGTGGTTTCACTATTCATCAAAAATTGAAAGTTTTCAGAAAAATACCAAAATTTCACCCTAGGCTAATTTCGATATTCAGAATCCAAAAATGAAGTCCATTTTGAAAAATAAAATTTATAAAATTTCAAAAAGTGGTTATTACTATTCATAACGACTGGTTTTAATAATATTTTAATAGCATATCATTGTTTAGTGAAACTCGGTATTGCGTACGACGCAAGCTATCGAGGAAGGTAGCGATTTCATGTAAAGAAAGCCAAGAAAGTGTTGTGTGTAGAAAAAGATTCTTTTGATGATTTATATAACATAAAATTCTTGGGTGTTACATCCACCAAGTCCTTTCATTGTGATATGAGAATGACCAATCTACATTGAATATAAAAAATCCATCAAGAGACTGAGACAAGTCACAGGATTTATCCCCAGCATATAGGTTTTCCAAAAAATTACATTGGCAATAAGTTTATATATATAATTTATGATGAATCCTATCATCATATGAACAATCAGAATATTCAAAACCTATTACACCTTTATATCAACCTCTTCTACATCTATGTTCATATAATCAGATAAAATCATCATTATCCACACATCCAATGATTCTATCATGGTCAAAGTCAATAAATTCATAATTAATGAATAAATGACCAAATTACTCTTTATTTGTTAATATGAAATATCAAAATAAAATTTTTTAAGATACTCAACCAAATTTTTTTATGTTTATGTCTTTCTGTGTAAAAAATTAATTCATAATCTTATGATCCAAATACATAGTAAACCACTCCTTGAATAGATAGTGCCACCATGTCTCAAGATCATTCATCACTGTATCCCACTCATAAATTAATGTTAGCATATTTTTATTCTATGTTGGTACAGTTCATGAGATCCATAGTCTACCATATGTTTCCCTACATTAGAAAACAACTAAATCCCATAAATAAGGCGCTGAAAAATACATTATGTCCCAATCATAGTACTAGTAGAATCAAAATAGGTCCCTAAATAAATAACACATTTAGTTCCTTAGATAAATTTTAAACTTATAATTCCATTCAAAATTACTACCCTTACAGGTTAATTCATTTTTAAGATATTAAATATTGGATAAATCCAATATAAAACATCTATAATAATAATCCATGAAAAATAATATCTAAATCTCAAGCACATTACTGGGTTTCTTCCATGACATAACCCCCTAAATCTTTTTAGGATCCACTAAGATGACCTTATCATTTGAAGAATGACCCAAAAAATAAATTGTTTATTCTAAAACTCTCATTTAGATATATTCCCATATAGATGATTTTATTTTAGTGTTTTGAGAACAATGACCATATGATATCCATTTTCTTCTTATAAATTGAAATACATTAACATATCATCGATAAAAAAACCACAAAATAGTCTATTTATCAATGAAATATCTGACTCGTCAACTCCATAATCACCATTGGAGTGTTTGTTTGAAAAATGGGAATAAATAAATCCTCTTAATTTTTCTCCAAATTTTGAACACTATTGTAGAAATACCAACCTCTTAGACTCTTAACTAATTTTACTCGTGTCATAGTTCAATCATAGATAACCATCAGGATCCCAATTGATTGTTGAATATATCATCAATCATAGGAAAAATAATCATGTTCTTAATAGTCACCAGATTACGATTTCAATAGATAACACAATTCCATAGGATTCCATATTCGTTCATTACGAAGATAACCTGTGATGCCCATGAATGAAAAATTCATTTTGCCTTATGATCCTAAAGATTAAATTCAAAATCCATTAACTCAGTGGGTTCTATTCAATAAGGAGTAATGTATATGTAATTCAACCCCAAGTAAACATCTATCAAAATATAAGCCTATCAGTAGGTTAATAACCATGAAATATAATAAAAAAATACATTAGGGGAAATATTCACAATTTAAGGAACTATACCACTAAATTTATGATAAATTGTGTCAAGAAACATATCCATCAATTGGAATTAGATCATTGTAGCCTTAAGAACTACATGACCTGCACTCATAGAACTAGGATCCCACAATCCTTGAAAGATGTGTTCAACCACATTGAGAGATATAAACTAAACATGACGATTATAGTAATTGATCAAATCATTAAAATAAACTGTCCTATACATGTAAACTATGAGATCAAAGATATTAAGGTCAAGAAGTAGAAAACCCCACATGACATCATGGTTAGTGATAATAACATGGCACAAGGAACATTTAAAACCTTATTCCATATTTCCCATCAAGGTTGTATAAATACTTCTATGAAATAACATAATATCTCAGTGGAAAACGGACAATTCAAAAAAAATATATGATATTCAAAAATGAGATGAAACCCTATCAAGAAAATTGAAAATTATTGATGATGAAATAAATATGGTACCTCTCACAGTTACTAGTCCCGCCTTATTACCATGGTATAAATTTCATAGAAAAAATATTAGTGTGATTGGAAGGTCCATAATGAGGAAAAGCGGTGGATGATAGGATAAAATTAGGTCTAGTGTGTCCGATATTTCCCACACAGGGAATAATCCATATGGTATTATCAAAAATAATAACCTGAAACATGTCCCATAATTGTATAAGAACCCTTATAATGAATTCATTTTGATATAAACAACACACGCTGGATACAAACATATACATAATAACCTCTACTAAGATATGTGTTCATAGTTTAGTCTTTATCATCAATATCTTATTTATCAACTACCTTAGAAATTGTTAGTTGGTACATTAGAATAATCCTTGATCAAATCTATATGATCAAAATTATATGAAATAGGATATTGATGAACCATCTCAAAAAACCAAGTAGAGAACTCTAACATTGAACGACATTCACCATATGGATTGTTTCTGGATAGAACTACTATTTAAAACTATTCCTAAAAGTCATCAAAGTGAGGTATTGCCTAACATAGCTTAAATTTTATAATCACATAATTTTATTTTAGGCCATTCAATAATATATATAGAAAATAAAAATGCAGAATAAAATAGAGCCATTTAAAAGAGGAAACTAATTTCTTTTATCACAGTCCACTAATTAGGTTATTTTGTTCTTTATCACTATAAAATGTTGTTTGATTACATTTGGTAATATATAAATCATAATCAAATATCTAATCTCAGTTTCCACCACCCACTTGACCAAGTGATTGAATATCCTAGATTATTATTTCTACTAATGTAGAGTCAAATAGAGGGTTCTCATCCACGACATCCCCCATAGGTCCTTCCATCCTATTTGAGGAGATCCTCCTAGGTTGTATTATCTTTAAAACTCAAGAGATAATACATAATTATATTAGTAAAAAAATCATGATCAAAAAATGATCTTCATGATTCCATATTAAACTTCCCTAAATTTATAGAATTTATGGAAATAATAAAATCAATATGATATGATGAAGAGGAAAAAAACATCAAGAGACTAGTAATTGTTTATCTAAATAAACCCAAATCATGTTCATCTTGATAACTCTAAAAAATATCAAATTATATAGAAAAATACCTAACCCCCCATGGATACTCGAGGCTAGATATATAAGTGAGCTAGCTATGAACCCTTTCACACTTACAACCTATGTTTCGAGGGTTCTACTCCATTCTACCAACAAAGACCCAAAAAACTTGGATTCATTAATACTATTTTATAATAAAACAGCCCGATTAAACCTAAAATTTTAACCAAGAAATCTCAATAAAATGTTTGAGGTATGTTCCCAGTCACTTTGGGACAACGATAAGCACTTGGGAATCAACCTACATATCCAAGGGAATGATGTCATGCTGAATGATAACACAACATGTAATAGGTAAAAAAACATAAGGATAAATAATCATACTAAGTTTCATAAAAAATATTAAAAAATCATGAGACATAAAAAAACCAATATATAAGTATAATGAAATGTGAAAAAACACAAGATTAAAACTATGATTCTTTGTGACTATCTGTAACCACAATCAAGCCTAATCCGAAGGAAACATCAAAAAGAAGATGGTGTTGGGCTATGTGACACCATTTCCCTTAGCAATATACTATACAAAAATTTACATAATCTCAAATACATATTCAAGTTGTGATGAAAAGACATCATATGATACAACCATGAATCTATACAGTTTCTTTCACCATGAAATTATGTGTTCTAGATTTGAAATAATTTATTTATAATTCTATTTCATTTGAGAACATTTTTCATAAAAAGACATCGATTTTACATAAAAATATACATGTAATGTCATGTGAAAATGGAATACAAATATTAATAACATATATGAATATAGTCAAAATCGCCCATATATCAAAATATAAATATTTATGAAATCGAATATTTAATCATTAACATCATGAATAAAACCAAGTACATGTGTTATCTGGCCTATGGGAATACGAAACAATGACATGAAAGGAACAATAAGTTGATATAACCTGATTCCAAATGATATTTAATCCTTTAGAAATATATCAGTATCTAGGTACCCAATAGAAACCACAACATTCTTATAAACTATTTATAATCTATACATGTTCCAAGTCACTAAGGATTTCATACGATAATAACCCAACAAACGAAATGTCCCCCAAAGTTCTATTTTTTCTCAAGAAATTCATGTAAAACATGATCACAACTTTATTAAACATTTTCAAAATATATATTTAGTACTCCTATGACTAAAAAACTATTTAGAGTCAACAACCATAACTGTGGAATTTTATATAACACATTACGTGAATAAAACTATTTTTAAATAAACCTATCTATAAAACCACTTTCGAGGACACAAATTAAATATTTATATATAATATAACTCTTAGATAACAAATAAACAGTTTTCATAAACCAAAAAATGGAAAACAAAAGAATAATAATGTATTCTAAGTGAAGGAAACATCATATACAGACACCTAAATCACAAAAAAATAAAAACAATTCACCTTTAAAAATAGTGATTTGTAATGAAGATATCATCTCCACACAAAATATGATATATAATAGCATATTATATTCTTTAGAGAAACCTCTATTTTTCCATGAAAACCCGATAGAGTTTACCTCACATGAAAGATATTAGTGACAGAATATAGATTTAAAAATAGGATGAGAAAATTGGTGGTAATTGGAATATATCTCAAATATAAGAAAAAAATATCAACAAAAAATCCCCAAGTGATCCAGGATATAACCTTAGAGTGAGTTAATGAGTGGATGGGTTGATATAATAATGTATTATTATGAGTTTATAATTTAAAATTAGAAATGGTATCAGGGTAATTTATAATTTATATGTTCTTATATGGGTCACATGGTAAGGTCACATAGTCATAAAATATGTGTTCCATCTATATAGACATTAGAATTAAACGAAAATAAAATTACATGGTTACCGGACAAAATGCACAAGGTTATTCAATACATGTGGAACCTGTGAAAATGAATCTAGAACTAATCCACTTTTCCCACATGGTTCACAAGAACCCTCATATGGTCAGTCAAACAATTATAAAACCATAATAAAACATCACATGAAACAATAGATCCATATCATATGGATATCCCATGATTACTATTAACAATAAAAATATTGTGCACCATGACTACCTCTCCAAAAATTAGAAATTCCCAACCTTAAATCATGAAAGCCATTACAACCTCAGAAAAAATAATCTATGCCTAAAAATAAAACATACTTCTAACCATGGGAAAATCACAGTGTTTCATCTAATGTTTGAATAATACTATGATATTTTCTTTCAGTTTGATGGTTATATAATATTATTTTTATAATCCAAGTACCATACACCAATATTTCATACAGTAAACATGATCATTTAAAATCTGGATTTAATATCACCTCATGTGATCTAATTTTTTCATTCCAAAATTAAATCATCAATGAAATGAATGATTCAATTACATAATCAATACCTTTTTATGTTTAGAGATTTAAAAAATTAATAAAATTAATTACATAATAAAACCTACATCTATCTCATCCAATGAAATTTTTTATAACATATCCATATTTTATAAATCCATAATAAGTCTTCACTATCTCCCAAAATATTATACAATAATAATAATATTCCTTATGTATTACAAAAAATATTATACATTATAAAATATAAAATGGAAACGTACTAAATGTTGATATCTAATGATTAAAAATTGAAAGAATATACTAGATGATAACATGAAAACATAAGCCATATACAATGTAGTATAGATAAACAATATAAAAATACACATGGATTAAATAGAAACCTATATAATCACTCTGATAATAATAATCATTTGATAATGACATAATTCATAATTTTGAACATCCTAAAATTAATGTGATGAACTCAAACCAAATCATCAAACATAAATTAGTAAGGAATATGCCAAAATCATAATATATTTTTCGCACGAAATATACTGAGGCATCCGGGGACTATCTAATGTTACCTGAACCAATTACAAACTATGTGAAATTCAGATATAATATGATTGAAATGAATGACCATTAAATACATAATAAACATTAATTAATAATAAAAATTCATATTGAAAAAAAAAACATAAGAAAAGTCAGTATTTCCTTAATACATATTCAACTCGCCATAAGAGTACAAATTCATCTTTAATGAACTAAAAAATATATAGATTTTAAATTTTTTTATATTTATTTAAAACGATATAATTCTTGGTAAACACTCACAATATTATTTATATAAAATGAGGTATTTACAATGTATAGTGTAATGATTATATAGTTAATTAAATAACGTAAATGATGTAGAATAAATAATTTATAAAAATATCATGGAAATAAATATGTGTATACAATCCTAATAAATGAAGATATTATAGGAAAGATATGCCATTGGGAAAAAATAAATAAAAGTGGAAGTGAAATTTTATAAAACTATTTATCATAATTTTTTTAAAATAATTATAAATCACTTCCAATAAAATATTCTATAGGTGTTAATTAGACCAGAAAATATTTATTTTTTAAAATAATTTATTTGTAATAGTATCATGAAAGAAAACTATAAATATGTTTTGAAATGTGAATTCAAATAATAAATTTTATGTAAATGGATTGAAATCCCTTTTCAAACAATTTTAGAAAATAATAACCCTGACATTTATAAAATTAATGGAATATTGGTAATAAAAATTACTTTTGAAAACCATAAAAACATGGAAAATAATATAAATAATGAAAAGCGTTCATTCAAACATAAAAAAATATTCATTTAGAAAACATTTAAAATGTGATTCTCTAAAATCTATTGCAATTAATGCCACTGTTGAATTTCTCAAAAAACCTAAAAATGATTCCATTTTTAAATTTGAATAGAATTTCATCCAAAAAAATAATCATTGGAAATAATGAATGTATTCAAAACCATTTTCATAAAAAAATGTTTGTATGGAATAGAATGGTTCCTAACGAAGAAGGGTAAATAAGGTTAGATTTACTTATAAAAAGTGGGTTAGTGGATTTTATAACCAATAAGGGGAAAGTGGAAAATTTATTTGTAATACCTATAAATAATTAGAGTGATTGAAAATATAATTGTATTAATATATAAAAATGATATAATTAATCCAAACAATATTCAAGCGTGAGAAATCCCGATTAACTGAGAGATTAAATCATAAAACCTTACAGATTTGGTAACATTCCAATTCAAGTACATCATAAGATATAAAATTAGTTGGATTTAGTAAATCCCATTATTAAAATAAAATTTCAGGTAAAAATATATTAATGGGTTATTATGTAAACAAAATATAAGACATCATGGTGCATGATAAGATACATGTATTAAAGAATGATATTGGAGATGGGAATCCCATAAAAAGGTATTAACATTGATGTGATAATTAATAAATACAGTTATTATGTTTTAAAAATTTAAATTCACACAATAAAATTAGAAATAAAATATAAAATATTCGTAGGCCATTGCATACAATGTATTTTTATAACATAGACAATGAAGAATTTATATAACCTTATTGAAGGAAATTGAGTTCAGAATTCCCTTACATTGAGTCCTGACATTCCTTGTACATCCCCTACCATCAGAAGTAAAAAATATATATTAATTATATAATTGAATAAAAACATATTTCAAGATTATTCAATTTTTATATTCCATTACGAACATGTTTTTGTACACTAATTCATTATAGTTCGCATCTGTTGTTTATTGATCATTTTCTTCATAATCATTAAACATGTATTGTAAAATTATATGGGTTAATGGTCTTTATATAATGATTTAGTGAAATAATTATGACAAAGGGAATTATTTCCATATCAATCCTTCTTTATGGAAGTTCACTATGTTATAAAATTTTTACCATCCTAAAAACAATAAACAGAAATCATGTTTTTGATGGTAAAAAATCTCCATGGTTGATGAATTTTAGATTAAATGTTATAATGTATAGTATAACATTAAATATTTACAATCATAAAATTAATTAAATATTAATATAATAAAAAATAATAAAATAAATTTTAAAAAAACCCAGGAAATTATAAATTCATAAAAACAAAATTGTTCAAATAGGTTGTATAAATCTACCTCGGTGAGTTTTTTAACAAGTTTTTAAAAAAATGGTAACATAGTAAATCTGCAAATTATAGAAATTTTACCAAACAAAAAAAGTTATTTGGGATAATTTTTTGATTTATTAATTTCATTTTTGAATAATGAATTCGATAATTAAAATGAAAAGACCATATTTGAAACCCCCTACATTTTGAAATAACAACGACTTATGAAGATCAGTTTATTGATTGGAAACAAGTGATAACCCATTATTAATTGATAAAATATATATAAATACTATATAAATTGAGTCATGTAGCATAATAATTTAAGTATTAATATTTTTTCATTATAATGAATCATAATTAAAAAAGATTTAAAGATCTATTGAAAGCTTTACATCGATATTTAAAATACCATGTTACGATTGAGCTTAAGGCCTTTGGAGAAGTGAATGATGACTAATCTAGGGGTTATAGATCTGTAATTAGATGTTTGTAGAAGGATTTAGGTATATTATTGAGAAAAAATTTAACTCGTATATGGCATTTAATATATTAGATTAATTTCTTTTCTCTATGCGAAAATCAAGGGACTTTTCATAAATTAATAGTATTTAATAGTATGAAATGTAATTTAAAATTATTATTAGTTCAAAAACAAAAAATACGTTTCTTAATTGAAAAATTTACTATATTGATGAATCATGATTATTATTATTATTATTTTTAGTTCATTTTTTAATATAATATTTAACATTAAAAATGCTTAAATTCATTTTTAGAACTATTCATATAATTTGATCTTCAATACACCAAGATAACAATTGATTCGGAATTTTATTATTTAAAAAATGTATCATATTTAATTTTAATAAATATGAATCATTATAAACTCTATGATATGAAAAAACTACTTGTTAAAAATTTTAAACTATTTACATTGATTTTTCACCCACTAAAACAAGTGTTGCATCGAGGATGCGTATGAATTATAAGTAATTATATTATCAAGAATAATTTTAAAAAAGATACTGTAACAACATATTAAATTTTTCTTAAAATTTATTATATATATTCATCCATTAATAATTTTTATTCATTTCCTTATGAGGAAAATTATTTAATTTAGAGAATGTAACATTTTTAGAAATATAATTTTATTAATATAAAATGGAATTAAATTTAATTTCAAAATGATCAAATTTATACAATTTTTAACATAATATCAGGGGAGGTCAAGAATAAACACAATAATTCATTCAATTATGAGGTTTTTTTGATATTTTGATGATTTAACCATCAATTTAACACTTTTACCATTTTATAGACTTTATTGTGGTGATAATTTTATACGATGGATGCTATTCATTTTTACTGAAGTTGAAATTAATATTATCAAAAAATATTATTATTCTGATTCCAAATATAAAAACCATTTTATATTATTTAATTCCCATTATTTCTTAATATTAAATTTAATATAATTGTGAGAAACACAATGAAAAACAATTTTTCGAAAAATATCTTCATTAAGAATAAAAATGATTTTCTACCAAAATTATTTTTAATGTTTATGTACCATCCTGATATTTTAAAAGGAACATAATGCCATCTCTTTATTAGATGAACTACTTAATACTATATAACCTTAATAACCTAGTTTTTACACATAATATTTCTGCTTCTATGATTTGAATTTTGAAAAACAGTCATACACGGTTGTGATGAGTAAATTACTTGTATTATAATAGAACCAAAAAAGTTTTTGGTGAATAGTGACCTGGCTTATAAATATTAGAATACCCTTATAAATAATTATATGAACCTTATAAGAGTAAAATATTCAAATGAATAGTAACTTCATCTATTAATGTATAAATATAATTTATGAATATTATAAGTAAAAATATGACCATAGTATAAGTATCGGTATTTTTTGGAGTAATATATATTTAATTTCAATCTTATGGTTAATATAATAATTTAAATGAAGATTTATTTTCATAAAATATAATCATAAATTATTGTATTAATGTTTTATTTTTAAATAATATTTTATAAGACGTTTATTAAATTTTCATGGTGTTCTAAAATCATTTAAATTTTTAAGACAATTATTTTTTGAATAATTAATGATTTAAAATAAAACCAAAATTAATCATATTAATAAAATTATTTTGGTAAAATGGAGTTCAATTTTCAATTATATAGATTGAAATATTATTTCTGTGAATTTTTGGGATTTTTATAAAATACATTAATTTTTTAGGAATAGTGAAATACTATAATTTAACGTATATATAAATTATATCTAAAATATAATATTCCTAAAATCATGGATGATGTACTAACTCTTGAATAAAAATAAAATTCTTTAGATTATATTTTTTGGTCACAATAATGAATAATATTCAATGTGTTGACCAAAAATATTAAGCTAATGATTAAAATAATGGAAACCCATCCTCTCCTCAAATATAAATACCACCCTCACACCATCTTATTCTCACACGCCTCTCAAGATTCTATAATTGGATAAAACCATTCCAAATATTCTTCTCAAGGATCTTCCACATGTCTAAGACCTTTTTCTATCAATAAAAGTACAATACCAATGTCCTTATGGATGAATTAAAGGAGAAGATATCAAGAGGTAAAAATCCTCTTTCATTATCTTATGTTTTATTTAAAATTATATTATTTTCTTATACTCTATTCACCACCCCTTATCCAATAGGGTTGAAATATCCAATATTATATATATTATATAGTTTAACATGTTTTTGGAACAATTAATCATCATACTCCTTCCCCACTCTATCTTATTGTAAAAATATAAACATCGCATGTGATGTATCGAATTACCGAAGAGTGGATGATTTGTCATCAATTTATTTTACTTCCATAAAATATTGTTGTAAAACCAATTTAATTATTGAAAAAAAATTTATTTTCTTTGATATATCCTCTATTATTTTCTTGTAATTAAATTATATTAATAATAATAAATGTATATGATGAAACAAGTTCATGATTATAGAAGAACCGCTAGAATGATCTAATCAATATTAATGTATTATGATATAATTCATCATCATATATGAAAAAAAAATGATTAATGGTATCATTTATTATTTTGGAATGATATTAACAACATTACATTTTACTTTTTGATTTTTGTTTCCATTTGACAAGAAAATCTGTTACGAACTAACCATTGAAGTCATGTAATGAATTCACATGAAACAATGGAAAGAAGAAAATATTAATAATTAATGGACATAATAATCTTATAAAATGATCATATTTGGTGTTTTAAACAATAATTGGTTTCTTTGAAATATTAATAAAAATTTTTGTCCATTATTTTGAAGTTTTAAACACATTTTATGTAAGATCGACTCGAGGTATGTGAATTCTTAACACAAATTTCCATTTTTTGGGTTAACCTACTATAATATTCATTATATGGTAATATGATTATTTCTAGATTAATTTTTTTATAGTATTTTTAATTATTTGTATTTATATTGTATACACAAATAAAATCTATTCTTTTTAATTTTCACCCTAATTATATTTTCAAGGGACATTACATGTCAAATCTTTATAAAGGTATCTTTAATAAAATTCAAAAAAATTGTTTTTCCAATATATGGAATGATTGGTTTATATAGTTTTCATGATGATTTATTATAGTAATGATCTATTATATTTTGAGATAGTAATATTTTATTTATATTATTTCATTCTTGTGTTCATGTTTTATATATTTTATAAGTGCTTTTGTTTTAAAAAAATTGGTATTTTGAAAACCTAAATGTGTTTCTATAAAGATTTTAAATGATTTATCAAGCGTTGTATTCATGATATTTTCCTTGGACATAATTGTGTGGTTTTTAGCCCATTATAAATAAATATATTATGGGTTGAGCCCCATTATTGCTCAAGATATGTTGGATTAAGCCCATTATACAAAAAATATGCAGAGTGTTCCCTATTATGAATCTCTAATGCATTGGGTACTCTAGATATGGATGTTTAAAGAATGGATATTCCATGAATTAGGGTGCTTTTAAGGGTGATATGTTAATTATTTCTCATGGAAAATACTTGAATTTTTTTCAATGCATGCTGATGAGTTTTTATGAAATAAGATTAATTGGGTTTTATGTCACCACATGACTAAATATTTTATTCATTATATAACATACTGATATTTTTGTTCACATGCAATTTTTTTTAAATGTTTGACATAGGATTATATAGAAGTTAATAGGAATGTAATGTTGATAATTCATATGAATCCAATTATTATGTTTTTAATTATTTTTTTAAACCATTATTTAATGTATTGTTTGTATAATCCACCAAAACCTACACTAGAAACATTCCTCAAATGAATAATGCAGTCGGTATTTTTCTATTATCTCTTAAAAAAAAAATACATATCCTATTTGGGTACTAAATTCGGATGATCATATTAAGGGATTTATAATTTTATACTAAAAAATAAATAATATTTTTAAAAAAATTAGATTTTTCTTAAATAAATTAAATATAGAATTACTGAATGTAATAATTATAAATGAAAAAGATGTTTTTATAAAATTTGGTATTTTCTTCTCTTCACCCAGAAAAAAAATTCATAAAAATGCATAAAATTCACTTTAAACAATATTTTATATGATGGTATAAAAATTGATATTTATTTCATCAATTTTTTTTATGAAATTCAAAAATTTATTGTATAATTTATAATACAAAATATAATACAAACAATCATTTATAGAATAAAAATTACACTAGGAATTTGTTCTATCGTTATTTTTTGTTACTATAATTATTCTAAACTCAGTGGTTATTTCCAAAGAACAAATAAATAGATTTTAATAATGAAATTTTTTTAGTATATATTTCTTAATGTAGTCACTCCATTTCATACCTGTCAACCCAATGGATGATTTGTGACAATTATGTTTAAATAATTATATATCTAAAGTATAAAATTAATCATTTATGCTAATTGTATTGTGTATTATAAATTATCGATCAATGTATTGAATTAAATGAATTTTACATATGAAAATACCATGTAGTTACATTGTCACCCTCTTAAAAAAAGTACATCCACCCAGATTGAATTTATTCCCACAAAAAATTAATGTATCTTAACATAGGTATAATAATATATAACTATTTTATAATGAAAATGAATTTATAAGTAATATCTACGAAACTAAATACCTATCATATTTTTTAAACAATTTTTGTACCATTATAATACTCATTTTTATGAATGGATTCTCAAAATCTTACCATATTAATGGAGTGTTATTTTCTATATAATCTTCGAGAGTTATTTCTTAAAATTTTGTGAGATAAAGAATTACATTACCACAAATATATACCATGAAAAAAATTAGTTTGTTTATTTATATTCCATAAGCAAACATCTATCTTTTGGTTGTTTTTAGATTTTTTTTATCAATTCCCCATCTCATATACTAAATGATAGATATCATGTTGAATATTTCATACCTGAAGCACTAAAATTAGCTTTAATCATATCATATAATCCAAAAAATGGATTATACTATATTTCTGTTATACAGACATTTAATAAAAATAACAATGGTCAAAAAAATTTATATAATACTGAAAATTAATAAACCTTCATGTGATGATTTAATACATTAATATTTTATAACACACAAAGTAACACATAAATAATTTCACAACTAACTAAACACTAAATTATTTCAATGTATACCTTATCAAATTCAAAACCCATAAATTAGTAAAACTTGATCACATATTATATTTAATAAAGTTAATATTTATCTCCAATGAACATCATTCACTCATAAATTACATACAAAAAATGTTTATTCCTAAGATATATATAATCTAAAATATACTAATATTCTATCATAATAACCCAAGTCACTATGACATATAAATAATGTCATATATTTTTTCAAAATATAATTCAATAAATATTTTTTATATAATGTCAACCACTTTGAAATTCAATCCCATATTAACTAATAAATCATATTTGATCCTGATTTATATAATGTTCCAAAAATAAAGTGAAATTATTCCAAAATAAATTTAATCACTAAACAAAAAATCAAACCATTATTCAAATCAAAAGGATATCTAGAAAATAAAAATTATGTTACAATAAATTTAGTAAACCTTTTTCCATAATTATGTACTCATCAAATATCACATTAAACAAAACTGTTGATATTAAAATATAGTTTCAAAAGTTATTTGAAACTTAAGTGTTATGCATACCCCCACCAATTTTTCATCAAAAAAATAAATTAATTTTTTCCAAAATATAACTAGTCATTGTAAAATACCACAAGATAATACCTAAAAAGTGTACCTGTGCCTTTAAAATTATTATAAACTGTTGAATTATTATCCTACAATGAAACCTACAGCTTTTAAATTATCCTTATATTATATAATTTTAATATATAAATTAGTCTAAACCCTACTATTTTTCCTACTATTGTTTCCCCAACACACACACCTTGATCTGGTGATATAGGTTCAATATTGTTATAATTAGTTATATATAATCTCAAGTAACCTGATTTTGAAAATATACTATTAAAAAACCAATGAAATTATTTAGTAACTTAGATACCAAAGACCTATTTATGTTTTTTTATTTAGATATTTAGTAATTTTATTATTTTATAACGCCCCTATCTTTTTCATTCAAAGGATATTTTTTACACTATACCATGAAATTCTAATTTCAAAATAAGAATTCCATATTTCTCAAATAATTATAAAATTATAATAATCTTCTATAAGTATCAATCTTAATGTTGATATTTTTAAGTAGGGAATAGAAACATAACAAGGGGTGATTATAAATTCTCAGTAAAGGTAACACTACAATGAAATCTATCATGTGTCCTAAAGCATACAAAAAAATAACAGATAAAAAATATAAAATCATTCCATATAACTAACCAATATGAAATAGAAATATACCCATGGATTTTTTGGAAACATAAAAAATCACATGGATAAAAACAACATATTTCATAATGAAAAAATGTATAATTTAGGGAGTCACAATCAAAATATCAAGGCCTCATGCTATAACATCATACATAAATTGGTAAGGACTACAAAAAATACCCAAGAAAAATTGTCTATTGAGAAATAATGATTCCCCAAGTGGCTATATAATATTGGTCCACACCCATCACATACTATGTCATGTGCCTTCATCATATTACATAAATGGATAATTATTCAATAAAAAAACAACATGCATTAATAAAACAAATTCATATTGGAAAAATATAAAATGAAATGTCAATATTTCCAAAATACATATTCAACCTTCTTTAGTATCAAATATTTATCTATATGTAACTAATATGAATACATATTTCCAATGTTTACCTAATTAAAAAATGAGTAATTGTTCTTTGTAAACACCAAAAATCATTTTTTTTAAAATAAGTGTTTATGTTGTATAGAGAAATGATCATATAGTTAATTAATCACTATTAAAAATTTATAATACATCCATGATAATAAATAAATTGATATTAATATGACCATTAATTTATCAGATATTAAGGTTCTGCATTAAAGAAATGTACTTTTAAAAATAAAGAGGAAAATTGAATATAAAAATTGGAATAGAATTTATTTAAATGTGTTGGAAAAAAGTAATGTCAGAAATCACATTCAATGATCTTTTAATGATGTGCGAGTAATAAAATTAAAATATTATCTATAAAATAACTTACCATATTAGATACGTGAGAATAAAATATAATTAAGTTAGAATAAGTTATGTGGAAGATAAAAATATACATATGATGAGTGAAATCACTTTTCAAAACAATGAAGTAAATAATAACACTTTATCTTGAAAAAATCATACAAAAATGGGAACATTTAATACATTAAAAAAAAAATATTAAAAATAACCTATATAATGAATAATCTTCCTGATGGGGCAAAAAAAATTATACAGAAAAATATTAAAAAGAGATTGTCTTCCCAATATTGTAATGATAGTTTAAAATGAATTTTAATTAAAATTAATATGATTTCATTAAAACATTTCATGAAGATGTCAAGTTAATAAAATTAAACATTTTAAAATTTAACCTATATAATACCACTTCGTTAAAATAAAATATACAATATCGGTATAAATGAGAATAGTTCAAATATAAAAATAAAAAATAAAATGGGAATTTTTTATAAACAATAATTCTACTGATTTGAGTACCAAATAGATGGAATATTTCACTGATACTTGTAAACTCAAATGTTTAATTGATTAGAAATAAATAGATGAGTTTTACAATATAAAAATCATATAATCTCCCCAAATATGATTCATTAATAAGATATCCTTATAAAAAGTATGATTCAAACATAAACACTTAGGACATTAGTAAAAATTTTATAAAAGGATTGTAATAGTTATAACATGATATGTTATGTAAATAAATTGAATTATGTAAAATATTATTTAAAAATATATTCATTTGTAGTATGTACACCATATAAAATAAAACATGAAACTTAAATTTGAAAATTTCTGATGGAATGAACATGATGATGTGGGATATCTCCATGTAGTTGTGATTCCATTAAGGATACCTATATAAATAAATGTCTATTACTCCCTTATATTGATTTTTATTCTCGTCCTTCAATATTTGGATGACTTTAGAGCCCCTAGTAATCATTTGAGAATCTATTTTGAGGATTATAGCTTATTAGATCATTGGTAATCATTTAAGGATATATGACTGTGTTATCATTGGCAATCACATTCCCTTGAATTAATGTACCTTTTTATTTTCTTTCAATCATACATTTTTTTAAGAAATATTGATTTTAGAAAACTTACTTTATTTGAGTTTTGAGATTGTTTTTATGGAATTTATATGCATATTTTTTTGTAGTTTTTCCTATTCGATGGAATAGATTTAACCCATTGATTTTTCTACTGATTTCATGGATCTCTTTGAAGTGAGAATTGAGGCTTGGGATCCTCACAATCTAACTATTTATGTTACTGTTTATGGATTTCACTATTTGATCACCCTTTTGGTTGATGGTATAGGTCATCATAAGAAGATAATTAATTATATTTAATTAATATTTGATTTTAATGGTGTAATACTACATGTTTTTACTAATTTTAATAATATTAATGGTGGAATTTGACATGATTGTTGCCATTGCTGAAAATTACAACTATTGGGTACCCAATTTTTTTTAGTTGAAATGATTATGTATCCATAATTTTTTGATTGGTTTATCTCCTCCTTATTAAAATGTTAAGAACCTATATATGTGTAGTGAATTTTATACCTACGAAAATTTTGAATTTGAGTTGGACTACCCATGCTATGTAAATAATTATATAAAAGAAATTTCATTTTGATGAATTTATAATGTGGTCTTGTAAAAGATAGAATGGTATGTTATGTGTTGGTGTTCATTCGGTGAGTTTTTTATGGTTTTGAAATCCTTTTTGGGGATTTTATGGTGATTTTGGTGACTATATTGGGTTAATAATATATTCGTTTGCAAATAAATAGTTGGTTGGCATGCAATGTGATAGTGGATGATGTGAAATGATAGTGATATGAGGTTTTTGTGGTTATATGTCATTACATATTATGTATTCAGGCAATGATCAATATATGATGGATAATATGTTTTGTGGTGTGGAAATGTCAGAATAAAAATTATCTAGGAACTGAATTTTAATATACAAATTTAAATGACATGATATGGGATTAAAAATAATAATGGGAATAATTTATTGAAATAATGGGATGTAATTTTTGTATGGTAATTGGATAAAATAAAATGAATAAAATGGATGAGCTAAGATAATCTGAATGAATTGGATTCATAAATGGGAGTTATTGGAATCTTATTAAACCTTGAAATGATGTAACCTGTAGTTTAATGTGGAAATTGTGTTCGTATGTGTGGTGTGATGTATTTTGTGGTGGAAGTGATTATGACAGATGTCGTGTGGTTCAGTGGTGGTGTTGTGGAGTATGTTAGATTAGTTAATTTTTACACATATATTGGGTATATTGTGATATCTCTATGTATTTAATCATTATTGTATTTCCCTATACATACAACCAGAGCTATATATCCTTAACAGTGAATTTTTTTTAGGATTTTGGTGATTTCTTAAATATCCAAATTTGTGGTCAATCAGAATATTGGCTACCCCTACTTATCATCCCTCCCATGAACAATATTGATGTAAGAGTTTTTGTAGGATACCATCTAATGATGATCAATATGAATTGGAGATCATAAAATTAATTTGTGGTTTTTGTATATTGTGGTTGATTAGCCCGGAAAATGTATATCACATTTACGATACACTATTACCTGAGTTTTGAGACATGGAGTTGTTAAGAGATGGTAATGATTAATAGTTCTAACTCCAAAAGGCAGACAATGTAAGAGGATGGGATATGTAAGGATTATTCCCAACCCACATCATAGATGGATAGATATGTGATAATGTATGTACTGATGGAATGTGATAACAATATCTCAATAGTTTAGGGGCAGGATAATCAAATCAGTGGGGAATCATTTTTGGGGTATCTTAATTTTATATTCATTTGATTATATATTACTATATTGGATGTATTATTTGGTGATAATAAAATTATTATACAGAGATTACTTAGTAGAACTATTTAGGTGTATATTGGGTTTCTTATTTATTCACTGGTGAATTTGTATTCACATTTCATATGTGAATGAGAAACCATGCATATGATCCTATTGAGTATACTTGTTGTGGTCACCTTATATATAAATATAATTTATTTCTTCATATGTGTATAGATGCAATTAAAAATAATAATCATTGAATTATTTTCATGGATATTAGAGCTTTTATTGTGTCATTACTGCAGGACTTGTATTTTTCATTTATTTTTTGAAATTCTTCATGATGTGGGATAGTTTTTGTTTAATTTTATAAAATGTGTGGTGATTTAATTTACAAATTTTTTATATATCACAAAATCAATATTATTATTGATGTTAATTCCTTCTATGTGTGATACTTTTATTACATTGATATTTTTCTCCAACAAGGGGCATACTGGAGGCGGGACTCATGGGTCATTATCACTCTTTGATCATTACTAGAATTATAGGGGAGATATGGTAGGTAGGTGTTATGAAAAATGGTATAAAGTTAATGGTTGAAAGAAATGATGTAGTTTAGAGTTAGTAGCATTGAGAAATTTATGGGTTGGTAGGGAAATATTTCCCATTGGACTTGGTATATTACATAGACCAATGAGACAAGCTAGGACATGGGATTTTAGGTTCCCCATTGATCCAATGCAAGGACCCCAAATCTATAAAATGACCAAGTAGGTTTGTCACCTTTTTTAGGAAAGATAAATAGTAATGGTACATCATCATGATTGATTTTATCTAGTTTTGAATTATATTATTTTAGGGAATTAAAATAATATTTTATTAAATAAACCGTTAAAAATTTATATTCTGCTGGGATTAAGATATCATATTACTTTTAAGGAATGGTTCTTGTTTATAATCCTTGTGAATCTCAGGTTCTAGAGGTTTAGTCGGTTGATCAAGTTTATTGTAATAGGATTAACCTAATATATGAGGAAGAGGCATAATAGAGGGAACTTTATTCCTTTTTGTTGTAGATCATGTGAAATTATAAGGGCAACATCTTTGATATAGACATAGAGAACTTTATGGAAGAGTGCTGGAATTATTTTGGACTAATTTCAATATAGGATTTGTTTAGGGTTATTAATTGTTATTTCCATATGGGGATATGCATGTCAGTGGTGGAAAATTTCATCTTGGTGATTAGATGCAAGAATATGTGTTGCGGTCAAATTTCTATAATGAGTTACTATAATTAATGTCATTGACCATAAAGGTGGAAAAGTTGTCGGATCCTCCCTCCCTTCAATAGGGGATATTAATTATGAGGGGGCTTGGGATCATATTCAATGACTTCCTATGTTTTTCCCATAAAATATTTTTATTTGAGGTATCTAGAGCCTTATTTATATAGGAGGCATTTCACCTAGGGATCACATATATGGTCACCCAATTTACACTTCCAACATATTTTGTGATGTATAAGAAGGATGTTATTGGGAGGATGAATTATCTTAGGTGGATTGGGGGTGTGAGACTTGAGAGGGTGGATAGTAAGTTGTCTTGAGAAGTATGGCTTCAGGAATTATATCAAATATATCTTGATGTTGTAATTTTGACTACTGGGGAAACAACCTTGAAATACCTATCACATAATTCTATGACTACTGGCTCCCCATAGTCTCTCAAGGGGGGTGGTTGCCATTTTGGAGTTATCTATATGGGGGTCAAAGAAATATCTATGGTCAATGTACAAAACCACAAGGAGGATATTATTTGATAGGTGTTATAAACCATTTTCCTTAGTTGTAGTTATTTCATTATTGTATAATCAACTCCATGGTCCACGGGAATTTATTTAATAGAAGTGAAAATAAGAGAATTTTTTTAAGGTAAAGGAATAAATGTTTCGCAGAGGGAAGCCTAAAGATTGTTCATATACATAGGAACATAGGTTGGGGCCTAGTGTTGAAGGATGTTAGTAGAGAGATAGTTGAACTGGGTACTGGAGTATGAATGTGATGGATGTGTCCACCCCAATAGGAATAGAGTTGGTCTGATGTACGATCAGGTTATCATCTACCATGGTTTCTTATTTGTTGGAATAGATATCCTCACACTCCATTTTTTGACATTCATTGAAAAATTCTTTTGGACTGGAGTTGAAGTTACTTCCCAAGCCCCTATTTTTATCCACACTAATTAAAGGATTGGCTAAATTGTTTGATTGGTTCTAGGAATACAGAATAGTGATAGTGCATTACCAATATGTGGGGGATCTTTTATTACTAATGAAACAACCAAAATATACGATCCTTGGTAGGAAATGGATGTATTCTATGCAATTATTCAATGATTTTTCCCACAAGACATTTTCATTTTCTAATGTGTAAGTACAGTTACATGAATTTTTGGGTGAGCGGGGTTATCATATGGCTAATAAAAATGGAATGAATCTTTTATATAATTTGGTAGAACTATTAGTGGATGCTTTGGAATGGGATATTTCAATGGTTATAGAAGAGTTTAATAGTATTTTCTCATAATAGTGTTTAATACTATTACAACTATGTGACATTATATTTGGGATATATTAACAATGGGGAATATTTTTTATTTTACTGTCCTACTAAAAAATATGTCCTATATAGCTTTGTGAATTTATGATACTTGGTGATGCTCTCATGAAGAAGGTTTTAATTTTATCATAGGTGTCTCATTGGGGGTGATTCAAGGTTATTCACTATTGTGATCCAAAAAAACATATTTTAAATAATATAATTATATCATGATTTAATAACACATCACTCAAACCATCACCGAACCCAAATACCAAAGTCTTTAGTGCCTCAGATATTAGAAACATGAAAATTCTATATTACTATAAATGAAAACATAATCCTATAATTATGTTACAATGGACCCTATTCTTGATATCTCACATTATATAATTATCATCATAATTGTGGTATTAGAATCATATGAAAGGGGTGAGCTCAAATACTCTATAACGGAAATACATACCATAATGTGTCAGATCAGAAACATGAAACAGAAGATATGGAAGAAATAAACATCTTAATTAAAAATTACTATAAACGATAATAAAAAAATTCAATAGTAACATAAAATCATAAAAATATCGTTAAGGAAGAAAAAATATATGTCAAATATCGAAAATAAATCTAATGTATCATATATCAAATGAGTATGACATAAAAGTGTAATATAAAATAAATTTAAGGAACAATCATGAAAACCTATAAAATATAAGAAATGAAATGAATTTAAAAATACTAACTTAACATAATGAAAAAATTTTAAATATAAAATATACAAATTCATTGGAAACCCATTTTGAGAAAACCCATTATTCCAATTCTTATGCAAAAAAACTCAGTATTTCCATGCTTGAAATGTGGGAGACCCCATCAAACCCATTCATGCATAAAAAAAACATTATGTCAATTAATGAATTTCTCATGAGATATAAATTTATTATAATGTATTCGAGGGTGATATATGACCCCACCATTAAAATCCATATATATGTGTCCTAGTTAAAACCAATCATAAAAAAAATATTGAACAAATGAAAAAATAATGGATTTCTTAAAAACATTAATACAAAAAATTGAATTCTCATATAGAATCCATTTAAATAAAAGGGGATAAATAAAATATCAAAATTTTGTAAATTTATATCAACAAATAAATATTATGTTATCATAAACATCATCACCCAAAATACCCAGCTAATAAAATAATATGAAATTTGAAACATGATTCATTACCCCATTGAAGTAAAATCATTTGAAAATGGAAGAGAAAATATAAAAATAGATTTCATAAAAAAATTCATTATATCATCATAAAAATTATATGATTTTCATGCCAGTTTTCAAAAATTGATTTTTTGAATATGAAGAGAAGGCTACTTAAATAATTATTTGAAAAAATTATAATAAAGTGGTATAGATTTGAAATAAATCACATGTAAAAATAAGATATATAAGTTATGTATATAAAATAATTTTAATGAGAATCTATTAAAATTTATTTAAAAACCTTTACTGAACACCCATATCATGAAAATCATAATGAAAAATTTTATCTAATATGAAATAAGGGGAATTAAAGGATTCCAAGAGATAAAAAAATTGTGTTCCGTTAAGTAATAGACACCATTACAGTGAATTATAGACCATATATGGAAGAAAAATCCAATAAAATTAATGATAATGATTCTATGAAAAATGAATTTTAACAAAATAATTGAATCATCAATGATGAAAAAAAAATTCTGAAATTTTTTTTCCTAGATAATAAGTTGGAAATATAACATATCATCATCAATGGTAAGAATTGATAAATCATTAAATATAGTTGTGAAAGAAGAGTGATTATGTGTAAGAACCCAAGTTTTCCTATGTGTTATAATCATATTTATTACATTTTAAAAAATTTAATTATGGACTAATATTAGCACACAGTTTGACCATGTGTGTGGGGGGGAGGGGGTGTTTGAGGGTTGTTCGGAGCCCGGAACACCAATTTTCAGTTGAATTTGGCTTGGTGCAAGGTTATTTCATACTTTATAGGGTAGTCTGTATTGATAGATAAACTATTTGAGGCATAGGAATAGATCTAGAGGGTCTTCCATGGTTTGAAAAAACCACGATTAATGGTCCATATAAACATGTGGGAAGGTATTAATTTTTAACAGTGGGTTTTGGTATGGTCTACACATAGTTAGTCAAACCATTTGGAAAAACTGTGTGATGAGACCTTCCCTATAGTTATGCATGTACTTTGGGGACCCAGTTTTACCAAACCAAATAGACATACCGTGTGACCCATGATTTCATTAGGTAATTAAAAATTCCATTAAATTTTTATTTAATGTAAAAAAATTATCATTTTTTCCCAAAAATGAATGGACCCAATTTGAAGCCTCTTTGTTGGCCATTCATGGATTTGATCCCGATGTTCCGTCTGATATCAGATTATAGAACATTCAGTCCCATTGGATCTGCATCGGTGGGTTCTCATTTTTTTTGTTATTCATTCTTCATGGTGTTGGATGTTGTTTTTAGGTTCAAGCTAATTTATCCTATTTTTATTTCATTCTTCCATTCATCAACATACTTATTATATTAGTCATATTAAGAGATGATTATATTTTGGAATCCTATAACTGAGTAATGTAAAGTTATATATATTATTCCGGTTGGTTTCAATGTTTAATTGGATAGCTTCTGTTCTACTGCCTACCATAAATTACAAATTGGAAATGAAATTAAAATGATAAATTTAATTAAATGGAATTGGACATATTAAGGAATTCATAGGTTTCTTATTATTGAGTTAGAGGTTTCTTCCCAAACTAAAGAAAACCCATTTTGCGTGCCATTTAATAACCCTAATATTACCTTGATTGAGACATCCAAACGGGTGTGTTCATATGTTAACCCATTTAGAGTAATCTTAATTAAATTTATATATAATCAAATTTCATGACTTGGACATGTACTGACTCATTTAGTTATGTTATCATGATATTCCAAGATTGAATAGATTAAATGGAATAATTATAATTGGAGTAATCTGTGGGTATACTCATTGGTTTGTTTGAATATGACTTGTGAACGATGAATGGGTATACACATAGTGTGTACTAGAAATGGAATTGATTGATGAATGAATTGATATGTATTTGAGATGTATGTCGATTACTTTTTTGGTACAACTTGGGTCTGTATTCTATTAAGATTACATGGTTGTTACACGATAGATCTCGAACATGGTAGTGGATTCTGTGGATAATGTGTGATCCTTGGGTTTGGATTCTGTGGGATTCCATGGACCTTGCTACCCCTTTGATTTGACATTCTTGGACTCATGTAGGTCATGATAAGATTACATGCTAGTAGGACTCCAACTGATTCCATTACTATGTTTCCATCAAGAAGCACATGGGACTCGACGTGAATGCCTTGGTCTTCTACACCTTAGAACCGACCCTTATATGACTGAAAAATAATTATATGGCATGGTTATGGTAATTTTTATAATCATTGATTATATGGAACAACATTTTGTACTATGGTATGATTGGTTGGGCGGCTTGAATGCAGTGACTGTAACACTTCACTATACGACATTGTTGTGGTTGACCTGATTGGGGTGGATGTACAATGAGGTTGTATTGGTTATTTTTCAATTTTTTTTAGCTGCCTTATTATAATCGATGACTCTTGTTTTGTAGGGAGCCACTTGAGGCTATATAATATCACATTCATAGAAATAGATAGGCCAAGGTCACTATAAATTTATTTACAACATACTTTTTTACCTAAAAACTTCTTAGTTTTTTGTATTTTAGATCCAATAATTGTATTGATATTAGGTTGGTTACCTACTGTAATTTTATTTCGCAACATATTCGGACAACTGCTGATTATCCAAATAGATAATTTAGATGCATGTAGGGACAGAGGAAATCACCCTTAGTTTGACTCATGATTTTGTACCATTCATAGGAGTAGGAGATAATGATACTGAGATGAGGCTCATGATGATATTTAGATATAAAAAATTTGGTCTTTTTTGTATTTTGACAATTGTATTTTCTTTTACTATTGTGTACCAATTTTTGATGCATTGTAGAAACATGTATCATCATCATCATCTATATACAAGATTACTTTTTTGGGTACGTTATCTATTCCTTCTATTGATATATTATCTGTATGATTTACTATTTCACTTACTTGTATGTTATTTATATTTTTTTCTGCAACACTATATTAATGAGGGAATTGTCTCCCCATAGACACACCCAATCCCTCCCTCCTAGTTGGAAGTCTATGGTGTTTTTAGAGATGCGCTTGAGACAACATGGCCTACTAGGTCCGAGTAACTATTGAGAGGTATCATCAAAGGGGGTGTTACAAAGAGTTATCAATGGTTTTTTAGTTTTAATTACTATTTTGAAAAAATATAATGTGATTTAGAGTAACAAGTATTTGTAAATGAGTTGTGCCTTGGAGTAGCCAATTATCATAAAAGAAAAAAAATCAAAATTAACTGAAATTAAATTGTTGTTTTCTAGAATTTGACTATTATGGTTTATTTGATTCCACTCTCCGGTTATGAACATTAATTATGAAATTATATTTGATATGACTATGGGTTCTATTTCAATTTAACCTCCATGAGATTTGGGTATTCTATCTCAGGGAAAAATTTAGGAATATTACTGGAATCACATGCCATCACATTAAGGAATCTGTATTTTTAGAATTCTTTTATAACAGGTTCTATGATAGATATACATACATCTACGATATAATTTCTATTATTTTTTATGGTTAGTTTTTTTATGGATTCTATGATTTGGATCATGAGAAGTATGGGCCCTCGTGGATCATAATTTGGTGAACCATTTTGTTTTACCATTAAATTAATTTTTTTAATGGAAATTAATATCAAATGTAAATGACACAGAAAATTGAACTTGAAATCATATAATTGAACTAGACCCAAATTTTTAGTGGTCATGAGGTACTGACTCATGTGACTTCATTGACTATATCTTTCTACAATCCTTAATTTGGGAATAGGCTATGTGGTTGACTTATTTTAGGAGTGTTTTGACCCATCCTATTTTTCTAAAATCTCAGATTTGAAATGGTTTTTTCAAAGGAATGTGTTTGGAATTGATGAACCATTAAACCATGATAACCTCATGTCTTATAACAAGATGGAGGTGATAATTGTGCTTCGAAGGTCATGTGTTCCATGGGATACCAATTGAACACTATGCAGTTCCAACTGCGATGCCATCTATTTTTTTGTAAATAAGTGATGATTCATAGTTTCTAGAGGGATTTTATTTCTTCATGGAGACTATTATATGGAGCGCCACAACGTTCATTGTTTTTATAGCTGAGCAGACGCATTAGTTCTAGTACTAACATCCTACCACCTTTTCGGGGGATGGTTGTCTATAGGATGCTGAGATGTTGCCTGAGACTATGATAGAGATCATTATGTATCTGAAGACACCTCTTAAGTGGAGAGTGATGATCTATATATATATATATATATATATGATCTATGGGGGCAGTGAACTGCTAGTGAGATGTTTTGAACAAGGTTTAGATATTTAGAGACGCTGATTGGGATGACTAACTAACTAGATTTTTTGAGTACATTTACCTTCATACTTTATGATTATAAAATGATAGTGAATTCATGCATCTGTTTTAGGGAATGATAATAGTTATGGAGTACACGACACACACTATTTCATTTTAGTTATTTGCACCATTGTACTTTACTGAGGAGCAATCAAGAGTGAGAAAATTTGTGGAAGGACTCGAACATGATATCAGATATCAACATAATGAGTTCATATTAACCTATATTTTTGTAACTGTGAAATAGGTTCTAATTATGGAGTAGAAAATGATGATAGATGTGGGTGAAGAGTAGAGTGGTATTGTATTTTGATCGATAAATTCAACATCTAATGATAGGAAGTAATGTTTTGGGGATTCCTATAATATGAGTACAAGATAGGATTTGAGTATTGTTACATTAGTTTTTTATTAGTTGTATGGAATATAGGATCACATGAAGAATATGTGTGATCATAATCCAATAATATGTGGAGCATGCAGTAGGATGGTTTTTGTATATCGTTTATGCATCAAATTCCCTCTAGTAGTGAATGGTATGGGGAAGCTATAACACTAGGCTCAGGAGTGGGTTTCTAAGATCTAAGTTAAGAATGCAGTTTTAGTAGTGAAAGTCTATCTACCCAAGGCATCCATGCCCCATTTACAGTAAAGATCTGAGTGGAAAAACATTGAGTTGTGATGTTCGACCTTAGACATGTGGTTTATCCCTAATCTATTCTATGCAGCATACCCTTATGGATTAATGTGGCAGGATATCTATTTTGATAGGTAAAATTCTAGTAGATTCTATGTTAGTATCTACTATCTTTGATACAGGTGAATCCCATAAATTAATATAAGTTTCAATTGTGAAAATTCAATGTCTTGTGGTAATGTTTTATGAGGTATTTATAATGATTGAAAATCAATTGGGATCAAAATAGAGGTTGTGCACCAGTTTAGGGAGTGTCTGTTTATGATAGGTGGGTGTCACATCATCTAGAATCATTTTTTCCTCAAATTGATTGGGTCAGACATTATACTCAAGATGGACTGGCTAGTAGAATATAATTTTTACATTAAATTATGTCACCATTGGCTGACATTCATATGACCATGGGTGTATTGTATACTCATATGGTTGAATGGGATGTCCATGTGAGCCATGATGGACCACAACATCGTGGGATGGGTGGTATAATAGAATCGATTACTAGTTTGTATATAAATGATCAGGGATCATGAATGGGATAATTCTCTCTTGTGGTAGATGGTTTTAGGGAAATATTCCAAAATGAGTTTTCTGGTTTTCCTCATGAGGTAGTGTTTTTTCTCTATCAAACTATTACCATGAGTGGAACCATTATATATCCCTCTTTATTGGATGGATACAATGGAGCGTGGGAGATCAAGAGGTGGCTAAACGATTTGAGCGAAAATGGGTTTACGAGACCATATAATTCATTATGGGGTCAACCTGTCCTTTTATTGAAAAAGGTGGATGGTACCATTTTCCATGAATGGACTATTAATAACAAAACCGATTGGCAATTATTAACCAATATCCCTTGCCACAAATATATGGCATTTTGGAATGGATTCAAGGAGCTCATGTGTTATTAAAACATAATTTTTGGTAATGATATCACTAGGAATGTCATTGAACTACATATATAACCCATACAACCTTTAATAATAGGTATAGTAATATGATTATTAGTTATTCCATTCAGTCTCATGAACACACCAGCCGTTTTCATGGTGATGAAGAACAGTGTGTTCCATCCTTATTAGTATTTGTTTAAAGTGGATTTCGTGGAAGATATCTTGGTGTATTCAAATTAATTAAACAAACATGCCAAAAATATTGAGAGCATTTTAGGTACATGGAGAGAGAAACATTTATATGCTAAACTCGCAATGTTCCACTTCTTGATGATCAAATTAACATACTGGGTCACAATATCATAGATATAGAAGTATCAGTAGTCTAAGAGAATATGAGAGATATAGTTTCCTAGGATCATCTGAAGAATGTATTTCACATACAGAGTTTTTCTGGCTTGATGGATTTTACAAGAATTTCATAAAAAAATTCTCCCACATAGAAACATTTTTGACAAGCTTGACTAAAAAGAGAGTGAAATTTTTATGGTCGGACACCTATGAGATAACCTTCAAGAGATAAATGGAAGATTAAATTTATCATCGATCATTATACTTATAGAGTAGGGTAGGATCTATACAATTTATTATGATGAATTATGTAATGGGATTGGAGTAGTGCAAATGATGGGGGGTAGAGTCATGGTGTACGGGTCTCAATAGCTTCGGCCTCATGAGTTGAAATACCTGATCCAAAAACTCATGCAAGCTAAAGTTTTTCATGCTTTTCACTGTTAGATACATTACATACTAGGAGAGAATTTTGTGGTGTATGTGGACCAATAAAACATAAATTATTTATTTAAAAACCATGATCTGAATATGAGGTCACGAATGTGAGTTGAGTGACTATAATATTTGGATTTCAATATTTCCAACATGCATGGAAAAGGCAATGTCTTGAATGATGCAATGGGAAAGAGAAAACAAATGTATGAAGTTTATTATTCCATGAAAAAATGGAATCTTATTTATATATTCTCTACGATTCACATGGATTATAAGACTTTCAATGGAAGACATTTCTATCATCCTTAGCTATGACCTCTACTCTTCAAAACTATGTGAGGATAAGGAACCATTTATATTTAGGGGGACTTTTCCAATGGGAGTGTGTGTCAGTTGAGGACCATCCTACTAATTGGACTATTGGAAATGATTATATTTTTATTTTTTATTTTCATGAAGGGGTTTTATAAAATATATATGAGGAGTTGGCTTGTGAGTTTCATTCCTCATCTTGGGAAGTGCATCTTGGAGTCATTAAGATTCACAATGACTTACACCATTAGTACTAGTGTCTAGGTATGAAGCAGGAGGTATATTATTTTGTTTTGTTGTATTCCACATATTAGCCAGTGAATGTAGACAATTAGAGTCTATCAATAATTTTACAATTATTAATGTTATCGAGTAGAAATGGGATGTCGTTGGGATGGATTTCGTGACTGGATTGTTGTTTTCCCCTCAAGAAACTAATGCTATATGGGTTGTTATTGATATGAACATGATGATTGATCATTTCTTTCAGAAGTAAAAGACCATAAATGCGGATGAGAAATGGAGGTAGTATGTCAATGAAATAATATGACATTACAGGGACCTGTGCACAATTGTTGTAGATAGGGACATCTTCTTTAGATCTTATTTTTGGAAATGTTTGCAGATGGTGCTGGGTAAATAGATTCTTCTTAGCCCATCATACCACCCATAGACTGATGACCTATTAGAGTGTACAATATAGGTGATTGATGACATGTTGTGAGCATGTATCCTGAAATTTAAGGATTATTGGGAGAGTTATATACCCTTGGTTGACTTCTATTACAACAATTTATATTATAATACAAAAAGACGAGACCTTATGATGCATTGTATAATATGCCAATATGATCTTCATTCTTATGGTTAAAGTTATATGAGGAAACATTACTAGGTTTGTATCTCCAATATGAGACTTTTCCGAAGGTATAATTTATTTATAAGAGGGTGGATACTTCATAGTCTAAGAAGAAATCCTACTCCAATAACCAAAAATGACCACTAGATACTGAGGTCAGGGATCAGGTATATTTGTGTGTTTTAATGAAGATGGGACAAAAACTAATCATGATATAGAATGTTATATAAACATGATATGTTGGGTTGAATGATATTCTAGGAAGATTCAGGTTGACAGACTATCAGTTATAGATTCCATAGAGGTACTAATCCATGCACAATGTCTTCCATGTATCTCAACTGTGCCTATATCTCTCAGAACAATATCAATATTTTCATCCCAAGGAGGAAGACCTATCGTTTTATGCTTCCTTTTAGGATCTTCTAATTAATTTCATTGATAGGTGAATAAATGTTATCTGACAAAAGTTATTTTCTCTAGTTGGGGTGTTATGGAAGAACAATTGTTTACTATACATTACTTTGGAGTGGGAGTCTAATGTACATTCTTAGTGGTCATAGATGATCTCAGATGACTCTTCATCCATTGTGTGAGGGAAATTCAACGATAAATTTTATTATGGGGGGAATATTTTTAGAAACTGGGTTTTCATATGAATTATAAATCATTTTTATTTTGGTATAAATATTTATATATGACATTTTGTGAGTACCCAATTCGATCATGGATATTTTAGGGGTTTTTCGTGCTAGTTCAAAGCCAAAACCCAATCTTTTGGGTTGAAAATGGTCTGGTACATTTTTTGTTCAAACCTTATGGGGATGTATGCGTAGATCGATAAATAGTGAAATGCATTGGTAGATATTAGGAGGATTATACATTATTAGAAAAAATTGAACGAAATTGGATGCACAATCATGTTGGAAGTACTAAAATCTTGACAGTGTGTTTTTTCGTAGTTTTCACATGGCTATTCAAACCATGTAGATAAACAATGTGATGTTTCGTATTCCATAACTAAGCATGCAAGATTGGTGCATCATTTGGACAAACCGTACTTACAAACCTTGTGACCAAGAATATATTGGATAAATTTCCATTTTTCCTTTAAAATATATTTTAACATAAAATATATTTCAATTTTAACTCTCATATAATAAAGGCTCCATTTTAATGACACATTGGAGGATATTCATTGATTTGATCCTAACCCTCTATTAGATTTCATATTCAAGATCAACAAATCTCGTCGGATCCACATAGATGAGGTTTAAATTTCTTTCATTCATTATTCATTCTTCTTGGTATCAAGAGTTCTATTTTGTTGAAGGATCATTATCCATATTTTTAGGTTCTTCATCCATTCTTCGATTTTATTTTGATCCAAGTTGAACTAGGTGATTATATTGAATGATAACTATACTACGGAGCTATAGTGGGGGATTTACCCTTTTCCAATTGGTTTTGGTGATTTATTAGATTGTTTCCATTGTTTTTATTTTTAATATTTTCCAAGAGGCCTTATCATTGAACTGATAAACTGATTTAAGTGGAATTGGACCAATTTTGAGTTCCCTTTTTTTAATAGTAATAAGCTTGACGTTTTTTCGCAACCAAAGGCCACCTGTTTCCCCATATTATTTCCCTTTCATGAACCACTAACGATTTTGGTCCTATTCTTACCCAGTTATAGGAAACATAAATATATTTAAATGGAATATAATTTCATTACTATGATATGTAATACCTCCTTGATTTAAGTTATCATGATATTACATGAATGAATTTATTAAATGAATTGATTGGAATTTTTATACTAAATGTGTATCATCATTGGGTTCATTGAACATGAATTGTGTATGTTGAGTGTGTATACTCATGGTCTGAAATGTAAATGGAATTGATGGATTATAGAATTGAGATATATTTAAAATTTTACAATATTACCTTGTTGGTACATAACTATTCATGATTCCATTTACATGTCATGGATGCTACTCGCTATATCTTGAACACGGAAGTGGATGCCTTCGATATAGTATTCTCATTGGGTCTTTATTTTATGGGATTCCTTGGGTTGTGATTCACGTTGGATCAGGATTACGTGGACTCACATTGGACATGTTCGAATGACATAATCCTAGGACCCGAAATAGTGTATTACCTTGATTCCATTGAAATTCTTCTGGGACTCTATGAGTATCATTTGTTCTTCTTAAACTTAGATCTATACCTTCATGTTAAAATACATTATTATATGACACGACAGTGGTAATATTGAAAATCATTGATTTTAAGGCCCAACTGTGGGTAATATTGTATTGTTGGATGAATGGATTAGCTATGGTGACATTGAAGCTTTCCTATATGGAAATGTCTTGGTTATCATAGTTTTTGATGATGTATGTAGAGGCTTTAATGGTTATTTTTCAATTGATTATAGCAGTTTTGTTATAGAATATGAAACATTTTTTGAAGGGGACCTCTTGAGGATATACAATATCACATTCTTAGTAGAATGTATTCCATGGGAATTGCAGACTTCTTTATAACATACATGTTTACATAAACATTATTTTTCTTCTTATATTTAACATCCTTGAATTGTATAGATATTTGGGTGGTTACCAAATGAAATTTTATGTCACACCCTATTCTTACCCCATTGGTATTTTGAGAATTTTATTATATTATTATGTTGTGTAACTATTTATTATTCTTTCTAGAGAAATATATCATCATCATAATAATTTGTATATGGGAATCCATTTTGGGTACGTTATCTATTCATTTTACTGATCTATTGTATGTATGATTTAATGCTTCCTCTATATGTATATTTATGATATCATGATGTGCTACATTCTTATAACTATGGGATAATGTATCCACAGACACACCTAGGAATTTTATTCTAGTTCATAACCACTAATAATTTATTAGATTTGGTTGAGGTAATGTGGAAAACTATTCTTGGTGGAATGATGAGTAGCATCCAGGTCCGGGACGTTACATTATGACACAATGAAAAGAATTGAGTCTTGAAAAAACGTAACCTTATTTCATCTTTGTTAAATGAACTATAACCTCCATATATAAATTAATATACTATCATAGAATTATATTATTACTTAAAAATATTTTTAATATACATTTATCATTATGAATATGTATAATAGTAATTCATTCATATTTTCCCACATAATTTGTTAATAGTTTTGACCATTTAATTATTTTTGGAGAAGTAGTTTCAGTTTTCATTCATCATCCAAATTTCATCATAATAAGTACATTAATGTAACAATAATTGTTGATTTATCATTATTTATGAATTTTTAATATCTTTTTAGGTGTAATTTAGTATTTATAATAGAAGATGAAATCAACAACCAACAATTTTTTGTAGATTTTCAACCCACCAAATGTTTTCTCTTAATTAATGATTAAAATATTGATTTATCCTTTCCAAAATGAAATTTATTTCATTATGATAATTATACCATTTTATACCATTAGTAATGTTTTAATATACATATATTAAATAATTTCATAATATTGTTCATGTAGGTTGTCAAACTGACCCAAACATGAACATACTATGATTATTGATGATTATGAGGTGATTTATTAATAATATAATTACCCTAGTACAATAATGATATGATTTAGTTTTTATTAGTATGAAATATCAAAATTATAAAGGATTTATAATAATAATAAATGTATATATGAAAATATTACATAATTTTAATTAATGATATTCATTTAAGTATTCCTATTTTAAACTATTGAATTTACAATAATCTTGTGTTCATCATTTAATAAATATTTTCTATAATTTATCATAATAGAACCATAAATATATCATAAAAATCATATTTACTCTATATCACTATTAACCTGATCATACATGTAAGGTAGTGATGAAATGAAAAAAATTGATCATTCCACGGAGGCAGTAGTCTGCACGTACACATAGTTGATGATTAAATTTTCCAAAGAAAACGGAAAATGAGAAATATAATTTATCATTTAAAAATTTAAATTTACTCATTAATATAATAATTATATATTAAATTCACTTTTATTACCATCATTATAATGTGGTGATGGAAAATGAAACAAGTTGCATCATAGCGGCAGTAGTCCACACAATGCACGATTCACATTTTCATTTTTCAACACCGGGACGTCACTCTTATGGAAATTGAATCAAAATTTAGAAATATTGTAGTGGATAAGAGATAAGGATTAAAAACATAGCCACCTCTCAATTAACAAATATTATAAACATCTTAGGACCTTTACCACTTAAGACACTCATTTTTACTATTTTGCGGTTTCACCATGGTAACTAGTTTTTACAGAGGTAATTTATCCTTCCGTCCAAAAAATAAAATAGCCCATATTATATAATTTATGTATATTTATTTATTCAAAATTTTAAATCTGTTTTTATTAACTTTGAAAATGTGACAAAAATTAACTTCAGAATACTAAATATATTTTGTATTTTTCTTTAAAAAACATAACTTTATTTATAAAATGTAAAATATTTGAGTAACCAATAAACCTAACAAAATTTAAAGTATAAAAAATTATTAAATAGATATTATATTCTAAAAAATTGTATTATAAAAATTTTAATTTATAATTTTATATTAATGATTTCATAATGGCATGTTAATTTTAAAAATAGCATTTTTCACCAATCACTGAAAACGAAATTTTTCTATAGAAATCGAAAAAATTAATCATAAGATAATATGAACATGATAAATAAAAAATGATGTTTATTTTATGAAAATTAAATTTCTAAAAATTATAAATTTACTATCAATTAAAACAATATTTGTAGAGAAAGGGTATTTTTATAGGAAAAATAGTTTTCGTATATTAACCATTGATTTTCCCTCAAAAATCGAAATTAAATTACTATTAATATATCTTATTATTATACAATTAAAATAAAATTATTTCCTTAAAATGTAATTATAATTTCTGATATTTAAATATATTAACATAAACTAAATTTAGAAAAAATTAATTTTTGAAAAGTATAACAATTTGAGATTTATTTTAAAATATAAATAATTTATTACAGTTTGATACAATCCTAATTTATTCATATATAATCCATTGTAATATTTGTGTAACACCAAATAATTTGATAGGCTCAATATTCATATTTAAGGAGGTGGTCCAACTAGCATGGATCATGTGTAAATATCCATGATCTTGAACTTCTTTAGTATATGGTTTTTCATAGACAATAATTGGTTGAGTTTAGTTTTAGCATTGTCAAGGTAAAAACGATGTAGTGATACCTTGAATTATATTTTGAGACAAATGGGATATATAATGAAGGCTCCCTCTTCTAGATGTCATTTATTATTACTTTATGTATTGATTTTGTGATTTGGTAAATTAATTTATACATGCTAATTTAATGGATATGTCTTAATAGTTATATTTAATATTCTAAACATGTCAAGGTTTTTTAATTTATATTGTTTTTTTATGTGAACCTTCTATTAAAAAAATATATACTTATGGATAATTCACTGTGAAATCTTGATTCATTGCATTATCCTCTTTAAATAAAATTTATCCTTTAATTTTTAATGATTAACTAAAAATATATTCCGCTATGTTAATTTGTATTATGAATCAAGATTTAATTTTATAATGTGGTATCAATCATGTAAATTGAAATATAATAATCATAATCCCAATACTGTGTTTCTTCATTATAATTTTAGATAAACACCGCTCACAATTCATAGCTAAGAACTATTTTATTTACCTTTTAGTGTATAGTTTAGCCCTACCATGAAAAATTATTATGAATTCATTTAATGAGTGAAATTAGATTACTAATTTTTATAATACCTACACCACACAATCCTATATATCACCCCCATGGTTACTCAACTTGATAGTGTCGATGGAATGCTATGCTCTAACCATTAAGTGGATAAAGAATGGTCCACCTCTTTATATGTCTTGGTGAGATCAAAATTCAATCTTCACCCATCCCTTTTCAACGTATCTTTATTCACATCACTGGATTGAACAATATTTCACTTATCCCTACATGAATTTCCAACTTCAACAGATAACAATCCATCTATGGAACCACTTTTTTCACCAGTCCTTATAATAACCAATCAAAAATACGCTCTCATATAAATATTGGTTGGGAATTGTAACACCCTATAATTATAAAGGGTTAAATGACTAAATTATATGAAACATGTCAATATGGTTCACCTTCTTTTCGAAAAACTATTTGATTAGAACTCCTCGGTTAAGGGTGTTTAGATTGAGGTAGTGATCATGATTGGTGACATTCAGGGAAGTTCCCTATGATGTGTGTGTGTGAGGACAAAAGAACCTAAGAAAGGATATGTGTTGACCCGTGGGGACTCTCATTAGTCGGATGACCCATTCATTCAAATAAGTGGGCCCCTTGGTGGGGACCACGTGTCGGCAGGGCAACTAGTGGTACCTAGTGGGCCAGGACCTGACAGCCATGTTAAAGGCCTGATATTTGTGTTATCATCGGGAACCAGTTGTTACATTTGGTTTCATAGGTGGTACACATCCTAATGTGCATTGCACTCCCCGGGTTGAAAAGTATGGCACACAATGAGGATGTTGTGCGTTAAGGGTGGGGGTGATTGTAACAACCCAAAACTATAAAGGTTTAAATGAAGAAATGATATGAATCATGTCAACAAGGCACAACTTTTTTTGGCATGTATCATAAGTCAGATGACTTGTTCAGAAACGTGGGTGGGCCCCAGGGTTGGGAGCATGTGTCTACATGGAAACTTGTGGTACCTAGCAGGCCCAGACCTAAAGACTATGTTATAGGTAGGGTGTCTATGTTTTCATCAAGAATCAATTGTTACATTTTGTATCAGAGGTGGTACCCTGCCCAATGTGAAAAAAAATCTCAGGGTTGAGATTTATGGACCACAATGAGGAATTTTTTTGTTATGGGGGTGATTGTAACACCCCAAATTTATAAAGGGTTAAATAAAAAATGATATGACTCATGATAATAAAGTGCACCTTTTTTTGGTAGCATGTTTAAATAGAACTCCACAGTTAAGCGTTCTTGGCCTGGAGTTGTGATTAGGATGGGTGACCTTCAGGAATGTTTACTATGGGTAGTGTGAGTTAGGAAAAATCAAACTGGGAAGGGGATGTGTTGGCCTATGGAGACTATCATTTGTCAAATTGCCAGTTCTGGCTCCTGGGTGGGACCTAAGGTGGGCACCACATGTCTGTTGGGTAACAGGTGTTACCAAGTGGGCTAAGAACCGACTGCCATGTTAATGGCGGGGTGTCTATGTTTTCACTAGACGCAGTTATTACATGTATGGATTCCTTGCGATATGTTCTCTAGTTGGGATTTTATGTGTCCAAAAGGGCTTTTGAAGACCTGATTTTTTTCCCACATCGACTCGAAGGATTTACATGCTGTAGAGAGTCAAACATGTTTCAAATACCACTCCTAGCATTTTTATTAATAGGTAGACTCCATTTTCACCTAAACACGATGTCTTATGTAACTATTTTCTATGGAGGGTGATTTTAATCTATATCCGCCAATAAAACAAATATTTCAACTTCTTTATAATCATAAATTCCAACACATGAAAATGATGCATTGATGGATGATAAGAGATATTAATTATTCCTATCCTATGTTACAGTAGTGACATTATGATCACTCCATGGTAGGTATTGGTGGTGTTTATACACCCATCAATTTATTATATACTGGATTTTTTTCTATTATAACTATTATTAGTGAATAAAGAGTCTATGATTAAAAATATATTTCCTCTTATCTATCAAAAGTTCCCATATTAATATTTATTTTATCATATGATTTAATTTCAAAAATAAATCATCACACAACTAGATATTTTATTTTATAAATAAAAATCAGGGAGGTACACTTTGAAAATAATCATTGAAAATGATATTATCTTTATAAAAGATCCCATATTAGTTGTCTGAATCTATTTCATCAGTAGTCATTGAACATGCTCTACCTTATTTCATTGGTTGTGTTGGTTGTTCATGCTTATCATTCATATTATCCTTGGATTTATGATACTAACTTGGGTAATGTAAAATCATTCCGCACATGAATAATTAAATAGTTAATGGTGTGTTTGGAAACATGTTCTCCACTTCTATTATGCTAACAAACCATTTAATTTTTCTATGGAATTATGATGCTCGATGAACCCATATTCTACATGTAAATCATCTCTCAATCTCCATGGATTTTATTTAAGATTTTTTTATATGTAGAAAAATATATATTCTTTCCTTCATCGTATCAATTACATGATCTGTTACAAGACTCCCTTATTATGTTATATATTTTTCATTGGACTTCCACTATGTTGAAATTAATAATAATATTTCTAGAAAACTATTTTGTCATAATCACATGGTTACTCACTCTGGTTCTTAGTATAATTGGTAGTTCATTGAGGTAATCTATAAAAATTATCTCTCATATCAATAATTTTGTTTAGTTCCATCTAGTACTTAACAAAGATGTATGACATGAGTAATGAAATAGTAACAACAAAGGGAGTACGATCAACTAAAAAAATATGGATGTGGTGATATAATGTCATAGAAAGACTTTGGTGTCCATTATCAATGATGTTATGAAGAAATACGGTCAAATTGATTGATGGAGTAATTTGGAGGTAGTGTTATTTGGATCACATAAGGTTTGGAAATCAATGGGGGTAGATATACCTACTAGCCTCATATATGATAAGTTGGCTCCAGAAAAAACAACAAAAAAATATAATTTTTTATAAGGAGGAATGGTCATTTATTCAGAAATAAAATTTTTCACTTAAAAGGTCAGATCTAATTTTCAAATTATTCAGAAATAGTAGGAATTGAGAAGACATTATTGATCCCTGCCAAAGGGAATGGGATTCTCAACCAGGAAAATCTACAAAGAAAATGGGTGTGAATTAGACTTCTGATGAAACGATAAATCTGGGAAACCCTTCATGTAAGGATTAGTTTTTAAGAACAGAGAATACTTATATTACTGGTGACTCATAGAAAGGGTTCTCTAATGTTATATGTCTGTAAAATTTTGCAGGTTCTCGGAATGAAGGGGTTTTGGGAATTCATGATGGTGTGTCTGTGTAATGCAAGTAACATAATGGGTTTTTTCGTTCCTAAAAAGAATTTGAGATGAAGAGTTAATGTTTTTAATAGGTTCTAGGCATTAGGAGGTCAATGAATGGGAAAGGGTGATACTGAATGAATTTACATTAAATATAAAAGGAAAAATCATGATATTCCTTTGAATAAGAAAAATGAGTTTCTTGGGGACTTGGTTCATTTTTCAATCACTTTTTTTGTGAAAAATAATAAAACCCAAAAATGATTTATGGTGGGATAAAGATCAAAATATATTGATGATTATTGGGTGTGTCTTGAGGAATATGTAGAAAATAAAATTTTCTTTTGGATACATTCTAGTCAATAAAATGAAAAAAACTAAAGAAATCAATTACTACCCTAACCTTATGATGCATATGATAACAAGAGAAGCTAAAAAATAAATTATAATTGAATCATATGTTATAATGGACCCAACCAAGGCTCATAAATATGGTTTTATATAGGGTAAACAACACATAACAATGACATGGATGTTTTCCTAGTGATTCTTCTTCATTCAATGAAATAGGTGTTAAATATAGATTTCAATATCAACGTACAAAAGACAGTAGTTGATAGAGTGTATGATATATTGATCAGAGTTGTTTTCAGTGATGAAAAATCACAGTGGATCCACAAATAATATTTGATTTGGATCATGGAATCAATGAGGGGAAAATTTATCTTGAAGAATGTATATAGTATTCGTATAAGATGTCCAATCATTTCAAATATTTTATCTAGGAAAATCATGATGTATATGTAAACATACAATAATGGGTCTTATATAGGGTAATTCATTCCAAAAATATTAGTTTCATCTATAATGGTTTTTGAGTTCCTTCTATGTTTATCAAACATATTTTTTAACATTTCATGATTCTATATTTTTACATAAAATATTCATAGATAAAACATTTAATTTATAAGACTTGTATAAAGATAATATGATCAACCAATGAATATCCCCTGACAGTTTCCAACCTATTCTACCATTAGGATTCATTTTTTCTATACCTTGTGAGGATTTTTTTTATTACCCAACTCACCCTTTTATGTTTTATAACTAAGAGTCACATATATAATAGTTCTTGAAACCAAATCTACTATCAAGATAGGAATTTATTTCATGGGAAAAGCCTTATATATAAGACATAACCAATATTTCCTGATATTATTCTAAATATATAATCAGATCTAGTGTTTTCACTATTGTTCTATAACAATAACACTGAATGTAACTAATCTAATATATAAATATATGTAAAATAGACATCAATACTATCTAAAGTGACCCAATCTATATATTACTTAAATAGTACAATATTCTCATTATTTACATGGTACAACAAACAAAATTACACAAAACTAAAGGACCCAAAGAGTTAATGTTGTGGATTTTATCTATAAAAATATCTTATTTTACTATATTTTCCAACATTTCCCTATAATCATGATCCTCATGAAACATTTCATGATAAGTCACAAGATATAATGATCTAAATAACCAAGATATGGGAATTATATGAAAGGTCTGATATTATAAACTAAGGGAGAACATATAATAAAGTGTTACATAATAATCATGAATTAGAAAATGATGAAGTCATAAATATCATAATAATGTATTAAAATACATCAAATAAAAATTGGAGAAAATTCCATAGAAGAAAAAATCATATAATTATCATCAAGGAAACATAAAATGTATGCCACTAATCAAAATACCCCTCATTGATAATGAAACATGTCACCATGACCTAATAGTGCAGAATACTATCAAAATAAGGATAAATCATGTAAACATAAAATTTCATGGAATTTAAACACATCATTCCATTTTGAAAGAATGTGATAAACAACATGGAATAGTATCATATCCAAAATCATATAAAATTAAGTTTTATGAAAAACATTTATTTCCCTTCCTATGTGAACAAACCATTTATGAACATTCATAATAATGTGGGAAACCCCGTCATTTTAATATACATGTGAACAAAATCGTTAATTCCACACTTGAAATTGACATGATATATAAATTTATTCAAATGCATCTAAGGGTGATAAAGGGCCACACTATTAATCATCAATAAATATGTGTTCCTCAAAAAACTGACCATAATAATATATTAATTAACCCATGAAAAAACAATGGGTTTCTAAAACTTGTAAATAGAAAAAATTCTATTTTCATGAAGAACTCATTGAAATAAAACGTGTCTCATAAAACATCCAATATATCTGAAATAACATCATTAATTAAATAGTATGATAATTAAAACATGATCACCACAAATAATAACCAAATGAAATAATATATTATTGGAAATATGAAATATAATCTCATTAATTAATAATTCTTTGAAAGTCGATGAGAAATAAAAAATGATTTTTATTTAAATTTTTTTCTTAATATAACATAAAAAGTATGTGAATTTAACATCACTTTATATATAATTGATCTAGAGATAAAGAGAATAATTATTGAAAAATTATTTCAAAATTAATTCCAATAAATATTCCTTGATAATAAAAAAAACATGTGTTAAATTGTGATGTGTGAGGAAGTATATAAAATCATTGTATGGAAAAGCATTTTAAATGTTTTGAAATTACATTATTGAAAACACACATCACTAAAAGGTTTGTTTGTTAATTAAAATGAATTAAGGTGAATATAATTATTATTGGAGATAAAAACAAAATGACTTTTCATTTAGGATAATAGAACATTACGGAGATGTAAATGAAATTATATGGATGAATAGTCTATTATAAGTAGCTAGAATTATTTTTAGAAAAATTAATTTTAATGAAACTATAGAATCATCAATTAATAATAATTTGGTGGGAAATAATGTTGACTTTTAAATAAGGTTTAGGTACAACAAAACATTATCGTAGGATAGAATAGATTAATCTTGAAAAATAAATAATCAAATAAAAGGGGTTACTACCCAAGGAAAATATTTTAGCCAAAAAACACCTAACCTTTATTATCACATAAACAATGAACTATTAATTATATATTAACTAAATATAAATTTTAAGAACCATATTCATAACAAAAAATATTTATATTATCATTTATAATCATTACATATATATATATATTTGTTATTATTTTCCTATTTTTTTTCAAATATGGTGTTTATAGTTTTGATATTTTAGAGTAATTTCATTAGAGGGGTGTTAGTATTCTATCTTCTTCCATAGGCCATCAATAAAATTTTATTAAATTTACTATAATTCATGAATTATAAGGATTTCTGAAGTATAAATTTTATTTCACGTGTAGTTTAGTCATTATCGTATTAGATAATATCAATAATGAACAATTTTTTATCATTTTCAACTGATAAAGTTTGTTTTATTAATTAATTAGTTAAAAATTGATGTACCATTTATAGAAACTAAAAAACATCGTATTTAAATATTTATATCATATCATAATATTATTTAATTTTTCATATTCAACCATGAATCAATTTCATATCATTGTTCATGTTGGTTGTCAAACTAATTCAATCATAAAAATAGCATGATTATTGATGATAATGAGGTGATTTGTTTTAAAATAGTTTCAAAAGTATCATAATGATATATCTAAATTTTTATTGGTGTGATATATCATTATTATAAAGGAATTATAATAATAATTAATTGATATGAATATATTTCATGATTTGAATTAAATATTTTCCTCTTATTATTGTTTTCAAAAGATTTAATTTATGATACTAATTTATTGGTCACATCATTAATATGTTATATAATTCATCCCAAAATTACCTTTTTATATCATTAAAATAATATTTATCCTTTAAAATCATTCACATGACCCTTTATGTACGGCAGAGATGAAATGAAAAATAAAAATCGATCATTCCATAGAGGTAGCAGTCCACACATATGCGTGATTATCAATTTAATATTCCATAGAATGGAAAAAAATTTATGATTATAATTATAGAAACTAAATGATCACATAAATATCATATTTAAATATTATATATCTTTATAAGAAAATACTTATAAAGCAGTGATTGAGAAGTAAACAAGTTGTTTCATAGTTGTAGTAGTACGAACAACACACTATTCAATTTTTTTGTTTTTCCTGAAAGAAAATGGAAGGGTCGTTGTAAAATCCCAGGTAAATAAAGAATAAAACATTTTCATATTTATTAATATTTTCTAATTAAATATTAATTTTACTTTGAAGGGGTTTCTATGTTCGATAGCGTACCCGATACGAAATAAAGAGTTTCTTTGAAATCATACGTTGCACACTAGTAATAAAATAATATTATTTTAAATGGTATTTAACATGTAGCCATTGTATTGGCGGGAATGAATATAAATAACTTAAATATGAGTATATATGTTTGTTAAATGTTTTTACATTTATCCAATAAAATATTAAGTCTACAAATATGAAAAGAATTCAATTTTAGGCATATATACTCTAATTTTCACTAAAGGTCCATATATCGCCTTTTGATGGAAAACTATCATTAAATATAGTTTTGGTCACTATTATACATTCTATTGGGCCAAATAAAACTCTTCTTTAGAATTGGGATATCAAAATTTACTTTGCGTAAATTTTTAGTATTTTTCCGATAAAGTTTATTTTTTTTGAATAGTGAAACATGTTGTATTTCAATTCAAAACCCATTTTTAATCTAATTTATTTATATGAATAGATTATATTTTTAATATATTTTAATTTTCAATTAGAATATATTTTTACCATTTAATTCAGTACTGGTCATTGGTAATAATTACACTTTGAAATTGGACTTAAACTAGTAGCAATCTTTTGATACTTATTGTTTCAAAAAAACACACTATTTTCTCTGACAGCGGGAATTAATTATAAAATTAATTAATGTAACTTATTTGTTTTGAATTTTGTAAAATAGAAATAATTTTTGAATCTGGAATATCAAATATCTCTTAGTGTGATGTTTTGTGTTTTTTCTGAAAAAGTTCAATTTTCGATGAATAGTGAAACCACTAAGTGGTACTTAAAAAACTGATTTTTCATTTAGATGAAATTTTACCACCACTGTGTTTTGAATTTCAAAAATCTGACATACATGGTTTTTATTAGGAAGTAAAATTTTGTTCAATGGGATTAAAATGATTTTTTTTTTGTGAATAGAAAATTTTATAATTTTAATCGCGATTAGAGGTAATTGGTGTAGTTTAAGGTAAAAATAATGTTTTAATAATAATAAATGACATATACACATGTCCTACACTCATTGGATCTGTCATTTACGAACCATACAATCCATGGGTCATCTTGGGGACCCAATGGAGCCACTTTGGTTGGAAAATGGCCTTAAAAACTTTTTATATAAATATAAAAATAAAATGTCACAACCATGATTTATTTTACTAAATCAATTTTTAAATGGGGATATACTAGTCTTAGTTTTGACTATAAATATTAATTATAAATCTAAATATATTTCGTACATCATGATTTTTTTTTTGTAATTTTTATACATTAAATAAATTAAATTATTTATGACACCATGATGATGCATCGATTACCTCATTATTTAACGATTTAAATAAAATGAAACGATAATGTAAAATCTAAGACCTACACTTGTCAAAAAACTATTGGATGGGTGTATTTCGAACAATTATTACCTTATCCTCGAAATATATTATTTTGTGACCTTTTAAATCCGAAAATCAATTTATAATAAAGTAACCTTTTATAACATTCCAACAGTGCCCCTACTCTCCTCTTATAAAAGGCCCCCACCTCTACCACCTTACCCACACCTCCCAAGAATTTGGCTCGTCCAACCCCTACCCATTTTTTTTCTCCACATCCCTCTCTTACTCCTAGAAGCCTCACATTGTCCAGAAGTCTTCCCATGGAAGTCGTCAAGCTCAAATCAAAAAGAGTTACCCGTTTTAAAGGTAGTATCTTCTCTTGTATTCTTATGTTTTATTTTGCTTCTCCAACCCCCTAAACTCTTTTTATTATTTTTTTTTGTAAAAACACCAGTTTCCTCAATATACTAGGATGTTGTTATAAGAAGGATTCCTGCTACACTTACACACACCTTCGTCTAGTGGTTAAAGAGCATACTGTTTCCGTGGATGGGAACTTTCTGCCTCACGAAACGATAATTCTTCAATATTCTTCTAACACCTTAAAAGGTGTCCATTAATATTTCAATATATTTATATATGATATATAATATGTTTATGATTTACTTATGCTTCTGTATTTATCATTTATGGCAAATATTTTTGGTTTCCATTATGGGTAAACCTGATATATTCATTTTAGGAGGTGCGGACTACCGCACCCTCAAAGTGATTTGATTCGTTAACACCATATGTGGTACGTATAAAGGAAATATTTAATGATATTATATATGACATTAGAATGGAATTATAATAAACCTTTAAGTCATTATGATTCCATTCCATAAAATATGAAATAGAAATGAAAGTAGCGTTCATGCGTACGTACGGGTTACCGTCTCCATGAACGGTGCATTTCATTTCTTATCCCCAAATATAATGTACTATTATAAGTACATATATATAATGGATATATATGATGTATTTTACATATAAATTATTAATATAATTCTGGAATTAAAATATACATATCCCTCATTTAGTTTTAATTCCATTAATATGACATAGAAATGAAAGTAGCGTTCATGCGTATGTACGGGTTACCGTCTCCATGAATGGTGCATTTCATTTCTTACCTCTAAATGATTATGTAATATTATAAATGAATGTATATACTAGATATATATGATATATATGGAATCTAAATCATGGATATCATTCTTCAGATAATGGATATTTGACTACGTGAAGAACTTGTAAATATAAGAAGTTCACTTTTGACTCAAGTACCATATATCGACAAAACGACAGTTATTAACATAAATGATTAAATAATGCTCATAACATTGTTATAAGTGATATAAAAGGAATAATGAACTTGAAAAAGGTTCTTAATAATGTATAAATTAACTCAAGTTTATTATTCAGTACATTAAAGAACGATCGAGTCAAGTCGGACCCGAGGTAAGGAACTTCGTCTCAATCTCCTTTCATTGTGGAATATTTGTTTATACACAAATTTCTTTTATAAGGTGTATAAAACCCTTTTTCTTTTAATTTTATTCAAAAGAAATATTTTTATATTAAGTGTTTTACTAAATGACAAAAAATAATGTTTCTTTTAACGTACGCGGTGACAATGACCTTTTCCGCCACCCCGAGTATTATTTTGTAAAGACCCGTAAAATTCAAGGGAAATTTTTTCTTAATTTTCTTTAGAATTTTACAAGAGCGCGGTTTCAGACGGCACCTGATTCCGAGGTCCGGAGTGCCCGGAATTAATTTCTGAAGTTTGGCTCGGGTACGTTCAGTGAACGAATGAGCGGGTATTTCTATCTTTTGATACGGTGCTCGGAATTGAAATCTGAGGGCACCGATGAACTCGCAACGCCGATATTCGCTTATTGAGACCTTTTAGGGAGTTGCGTTTGTTGCGGGTTGAAAGTTAGTTTTTGGGTTTTTAGTTTAAGTTAAATAAAATTTGTGAGGAACAAATTTTATTTTTAACTAGTTAAGTCCTACCAAAGGGAGTTGGGAGTGGGACCCACATCCACTTAACCTCCCTTGGGAGGATTAAGTGAGGTGGGGTCCACACGAACCCCAACTCCTAAAATTCTCTCAAAACCTCCCCTTTAACTCTTTTCATTTAATGTTGTCAACTTGAGTTACTTAATTAATTATGGGAGTTTAACCTTTTTGAATTTCAAACTTTTGAAATTCTAATGTGTATTGTAATAATAAAATAAGAAGATGTCTTATTTTATTTTGGGTTGTTTGTTTTGTTTTCTTGAGAGCTTTGGAAGCTTTTCTCTTTCTTCTTCAACCTTGACGAAGAACACGAAGAACGCCGTTCTTCAACGAAGAACTTCTTCGCCGAAGAACACGGTCTTTCCGCGACGCCGTATCCGCGACGCGACGTACTTCTTCCGCGTCATCTCTTCCGCGACGGTTTTCCGCGACGAACGCCTTCGACAACGACTCTTCCTCCGACGTCAATGGAATCGACACCGATATTCCACGACTCCGTCAACGTGCGACTATCAAGGTAGGGGTTCTTGAGTTCGTTGTTTCCTTTTTCTTTGACTTTCCTCAAGACTTGACGTAGAACGCTCAAGTTCCGACGAAGAACGCCGCTCCGCTCTTCTTCGTCTTCGGTGTCAACGAGAGAGAACACCGCACCTTCCTCGGATAACCTTCGTCGGCATACAAGGATTCGCCAACGACGTGCCTCTTCGGACGCGCCTCTTCGTCGTTGAAATTGACGAACGACTACCGCGATGCCTGATCTCCGCGACGTCGACTTCCGCGGACATAGTCAAATCCTCGAACTTATACCCGAGGTAGGGGATGTTGATTTAATATTTAATTATCTCATTCTTGCTCGTGGTTCGTATGACTAACGTGAGGAAGTTGTTTATTTAACGTTGCGTTATTAATTTAACGAGAGGGGGCCGGACCGTACGAACACGGCCGAACCCCCTCCAACGTTCTTGTTTGTTCTTGCGGGTGGAAGCAAGTGGCGTGGTGCCGTCGCACCACGCGGTTGATCGTGCATTTATCTTACGCGATGCCGTCGCGCGCGCACCTTGGAAGAAACAAGTCGCGTTCTTGTTGTTTGAATATCAAAGCACGGCAAAAAGGGGCGTGGTGCCGTCGCACCGCGCCGGACGACGAACACCGCGGCCGGTTCCGGGCCGCGGCGGGACGAGGAGACCGCGGCCGGTTCCGGGCCGCGGCGGAAGAGAAGACCGGCGGCCGGGCCGCCGGCGTCGGAAGTCGAAGGCGGGACCAGAATTTCCGGTCCCGTTGGTAAAAACCGGCCGGCCAGCTGGCCGGCCGGATGACATAAAACCGGGGGAATAAATCCCCCGGCCGGTTCAACAAAACCCCCCTCTTAATGAGGGGGGGCGGTTCTTGAGGGAAGGGGGCAGCCGCCCCCTTGGTTCGGCGCCAGCAGGCCCCCCCACGTGAGGGGGGGCGGTTTTAAAAGAACCGGCGCGGCACAAAGGCCACACCACTTTGAAGAACCACGGGGCTTAGCCCCCGCGTGCGCAGCCCGTGCGGCGCCGGACGCCGCCCCCTTGGCCCGCCGCCGCCGCGGCCCGCCGCCGCCGCGGCCCGCCGCCGCCGCCCGCCGCCGCCGCCCGCCGCCGCCGCCGCGCCGCCCAGGGGGGGGTCGGGCCGGGTCGGCCCGGACCCGGACCCCCCCGTTTCGAACCAGATTTGGTTTTTGGCTCATAACATGAGCCTCGGACCTCCGATCGACGAACCGTCAGCGGCAACCCGATCCTTGGATCGAGACGGTCGTTTCGGTATATCGCACTCAAGGTTTCGGATTACTTTGAGTTCGGCCGGGTTGGTTCGTTCACGAAACCAACCGGGGCTTCGGAGCGGAAACGCTCATATCTTGAGCTACGGACGTCCGATTGACGTTCCATCAGCCGTGTTGTGTTCCTCTTAGAGAGACGGATCTTTTGGCATACTCCGCCCGAGGTTTGGACGCAGGTGGAGTACGGTCGGGTTGGTTTTGCCTTAAAAACCAACCGGGCCCCGGAGACGAAAAAGCCAATAACTCACAGACCGGGCGTCCGATTGACGCGCCCTCTGTTTCGTTGACTTCCTCTTGATGAGACGAAACTTTTGACATACTCCGCCCGAGTTTTGGACGCAGGTGGAGTACGGTCGGGTTGGTTTTGCCTTAAAAACCAACCGGGCCCCGGAGACGAAAAAGCCAATAACTCACAGACCGGGCGTCCGATTGACGCGCCGTCTGTTTCGTTGACTTCCTCTTGATGAGACGGAACTTTTGGTATCCTTCGCCCGAGTTTTGGTTACAGATAGTAGTGGCCGGGTTGGATCGCACCCGAAATCCAACCGGGCCCCTGGAACGGAAAAGCTGATATCTTACAGACAGGACGTCCGCTTGACGAGCCGTCAGCAGCGTTGGTGGTTACGTTGAGTAACGGTCCCTTTGAGTTTACCCTATGGGAGTTCGGGGTACAGTTGAGATACGGCCGGGATTGGTTTCGCTCACGAAACCAACCGGGCCCCTGGGACGAATAGGCTAATAACTCACAGACCGGGCGTCCGATCGACGCGCCGTCTGTTGCGTTGAGACCCCTGTGACGAGACGGACCTTTGAGACACTTCTTCGTGGGACTTTGAGATACTTGGAGTATCGACCTGTAGCTCGTGGAGCGGACCGTCCCAGTGACGAGCGTGCGAAGTACGGAGACCGTGTAGCTGGCTGAGACCTGACGACTGCTTGACCGACTCGACTTGGAGTGAGTCGACTAGCCCAGTGGACGGAGCACTACTTTTTGAGGTGCAGACCCATGGCGGACGGAGCACTGCCTGTGTGACAGTGCAGACCCGCGGTGCTCGTCCGGATAGTACCTCAGCAGGCTACTAGGGGGTGTGCACTACGGTGTTTGGGTGACATACCTCGGCGGGAAGCACTACTGTGTTTGGGTGGCTGGCCCGCAGTACTCGACAGGAGGAGTACTTCAGCAGTCTTAGGTTAGTGAGCAGTACCTCGGAGTCGTGACAGGACCACTGTACACTCTAGAGACGGAGCTCATCAGCAGTTACGGTTTCGATAATGAAAATCCTGGTTTGAGCTGAGACTTTTGACCTTTGTGTTTCCTCATGACTGAGATGGGTTACTTGATAACTTAGGTATATGTATGGGCATATACCTGGGTAGAGGTTATCCGTTGATCTCATGATCCTTGTGTTTCCTCATGACTGAGATGGGTTACTTGATAACTTAGGTATATGTATGGGCATATACCTAAGTAGAGTTTATCTGTTGTGATCTTCTTGTGGTTATCCTTGTTGGTTTTAGTGAGACCTTGAGGGTCTCGGGGTCCCTACTGAGTATCGTTATACTCACCCCTGCACGGTCTATGCCCGCACCTCATTGTGTTGGTTGCAGACGACGGCCAGTACTGGCAGAGGCCGAGTGTTCGAGGACTGGACGGTACCTGGAGGTGGACTATACGACGAGGCGGTACCCAGAGGCAGACCACCGGGCGGGACATACTTGGAGCAGACGGCGGGACCCGAGGAGCAGAGGAGCTATCTGTACCCACCCTTCAGGTGGGATTTCCAGTGGACAGCTCGGCGTAGCTGCCTTACTTTTCAGTTGCTGTTTTCCCTTTCGAGTTGTACTTTACAGTTGGGCTTGTATTTCCGGCCCCTTTTTACTTTCCGCACTTTTATTTGTACTCTGTTTTTGCTTAGTGTTACTTTCCGCTTGCTTACTCTGTGGTGTATGTTTACTTTACAAAGGCAATGCCTTCCCTTTTACCGGGATTTACGCCATGGTGCTAGTCGCCAGCCCCTGGCCTATGGAAGGCGGGCTTGGGGTAGTCACGGCACGGACCCCGAGGGCGGGTCATGACAAATTTGTATCAAAGGAGTTCGGTTCTACCACAGAACTTATAACTCTGATGTTTCTTTCTGTGAAGCAATAGTGTTGAGAGTACCGAGTGTGGTTTTCAGTTCAGGGAGTCCAGTGTTGGTGCGGGCGGCCGACGTATCCATACACCAGGACCCTGACAACTGATTTCCGACTTGTGCACGAAAACACTGATTGCGTGTGTGTTTTCAAAGGTTTTTCCCCTTAAAACAGCTCAAACCAGGTCAGCTCACCAGGTATAATCGTTTGATCGTGTTACGTTGTTTCTTTCAGGATGTCTTTTCTCAGACGACCAGCTAGAGCCCGGAGGGACGAGCGTGCTGACAGCCTGTCGAGCGACGAGGCTTCGGTACAGGGCCCTCTTGCAGTTGAGGCACCAGTGGAGGCACTAGCGGTACTACCATACGTTGGTTCACCGATGCCACTAGCCCCAGCAGTAGGCGATGCACGACGCTTGAGCGCGCTGCACGAGTTCCAGCGCCAGAGGCCACCTAGGTTCCGGGGAGAGACGGACCCGCAGGATACTGAGGTTTGGCTGGAGGCTGTGGTGAGAGTCTTCAGGCTAGTGGGGATGCTGGCAGACTTCATGGTGATCTTTGCTACCAGCCTCCTTCAGGCAGCAGCAGGTAGGTGGTGGAGCCACTTGTTTCAGTTTTGCGATGAGATGAACTTCGCATGGGAAGACTTCGAGACCTTCTTCAGGGTGGAGTTTGTGCCAGTATCTCTACACCCCGAGCGTGTACATGAGATTCTGCCTTTACCGCGTGTTTTTCGATCAGAAGCCGAGTCATCTGTGGGCAGTAGACAGATGATGCAGAGGTCCAGGAGGACCAGACCAGCAGTTGGGCGATCTCGGGTTTTAGGACCGGTGGTGCGGGGCACCCGAGGTGGGGTCAGAGCCAGGTGTTCCAGAAACGGACAATGTTACTCCTGTGGCGGAAAGGGTCACCTGGCACGTGACTGTCCGACTCCTCGATCCGCAGGCTTGGAGGGAGCCACCGAGGTTGAGGCAGCGACAAATGCTGGAGCTCTGGGAGCAGGTGGACAGGGGAGGAACTAGTGGATACGTCTTTTGTACTTCAAGTTCCATGTTGATGTTGCTTTTGTGTAGCGTCTTGTAATATGAGCTGCAATAATAAAAGACGCATACCTTTGTGATGTTTTCTTTCCTGTCCTCTTTTGTGATGTTACTAAGAGGTTCCAGTTGACTGTTGACTTGACCCTCACTTGTGAGACATCTACTGGAGGAGACCCAGTTACCACACACTGATGCCGACAGTGTGACTCAACCCTTGGAGGCGAGAGTAACGGTTGGATCTCTTAGTAGTAGCGTCGAGGCCTTACGACGTCATCCTTGGTATGGATTAGTATCATCCATGTTAGGATTGACTGTTTTAGGCAAAGAATGTGGTCCATCCAGGGGATGAGACCAGGTTTCTCTTATCGGCAAAGAAGAAATCTCGCAGCTCTTGTGGGACCAGAGATGGTCCGGGCCACGTCAGAAGAGGTCCATGTCATCCAGGAGCGGATGAGAAAAACACAGAGCCGGCAGAAGTCATACGCTGACAGGAGGCGGAGGCCACTAGAGTTCGAGGATGGTGACCACGTCTTCTTGCGGGTCTCACCTCGACGTGGTATTCAGAGATTTGGCCGAGGCGACAAGTTAACTCCGCGCTTCATCTGACCCTTCCAGGTTCTCAGCAGTATTGGCGAGGTGGCTTATCGCCTGGATCTACTACCTCAGTTGCACCGGGTGCACGACGTCTTCCACGTATCCCAGCTGAGGAGATACGTGCACGACCCGACGCACATCATTGACCATGGGGAGCTTGACGTTGACAATGGGGCGACTTTTACGGAGGTCCCGGTGGAGATAGAGGATCGACAGGAGCGGGTCCTACATGGGCGATCGATTCCTCTTGTGCGCAACAGATGGCGGCACGGGAATCTCCAGGAGAGCACATGGTAGCGGGAGGCTCAGATGCGTGATCAGTACCCTCTTTTGTTTCCCTAGTTTTTGTTATATCCTTACGGGGACGTAAAGTCCTGAGGTGGGAGTAATGTAAAGACCCGTAAAATTCAAGGGAAATTTTTTCTTAATTTTTTTTAGAATTTTACAAGAGCGCAGTTTCAGACGGCACCTGATTCCGAGGTCCGGAGTGCCCGGAATTAATTTCTGAAGTTTGGCTCGGGTACGTTCAGTGAACGAACGAGCGGGTATTTCTAACTTTTGATACGGTGCTCGGAATTGAAATCCGAGGGCACCGATGAACTCGCAGCGCCGATATTCGCTTATTGAGACCTTTTCGGGAGTTGCGTTTGTTGCGGGTTGAAAGTTAGTTTTTGGGTTTTTAGTTTAAGTTAAATAAAATTTGTGAGGAAAAAATTTTATTTTTAACTAGTTAAGTCCTACCAAAGGGAGTTCGGAGTGAGACCCACATCCACATAACCTCCCTTGGGAGGATTAAGTGAGGTGGGGTCCACACGAACCCCAGATCCTCAAATTCTCTCAAAACCTCCCCTTTAACTCTTTTCATTTAATGTTGTCAACTTGAGTTACTTAATTAATTATGGGAGTTTAACCTTTTTGAATTTCAAACATTTGAAATTCTAATGTGTATTGTAATAATAAAATAAGAAGATGTCTTATTTTATTTTGGGTTGTTTGTTTTGTTTTCTTGAGAGCTTTGGAAGCTTTTCTCTTTCTTCTTCAACCTTGACGAAGAACACGAAGAACACCGTTCTTCAACGAAGAACTTCTTCGCCGAAGAACACGGTCTTTCCGCGACGCCGTATCCGCGACGCGACGTACTTCTTCCGCGTTATCTCTTCCGCGACGGTTTTCCGCGACGAATGCCTTCGACAACGACTCTTCCTCCGACGTCAAAGGAATCGACACCGATATTCCACGACTCCGTCAACGTGCGACTATCAAGGTAGGGGTTCTTGAGTTCGTTGTTTCCTTTTTATTTGACTTTCCTCAAGACTTGACGTAGAACGCTCAAGTTCCGACGAAGAACGCCTCTCCGCTCTTCTTCGTCTTCGGTGTCAACGAGAGAGAACACCGCACCTTCCTCGGATAACCTTCGTCAGCGTACAAGGATTCGCCAACGACGTGCCTCTTCGGACGCGCCTCTTCGTCGTTGAATTTGACGAACGACTACCGCGACGCCCGATCTCCGCGACGTCGACTTCCGCGGACATAGTCAAATCCTCGAACTTATACCCGAGGTAGGGGATGTTGATTTAATATTTAATTATCTCATTCTTGCTCGTGGTTCGTATGACTAACGTGAGGAAGTTGTTAATTTAAAGTTGCGTTATTAATTTAACGAGAGGGGGCCGGACCGTATGAACACGGCCGAACCCCCTCCAACGTTCTTGTTTGTTCTTGCGGGTGAAAGCAAGTGGCGTGGTGCCGTCGCACCACGCGATTTATCGTGCATTTATCTTACGTGATGCCGTCGCGCACGCACCTTGGAAGAAACAAGTCGCATTCTTGGTGTTTGAATATCAAAGCACGGCAAAAAGGGGCGTGGTGCCGTCGCACCGCGGCCGGTTCCGGGCCGCGGCGGGACGAGGAGACCGCGGCCGGTTCCGGGCCGCGGCGGAAGAGAAGACCGGTGGCTGGGCCGCCGGCGTCGGAAGTCGAAGGCGGGACCGGAATTTCCGGTCCCGTTGGTAAAAACGGGCCGGCCAGCTAGCCGGCCGGATGACATAAAACCGGGGGAATAAATCCCCCGGCCGGTTCAACAAAACCCCCCTCTTAATGAGGGGGGGCGGTTCTTGAGGGAAGGGGGCAGCCGCCCCCTTGGTTCGGCGCCAGCAGGCCCCCCCACGTGAGGGGGGGCAGTTTTAAAGGAACCGGCGCGGCACAAAGGCCGCGCCCCTTTGAAGAACCGCGGGGCTTAGCCCCCGCGTGCGCAGCCCGTGCGGCGCCAGACGCCGCCGCCGCGGCCCGCCGCCGCCGCCGCCCGCCGCCGCCTCCGCCCGCCGCCGCCGCCGCCCGCCGCCGCCGCCGCCCGCCGCCGCCGCCCGCCGCCGCCGCCGCCCGCCACCGCCGCGCCGCCCAGGGGGGGGGGGTCGGGCCGGGTCGGCCCGGACCCGGACCCCCCCGTTTCGAACCAGATTTGGTTTTTGGCTCATAACATGAGCCTCGGACCTCCGATCGACGAACCGTCAGCGGCAACACGATCCTTGGATCGAGACGGTCGTTTCGGTATATCGTACTCAAGGTTTCGGATTACTTTGAGTTCGGCTGGGTTGGTTCGTTCACGAAACCAACCGGGCCTTCGGAGCGGAAACGCTCATATCTTGAGCTACGGACGTCCGATTGACGTGCCGTCAGCCGCGTTGTGTTCCTCTTAGAGAGACGGATCTTTTGGCATACTCCGCCCGAGGTTTGGACGCAGGTGGAGTACGGTCGGGTTGGTTTTGCCTTAAAAACCAACCGGGCCCCGGAGACGAAAAAGCCAATAACTCACAGACCGGGCGTCCGATTGACGCGTCGTCTGTTTCGTTGACTTCCTCTTGATGAGACGGAACTTTTGACATACTCCGCCCGAGGTTTGGACGCAGGTGGAGTACGGTCGGGTTGGTTTTGCCTTAAAAACCAACCGGGCCCCGGAGACGAAAAAGCCAATAACTCACATACCGGGCGTCCGATTGACGCGCCGTCTGTTTCGTTGACTTCCTCTTGATGAGACGGAACTTTTGGTATCCTTCGCCCGAGTTTTGGTTACAGATAGTAGTGGCCGGGTTGGATCGCACCCGAAATCCAACCGAGCCCCTAGAACGGAAAAGCTGATATCTTACAGACAGGACGTCCGCTTGACGAGCCGTCAGCAGCGTTGGTGGTTACGTTGAGTAACGGTCCCTTTGAGTTTACCCTATGGGAGTTCGTGGTACAGTTGAGATACGGCCGGGATTGGTTTCGCTCACGAAACCAACCGGGCGCCTGGGACGAATAGGCTAATAACTCACAGACCGGGCGTCCGATCGACGCGCCGTCTGTTGCGTTGAGACCCCTGTGACGAGACGGACCTTTGAGACACTTCTTCGTGGGACTTTGAGATACTTGGAGTATCGACCTGTAGCTCGTGGAGCGGACCCTCCCAGTGACGAGCGTGCGAAGTACGGAGACCGTGTAGCTGGCTGAGACCTGACGACTGCTTGACCGACTCGACTTGGAGTGAGTCGACTAGCCCAGTGGACGGAGCACTACTTTCTGAGGTGCAGACCCATGGCGGACGGAGCACTACCTGTGTGACAGTGCAGACCCGCGGTGCTCGTCCGGAGAGTACCTCAGCAGGCTACTAGGGGGTGTGCACTACGGTGTTTGGGTGACATACCTCGGCGGGAAGCACTACTGTGTTTGGGTGGCTGGCCCGCAGTACTCGACAGGAGGAGTACTTTAGCAGTCTTAGGTTAGTGAGCAGTACCTCGGAGTCGTGACAGGACCACTGTACACTCTAGAGACGGAGCTCTTCAGCAGTTACGGTTTCGATAATGAAAATCATGGTTTGAGCTGAGACTTTTGACCTTTGTGTTTCCTCATGACTGAGATGGGTTACTTGATAACTTAGGTATATGTATGGGCATATACCTGGGTAGAGGTTATCCGTTGATCTCATGATCCTTGTGTTTCCTCATGACTGAGATGGGTTACTTGATAACTTAGGTATATGTATGGGCATATACCTAAGTAGAGTTTATCTGTTGTGATCTTCTTGTGGTTATCCTTGTTGGTTTTAGTGAGACCTTGAGGGTCTCGGGGTCCCTACTGAGTATCGTTATACTCACCCCTGCACGGGCTATGCCCGCACCTCGTTGTGTTGGTTGCAGACGACGGCCAGTACTGGCAGAGGCCGAGTGTTCGAGGACTGGACGGTACCTGGAGGTGGACTATATGACGAGGCGGTACCCAGAGGCAGACCACTGGGCGGGACATACTTGGAGCAGACGGCGGGACCCGAGGAGCAGAGGAGCTATCTGTACCCACCCTTCAGGTGGGATTTCCAGTGGACAACTCGGCGTAGCTGCCTTACTTTTCAGTTGTTGTTTTCCCTTTCGAGTTGTACTTTACAGTTGGGCTTGTATTTCCGGCCCCTTTTTACTTTCTGCACTTTTAGTTGTACTCTGTTTTTGCTTAGTGTTACTTTCCGCTTGCTTACTCTGTGGTGTATGTTTACTTTACAAAGGCAATGCCTTCCCTTTTACCGGGATTTACGCCTTGGTGCTAGTCGCCATCCCCTGGCCTATGGAAGGCGGGCTTGGGGTAGTCACGGCACGGACCCCGAGGGCGGGTCGTGACATATTTGGTCATTGGATTCATCAACAAGTTGTAATGTTTTTTAATATGAAGTAAATACCATATACTCTTTTATGTATTTTGGAATTGAAATTTTTTTTTATAATAGATTTTTTATGTCAATATATTTAAGTGAAATATTTCGATCAAAGTTTGGAAATGTTTTCTTTCCAGTATATTTGTTTTATGTCTTATGATTTTATAATGGTACATGGACATTTGGCGAGTGGTTACGTGACAAACCATATGAAGGGTAGTGCCGTGAATACCATGATGGGTGGTTAGGTTATACCCTCCAATGAAATGGATATGGAAGTCGACCGTATGGCAATTCCATTAAGTGATATCTGTAGAAGTCGACCGTATGGTTATTCCATTTAAGTATTTTTATATCCCAAGTTATCTTTACATGTTATATGTCTTTTATATGGGTTTCCTAGTAATGATTGGTTAAAAAAGGGTAAGTAATGATATTTTATTATGTGAAGATTTTTTACTACTTCTTAAAGGTGAAAAGTATTACTTTGATAAAGTATACATTGTTTACTTGTTGTTTTGAAAAACTAATAGTTTTCCTTCTTTGTGTATCCCATACTGAGCTTTTTATGCTCTCCCCATATTTTTGAAATGTTTTTCACAAGACTTAATGTGGATTAGGGTCAAGGATGGGATCAAGGAAAAGTCATGCTATCTAAAACAAGAAACTAGACATGTTTCTTTTTAAGAGTTTTTATTTAATGGAAACTTAGTATAAGTGTCTACTTTTTGATCTTTTGAGATGTAATATTTATGTCTTAATTCTCTAAAACTCTAAACCTGAAAAGACCCTCAATGTGAATTATTCATTTAATTCAATATTATGTAAGGTTTATGGCCGGGGCCTTATAGTTGGTATCAATGGTCGGTTTAGACAACATTAGGAGTAAGAAATTTGTTAAATTATAAGTTAATTTATGATATGATTGCAATGATATTGCATTTAAATATTACCATGTTGCTTCTCCTAAGATATTTCTGTTTTAAGAATGGTTTTTCATTGAGGAAACAAAACAGATTTTCTGGGAAGGCATACATAGGTAAATGAAAGTTCAAATCAGTATCCTGAGATGGTAAGAATCAGAACCAAACAGTTTGTTACAGTGATGGCTCAGTTGACTCATGTGAAAAATTTTGGTTGGGTTTGTTGATGATATTTTGGTATTTTCAAAAAGTAAAGTGGATCATGTATTTCATTTAAGGGTTATCTTTCAAACCAGAAATTCAAAGAAACTGTATGGAAAATTCAGAAAGTGTGAGTTTTGGTTACAAAAATTTCATTCATTGGTCACATTGTTTAAAAAAATAGCATAACTGTTGATCCTGCAAAAAAAAGTTGTTTAAGAATGTCGATGACCCACAAATGTAACTGATATCCATAGTTTCCTTGGTTTGGAAGGTTACTAATGAAGGTTTATTGAAAATTTTTCATGGTTATCTAGTCCAATCACTAAGCTATCTCGGAAGGGTGTTAAGTTTATATGGACAAAATAATGTGACGATTGTGTTCAGGAGTTGAAAAGAAGATTATTGAATGCTCCAGTTATGGAACTTCCTTCCAGGAATGTTGACTTTGTTATTTAAAGTTATGATTCATTGAAAATACTTGGTTGCGTCCTAATGCAGAATGATCAGGTAATTGAATATGCTTTACGTCAGTTGAAAAATCATGAGGTAAATTACCCTACACATGATTTGAAATTAGCTGCGGTAGTTTTCACTCTTAAAATTTGGAGGCATCATTTTTATGGTGTAAAGTGTGAAATATATTCTGATCACAAAATATTAAAGTATATATTCACTCAGAAAGAATTAAACATGAGACAGAGAAGATGGCTAGAATTAATCAAGGATTATGATTTTACAATTCATTACCATCCGGGAAAAGCAAATAAAGTGGATGATGCGTTGAGTCGAAAAATTAATGCATCATTAAAAATATTGTGTTTGGAATGTGATCCTTTGGGTAAGGATTTGATGAACATTGGCATAGAAGTTATTGATGAAGGATGTCCTTCTGTTTTGTTTCAGGTATCAGTGAAATATTCTCTATCAGACAGAATTATGAAAGCACAAAATCAAGATAGTGAGTTGCAGAAAAGGGTAGAGCTTGTTCAGAAGGGTAAGTTGCCTGAATTCAACATTGATAATGAATGTGTTTTGAGCTTTGGGGAGATATTATGTGTGCCTAGTGATTCATTGTTGAAGAATGAGTGGTTATGTGAGGCTCATAGTTCCCTGTTTTCAGTTCATCCTGCCAGTACTATGATGTACATAGATCTGCGGGAGTATTACAGGTGGGATGGAATGAAAAGAGATATTACTGATTTTAATGTGAAGTGTTTGAATTATTAGCAGGTTAAAGCTAAGCGACTGTTACTGAAAGGGATGCTTCAGCCTTTACCAGTACCAGAATGGAGATGGGAGAATATATACTTGGACTTTATTGTGGGATTTCCGAATACACCTCAAGGTAATAATTGAATCTGAGTTATTGTTGATCGCTTGACTAAATCTGCTAATTTATTTGCTGTACGGGATACTTCTTCCCTAGATCAACTTTCTCATTTTCATCTTAAAGAGTTAGTCAGGTTACATGGAGTTCCCCTCTCCATTGTATCTGATCGTGATCTCAGGTTCACTTCTAACTTTTGGAAAAGCCTTCAGAAGTTATTGGGTAATGAATTAAATTTTAGTACAGATTTTCATCGTCAATCAGAAGGGCAGTAAGAAAGAACAATTAAGACATTGGAGGATATGCTACATGCATGTTCTATGGATTATCAGGGAAGTTGGGACCAACATCTTTCTTTGGTTGAATTTTCATATATCAACAGTTTTCATTCCAGTATACAGATGGCACCGTTTGAGGTATTATATAGGGAGTGGTTTTGAACTCCATATTTTTTATATGAAGTTGGTGAAAGGAAGCTTATGGGACCATAATTGGTAGAAGAGATGGCGGAAAAAGTTTAGTTGACTCAAAAAAATATGAGAATAGCTCAGAGAAGACAGAAAAGTTATGCATATAATCGGAGGAAGGATCTATCTTTCAAGGTATGTGATCATGTTTTTCTCAAAGTTTCACCGTGGAAAAGTGTGATGTGATTTGGTAAGAAAGGAAACCTGAGTCCAAGGTTCATTGGACCATATGATATTCTGGAGAAAGTTGGATCATTTGCTTTCTGAGTAGCTTAACCTCCGATTTTATCTCAGGTACACAATGTTTTTCATTTTTTGATGTTGAGAAAGCATATTCCAGATCCATCTCATGTTTTTAGCCTAGAGGATGTTCAGTTGGAAGAGAATCTCGCTTATGAAGCACAACCAGTCTAGATTATTGATTGAAGAGGGAAAGTGTTGTGAAATAAGGTAATTCACCAGGTAAAGGTTTTGTAGAAAAACCATATAGTTTAAGAGGCACTGTGGGAATCTAAAAATGCTATGAGGGATAAATACCCCACGTATTTTAATAAGTTAATAAAATTGCAAGGACGCAATTCCCAAAAGGGGGTAAGGATGTAACATCCCAGGTAAATAAAGAATAAATCATTTTCATATTTATTAATATTTGCGAATTATTTATTAATTTTACATTAAAGGGGTTTCTATGTTCGATAGCGTACCTGATACGCAACAAAGTGTTTCATTGAAATCTTACGTTGCACACTAGTAATAAAATAGTATTATATTAAATGGTAGTTAACATGTAGCCGTTGTATTGGAGGGAATGTATATAAATAACTAAAATATGATTATATATGTTTGTTAAATGTTTTTACATTTATCCAATAAAATATTATGGCTTAAAATATGAAAATAATTCAATTTTAGGCACATATACTCTAATTTTCACTAAAGTTCCACTTATCGCCTTTCGATGGGGAACCATCATTAAATATAGTTTTGGTCACTCCTATACATTCTATTATACAAAATAAAACTTTTCTTTAGAATTGGGACATCACAATTTACTTTGCGTAAATTTTTGGTATTTTTCCGATAAAGTTCATTTTTTTAATAGTAAAAAATGTTGTATTTTAATTCAAAACGTATTTTTAATCTAATTTATTTATATGATTATGTTATATTTTGAGTTGGTTTTAAAGTGAAATAAGAATATATTTTTAGCATTTAATCCAATAGTGGTCGTGGAAATTAATTTCACTTTGAAATTGGACTTAAACTAGTGTCAATCTTTTGATACTTATTGTTTCATAAAAACACGCTATTTGCACTGACAGCGGGAATTAATTATTAAATTAAATAATGTAAATTATATGTTTTGAATTTTTTAAAATAGGCACCGTTTTTTTATTCCGGAATATCAAATATTTCTTAGGGTGATGTTTTGCGTTTTTTCTGAAAAACTACAATTTTTTATGAATAGTTAAACCACAAAGTGGTACTTAAAAAACTGATTTTTTGTTTTAATGAAATTTTACCACCTCTGTGTTTAGAATATCAAAAATCCTACATACATGGTTTTCACTAGGACATGAAATTTGGTTCAATGGGATTAAAATAATTTTTTGGTGAATAGTAACTTTTATGTTTTTTATAGCGATTAGAGGTAATTAGTGTAGATTAATGTAAAAATAATATTTTAATAATATGAAATGACCTATACACATGTCCTACCCTCATTTTATGTGTCATTTCTGACCAAGAAAATCAATGGTTCAACTTGGGGACCCCATGGAGCCACTTTGGTAGGAAAATTACATTACAAACCTTTTATTTAAAGTTAAAATTAAAATGTCTAAAACATGAGTTGTTTTACTAAAACATTTTCTAATTGGGATATACAAGAATTATTTTTGAATATAAATATTAATTATAAATATAAAAATATTTCCAACATCATTATATTTTTTTATAAATTTTAGACATTAAATAAATTAAATTATTTATGACACCATGATGATGCAGCAATTACCTCATTATTTAACGATTTAAATATAATGAAAAGATAATGTAAAATATAATACCTAAACATGTAAAAAACTTATTGGATGGGTGGATTTAGAACTCTTATCACCTTATCCCCACAATATATAATTTTGGGACCTTTTAAATTAGAAAATCATTTTATAATAAAGTATCCATTTATAACATTCCAAGTGTGCCCCTCCTATCCTCTTATAAAATGTCTTCACATCTACCACCTTATCCACACCTCTCATGCCATTGGATCTACCAACCTCTAACCATTTTGTCTCTCCACACCCCTCTATTACTTCTAGAAGCCTCACTTTTGGCATAAGTCATCCCAAGGAAGCCTTTGAGCTCCAATCAAAAAGAGTTATCTGTTTTAAAGGTAGTGTCTTCTCTTGTGTTCTTATGTTTTATTTTGCTTCTCAAACCCCCTAAACTCATTTTATTATTTTATTTTGTAAAATAAACAGTATCCTAAATATAATATGATGTTGTTATAATAAGTATTCTAGCTACACTTACACTCACCTTCGTCGAATCGTTAAAGAGCATACTGTTTCCGTGGATGGAAAATTTCTTTCTCACGAAACGATGATTGTTCAAAATTCTTCTAACACCTTCAAAGGTGGCCATTAAGATGTCACATTATTTATATATGATATATAATATTTTTAGGTTTTACTTATGCTTCTTTATGATTTATTTATGGCATACCTTTATGGATTCCATTATTGGTAAACGCGATATCTTCATTTTAGGAAGTGCGGACTACCGCCCCCTCAAAGTGATTTGATTCGTTAATACCATATGTGGTATGTATAAATGATAGATTTAATGATATTATATATGAAATTAGTCTTTAATTATAATATAAATTTATTTCATTATGATTCCATTGCATAAAATATGAAATAGAAATGAAAGTAGAGTTCATGCGTACATACGGCTTACCGTCTCCATGAACGGTGCATTTCATTTCTTATCCCCAAATGTAATGTAATATTATATGTACATATATATATTGGATATATATAATTTATGTTACATATAAATGATGAATATAATTCTTTAATTAAAATTTACATACCCCTCATTTAGTTTTAATTCCATTAATATGACATAGAAATGAAAGTAGCATTCATGCATATGTACGGCTTACCGTCTCCATGAACGGTACATTTCATTTCATACCTATAAATGATTATTTAATATTATAAATTCATGTTTTACTTGATATATGTGATATATTGGCATCTAAATCATGAATATCATTCTTGAGATAATGGATATTTGAGTACGTGAACAACTTCTAAATATAAGAAGTCCACTTTTGACTCAAGCACCAAATATCGACAAAACGACCGTTATTAACTTAAATGATTACATAATGTTAATAAATTGGTAATAAGTGATATAAAAGGAATAATTAACTTGAAAAAGGTTCTTAATCAAGTATAAATTAACTCAAGTTTATTATTCAGGACATTAAAGAACGATCGAGTCAAGTCGGACACGAGGTAAGTGTCATCGTCTCAATCTCCTTTCATTGAGGTATATTTTGTTTAATACACAACTTTCTTTTATAAGGTGTATAAAAAACTTTAACTTTTAATTTTATTCAAAAGGAATATTTTTATAAGAAGCGTTTTACTAAATGACAAAAAGAGAATGTTTCTTTTAACGTACACAGTGACAATGACCTTTTCCGCTGCCGCGAGTATTATTTGGTCTTTGGCTTCCTCAATAAGCCGTAATTTTTTTTAAAAAGAAATAAATACCAGATAATCTATTATGTATTTTGGTATTGAAATGTTTTTTATAATGGCTTTTTATGTCAATATATTTAAGTGATATATTGTGATCAAATTTAGGAAATGTTTTCATTCCATTATATTTGTTTTATGTCTTATGATTTTATAATGTTACATGGACATTTGACGGGTGGTTACGTGAGAAACCATATGACGGGTGGTGCCATGAATACCAGGATGGGTGGTTACATAATAACCTCCAATGCATTGGGTATGGAATTCGGCCATATGGCTATTCTATTAAGTGATATGTGTGGAAGTCGACCGTATGGTTATTCCATTTATGTATGTTTATCTCCGAAGTTACCTTTATATGTTATGTGTTATTTATATGGGTTTCATGGTAACCTTTTGGTTACAAAAGGGTATGTAATGATCTTTTATTCAGTGAAGAGTTTTTACTACTTATTAAAGGTGAAAATTATTACTTTGATAATGTATACATGGTTTACTTGTTGTTTTGATAAACTAATAGTTTTCATTCTGTGTGAATCCCTTACTGAGATTTTTATGCTCACCCCAAGTTTTTGAATTTTTTTTCACAGGACTTAATATGGAATAGGTTCAAGGATGGGATCAAGGAAAAGTCATGCTATCTAAAACATGATACTAGACATGTTTCATTTTAAGTGTTTTTTTATGGAAACTTAGTAGAAGTGTCTACTTTGTAATCTTTTGAGATGTAATAGTTATGTCCTAATTCTATAAAACTCTAAACCAGAAAATATCCTCAATGTGAATTATTCATTTAATTCAATATTAAGTATGGTTTAAGGCTGGGGCCTTATAGTTGGTATCAAATGTCGGTTTAGGCAACTTTAGGAGTTAGAAAATTGTTAAATTATAAGTTAATTAATGGTATGATTGAAATGATATAGCATTTAAATATTACCATGTTTCTTCTCCTACGATATTTCTGTGTTAAGAATGTTTTTTCATAGAGGAATCAGAACAGATTTTCTAGGAAGGAATACATAGGGAAATGACCATTCAAATCAGTATCCTGAGGTGGTCAGAATCAGAACTAAACTATTTGTTGCAGAGATGGCACAGTTGACTGAGGTGAAAAATGTTGGTTGGGTTTATTGATGATATTTTTGTGTTTTCTAAAAGTAAATATGAGCATGAAATTCATTTAAGTATTGTCCTGCAAACCTTAAAAGAAATGAAAATGTATGGAAAATTCAGCAAGTGTGAGTTTTGGTTACAACAAATTTCTTTCGTTGGTCACATTGTTTCAAAAAATATCATAACAATTGATCCTGCTAAAACAAAAGTTGTTGAAGAATGTCCAAGACCCACAAATGTAACCAAGATCCATAGTTTCCTTGGTTTGGCAGGTTATTACCGAAGGTTTATTGAAAATTTTTCACTGTTATCTATTATAATGACTAAGATAACTCGGAAGGGTGTTAAGTTTATCGGGACAAAAGAATGTGATGATTGTTTTCAGGAGTTGAAAAGAAGATTGGGGAATTCTCCAGTTTTGGATCATCCTTCTCGGAATGGTGATTTTATTATCTATAGTAATGCTTCATTGAAAGGACATGGTTGCATCCTAATTCAGAATGATCAGGTAATTGCATATGCTTCACGTCAGTTGAAAACTCATGAGGTATATTACCCTACATATGATTTGAAATTAGCTGCTGTTGTTTTCACTTTAAAAATATGGAGGCATCATTTGTATGGAGTAAAGTGTGAAATATATACTAACCACAAATGTTTAAATTATATATTCACTCAGAATGAATTGAACATGGGACAAAGGAGATGGCTGGAATTAATCAAAGATTATTATTGTACAATTCATTACCATCTGGGAAAAGCAAATAAAGTGGCCGATGCTTTGAGTTGAAAAAGTAATGCTTCATTAACAATGTTGCGTTTGGAACATGATCCTTTGATTAAGTATTTTATGATCTTTGGGATAAAAGTTGTTGGTGAAGGATTTCCTTCTATTTTGTTTCAGGTATCAGGGAAATCTTCTCTATCAGGCAGAATTATGAAAGCACAGAAGCAAGACAGTGAGTTGCAGAAAAGGGTAAAGCTGGTTCAGAAGGGTAAGTTGCCTGAATTCAAAATTGATAATGATTGTGTTTTGAGATTTGGGAAGAGATTATGTGTTCCTAGTGATAAACTGTTTAAGAATGAGTTGTTATTTGAGGCTCATAGTTCCCCGTTTTCAGTTCATCCTGGAAGTACTAAGATGTACAATGATCTATGGGAGTATTGCTGGTGGGATGGAATGAAAAGATATATTGCCACTTTTACTATGAAGTGTTTGACTTGTCAGCAGGTTAAAGCAGAGCGGCAGTTACCGAAAGGGATGCTTCAGCCTTTACCAGTACCGGAATGGAAATGGGAGAATAAATCCATGGACTTCGTTGTGGGATTGCTAAAGACACCTCAAAGTAATAATGCAATCTAGGTTATTGTTGATTGCTTGACTAAATCTGCTCATTTCCTTACAATACGAGATACTTTATCCCTAGATAAAATTTCTCATTTGTATCTTAAAGAGATAGTCAGGTTACATGTATTTTCCCTCTCCATTGTATCTGATCGTGATCCTAGGTTCACTTCAAACTTTTGCAAAGGCCTTCAGAAGTCGTTGGGTACTGAATTAAATTTTAGTACAGCTTTTCATCCTCAATCAGATGGGCATTCAGAAAGAAAAATTCAAAGTTCGGAGGATATGATATGTGCTTGACCGATGGATTATCAGGAATGTTAAGACCAACATCTATCTTTGGTTGGATTTTTATATAATAACATTTTTCATTCCAGTATACAGATGGCACCATTTGAGGCATTATATGGGAAGCGGTGTCGAACTCCAGCTTTTTGTGATGAAGTAGGTGAAAGGAAGCTGATGGGACTAGAATTGGTAGAAGAGATGGTGGAAAAAGTTCTGTTGATTCAGAAACACATGAGAACAGCTCAGAGCAGACAAAAAAGTTATGCGGATAACCGGAGAAAGGATCTATCTTTCGAGGTAGGTGATCATGTTTTTCTCAAAGTTTCACTATGGAAAAGTGTGATGCAAATTGGTAAGAAAGGAAATCTGAGTCCATGGTTCATTGGACCATATGAAATTCTAGAGAAAGTTGGATTTAGTTACTTACCTAGTGGCTTTACCTCCGAGTTTATCTCAGGTACACAATTTTTTTCATGTTTCGATGTTGAGAAAGTATATGCTAGATACATCTCATGTTTTGAGCCCAGAGGTAGTTCAGTAGGAAGAGAATATCTCTTATGAAGAACAACCAGTCCAGATTCTTGACCGAAGAGAGCAAGTGTTGATAAATAAGGTAATTCACCAGGTAAAGGTTTCTTGTAAAAACCATATGGTTGAAGAGGCAACGTGGGAATCTGAAAATGCTATAAGGGATAAATACCCCTCTTATTTTGATAAGTTAATAAAATTGCGAGGACGTAATTCCCAAAAGGGGGGAAGGAGGTAACATCCGAGGTAAATAAAGAATAAAACATTTTCATATTTATTAATATTTTTGAATTAAATATTAATTTTACTTTAAAGGGGTTGCTATGTTCGATAGCGTACCTGATACGCAACAAAGAGTTTCATTGAGATCTTACGTTGCACACTAGTAATAAAATAATATTATTTTAAATGGTATTTAACACGTAGCCATTGTATTGGCAGGAATAAAAATAAATAACTAAAATATGATTATGTATGTTGTTTAAATGTTTTTACATTTATCCAATAAAATATTAAGTCTTAAAATATGAAAAGAATTCAATTTTAGGCATATATACTCTAATTTTCACTAAAGGTCCACTAATCACCTTTTGATGGATAACCGTCCTTAAATATAGTTTTGGCCACTCTTATAAATTCTATTGGACCAAATAAAACTCTTCTTTAGAATCGGGATATCAAAATTTACTTTGTGTAACTTTTTGGTATTTTTCTGATAAAGTTCATTTCTTTTGAATAGTGCAAAATGTTGTATTTTAATTAAAAACCTCCTTTTAATCTAATTTATTTTTATGATTATATTATCATTTAAATTTGTTTTAATGTGCAATTAGAATATATTTTTACCATTTAATCCAATATTGGTGGTTGGAATTAATTTCACATTGAAATTGGACTTAAACTAGTGTTAATCTTTAGAAACTTATTGTTTCATAAAAACAGGCTATTTGTTATGACAACGGGAATTAATTATTAAATTAATTAATTTAACTTATATGTTTTAAATTTTGTCGAATAGAAATCATTTTTGAATCCGGAATATATAATATAGCATAGGGTTATGTTTTGGAAATTTTCTGAAAAACTTCAATTTTTGATGAATAGTGAAACCACTAAGTGGTTCTTAAAAAATAGATTTTTCATTTAAATGAAATTTTACCACCTCTCTGTTTTGAATTTAAAAAATCCAACATACATGGTTGTAATTATAACATAAAATGTGGTTCATCGGTATTAAAATAATTTTTTCGTAAATAGTAACTTTTATGTTTTTAATCGCGATTAGAGGTAATTAGTGTAGTTTAAGGTAAAAATAATGTTTTAATAATATAAAATGACCTATACAGATGTCCTAACCTCATTGGATGTGTCCTGGCCGGACAAGAAAATCCATGGGTCAACATGGGGACCCCATGGAGCCACTTTGGTAGGAAAATTAAATTAAAAACTTTTTATTTTTAGTTAAAATTAAAATGTCACAAACATGAGTTGTTTTGCTAAAAAAAATTTTAATTGGGGTTACAAAACTCTTATTTTTTACTATAAACATTAATTATAAATATAAAAATAATTCCTACATCATGATATTTGTTTTATAATTTTTAGACATTAGATAAATTAAATTATTTATGCCACCATGATGATGCAGCGATTACCTCATTATTTATCGATTTAAATAAAATGAAAAGATAATGTAAAATCTAAGAACTAAAAATGTAAAAAACCTATTGGATGGGTGGATTTAGAACTCTTATCACATAATCCTAGAAATATATAATTTTGGGTCCTTTTAAATCGGAAAATCATTTTATAATAAAGTACCCTTTTATAACATTCAAAGAGTGCCCCTCCTCTCCTCTTATAAAAGGCCCCCACCTCTACCATCATACCCACACCTCTCAAGACTTTGGCTCGGCAAAACCCTGAACATTTGTCTCTACACATCCCTCTATTACTCCTAGAAGCCTCACTTTGGGCAGAAGTCTTCACAAGGAAGCCTTTGAGCTCAAATCAAAAAGAGTTACCTGTTTAAAAGGTAGCGTCTTCTCTTGTGTTCTTATGTTTTATTTTTCTTCTCCAACCCCCTAAAATATTTTTATTATTTTCTTTTGTAACAACAACAGAATACTCAATATACTAGGATGTTTTTATAAGAATTATTCGAGCTACACTTACACACACCTTCATCTAATGGTTAAAGAGAATACTGTTTCCGTGGATGGAAAATTTCTGCCTCACGAAATGATGATTGTTCAATATTCTTCTAACACCTTCAAAGGTGGCTATTAAGATGTCACTATATTTATATATGATATATAATATGTTTACGTTTTATTTATTTTTCTGTATTTTTCATTTAGGGCATAACTTTATGGTTTCCATTATGGGTAAAACGTGATATCTTCATTTTAGGAAGTGCCGACTACCGCCCCCTCAAAGTGATTTCATTCGTTAATACCATATGTGGTACGTATAAAGAATAGATTTATTGATATTATATATGAAATTAGACAGGAATTATAATAAAAATTAAATTTATTATGATTCCATTCCATAAAATATGAAATAGAAATGAATGTTGCATCCATGCGTACGTACGGCTTACCGCCTCCATGAATGGTGAATTTCATTTCTTATCCCCAAATGTAATGTACTATTACGAGTACATTTGAATAATGGATTTATATGATGTATTTTACATCTAAATGATTAATATATTTCTGGAATTAAAATATACATATCTCTTATTTAGTTTTAATTCCATTAATATGACATAGAAATGAAAGTAGCGTTCATGGGTACGTACGTCTTACCGTCTCCATGAACGGTGCATTTCATTTCATACCTCTAATTGATTATGTAATATTATAAATTAATGTATATACTGGATATATATGATATATATGGCATCTACATCATGAATATCATTCTTGAGATAATGGATATTTGACTACGTGATGAACTTGTAAATATAAGAAGTTCACTTTTGACTTAAGTACCAAATATCGACAAAACAACCGGTATTAACATAAATGAATACATAATGTTCATAACATGGTAATAAGTGATATAAAAGGAATAATGAACATGAAAATGGTTCTTAATCAAGTATAAATTAACTCATGTTTATTATTCAGGACATTAAAGAACGATCAAGTCAAGTCGGACCCGAGGTAAGGGACATCGTCTCAATCACCTTTCATTGAGGAATATTTTGTTTTATACACAACTTTATTTTATAAGGTGTATAAATCCCTTTAACATTTAATTTTATTCAAAAGGAATCTTTTTATTCAATGATTTTTACTAAATGACAAACAAAAGAATGTTTCTTTTAACGTACGCGGTGACAATGACCTTTTCCACCACCGCGAGTATTATTTGGTTTTTGGCATCCTCAACAAGCCGAAATGTTTTTTAAAATGAAATAAATACCATATAATCATTTATGTATTTTGTTATTGAAAATGGTTTTTTTAATGGATTTGTTATATCAATATATTTATGTGATATATTGTGATTAATGTGTTGAAATGTTTTCATTCCATTATATTTTTTTATGTCTTATGATTTTATAATGGTACTTGGACATTTGATGGGTAGTTACGTGATAAACCAAATGACGGGTGGTGCTGTGAATACCAGGATGGGTGTTTACGTTATAACCTCCAATGTATTGGGTATGGAAGTCGGCCGTATGGCTATTACATTAAGTGATATGTGTGGAAGTTGATCGTATGGTCATTCCATTTAAGTATGTTTATGTCCCAAGTTACCTTTATATTTTATGTGTTCTTTATATGGGTTTCATGATAAAATTTTGGTAACAAAAGGGTAAGTAATGATATTTTATTCAATGATGAGTTTTTAATACTTCTTAAAGGTGAAAATTATTACTTTGATAAAGTATACATGGTGTACTTGTTGTTTGGAAAAACTAATAGTTTTCATTCTTTGGGAATCCCTTACTGAGCTTTTTATGCTCACCCCAAGTTTTTGAAATGTTTTTCACGGGACTTAATGTAGAATAGGTTCAAGGATGGGATGAAGGAAAAGTCATGCTATCTAAAACATGATCCTACACATGTTTCTTTTTAAGTGTTTTTATTTTATGGAACTTAGTAGAAGTGTCTACTTTGTAATCTTTTTAGATGTAATAGTTATGTCCTAATTCTCTAAAAATCTAAACATGAAAAGATCCTCAATGTGAATTATTAATTTAATTCAATATTAAGTAAGGTTTAAGGATGGGGCCTTATAGTTCGTATCAAAGGTCGGTTTAGGTAACTTTAGGAGTTAGAAAATTGTTAAATTATAATTTAATTTATGGTATGATTGAAATGATATAGCATTTAAAGATTACCATGTTTCTTCTCCTAAGATATTTATGTGTTAAGAATGGTTTTTCATAGAGAGAACAGAATAGACTTTCTATGAAGGCATACAGAGGGAAATGACCTTTCAAATCAGTATCCTGAGATGGTCAGAATCAGAACTAAACAGTTTATTGTAGTCATGGCTCAGTTGACTCAGGTGATAAATTTTGGTTGGGTTTATTGATGATATTTTGGTGTTTTATAAAAGTAAAGATGGGAATGAATGTCATTTAAGGTTTATCATACAAACCTTAAAAGAAAAGAAACTGTGTGGAAAATTCAGTAAGTGTGAGTTTTGGTTACAAAAAATTTCATTCCTTGGTCACATTGTTTCAAAAAATAGCATAACAGTTGATCCTGCTAAAACAAAATTTGTTGAAGAATGGCCGAGACCCAAAAATGTAACCGAGATCCATAGTTTCCTTGGTTTTCTAGGTTACGAATGAAGGTTTATTGAAAATTATTCATAGTTATCTTGTCCAATGACCATGCTAACTCGGAAGGTTGTCAAGTTTATCTGGACAAATGAATGTTGTGATTGTTTTCTGGAGTTGAAAAGAATATTGGTGAATGCTCCAGTTTTGGAACTTCCTTCCTAGAATGGTGAGTATGTTAACTACAGTGATGCTTCATTGAACGGACTTGGTTCCGTCCTAATGAAGAATGATTAGGTAATTTCATATGCTTCACGTAAGTTGAAAACACATGAGGTAAATTACCCTACACAAGATTTGGAATTTGTTGCTGTTGTTTTCTCTTTAAAAATTTGGAGGCATCATTTGTATGGATTAAAGTGTGAAATATATACTGATTGCAAATGTTTAAAGTATATATTCACTCAGAATGAATTGAACATGATACAAAGGAGACGGCTGGAATTAATCACGGATTATGATTGAACAATTCATTACCATATGGGAATAGAAAATGATGTGGTCGATGTGTTGAGTCGAAAAAGTAATGCTTCATTAACAATGTGGTGTTTGGAACATTATCCATTCGTTAAGGATTTGATGAACTTTGGAATAGATGTTGTTGGTGCAGAATGTCCTTCTGTTTTGTTTCAGGTATTAGTGAAATCTTCTCTATCAGAAAGAATTAAGAAAACACAGAAGCACAACAATGAGTTGCATAAAATGGTAGAGCTAGTTTAGAAGGGTATGTTTCTGGAATTCAACATTGATAATGATTGTGTTTTGAGATTAGGGAAGATATTATGTGTGACTTGTGATTCACAGTTGAAAATGAGTTGTCTTGTGAGGCACATATTTCCTCGTTTTCAGTTCATCCTGGCAGTACTAAGATGTACAGAGATCTGCGGGAGTATTACTAGTGGGATGGAATGAAAAGAGATATTGATGATTTTATTATAAAGTGTTTGACTTGTCAGCATGTTAAAGTAGAGCGGAAGTTACCAAAAGGGATGCTTCAGCATTTACCAGTACCATAATGTAAATGGGAGAATATATCCATGGACTTTGTTGTGGGTTTGCCGTAGACACCTCGAAGTAATAATGCAATCTAGGTTATTGTTGATCGTTTGACTAAATCTGCTCATTTCCTTTCTATACGAGATACTTTTTCCCTAGATCAAATTTCTCGTTTGTATATTAAAGAGATAGTCAGGTTACATGGATTTCCCCTCTCCATTGTCTCTGATCGTGATCCTAGGTTTACTTCTAACTTTTTCAAAGGCCTTCAGAAGTCGTTGGGTACTGAATTAAATTTTAGTACATCTTTTTATCCTAAATCAGATGGGCAGTCAGAACGAACAATTCAGACTTCAGAGGATATTCTATGTGCTTGTTCGATGGATTATTAGAGAAGTTGGGACCAACATCTTTCTTTGGTTGAAATTTCATATAATAACAGTTTTCATTCCAATATATAGATGACACCGTTTGAGGCATTATATGGGAAGCGGTGTCGAACTCCAGCGTTTTGGGATGAAGTAGGTGAAAGGATGCTGATGGGACCAGAATTGGTAGAAGAGATGGTGGAAAAAGGTCAGTTGATTCAGAAACACATGAGAACAACTTAGAGCAGACAGAAAAGTTATGCGGATAACCAGAGATCAGATCCATCTTTCGAGGTAGGTGATCATGTTTTTCTCAAAGTTTCACCGTGGAAATGTGTGATGCGATTTGGTAAGATAGTAAAGATGAGTCTAAGGTTCATTGGACAATATGAAATTCTGGAGAACGTTGGATTTAGTTGCTTACCGAGTGGCTTTACCTCCGAGTTTATCTTAGGTACACAATTTTTTTTCATGTTTTGATGTTGAGAAAGTATATGCCAGATCCATCTCATGTTTTGAGCCCTGAGGTAGTTTAGTTGGAAGAGAATATCTTTTATGAAGAAAAAAAAGTCTAGATTCATGACCGAAGAGTGCATGTGTTGCGAAATAAATTAATTCACCAGGTAATGGTTTTTTTGGAAAACCCATATGGTTGAAGAGGCAACGTGGGAATCTGAAAATGCTATGAGGGATAAACACCCCACTTATTTTGATAAGTTAATAAAATTGCGAGGACACAATTCCTAAAAGGGGGAAGGATGTAACATCCCAGCTAGATAAATAATAAAATATTTTCATATTTTTTAATATTTTCGAATTAAATATTAATTTTACTTTAAAGGGGTTGCTATGTTTGATATCATACCCAGTACGCAACAAAGAGTTTCTTTGAAATCTTACGTTGCACAATAGTAATAAAATAATATTATTTTAAATGATAGTTAACGTGTAGCCGTTGTATTGGAGGGAATGAATATAAATAACTAAAATATGATTATATATATTTTTTAAATGTTTTTACATTTATCCTATAAAATATTAAGTCTTAAAATACAAAAAGAATTCAATTTTAGGAATATATACTCTAATTTTCACTAAAGGCCCACTTATCTCCTTTTGATGGAGAACTGTCATCAAATATAATTTTGGTCACTTTTATACATTCTATTGGACCAAATAAAACTCTTCTTTAGAATCGGGATATCAAAATTTACATTGTGTAAATTTTTGGTATTTTTCAGATAAAGTTCATTTTTTTGAATAGTGAAAAATGTTGTATTTTAATTCAAAACCTCCTTTTAATCTAACTTATTTATATGATTAGATTATTTTTTGAGTATGTTTTAAAGTGAAATTAGAATATATTTTTACCATTTAATCCAATAGTGGTCGTTGGAATTAATTTCACTTTGAAATTGGACTTAAACTAGTGTTAATCTTTTGATACTTAGTGTTTTATAAAAACACGTTATTTGCTCTGCCAGCGGGAAATAATTATTAAATTAATTAATGTATCTTATATATTTTGAATTTTGTAAAATAGATATCATTTTTGAATCCAGAATTTATAATATAGCATAGGGTTATTTTTTGGGGGTTTTCTGAAAAACATCAATTTTTGATGAATAGTGAAACCACTAAGTGGTACTTAAAAAACAGATTTTTCATTTAAATGAAATTTTACCACCTCTGTGTTTTGAATTTAAAAAATCCGACATAAATGGCTGTCATTAAGATGTAAAATGTGGTTCAATGGGATTAAAATAATTTTTTGGTGAATATTAACTTTTATGTTTTTAATCGCGATTAGAGGTAATTAGTGTAGTTTAAGGTAAAAATAATGTTTTAATAATATGAAATAACCTAGAAACATGTCCTACCCTCATTTTATGTGTCATGAACAGCCCATAAAATCAATGGGTCAACATGGGGACCCCATGGTGACACTTTGGTAAGAAAATGATATAAAAAACATTTTATTTAAAGTTAAAATTAAAATGTCACAAACATGAGTTGTTTTAATAAAAAAAATTAAATGGGGTTATACAAGTATTATTTTTTACTATAAATATTAATTATAAAGATAAAAATATTTCCTACATCATGATATTTTTTTATAATTTTTAAACATTATAAATATTAAATTATTTATGACTCCATGATGATGCAGTGATTACTTCATTATTTAATGATTTAAATAAAATGAAACGTTAATGTAAAATCTAACACCTAAAAATGTCAAAAACTTATTGGATGGGTGGAATTAGAACTCTTATCACCTAATCCTAGAAATATATAATTTTGGGACCTTTAAAATTGGAAAAACCTTTTATAATAAAGTACCCTTCTATAACTTTCAAAGAGTGCACCTCCTCTCCTCTTATAAAAGGCCCCCACCTCAACAGCCTTACCCACACCTTTCAAGCCTTTGGCTCGGGCAACCCCTACCCATTTTGTCTCTATACATCCTTCTCTTACTCCTAGAAGCCTCACTTTTTGTAGAAGTCTTCCCAATGAAGCCTTTGAGCTCAAATCAAAAAGAATTACCCGTTTTAAAGGTAGTGTCTTCTCTGGTGTTCTTATGTTTTATTTTGCATCTCCAACACCCTAAACTCTTTTTATTCTCTTCTTTTGTAACAAAACCAGTATCCTAAATATACTAGGATGTTTTTATAATATGTATTCGAGCTACACTTACACACACCTTCATCTGATGGTTAAAGAGCATACTGTTTCTGTGGATGGAAAATATATGGCTCCCGAAACGATGAATGTTCAATATTATTATAACACATTAAAAGGTGGCCATTAAGATGTCACTATATTAATATATTATATATAATATGTTTATGTTTTAATTATTCCTCTTTATTTTTCATTTATGGAATACCTTTATGATTTCCATTATGGCTAAACGCGATATCTTCATTTTAGGATGTGCGGACTACCGCCCCCTCAAAATGATTTGATTCGTTAATACCATATGTGGTACGTATGAAGAATAGATTTAATGATATTATATATGTCATTAAACTGAAATTATAATATACCTTTAAGTCATTATTATTCCATTCCATAAAATATGAAGTAGAAATGAAAGTAGCGTTCATGTGTACGTACGGCTTATCGTCTCAATGAACGGTGCATTTCATTTCTTATCCACAAATGTAATGAACTATTATAAGTACATATATATAATGGATATATATGATTTATTTTACATCTAAATGTTGAATAAAATTCTGTAATTAAAATATACATATCTCTCATTTAGTTTTAATTCCATTAATATGACATAAAAATGAAGGTAGCGTTCATGCGTATGTACGTCTTACCGTCTCCATGAACGGTGCATTTAATTTCTTACCACTAAATGATTATGTAATATTATAAATGCATGTATATACTGGATATATATGATATATATGGAATCTAAATCATGAATATCATTCTTCAGATAATAGATATTTGACTACGTGAACAACATGTAAATATAAGAAGTTCACTTTTGACTCAAGTACCAAATATCGACAAAACGACCGTTATTAACAAAAATGATTAAATAATGATAATAACATGGTAATAAGTGATATAAAAGTAATAATAAACATTAAAATGGTTCTTAACCAAGTGTAAATTAACTCAAGTTTATTATTCAGGACATTAAAGAATGATCGAGTCAAGTCGGACCCGAGGTAATGGACTTCGTCTCAATCTCCTTTTATTGACGCATATTTTTTTATACACAAATTTCTTTTATAATGTGTATAAACCCCTTTGACATTTTATTTTATTCAAAAGGAATCTTGTTATTTTAAGTGTTTTACTAAACGACAAAAAAGAATGTTTCTTTTAACGTACGCGGTGACAATGAACTTTTCCATCGCCGCGAGTATTATTTGGTCTTTGGCATACTCAACTAGACGTAATATTTTTTAAAATGAAATAAATACCATATACTCTTTTATGTACTTTGGTATTTAAAATAGTTTTTATAATGGATTTGTTATGTCAATATATTTAAGTGATATATTGTGATCAAAGTGTGAAAATGTTTTCTTTCCATTAGATTTGTTTTATGTCATATGATTTTATTATGGTACATGGACATATGACGGGTGGTTACGTGATAAACCATATGACGGGTGGTGCTGTGAATACCAGGACGGGTGGTTACGTTATAACCTCCAATACATTGTGTATGGAAGTCGGTTGTATGGCTATTCCATTAAGTTGTATGTGTGGAAGTCGACCATATAGTTATTCCATTTAAGTATGTTTATGTCCCAAGTTACCTTTATATGTTATGTGTTCATTATATGGGTTTCATGGTAACCTTTTAGTTACAAAAGGGTATGTAATGATCTTTTATTCAGTGAATAGTTTTTACTACTTCATAAAGGTGAAAAGTCTTACATTGATAAAGTATACATGGTTTACTTGTGGTTTTGAAAAACTAATAGTTTTCATTCTTTGCATATCCCTTACTGAGATTTTTATGCTCACCCCATGTTTTTGAAATGTTTTTCACAAGACTTAATGTGGAATAGGGTCAAGGATGGGATCATGGAAAAGCCATGCTATCTAAAACATGAAACTAGAAATGTTTCTTTTTAAGAGTTATTATTTTATGGAAACATAGAAGAAGATTCTACTTTGTAATCTTTTGAGATGTAATAGTTATGTCCTAATTCTATAAAACTATAATCCTGAAAAGATCCTCAAGGTGAATTAATCATTTAATTCAATATTAAGTAAGGATTAAGGATGGGGCCTTATAGTCTTTACATATTGTTTCATCATTAGAATAACATATTAGTATTGTAATGATACTGATACAATCATTTTATGATTGTGAAATTATCTTTTTGAAGGAATGAATGACCATAATAAAATAGAAGAGAATAATGGAGGACATAAACTTATACCTCACATCATTGATTATATCCTTTGTCAAGGGGATAAAAATTTGAGGGATTAAATTTTGAGAAGATCATAAGATTATTATTGGGTATATGAGTGCCTATAAAGAGTTTCGAATAGTTTTTTTCTGATCATAATGGATTTCAGTGGGAGGGGATGTGTAGAGTAGACTGCCCCTTTATAAGTGAAAAGGGGTGTCATTTTTTGAAAATAACTAAATCATTGTAATAATGGGAATTTAGTATCATAGAACATGGCTCAAAAGATGATAAATAATAAAGTGGGAAAGAGATATGGTTTATACAAACATCCCGAAATAAATTAAAAACATTTTTTTAATTTATTATCACCTTTACATCATCGGTTACCCATTCTTACCATTTTTTTCACCACAATAATTATTTTTTTATCTAGGTAACATATCCTTTATAAAAAATTAAATGATATTTATTTTATAATTTTGAACTAAAGACACCAATTTGAAATAATCATTTCATTTAAATTTCAAAAAAATTATACTGTTTATAAATAATGTATAATGTATTTATAATTTTTTTTAAAAATAATACATAAATTATAAAAAGTAAAATATTGAAATATAAATTTTATTTTATTTATTAAAATAATGAATCTAAATATAAACTATATATTTTTCTGAGAACATTTTTTCAAACATTTTCAATTAATATTAATACATTAATAATGTTATAGGTCCATGTTATTTATATAATATGTTCTATATTATTCACCTCAAAATTAATATTTTCAAGATAAACTAAAAAATTCATGTCAGGATAATATAAAAAAGATAAATCAATGAAATGGTGATATTTTTCTAATACTCAAATCCATAAATCCATAAATTCAATTTTTTAATAGAAGTATAAGAAGTAGAGATAAACTATTTTTATATCAAAATGAATTTCGTATAATAGATATTATTTTTATTTTAAATTACTAGTTAATATATTTTTATTATTATTTTTTGTATTAAATGAAAATAAATATATTTAATTTAAATGGATTTGAAAATTCCGGAAGATATATTTTTTAACATGATTTTAATTTAGAAAAAAACTATTTTCAAAAGGTGTAAATATTTATAACATATCAGTACATATAAATATGTTTTTACCCAATGATATAACACTAATTTAAATTTGAATAACTAATTATGATATCTACATATGACTAAATAATTTGATAATATGTGGTTTTATTTTCATTTGGGAATTTGGAATCCATGTATCTTCTTGAAGTCTCCAAAAGAATGACATTCTCCCATATATGGTTTAATAACTCCATAATGTATTGAGTTTTTCATGGGATTGGTCAGGATAAAAACATTGTGAACCTAACTCCCTTCGATGATTACTTAAATAGGATTTAGAAGGGATACTTATTCTTCCATATTCAATTTCTTATTGATTTATTTTTTTATTTTCTAATATAGTGGATTAAATTTATGCAAACTAATTTGATAACTATGTTTCAGCAGTCATATTTAAAATTCCAAAAATATTACGATTTGAAATTTTATTTCATTTATTAGGAAATAGTCTATTAAGAAAATATTTATTTATGTATTATATATAGAGAAATCTTGGTTCATTATATTATTTAAGAATCTAGACAATAGTATGTGTTTTTGTGTATAAAACTATAGGTTTATGTAGGTGGAGGAAAAGAAACATTTCCTCCTTTATAGGATTGATAATATATTAACTGAAATAAGGGAGACAATTTCTTTCTATAGATCAAATTTTTGTTTAAATATAACAATATAAAGATGATGTAGGATTCTATCCTTGAAGATTCCTTCATGTAATGGTATGAAAACATTGAGATTTTGGTCAGTCTATTCAATGTCATGAACAAACTAGCTATGTTTAGGGGACCATGAACTCTATATTCCATGACTTCATCGAATAGATCGTATTCATGTTTATTGAAAACATATTGATTTACATAAAGATAATGAAGCATAATTATTATCATATTAGAGTTCTTATGTCTGAATTTCAGCGCCATCAAATCTTCGAGAATCATTCCTAGTGAATGATATGGATGTGATAGGTGAACGTCCTATGACATATAGTGTATCGGTGTGGTTGATTATGGACCCATAGATAAATGAAGAACTTTTTTCATGTTATAAAAGTAATAAAATTGTTGTGGATTTTAGTTTCTTTATTACTGTTGGATATTATCATGGATTTGGGTTTATTTTCTATCATATTGTTTCCATATTGATAGATTTTACCTAGAATGGATGAGATTTCATTTATCGTGACTAGTTTCAGGAAACAAATGGTTGCGTATGTGATAGGTTGATCAGTGTGCCATAGCATCAGTTTCCTAAGGAGGCTGAGGTGACCCATTCATTTTATATATTTATATTTAATCATTTTAAATGAATATTAATTAAATATCCTAGAACAATAAACACTAAAACTATAAATACTTTTGAGTATTTTTATTTCATATACAAAATCAAAATATTTTTTTGAAATATCGTTAACATATCCTATAAATATATTATAAAATAGTACACATATTAAACATAACCTATATAATTACTTTCATTATAACATAGGTGAAGGAAATATAAAAAAGAGAGAGATCAAATTATTAGTTTGGGTAATGATAATAGATTTCAGTAAATGATCATCAGTGAGTATAATATAATCACAAGGAAGTAATAAAAATTTCATAATATACAATAATGAATTCAATATAGTTAATTAAAATTAATAGTAAATCATTGAATACATATTTTTTATAATAAACATTGTATGTCATTTTTGTATAGACTCCTGAATAAGAAATCTTGATCCATGTGAACTAATCATATGAATAAGATATTTTTTCTCATACTCATAATCAAAGAAAGTCATTTCTACAGTAAAGGCTCACTAATAAGTATATAATAGTTAATTTGATTAACTCTATATAATATAATTTCATAATCATAGATCACTCCCAATATTATCATTATAGATAGAAAACCATACCAAACCATGTTTATGCCCTATTCTAGACCTTATTAACTCATGAGATATCCATAATTACTCAATCCATTAGAGTTCTATAGAATTCCATTCCCTCCCATCACATAACGAAAATCATACATATGTAATCCAAAATATCATAAAACCATCATTATATTATCAACTAATAACCCAAGCAAAGGAAATGGATTTTATATTCATTTAATAATTTCATCCTAGCATAACATATGGAAACAAATCATGTTTTATAATGGTTTCATCATAACTAAATTTAACATTGAAAATTAAAAGAGTTTCACATTATCATCCTAAATGAATCATCATCGCAATACATCTACATCACAAAAGTGGATGTTATCTTAAGATAATATCCCCAATGAATCATAATAAACCATAAAATATTTTTAATGGAAAAAACAACTTTTAAAGAACATTCTATAATTTCATTGAATAAATGAGAAAATTTATATTTATTTTCAAATATTTTTAACAAAAAGTTCCTTGAATATTGAGAAAATACATTTCACTAAAAATAAAACAAGAAAATTATAATGTAATCTCCATATTAAAGAATTTTCATGAGAATGATAAAATATTTCACGTTGTATTTTCGAAAATAAATCATTCATATTATTGTATTGTTAAAATTAGAAAAAAAAATCATTGGAAAAACATTTATTAGAAATATTCGTTTTGAATAAATGTAAAATAAATTCATTTTTATTAAAGATATTCTTTTAATAAATTTACATGTATATGTAATAACTATTTTAATTTTCTTGAAGTGTATAGATATGGAAGGTTATGTTCATTAACCATAGAGGAAATGTGGTCTTAATTACATTAAAAAAAATTCACAATCATTTTGAGTACCATATATAATAAAATGGTATAATATATATATAATATTTAAATAAACAGAAGATAATTAAATATATTTTTTTTAAAGGATGATGACCATATTAGTATTCTCAATATAAATTTACGACAAAAGGTTCTGAAAATAAATGAGATTGTAGCATAAACCCATTACCTTAGGTCGCATATTTATTCATAGTCATTCAAATATCATTTATAATAAATATATATTTATAAAAAATCTAAATATTAATTATAAATATATTAATGAATCATATTAAAAAAAATTCTATAAATTTATCTATAACACCTCCAGATTTTTGATGAATACTATGTTTGATGTTATATATGACACACTACAACAGTCTTAAATAAACTATGAAATATTATTATTTATATACAAACCATATAACCTACCCATTTAATTCGTAGATATTAATATCATTAACTAAAAAATTTGATGAATATAAAAAATTCCTTCCAAAATTTTTTTATCAATTAGCTTTTATAAATAAACACAAATTCATTAGTAAAATGATTTTATTCATTTAGAAATACATTTTCCATAAAAATGAATTTATCTCATTCTGTGAGAGAATGTTATAATTAATACAAAACAATTTTATAAATATTATTTTGAAAATGGATATTATTTTTTAAATATTTCTAATTATTTTTTCATAAGATGATATTTTGGTAATTTTTTTAAAGATTTATATACTCTAAATAGTGAGTTTTTTATTTTTTAATAATTTTATATTTTTTCATTAAATACATGATTTTAAATGACTAATTTAATTATAAAGTGTCATAATACTTGTTTAATTTTATAAAATATAATAAATTCCACCAAAATCATAATTATTCTTTATTTTGATTTAACATCCTTTTTATACATAAAAACACAGTTTTCTAAAATATATTTTTGTTACCTTTTATAAATATATAATAAAATTTATTTATTAGTATTTTATAAATTGAATATTGAAAATTAAATTTCATAATTTTAATTAAAATGTTCATATTTGGTAAATAAATCTCCTTTATTTTTGTTCATGATGAATATAAATTGTAGTAAATATTTGTCACCACGGTATGCCCCTCAAGATCAGATGGGGTGGAAATGGTGGGGATGGGTTTGGGAGCATGGTCAGAGTTTCAATTACCATGGCTAACAATTTATCTCTATTTTCATTTTTTCATCATGTGTCAGATTCTTTTTTGTAGACATTTTTTTAATTTGTTACCCCAGTAAGGGTAAAATGTGTAAAATAGGGTAAAAAATAGGGGATTGAGCCAGAAAATATCATAAAAATTGTTCATTATTTTGTTTTATAAGTTTTATTGTACAATGTACACCCATGATTAAAAATTGAGTAAATTTATTTCCACCTTTCATTGGGTATATAATTTTTATTATTTTACGTAAAATATTTTATAAAAAATTCAACTCTCTTTCTCTTAATATCTATTTTTTTTATAAAAAATAACTTTAGTTTAATTATAAATGATAATTTGAAACATTATTTTTTATTTTAACAAGATAATTTATTTATAATTTTTATATAAAAATTAATTAAAATAAAAACGTACATATTTGTTGATACAAATCTTGTGCATGCAGTATAATATTCATGTAAATGATTGCATAAACTCTTAAAATATGATTATTTTGTTTAATTTAATCTATAACATAATTTTTTTAAATAATTATAACAAGTTAATAATATTTGTAATGTTTAAATTTTTTTATAAATTACTATATTTATGTCATCAATGTCAAACTATGTGGATAGTCCTGAAAATGAATATAATGGTATATTTGGTTAAATAATATATTGATAAATGATTGAGATATGAAAAATGTTGCAATAGGATAATTTTAATTATAAATTGTTTAAAATTTCATATATAGACCATTTATTAATCATTTATTAACATATAAGTTAATTTATAACCCTTCTTGGTTCAAAAATATATTACTGAGTTTAAGGATAATAGGAGTTAACTAGGGTTAAATTAATGACAAATGGGTGAATATGAGATAAATGCGTGACTAAATCATACAGTATGGCTTTATTTAAAACATATATAATAGATAATATTTAATTAATTCAATTTGTATGAATATTTCCATGAACATGACATTATATTAATTGACTGATTTAAAAAAACACTGGAGTGCCCCTCCTCTCACTTATAAATTCAATCCTCATATATTTTTGTCCTGATACATTTTGGGAACTATTGAGAAGAAAAAACCTAATGAAATAACATTATGTACTTTCTATCCATGAAATAGTGACCTTTGTCTCATAAAAGCTCCTTCCAATAAGGGTTAACATGTCTTCAAAATGTTGTTTTGTAAAGAAGAGGTAAACAAATTAATTATGAATTTTTTTTTAATATCCCACATTTGTAAAATGTTATTGAAACATTTTCGAATAATAAAATATGTATATTAAATATAATTTAATTTTTTTTATGATTATCGTATTCCCACTTTTTATATCCTTTTCCATCCAATGGATAATTAATACACTGTTGGTGTGTATGTGTGGACTACTACATCTACAAAGCGATGTATTTAAATTTTCATCACTAATTATAATGGATAATTTTAATGATGGATATAATTAATATATATTATAATAATGACATGATTATCATTATTTAAATATAATATATTATCAATTTTCTTAAACATAGTTCTTCTAAGAAATGGTAAGGTCATTCGTGTGTACGTATGGATTATGATCTCCATGAAGCAATGTGGTACATTTTTCATCAAAAATATTATAACAACCCACACTTATTACATACATAATCATTAATTTATTCAAGAAAACACTTCCTTTTACATTGAGTATCTTTTCATTTTTATATATTTAAAGAATTAAGACAAAATATTCATAACATTGCACATTGTTACATAGTGGATACCATAAAATCAGTTTCCATTTTTCTCAGAATATAAAACATTAAAACATAAAACAAGACTCCTTGAAAATTCTTCAACATTTATCATGTCTTCCTTCCTTGTATTACTCATCCATTAACCTGTGAAAAATCATTTAAAAACATGGGATGAGCACAAAATCTCAGTACGGTAAGAAAAAGAATGAAAAAACACATTAGTCCAAGAATATTCATAACATATGAAATCATTTTCAAAAGACATGATTTCCACCAATAAATACTTACTTCGTGTAACATGATATTTACAAAAGATCCAAAAAAACATAAAAATAATCACATAGGTATCTTGGGGAATTACTTACATAATCTTGTAACCATCTTGGCTTCCTTAAAATTTGTAACCCTCACGGCTACCATACTTTGTGTAACCGTCGCAGTTACACGTGGAGTAACCATACGGCTGAACTCCAACATACTCATACCCAATGCATTGGGGGGAAATATAGGTCCCACCCTTTATCATAATAAATGCTAAATAACCAAAACATAGTCATACAACATAAATAATAGCATAAAAACATTGATTTTGAATCTTGTAAAACAGAATTTTCAAAGAGTATTTTAGAAGAAAAGTCCCTTATAAACATCATATACTTGAAGTGAGACTTAATAAAGTGGATGTAATATATATACTCTGTAAATAAACTTAATGACACATAATATAAACAGAACCCATCACACAAACAATATAAATAGCCCATAAATATTAAATTAGATGGTTAACCCAAAGAATGGAAATCGGGTTAAGAATCCCCTTACCTTAAGCTTGTATTACTTAAAAATTGTTAAAACCACATTTATAATGTTTAAAAGAGAGTTATTAGAATTTTACAGAAACATGTTCATGTTTATAACATCTTATATGGTCATTTAATAACCTCATTTCACCCCTTAATTATTAGTATTTTGTTCCTTGCATTATTTTGGGTTAGTTCTTTTGTGATTTCCACGATCGGTTCATGATGAATCCTTCTTGTTGATTGGAATTGAAACTAAATAATTCGAATGGAGTAGTATTTACATATTTCCAGTACCATAATTTATACCATTTATCAATTTTATGCTTTATATGAGAATGAATTATAAGTTAAAACATTAATGATGTTCGTTTAGATCATTTTAGTGGTTCTTTGATAATAACAACGTCATTTTGTCTTTTAAATTATTAACATGAGTACAAAAGAATTCCAGAACCACATATGGGTCATAAAACATATATTATAACCTTTTTCAACCATATAAATGGTTTCATGACCAGACTTGAAAGATTTAATGGAAATTGAAAATACATCATCCACAATGTCTATAATTCGACACAAATAGAAAATGTTTTTTGATTTTTTAAATAAGTGCAAGAGTAGAAGAATACTAATGAGGAATTTTCCATAATCATGAGAACATAATGAATATACATGATTATGGAGATTTCATGTACTTGGATAATTGGGAGTGAGGAATGAAGAAAAACGAATCATGAAATAAAAGAAAATCTTGAGAAATTTCTCACGAAAATTCTGCAGCCTAACGGCGTCTTTTAATATTTCATAAAAACAAGATTGATGAGAGGAATGGAATATATCATCATTCATACAAGATATGGACAGTGAGAGGTAATATTTAGTGAAATATCCCAACACAAGACAAAGGGAATCGAAGAGAATAAAAACAATTGAAAGAAAAGAAAGAAAATAAAAGAGGTTGTTTACCTCTTGATCTCTTCTGGTTGAGATCCTTCTTAATGGCTTTTATTATGGTCTTTTGGTGAGACCAACAGCTCTAGGACGTGGGGATGAAGATTGGGGAGGGAATTTGGCAGAAATTAGATAATACTCAAGGCTTGAGAGGTGTGGGAGGAAGAGGGGAGTGAGGGTGGAATTTATAGTGGAGGAGGGGAGGTATTTTAGAATATTTTAATCATTATTATAATGTTTTTATCATGTCTATGAATAATCTCAAATAAAGTGTCCCAAAATAGTGATAATATCACGTGAGTTCTAAGCAAGTGTCCTGGAATCACTTATGATGTCATAAATAGTGCATTTTTACTGATAAATTGATTATACGGTATTTTATCGTATTTCACTATTCACCAAAAATTCACGAGTTTCCGAAAAATACCAAAAATTTACCCCAAAAATTTTTCAACGTGTATAATTCAAAAAAGTAATCAATTTTTAAAAAACTTAATTTTAAATTACTATTCCTTTAATTTTTAAATAAGTTCACAGTTAATTCGAAAAATAACAATATTTAAGTGCAATTAGTTTTATGTGACATTGGAAAATTAATTAAGATCCCATTATCCTGTTTCCTTGGGAGAATTAAATAATAATATTATTTACTATTCATGAGGTCATATTACTATTCATCTTACTATTCAAAAGGGTATGTTACTATTCACCAAAAAAACAAGTTTGTTTCATCAGACTCTAAATAACATACTGAACACAATTTTAGAAGAAAATTTCTTGAAATTCAAAACATAGAAGAAATAAAATTATGTTTCAAGGATACTTATAAATATATACCATAAACAAAATTTCAAGCACTTTCAAATTATTTTTAGAAAACCCTGGGGTGTTACATTGTCCCCACATTCTTGAAATTGCATCCTCGCAGATTTATTTACTTATTAAACAACTGAGGGTATTTTTCCCTCATAGCATTTTCAGACACTCATGTTGCTTCTTCGACCATATGGTTTCTCCACAAACCCTTTACCTGGTGGATTACCTTATTCTGCAATACCTGTTCTCTTCGATCAAGAATCTGAACCGTTTTTTCTTCATAAGAAAGGTTCTATGCCAACTGAACTACTTTCGGCCTCAAGACATGTGATGAATCTGGAACATACTTTCTCAACATCGAAATATGAAAAACATTATGTACCTCAATCAAGCTCGGAGGTAATGCTACATGATATGAAACTATTCCATCATTATCCAAGATTTCAAAAGGACCGATGAACCTTAGACTTAATTTCCCTTTCATACCGAAACACATCACACTTTTACAAGGAGAGATTTTAAGGAAAACTTGGTAACCTACCTCAAAAGAGAAGTCTTTCCTTCGGTTATCTGCATAAATTTTCTGCCTGCTCTGAGCTATCCTCATGTGTTGCTGGATCATCCTCACTTTTTCAGCCACTTCTTCTACTAATTATGGCCCCATCAACTTTCTTTCACCGACTTCGTCCCAAAAAGCAGGAGTCCGACACCGCTTTCCATACATTGCCTCAAAAGGTGCCATCTGAGTACTGGAATGGAAACTGTTATTATAAGAAAACTCAACTAATGAATGATGTTGATCCAAACATCCCTGATAGTTCATTTAACAAGCTCAAAGCATAAACTCCAAAGATTGAATCGTTCGTTCTGACTTCCCATCTGATTGATGATGAAAAGCTGTACTGAAATTCAACTATGTTCTCAATGACATCTGATGTCCATTCCAAAATTTAGTAGTGAACCAGGGATCTCGTTCAGACACAATGGAAAGAGGAACTCCATGTAACTTGAAAATCTCCTTGATGTACAATTGAGAAAGTTGATCCAATTTCATTGTATCTCGAATAGAAAGAAAATTCACAGACTTTGTTAGCTGATCAACAATAACCCAAATCACATTGTTACCTCAAGAAGTCTATGGTAGTCCCACCACAAAATCCATGTATATATTCTCCCATTTCCACTCTAGCACTGGCAAAGGATGAAGCATCCCCTTCAGTAACTCCCGCTCTACTTTAACCTTTTGACATGTCAAAAATTTCATTGTAAAATCATCAATATCTCATTTCATCCCATTCCACCAATAATACTCTCAATGGTCTCTGTACATCTTAGTACTTAAAGGATGAATAGAAAATGGGGAACTATGATATCTACACAACAATTATTTCATCAACTGGGGATCACAAGGCACACACAACATTTTTCCAAATCTTAAAACACAATCTTTATAAAGATTAAATTCTGTCAACTTACCCATTTTATCCAATTCTACCTTTTTCTATAGCTCACGGGCTTCCCTCTGCACTTTCATAATTCTGTCTGACAACAAAGACTGCACTGAAACCTGAAACAAAAGAGAGTTATTCCCTACACCAACAAATTCTAATCCAAAATTCATCAAATCATTAATCAATGGATCATGTTACAAATGTAGCATGGCTAATGATGCATGATGTTTCCGACATAAGGCATACTCTACTTTTTTGCATTCCATGATGGTAATTGATCATGCAGTCATAATACTTTATCAGTTCTAGCCATCTTCTATGCCTCATGTTTAATTCCTTCTGAGTGAATATATACTTTAGACTATTATGGTCAGTATATATTTGGAATTTGGTTTCATATAGATGATTCCTCCAAATTTTCAAAGCAAAAATCACAAATGCCAATTCCAAATCATTTGTGGGATAATTTAGCTCGTGAGGTTTAAGTTGTCTTGAAGCATAGGCAATTACCTGATCATTCTTCATCAAAACACAACCAAGTCCCTTCAAAGAAGCATCACTGTAGATGAAAAACTCACCATTCTGGGAAGGTAAGGCCAAAACTGGATCATTCACCAATTTCTTCTTTATCTCGTTAAAATAAACATCACATTCCCCTATCCAAACAAATTTAAACACATTCCATGTTAACATAGTTATCGGGCAAGATAACTGTGCAATGTTCATAACAAACCGTCGGTAATAACATGCTAATCCCAGAAAACTACGAATCTCTGTAACATTTGTGGGACTTGGACATTTATCAATTACTTTTGTTTTGGCAGGATCAACTGTTATTCCATACTTATTTAAAATGTGCCTAAGAAAAGAAAACCGTTGCAACCAAAAATCAAACTTGATGAATTTTCCATAGTGTTTCGTTTCTTTTAAAGTTTTTAAAACAACCCTTAAATGTTTTTCATGATCCTATTAATTTTCAGAAAAGATTACAATGTCATCAATAAATACAACCACAAACTTATCCAAGAACTCATGAAATACTCTATTCATAAGATTAATGATTACAGTAGGTGAATTAGATAACCCAAATGGAATAAAAAGAAATTAATAATGCCCATATCTAATACGAAAGGCTATTTTAGGGATGTCATCCTCCTTCACCTTCAGCTGATGGTATCCGGATCTCAAGTCAATCTTGGAAAAGTACTGAGCTCTCTAGAGCTGATCAAACAAGTCATCAATATAAGGCAAAGGATACTTGTTTTTAACAGTGATGTTATTCAAAGCTCTATAATCAATGCAAAGTCTCATGTAACCATCATTCTTTTTATCATACAAAACAGGGGCTCCCCCTGGTGAAGGGCTGGGCCGAATGATGCCTTTGAAAAGAAAATCATGTACCTGATTTTTCAATTCAAGAAGTTCTATTGGAGCCATATGATATGGGGGTTTTGAAATTGGCATAGCATCATGAACTAAGTCAATTGTGAATTTGACTTCCCTTTTAGGTATGACACTGGGTAACTCCTCAGAAAAAACATCAAGCTATTCAATTATGATTGGCACATCATTAATTTGAATAGTTCCCTTGTTTTCAACAATATGAGCAAGATAACATTTATTTCTATGTTTCAGAAGTTTCTCAGCTTCTTGATATGTTATCAATTGTATGGGTTCATTCTTGTATAAAAACTGAAACTCTTTCTAAAAAACAACCTCTTTATCTCTATAGTCAATCTTAGCATGATAATCAAAAAGACAGTCCAGCCCTCGAATAACATCAAACTCGACTATGGGTAAAACAACAAGGTTTGCTGGTAAATTATTTTCACATACCACAATAGAAATATTCTTATAATTCCTCTTTGCTATAACATTTTCCCCTGGTGTTTTAACAAAAAGTTCGGGTCTCATATGTTGAGGTTATATTTCCAATTTACTAGAAAATTTCTCAGATATAAAGTAATGTGTTGACCCCGTATCAAACAAAACTTTAGAAAAATAGGAATGAATAAACAAAGTAACTGATACAACTTCATTGGATGGCCCAACACCTACTGACGTAGTCGTAAAGGATCTCACTACATCTTTCTGCTTGTAGTATGGTTTCTTTGCATCATTTGGATCCCTCATTGGACATGCATTTGAATAGTGACCCATCTCACCACATATAAAACACTTTTCATCTTTCTTATCAGGATTAGTCTTTGGATCATTTTCATTGCAATCTCAGGCCATATGTCCAATCTTTCCACATTTAAAACACTTCCCAGTTTTGATAAGACATTCCCCAGGGTGCTTTGTGACACACTTTTCACAATCTGGAAACTGAATTTTCTTAACATCAGATTTCTTTAGTTGATTCATACCCATTGCATGCCAACTGGACCTCTTCTTCTCTTTGTTTCCAAAATACATGTGATCATCATCAAACTCCATATCTACCCTCTCATAAAATCAGATATGTTTCTCATATATTTGGAATTCACGGTAGGCCAACACCCTTCGATACCTTTGATTCAATCCTGAGTAAAAGTGGTAGATTTTGCTATCGAGATCCAGAATAAGATTTGGAGCATACCTTGATAGTCAGGTGAAGTTCGCCTCATACATAGCCACTGAATGTTCCTCCTTTTTTTCAATTCAAGGAATTGCTTCTCTATTATAAGTCTCACCACCTTAGGAAAATATTTTTCAATAAAAAGACTTTTAAATTCATCCCACACTAAGGCATCAAAATCCTCTCTACCACTGATATTCCTTACCATTGACCACCACTGATCATCTTCCCCTTCAAAATGATAAATGGACAGACTTACCTTTTTATGTTCTGAACATCCCATAACATCAAATATCTTTTCAAGGGCTTTAATCCATCCTTCTGCTGCCACTGGGTCAGAAGATCCATTGAATGCAGGAGGATGTTGTCTCATAAAATGTTCCACCACTGTCATGTTTCTTTAGGGTACCTCTATTTGCTCTCTTGCATGGATTCCACCACCATTTATTGCCTGTGTTAGCTGATCCAATACTATCACAAACTGCTCGGTTCCAATCCCTACCATTCCGGGCTGTAGATCGGGAAGAATGTCATTATGTCAGTGCCTCTCATATTCATCATCCTTGTTCCTTCTACGTACAACCATTCTAAACAATCATTTCATAGATAAAGCAACATGGTAATCATTAAATGCTATAACAAATTAAACATAGAGTGAAAATCGTTTATGGTATTCTATTATCATCACCCTAACCCCTAATGTTATCTAAACCATCCTATGATACCAACTATAACAACCCGCACTTATTACATACATAATCATGAATTTATTCAAGAAAACACTTACTTTTACATTGAGGATCATTTCACATTTATAGCTTTAAGGAATTAAGACAAAACATTCATAACATTACACATTGTTACATAGTGGATACCATAAAATCAGTTTCCATTTTTCTCAGAATATAAAACATTAAAATAGAAAACAAGTCTCCTTGAAAATTCTTCAACATTTAACATGTCTTCATTCCTTGTATTACTCATCCATTAACCTATGAAAAATCATTTAAAAACATGGGGTGAGAACAAAAGCTCAGTAAGGTATGAAAAAGAAGGAAAAAACACATTAGTCCTTGAATACTCATAACGTATGAAAACATTTTCGAAAGGCATGCATTCCACCCATAAATACTTAATTATTGTGTAACATGATATTTACAAAAGATCCACACAAACATAAATATAATCATAGAGGTATCTTGGGGAATTACTTACATAATCTTGTAACCATCATGGCTACCATAAAATTTGTAACCCGCACGGCTACCATACTTTGTGTAACCATCGTAGTTACACATGGAGTAACCATAAGACCGACCTCCAAATTACTCATACCCAATGCATTGGAGGGAAATATAGGTCCCAACCTTAATCATAAGAAATTAAAAATAAGAAAAAAATAATCATAAAACATAATTAAAAGCATAAAAACATTGCTTTTGAATCTTGTAAAACAGAATTTTAAAATAGGATTATAGAAGACAAGTCCCTTATAAACATAATATACTTGAAGTGAGACATAATAGAGTGGATGGAATATGTATATACTCTATTAATACACATAATAAAACATAATATAAACAGAACCCATCACACAAACAATATAAATAGCCCGTAAATATTAAATTAAAAGGTTAACCAAAAGAATGGAAATCGGGTTAAGAATTCCCTTACCTTAAGCTTGTCTTACATAAAACTTGTTAAAACCTCTTGTATAATGGTATAAAGTGTTTTATTATTATTTTAAAGAATCATTTTATTGTTTATAACATCTTATATTGTCATTTCATAACCTCGTTTCACCCCTTAATTTGTTAGTATTTTGTTCCTTGCATTATTTAGCGTGAGTTCTTTTGTGATTTCCACGATCGGTTCATGATGAATCGTTCTAGTTGATTGGACGCGAAACTCCAGAATTGTAACGGAATAGTATTTAAATATTTCCAGTACCATAATCTATACCATTTATCACTTTTTTTCTTTATATTAGAATGAAATATAAGTTAAAACATTAATGTTGTTCGTTTAGATCATTTTAGTGGTTCTTTGATAATAACAACGTCATTTTGTCTTTTAAATTAGAACCATGAGTACAAAAGAATTCCAGAACCATATATGGTTCATAAAACATATATTATAACCTGGTTCAACTATATAAATGCTTTCATGACCAGAATTTAATGAATTAATGGAAATTGAAAATATATCGTCCACGATGTCGGTAATTCGACACAAATGTACAATGTTTCTGGATTCTTTAAATAAGTGAAAGAGTAGATTAATACTGATGATGAATTTTCCATAATCATGAGAACATAATGAATATAAATTATTCTTGAGATTTCATGCCTCTTGGATAAGAGGGAGCGAGGAAATAAGAATAGCGAATCATGAAATAAAAGAAAATCTTGAGAAATTTCTCACGAAAATTCAGCAGCCTAACGACGTCTCTTAAAATGTCATAAAAACATGATTTATGAGAGGAATGGAATATATCATCATTAATAAAAGATATTTACAGTAAGGGAGGAGTATTTAATGAAATATATCAACACAAGACAAAGGGAATGGAAGAGAATAACAAAAAATGTAAGAAAGGAACGAAAATAAAAGAGGTTGTTTACCTCTTGATCTCTACTCCTTGAGATCCTTCTTAAGGGATTGGATTTTGGACTTTTGGTGAGACCAGAATATCTAGGACGTGGCGAAGAAGATTTAGGAGGGAATTTGGCAGAAATTATACAATGATCAGGGTTTGAGAGGTGTGGGAGGAAGAGGGGAGTGAGGGTGGTATTTACAGTGGAGGAGGGGAGGTATTTTAGATTTTTTAATCATTATTATAATATTTTTATCAAGAATATGAATAATCTCAAAAAAAGTGGACCTAAATAGTTATAATATCATGTTATTTCGATGAACGTGGCCTTTCATCACTTATGATGTCATAAATAGTTCATTTTTACTGATAAATTGATTATACGGTATTTTATCGTATTTCACTATTCACCAAAAATTCATGACTTTCAAAAAAATACCAAAAATTTACCCCAACCATTTTTCGACGTTTAGAATTCAAAAATGAACTCCATTTTTCTAAATTAAGTTTCTAAATATTATTAATTTAATTTTTAAATAAGGTCACAGTTAATTCGAAAAATAACAATATTGAAGTGCAATTAGTTTTATGTGACATTGGAAAATTAATTAAGATCTCATTATCCTATTGCCTTGGGGAAATAAAATAATATTATTATTTACTATTCATGAGGTCATATTACTATTCATAAGGGTATGTTACTATTCACCATAAAACAAGTTTGTTTCATCAAACTCTAAATAACATACTAAAGAAAATGGTAGATGACAATTTATTGAAATTCAAAACATAGAATAAATAAAATTATACTTCAAGGATACTTATAAATATAAACATTAAAAAAAATTTCAAGCATTTTCAATTTATTTTTATAAAACCTTGGGATGTTACAAATATTCAGGGATAAATCCAATTTTTTGTTAAATGAAAACAATGATAACTATTTTGTGATTATTATTCGGTATATTATGTAATAATTACTTTTGGACCACATATAACATACCAAATTCATTTTTCAACTGTGAAACAAATATTATAAAAAAAACTGATGTTTGATTAACAAATTAAATAATTGAAATTTCATTGAAATAAATCATTCAAATGGTTTAATAATTCTATAAAACATTAAAGGGTTATTTATCATGTAAATCATTAATATAAATTTATTATACATGAGATAAATAATGTATGTTGTGAGTCAAGACTAAATGTAAGATTTTTCTTATCTGAATTTGTTTTCCTTTAGTTATATCACATGATCACAGATTATATTACGACAAGATTTTGTGTGAAATATTTTTTTTTATTTTTGTGTCTTTTCCACTTATTACTTTTTTGGATTTACATTTGTTACTCAAAATCAAATCATTGATTAATTATCAACAAAATAATATGATCTTTTTAATTCTTATTCATATAAAAAAATTCATTGCGTCATATATTAAATTTATACACCTATATTATTTTATAATGTGTATATAATACCCCATGAAATTTTATATCATGGATGTAATTATATATATTTTATTTAATGTTTCATTTTAAGTGATTTCATTCATGGGACTAATATTAAAATGTTACCAAAATGATAATTATTTTCATGGAACCACTACATAATATTTTTCCATTTTCAACATTCAATGTATTATTAGGTGGAATCCCATTATATTATTTTCATGAAACACATATATTTTCTTATAATCTATGTATAAATGTTCTTTTCATGTTAAATTTTCATTTCCTCCCTTATTAATTAATGAGTCATATATAGAGTAGTGTGTAAGTTATATTAATCATGTAGATTTATTTATATCATGATTAATTCTCTTTTATATCAATGTTTTCTAAAATAAATTCATGTATATTCATAATTAAAATTAAATTATATTTTAATTTCAATTTAATTTTTTCTACTATTTTGTTTAGTATTATTAAAAAACTAAATATCAATAACATTCTTCTGATGAAATTTTTTACATTCTACACAACAATCTAAAATAAATGATTTATTTAAATCAATATGGGTTAGCATACATTTTTAACCATCATTTAGTAGTTTTAAGTTGAATATTACATGGAATGTTTACAGTGTTATATTAAAAAAAATTGCTTGAAATTGAAGAAATTTTTAATTTTTTAAAGTGTATTACAAATAAGAAAGTGTATTTCACTCTCGAATACTTTTAATAGAATTTTATTGATAATTATATTAATAAATAAAATTTGAACATGATGTATCTTATGGTCCACTGGAGATATGTTGTAATTATACACTCCATTTTTCTTTCCCTATACGAATTATAATATTTTTCAATGATTTATTTAGAACCCATTTATTTTCCACATGTAAATAAACTTATGAAAGAAGAATGGTTATTATTTTATTGAAAAATGAAATACTATAAATGTTTTACTCGTTCAATGTTATATATTTATATTAATGATTTATAAGTGCTTATGTTATAAAATATTGATGGGTTGTTCTTTTATAATACATGTATTGGTTTTTACATTGTAATCCAATGATGGGTGGGTCCAATAAAACCCTCCAATGCATTGGGTAATGAGACAACATTAACTATATTGAAGTTACTCATAAGGGATTTTGTAGTTTAAATATTATATGATACTCCTAGTACATATGGGACCTTTTTAAATAGGATACTCGATGATGAATTTTTGATGTTCCAAGATACCTACATTGTTTTTCAATACATGAAATGATTTTTATTGGATAATTTTATCGGAAATTATTTTCATATGGATCATGATTATTTAGTTATTTTAATCTGTTATTATGTTCAATATTTATTCCATGTCTCGTTATTTATGATCTTGGTTTTGTGGGTATACATTATATTATGATATACTAATGTAGTTTTATTAGTTCATCATACCAATATGATCATCTTGTGATAACTGATAACATTTAATTTTTATTGAATTTGTTTTCCCTTTCATTGTTTTTGAGATCACCATAATTATGTTTTCCATTTCCCCAATTCATGAAAAATAATGTTAAATAAAATATGTTTAGAATTTTTTTGTGAAGGATTTTATCAATGATGTCAAAGACATACTGAGTAATAATAATAACATTTTATAATGGAAAATGACCACATAAAGATATGGTTGTTATAGTATAATAGTTTTTATGTAGTTATTTATAACTCCAAACATTAAGTGACCATAGGTATGTAAGTAATCAAAAATTTATATTTGACGTTTCATGTATTTGATTGATAAAATTGGGTCATTTTTATGAGTTTCAAGGCCTTCAATGTAATTATTACAATATTAGAAATAAATCATCGAGTGTTGGTTTATGGATTTCATTATAGGTATTAGATAAGGTTCACATAACTATTGTGATTATGATGTATTCATGCACATTTAACTTATGAGTTATAGATACCATTGTTTTTTTATAATTTAAATGTTGATCATATATTCAAAGACATAGAAACTATTTTTAGGTATTTAAGTATTTGGATTAAAATGAGACTAAAGATATTTTTATAGATTTTCTTGTGAGTTAACATATATGTAAATGTTAGGTTTAATTTGATGGATTATTTAGAAGAATTATATTACATTTTTGGGATATAAGATGAAAATATTGATATATGCATTTATTTTAAAACATTCATAAATATATAGGTTATTGAGGTATATTGGGATATAAGGTTATCAATTCATGGAATAATCTAAGCTTAACCACTGGATTAATTATTGAATTTTAGAGTTAAAATAATTTTTTTTATTAGGTTGTTTTATTCATTTTAGGAAATATATTAACTTGTACTGAAATTTTTTTTGCATCATAAATTGTAAGAAATTTTTTTCATCTATTTATAGAACAAGTGTTCAATCAGAAGATGATTATAGTCATTTAAAATTTAAATATTAAAACTAATAATTTGGATTAATTGATGGAATAATGGTGTAAACCGATTGAAACACCCTACCAAATAATGAAATCTAATTTATTAATTAAAAAAAATAAAGTATTTACATATCAATATGTATTTAGTCTAGATAGTAATGGTATTATAAAACAAAATTAAAAGGATATTGAAATTTTTTATCATATCACATTTCTTTCGGATGAATTTATAGCCTTTTCTACTCATCATTTCTTTTTGGTTTTTTGTTTTTTATATTCTCATTATAATTTACATTCATGTGATAAATAGTCAATATCACTGTCCATCATTATATGAAATTAATTATTTCCTCCATGTCAATATTTCACATCCCAATAACGTCTTCTTTTTTATAAACCATTATAATTGATATTCCATACTATGCCCAAATTTACATTACCCTCTTACAAAAATAAATTTTAATTAAACCATATAATGATGAGGGTTTTCAAAAAGGTATTTTAAATTGTTAAACTATTTATTTACAAGGTAGATATAATATTCCTTGGATGAAATTTATGTATCATGGGTATAATGCAACACCATAATATATTAAAATAATATTATGTTTGATTTATTATACCACACGAAACACTGATCTTAAACGAACCGTGTAATAATATTATTTAAATATTTCTAATATAATATCACTATTGACATCCTAGATATGAATATGAGTAATAAAATTCTGAAATAAATATTAAATGTTCCTACTCAATAAAAATTTACTAATCAATTATTAGGAAATAACAACTCAATTTTTAGTAATGTGATTTTATTATTCAAAAATACATTTTCATAACAAATGGTTTTTATTGATATTTTTGATAATATTAAATATAGTATAATCCAAATATAAAAATAATTTTTGAAAATTTTTTATATTTTTAACAATTATATTATCATAGTTATCATAATATATTATTTTGGTATTTCTGTTAATGATTTTTGTTTTCAGTTAATAGTGACAAATTTCAATCATTGTAAAACTCTGATTTATTTTCTTTAAAAAAAATCACATAAAATTACCTTTTTATGATAAAGAAAAATAAGTATCATTGAATTATATATTATCTAATTAATTACATAAATTTCATTATACTTGATTATGGTATAAGTTCATTAATAGGATTAATTGCACTTTATGATTTTTTATTAAAATTTACTACTAAAATATCATAAAATTTAATCTTGAAATTTTTTATTTCATATTGGTTTTAAATTGGTTAAAATTTGGTAAATATTTCCCTTTTATTTTTTGGTCTTCATGAATAGTAACAGTAGTACATATTTTTCACCTCGTTACGTGTAAAAGGTGTAATAGAGGGTTAATACAATGATATAAGGCCTAATAATCTCCCTTAATCATGAACTTATTTTATTTAATAGTTATTTATCTACCATTAACATCCATTATTGGAAATGTTTTTAGTTCATTTCCAATTTCATTTGATTATTACATTTATTTTATTTAAAGTATTTATAAAATTCAAAAATGTCAGTCTCTCCCTTTTAATATATATAGAATTGAAAGATAAATTATTTACATATAAATGTATAATATAAATATTAACTAAATTTTTTTTATTGTCATTTATTTTTGAATTTTAATGATTTAATAAATACCATAGATTATTAGGCATTGAAAACATAGTTCTTTTATAAGAAGTAGAACAATCAATTAAATGATTTTAAAATATCTAAAAGTAATTCATTAGGTGATTTATAATTCCCCAATAGTTTAATATATAAATAAATAATATTATTGACGTTTTAAAATTTTATATTATAATTACATTTCTATATCGAGGTCATTAACGTAAAGCAATGCCAATATTCTTGAAAAAGATTATAATGGTATTTTATGTTAAATAATATTTTAATAATTGATTTAAAAGACATAAATATATTTAATAATAACATTATAATAGCAATTAATTTATAAAATAATACATGAACCATTTATTAAGCAATAATTATCTTATAAGAAAATTAATAACAATTAATGACTGAAAAATGTGTTACCTTGATTATGAATAACAATGATTTACTAGAGTTAAAATAAATATATTTTGTTTAAAAGGACCTTAAACTTGGTTAAATTGAATTGGGTGAAATTATTTAGAAAATATCTCAAATTTGAATCAAAATTAAGAAAATTGTGGAACAAGTTTTCCATGTGTCTAACTTTAAAATATTTTAAATTTTTTAAAGATTAAAAGGGTGCCCCTCCCCTCACTCCTAAAAGGGAACCACCTATCATCTCTTGATAACATATTTAGGGAAATATATGTCATAAAATAACATGTAAAATTAATTCCAATCCATCTAATCCACAACCTATTTTCACTTTTTTCATAAAAATACCTTCCTAGTGGCTTATGGTGTAATATGATGGTGTTTTCTGAATAAGAGGATTAAATCATAATTACAAGTGTTCTTTTTTTTTTATTATACCACATTAAAATATAATTATTCCATAGTGATATACTATAATAAATATATAACCTATATATAAATGTTATTATGAGTATTTAAAACCATTTATATATCATCTTTTATCAAATGTATAGTGTAAACATTTTAATGCATATGTATGGACTACCAAGTCCATAATGTGATGTGTTTTTTCCATCAACTCCTATAATTGATGTCTATAATGATAGAGTTAGTAAATATATATGATAATTTTATATTTATTATAATTATTTAATGATATTATATAACTTAGTTTCTTAACATTCCATATGTTGGGAAAAGATAATGAAATTCGTGCATTTGTGTGGATTACATCATCCAAGAAGAAATATGATTTGTTTTTCATGTATGAATTTCATGGATATTTATAAAATAAAATTAATTAATAAAATTTATAATTAATGCATGATTATTTTTATGGGGTTATATAATAATTTCAACATTTACTATGGTCAGCATACCGATGTTTTTTTGAATCTATGAGATGAATGTCATCAAAACAAATGATATAGAATTAACTGATAAACAAATTTAATATGTCACAGAAAAAAATGAAACTAATGGTTTAATGATAAGCTAAAAAACCTTAAAAATTTTCTTTAATAGGTGAATGATTAATATATGATTATTAAATATGTTTTATGTGATCCAAGACTGGGATTAAGGGGTTTCATTTAATGGTAATATGAGACGTTTCCAAAAAATGCATGACCCCTTTATTAAACAAAAATATTTTTAGTTGCATGATTCTAATAATGTGGGATTTACTATAATTTCTATTCATAAGGTGAATACATTCATCAGGAACCTTGTCATAACATATTACATCAGCACCATTGAATCCTTTTTTTGCGAGACCATCTATCATTGAATTTACTTCCCTATATATATTTTTGATGATGTGATTCATTGATTAATGATAATAAAAACAATTACTCCATCAGTTATAAATCTTCCAGGGTAGGTGAGACACACCCATCCTAATAGAAATTTTTTTTGTAGAATCACAACCAATCCAAAAAATATTTCATCCATGATTCTTGGGTTGTTGCACCGTAATAATAACACCAAGAATCTATGCCTCATGTAAAGAGGAAATTACATTGGAACAATGAATGAAGCCAAGGCCCATGAAAATAATCCTAGAAAATAGAAGCATATCCAGATAAACTCGTATTTCTTCTAGAAGTACCATTAGAAATATTTTTTATCCAGTCAATAAATTATTCCTAACTTAAAACATCAAAAATTCCAAGAGGAGGACGGAAAAATATTTTGACACCAATCATATTATGCATTGACATGTATAAGGCCCCAGCCTTAAACCTTACTTTATCTTGAGTTATTACAAGATTACACATTGATGATCTTTTCAGGTTTAGAGTTTTAGTGAATTAGATCATAAAACTTTCATCACATTCCACATATAAACAAAGTGGTTACATAAAGATAGTATTCTTCTTTCCCATCAATGGAAACATATTTAAAATAAAACATGGATTCTTTCTTGACACTTCCTTGACACTATCATCATATCATGTACCTTTCACTTGACCTGTGAAAAACATTTCAAAAAACATGGGATGAGCATAAAAAGCTCAGCAAGGGATATAAAAATATGGAAAGGAAACATGGGTACATATATACATAAGAATGAAATCATACTTTACCCACAAAACATAAGCACTTTTACATAACTCATCAAATCATGAATAAATCAAAGAAATCATAAGACATAAAGGTAACTTGAGGAATTTATAACATTACTACGTAGGGAGTAGCCCTCATGGATATGTTTGGAATACCCATCACAGTATATTCCCAAAATCTCTTTGGAGAAACCTTAAAATTACACTCCTTCGCGTTACCCAATGCATTGGAGAGCTATATCGGGCTCACCCGCCCTTAGTCTATCACAGAACCACCCGTCTTCATAATAATGCCCAAGAACCTCAACATAATCGTATCACATAAAGCTTGAATAAAGGAAACATAACATTTCCACCGTTCAGTCACAAGATATCAATACAACAAATTGATATAAAAACATTATGAAAACAATTTTCAATACCAAAATAAATGAAAAGTAAAACATGGTATTTATTTTTCTTTTAAAAAAGGTATGGATTGTAGAGGAAGCTGAAACTCAGATAATGGTCATGGTGGCGGAGAAGTCGTTGTCTCCACATACATATGACGAAAACATTCCCTTTTGTTGTTTAGTAAACACTTCGTATAAAAAATATTCCTTTTGAATAAACGTAAAAGTTAAAGGGGTTTATACACCGTATAAAAAAGGTTGTGTATAAAACAAAATATGCCTCAATGAAAGGAGATTGAGACGAAGTCCCATACCTCGGGTCTGACTTGACTTAGTCGTTCTTTAATCTCCTGAATAATAAACTTGAGTTAATTTCTACTTGTTTAATAACCTTTTTCAAGTTCATTATTCCTTTTATATCACTTATTTCCATGTCATGAACACTATGTAATTATTTAAGTTAATAACGGTCGTTTTAACGATCATTGGTACTTCAGTCAAAAATAAACCCATTATAATTACAACTTGTTCATGTATCCATTATATCCAGAATTATAATCATGATGTATATATCATATATATCCAGTATATACATGCATTTATAATATTACATAATCATTTAGAGGTAATAAATGAAATGCACCGTTCATGGAGACGGTAATCCGTACGTACGCATGAACGCTACTTTCATTTCTATTTCGTATTTTATAGAATTGAAACATAATGATATAAAGGTATATTATAATTCCAGTATAATATCATTTATAATATCATAGTTACATCCTTTATACATCCCACATATGGTATTTAACGAATCAAATCACTTTGAGGGGGTGGTAGTCCGCACTTCCTTAAATAAAGATATCGTGTTTACCCATAATGGAAACCATAAAGGTATGAACAAAATAAAAAATACATAAGCTTAAGTAAAACATAAAAATATTATATATTATATATAAATATAGTGACATCTTAATGGCCACCTATTAAGGTGTTAAAAAAATGTTGAACAATCATCGTTTCAGGAGGCATAAATTCACCAACCACGTAAACAGTATGTCCTTTAACCATTAGATGTAGGTGTGTGTAAGTGTAGCTCGAATCATTCTTATAGAAACATACTAGTATATTGAGGATACTGGAGTTGTTACAAAAGAAATTAATAAAAATATTTTAGGGTGTTGGCGAAGCAACATCAAACAAAAGGACTCAAAATAAGACATTACCTTAAAAACAGGTAACTCTCTTAGATTTGAGCTCAAAGGATTCCTTGGGAAGACTTCTGCCCAATGTTAGGCTTCAAGGAGTAATAGAGGGATGTGGAGTGCCAAAATTGGCAGGGGTTGGACGATCCAAAGGCTTTGTAAGTGTGGGTAAAGAGGTAGATGTGGGGGCCTTTTATAAGAGGAGAGGAGGGGCACTCTTGGAAGGTAAAGAAAAGTCACTTTAATTTAAAATGGTATTCGGATTTCAGAGGTCCCACATTGATGTGTTTCGAGGATAAGGTGATAAGGGTTAGAAATACACCCATACAATAGGTTTTTTCCATGTTTAGGTCTTAGAATTTACATTATCATTCCATTTTATTTAAATCGTTGAATAATGAGGTCATCGCTGCATCATCATGATGTCCTAAATAATTTGATTTATTTAAAGTCTAAAAATTATAAAAAAATACTATGATGTAGGAAATATTTTTAGCTTTCCAATTATTATTTAGAATAAAGAATATGATCTTTATAACCCCATGTAAAAATTGTTTTAGTAAAACATCTCATGTTTGTGTCATTTTTTAATTTAACATTTAATAAAAAGTTATTTATGTCATTTCCCATACAATGTGCCTCCATGGGGACCCCAAGATGACCCATGGATTTTCTTAGTCTGCCATGACACATACAATGAGGGTAGGACATGTTTTCAAGCTCATCTCATTTTATTAAAACATTATTTTTACCTTAAACTACACTAATTACCTCTAATCGGGATTAAGAACTTAAAAGTTACTATTCACCATAAAAATTATTTTCATCTCATTGAACCACATATTAATTATTAATGACAACCATATATGTCGGATTTTTTAAATTCAAAACACAGAAGTGGTAAAATTTCATTTAAATGAAAAATCAGTTTTTATAAGTACCACTTAGTGGTTTCACTATTCATCAAAAATTGATGTTTTTCAGAAAAATGCCAAAAATTAACCCTAAGAAATATTTGATATTCTGAATTTAAAAATGAATTCTATTTTAAAAAATTCAAAACATATAAGTCACATTAATTAATTTAATAATTAATTTCCACTGTCATGACAAATAGCGTGTTTTTATGAAATAATAAGTATCAAATATTTGACACTAGTTTAAGTCCAATTTCAAAGTGAAATTGAATCCAATGACCATCATTGAATTAAGTGGTAAAAATATATTCTAATTTCACTTCAAAACCAATTAAAAAGATAACCTAATCATATAAATAAATTATATTAAAAAGCAATTTTGATGTAAAATGCATTATTTTTCACTATTCATTAAAAAATGAACATTGTCTGAAAAATACCAAAAATACACACAAAGTAAATTTTGATGTCCCAATCATAAATAATAAGTTTATTTTGACAAACATAGATTATAAAATTGTCAAAAGATAGATTTAAAATTGGTTTTCCATCAAAAGTCAGTAAAACAATCTTTTAAAATTATTAGTTTATTCCATGCTTAAGATTGGATTTATTTTCATTTTAAGCCTCTAAAACACTATCTAATTAATTAATATACATAGATAAAAATATCTATTACTGATTACTTACTTGGTATGTTACATCCTTCCTCCCATTAGAAAATTGCGTCCATGCAATTTATTTACTTATCGAATAAATGGGGGTACTTATCCCTCATTGCATTTTCAGATTCCCATGTTGCCTCTTCCAACATGTGGTTTTTTCACAAAGCCTTTAACTGATTAATCACCTTATTCCGTAACACTTGCTCCCTGTGGTCAAGAATCTGGACCGATTGTTCTTCATAAGACAGGTTCTCTTCCAGCAGAACTACCTCTAGACTAAAAACATGAGATGGATCTGGCATATACTTTCTTAACATCGAAACGTGAAAAACGTTGTGTAACTGAGATAAACTCGGAGGTAAAGCCACCCGGTATGCAACTGATCCAACTCTCTCCAAAATTTCATATGGTCCATTGAAACTTGGACTCAACTTTCCTTTCTTTCCAAATCTCATCACACTTTTCCAATGAGAAACCTTGAGAAAAACATGATCACCAACCTCGAAAGATAGATCCTTCCTCTGGTGATCCGCATAACTCTTCTGCCTACTCTGAGCTGTTCTCATGTGCTTCTGAATCAGCTGAACATTTTCTTCCATCACTTCTACCAATTCTGGTCCCATCAACTTCCTTTCACCCACTTCATCCCAAGAAAACTGGAGTTTGACACCGCTTCCCAGATAATGCCTGAAATGGTTCCATCTGTATACTGGAATGAAAACTATTATTATATGAAAATTCAACCAAAGAAAGATGTTGGTCCCAACTTCCCTGATAATCCATAGAGCAAGAACGTATCATATCCTCCAATGTCTGAATTGTTCGTTCTGACTGCCCATCTGATTGAGGATGAAAAGCTGTACTAAAATTTAATTCAGTACCCAACGACTTCTGAAGGCCTTTCCAAAAGTTAGAAGTGAACCTCGGATCACGATCAGATACAATGGAGAGGGGAACTCCATGTTACCTGACTATCTCTTTAAGATACAAACGGGAAAGATGATCTAGGGAAAAAGTATCTCGTATAGCAAAGAAATGAGCAGATATAGTCAAGCGGTCAACAATAACCCAAATTGCATTATTACCTCGAGATGTCTTCGTTAATCCCACAACAATGTCCATGGATATATTCTCCCATTTCCACTCTAGAACTGGTAAAGGCTGAAGCATCCCTTTCTGTAACTGCCGCTCTGCTTTAACCTGTTGACATGTCAAACACTTCAAAGTAAAATCAGAAATATCTCTTTTCATTCCATCCCACCAGTAATACTCCCGCAGATCTATATACATCTTAATACTGCTAGGATGAACTGGAAACGGAGAACTATGAGCTTCACATAACAACTCTCTCTTCTACTGTAAATCACAAGGCACACACAATCTCTTCCCAAATCTCAAAACGCAATCATTATCAATGTTGAATTCAGGCAACTTACCTTTCTGAACCAGCTCTACCTTTTTCTGAAACTCACTGTCTTGATTCTGTGCTTGCTTGATTCTATCTGATAGAGATGATATAACTGATACCTAAAACAAAACAGAAGAACTTCCTGCACCAACAACTTCTATGCCAAAGTTCATCAAATCCTTAACCAAAGGATGACGTTCCAAATGCAACATTGCTAATGAAGCATTATTTTTTCGACTCAAAGCATTAGCCACTTTATTTGATTTTCCTGGATGGTAATGAATTGTACAATCATAATCCTTGATTAATTCCATCCATCTCATCCGTTTCACATTTAACTCTTTCTGAGTGAATATATACTTTAAACTTTTCTGATCAGTATATATTTCACACTTTAATCCATACAAATGATGTCTCAAATTTTTAAAGCGAAAACAACAACAGCTAATTTCAAATCATGTGTAGGGTAATTTACCTCATTAGTTTTCAACTGTCATGAATCATAAGCAATTACCTGATCATTCTGCATTAGGACGCAACCATGTCCTTTCAATGATGCATCACTGTAGATAACAAACTCACCATTCCTGGAAGGTAGTGCCAAAACTAGATCTTTCACCAATCTTCTTTTCAATTCCTGAAAACAATCATCACATTATTTTGTCTAGATACACTTAACACCCTTCCGAGTTAGCTTAGTCATTGGACTAGATAACCGTGAAAAATTTCTAACAAACCATCTGTAATAGCCTGCCAAACCAAGGAAGCTACGAATCTCAGTTACATTTGTGAGTCTTGGCCATTCTTCAAAAACCTTTGTTTTTGCAGGATCAACAGTTATCCCATCTTTAGAAGCAATATGACCCAGGAAAGAAATTTCTTGCAACCAAAACTCACACTTGCTGAATTTTCCCTACAGTTTCATTTCTTTTATGGTTTTCAAGATAACCCTTAAATGTCTTTCATGCTCCTATTTACTTTTAGAAAACACCAAAATGTCATCAATGAAAACCACCACAATCTTATCCAAGAACTCCTGGAAAATTCTATTCATTAAGTCCATGAATATAGCAGGTGAATTGGTTAGCCCAAAATGCATTACTACAAATTCATAATGGCCATATCTTGTACGGAATGCGGTCTTCGGAACATCTGCTTCCTTTACCTTCAGCTGATGGTACCCCGATCTCAAGTCAATCTTTGAAAAATACTGATCTCCCTGGAGCTGATCAAACAAATCATCGATATGAGGCAAAGGATACTTGTTCTTAACAGTAATATTATTCAAGGCCCTATAATCAATGAAAAGTCTCATTGAACCATCTTTCTTTTTAACAAATAAAACAGGAGCACCCCATGGTGATGTGCTAGGTCGAATGAATCCTTTCTCTAATAAATCTTGCAATTACTCCTTCAACTCTAAAAGTTCAATTTGAGCCATTCGATAAGGGGGTTTTGAAATTGGCTTAGCATCAGGAACTAAGTCAATAGTAAACTCAACTTCCCGATCTGGTATTATTCCAGGAAAAACATAAGGATACTCATTTACCACTGGCACATCATTAATCTGAACTGTTCCTTTATTTTAAACGATGTGTGCAAGGTAACATTCATTTACATCTTTTACATGTTTCTCGGCCTCTTGATAAGTTATCAACAGTAAGGGTTCGTTCTTGTACACAAACTGAAAGCCTTTCTGAAAATAAATTTCTTTAGCTCTATAGTCAATTTTAACATGGTAAATAGAGATCCTGTCACGACCCGTCCTCGGGGCCCGTGCCGTGACTACCCCAAGCCCGCCTTCCATAGGCCAGGGGCTGGCGACTAGCACCAAAGGCGTAAAAATCCCGATAACTGGGAAGGCATTGCCTTTATAAAAGAAAACAAGCACCACAGAGTACAAGCGGAAGTAAAAACACTAAGTACAAAAGAAGAGCTGAAAGTAAAAAGGGGCCGGAAATACAAGCCCAACTGTAAAGTACAACTCGAAAGGGAAAACAGCGACTGAAAAGTAAATCTGCTACGCTGAGATGTCCACTGGAAATCCCACCTGAAGGGTGGGTACAGATAGCTCCTCTGCTCCTCGGGTCCCGCCGTCTGCTCCGAGTATGTCCTGTCCAGTGGTCTGCCTCCGGGTACCGCCTCGTCGTGTAGTCCACCTCCAGGTACTGTCTAGTCCTCGAACATTCGGCTTCTGTCAGCACTGTCCGTCGTCTGCAACCAACACAACGAGGTGCGGGCATAGCCCGTGCAGGGGTGAGTATAACGATACTCAGTAAGGACCCCGAGACCCTCAAGGTCTCACTAAACCAACAAGGATAACCACAAAGAAGATCTCAACAGATAACTTCTACTTAGGTATATGCCCATACATATACCTAAGTTATCGAGTAACCCATCTCAATCATGAGGAACACAAGAATTGTGAAATCAACGGATAACCACTACCCGGGTATATGCCCATACATATACCAAAGTTAGCAAGTGACCCATCTCAATCATGAGGTAAACATAAGGTCAAAAGTCTCAGCTCAAACCAGGATTTTTATTATCGAAACCGTAACTGCTGAAGAGCTCCGTCTCTAGAGTGTACAGTGGTCCTGTCACGACTCCGAGGCTGCCGCTCACTAACCTAGGACTGCTGAGGTACTCCTCCTGTCGAGTACTGCGGGTTTGCGGCCAACTACCGGGCGCTCCGTCCGCTGAGGGTCTGTCGCCAAATACCGGGCGCTACCCAGATAGCCTGCTGAGGTACTCCTCCTGTCGAGTACCGCGGGTCTGCTGCCATCTACCTGGCGCTCCGTCCGCCGTGGGTCTGCAGCCAAATACCGGCGCTCCGTCCACTGGGCTAGTCGACTCACTCCAAGTCGAGTCGGTCAAGCAGTCGTCAGGTCTCAGCCGGCTACACGGTCTCCGTACTCCGCACGCACGTCTCCACCGTCGCGGGTCTGTCGCTACAACCAAGCGCACACACTCCGTAGAGTATCGCGGGTCCGCCGCTACAACCAAGCGCTCAACCGCCAAGGGTCTGCTGCTGCATCCAAGCGCACCACCACTGTCAAGTACCACGGGTCCGCTCCACGAACTACTGGTCGATACTCCAAGTATCACAAGGTTCCGCGAAGAAGTGCCTCAAAGAACCGTCTCGTCACAGGGGTCTCAACGCAACAGACGGCGCGTCGATCGGACGCCCGGTCTGTGAGTTATTAGCCTTTTCGTCCCAGGGGCCCGGTTGGTTTCGTGAGCGAAACCAATCCCGGCCGTATCTCAACTGTACCCCGAACTCCCATAGGGTATACTCAAAGGGACCGTTACTCAACGTAACCACCAACGCCGCTGACGGCTCGTCAAGCGGTCGTCCAGTCTGAAAGATATCAGCTTTCCCGTTCCAGGGGCCCGGTTGGATTTCGGGTACAATCCAACCCGGCCATACTCCGACTGTATCCAAAACTCGGGCGGAGTATGCCAAAAGTTTCGTATCGTTAACAGGAACTCAACGCAACAGACGGCGCGTCGATCGGACGCCCGGTCTGAGAGTTATTGGCATATTCGTCTCCGGGGCCCGGTTGGTTTTTAAGGAAAAACCAACCCGACCGTACTCCACCTGCGTCCAAACCTCGGGCGGAGTATGCCAAAAGATCCGATTCACTAAGAGGAACACAACGCGACTGACGGCGCGTCAATCGGACGTTCGAGGCTCAAGATATGAGCGTTTCCGCTCCGAAGGCCCGGTTGGTCTCGTGAACGAACCAACCCGGCCGAACTCAAAGTAATCCGAAACCTTGAGTGCGATATACCGAAACGACCGTCTCGATCCAAGGATCACGTTGCCGCAGACGGTTCGTCATTCGGAGGTCCGAGGCTCAAGTTATGAGCGAAAAACCGAATCTGGTCCGAAACGGGGGGGTCCGGGTCCGGAACGACCCGGCCCGACCCCCCCCCTTGGGTGGCGCGGCGGCCGGCGGCGGCGGCCGGCGGCGGCGGACGGCGGCGGCGGGCCACGTGGCGGCGGCGGGCCGCGTGGCGGCGGCGGCCGCGTGGCGCGGCGGCGGTGGGCCACGTGGCGGCGGCGGCTGGCGGACCGCGTGGCGGCGGCGGCTGGCGGACCGCGTGGCGGCGGCGGCTGGCGGACCGCGCTGGCGGCGGGGTGCCGCGGCGCAGCGGGCCGCGTGGCGGCGGCGGCTGCCGCACGGGATTTTCACGCGGGGCATAGCCCCGCGTTTTTCCTTCAAGCGGCACGGCTCAAGCCGTGCCTTTGACAAAAACGGCCCCCGCAAATGGGGGCCGGCTTGACAAAACCGGGGGGCTGTTGCCCCCCCCTCTTTAAGTGAACCGCCCCCCTCATTAAGAGGGGGGTCTTGAAGGTCCGGCCGGGGGTTTAATCCCCCGGTTTTTATGACGTCCGGCCGGCCCGCTGGCCGGCCGGTTTTTACCAACGGGACCGGAAATTTCCGGTCCCGCCCTTGACTTCCGACGCCGGCGGCCCGGCCGCCGGTCTTTCCTTCCGCCGCGGCCCGGAACCGGCCGCGGTCTCCTCGTCTCACCGCGGCCCGGAACCGGCCGCAGTGTTCGTCGTCCGGCGCGGTGCGACGGCACCGCGCCCCTTTCGCCGTGCCAAGAATCCTCCCAACGCGGCGTGTCGGCGTCGCGGTCTTGAAGTCTCACCTCGGCGAAGCGCGACGGTGTTGCGGAAAACATAAGCATGTTCATCCGCGTGGTGCGACGGCACCACGCCTCTTGCTTCCACCCGCATGAATCAACATGAACGAAGGAGGGGGTTTCGGCCGTGTTCGTGCGGTCCGACTCCCCTCGCGTTAACAAATAACATAACTAAAAAGTCTCACGTTTAGTCATGCTAAAATCCACGATTCAGGAATGGAATAAAATAATTAATAAAAACATCCCCTACCTCGGGTTTGAGATTCAAAGAAATCCTCTACGTTCCGCGGAAGACGGCGTCGCGGAATTCAGGCGTCGCGGTCGTCGTTCGTCAAATCCGTTGACGAAGATTTACGTCCGATGCGACACGTTGTTGGCGGATCTTCGTTTGCCGACGAAGAAGGTCCGAAGAGGAAGCAGAGGTCCGAAGATACTAGGTCTCTGAGTCGATGATCCTTGACGAAGTGTTGTCGTTCTTCGTTGAGGATGAAGACGTTCCTCGCCGGAGAAGATGAAGACGTTCTCCGTTCTTCGTCAGAGCTTGAAGATGAGAAAGCTCTCCAAAGACAAACAAAGAACCCTAAATAAAATAAGACTACCTCTTATTTTATTAACACAACACAAAAGAATTTTCAAAGTCTTGAAATTCAAAAAGACATAACTCCCATAATTAAATAAGAGTTACTTAGGCCAATTTAATTAGGGGTTAAGAACGTTGAGAGAAATTTGAAAGATAGGGGTTCGTGTGGGCCCCACCACACTTAATCCTCCCAAGGGAGGTTAAGTGGGTGTGGGTCCCACTTCCAACCCCCTTGGGTAGGTTTTTAATAAGTTAAAAATAAAATTTGTTTAACACAATTTTATTTAACTTAACTGAAAAACCCCAAAACGGAACTTTCAACCCGCAACAAACGCAACTCCCGGAAAGGTCTCTTTAAGCGAAAATCGGCGCTGCGAGTTCATCGGTGCCCTCGGATTTCAATTCCGAGCACCGGATCAAAAGTTAGGAATTCCCGCTCGTTCGTTCACTGAACGTACCCGAGCCAAACTTCGGAAATTAATTCCGGGCACTCCGGGCCTCAGAATCAGGTGCCGTCTGAAACCGCATTCTTGTAAAATTCTAAAGAAAATTAAGAAAAAATTTCCCTTGAATTTTACGGGTCTTTACATTACTCCCACCTCAGGGCTTTACGTCCCCGTAAAGCTACATCAAAAACTAGGGAAGCAAAAAAAAAGGATACTGAGCACGCATCTGAGCCTCCCGCTCCCATGTGCTCCCCTGGAGATTCCCGTGCCGCCATCTGTTGCGCACAAGAGGAATCGATCGTCCATGTAGGACCCGCTCCTGGATGACATGGACCTCTTTTGACGTGGCCCTGACCATCTCTGGTCCCACAAGAGCTGCAAGATTTCTCCTTTGCCGAAAAGAGAAACCTGGTCTCATCCCCTGGATGAACCACATTCTTTGCCTAAAACAGTCAATCCTAACATGGATGATACTAATCCATACCAAGGATTGACGTCGTAAGGCCTCGACGCTACTACTAAGAGATCCAACCGTTACTCTCGCCTCCAAGGGTTGAGTCACACTGTCGGCATCAGTGTGTGGTAACTGGTCTCCTCCAGTAGATGTCTCACAAGTGAGGGTCAAGTCAACAGTCAACTGGAACCTCTTAGTAACATCACAAAAGAGGACAGGAATGAAAACATCTCAAAGGATGCGTCTTTTATTATTGCAGCTCATAATACAAGACGCTACACAAAAGCAACAAAGAACCAGAAGTACTAAGGACGTATCCACTAGTTCTGCTCCTGTCCATCGGCTCCCAGAGCTCCATGATCGAAGGCCTCGGCTGCCTGAAGCTGAGCTCTCCCCTACGGTCGGGGTGGTCCTCCTGGTGGTGGTGGAAGAGCCTCCAAGCGTCGCCCACCACCAGCTGCTCGTCCAGCTCCTCTGCCTCGTCCGCCTCCTCCCTGCGGACCGCCACGGTCGAACCTCTGCCTCTGCCTGGGAGGTTCTTCACTTAACTGCTGATCATCAGCATGGCGGGTCGGACAGTCACGAGCCATGTGACCAATCCCGCCACAGGAGTAACACTGCCCACTCTCGGCACGCCTGGCTCTGACTCCACCCCGGCTTCCCCGTACAACTGAGCCTGAGTCGTGCAGTCGGCCACCGGTAGGTCTGTTCTGCCTGGAACCCTGAGTCATCTGTCGGCTACCTGCTGCAGATGACTCTGCCACGTGCCGCCCTGCGGTGAGTTGCTGTGCTGGTGTAGTCTCTGCAAGGAAACTCTCGATCAGAAGTGCCCGCTCCAGTACTCCTGTCTGAGTCGGTATGCTGAGGGAGATCAGCGATGCCCTGATCTCGTGTCTCAAACCCTGCTCGAAGGTCCGGGCCCGGAAGAATGGGTCCCGTACCATGTCGGTCGAGTAGCGCGAGAGATCGGTGAACCTCGCCGCGTACTGAGCGACCGTCATGCTGCCCTGCCGCAGCTGTAGAAGCTCCTGGATGCGCACCGCTCGAAGGGTGGCCGGGACGAACTCAGAGCGGAAGAGGCTCTCGAAGTCCGTCCAGAGTAGAGATGCCTCATCGTGCACCTGGAGCATCAGGCTCCACCATCGTCCTGCTGCTGCGTGTAGTAGGCTCGCAGCGAGGATCACCATGAGGTCTGCTGGTGTCCTCACTAGCCTAAACACTCGAACTACTGCCTCCAGCCAGTCCTCTGCTGCCTGCGGATCCGTCTCCCCGCGAAACCTGGGCGGTCGCTGGCGCTGAAACTCATGCAGTGCGCTGAGGCGACGTGCATCGTCAGCGGCTGCTGCTGGAAGCATCGGGGGCTCGGCGGGTAAAGCTACCGCCGGTGCCACTACTGGGAAAGGGCCCTGCACCGAGGCCTCGTCGCTCGGTGGGCTGTCGTCTCGCTCAACTCTCGGAACCCTAGCTGGCTGTCGTCGCGGGGCCATCCTGAAAGAAACAACGTAACACGATCAAACGATTATACCCGGTGAGCTGACCTGGTTTGAGCTGTTTTAAGGGGGGAAACCTTTGAAAACACACACGCAATCAGTGTTTTCGCGCACAAAGTCGGAAATCAGTTGTCAGGGTCCTGGTGTATGGATACGTCGGCCGCCCGCACCAACACTGGACTCCCTGAACTGAAAACCACACTCGGTACCCTTAACACTATTGCTTCACATAGAAAGAAAAGACGATCAGAGTCTGCGGTAGAACCGACCGCCTCTGATACCAATTTGTCACGACCCGTCCTCGGGGCCCGTGCCGTGACTACCCCAAGCCCGCCTTCCATAGGCCAGGGGCTGGCGACTAGCACCAAAGGCGTAAAAATCCCGATAACTGGGAAGGCATTGCCTTTATAAAAGAAAACAAGCACCACAGAGTACAAGCGGAAGTAAAAACACTAAGTACAAAAGAAGAGCTGAAAGTAAAAAGGGGCCGGAAATACAAGCCCAACTGTAAAGTACAACTCGAAAGGGAAAACAGCGACTGAAAAGTAAATCTGCTACGCTGAGATGTCCACTGGAAATCCCACCTGAAGGGTGGGTACAGATAGCTCCTCTGCTCCTCGGGTCCCGCCGTCTGCTCCGAGTATGTCCTGTCCAGTGGTCTGCCTCCGGGTACCGCCTCGTCGTGTAGTCCACCTCCAGGTACTGTCTAGTCCTCGAACATTCGGCTTCTGTCAGCACTGTCCGTCGTCTGCAACCAACACAACGAGGTGCGGGCATAGCCCGTGCAGGGGTGAGTATAACGATACTCAGTAAGGACCCCGAGACCCTCAAGGTCTCACTAAACCAACAAGGATAACCACAAAGAAGATCTCAACAGATAACTTCTACTTAGGTATATGCCCATACATATACCTAAGTTATCGAGTAACCCATCTCAATCATGAGGAACACAAGAATTGTGAAATCAACGGATAACCACTACCCGGGTATATGCCCATACATATACCAAAGTTAGCAAGTGACCCATCTCAATCATGAGGTAAACATAAGGTCAAAAGTCTCAGCTCAAACCAGGATTTTTATTATCGAAACCGTAACTGCTGAAGAGCTCCGTCTCTAGAGTGTACAGTGGTCCTGTCACGACTCCGAGGCTGCCGCTCACTAACCTAGGACTGCTGAGGTACTCCTCCTGTCGAGTACTGCGGGTTTGCGGCCAACTACCGGGCGCTCCGTCCGCTGAGGGTCTGTCGCCAAATACCGGGCGCTACCCAGATAGCCTGCTGAGGTACTCCTCCTGTCGAGTACCGCGGGTCTGCTGCCATCTACCTGGCGCTCCGTCCGCCGTGGGTCTGCAGCCAAATACCGGCGCTCCGTCCACTGGGCTAGTCGACTCACTCCAAGTCGAGTCGGTCAAGCAGTCGTCAGGTCTCAGCCGGCTACACGGTCTCCGTACTCCGCACGCACGTCTCCACCGTCGCGGGTCTGTCGCTACAACCAAGCGCACACACTCCGTAGAGTATCGCGGGTCCGCCGCTACAACCAAGCGCTCAACCGCCAAGGGTCTGCTGCTGCATCCAAGCGCACCACCACTGTCAAGTACCACGGGTCCGCTCCACGAACTACTGGTCGATACTCCAAGTATCACAAGGTTCCGCGAAGAAGTGCCTCAAAGAACCGTCTCGTCACAGGGGTCTCAACGCAACAGACGGCGCGTCGATCGGACGCCCGGTCTGTGAGTTATTAGCCTTTTCGTCCCAGGGGCCCGGTTGGTTTCGTGAGCGAAACCAATCCCGGCCGTATCTCAACTGTACCCCGAACTCCCATAGGGTATACTCAAAGGGACCGTTACTCAACGTAACCACCAACGCCGCTGACGGCTCGTCAAGCGGTCGTCCAGTCTGAAAGATATCAGCTTTCCCGTTCCAGGGGCCCGGTTGGATTTCGGGTACAATCCAACCCGGCCATACTCCGACTGTATCCAAAACTCGGGCGGAGTATGCCAAAAGTTTCGTATCGTTAACAGGAACTCAACGCAACAGACGGCGCGTCGATCGGACGCCCGGTCTGAGAGTTATTGGCATATTCGTCTCCGGGGCCCGGTTGGTTTTTAAGGAAAAACCAACCCGACCGTACTCCACCTGCGTCCAAACCTCGGGCGGAGTATGCCAAAAGATCCGATTCACTAAGAGGAACACAACGCGACTGACGGCGCGTCAATCGGACGTTCGAGGCTCAAGATATGAGCGTTTCCGCTCCGAAGGCCCGGTTGGTCTCGTGAACGAACCAACCCGGCCGAACTCAAAGTAATCCGAAACCTTGAGTGCGATATACCGAAACGACCGTCTCGATCCAAGGATCACGTTGCCGCAGACGGTTCGTCATTCGGAGGTCCGAGGCTCAAGTTATGAGCGAAAAACCGAATCTGGTCCGAAACGGGGGGGTCCGGGTCCGGAACGACCCGGCCCGACCCCCCCCCTTGGGTGGCGCGGCGGCCGGCGGCGGCGGCCGGCGGCGGCGGACGGCGGCGGCGGGCCACGTGGCGGCGGCGGGCCGCGTGGCGGCGGCGGCCGCGTGGCGCGGCGGCGGTGGGCCACGTGGCGGCGGCGGCTGGCGGACCGCGTGGCGGCGGCGGCTGGCGGACCGCGTGGCGGCGGCGGCTGGCGGACCGCGCTGGCGGCGGGGTGCCGCGGCGCAGCGGGCCGCGTGGCGGCGGCGGCTGCCGCACGGGATTTTCACGCGGGGCATAGCCCCGCGTTTTTCCTTCAAGCGGCACGGCTCAAGCCGTGCCTTTGACAAAAACGGCCCCCGCAAATGGGGGCCGGCTTGACAAAACCGGGGGGCTGTTGCCCCCCCCTCTTTAAGTGAACCGCCCCCCTCATTAAGAGGGGGGTCTTGAAGGTCCGGCCGGGGGTTTAATCCCCCGGTTTTTATGACGTCCGGCCGGCCCGCTGGCCGGCCGGTTTTTACCAACGGGACCGGAAATTTCCGGTCCCGCCCTTGACTTCCGACGCCGGCGGCCCGGCCGCCGGTCTTTCCTTCCGCCGCGGCCCGGAACCGGCCGCGGTCTCCTCGTCTCACCGCGGCCCGGAACCGGCCGCAGTGTTCGTCGTCCGGCGCGGTGCGACGGCACCGCGCCCCTTTCGCCGTGCCAAGAATCCTCCCAACGCGGCGTGTCGGCGTCGCGGTCTTGAAGTCTCACCTCGGCGAAGCGCGACGGTGTTGCGGAAAACATAAGCATGTTCATCCGCGTGGTGCGACGGCACCACGCCTCTTGCTTCCACCCGCATGAATCAACATGAACGAAGGAGGGGGTTTCGGCCGTGTTCGTGCGGTCCGACTCCCCTCGCGTTAACAAATAACATAACTAAAAAGTCTCACGTTTAGTCATGCTAAAATCCACGATTCAGGAATGGAATAAAATAATTAATAAAAACATCCCCTACCTCGGGTTTGAGATTCAAAGAAATCCTCTACGTTCCGCGGAAGACGGCGTCGCGGAATTCAGGCGTCGCGGTCGTCGTTCGTCAAATCCGTTGACGAAGATTTACGTCCGATGCGACACGTTGTTGGCGGATCTTCGTTTGCCGACGAAGAAGGTCCGAAGAGGAAGCAGAGGTCCGAAGATACTAGGTCTCTGAGTCGATGATCCTTGACGAAGTGTTGTCGTTCTTCGTTGAGGATGAAGACGTTCCTCGCCGGAGAAGATGAAGACGTTCTCCGTTCTTCGTCAGAGCTTGAAGATGAGAAAGCTCTCCAAAGACAAACAAAGAACCCTAAATAAAATAAGACTACCTCTTATTTTATTAACACAACACAAAAGAATTTTCAAAGTCTTGAAATTCAAAAAGACATAACTCCCATAATTAAATAAGAGTTACTTAGGCCAATTTAATTAGGGGTTAAGAACGTTGAGAGAAATTTGAAAGATAGGGGTTCGTGTGGGCCCCACCACACTTAATCCTCCCAAGGGAGGTTAAGTGGGTGTGGGTCCCACTTCCAACCCCCTTGGGTAGGTTTTTAATAAGTTAAAAATAAAATTTGTTTAACACAATTTTATTTAACTTAACTGAAAAACCCCAAAACGGAACTTTCAACCCGCAACAAACGCAACTCCCGGAAAGGTCTCTTTAAGCGAAAATCGGCGCTGCGAGTTCATCGGTGCCCTCGGATTTCAATTCCGAGCACCGGATCAAAAGTTAGGAATTCCCGCTCGTTCGTTCACTGAACGTACCCGAGCCAAACTTCGGAAATTAATTCCGGGCACTCCGGGCCTCAGAATCAGGTGCCGTCTGAAACCGCATTCTTGTAAAATTCTAAAGAAAATTAAGAAAAAATTTCCCTTGAATTTTACGGGTCTTTACAGATCCAATCCATACCCAAGATAACATCAAACTCTACTAGAGGTAGAACAATAAGGTTTTCAAGTAGGTTTGTTCCACAGATAAGGATAGAAAGATTCTTATAAATTCTTTTTGCCTCAAAATTTCCCCCAGGTTTTTTTACCAAAAGTTCAGGAGTCATTTACTGAGATGGTATTCCCATTTTACTAGAAAAGGTTTCAGAGATGAAAGAATGTGTAGACCCAGAATCAAACAACACCCTGGCATAATCTGAAAAAACAAACAATATACCTGATACAACTTCATTTGATGGCCGGACATCTGCCGAAGTAGTTGCAAAGGATTTCACCACCCCTTTATGCTTGTAGTCTATCTACTTCCCATCACTCAAGCTCTTTGTCAGACACTAGTTTTCATAGTGACCCATCTCATTTCACTTATAACATTTCACTAACTGTAAATCAAATTTGGTCTTACCTTCACCTTGATCCTTTTCAGTGCAATCAGGAGCCTTATGTCCCATCTATCCACATCGGTAGCACTTTCCAGAATTCAGAAGACATTCCCCATCATACCTTTTGCCACATTTATCACAAACTAGAAACTTAGTTTTCTTACCATCAGACTTTTTTGAAGAATTCTTACCTTTCTCCTGCAACCTCGGTCTCTTCTTCTGTTGGTTGTTATAGAACACTTGATCATCGGCAAACTCCATTTCCACATTCTCAACACATCGAACAAGCTTTTCATAACTTTTATACTCACGAGAAGCTAATGCCCTTCGATATTTTGGCTTTAATCCTGAGTAAAAACGATTGATTTTACTATAAAGGTCTCGGATAAAATTTGGAGCATACCTTGCCAATCGAGTGAACCCTTTTTCATAGGCAGCCACTGAGTCTTCCTCTTGCCTCAATTCGAAGAATTGTTTTTCCATCCATAGTCGAACAACCTTAGGAAAATACTTCTCAAAAAACATACCTTTGAATTCATCCCTGTCTAGAGCATCAATCTCATCAGCATCCCTAATATTTTTAACCATCGACCATCACTGATCTGCTTTACCCTCCAAATGATAAATAGAAAGTCTAACCTTTTGATTGTCTGAACACCCCATTACATCAAAAATCTTCTCCAGTGTTTTAATCCACCCTTCAGCTAGCATAGGGTCAGATGATCCTCTTAATGATGGGGGATGTTGCCTCATGAAATGTTCCACCACAGACATGTTCCTCTGCGGTTGATATTGCTGATCTCGTGTATGGATACCACCGCTATTTATCGTTTGAGTCAACTACGCCATTACTGCAACAAACTGTTCAGTTCCAATTCCGACCATCTTAGGATGCTGATTCGGAAGGTTATTTCCTTTTGTATGCCTTCGTGGCACTGCTTCCCTTTTTCCTCTGCGGAAAACCACTCTGAACAAACATGTCTTAGATGAAGCAATATGGTAATCTTCAAATGCTACATCACTTCAAAAAAAAATATTTTTGGATAATAATTTAATAGAATTCTAACTCCTAAAGTTATCTAAACCGACCAATGATACCAACAATAAGGCCCCAACTTTAAACCTTACTTAATCATGAGTTATTACAAGATTACACATTGAGGATCATTTCAGGATTAGTGTTATAGTGAATTAGATCATAAAACATGCATTACATTCCACATATAAACAAAGTGTTTATATAAAGATAGTAATCTTCTTTCCCGTCAATGGAAACATATTTAAAATAAAACATGGATTCTTTCTTGACACTTCCTTGACACTATCATCATATCATGTACCTTTCCCTTGAACTGTGAAAAACATTTCAAAAAACGTGGGATGAGCATAAAAAGCTCAGTAAGGGATATAAAAATATGGAAAGGAAACATGGGTACATATATACATAAGAATGAAATCATAATTTACTCATAAAACATAAGCACATTAACATACCTCATCAAATCATGAACAAATCATAGAAATCATAAGACATAAAGGTAACTTGATGCATTCATAACATTCTTATGTAGGGAGTAACCCTCTTGGTTACGTTTGGAATACCCATCATAGTATATTCACTAAATCTCTTCAGAGAAACCGTAACGTTACACTCCTTCACGTTACCCAATGCATTGGAGAGCTATATCGGGCTCACCATCCCTTAGTCTATCACGGAACCACCCTTCTTCATAATAATGCCCAGGAACCTCAACATAATCATATCACATAAAACATGAATAAAGGAAACATAAAATTTTCACCTTTCAATCACAAGATATCAATACAACACATTGATATAAAAACATTATGAAAACAATTTTCAATACCAAAATAAAAGAAAAGTAAAACATGGTATTTATTTTTCTTTTAAAAAAAAGGTATGGCTTGTAGAGGAAGCCGAAACTCAAATAATGGTCACGGTGGCAGAGAAGTCGTTGTCGCCGCATACGTACGACAAAAACATTCCCTTTTTTCGTTTAGTAAATGCTTCGTATAAAAAATATTCCTTTGGAATAAACGTAAATTTCAATGGGGTTTATACACCGTATTAAAGAAGGTTGTGTATAAAACAAAATATGCCTCAATAAAAGGATATTGAGACGAATTCCCATACCTCAGGTCCGACTTGACTCGGTCGTTCTTTAATCTCATGATTAATAAACTTGAGTTAATTTCTACTTGTTTAAGAACCTTTTTCAAATTCATTATTCCTTTTATATCCCTTATTGCCATGTCATTAACACTATGTAATTATTTAAGTTAATAACGGTCGTTTTAACGATCATTGGTACTTGAGTAAAAAATAAACCCTTTATAATTACCAGTTGTTCATGTATCCATTATATCCAGAATTATAATCATGATGTATATATCATATATATCTAGTATATAAATGCATTTACAATATTACATATTCATTTACAGGTAAGAAATGAAATGCACCGTACATTGAGACGGTAAGTCGTACGTACGCATGAACGCTACTTTCATTTCTATTTCGTATTTTATATAATGGAATCATAATTAAATAAAGATATATTATAATTACAGTATAATATCAAATATAATATCATAGTTCCATCCTTTATACATCCCAAATATGTTATTTAACGAATCAAATTACTTTGAGGGGGCGGTAGTCCGCACTTCCTTAAATGAAGATATCACGTTTACCCATAATGGAAACCATAATGGTATTCCCAAAATGAAAAATACAGAATCTTAAGGAAAACATAAACATATTATATATTATATATAAATATATTGACATCTTAATGGCCACCTTTTAAGTTGTTAAAAAAATGTTGAACAATCATCGTTTCGGGAGGCAAAAATTCACCATCCACGGAAACAGTATGTCCTTTAACCATTAGATGTAGGTGTGTGTAAGTGTAGATCGAATCCTTCTTATAGAAACATACTAGTATATTTAGGATACTTGAGTTGTTACAAAAGAAAATAATTAAAAGAGTTTAGGGGGTTGGAGAAGCAACATCAAACAAAAGGACTCAAAAGAAGACATTACCATAAAATCGGGTAACTCTCTTAGATTTGAGCTCAAAGGCTTCCTTGGGAAGACTTCTGACCAAAGTGAGGCATCAAGGAGTAATAGAGGGATGTGGAGAGACAAAATGGGAATGGTTTGGCCGAGCCAAAGGCTTTGGAAGTGTGGGTAAAGAGGTAGAGGTGGGGGCCTTTTATAAGAGGAGAGGAGGGGCACTCTTGGAAGGTAAAGAAAAGTCACTTTATTTTAAAATGGTCTTCGGATTTAAGAGGTCCCACGTTGAGGTGTTTTGAGGGTAAGGTGATAAGGGTTCGAAATACACCCATCCAATAGGTTTTGGCCATGTTTATGACTTAGATTTTACATTATCATTCCGTTTTATTTAAATCGTTAAATAATGAGGTCATCGCTGCATCAACATGATGTCATAAATAATTTAATTTATTTAAAGTCTAAAAATTTTAAAAAAATACTATGATATAGGAAATATATTTATCTTTCCAATTATTATTTATAATCAAAAATCTGATCTTTATAACTCCATGTAAAAACTGTTTTAGTAAAACATCTCATGTCTGTGTCATTTTTACTTTTACATTAAATAAAAAGTTATTTATGTCATTTCCCAACCAAAGTGGCTCCATGGAGTCCCCAAGTTGACCCATGGATTTTCTTGGTCGTCCATTACACATAAAATGATGGTAGGACATGTTTCATGCTCATCTCATTTTATTAAAGCATTATTTTTACCTTAAACTACACTAATTACCTCTAATCGCGATTAAGAACTTAAGAGTTACTATTCACAAAAAAATTATATTAATATCATTGAACCAAATTTAACATCTTAATGAAAACCATGTATGTTGGATTTTTGAAATTCAAAACAAAGAAGTGGTAAATTTTCATTTAAACAAAAAATCAGTTTTTATAAGTACCACATAGTGGTTTCAATATTCATAAAAAATTGATGTTTTTCAGAAAAATACCAAAAATTAACCCTAAGAAATATTTGTTATTCCGAATTCAAAAATGAATTCTATTTTACAAAATTCAAAACATATAATTCACATTAATAAATTTAATAATTAATTCCCGATGTCATGACCAAGAGTGTGTTTTTATGAAACAATAAGTATCAAATGATTGACGCCAGTTTAAGTCCAATTTCAAAGTGAAATTGATTCCAATGACCACCATTGGATTAAATGGTAAAAATATAGTCTAACTTCACTTCAAAACCAATTAAAAATATAACCTAATCATATAAATAAATTATATTAAAAAGAAGTTTTGATGTAAAATTTAGTATTTTTCACTATTCATTAAAAAAATGAACATTGTCTAAAAAATACAAAAAATTCACCCAAAGTAAATTTTGATGTCCCAATCAAAAAGAATAAGTTTATTTTGACAAAACTAGATTATAAAATTGTCAAATGATAAATTTAAAAATGGTTTTCTATCAAAAGGCAGTAAAACAATCTTTTAAAAATATTAGTATATTCCATTCTTAAGATTGGATTTATTTTCATTTTAAGCCTCTAAAACACTATCTAATTCATTAATAGACATAGATAAAAATATCTCTTACTCATTACTTACTTGGGATGTTACAACATGTCATGAACAGAATTGAATAAAAAATGATTATTTGGTGTGTGTGCCTTATGAACAGTAGTAAATACCATTGATATAGCATCACCTATAGATAAAGAGAAACCATCATGAATAATATTATATCTATAATTCCATATATATTGATGAATTATAGTTGCTTCAACATGGATGAGATCTAGAAGCTGAGCATACAAAACAATTGAGCGTCATCCCGTGATTAAATCCCGAATAGAAACTGCATAAGGAAATGACATCTCAAAAATATCTATTATAGATTTCCACATTGCTGAAGCAACAACACAACTGAGAAACAAATGATCAATATACTCCCTGTGTAGATGACATAAGAATGATGAGGTACGAAAAGAGATTCCAAATGACTGCTAATAAGAGTCAGTTGGATTTTTTCAATGAACCAATGTCCATATTAGGATTGATTGAGAAGGTATGATAGAATTCCAATAAATCTATCCCATCCATTGATAATCCATGATATGCTTCAAATAATTCATTTTAAATATCTTAGATGAGATAATTCCATTAGTATCAGGTTCCCATGCCCAAAAATCACCTATGTTGGCATGGAAATATGTAATAACAAAATTAATGATGGAATTATGAAGTCCCTCCATGTTTTCAACATGATCATTGATATTGAAATCCATTTCCAGATAGAAATCCTCAGTCGCAATGGTAGAGTCTAGGACGATGCCAATCCAATTAATTTTCCAAAAGGCAAGAGATGAGATCTTTGAGACTAGCCTTCTATATTTAGAGATTATGGAAGCGTAACTAGACCTAAAGGTATTCCATACAGTTGGATCATGATTATTTAGTTATTTTAATCTGTTATTATGTTCAATATTTATTCCATGTCTCGTTATTTATGATCTTGGTTTTGTGGGTATACATTATATTATGATATACTAATGTAGTTTGATTAGTTCATCATACCAATATGATCATCTTGTGATAACTGATAACATTTAATTTTTATTGAATTTGTTTTCCCTTTCATTGTTTTTGAGAGCACCATAATTATGTTTTCCATTTCCCCAATTCATGAAAAATAATGTTAAATAAAATATGTTTAGAATTTTTTTGTGAAGGATTTTATCAATGATGTCAAAGACATACTGAGTAATAATAATAACATTTTATAATGGAAAATGACCACATAAAGATATGGTTGTTATAGTATAATAGTTTTTATGTAGTTATTTATAACTCCAAACATTAAGTGACCATAGGTATGTAAGTAATCAAAAATTTATATTTGACGTTTCATGTATTTGATTGATAAAATTGGGTCATTTTTATGAGTTTCAAGGCCTTCAATGTAATTATTACAATATTAGAAATAAATCATCGATTGTTGGTTTATGGATTTCATTATAGGTATTAGATAAGGTTCACATAACTATTGTGATTATGATGTTTTTATGCACATTTAACTTATGAGTTATAGATACCATTGTTTTTTTATAATTTAAATGTTGATCATATATTCAAAGACATAGAAACCTATTTTTAGGTATTTAAGTATTTGGATTAAAATTAGACTAAAGATATTTTTATAGATTTTCTTGTGAGTTAACATATATGTAAATGTTAGGTTTAATTTGATGGATTATTTAGAAGAATTATATTACATTTTTGGGATATAAGATGAAAATATTCATATATGCATTTATTTTAAAACATTCATCAATATACAGGTTATTGAGGTATATTGGGATATAAGGTTATCAATTCATGGAATAATCTAAGCTTAACCATTGGATTAATTATTGAATTTTAGAGTTAAATTTTTTTTTATTAGGTTGTTTTATTCATTTTAGGAAATATATTTACTTGTACTGAAATTTTTTTTGCATCATAAATTGTAAGAAATTTTTTTCATCTATTTATAGAACAAGTGATCAATCAGAAGATGATTATAGTCATTTAAAATTTAAATATTAAAACTAATAATTTGGATTAATTGATGGAATAATGGTGTAAACCGATTGAAACACCCTACCAAATAATGAAATCTAATTTATTAATTAAAAAAAATAAATTATTTACATATCAATATGTATTTAGTCTAGATAGTAATGGTATTATAAAACAAAATTAAAAGGATATTGAAATTTTTTATCATATCACATTTCTTTCGGATGAATTTATAGCCTTTTCTACTCATCATTTCTTTTTGGTTTTTTGTTTTTTACATTCTCATTATCATTTACATTCATGTGATAAATAGTCAATATCACTGTCCATCATTATATGACATTAATTATTTCCTCCATGTCAATATTTCACATCCCAATAACGCCCTCTTTTTTATAAACCATTATAATTGTTATTCCATACTATGCCCAAATTTACATTACCCTCTTACAAAAATAAATTTTAATTAAACCATATAATGATGAGGGTTTTCAAAAAGGTATTTTAAATTGTTAAACTATTTATTTACAAGGTAAATATAATATTCCTTGGATGAAATTTATGTATCATGGGTATAATGCAACACCATAATATATTAAAATAATATTATGTTTGATTTATTATACCACACGAAACACTAATCTTAAACGAACCGTGTAATAATATTATTTAAATATTTCTAATATAATATCACTATTGACATCCTAGATATGAATAGGAGTAATAAAATTCTGAAATAAATATTAAATGTTCCTACTCAATAAAAATTTACTAATCAATTATTAGGAAATAACAACTCAATTTTTAGTAATGTGATTTTATTATTCAAAAATACATTTTCATAACAAATGGTTTTTATTGATATTTTTGATAATATTAAATATAGTATAATCCAAATATAAAAATATTTTTTGAGAAAATTTTATATTTTTAACAATTATATTATCATAATTGTCATAATATATTATTTTGGTATTTCTGTTAATGATTTTTGTTTTCAGTTAATAGTGACAAATTTCAATCATTGTAAAACTCTGATTTATTTTCTTTAAAAAAAATAACATAAAATTACCTTTTTATGATAAAGAAACATAAGTATCATTGAATTATATATTATCTAATTAATTACATAAATTTCATTATACTTGATTATGGTATAAGTTCATTAATAGGATTAATTTAACTTTATGATTTTTTATTAAAATTTACTACTAAAATATCATAAAATTTAATCTTGAAATTTTTTATTTCATATTGGTTTTAAATTGGTTAAAATTTGGAAAATATTTCCCTTTTATTTTTTGGTCTTCATGAATAGTAACAGTAGTACATATTTTTCACCTCGTTACGTGTAAAAGGTGTAATAGAGGGTTAAAACAATGATATAAGGCCTAATAATCTCCCTTAATCATGAACTTATTTTATTTAATAGTTATTTATCTACCATTAACATCCATTATTGGAAATGTTTTTAGTTCATTTCCAATTTCATTTGATTATTACATTTATTTTATTTAAAGTATTTATAAAATTCAAAAATGTCAGTCTCTCCCTTTTAATATATATAGAATTGAAAGATAAATTATTTACATATAAATGTATAATATAAATATTAACTAAATTTTTTTTATTGTCATTTATTTTTGAATTTTAATGATTTAATAAATACCATATATTATTAGGCAATGCAAACATAGTTCTTTTATAAGAAGTAGAACAATCAATTAAATGATTTTAAAATATCTAAAAGTAATTCATTAGGTGATTTATAATTCCCCAATAGTTTAATATATAAATAAATAATATTATTGACGTTTTAAAATTTTTTATTATAATTAAATTTCTATATCGAGGTCATTAACGTAAAACAATGCCAATATTCTTGAAAAAGATTATAATGGTATTTTATGTTAAATAATATTTTAATAATTGATTTAAAAGACATAAATATATTTAATAATAACATTATAATAGCAATTGATTTATAACATAATACATGAACCATTTATTAAGCAATAATTATCTTATAAGAAAATTAATAACAATTAATGACTAAAAAATGTGTAACCTTGATTATGAATAACAATGATTTACTAGAGTTAAAATAAATATATTTTGTTTAAAAGGACCTTAAACTTGGTTCAATTGAATTGGGTGAAATTATTTAGACAATATGTCAAATTTGAATCAAAATTAAGAAAATTGTGGAACAAGTTTCCCATGTGTCTAACTTTATAATATTTTAAATTTTTTAAAGATTAAAAGGGTGCCCCTCCCCTCACTCCTAAAAGGGAACCACCTATCATCTCTTGATCACATATTTAGGGAAATATATGTCATAAAATAACATGTAAAATTAATTCCAATCCATCTAATCCACAACCTATTGTCACTTTTTTCATAAAAATACCTTCCTAGTGGCTTATGGTGTAATATGATGGTGTTTTCTGAATAAGAGGATTAAATCATAATTACAAGTGTTCTTTTTTTTCTTATTATACCACATTAAAATATAATTCTTCCATAGTGATATACTATAATAAATATATAACCTATATATAAATGTTATTATGAGTATTTAAAACCATTTATATATCATCTTTTATCAAATGTATAGTTTAAACATTTTAATGCATATGTATGGACTACCAAGTCCATAATGTGATGTGTTTTTTCCATCAACTCCTATATTTGATGTCTATAATGATAGAGTTAGTAAATATATATGATAATTTTATATTTATTATAATTATTTAATGATATTATATAACTTAGTTTCTTAACATTCCATATGTTGGGAAAAGATAATGAAATTCGTGCATTTGTGTGGATTACATCATCCAAGAAGAAATATGATTTGTTTTTCATGTATGAATTTCATGGATATTTATAAAATAAAATTAATTAATAAAATTTATAATTAATGCATGATTATTTTTATGGGGTTATATAATAATTTCAACATTTACTATGGTCAGCATACCGATGTTTTTTTGAATCTATGAGATGAATGTCATCAAAACAAATGATATAGAATTAACTGATAAACAAATTTAATATGTCACTGAAAAAAATGAAACTAATGGTTTAATGATAAGGTAAAAAACCTTAAAAATTTTCTTTAATAGGTGAATGATTAATATATGATTATTAAATATGTTTTAAGTGATCCAAGACTGGGATTAAGGGGTTTCATTTAATGGTAATATGAGACCTTTCCAAAAAATGCATGACTCCTTTATTAAACAAAAATATTTTTAATTGCATGATTCTAATAATGTGGGATTTACTATAATTTCTATTCATAAGGTGAATACATTCATCAGGAACCTTGTCATAACATATTACATCAGCACCATTGAATCCTTTTTTTGCGAGACCATCTATCATTGAATTTACTTCCCTATATATATTTTTGATGATGTGATTCATTGATTAATGATAATAAAAACAATTACTCCATCAGTTATAAATCTTCCAGGGTAGGTGAGACACACCCATCCTAATAGAATTTTTTTTGTAGAATCACAACCAATCCAAAAAATATTTCATCCATGATTCTTGGGTTGTTGCACCGTAATAATAACACCAAGAATCTATGCCTCATGTAAAGAGGAAATTACATTGGAACGATGAATGAAGCCAAGGCCCATGCAAATAATCCTAGAAAATAGAAGCATATCCAGATAAACTCGTATTTCTTCTAGAAGTACCATTAGAAATATTTTTTATCCAGTCAATAAATTATTCCTAACTTAAAACATCAAAAATTCCAAGAGGAGGACGGAAAAATATTTTGACACCAATCATATTATGCATTGACATGTATAAGGCCCCAGCCTTAAACCTTACTTTATCTTGAGTTATTACAAGATTACACATTGATGATCTTTTCAGGTTTAGAGTTTTAGTGAATTAGATCATAAAACTATCATCACATTCCACATATAAACAAAGTGGTTACATAAAGATAGTATTCTTCTTTCCCATCAATGGAAACATATTTAAAATAAAACATGGATTCTTTCTTGACACTTCCCTGACACTATCATCATATCATGTACCTTTCACTTGACCTGTGAAAAACATTTCAAAAAACATGGGATGAGCATAAAAAGCTCAGTAAGGGATATAAAAATATGGAAAGGAAACATGGGTACATATATACATAAGAATGAAATCATACTTTACCCATAAAACATAAGCACTTTTACATAACTCATCAAATCAGGAATAAATCAAAGAAATCATAAGACATAAAGGTAACTTGAGTAATTTATAACATTACTACGTAGGGAGTAGCCCTCATGGTTACGTTTGGAATACCCATTACAGTATATTCCCAAAATCTCTTTGGAGAAACCTTAAAATTACACTCCTTCGCGTTACCCAATGAATTGGAGAGCTATATCGGGCTCACCCGCCCTTAGTCTATCACAGAACCACCCGTCTTCATAATAATGCCCAAGAAACTCAACATAATCGTATCACATAAAACTTGAATAAATGAAACATAACATTTCCACCGTTCAGTCACAAGATATCAATACAACAAATTGATATAAAAACATTATGAAAACAATTTTCAATACCAAAATAAATGAAAAGTAAAACATGGTATTTATTTTTCTTTAAAAAAAGGTATGGATTGTAGAGGAAGCTTAAACTCAGATAATGGTCATGGTGGCGGAGAAGTCGTTGTCTCCACATACATATGACGAAAACATTCCCTTTTGTTGTTTAGTAAACTATTCGTATAAAAAATATTCATTTTGAATAAACGTAAAAGTTAAAGGGTTTTATACACCGTATAAAAAAGGTTGTGTATAAAACAAAATATGCCTCAATGAAAGGAGATTGAGATGAAGTCCCATACCTCGGGTCTGACTTGACTCAGTCGTTCTTTAATCTCCTGAATAATAAACTTGAGTTAATTTCTACTTGTTTAATAACCTTTTTCAAGTTCATTATTCCATTTATATCACTTATTTCCATGTCATGAACACTATGTAATTATTTAAGTTAATAACGGTCGTTTTAACGATCATTGGTACTTGAGTCAAAAATAAACCCATTATAATTACAAGTTGTTCATGTATCGATTATATCCAGAATTATAATCATGATGTATATATCATATATATCCAGTATATACATGCATTTATAATATTACATAATCATTTAGAGGTAATAAATGAAATGCACCGTTCATGGAGACGGTAATCCGTACGTACGCATGAACGCTACTTTCATTTCTATTTCGTATTTTATAGAATTGAAACATAATTATATAAAGGTATATTAAAATTCCAGTATAATATCATTTATAATATCATAGTTACATCCTTTATACATCCCACATATGGTATTTAACGAATCAAATCACTTTGAGGGGGTGGTAGTCCACACTTCCTTAAATAAAGATATCGTGTTTACCCATAATGGAAACCATAAAGGTATGCCCAAAATAAAAAATACATAAGCTTAAGTAAAACATAAAAATATTATATATTATATATAAATATAGTGACATCTTAATGGCCACCTATTAAGGTGTTAAAAAAATGTTGAACAATCATCGTTTCAGGAGGCATAAATTCACCAACCACGTAAACAGTATGTCCTTTAACCATTAGATGTAGGTGTGTGTAAGTGTAGCTCGAATCCTTCTTATAGAAACATACTAGTATATTGAGGATACTGGATTTGTTACAAAAGAAATGAATAAAACGATTTTAGGGTGTTGGCGAAGCAACACCAAACAAAAGGACTCAAAATAAGACATTACCTTAAAAACAGGTAACTCTCTTAGATTTGAGCTCAAAGGCTTCCTTGGGAAGACTTCTGCCCAAAGTTAGGCTTCAAGGAGTAATAGAGGGATGTGGAGAGCCAAAATTGGTAGGGGTTGGACGATCCAAAGGCTTTGTAAGTGTGGGTAAGGAGGTAGCGGTGGGGGCCTTTTATAAGAGGAGAGGAGGGGCACTCTTGGAAGGTAAAGAAAAGTCACTTTATTTTAAAATGGTATTCGGATTTAAGAGGTCCCACATTGATGTGTTTCGAGGATAAGGTGATAAGGGTTCGAAATACACCCATACAATAGGTTTTTTCCATGTTTAGGTCTTAGAATTTACATTATCATTCCATTTTATTTAAATCGTTGAATAATGAGGTCATCGCTGCATCATCATGATGTCCTAAATAATTTAATTTATTTAAAGTCTAAAAATTATAAAAAAATACTATGATGTAGAAAATATTTTTAGCTTTCCAATTATTATTTATAATAAAAAATATGATCTTTATAACCCCATGTAAAAATTGTTTTAGTAAAACATCTCATGTTTGTGTCATTTTTAATTTAACATTTAATAAAAAGTTATTTATGTCATTTCCCATCCAATGTGCCTCCATGGGGACCCCAAGTTGACCCATGGATTTTCTTAGTCTGCCATGACACATACAATGAGGGTAGGACATGTTTTCAAGCTCATCTCATTTTATTAATACATTATTTTTACCTTAAACTACACTAATTACCTCTAATCGGGATTAAGAACTTAAAAGTTACTATTCACCATAAAAATTATTTTAATCTCATTGAACCACATCTTAATTATTAATGACAACCATATATGTCAGATTTTTTAAATTCAAAACACAGAAGTGGTAAAATTTCATTTAAATGAAAAATCAGTTTTTATAAGTACCACTTAGTGGTTTCACTATTCATCAAAAATTGATGTTTTTCAGAAAAATGCCAAAAATTAAACCTAAGAAATATTTGATATTCTGAATTTAAAAATGAATTCTATTTTACAAAATTCAAAACATATAAGTCACATTAATTAATTTAATAATTAATTTCCACTGTCATGACAAATAGCGTGTTTTTATGAAACAATAAGTATCAAATATTTGACACTAGTTTAAGTCCAATTTCAAAGTGAAATTGAATCCAATGACCACCATTGGATTAAGTGGTAAAAATATATTCTAATTTCACTTCAAAAACAATTAAAAAGATAACCTAATCATATAAATAAATTATATTAAAAAGCAATTTTGATGTAAAATGCATTATTTTTCACTATTCATTAAAAAATGAACATTGTCTGAAAAATAACAAAAATTCACACAAAGTAAATTTTGATGTCCCAATCATAAATAATAAGTTTATTTTGACAAACATAGATTATAAAATTGTCAAAAGATAGATTTAAAATTGGTTTTCCATCAAAAGTCAGTAAAACAATCTTTTAAAATTATTAGTTTATTCCATGCTTAAGATTGGATTTATTTTCATTTTAAGCCTCTAAAACACTATCTAATTAATTAATATACATATATAAAAATATCTATTACTGATTACTTACATGGTATGTTACATCCTTCCTCCCATTAGAAAATTGCGTCCATGCAATTTATTTACTTATCGAATAAATGGGGGTACTTATCCCTCATTGCATTTTCAGATTCCCATGTTGCCTCTTCCAACATGTGGTTTTTTCACAAAGCCTTTAACTGATTAATCACCTTATTCCATAACACTTGCTCCCTGTGGTCAAGAATCTGGACCGATTGTTCTTCATAAGACAGGTTCTCTTCCAGCTGAACTACCTCTAGACTCAAAACATGAGATGAATCTGGCATATACTTTCTTAACATCGAAACGTGAAAAACGTTGTGTAACTGAGATAAACTCGGAGGTAAAGCCACCCGGTATGAAACTGATCCAACTCTCTCCAAAATTTCATATGGTCCAATGAAACTTGGACTCAACTTTCCTTTCTTTCCAAATCTCATCACACTTTTCCAATGAGAAACCTTGAGAAAAACATGATCACTTACCTCGAAAGATAGATCCTTCCTCTGGTGATCCGCATAACTCTTCTGCCTACTCTGAGCTGTTCTCATGTGCTTCTGAATCAGCTGAACATTTTCTTCCATCTCTTCTACCAATTCTTGTCCCATCAACTTCCTTTCACCCACTTCATCCCAAGAAAACTGGAGTTTGACACCGCTTCCCAGATAATGCCTGAAATGGTTCCATATGTATACTGGAATGAAAACTATTATTATATGAAAATTCAACCAAAGAAAGATGTTGGTCCCAACTTCCCTGATAATCCATAGAGCAAGAACGTATCATATCCTCCAATTTCTGAATTGTTCGTTCTGACTGCCCATTTGATTGAGGATGAAAAGCTGTACTAAAATTTAATTCAGTACCCAACGACTTCTGAAGGCCTTTCCAAAAGTTAGAAGTGAACCTGAGATCACGATCAGATACAATGGAGAGGGGAACTCCATGTTACCTGACTATCTCTTTAAGATACAAACGGGAAAGTTGATCTAGGGAAAAAGTATCTCGTATAGCAAAGAAATGAGCAGATTTAGTCAAGCGGTCAACAATAACCCACATTGCATTATTACCTCGAGATGTCTTCGTTAATCCCACAACAATGTCCATGGATATATTCTCCCATTTCCACTCTAGAACTGGTAAAGGCTGAAGCATCCCTTTCTGTAACTGCCGCTCTGCTTTAACCTGTTGACATGTCAAACACTTCAAAGTAAAATCAGAAATATCTCTTTTCATTCCATCCCACCAGTAATACTCCCGCAGATCTATATACATCTTAATACTGCTAGGATGAACTGGAAACGGAGAACTATGAGCTTCACATAACAACTCTCTCTTCTACTGTAAATCACAAGGCACACACAATCTCTTCCCAAATCTCAAAACGAAATCATTATCAATGTTGAATTCAGGCAACTTACCTTTCTGAACCAGCTCTACCTTTTTCTGAAACTCACTATCTTGATTCTGTGCTTGCTTGATTCTATCTGATAGAGATGATATAACTGATACCTAAAACAAAACAGAAGAACTTCCTGCATCAACAACTTCTATGCCAAAGTTCATCAAATCCTTAACCAAAGGATGACGTTCCAAATGAAACATTGCTAATGAAGCATTATTTTTTCGACTCAAAGCATCAGCCACTTTATTTGATTTTCCTGGATGGTAATGAATTGTAAAATCATAATCCTTGATTAATTCCATCCATCTCATCCGTTTCACATTTAACTCTTTCTGAGTGAATATATACTTTAAACTTTTCTGATCAGTATATATTTCACACTTTAATCCATACAAATGATGTCTCAAATTTTTAAAGCAAAAACAACAACAGCTAATTTCAAATCATGTGTAGGGTAATTTACCTCATTAGTTTTCAACTGTCATGAATCATAAGCAATTACCTGATCATTCTGCATTAGGACGCAACCAAGTCCTTTCCATGATGCATCACTATAGATAACAAACTCACCATTCCTGGAAGGTAGTGCCAAAACTAGATCTTTCACCAATCTTCTTTTCAATTCCTGAAAACAATCATCACATTATTTTGTCTAGATACACTTAACACCCTTCCGAGTTAGCTTTGTCATTGGACTAGATAACCGTGAAAAATTTCTAACAAACCATCCGTAATACCCTGCCAAACCAAGGAAGCTACGAATCTCAGTTATATTTGTGGGTCTTGGCCATTCTTCAAAAACCTTTGTTTTTGCAGGATCAACAGTTATCCCATCTTTAGAAGCAATATGACCAAGGAAATAAATTTCTTGCAACCAAAACTCACACTTGCTGAATTTTCCCTACAGTTTCTTTTCTTTTATGGTTTTCAAGATAACCCTTAAATTTCTTTCATGCTCCTATTTACTTTTAGAAAACACCAAAATGTCATCAATGAAAACAACCACAATCTTATCCAAGAACTCCTGGAAAATTCTATTCATTAAGTCCATGAATATAGCAGGTGAATTGGTTAGCCCAAAATGCATTACTACAAATTCATAATGGCCATATCTTGTACGGAATGCGGTCTTCGGAACATCTGCTTCCTTTACCTTCAGCTGATGGTACCCCGATCTCAAGTCAATCTTTGAAAAATACTGATCTCCCTGGAGCTGATCAAACAAATCAACGATATGAGGCAAAGGATACTTGTTCTTAACAGTAATATTATTCAAGGCCCTATAATCAATGAAAGGTCTCATTGAACCATCTTTCTTTTTAACAAATAAAACAGGATCACCCCATGGTGATGTGCTAGGTCGAATGAATCCTTTCTCTAATAAATCTTGCAATTACTCCTTCAACTCTAAAAGTTCAATTTGAGCCATTCGATAAGGGGGTTTTGAAATTGGCTTAGCATCAGGAACTAAGTCAATAGTAAACTCAACTTCCCGATCTGGTATTATTCCAGGAAAAACATAAGGATACTCATTTACCACTGGCACATCATTAATCTGAACTGTTCCTTTATTTTAAACGATGTGTGCAAGGTAACATTCATTTACATCTTTTACATGTTTCTCGGCCTCTTGAAAAGTTATCAACAGTAAGGGTTCATTCTTGTACACAAACTGAAAGCCTTTCTGAAAATAAATTTCTTTAGCTCTATAGTCAATTTTAACATGGTAAATAGAGATCCAATCCATACCCAAGATAACATCAAACTCTACTAGAGGTAGAACAATAAGGTTTTCAAGTAGGTTCGTTCCACAGATAAGGATAGAAAGATTCTTATAAATTCTTTTTGCCTCAAAATTTCCCCTAGGTGTTTTTACCAAAAGTTCAGGAGTCATTTCCTGAGATGGTATTCCCATTTTACTAGAAAAGGTTTCAGAGATGAAATAATGTGTAGACCCAGAATCCAACAACACCCTGGCATAATCTGAAAAAACAAACAAAATACCTGATACAACTTCATTTGATGGCCCGACATCTGCTGAAGTAGTTACAAAGGATTTCACCACCCCTTTATGCTTGTAGTCTATCTACTTCCCATCACTCAAGCTCTTTGTCAGACACTAGTTTTCATAGTGACCCATCTCATTTCACTTATAACATTTCACTAACTGTAAATCAAATTTGGTCTTACCTTCACCTTGATTCTTTTCAGTGCAATCACGAGCCTTATGTCCCATCTATCCACATCGGTAGCACTTTCCAGAATTCAGAAGACATTCCCCATCATACCTTTTTCCACATTTATCATAAACTAGAAACTTAGTTTTCTTACCATCAGACTTTTTTGAAGAATTCATACCTTTCTCCTGCCACCTCGGTCTGTTCTTCTGTTGGTTGTTATAGAACACTTGATCATCGGCAAACTCCATTTCCACCTTCTCAACACATCGAACAAGCTTTTCATAACTTTTATACTCACGAGAAGCTAATGCCCTTCGATATTTTGGCTTTAATCCTGAGTAAAAACGATTGATTTTACTATAAAGGTCTCGGATAAAATTTGGAGCATACCTTGCCAATCAAGTGAACCCTTTTTCATAGGCAACCACTGAGTCTTCCTCTTGCCTCAATTCCAAGAATTGTTTTTCCATCCATAGTCGAACAACCTTAGGAAAATACTTCTCAAAAAACATACCTTTGAATTCATCCCAGTCTAGAGCATCAATCTCATCAGCATCCCTAATATTTTTAACCATCGACCATCACTGATCTGCTTTACCCTCCAAATGATAAATAGAAAGACTAACCTTTTGATTGTCTGAACACCCCATGACATCAAAAATCATCTCCAGTGTTTTAATCCACCCTTCAGCTAGCATAGGGTCAGATGATCCTCTTAATGATGGGGGATGTTGCCTCATGAAATGTTCCACCACAGACATGTTCCTCTGCGGTTGATATGGCTGATCTCATGTATGGATACCACCGCCATTTATCGTTTGAGTCAACTACGCCATTACTGCAACAAACTGTTCAGTTCCAATTACGACCATCTTAGGATGCTGATTCGGAAGGTTATTTCCTTTTGTATGCCTTCGTGGCACTGCTTCCTTTTTTCCTCTGCGGAAAACCACTCTGAACAAACATGTCTTAGATGAAGCAATATGGTAATCTTCAAATGCTACATCACTTCAAAAAAAATATTTTTGGATAATAATTTAATAGAATTCTAACTCCTAAAGTTATCTAAACCGACCAATGATACCAACAATAAGGCCCCAACTTTAAACCTTACTTAATCATGAGTTATTACAAGATTACACATTGAGGATCGTTTCATGATTAGTGTTATAGTGAATTAGATCATAAAACATGCATTACATTCCACATATAAACAAAGTGTTTATATAAAGATAGTATTCTTCTTTCCCGTCAATGGAAACATATTTAAAATAAAACATGGATTCTTTCTTGACACTTCCTTGACACTATCATCATATCATGTACCTTTCCCTTGAACTGTGAAAAACATTTCAAAAAACGTGGGATGAGCATAAAAAGCTCAGTAAGGGATATAAAAATATGGAATGGAAACATGGGTACATATATACATAAGAATGAAATCATAATTTACTCATAAAACATAAGCACATTAACATACCTCACCAAATCATGAATAAATCATAGAAATCATAAGACATAAAGGTAACTTGATGCATTCATAACATTCTTATGTAGGGAGTAACCCTCTTGGTTACGTTTGGAATACCCATCATAGTATATTCACTAAATCTCTTCAGAGAAACCGTAACGTTACACTCCTTCACGTTACCCAATGCATTGGAGAGCTATATCGGGCTCACCATCCCTTAGTCTATCACGGAACCACCCTTCTTCATAATAATGCCCAGGAACCTCAACATAATCGTATCACATAAAACATGAATAAAGGAAACATAAAATTTCCACCTTTCAATCACAAGATATCAATACAACACATTGATATAAAAACATTATGAAAACAATTTTCAATACCAAAATAAAAGAAAAGTAAAACATGGTATTTATTTTTCTTTTAAAAAAAGGTATGGCTTGTAGAGGAAGCCGAAACTCAAATAATGGTCACGGTGGCAGAGAAGTCGTTGTCGCCGCATACGTACGACAAAAACATTCCCTTTTTTCGTTTAGTAAATGCTTCGTATAAAAAATATTCTTTTGGAATAAACGTAAATTTCAATGGGGTTTATACACCGTATTAAAGAAGGTTGTGTATAAAACAAAATATGCCTCAATAAAAGGATATTGAGACGAATTCCCATACCTCAGGTCCGACTTGACTCGGTCGTTCTTTAATCTCATGAATAATAAACTTGAGTTAATTTCTACTTGTTTAAGAACCTTTTTCAAATTCATTATTCCTTTTATATCCCTTATCGCCATGTCATTAACACTATGTAATTATTTAAGTTAATAACGGTCGTTTTAACGATCATTGGTACTTGAGTAAAAAATAAACCCTTTATAATTACCAGTTGTTCATGTATCCATTATATCCAAAATTACAATCATGATGTATATATCATATATATCTAGTATATAAATGATTTTACAATATTACATATTCATTTAGAGGTATGAAATGAAATGCACCGTACATTGAGACGGTAAGTCGTACGTACGCATGAACGCTACTTTCATTTCTATTTCGTATTTTATATAATGGAATCATAATTAAATAAAGATATATTATAATTACAGTATAATATCAAATATAATATCATATTTCCATCCTTTATACATCCCAAATATGTTATTTAACGAATCAAATCACTTTGAGGGGGCAGTAGTCCGCACTTCCTTAAATGAAGATATCACGTTTACCCATAATGGAAACCATAATGGTATTCCCAAAATGAAAAATACAGAATCTTAAGGAAAACATAAACATATTATATATTATATATAAATATATTTACATCTTAATGGCCACCTTTTAAGTTGTTAAAAAAATGTTGAACAATCATCGTTTCGGGAGGCAAAAATTCACCATCCACGGAAACGGTATATCCTTTAACCATTAGATGTAGGTGTGTGTAAGTGTAGATCGAATCCTTCTTATAGAAACATACTAGTATATTTAGGATACTGGAGTTGTTACAAAAGAAAATAATTAAAATAGTTTAGGGGGTTGGAGAAGCAACATCAAACAAAAGGACTCAAAAGAAGACATTACCATAAAATCGGGTAACTCTCTTAGATTTGAGCTCAAAGGCTTCCTTGGGAAGACTTCTGACCAAAGTGAGGCATCAAGGAGTAATAGAGGGATGTGGAGAGACAAAATGGTCATGGTTTGGCCGAGCCAAAGGCTTTGGAAGTGTGGGTAAAGAGGTATAGGTGGGGGCCTTTTATAAGAGGAGAGGAGGGGCACTCTTGGAAGGTAAAGAAAAGTCACTTTATTTTAAAATGGTCTTCGGATTTAAGAGGTCCCACGTTGAGGTGTTTTGAGGGTAAGGTGATAAGGGTTCGAAATACACCCATCCAATAGGTTTTGGCCATGTTTATGACTTCGATTTTACATTATCATTCCGTTTTATTTAAATTGTTAAATAATGAGGTCATCGCTGCATCAACATGATGTCATAAATAATTTAATTTATTTAAAGTATAAAAATTTTAAAAAAATACTATGATGTAGGAAATATATTTATCTTTCCAATTATTATTTATAATCAAAAATCTGATCTTTATAACCCCATGTAAAAATTGTTTTAGTAAAACATCTCATGTCTGTGTCATTTTTACTTTTACATTAAATAAAAAGTTATTTATGTCATTTCCCAACCAAAGTGGCTCCATGGAGTCCCCAAGTTGACCCATGGATTTTCTTGGTCTTCCATTACACATAAAATGATGGTAGGACATGTGTCATGATCATCTCATTTTATTAAAGCATTATTTTTACCTTAAACTACACTAATTACCTCTAATCGCGATTAAGAACTTAAGAGTTACTATTCACAAAAAAAATTATATTAATATCATTGAACCACATTTAACATCTTAATGACAACCATGTATGTTCGATTTTTGAAATTCAAAACACAGAAGTGGTAAATTTTCATTTAAACAAAAAATCAGTATTTATAAGTACCACATAGTGGTTTCCATATTCATAAAAAATTGATGTTTTTCAGAAAAATACCAAAAATTCACCCTAAGAAATATTTGATATTCCGAATTCGAAAATGAATTCTATTTTACAAAATTCAAAACATATAATTAAAATTAATAAATTTAATAATTAATTCCCGATGTCATGACCAAGAGTGTGTTTTTATGAAACAATAAGTATCAAATGATTGACGCCAGTTTAAGTCCAATTTCAAAGTGAAATTGATTCCAATGACCACCATTGGATTAAATGGTAAAAATATAGTCTAACTTCACTTCAAAACCAATTAAAAATATAACCTAATCATATAAATAAATTATATTAAAAAGCAGTTTTGATGTAAAATTTAGTATTTTTCACTATTCATTAAAAAATGAACATTGTCTAAAAAATACAAAAAATTAACCCAAAGTAAATTTTGATGTCCCAATCAAAAAGAATAAGTTTATTTTGACAAAACTAGATTATAAAATTGTCAAATGATTGATTTAAAAATGGTTTTCCATCAAAAGGCAGTAAAACAATCTTTTAAAAATATTAGTATATTTCATTCTTAAGATTGGATTTATTTTCATTTTAAGCCTCTAAAACACTATCTAATTCATTAATAGACATAGATAAAAATATATATTACTCATTAATTACTTGGGATGTTACAACATGTCGTGAACAGAATTGAATAAAAAATGATTATTTGGTGTGTGTGCCTTATGAACAGTAGTAAATACCATTGATATAGCATCACCTATAGATAAAGAGAAACCATCATGAATAATCTTATATCTATAATTCCATATATATTGATGAATTATAGTTGCTTCAACATGGATGAGATCTAGAAGCTGAGTATACAAAACAATTGAGCTTCATCCCGTGATTAAATCCCGAATAGAAACTGCATAAGGAAATGACATCTCAAAAATATCTATTATAGATTTCCACATTGCTGAAGCAACAACACAGCTGAGAAACAAATGATCAATATACTCCCTGTGTAGATGACATAAGAATGATGAGGTACGAAAAGAGATTCCAAATGACTGCTGATAAGAGTCAGTTGGATTTTTTCAATGAACCAATGTCCATATTAGGATTGATTGAGAAGGTATGATAGAATTCCAATAAATCTATCCCATCCATTGATAATCCATGATATGCTTCAAATAATTCATTTTAAATATCTTAGATGATATAATTCCATTAGTATCAGGTTCCCATGCCCAAAAATCACCTATGTTGGCATGGAAATATGTAATAACAAAATTAATGATGGAATTATGAAGTCCCTCCATGTTTTCAACATGATCATTGATAGTGAAATCCATTTCCAGATAGAAATCCTCAGTCGCAATGGTAGAGTCTAGGACGATGCCAATCCAATTAATTTTCCAAAAGGCAAGAGATGAGATCTTTGAGACTAGCCTTCTATATTTAGAGATGATGGAAGCGTAACTAGACCTAAAGGTATTCCATACAGTTGAATCTAATTAATTAAAAACTCCATTTTTGTGACTATATGTGAAATTTTTTCGAGTGAAAGAAATATCCTCATAGGTTCTATTAATGTGTCTCCACATAAAAGAAGCCGTCAATGAATCATTTATGATATGAAGGTTCTTAATGACTAAACCCCATGAATAAAAATGTTAACAACATGTAATCCATGAAACCGAGGACAACAACCATTCAATAATTTTTTCTCTCCATATCAAACTATTAATAGAGGTATTAATACTCTTGAAGAGAGAGATATTCCATTTTTACACCAGGAAGGAATACAAAAATCTGGAAACAATCACATCCTTAACCAATTAAATGTGACCAGCCATTGAAAGAGATTTTCCATTCCATGAAGTCTGTTTTCATTGAAAATTTATATTAATATCAAAATAATAACATTATTTTGGATTCCCCCAAAACATAAAAACACCTAGATAAGAGAATGGAAGAGTTCCCTCATGGAGACCAAAGTCCCTGACAATTTCATTCTTCCTGAATGAAGAAATGTTCCTATCAATATAAACAAATGACTTACTCTAACTGATTTATTGACCACAATTTTTTTATAGTGTAAAAAACCATAAGTTATATTTTTAATGATTAATTATTCCCTGTGGGTGAATGGAATGATATCATTTCCATATAGATAATAAATAGGTTCCATAATTACTCTACAAACATTCATAGATTTCATTTTTCCCATTTACTGCCATAATATAGAATATCCTATTATAATAATATTCCCCAAAGGAATAGATGATAGCATAGATGGGATCACCAATCCTTTTATCTCTAGAACAATAATTTCATCTTCATGGGATCCATTAATAATAAAAGAGATATAATAAAAGCTAATATCAATTTCTACCCATACAGTAAAAACATGGTCAAATACATACATATGATGAACATTATAAATGAAATTATTATCTACAGTATCTAACACTTTTTTGACATTAACATTGAGAGAAATATTTCAACTTGTAATGGATTTCATAATCAGATTCACATATTACGAGGTCATGATGAGGCAATCTAGAATGGATCTACATTTTATAAAACCAAATTTATTGGGAGAGACAATCCTACAAGAAATTGAGTCCAATCATGTGGGAATGATTTTTTAAATTATTTTATAGAATGTTTCGACCAGATTAATAGTCTTAAAATGGTTAATTTCATTGGAATTATCCACCTTTGGAATCAAGGAAAGAAATTGAGCAATCAAGGAAAGTGAAAGGGAAACACCCTTTTAAAAACAAGTGACCTACCTTCAAACATCCACCCGAATAATATACCAAAAATCTAGGAAAAATTTGTTTCTAAATCCATCAATACAAGGAGTGATTTCAAACATGAGACTAAAGGTTTCATCCATAATTTCAAATTCAATGGGGATCAAGATATGAAAATAATTCTCTTATAGAGTCACAAGTTTGTGAATAATTCACTCCACGGGTTCATTAGAGAGAGGTGGTCCATTGATGAGACAATTAAAATATGAAATCAGAAGCTCTGATAGATCCTTCCTATTATCAAGATGTTGTTCCCAAGTTTTCAAGAAGGATAGAGGCTTGGAAAGGTTCCTAATTTTCTGGAAAGAATTAAAGAACATTATCAGGGCATGTCCCATGGGGAATATGTCGTGACAACCCCAAACTCGCCTTCCATTGGTCAGGGGCTGGAGACTTTCATCGAAAGGTGTATTCAATAAAACTCAGAAGGCATTGCCTTTATAACTTGTATACACACACAAACTTGCACACAACAGGATATAAACACCAGTAAATTTAGTAAAAAGAGTGTGTACAGAGAGTAAAAAGGGGCCAGAATACAAGCCCAACTGGAAAGTACAAGAAAACCGAAATGTACAAGTAAAACTGGGAGGTACAAGTAAACTAAACAACTCCTTTGATCACCTACCAAGGATCCTACTAGAAGGGTCAGTACAGCTCTCAAGTTTCCATTTCTACGGTATGCCTCATCTAATGTCCACCTCCGAGCTACCTCCAGTCTGATTTACCTCATCCTCAATCAGTGTTTTTTTTCGTCTACATGAAATATAACTCATTGGGAGCATAGCCCATGCAGAGGTGAGTATAACAATACTTAGTAGGGACCCTGTGAACCTCAAAGGACTCAAAAAATCCACAAAGGATAAACCAAAAAGAGTGTAAGCAACTAAAATGCCTACTTAGGTATATGCCCATACATATACTAAATTTATCAAGAATATCCATCTCATTCATGAGGAAACATAGGGTCCAACTCAAAAGCCCAAAGCTTAAATGTTCCACAAAGGAAGAAACACAATGAAGGTAACACAATAGAGGATAGTACCACAATGGTACGTCACATAGAAGATTGTCACAAAGGTATCACCAATAAGGTAAGTACGACAAAAGAATACCACATTGAAGATTACCAAAAAGTTTTCACCATGCAGGTACAAACCAAAAATGTACGCAAAACAGAAGATTACCCCAAAGGTGTAACCGTGAAGGTGTTTACCGAAATGTAACACCACAAAATAGATTACGACAAAGGTAAATACAAAGCTCACACTAGGTATAATTTAGGTATGAGAGTAATGATGATTAGATGTAACTACTGAATCATCTTACTCTCTTAAGAGGTAGACCCACAAAGGATCTTAAATCATCAGACCCACGTAGAATCCTAAATCATCAGACCAACATGGGATCTTAAATCATTATTCTAAAATTAGATCCGAAATCATCATACACTTATAGGATCATAAATCATCATACCCACATCGGATCCTAGTACATCATCATACCCACATAGGATCCTAGTACAATGCACACAAAAATGATCCAAGAATAGTCTCACATGGATTCCTTGAGCGGGTCCAAGTGAGACTCATGAACATAGACCCACAATGGATCTCAAGCACGGACCAACATATAATTCATTTCTCATATAACATCTAGTTATAGAGTTCCCTCACTTAGATCGCAGGATTTTGGGAGGGTCCTCTCCTCAAGAAATATTAATATACTCCAACATCAATGAAGTCCCACAAGGATGTATTTCAAAGGAATGCCACATAAAATGGGTATCAACACAACAGACGATGTGTCAATATGATTCCCAGTCTGTATGTTATTGGCCTTTTAGTCCCCGAGGGCCCGGTTGGATTCATGCTCGATCCAACCTGGTCGTAACCCAAATTTATCCAAAACTCAAGTGGGGTATAGGAAAGGTACTGTGTAGATCCAAGGATTATGGTGCTGTAGAAGGTTCATCAAATGGACACTCGTACACAATGATATGGAAGAATGAGTGAAAAGGGTTAAAACGGGTCTCGGTACGATCTGACCCGTCCCGACCCCCCCTGGACTGAAGAGACCTGATCCGGGTCGACTTGGCCCGATTGGTCTGGCCTGGCCCATAGGGTCCAACCCGAACCGCCAGTGTAGCCTGGCCCAATGGGCTCGCGGTGCGGCGGCCAGTGGTGAGGTGACACATGTTGCAGTTTTCCATGGTGCGGTGGCCCACAGCGTGGAAGCCTGCAACGGATGACCTGAAGGCCATCCCCCTCTTCTGTGTGGTGCGGTTGTGAGCCGTGCCTGCACCAGTGGCTGGTAGCGAGCCTGCGTCCCTCCTGTTTTTTTCGAGGCAAAAACTTGCGATTCTTTCACACCAAAAAGATCAGACATGCGCTGTCGTCCCCTTCGTGAAACCTGCTGGAGTGTCGGTCGCCACCCTTCCTCCGCAACAAGAGATAGTCTAAGGCCCTTCTCCGGTGGCCTAGTGGTGCTGCTGCGTACGTCACGGCTTTCCGTAGTGTCATCCTATGCTCTTGGTACCCACCGGTGATGTTACTTGTGTCACTGGGTGCAGTCCTCCTCCAATGTGATGAACGCTTCATAAGCCACAAAGGATAGGGGAGATTTAATGCCATTTTCATTTGTCCCGAACCCTCTACGTTAGAGAGGTAGAAAGAGGCTAAATATATTTCAATCACAGAAAACGTCATGAATGAATAATGGGGTTTTCATAACATCAAACCTTAACTCGAAAGCTTCGTTGTAGATCGTCCATGATTGATGATGGATTGGCGTTTTTTGATCCCGAAGAAAGACAACACCAATGACGTCCTTGTTTTGATGATCCTCCATTCCTTGGATCATCCATGATGAGAACTGATCTTCCTCAAGAGGCACCTCTGTGAACACCATTTTCCGATGATTTCCCCCACCCTAAATAACAAATTAAAACTTATTGAATTAGGTTTTTAAATTAATTTGAGATGGAAATTAATTAATTGGTGTTGGCATAATTAAAGTGGAGGAATTCCATGATACATCCTTATATTAATGAGGGTTCAGTTGGTCCCCATCACTAGAATTTATAATGGGGGTTTTTGGTTCGGGTTTCCCCCAACCACATAACTGAAAAGGAGGGGTTTCAAAAGAAGGAAAAATAAAAATGTTCAATATTTTATTTTTCTTCTTTCTCCACAAAAATCCAAAAAACTAACATTCTCCATCGACCTACTATGGTTATGGTGAAGGTCTCCTTAAAATTATATCAGCGTTGCATGCTCAATGGTTCCCTCAGATTTCAATTCTGATCATGGGTTCCAAAGTTAAAAAAACCATCTCGCGCGTTTACTGAATGTACTAAAAAAATGTTCAGAAATTCATTCTGGGCACACTGGTCCATGGAATCAGGCACCTTAAATTTTTTTCAGCTCGTAAAATTTACATATCATAAAAAAAATTACATGGAATTTCCAGGACTTTACATTCTCCCCACCCGAGGGCTTATCTTCTCTAAAATCCACACCACAAAAACTAGGAAAACAAGTTGGTGTACTGAGCATGGATCTCAGCCTCTCAGTCCCTTGTGCTCTACTAGAGGATCTCATGTTGCCAACATACATGTTCCATGGTTATCGATCTTCCACGAAGGACCCTCTACTGCTGATCCTCAATCCCCATTGGAACCTCTGTAAATGGCCCCCCATCATCGATGTCCTACTCGGTGTGGTCGATGAACTTAGAAGGGTTATGCACATAATTCCTTATCTAGGATATTTGTAAGATGTCATGGACCTGATGCAACTAAGGGGGATGTGATAGGTGGTTAGAAAACATTCCAACTCTGTTGAGGAATAAAAAGGGTCTGATTAATCTCAGAGAAAAATTTCCACCCCTTCCAAATCTCTGAAAACCTCTTCTGTATGAGACCCATAGAATGATGTGGTCACCATCCTTGAATTCTATAGGCCTCCATCTCCTGTCGGCATAAGTCTTATGCCTTCTCTGTGTAGTCTTTATCCACTCCTACATGAAATTCACCTTCTCTATAGTAGACCGTACCATATTTGGTCCCATGAGTGCTGACTCCCCTGTGTCGTTCCAACATAACGGTGGTCTGTACTGTCGGTCTACATATCCTCGAATGGATCCATGACAATTGTTGAGTGATAGTTATTGTTTGTTTGAAAACTCCACCAAAATAATGTGATCCTCCTAGCTATAACCAAATATTAGAGCACAAGCACATAGCATGTGCTTGATGGTTTGAATGGTCTGCTCAGTCTGGCCATCTATCTGAAGAAGGAAGGTGGTGCACAAACGCAGCTGCATCCCGAAAGCCTCAACCAACATCTTTGATAGTCGGAAAGTAAAACATGCATCATGATCGAAGACAATCATTGAGTGAAATCCATTTAGCCGAAAAATCTCTTATATGTAATGGCGTCCAATGCTCTCTACTGATCACTGCACTTTGATCATAGGATGTTGGCCGACTTAGTGCATCGGTCGATGATCACCCAGATAGAATCATGACCCCTAGATGTATGTGAATGTAAGGCAATGAATCCATGGATATTCAATCCCACATTTACTCCGGGACCATTAAAGACTTAACTATGCCTACATGAACATGATTCTCTTCCATCAGATGCAGATATGTGAGTCCTCGAGAGACAATATATGCTACTGCTTTCTTTATTACTGGCCACCAGTGCTATCATCTGAGGTCCTGGTACATCGTTTCCACTCATGGATGTTCCGCTAGAGGGTATGTGTCAAACTCCCTCAACAATTCCTTCAATAAATCCACAGGTACCATAGTCCGTCCTCTAAAAAAGATGACGTGCTCCTCACCTTCATAAAATCCATCGGGTACATTTCGTTGTGGATATCTAACCATGTCGAGCCTTACAGTCAGTATACTCACACTGTGCCTACCTGACTCACTTTTGGATTGGGGGAGTGACTATAAGATACTAATGAAAATCTCCTCCATCTCAATCATCAAAGGATATATGCCAAGAAGCTAGTTGCTCAGGCGCCTCACCTAGTAGCTGTATACCAGATCACCTGTTCAGTGCATCTGCTACAACATTCCCCATCCCAAGAGTATAATATGTTTCGATGTCATAGACATGGATGAACTCAAGAAAAAATAGATGTCATGGGTTCATGTCCTTCTAAGAGAAGATATACCTGAGAATCTTGTGATTAGAGTATATTGTAACGCATTTTCCTATTAGGTAATGTCGCCAGATCATCAAGGGGAAGACTAGTGTTGAAAACTTTTGATCATAGGTAGCATAGTTCTTCTCATGTTGTGTCATTTGTCGAGAACCATATATGATTACTGCTCGATCATGCATCAGGACACATATGAGCCATGTTCCTGATACGTCGCAGTAGACTACGTATACAACACTCTCATTTGGAAGCCTCCGGGTGGGGGCACTAGTCAACCTCTGCCTCAGCTCATGAAAACTCCGCTGACATCACTCTAACAACATGATCGTTTTCCCCTTCTTGTTCTGCACTGATAAAGGTTCCCCATCTCTGGATATATTTGGAACAAACCTCCGGTAGTATCCGACAAAGCCCAGGAAAGATTGTACCTCCCTCACACTCATAGGTGGAACCCAATCAAGAAGTGCATCGATCTTAACTGTATCTACTGCAACTCTAACCTCAGAGATGATGTGTCCAAATAGTGAACATCATGGATACAGAACAATAAATTTTAGATCTTACCATAAATCTGGAGATACCAGAGTGTGTCCACAACTATCTAGAAATGATAGGCATGCTCCTCCTTAGTAGCTGAGTAGAACAGATTGTCGTCTATGAAGATTACTACAAAGTGATCAAGGTATGGATAGAAGCTCATGTTCCTGAGTCCCCTGAAAACTTCTAGAGAATTGGTCACGCCAAATGGCCTAATCAAGAACTCCTAGTTTCTATACAGACATCATAAATCCATATTATGAATGTCCTTGTCTCGTATTATGAGCTGGTTATAGCCTGATCTAAGGTCTATATTTGAGAACAACTGTTCTCCTTTCAGCTGATCAAAGTGTTCATCGATCCACGGGGGTGGGTACCTGTTCTTCACTATTACCTGTTTCTAGCACTGATAGTAAACACAAAGAATTAAGCTCACATCCACCTTATTGGCCAACAATATCAAGGATTATGAAGGAGAAACACTAGGTCAGATGAACCCCTTTCCCTGTATGTCCTCCAACAGTTCTCGCAGCTCTAAAAGCTCCACGGGAGCCATCCGATATGCTGGTGTAGACATCAGAATATTAACAGGGTAAAATTAAATGTAAAATGCCACCCTTATGTGAGGAGGTATACCCAGTACATCATTAGGGAATACATCCACGCACTAGTCCACTACTATTGGATATCTCAGACTCTTCACATCAACTGCTCTGAGGGTATGGTTAGCCAACTGATGAGTGATTAGCAACACTATTCTCTAGGTAAGTCCATCATGTGCATCTAAGTATCCCTTCTCACCCGTGAAGGTAATCCTAGTCCCATCAGTGTGGAAACACTACACTTTGAGCCTAATACAATCAATATGAGCATGGACTGTAGATAACCAGTCCATACCCATGATGATGTCATAAGCCCCTGATGCAACTACTAAGAGTTCTAGCCGAATCTCTCACCAACTAGAGTATTCTCACACTTCCATCACCAGTGTATAATACGTGAATCATCTATAATAGGTGTCTCTAATCATAAGGATCGAGCCAATGGGTTTTTCAGAATATCTGTGTTCAGAACAAGGGTGATGGTAATACAATAATTATGGGAACCTATGCCTATAAGTACTTCATCTAAGGTGTAGTAGATGCATATCGCACTTCATGTCATATTTGGAGCACCATGGTTATATGCCTCGGCTTAATGGATCTATGATTTCACCTATCCACATGATCACTATGGTCGGGGTTGGCCACCGGGTGGTGGTGGTGGTAACATTGTGAATCATTTCCCACAGCCAAATGCATGACCATATCCTCTGCAACATCTACCTGCTCTCTATGGACATCCTCGTTTGAACCTATATCTCAGGACATGGAAGTCTTTCAATCATATTCTAATCATACATACAGTTGGTCGGGCAGTCACGAGCAATGTGACTCTGCCCGCTGCATGTGTAACATTGCCTACCTCTCACTTAACATGCTCTGCCTCTTGTGCCCTGCACAACTGAATCTAAATCCTACTGTCATCCGCAAATAGGTTTGGTCCACTTAGACCTATGAGACATATGTTTTCTTCCAGCTACAAAATACTCTGCAACATGACTCCTGGTGGAGGTTCTCGCTGCTGGTGATAGCTCAGCAAAACAAACACTCCACTGAGAGGGCTAGCTCAGACACCCCAACCTACATTGGGATGCTAAGTGAAATCACTGATGCCCTGATCTCCCTCCGGAGTCCCTGCATGGAGGATATGGCCCTAGAGCATGGGTCCCACACCTTTTTAGTGGTGTAGAGTGAGTGGTCATATAACATTGCTGATAATTGAGCCACTGTCATGCTGCCCTGCTACAAATGATGAAGCTCTTGTATGCACATTGCACAAAGAGTATCTGGAAAAAAACTCTACCCGAAACAGGCTATCAATATCTACCCAGAGAAGTGTCCCCACATCATGCACCAAAAGCATCAATCTCCACCATATTCCTGATGCTACCTATAGATGACTCACGGTAAGGATCACCATGAGATCTACTATTGTCCCTACTTGTCATAAGACTCTCACCACGACCTCTAGCCAATCCACATCCGCCTGTGGGTTTGTCTCACCCCAGATCCTTGGTGGCATCTGGATCTGGAACTCATGCAACAAGCTCAATCGGTGTTCACCATATACTTCTGGGGCTGGTGGCATTAGTGGCCCAATGGGTCATGGTACCACTAGTGCCTCCTATTATGCCCCTACAGATAAAGGGACCTACACTGAGGCCTCATCGCTCGGTGGGAAATCCTCAAGTAATATACCTGGATCCCTAGCTGGATATATGTATTTAGGAATATTAAAATGACAAGTGCTCCTAAGTCAATACGATATACCTGGTGAGATGACTCAAATGGATCACAATGTAAACTTATCGAAATTCACACACAATCAGTGTTTTCATGCACTGAGTTAGAAATCAGAAGTTTGGGTCCTGGTGTATGGATACCTCTACCAGATCACCAACATTGGATTCCCTAAAATTATAACCACACACAATACAGATATTATATTTGAAATTAATAAAAAAAAAGATCAGTTTCAAATGTTCTACGATATTATTGAATCCTCTGATAAAAAATTTCACGACCCATCCCCCCAGTCCTATGACGTGACAACCCAAAACCCGCCTTACATAGACCAGGTGATGGAAACTAGCACCAAAAAGCATATTTCCAAAAACCGAGAAGTTATTTCCTTTATAACCTTCATACACACCCAACTATTCACACAACAGGATAAAAACAAATGATTCTGTAGAAAAAATAGTGTGTATATAAAATAAAAAGGGGATAGAATACAAGACCAACTTGAAAGTACTATAAAACTGAAAGGTACATGAAAAACTGGGAGGTACAAGTAAACTAAACAGATCATTTGATCACCCACTAGAAAACCTACCCATAGGAAAGGTATAGCTCCCGAGCAACCTACTCTGTAGTACGCCTCATCTAATGTCCTCCTCAATGTTACCTCCAGTCATGGTATCCTCATCCACAGTAAGTGTTTCCTTCATCTGCACCAAACACAACATGGTGTGGGTGTAGCCCGTGCTGGGGTGAGTATAAAAATACTTAGTAGGGACCTCGAGTCCCTCAAAGGCATCAAAAAATCCATAAAGTATATACCAAAAATCATATATGCAACTGAAACCCCTATATTTTTATATGCCCATACATATATCTGACTTATGAAGTATACCTATCACACTCATGAGGAATCACAATGTCCAACTAAAAAGCCCCAAGCTCAAATGATCCAAAAAAGAAAAAATACCATGAAGGTAACGCCACAAAGGTATGTACCAAATAGGTACTCCCCACAGAAGATTACCATGAAGGTATCACCATGAAGGTAAGAACCACAGAGGTACGCCACAAAAAATATTACCAAAAAGGTGTCACCACCAAAAATGTACGTGACACATAAGATTACCACAAATGTAAAGACCCAGCTCACACTAGGTATAACATATGTACGAGAGTAAAAATGATAAGATTTAACTACTAAATAATATTACTCTATTAAGGTGAAGACCCAAACAAGATCATAAATCATCAGACCCACGTAGGATCCTAAATCATCAGACCAACGTAGTATTGTAAATCATCACACCCACATAGGATCATAAAACTTCAGACCCACCTAGGATCCAAAATCATCAAACCCACATAGGATCCAAGTATATATTTTAGACCCACAAAGGATTCTAGTACAACAGAACCACGTAGGATCCTAGAGTAGTCTCACATGGATTCCTAGAGTGAATCCATGTGAGACTCTCGAACAAAGACCCATTAAGGGGGCCATGTATAAACCCACATTGGATCCATTTCTCATGTTACATCCAACTACAGGGTTCTCGCTATAAGCTCACCTGATTCCGGGAGGGTCCTCTTCTCATGCCACCGTTCGAAACTCCAACTACAGTGAAGTCCAAAGAGGATGTATCTTAAAGGACTGACATTAAAAGGGTTCTCAATGCAACATACAGTTTTTCAATCAGACACCCGATGTGTATTTTATTGGCCTTTATGTCCAGAGGTCCTAGTTAGATTCATGCTCTATCCAACCCAACCATAGCCCATCATATCCAAAAAAATTGGGGTATACCAAAAGGACATTCCCAATACAAGGTTTTTGGTGTTGTAAATGGTTCGTCAAACAGACACTCGTTGCCCAAGATATGGCTGAAAGAGAGAAAAGGGACGAAAGTGGTCTGGGTGTAGTCAAACCCAGTTGGACAGAGCCTGCCCGACCTGACCTGGGGTTACCCGACCCGATCTGGGTTGACATCGCCCGGCCCACCGGCACATTCTATGACATGGTATAGCATCTCGCTGGGCTCGTGGTGCTGCGACCCACCACAGCTGGTCGGAAGGCCCGAACCCTCCTCTGTTCATAGTAGTGGAGTGTCGCGCCTTCGCCGATGGTGGGAAGCACGTCAGCCGCCCTCCACTAGCTGATACAACACAAGGTCGTGGATCTTGCACAACGGTCGTTTGGATGCGCGCCGTCACCCCCTTCGTGCGGCTGGCTGGAGTGTCAGCCACTACCTTTTCTCCCATGCAACTGACGGGCCACTGCCCTTATTTGGTGGTGCGGTCATGCTGTTTCCTTCATCCTAGCTAGCTATAGTGCCTTCTACCTCTCACAAGTCCAACCAATGATGATACTTGGGACACCGAGCACCTTCCTCCTCAATCGGGGAGAACACATCATAAACTACAAAGGATTTTAGAAAGGTCGGGCCATGATCGTTTGGCACGCACCCTCCACGTTAGGGCGGTAACAAGTGGATCAATACTTCTTGACCCACAAAAAACGTCAGGAAAGTGTAGGGTGTTATTCAAAACATCAAACTGTATCTAGAAATTTTCATAGTAGATCTTTTGCGTTTGAAGACGGATTGGCATTTGAAGATCCTGATGCAAGCCTCCTCCAACGACGACGCTTGTTTGATGTTCATCTGTTCTTCGGTGCATCCTTGGTGAGAACTGATCTTCCTCAAGAGGATCCCCCATAAACAATATTTTCTAATGATTTCCCCAACCCCACCAAAAATAAATGAAAATATATTTAATTAGGTTTTTTAATTTAATTTGAGACAGTCATTAATTATGTGGAGTTGGCATTATTAATGTGGAGAAATTCCATGTGACTTCCCCACATTAAAGAGGGTTCGGGTGGTCCCCACCTCTTGAATTCAAAATGGGGATTTTTGTTATGGGTGGTCCCCACCCCCATAAGTCAAATGGAGGGGTATCAAAAGAATGAAAAATAAAAATGTTAAATATTTTATTTATCTTCTCTCTCAACGAAAAGCACAAAAAATAACATTCACCTTCGATCTTTTGTGGTCAATTTGAATGTCTCCTTAAGCGAATATCGGTGTAATGAGTTCAATGCTGCCATCATATTTCAATTCAGAGTACCGATTCAAAAGATACAAAAACCCGCTCACATGTTTCTTTAACGTACTAAAAAATGATTATAAATTCATTCTGGGCACATCGGTCCTTGGAATCACATGCCATCAATTTTCATAGATTTGTAAAATTCCTATATTATTAAAAAAATTACATAGAATTTCTGGGTCTTTCAAACATTGAATTTGTATCACCATTTTTCAGCCATTTGTACATGAATGTGTCCTTGAAAAAAATACATGAGGTTTAAAATAGTATGCAGCTATGATTATATCTCATATTTTCCTAGAATATCATTAGTTTAATTATTGATACGGTTTTTTCCTAAAATTTCTAAAGACAATCACATAGGATGATATTTACGAATGAAGTGAACTGAAGAGTTCCTTACTCCACATTTTCAGATACATTTTCAAATGCTTGATATTGATAACACAAGAAAGAACATCAATCTTGTAATCAAAATAATTCCATGTTTGTTCAACAATTTTCCAGAAATCAGGATGAGTGATCCAAGACTTGTTGAATCTAAAAAAAACGAGGTTTGTAATATTTTCCCACAAGCTCAAATAATATTAGATGGTTGTCAAAAATGAATCTGGATAGAGTCGTGCATGATATGGATCCCCAAAAATCCAGGCAAGCATAACTGTTAATGGATCTTCCAATTCATCTTACAACAAACAAATTAATATATTTCCTCATACATGAATATTTAACGCAAACCAAATTGACTTCATACAGCCTATTATCATCAATGAATTTTCAGAATTCTCTAGAAGAAATACAATAATTCATAGAGCCCATCTTTTTATCTGGATGCAAGTTTGCATTGATGATTCCTACGATGTTCTAGGGACCAAAGACCATTGTACTAAGATCTTCAATGTCCATCCATAGATTCCATCATTCCTGATAACTGTTATGATCATAGACAAATGATCAGAAATGTTGTGATCCAAAATGAATAAATGATACTGTGATGTGTTGACCGCTATTAGAAACCATATAAATATTATATATGGAGAAATGATCCAATACCCAATGGGTTTTGATCTATGACATGCACCTATTAGAATCAACAAAATGAAATCCAAAGATTTCCATATTAGCAATACTGGGAGAAATGACACTCTTATGTTTAGATAACCCTATAAGAAGTTGCATGTGTTGAATAATGATGTTCTTTAGGGACATAATAATGTTCTAGTTATCCAGGCCCAACAAATTATAGAAAAATAACATCATTTAATCATATTACTAGGGATAAAACCCCCATTTTTACCACCAATATTTTCTTTATTCCTGCAATAGGAGGTCTTCCAAACTTTATTTCATGGAAAAACTCCATGTAGGAGAACATTTATATCAAAATTTCCAGGATTATTACAAGGATTATAAGATGTGTTGTTTTAATTCTAGCATGACAAAGAGCATTGTTTAATACCCGTGTCAATCATGTTGGTGTCTTGAATAACATCATCCTTCGAGTTTATAACATATAACTCCAATTCAACATCATCATGATCAAAAATTATAATTGGAAATAAAACATAATATTCCACTCCAACAGTTGTAATGAAATAGCTAAAAAGAGGATTCCCAGTCCCATCCTAAATTGAGATTCATGTAGTAGCAATAGGCGCCAAGGTGATCAAATCTGATTTTGGAGGAGCATGGCTATCAAGAAAACCACTAAGATAGTGAAAAATCACATCATCTATTGTTAATACTATAACAGCAATATATTCCAACGAGATTGAATCAGAATATGGAATATAATAATTAATGATAGCAGAAGGCATGCCATTTGGACAACCACATAAGTTTTCTCACTTTTATGTAATAACAGGAAAAACTAACAGACATTATTTTTCAATTTTCTACATCAATGAAAAATTTTGTTGTTCCTTTTGAATAATAATGACCAGATTATAAATCCAAAAGGATAAAGACTAGAATAAATTATTCTCTATTAAATTGAGTCCTCTAGTTTTTCGTAATTTCTGATTAATCCGAGCAGGAGGACATGGAAGATCTGGTATCCTGCCTTGTTCCACATCATCTACAATATCTTCCTAGGATTTCATAGTAGGAACTATAATATTGGAAGGACCACATAGATCCTTTGTATATCATTCATTCTCTAAAATAACATAATATTCCTTATATTCTGACTGACCTCTTCTAATCCATTTCTTTTGGATGCTCAGTAATTTTTTTTGAAGTATAAAAAAATTCATTACTGAATGACCAACAATTTTTCATACATCAAAAAACTGTGGAACATGTTTATATTCCACGTTAACATCAATTTTAGTGCCATTTTCAAGAAATGTGATAGTATCTGGTCATTCTGTTTCAAAATTAACATCCACCAAATTTCAAGAAATTTTTCAAAGAAGTATGGCCCAAATATGATCATTGGCATTCCATAGATTAAGAAGATTGAAGTTAACATTCTATTCAAATAATCTCAATGTTCAAGGATTGAGACTTAGACTGGAAACATACCCATCTTTATGGAAAGCATCTCCCAATTGAAGGATTATATGAATGAACCCTTTTCAAATTGGAATTATTTTCCAATATCTGAAACCACATTATGGAGTGATCTTAATTTTATGACCATTGTAATAACATGCCCTATCACCATAGGAATAAATAACACGCCCATGCATTGTAATGATTATTCATCTAATAATTTTCTTATTTGGAACATATGTTATTGTTATCAACCTATCTTTTTTATGATGTTTATGTACATAGTATTGAAATATTTTATCATCTATATATTAGTATAATTGTTTTAATGTTTCATTTTATTTCAATCATTTCAAAATAATAAGCTTATAATGCTACCAAAATGGTAAGGACGTTTATGATAAATTTCATCTTATGTAGAGAATGTCTATGTTCAAAGTACCTATGATAAGAATCATATGATATTATTTTCATGAATATCTTATATTTTTATATCCTAAAATAATGAATGTTTATAATGTAAATTTTAATTTCCTTCCAATTTTATTAATGAAACATTAGGAATTTTGTTTTTTAGTGTGATCGATCATGTATTTTTTTAAGGAATCACTCTCTTCAATATTGATGTTTTCTAAAATTATTTAAATAATGGTATTATATATAATTTTATTATTTGATAAGGTAATGTTAAAATAAATTTTAATTTATTTGAAATAATTTTTTAATGGAGTCTTATAAATAAATTTGTATGGAATTTTTTGGATTTATTTACCAATTAGTATAAAGAATATTCTATTTTAACATATACAAATATAAAACCTTTTTATCCAATAATAAATATTTTTTATTTTTATTTTGTTTTAATTTTTTACAAATAATATTCCAGGGAACATTTTCCAATTATTCTATTATATTTTTTTCAAAACTAATTTTCGAAGGGGAAATGGTACTTTCCCCATTAATGATTTTAATGATATAATTATTGTATTTATAGTCCTCAATGACCAAAACCATTGATGTTATATTTGTTAAAATATATATTTATTTTAATGATACCATCATTATTATATATCTTGAAGTGTTTGGTTTTTTTGAAATAAATTTTCAGGAATTATTCTCTTCTCTGTGGGTAAATCAATCTATAAATAAACAATTGTTATTATTATTTTGAGTGGTGAAATATTTTAATTTCTTTATTAATTATATGGTACATATAAATATTTATGAATTATTTATGTGTGGTAAAATTATAATCTAATGACGGTTTATTAAATTATAATCATAGGATTCGTGTTCCTCTTATAAACCATGGACAGATGGGTTCATTAATATCCTCAGATGCATTGTGTAATGAGATGAAGACAACTAGATAGAAGTACCTACTAAGATAATAAAGAGTTTCCCAATTATTGGTTACACATAAGATATATAATAATTATCATTAATGTGATTACATGATGATTATTTTATGTTCCAATATTCATGCAATGTTTCTCAGTGCATTCAATTAGTTCTTATAGATCCTTTGATCAAGTATTATTTTCAAATGGCTCATGGTTTTTGTCATTTGAGACTATTATATCATGTTAAATCTTTATACCAAGTCACATGATTTTTGATCCGGGTTTTATGGGTTTGAATTCTCTTGTTTTATTCTTATGCACATTAATTATTTCCTCATAACCTTACACTAATTGATTAAATTATATTTGTAATGCTTATGTCAACCCTTAAAGAGTGTTTGATATCAACATTATTATGTTTTATTTTTTCCGCGGTTATGAAGAATAATGTAAAATTAATTATTTTTATAATGGTTAATGTGTAAATAATTTAATGGGAGTTATCAAAGAAGTATTACGGAATAATAGAATCTGTCTATAGTTGAAAACATAACACTTGAAGACATGGGTGTTGTTATGTATGATTTTTTCCTAACTCACGAAAACAACAAACCAGAATGGTCTTTGGGTATGTATGTTATCCAAAAATTTCATTTAAATTTTTTTAGTTTATTATGGATTAAATTCGGTAACATTTATTATTAAAAAATCCAAAATTTTAATAGTATGTTTTTAATAATGGATTATAGTGTTCTGGTTTGTGGATATTATATTTGGTATCAGCATATGGTTAAAAAAATTTGTAGATGATGATGTTTTCATTTGAGGTTAGATTAATAGTTATGGATATAATCATTGGTAAATTTGTATATTGTTTAACATTAGTTTAGTGACAGATTCATCCATATTTATGTCCTTATACAACAAGATTCTAATTTGATTAATAGTGTTTTGGGTTATATTTTTTTATATTGAGGTATATGTAAACCATTAGTTTAATGGGGAGAAATATTTTCAAAGAATTATGTTTTACTTTGGGGATGTGAAATAAATTTTATATGAAATACATTGTGGTCAAATCATTATTTAATATTGAGACAATTTAGAAAAATTTGGATATACGGATATTTATTTTTGAAATGATATTAGATAAAACTTTGTCTTTATTGTTTAATTATGGATTTAAATTTATCATAACTTCATATAATGGATTGTTCATTTTATGTATTACCATTACATGTATTGAAAATTTGGTTTTATAAAAAATATAATATAATATAATAATTTTATATACCTCATCATTTATCATATGTTCATTATTGTGCATTAGAAATTAAAAATTCAAACTCTGCATTTAGAGTAAAGGATGAGAAAAATGAGGAAACTAATTGAAACACAGAACAAAAGGATGAAATTTCATTTATGCATTTAAATAATATCAAGTATGTATAAATCCTTATATTATTACTCAATATGGAAATGGAATTATTATATAATGATAAAGTGATATGGAAATAAAAAATTTATCCTAACAACATTATGTCAGACGAATTGACGTTTTTTCACACCTCTTAGGTTGATTTTTAAGGTCATTCAATTTATCATGATCAATCACGTTATCATGATCAATATTTCGTTAAAATATCTATAATTATTTAAACATTAATTTCTTCCTCATTGTATATATTTTTACTTCCCACTAATGTAATCTTATTTGGAGACAAACATAGTTTATACTCTCGATGACCATCACATTTCCATACCAACTTATCAAAATGATTTTTAATTAACCATTTTTATTGTTTGAGTTTTTATCAAATTTATAATCAAATATTAAACCATTGTTTACAAATATCAAGGTCAAATTTCATGTTCTAAATTTGATAATGGGGTGGTTGGTGGGGGGATTTAACACCCTAATATTTTAAAATAAAACTATGTTTGATAGATTATAAAACACAGAATACAGATATAAATGAATTGTACAATATTGTTAATAAAATATAAATTATATATCCTAAAAAATGAGTAATATTTTATGAATATGAGTAACCATGTTATGAAACAATAAAAATATTTTATTTCTTGATACAAATTTATTTATTAATTCCTACAAAATAAGAATTCTATTTTTAAAAAAGTTATTTTATTCATTAAAAATACCATTTCATCAAAAAAAATCATTTATTTTTTAGTTAATATTATAATATACTTATTAAAATTTTTGAAATCATATTAAATAAATAGTTTTTAATTTTTAAAATAATAATTTAAAAATAAACATACGATGTTGTTTTGGGATTTTTTTGAAAATAATGATTTTTTAATATGGAAAAATATTTATTTTTGTAAAGCTATAATTTAATTTCCTTTAAAAATGTAAATTTGATGTCCTATTTCAAAATAATGAAAAAATATTCTCATTTAAAAAGATAATATCTAATTAATTACATAATAATGAGCATTATAATTTAATATTGTATCAGATCATTCAATGGTTAAATACACATCATTCTAAAAAATTCATTACAATTTATAAATTTATATAAATATTTATTTATACTGATTCTAGAAATGGAATATTAAAAAATATATTCAATAATTGAAATCCATTGGTTTGAAATATTGTAAATATTGCGAATTTATATTTAGTAATTATTAATTATATTTATAGTAAATATTTATCTCCTTGGTTAGTGTAAAATAGGTAAAACTAGATTAAAACTATGGGATAAGGTATAAAAATCAAATTATCACATATAATTATATTATTGGACAATTTTTTTTGACCATGAATATCCATTAATCAATTTTTAAAAATTTCCATCCACTTTACTAGGATTATAACATTTACATCAATTAATGTATTTGATAATCTAAAAAATGTAACTCGCATGCATTTAATATCTATAATATTTTGTTATAGAGATAATAAAAAAAATTTATAAATTTTAATTTCAAATAATAATAATTTATCTATATTTTAATTTTTTTAAATTTATTTGATGAAATAGATACCTTAAATGACTATGAAATATCGACAAAAATTATGTACAAGAAGTAGAAAAATGAGATAAATTATTTTAATAACTATAAATGTATTTTTTGATGATTTATTATGTCCCATAAATTGTTTTGATAAATTTAATATATTAGGTTTCTGTACAAAATTTATATTCAAATTCTACTACTATCACAATGTCGTTACTGTCAGACTATGTCAGTAGTCACATGAATGACAATAATGGTATATTATGTCAAATAATATTTTAATAAATAATTATAAAATTCTAAAAATCATAAAAGATGAAAATTTGTATTATTCTTGGTATAAAAATTAGTTTACGTTCCATTAATTTACCAACTACTGTTATATTTTAATATATAAGCCTTAGTGATTCAAAAATGTGTCAGAGATGATATAGATAATAGCGGTTCACATGTGTTAAAATAAGGATATAAGTGTTAAAATTATCAATGAAAATTCCTAAGTCCTATTTTATAAATTTATTTAATTTATGTATTAATTTGAATTATATATAAATCCTATTTTAATCAATTTTAGATGAATGAGACATTGTAATATTTTATTGTTTTGAAAAACTATACGAGTGTCCCTCACCTCAAATATATATGAGAACCTCTTATAATATATTCCTCATTCCTTTTGGGAACAATATCTACATAAATAACTCACCAAATACCTTAAAAATATTCTATTACATGTCATAGAGGATCTGATCTCATCAAAAAACCATCCATGATGGCTTAAGGGGTAACCCAAATGTTGTTTTCCAAAAAATATTTATCACCATGAAGAATGAGTTTTCATTTAAATTAATCTTACACCTACATAAAATGTTATAAAACAATTATTATGTAAATAAATAATTATCTAATATTTAAAAAAAGTTAATATTACTATTTGACAAACCTTTTTAATCTACAATTTCATAAAATAGAGACAGAAATCAACATTTGTGTGTACTTGGGGACTACCAGCACTATAGAGTGATGTGTATCATTTTCCCTCAATACATTTGATGTATATTTATAATTATGGATTAAATTTATATATATTATACTCATGAAATTATTATAATCTAAAATGATATTATATGATTTATATTCATATCATTAAATCCATCTAGAAATGATAACATCATTCATATAGACATGTATATTATCACCTCCATGAAACAATGTGATCCACTTTGCATGTATAAATTTCATGGAGGGTTATAAAAGTGTATTTGATGAAAAAATACTTACATTTTTTAATAAATAATATGCTATTATTATTTATTAATTCAAAGTTTGACCACAATCAATATACATAATCCGTCGGGAAACTGTGAACTGAACGTCCTTAGAACTTATGATGTGGACTTAATAGATTATGTAATTATATATTTCATTTAATCAAATGAATTAATTTTTTAATTTTTAATTTAATAAAATTTGAAAAATTTATTAAGAATTTAATTAATTTATATAATTTTAATATATAATAGTTAGTGAATTCTTTTGTAAGTCTAGACTCAATGTCGGGGTTTCTTATCTCAATTTCTTCTAATCAGGTCATATGAATTTTTTATTGATTATATTATGCCAATATTATGAAGAAATCTATCATATTTTATTTATTTATTATTTATAATTGATTTTGGGTGTATTTTAACTATATACAGATAATATATCCATTAATAAATTCATCATTTAATTGTATGATCATTGTAATTGTAATTTACCTAAAATTTTCATTCTTTTAGACATAAGTTTGTGCTATAATCCAATAATATTTTATGGGATGTATATAATTACCTATGAGAGTTTATATAATAGATCTCATTATATGCATTTTATTTATCTTTTCATTTGAATCCATTTTATTTAATGGGTTATGAGTCAATAGTTACCAAAATAGAAGGGATTTTCATGATATATTCTCATTTTTTGAGTTTGATGAAGATCAAGGTTCTTTTTTGAGGAATCATATGATCTTATTTCCATGATCCAGTTTTATTTTTTTCCAATTTGCCTATGAATTTTAATCAAATGTGAAATTTTTATTTCGTCCCATATTAATATAAGATGATCAAGAAATTAGATTATATATGATAATGATCTTGTATATTTTTAATATCATATTTCCTTCTCCTCTAAACCATGGTTTTTGAAAATGATTTCAATAATGTACATCTTTAGAATAGAATTTTTTTAATTTCCTTTATATTTTTTTTAATTTATTTATAATATTTATAAATACTAATTATTTTAATATTTTTTATATGATATATTTTGACTTTCATTAGCAATTTTTGAAAGGTGATTATTTTGAATATATAGATTAAATAAAAATTTTCAATGTCCTGAGTATTTTTTCAATAAAAACATGGATAATTATTTTATTTATAGATTTTTTTTCAGGTTATTTTCAGGGAAATTGAATAAAAGGGGATTTCTCTAAGTATACGCCATGTACTTTTGAGTACATGTCGTGTACCTAGCTTGCTGCATATAGCTATGCTTTGATCATGTAACAACCAAGTACATGGCCATGTGGTGACCTAGATGACCCTCTTAAGTCGAGGGTTGGTCGAGGCTAATACACGACATATAGATTTAATGAAAACATTCTACACTCTTATTCATTATTTTATATATCGGAGTGGGGTCACATTTCATTTCCAGAAACACCTTACTCATCACGTATTTTGTATAGGAGTTCTCTGGAATGATGGACAATGTCTGATCTCCCGATTCTCATGTCGTTCTCTGATCGAGAAATCATCACATGTGTTGGAATCCAACTAGTGAGTTCTCAAACCCACTTGATCCCAGCTTCATTATTCATCATCTCTTATGAGTTATTCATGGTTTGAAAAATTTCACCTTTTTTGACATCTATAACGATCTAGGCCGATTAAATGGACAACTTTCCAGTATTTCAATCATAAGTCATCAGGGTAGGTGGTTTGTTATTTCGGTGTTTTTCTTTGTATTATATATGCTAAAATTTCGCCATTCCAACGTTTTGTGTATTTCATGAATTGACAATTAACAATGTCACTACCTACTATGGTTTGATTTGATGATAATGGGTTGTTACTTATGCATGGCGATAGATATCTTTTCCAAGGGACACCCCATGTTTGTGTTTCCCCTTTATTGATTTCTTTTGGATGTTTAGTCCATTTTTCCTATGGTCCATACCTTTTATTCCATTCTTTGATTGATTGGAATGAAATTTGATTGATTATATGAAATGCATTTTATATTAATTGTGAATTTTTATCCATGAAGTAGTTTCAAATTACATGAGTTGCATTGATATAATATAAACACTGCATTTTCCAATGGAGTGTTAGAGCCTTGGACGAATAAGTATGAGGGGACTTCCAAATTATTTTCATTGATATGATATTCCAGCTTCTATATATTTCCAATGGATCTTTAGAGCCATGGACCAAGAATACTTAGAGGACTTCTAAATTATTTACACTGGACCATAAGAGCCTTAATGTTGTTGATTGACCCGAAAGGAGTTTACTATGTGAGATTTCCAAGACTGTAGTTATTTAAATAATTGATGCTATGTAGGAAAAAATGGGTTATACTATGAGATACATCACAAATATAATCATTATTTATAAAATTGATGATATGTGTGAAAAAATGGCTTAGACTATGAATTCTTTACCATAGGGTTGTTTGTGAATAATTTAATGATTGTGACATGTATTCTAATAAAAAAAGATTGAATACGATCTTACATGATGTTTTAGATTTTATAATGAGAGGTCCATTATGATAAATATACATGGGGGATGTAGATATTACATTAGATAGTAGGGTTAAATGATTCATAATATGAATAATAAATATTCAATGAATGGAATTGAAAACTGTAGGATTGTTTACTTTTAGTACTTCTTAGTTTATTACTTCACTCTTGCATATCAACTTCTATATATATTAACTAATATTCAGTGATGGATATTTTGTTTTCTTCATATTTGCATTCGTCTCCCACCCTATTTGTTTCATGCTTTTATACCATAACATATTACATGATTGCAGGTGTAGATATGGGAGAACACCTTCTTCATCATGTACATAATTGTTTTTGGAGGTAGAGAGCATGGGAAAAAGATGAGGTTTGCAATGTTTCTGAATTTTACATGTTTATTTGTTAATTTTGTTTCTGTATTACCTTCTAGAATTGTTAATTTTTATCTGTTTTTCATAGATACATATTCTATGATATATATATATATTGGCATCTGTTGGATTTACTTTCATTCTTTTACTATTTTATTTTTTTATATTTCATCATCCTCTATGGTTTTATTATTAATTTCACAATGTATACGTTACCAATGATGGTATTATTTTCCCTTAATTAGCTTTTGGACATTGTTTTTATTCAGATTCCTATGGTGTTAAGGGAAATTCACTTAATGTCATGTGACCTACCAGGAACGGGGCACCCTTGGGTGGCACCCGAATCTAAGATATTACAAAGAATTATTAGATGAGTTTTTTGTGTTACTATTTGGTGACATTATAAAGGGATATGAAGAAATCATGTTTTGTAATTAATTATTCCTGGGAGTGGCTACCCCGTGTACATGGAGAATCCAAATTACCACGAATTAAATTATAATTTTAGAAATAGAAATAATTAAAGTTGATATGATTTCAACATTAGGTTACACAATTGTTTTTTATAATTATTATTGATATCATTGTGGATCGATTTTTTTGTAACCTAATGGGATGAGGGTCTGACATATCATTAATAATATAAGAAATTTTTATAAATCACATCCCATGCATTCTTTCTAGGAAATTTAGAGAGAATTTTTGATATCATGATGATTGGATAGATGATATGTTATATCTATATGTCATTAAGATATATTCCATGATAATAATACTTGCTATTTTAATAGGGTATTGGTTTACGTAATGTTTCATTTGGGTGGACTCCATGAATTGGTCTCTGAGATGTTATGGTCCCTCTTGGATTTGAGTTTGGTGGATCATGTTTGAACATTTGTCGAATTCTACAAACATATGAAATGAATATGGATGTTAATATATGATTCGAGGGAAGTATGGTATCTCATGGATCAGAACATGGCATTCCTTGGAAAAAAATTTATGAATTTGGGGTTTTCAGAGATGTTTTATTGGATTAATATCTGGGACGCCCAAAAAGCACAATGTGTAATGTTATAAACACACACCATGTGATCTTATGTTATGGAAATAATTTATTTTCTTATCCACACACCGTGTACTGTATGTACAAACCGTATAGTGGTTGACCATGTGACTGATTGTGTGAGTAGAGACACATGGTTTAAAAAAATTGGTAGAACATTCCTTATAATGGGAGCAGATGATGTGTTGTAATCGACCATGTATTCGGAAATTTTACTAATGACATGGGTTGATGGAACATTTGTTGTACAAGCTGTATCTAAATTGTGTGCACTGTGTAGTGTTATAGTAGCTGCGCCATGTAGTTATATCCATGTAGTAGTACCTAGGTAAGAGGGACCACCCAAATACATGTTGTGTCTCTAAATGATTATGTCATGTGTATGGGTTGTTACATAACCATGTTGGAAGAGATACACAACCATGTTAAGGCTTACGGGAACACGTCGTGTTGTGGTTCTAAATAGTGTGTTACCCTCTTTTGAAAAACGTGAATTCGTTCCAACAATGATTCCATTATTTCACTTCAATGTTGTAGTTCTGTTAATATTGTACTGAGATGCGTGCTTGACCTTGCACTGTCCTGCCATAAAGATTTCCTCTGGATGTATGTTGGGTATATGTCAATGACCAGACACTAAAAATTGTAGATTGAGGACAACCATCATATCCTCCTATCTTTCACGTCCCGGAACCGGCTATTATACCTGATGTAGGTGCTTATGAACAGTTCCATGAAGGATTTATGATGATGATACAGACCTTTTAGGAAGCACCACATCCTATCCCAATTATGAAAGAGTTTAGATGGGTGTTACATATATATATTCATTCCAATTTATCAAGGGATGGAGGAGCAGAAACTGTAGAGTAATGGTCAGAGTCCGTGATTTCAATCTTCAAGCATCTAGAGTCACCTCCTAAGATAAGGGTGAAGATTGCAACTCACATTCTACATGATTCAGCCAATATATGGTCGGATGTTGTCCTATATATGGGAGGTCTTCAGGATCTGTCTTGGAATGTGTTTTAGAGGACCTTCTATGATTACTTCTACCCCATGATGTTGAGTGCCGATAGAGCTCGGGGGTTCATGTATTTGGATCAGGGTGCTCATTCAGTTATGCATTATTCTTATCGCTTTACAGAACTGTAGTGATTTAAATATGTTCTAGGGGTTTATAAGTTATCATTGGATATTTTATTTGAGTATGGTCTCATGTATGGAATTCAATTGCTGGTGATGGTTTTCAGGTTGACATCGGTTACTGCTAAATTAAACAAGGCACTAATTTCTGTGTGCAATCTGAGGGATTTGGGATCTGCGATCTAGGATTTTTCAGCATCCAGGGTTATTACACATTCGAATAATAGCAGCGAGAATCATAGGGATCCCTTTCATGGTAATTCTAATAACAAGTATTTAAATTCAGGGCGCTTGGTGAGGTGCTTCAAGTGCGGAAAGAGTTGGCACATGAGACCGTAGTTCCCAAACGAGATAGTTGAGTATCGATCTTGTGGAAAGATGGGTCAACGTCATAATTTTTTCAGGATGATCTCAACAAAATATAATTATAGGGGATCTATTATGACCCCACATAAAGGATCAGGTCCACTATTGTCTCATCAATCAAGTAATTTTAGTTTGTCATGTATTTTAGGCCAAGGATGTGGTCAGGGTCATGGTAGCCAGACAACAGGTTATCAGAGACTATAGGGAGGATCAGCTCAGGGATTCAAGTCAGGGTCATAGGACTATGGTAAATGTCATAATTTTGTGATTTATAATACTCAACAAGAGTAGGATCTAGGACACTCTACCTTTCTAGATATGATTCGAGTTTCCTCTGTTGTAGCTCCTTCTATTTTTGATATTGGCGATTCCCATAGTTTTATATCAGTTGATGTTGTGGAGAGCCTTGGGATCTGTATATTTAGTTCTTATGACGTAATGATGATAGAAACACTATTGTGGATTAGGATGTCTTTTTCATGTTAGAGGATGGAGTGTCCCCTATTGATTCAAAATGTGTTTTGGATTTCTCATTGATATTTTTGTTTTGGAAATCAAAAATTACTTCTTGTTTTTTCACATATGTAGTTTTATTATTGTAATCATATATACATTTTTACAATTGTTTTCATATATATTGAATTCCCATCATAATCCTATATATTATAATCATATGTGTTTTTTTCCGAAATCATATATTGTTTTTTTGCAATCGAAATCACATATTTTGTTTTCTATCGTAATAACACATGTTGTTGTTCTATATTGTAATAATTTGTTGTTTTTTTCAAGTTTAATCACATATTTATTTCACATCACAACCTAGTAAATTCTAATATTAATATTATGCATCATAACCCCATAAATCATAACCAGGTTATGTATTGAATTCATATTAAGCATCATAACAGTACACATCATAACATAGTTATGTATCGTATTCAGGTTATGACTCCTAACCATGAATCGTAACCACGTTATAAATCGTAATCACAAGATGAATCATAACCATGATGGGAATCATAACAATGATATGAATCATAACAATGATATGCATCTTATCCATCATAATAATCATAAACATGTCATGTATTGTAACCATGATATACTTAGTAATCATGATATACATCATAACCATGTTATGTATCACACTCATGTAATGATTTGCACTCATATCTAACTCCAATAACGAAAACATGTTTTTCACTATATTTTATCTTCCAAATTATTTATTACTTATTAACTTATTGTTATCTATAAAAAATATATCACTAATTTAGTTATATACTAATCATAATTATGTCATGTATTCTGATTTTTTACAGTTATAAAGCCATATGTCCAAGTCTGTCTAATATTTCTAGACAAATATGAATATTGGTGGGAATGAGACCATTGGATGCTAAGGCCTTTAAATAGAAGGTTATTCAAACTAGAGTAATTAACTTTTGAATCATCCATGTTATAGAGAGAGATTTTGTGATATTTCTCTTGCATCGTGCTAAAATCCTTAAAGATACAAGGCATGAATGACTTGTCAATGGTTCTAATATTTCAATAAGTGCATTGTTTTTCATTGTGAGTCTGATGATTGTGATAATGATCAAGGGATTACGGGGGTAGGAATATAGAGCTACCGATCATTCTATCAAGGGATTTCAAGCATTTGAAAGTTAAAGTTATCAACTACCTGCTTAATCAAGTGCATCGGTGGATAGAAAGAGAGATGCGTTGATCATCATATCTAGGGCATTCTAGGGTGATGTTATGATATACATTTTATTCTAGGTGAAAGGATGCCCTAAAATTTGTTATAAAATAATTGTAATACCATTATTTTCTACTACCTTTTCTTATATAATTGAAATCAATGTGTTTCCTCTTTCTATTCATTTTATATTTATTGTAATTGTTTTAATTTCAGTATTTTCATTAAATGATTTTTTATGAGATTCAATACACTTAATGCTAGAATCACTTAAATGTTTTATACAATTATTGTTGTATTTGATTAAAATACAATTGTTTTAATAAGCAATCATATCATATGATATCATATCCATCAATTCTAAGATCTGTGTGGTCATTTGTACTGGGTGTGGATTTTATTAGTGAAAGACCCCTTTATCAATGCTAATTCAAAAGATTTTAAATATATAGTTTTTAAACCTACAATACACCCCCAAACTCATTTATTGTTCCACATAATACATATTTAAATCAATATTATGATCCAACAATTATTATAAGAGTATGTTTCCATGGTTTTTTTTATTTTATTTATTTCATTCTGTATGAAAATTGTATTTTTATTAAAATCCTCTTGTTTATAATTAAATTCTACACTAATTCATGGAGTTGAAAAGTAATATTTTATAATATGGAAGGAATTAATATTGGATCAATTTCCAATTTGAACTAAACTAGAAAACCTATTTTTGAAGGGAATGATTATGAGTACTAGAGAGATCTAATAAAGCCTTTTTTATTAATACTGGAGTAGATAATATTCTGATTCTTACTCGATATTCCAAAATTATAGTAAAGGATGTTAGAACCTTCTCCAAGAAAGATAAATTAAAATATCATCAAATTTTCCTTGGATGATATATATTGTAATGTTCTATGACCAGGAATATATATAGCCATATATATTTATGAAAAGAAACAAACTGTATTTAGAAATAATTGGAAGTCACACATTTCTATACATCTAATGTAATTGAAACAAGAAGATTTATTCTATGAGAAGAATTTCATGGTTTTGTTTCTTCTTATGGATCATCGATATGAATGATTCAACAAAAATATATGAATGCAGTCAATAGCATTAAATCCATGGGAGAAAAGTGTCTTGATAATGAAGTGATTTTGGACAAGATGATTAATATAATGAAAAAGCAGTGGGAATCAAAATGGATAGGTACTAATGAGAACATGAAATTTACTCAAATTACACTTGATGACTTATTTGGAAAACTCTTGAATCATGAGAGATGAATGAAAAGAGGCGAATATTTTAATAAAAACAATAATAGTAATGGAAGTGTTTATTTTACCCCTACGTCTACATTTAAGATTGTAGAAAGGGTAATAAGATATGAAGGTATGAAGTCTATTTTTATAATGGAATCCAGTGAATGTGATCAATCAGAGATTTAATTAGCCAATATTTCTCAATGAGGGAACGTGATTGTGTGAATTAAAGATTTTCATTATAGATTCCATAAGAATGATAGAAATGAAAATAAAGACTTTGATGTAACATTTTATGAATGTAAAAGAGAATGTAATAGTAGAACAAATTATCAGTTTTTTAAAGGAAATGATTGGAAGGAAAAACATTCTTAATGAAACATGGAAGGTATTAAAAGTCTCAGGCAAAGAAAGAATTGAATGTAAATAATACAGGGATAAAAAGTGGTGGTGATTCATCAAACTAATCATCCAAATTTGATTCTTCTGGTCAGAAGAATATAGGAATAATAGGAAGAGTACCTATTTTAAATCATTGTCTCTTGGATAAGGGAAAAAATGGAAAAAATGGAAAATGTATTTCTAAACACTAATTACCCTAATGATAAATATTTTTATCCTTTCGATGAAGAATCTCCTCAGGAGAGGATAATTTTTCTTCTTCTAAAGAAGTATCTATATTTTCAAAATTACTTGAGATTGATAATTTCAACAGACATGAAAAAGAATTATAAGGGATAAAATAAAATATTTGTCTTTATAATAGAAGTTTCATATGATTATAAAATCATAATAATAAAACTCTTGTTTTTGAAGCAAACTGAAAAATCCTTATGGATGTAAATTTTGAGAAGGTTAATCGTTCTAAGGACTCTGAAGCACGTGTTTTATAGAATTTATTTTTTATACAAAAAAATTCCAAAATAGTTTCTTGTTTGAATGAAACTTTAGTCATTTGACTAAAATATGAAATCATTTATCTTAAGAAACATTTATAAAAAATTACATATGAAATATAAAACATTGAAAAAATGTATTCTCCAATTCATCATCTTAGAAAATAATTCTGGAATATGTTATTCACACTCAAAACCTATTTTTAAACATAACTATTTCATTCCTAAAATTATCCCATTTTTCACTAATTGTAGGAGTGGTGGAAATGGGAAAAAAATAGTTACCTTAACAATACTCAATATTTAGGATTTCATAAAGCTCACATTGAAAATAATATGTGGCTTTTTAATTTTATTTTTAATAATATTTAAGGATCCAAACAAGTTTGTGATATGAAAAATTAATTTTTTATTTTTAACAAAAAAAATTCTAACCACAATATGATTATTTGGTACGTGGATAGTGGTTTTTATCGACATGTGACAAGAAAAAAAAGATTTCTTTGAAGTGATCATTGAAATGAATGGTGGAAGAGTGACCTTTGGAAATAATTCTGATGGGATGATCTATTGTGTATGTAATATTGTTCTTTTAGGAAAGGTTTTAATTCCAAAATTTTAATTTTTTGAAGGTATTAAGCAGAAAATTATATGAATAAGTCCATTAGGTGGAAAATGTTACCTATTCAATTTTAGGAATGATAATGGTTAAGTTCACAATTCTAAGGATGAATTCATTTTTTCTTCCCATAGTCATGAGAATGTATACACACTTAACATAGATGACATTAGGAGCCCAGTAATACCATGGGAAATGGAAATAGATGACCAATATTGGTTTTAGAATAGAAGGTTAGAACACTGTATTTTTTAAAAATGTTGAAACTCTCAAATTAAATAACTGTTAAGGATCTATTAGATCATAGGCAGGATTATGAAATCAATCATAACCATTTTTAATATGGAAAGAAATATAAAACTAATTTAAATCAATTAATGACGTTTCAAATTCTACGGCATTATAGTGAGTACACATGGATCTTTTTGGTCCTAGTAAGAGTGTAATAATTGGAAGAAAGTTCTATGTGATTGTTTTAGTTGATCACTAGACCAGACTTATATGGGTGTAATCTCTCACAATAAAATCTTAAGCCTTTTTCTATTTCAATTTTTTTATCCCAAGTAAAAAATGAGAAAAACCTACCAATGATAACTATTCAATGTTATCATGGTTAAGAATTTCATATTTTGGATTTTCAAAAAAAATCAGTAAGAAGGGTATTACTCACATATTTTAAACTCCAAGAACCCCTCTGAAAAATGTGTTTTTTGATAGAAGAAATCATATACAACAGGAAATTACAAGAACCATGTTGAGTGAATACTCAATTGGTAACAGTTTCAAGGTAGAATCTCTATGTACATTTTGTTATACAATAAATAGAGTTTTAACTAGTCACATTCTTAATTAAACCTCTTATAAATTATGGATGGGACAAAAACCTAAATATTTTTTTTGTTAAAATTATTCATATTGAATGGTAATGACGACCTACATAAATTTTCTCCCAAATCCGATTAATAAATCATTCTAGATTATTCCAATAATTCATTGCCATATAGTGTATTTTATATAAACTCTTGTACTGTTGAAAAAATAATTATTTTTAAATTTGATGAAACGAATACTTTTATATATAAAAATACTTCTCTTACATCATCATATGTGTTTTCACAAACGTATTATCAACCATTGATTAAAAACACTTTTTAAAAGAGAAATACTAATAAGAATTGAAATATTTACCCTATATGACATTTTATCTTTTATTGATGATCAGGTTTTACAAAACCAAAATCATTTTTTTCATAGGAATCATTCTACTGTTGATGTCATTTTTTATGTAAATCAACCCATAAGGACTAGAAATTATTTGACAAATGAAATATAACATCATCATTCCTTATCTTAATTTGACCCTAAGACATTAAATGAAGCCCGATGTGATGGAGATTGGATTAAATCAAAAAAAAGATGAAATAAATGGATTTGATGGGAATAAATTCAGGATCATGGTTGAAATCTAATAAAAATATATAATTTTTATAAAATAGTATTTCAGAAATATATGTGATAAAAATGGAGTCATTATAACCAATAAATCACTACTTGTTTATAAATTATATAATCAACAAAATATAATAGACAATGAAAAAACATATTCCCTGATAGCAAGACACTAATCTATTCATATTCTATTTTCCATTTCCACATTTTTAAATTTCAAAAAATTTAATATGGATGTTAAATTTTCATTTTTGAATGGTTTTGTACAATAAAAATACTTGGTATATCAACCAATAAGATTTGATGGCTCACAAATTCTGATCAAGTTTATAAACATACCAAAGCATTAAATGGAATTTAAAAGGACCTAAGAGCTTGGTACAATAAGATTAAATTATTCATTTTAAAAAAAATATTATGAAAAGGGTACTACAGATCCATATTTTTCATAAAAATAGAAAAAACATTTTTATTGTTCAAATCTATGTTGATCACATTATATTTGGACCAACACAGTAATCCCACACTTATTCTTTTGTAAATATTATGAAATATGAGTTTGAAATGAGTATTGTGGGTGAGTTAACATTCTTTATAGGTTTCCAAATCACAAAAACCCAAAGGAACTTATATATATCAATATAATTATATCAAAGATTTATTTAAAAATTATGGATATGATAAAAAAATGTATAAGAACTCTAATTGGTACCTTGAATAAACTTGATATTGATAAAGATGGGAAAAACATAGATTAAACATCATTTAGAGGTATGATAGTATGTTGGTTATAATTAATATGTTTTCATCCATATTTAATGTTTTATGTATGCTTTTGTGCATGATATCAATCTAATCCAAAGGAATATCATTTAAAATAAGTGAAAATAATATTATGTTCCATAAAGGGTTCCAAGGAATTATGAATATTGTATTCTTATAGACGTGATTTTCTTTTAAAAGGTTATTCAGATGATGATTATGGTGGATGTATAGTGGATAGACAATGTATATCCATCAGAAGTCATTTTATAGGTTATTGATTATTTTCATTGTAATATCCCTGTTCTGGAAGCCTCATATAGGCGCCCCGTACCCGATTGGTCACATGGCCTCAAGCACATTTACCTGAACTCCAGAGGCTACTAACTAGAAGCAAGGGACATGGGTGTGTTAGTGTGGAAACTATGACCTCATTGTCAAAGTACACAGCAGAGAAGAGAACCCATAAACAATAATGGATGTTGTAAAATTCCATACATAAGTGAACAACGGAAGACTAAATATGATAAAGAGAAGGAGCATATATATATACAAATGATGCATGATACATATGTCTAGGAAAACAGGCAAATAATTCACAATACTGAATACAATACTAAACCAAAGTACAAATGAAAAACTGATAAGAAGCTCCTCAGCATCGCAAGCATCGGCTTCGTCCCATGCTATCCTGCTCTAATGCAATCAAGTAACTGAAGTCGAAGGGTTCTTTACCTTTCCTATACCTGTAGAAATATAATCTTTTTGGGCCAAAATGCATGACCCAAAAATGGTGTGAGACTTAATCCCAGTAGGCAACCACCCAAAGATCTGTGCCTTACAATTAGTGAGCATATGGAAGGTAATTGTATAATAAGCAGTAAATAGTAAACAATAAATAGTAAATAGGATGATACACAACAGTAAACAATCCACATATCAACATGTAGCAGTGAAGCAGATAGCTAACCAAAAACATAAATCCATCTAGGGCGTACTCACAGCCATCCCCTCTGGTCATATATATTAAGTACTAACTACTATCTATGAAGTACACTTAGCCAAACCCCTCTAGTTTGGTCATAAGAAATTATAAGAATCTCTGAGGATGCATGATATTTCAATTACCACTATAGTATAAGGTAGTCAGGGACTCTCTGAGGAAGATCACATGGTCAAATACCCTTATAAACCCATGTTCTAGATACTCTCTGAGGAATCTCACTCGGTAAATTCCTCTTATAGTCTCTGGTCGATCACAGACACTCTGAGGAAGCTCACTCACTCAATTCCTCCTATATCCTAGAATGGTTTATGGAAATTCAAACAATACACTGACTCTTCGAGGATTCTCCCCTAGTATACCCCCATATAGTCTCTAATGCTCAAGAAACTCTATGTAAGCTCACTCTCTCTATCCTCATGTAGTCTATAATTTCCAAGACTCTCTGGGAAGCTCACTCGTTCAATCCCATATAGTCTATAATGACCAAGACTCTCTGAGGAAGCTCACTCGGTCTATCCCCTTATATTCTATAGCACCAGGTTCTAATGGCCCCATGCTAGTCAGTGCATAATATTTAAATAAGGCCAATGTAAACCTACATAGCTACTTGGCCAACAATTCTACAACATAACAAGAATGTCAGGGATGAACACTACATCCTACGATCATAATGCTTGGAAAACAGGTATAACGACCAAAGACTAAACAAGAACAAATGTTGTAAATAGAACAAGGCATGGGAAAAAATCCAAGGATAGTAATTATCATTATAAATTGTCAAATTACCTTTACACAAGCATACAATCATGGATGGAAAACAATAGGTGAAAAAAGTAAACACGCAATACCCCTTTCATGGGTATTGGTGGAATTTGCACATAATCCTAAATGTATTTCAACGGGAATGCACAAACCACATTCATTTATACTTGTATATCGACATACTTGAACCATGAGGCTTTAATCTCATTATAACGTCGTATATAAATGAAAACGTACAAAACATTCAGCCCACAATAACATGGAAAAGACGAGGAATTGGAAAACTATGCTCTAGAAGAAGTAATATCTTTCTGATGCGATTCCAACGAAATCAATGGCGGTTGAATCAATGAACAGACGGAGGCAGGGGGCTCGGAGAAGTTCTGGTGTTGTACGAATTCTCTCAGTTGAACGAGACCTATAAGAATATGATTCTAGCGGTTAGACGTGAGCCCGGTCTATTTAATGAAAAAAAGTACATGGTTTTACTTTAGAAGTGCATGGTGTGTACTATACTCTTCCATACTCTTATTTAAGTAGACTCCACATCAACCTACACTAATGTATGTGTGGATCGGACATGGCCAGCACATAGCCTTCCACGGCATCGACGTACACGGCATGTAGTTAATATTTTTCCAGAAACACCCCTTTTTTTAAAAACACCAGAAAAGGGAAAACAAAACTAAAATGAATGTCCGGGTTCATACAAACATCCTCTATTAAATAAATTCATCTCCGAATTTCCCTAGTGAGGTGTGGAAGAATAAACCCCATACAACTCTGGCCACTTCGATCTTACATCGGCCTCCCTCTCCCAAGTCTCATCATGTACTTCCCCGTACTTCCATAGAACTCATATCAATGGAACTGACTGGACCCGGAGAATGTTCATACTGTGATCGACAATCCGGATAATATTCTTCTCAAACAATGCATTCTCTACAAGCTCAACCTATACAATTTGAATGAAATAAGACGGGTCTGGAAAGTTATATCGGAGCTGGGAAACATAGAAGAATTCATGCATAGCCTGGTACCTCCAAGGTTACTACAAACGATAGGAAACCGGCCGACTCTCTCCAACACCTCAAACGGCCCGACGTACCATGTTAAAAAAATACCATGTTTCTGAATCCTTTTATTTCCCAACCACGGTGCAACATACAAGAAAACATGATCCCCAACCTTGAACTCCTGAGGTCATCTCCACTGATCAGCATAAGACTTCTGTTGAGACTGTGTCGTAGCCATCCTCTTCTGAATCAACTCTATCTGATCTGAGGTCTCCTAAACAAGACGAGGTCCCAACAAATCTACCTCTCCTACCTTTAGCCATCATAAATGTGATCAACATGGCCAACTGCACGAAGCCTTGTAAGGTTCCATCTGAATAGTCACCATAAAACTGTTGTTTTGGGTGAACTCAAAATGAGGTATATGTTTCTCCTAAAAACCTCTAATGTCTAGAATGTGATCTTGGAGCATATGCTCAAGAACCAGAATCGTATGCTTGGACTGGCCATCTATCTAGGGATGGTTTGTTGTACTCAAAAGTACAAGTGAATCCAAATCCTTATGAATCCCTTTCCATAACCAATAAGTAAACCGTGCATCCATGTCTGAAACAATGGAGGGTGGAACACCATGTAGATGTACAACCTCTCAGATTTATAATCGTCCCATCTCATCAACATTGTAGGTCTCCATGATCATTAGGAAGCATGAAACCTTCGTAAGCCTATCGATGACAACCCAAACAACATCATTCCCACAAGGTAACCTCGAAGACCCGGTCACGATGTCCATCGCGACATCATTCCACTTCCACTCCGGAATGGGTAACTTCTGCAAAAGAAAACTTGTTCGCAGATGCGCTGCTTTCACCTACTGTCCAGTGGAACACCTCATGGTAAAACCAGCAACATCTCTCTTTATGCATGGCCACAAAAAATGGCTATGTAGATCATGATACATCTTGGTGAATCGAAGATGAACTGTCCAAAATTAGGAATGGAAGTCCCACATCAGCTCCTCAGAGTAGACCGTAGAGCTCTTGCCCAGCTCTGGAAAGACTATTTTTTGTGCTAACGTCAACATTTCCATCAGCTCTTGGAAGGATGACTCACAATAATCTGACCATACGAACACTACCACTTTCTTGGTCAGACTTTTCAGGGGTGCTTCTAGGCATGAAAAGTCATGTATGAAACTCTTGTAGTATCCAGCCAGCCTGAAAAAACTCTGCACCTCAAAGACATTCTTCGGCTTCTCCTTGGAAACTGTAGCTCTCACTTTATTTGGGTCTACTGATACTCCTGCCACTGAGATGACATGACCTAAGAACTGAATCAGATCCCTCCAAAAGTGGCACTCGTGAGTTTAGCATTAAGCTGAAGCTCTCTAAGTGTCATCAAGATTTTCTCAAGATGGGTAGCATGCTCATGTCGAGTGTGATATTACACCAAGATGTCATCCATGAAACCCACCATGAAGGAATCTATGTACGGATGGAACAATCTATTTACCAGTTCCATAAAAACTGCAGGCATGTATGTGAGACCGAACAGAATAACCATATACTCATATAGACCATACATGATATGGAATGCTATAATAGGTATATCATGTGGTCTAACACACAACTGATGATAATCGGATCTCAAGAAAATCTTTGATAACACTTGGGATCCTCAAACCTAATCAAATAGATCATCGATCCATGAGAAGGGATATCGGTTCTTGACTATCAACTGGTTTAGCTTCCGATAAACCACATAAATCATGAGGGTGTTGTCTACCTTATTTGATAATAGGTCAAGAGAACCCCAGGTAGATGTACTGGGTTGGATGAAACCATTTTCCTTCAACTCCTAAAACTGATTTTGGATCTTCTAAAACTCAGGTGTATCCATCCAATAAGGAGGAATGGACACTAGTGCGACTCCTGGCACGAGCTCAGTTGAGTATTCTACCTCACGATCCAGAGGCAAACTTGAAAATTACTCTAGATAGAAATCAATGAAACGATCCACCACTAGAGGAAAGTCTAACTATGAAGCCTCCTAGTCATCCAAATAAATACTAGAAATTTTGGTTGTAACTCCTCCTAGCCCATGATGCTCGGGTACTGCTCGACTCATGTGGACATCCCACTCGCCTCTATGAAGAACGGATCCACCCTATGGAGAAACGAAAATCACCATGCGGTGATAGAAATCAATGACTTCCAGGAAAGGGAAAAAAGAATCCATTCCGACAATGACATCAAATATCTTCATAACTAGGACATAGAGGTCCCATAAGAAGTGACACCCTATAACCTCAAGAGGAAACTCTCTACACTAACATACGCTAACTGCTGTAGTCCCCAACAGTGTGTCTAAAGTCAATGATTCGGTAGAGGAAAAGATGTAGAGGACAAGGATCTCTATAATAGCAACAAAGATAAGGCTATGTGTTGCAGTATTATTGAAAATAACTGAAGATAAAACTAAAGGATCTATGATCGTACCTCGAAATGTATAGGGGACGATATCCAACTCTTGATGGGTCTGATCCGCTGAAAAATTATGGCCTGTACCGCGGCCCTGTGACCCTGGCTGACCACTCGGAGCCGATCCACTCTGCTATTGCAGGTAACCTAGTGACTGACCACCACAACCGCAACCTCCACCCCGGCATGAACGACTAGAAGAACGTCAGTTCTCAGACTGGTGAGAAACTGGCAATGCATCTCCTGAACATGGGGTCATAGAGGAACCACTACCACCAGCTGTAGGTGAAAAGATCTGAAGAAAATGCAGAAGATGGCCCATCATTCTATTAGATCGGCATTCCATCAGGGATCTATAGAACAGAGGCCTAGTATGCCTGCTCCTCCTGCACTAGTATCATACTACCTGGCTGCTCGAAGAAGCATTTCACTTACTCTGATCTCCTCTAGATGACTCCCTATGGAACTTACTACTATCAATTGGAGGACCATTGACTCTGGATGTCGAAAAGCCCTAGCTCAGTACTTCAGAATCCCTCTGATTGCGCTTAGTGACATCAACTAGATGACGATAGATGATATCGAAGTCAAACTGAAGATTATCCCCTATGATCAGATGTCGTGATTCAGACCATCCTCAAAATTCAACGAAATGAACATATCATCGCCTCCTAGAATGGGCATAAAATTCTACAGCACAGTTAAAAGAGACGAGTACTCTATAAAAGAAAGAGTACCCTAGTCTAGACTCAAAAACTACCAGGCTCGATCGACCCTCAATGTCTCTGGGTAGATTTAATCGAAGAAGATATACCAAAAATCATCCCAAGTCATTTTCTGTTGGCGTCATCACTGCGAGATAACCTCCTACAACCTCTTATAGGAGTCTTGGAGAATATAGGTAGCGAGATTCACCCTTTTCTCTGGAGGTTTCTCCAAATGTTTGAAAATTGTTAGTGTTGCCTCTAGCCACGACTCTGCAGCCTGAGGTCGTCCATCCCCTAAAAAAGTAGGAGGATGCTGCTACTGGTAAACCAGTATCTACTCTGCCATCAACGGGGCAGGAGGCGGCGCTCCCTGGAAGGCCTGCATCACCCTCAGAATGTCTTCCCTAAACTGTGCATCAGTGCCTGCAACTGGTATAACTATTGGTGCCAAAGATAGAAGAGCAGGAGGATCTGTAGGAGGTACCTGATCTTCCATATCTGTTGTCTTATTACCATATGGCAGTAGACGTACAATCGGAGGATGCCTCAGTGGAATATCTCTGAAATAACAAAAACAAACCATTGATTAGGATTATCAATGGCTGAGAAAACATATGTACAAGAGGGGAACATGAGAAATAAAATCAATTTTAACAAAACATGAATACACGGCTTGTATAATAACTAAATGGTGTGTTCTTTTAAGCCATCCAATTGGGCGTGTACTTCTTCCACAACCGATCATGTAAAGCCCCAACCAAACAGCGTGTTATTCCCATACATGGCGTGTACATAAAATCTATTCCCCTAACTGATTCTACTTACACGGATAATCAACAGGGTCCTTTTAATCCTAGACTACACGGTGGGTTAAAAAAGGGCACAGTTGGTACTAGACAAGTTTTCAATGACACGTGTTGTTAGTTACATGGGCAGTTACACGGTTCACTCTTACACAATGTGATCCCTGAGAACAGGTCGTGCACATGAAGGTTTTCCTCAACCTGTGTAGTTCATTACATGACCAGGTATATAGGCTACATACCATGACTTGTGATAATAGGACACGGTGTGTAAGGTCAATGTTTCGTCCATTTGTGTTGTTAGCCACATGGGTAGGCACACGTTCACTACAACATGGCATGTACTAACCATAAACGATGTGTTCCTGATGATTATTCACAACCCCATGTTTATGCCCCCAGAGTCAGTGACAAGGTTTAAAAACTACACGGAATGTATTAATAAAGTACATGCTGTGTATTTTGGGTTTTTTCGGGAAATAGCTCAGAATATGATTAGGAGCCCAGAAAACACAGAAAACAACAGTTATGGTGCCAAATTATGATCCCTGAGGGCCCATACTCCCCGAGAATCAAATCATGACATCTTATACAAGTTATAACAAGGAAACCACGCAATGATCTACCATATATTGGTCCATGAGGGCCCATAACTCCTCAAGAACCAATGGTTGTCATCTATCTATGAAGATTACTATATAAAAATAATTCTATTTGAAATGGTAGATATTATACCAAAGCATCTATCACAACTTCTATCACTATAACATGAAATCGCTAATGCATCCTATATGGAATGGTAAGAAAGTATGGAATGTGATTTCTAACAAGTTCCTATATGAAGCATGTGATGGAATACCCTCATCTCATCGGGTTGTGACAGAAATAGAACCACAATAACAAAAACTGTAACAGCACAGAGCATGTGAATCACCCAACGGTGAAATCAAATCAACTGTTAAAGTTCAAACCAGTAAAACTACAATAAATGAGGATGTATTTCTTTTCCCTATACAAGGGTTAGCTACCCTCGCGAAAACTTATTACCAAGTACCTATTCTGTCTTATCCCTGACTATAGGCTCCAAACAGAAATTCAATAGAAAAAAATTCCTCTGATACCAATTTGTACCGTCCCGATTGCGTATGCCACCCAGAGGTGCCCCGTACCTGGTTGGTCACATGGCCTGAAGCACATTTCCCTGAATGCCAGAGGCTGCTGACTAGCAGGGAGGGATTTGGGTGTGGTAGTGAGGAAAATATGCCCTCATTGGTAGAGTGCACAACGGAAAAGGGAAACAATAAACAATAATGGAAGCAGTTATAATCCATACACAAGTGAACAGCGGAAGACTAAATATGATAAACCAGAGTAGCCTATATCTATAGAAATGATGCATGATACATATGTCTAGTAAAGTAGCCATGAAAGTCACAATGTTGAATAAAATACTAAACCAAATTACAAACAACAAATAAATAAGCAAATCCTCACCATCGCATGCCTCGGCTTGGTCACATGCTCTCCTTCTCCAATACAATCAAGTACATGAAGTTAAATGGTGCTTTCCCTTGTCTATACCTGCAACAATATAATCTTTTTTGGCCAAAAAGCCTGACCCAAACAAGGTGTGAGTGTAAATCTTAGTAGGAAACCACCTAATAAACTGTGCCTATCTGTCAGTGAGCATATGGTTGTTAATAGTATAGTAAGAAGTAAACAATAAATAGTTAACAGTAAACAGGATGATACCCAATAGTAAACAACCCATAGATCAAAAAACAGTAGTGAAGAAAATAGCTAACCACAAATAGGAATCCCTCTGGGATGTAATCACAGCCATCACCTCTGGTCCTATCCAAGAAGTTACAACAACTTTCTTGGTAGTACACTAAGCCTAACCCCTATTTTTTGGTCATACGAAATTATAAGACTCCTTGAAGAAACACGCTTAGTCAATTCCCCTTATAGTCTAAGGTAGTTAGGGACACTCTGAGGAAGATCAAACAGTCAAATCCACCTGTACTCTCATGTTCAATAGATTCTATGAGTAAGATGACTTGTTCAACTCCTCTTATAGCCTCAGGTCGATCACAGACTCTATAAGGAATCTCACTCGGTAAATTTCTCGTATAGCCTGGAATGGTTTAACAAAATTCAAACAAAACACAGTCTCTCCGAGGTAGATCACTCGGTCTACCACCGTATAGTCTATAAAGCTCAGGACTCGCTAAGGAGGCTCACTCGGTCTATCCTCTTGTAGTCTATAATATGAAAGACTCTTGGGGATGCTCACACATTCTATCCCCTATAGTCTATAATTTCCAAGACTCTCTGAGGAAACTCACTCAGTCTATCCCCATATAGTTTATTTGCACTAGGTTCTCATGGAACCACAACAGTTAGTTCATAATATTGATATAAGGCCAAGGTAATCATATAGAGCTACATGGCTAACCAGTCTATAGCATAACAATAATGATAGGGAACAACACTCCATCCTACGGTCACAAGGCATGGAAAACAGGTATAACGACTAATGGCGAAGCAAGATCAAAGGTCGTAAAGAGAACAAGGCATGGGAAAAACATCGAAGAATAGAAATTATCCTTATACATAGACAAATTACCCCTACATAAGAATACAAGAAAAGAAAGAATACAACAGTGGAAAAATAGAAAACACGCAATACCCTATTCAAGGGTATTGTTGGAATTTGCACATAATCCTAAAAGACCTTGAACAGAAAGGCACAAACCACCTACCTAGACTCAAGGGGAATGATATACTTTAACCATGAGGCTTGTATCTCCTTATAATGTCATATATATACAAAACAAACAAAATTTTCAACCCACGATAACATGAAAAAGAGGAGTAATTGGGAAATGATTCTCTAGAAGAGTGAAGAGCTTGCCGCTGAAGTTCCAACACAATCGACGGAGGTGGATTCCAAGGATAGGTGGAGTAATAGAGGCTCATAGAAGTTCCAACACCATACAACTTCTCTCGGTCGAACAAGACATAGAGGAAGATGATTCTGGTGGTCAAATATGATCCCAGTCCGTTTAATGAAAAAAAGAAAGTACACCATGTGTACATTGGGAGTACACATCGTATACTAGGATTTTCCATACTCCAATTTAAGTGGACAACACATCACCCCACATGACCGTGTGTGTTTCCCGAACATGGATAGCACACAGCCTCGTGCGGCATTGAGGTACACTACATGTACTTAGAAATTACACGGCTTATACATCAAAAATTTCCAGAAACACCTCTTCTCTCAAAAACCCAAAAAAAAAGAAAAAACATACATAAAATGAAAGTTCAGGTTCTTACATTCTTGGTCAAGAATAAAAACCCCATACCACTTTCAACTATTGATGATGAATATTTAGTAGATGGAAGATGTTATGCTCAGGTGTTGTGGATGCAACAAACACTCACTATTACTAGAATGAGTTTTTCCAAAACTCAAATACTATGTGATAATACTAGTTCCATTTCTCTTAGTAAAAACTATGCACAAAACTCATTTTAAAAACACATATATTTTTTGCATCAATTTCTTAGATATCACACACAAAAAAATTATATTATTTTACTATTCATCAGAACACAAGTACAACATTATAATTTTTTTCACAAATCCATTATCATCCGATATATTTTAATAAATTACACAAAAACTAAGAATAATCCCTATAATGTAATAATTCAAATATATATCATATTTAAAATATCTCTTTATATTATGGTACACCATATCAAAGGGGTTATACATATCTTTTATCAATTTCACCTTTTTATCCTTTTTTTTGGATTCACAATTTTCAGCTTCACTTTTATCTGTTTCACAATTATAAGTTTCACTATTATAAGTTTCACTATTGTTTGTTTTATATTTTAATCAGTTCACATTTATCGTTTTTATATTTTAATCGGTTACACATTTATATGTTATCAATTTCACGTTTATCAGTTTTATAGTTATCAGTTTGATTTTATAGGTTCTAGATTATTATCATTATTGGAAGAACAATTTTTTATAATTTTTATTAGTATCATGTTTTGTATTAATTTTTTTATTAATATTATATGAAAAATATACTGAAAAAAATATATCTATCCTAACACACAAATAGGTGAAACTTCTAAAACCATACTTTATTCATTATATTTCAAATAATTTATTTTAATTCATTTGTTTAACTCCTAATAAAATTCAGTGTGCATATGATTTTATTTTAAGGAAATCCTCAAGAGTTTGAAGTGAATCTCAACCACTGAATCATATATATGTAATCCTAATAATCAATTTATTTTTTAATGAACCCCTCTATTACTTTCCCACATCAAACTCCTCTGATTTTATCTCTATTTCTAATGACCTATAATTACTCAGAATAGTTTGTAATCAGAATTTACCTTAGATATCATATTCAGAGAAGTCCTTTGCTTTTAAAACTAGTAAATCCTCTGGGATCGAGATAGTCATTCATGTTTGAGTCCACTAATTCATCCCCAAATAAAATTTCTCCAAATTATTTATCTTCTATGACATTTTTTAGTGAATGTTTATTCTCTAGAGACATTTATGAGACTTTGGGTTAATCGTTGAAAAGGATAATAAGCCTCCAATGGTGGGAATCCATTTGTGATGAATGACCAGATTTAGACCACAATTTTGTGTATTATGATGAAGTTTTGCAACTATATATAACAATGGAGATAGAAAATTCTCTCAAGATTTATTTTAGGATGTATGATCATAAATAAAAAACATTAATAAAACAAGAAGCTACTTTCCTAGGAGTATTTTTTTGAGTGATTCCCTATTTCCGTCCCACAAACAACTAGAACATGATGTGACTTTAGATAAGAGGAATGTTGTGGAATCTATTTCTGAGTTTCATGATGATAAATGAAATGTTAATCACCTATCATTCGATAATCATTTAATTTTCTTTTTTTATGTAAGGATTCATACTACTGGGAATTGGTGATAAGAAAACATTGAATGATTCAGATGTTTACGTTCGTGGTTATATGGTGAATATAAGGGATAACAATCTAATGGGATTAATTTTATTCAAAATTAAGAAGCTTAAATATTATTCCATAAAGTCTCAATTGATCATTTTTACAACCATCCTCAGCCTATTTTTGAATTAGTACCTAACCTTCATAAATATTTCAATTAATTCATATCCATCATGTTTAAAGATCCTTTCATAAAAAGGTTATTATTATAAGACACAAGTTACAATTCAATCCGAAATAGAAAATGTTTCAGATAGATCTAGAAGTTGTGAAAGGAATGGATGTAGCCAAAGTTAGTTATAAAGCTTCAATGCCATCCAAATCATCATTAGGAAAATAAAAGTTAGTAAATAATACAAATCCCAAAAACTCAATGTAACCAAAAGTAGTTTAAGATGAGTATTCATATAAGTGGATGAAAAAGATAGAAGAATGAAAGAGGAGATCAACAATTTGGTTTTGATTTAACTCTAGCCATGGTAGGGAAAATAATAACTAAGGTAACATTATGAGAATAATTAAGGGATAATAGAATGATCAAAATAAAGGAACAAGCTATTGATATTGATATTCTTATCAATATAGCTGAGAAATCTAATACATGAATTGTAATAAAGGAACCACATGTTCTGACATAATCAAATCCACTAAAAAATGAAAAAAATAGGCATCTGAACAATCAGATACATAGAGTATCATTGAAGAATCTAATGAAGAAGAATAATAAAAAAGGAAAAAATAAGGATAAGTGAATGATGTCAAGAATAATAATAAGTGGAATAGGATATATATTCGATCAAGATAAATCATTTGGTTGAATAGTTAGAAGATCAATATTTCAAGTTTCAATCTCATGATCCCCAACCAAAGGATGATTCTCAAAGGATTTATTCCATAAAATTCATTAAAATTTCATATAAATAAGATACATAAGAATATAATAAGAATCAAAAGTAGCTATCTACTTATGTGTACATCGAAATTCCTTTCAGAGATCTCCCAGAAAACAACGAATATCCAGCTTAAGAATGAACAATCACACTGAAGGAAATTCAATTCCTCAAAAAAGCATGGAAAGGATTGTAAAATATTATATAGTTCATTAAAAAATTTAATCAATGATTTAAATTCATTCAAATATTCATAATAAATAAATATACTCTATCAAGACTCTGATGGATAAGTTTTCGAATATTGATGTTGATTTCAAAATATTAGAATAATTTTTTTGAGCACTATAAGGCCTGTAAAAATGTTTTCAAGTGGTTTCACAAAATTGAGGAAAATATCATGTATCATGTGTATAATATTAAAGAATTAGATAACCGTTTTAATGATCTATATTTTTTCTACTAAAATTTGGTCACTAATTTTAATGAAAAACATGATGTATTTCAATGACACAATACTTCAAAATGAATAGCCTCAAAAGGGAATGAAAATCATAAGGAAAAACTTGAAGAAGGTTGTAATGGAATTTTTTTATATTGAATAGAGTCCGAATTTTAGATAAGGCCTAAAAATTTATAATGGCGGATTTATATTCTTAGGAATCAAGTCATAAATAATATGAAGAAATCAATCGAATTCATGAATATAGGCTTCAGAATGAAAAATGAATAATTGATGAACATGATGTAAAGCTGAATTCACATCAAGAATCTCATGAAAAACTGATGGAGGGTAGAAAATAATTCAAGAGTATGAAGCTCTCTACATTTAATCTCTTGGAAAGTTAAAAGGGGAATAAATGATTTATAGAACACTTGTTGTAATAAAATATTATTTCATTCCATGTATTTACAATTCTTTTATACTCTATTTCTCTAAATCTTTACTTGAAATGAATGTCCTCCCTTATTAGTTTAGATAATTTAAAAGAGGAGAATAATTTGGAAAACAATAATTTTCATTCCTAAAATGGAAAATGGGTAAATACCTTATTAATGGGGAGAACTCTCAATTAAAAATAAATAGAGTATAATCCTTGGTGTTGTTTTTATCCTAAGGTAGAATTAGTCATATTCAATATTAATTTAAGAAGACTTAATAATCTCTAATGGAGATAAGACATTATTGTTTGTTTTGATTTATACTCTTCAAAAAGGAGGATACTATTGAGTGAAAATGTGTTTTCACTTACACATTGATCTTTTTTTTGGATACCACTAATTACTTCTTATTTTTCACATGTTCTTTTTTCTTATTGTAATTATATATTGTTTTTTATAATCAATTTATTATATAATGTATTCTCATAGTAATCACAAATATTTTAATCATTTATCTTTTTATTTTAATATATATTGTTTTTTTTAATCTTAATCACATATTTTTTAATTATTATGAAACATGTTGTTGTTGTAATTATAATAATATGGTGTTTGATTTCAATCGTAATCTCATATCCTGTTTCTCATCATACCCTGATATTTTATCATATTCATATTATGATTCCTAACCTTATAAATCATAAGTAGGTTCTGTATCATATTCATATTATGCATTGTAACTAGATTATATATTATATTAATATTATGCATTATATCCAAGTTAAACATCAAAATCAAAATATGAATCGTAACCATGATATGAATTGTAACCACGATTAGATTCGTAACCATGATATGATTCTTATCCATGTTAAGCATCGTATCTATGGCATGTATCGTAACAAATATATACTTAGTAATCATGATATACAGCACAAGCATGTTATGTTTCATACACTTGTAATTCATTATAATCATATCTTACTCCAACACCGCATACATGTTTTTCACTATATTTCATCATACTCATTCTTATTACTTATTTCCTTATTGTATTCTATCCGAAACGATATCATTAAGTTAGTATAAACTAATCAAAATAAATTTATGTATTATATTTGTTTTGACTATTATAATGCTAGGTGGACGAGTTCCTCATAATTTTCAGGAGAAATATGACCATTAGAGGAAATGTGACCATTGGAACCTAAGGCCTATAAATAAGAGGCCATTTGAACCAGGAATAAAATATAAATTTGGGTTGTAACACCTCACAACCCATGATGCTCGGGTGTCACTCTATCAACCTAGGAGACTTCATAGATGGGCGTTCTTATGATGGTGAATCATTTCATGGATTTTATTGTTGAAATTTTTTTAGGTTTTCCTCAAGAGAGAGGGGTAGATTTTAATATTGAGAATCTTCTTGGGGAAGCACCATTGTCTATTCCTCATTATAAGATACTTACACCCGAGATATAGGACCTAACGAAATATTTATAGGATTTGAAAGCCAATGTTTACATCTGACCCTGTAAATATCATTGGGGTTTTCCTATCATTTTTTGAAAGAAGGTATATGGTAACCTAGGGAATTGCATGGATTATCATATGCTAAACCAGTTTATGGTCATGAACAAATATCCTTTACCGAGGATTTATGATCTCTATGACTAGCTTCTAGGAGACCAAGTGTTCTCAAATAATGACATTATATCTAGTTATCATTAGTTCTGTGTCGGAACATCATATATTCCTATGACACACATTTAGAGTAGGTATGGTCTATTCAGGTATTTTGTTACGACATTTAGATTCACGAACAGTATGCAAGTTTTAATGGACCTGATAAACCAAGTGTCCTATCAATACTTTGATTCCTATTTGGTTGCCTTCGTGGATGATATCTTGGTGTACTTTAGTACTCGATATGACCATTCCACCAATATTGAGATCATTTTGAGTTCACTGAGAGAGAATTAGTTGTATGATATAATCTCAAAATGCCACTATGGAAGGATCATATTCACTTATTGGTACATGTTATTTCATTGAGGGGAGTTTTAGTACATATAAAGAGAGTGAGGGCAATAGTGTCATAGGAGTAGAAGAAGAACGTCTTTATGGTATGTGGTTTTATGGGGATGGATGGTTATTAAAGGTGTTTTATATATGAAGTTACACAAATAGTAGTTCCACTATTGGGCATGAATAAGAAGGATAAAAAGTACTTGTGGACAAATTCCTACAATTCATCCTTTTAGGAGCTAAATTTGAGGATGAATTCATCACCAAAACTTGTTTATTTAGAGCTTGGAATGAGTTATACAATTTACAATGACACGCCATTTATTGGGATGGGAGTAGTGCTTATGCAGGTGAAGGAGTTTTTGTGTGTGGGTCTCAGCAGTTGAGGCCACATGAGAGGAATTACCTAACACATGGTCCCAAGTTAGCTGCAGTCAAGCATGATTTACCTTATTTAATACATTACCTTTTGGGCAAGCATTTTGTGGTGTTATCTAACCACAATAGTCTCAAATATATCCCTACTCAGTGAGATCTGAATTTCAGACAGTGAAGGTGGGTCGAGTACCTTCAGTACTTTGACTTCGAGAATGCCTGCACATCCAAAAAGGGAAACACAGTGGATAATGTGCTGATCAAGAGGACTCATATACATGTATTTTAGGAGGAAATAGTTAGTGTCAACTAATGGAAATGTTCTCTAAAAAGAATTTGGAAGTGCACGACAGACAGGGGACATCGTTTCTTTCTTATGTAACTGTTACCTTTACTCTTCTATATCGAGGGATATTGATGAAGCTATTATATTTGGAGGCCTTTTACATCAGGAGAGTGATTCAGGTGAGGAACCTACTCCTAGGTAGGCCATAGAGTAAAATGAGATCTTACGTTTCCATTGACATGTATCGGTGTCAGTAGACATAAACGAGGAGCTGATGTGGGAATTTCATACCTTAGTTTGGGTAGTTCATCCTAGTGTGACCAAAATGTATTTAGATCTACACCGTAAGTAATGGTGGCCTTGTATGAAGAAGGATGTTTCTGGAATTGTTATGAGACATTCCACATGTCAGTACGTGATGGCAGAGCACCAGCGACCAGCTAGTCATTAACAGTTGTTACCCATTCTTGAGTGGAAGTGGAATGGTGTAGTGATATATTTGGTGACTAGATTACAGAGGTAAGCTCAGGGGAATGATGTAGTATGGGTTTTCATTGAGAGTCTCACAAAGGATCCACACTTTTTACAGATCAATGAGACCTTTTGTGTAGATGAGCTAAGAAGGTTTTACATCTGAGAGATTATATGATTACATGGGCTTCCACGCTCTATTGTTTCAAACAAAGACGCCTGATTTACATATCATGTATGAAAAAGATTATAGAGGGATTTTGGTACACATGTACTTCTGAGTACAGCTTACTATCCCTAGATAGATGTCCAGTCCAAGCACACAATTCAGGTGTTGGAGGACATGCATCGAGCAAGCATCCATGATTTTTGGATTTGTTTGGAGAGACATATAACTCCAGTGGAGTTTTCCTACAATAACAGTTCCCGGGTGACAATTTAGATGGAACCATATAAGGATTAATATAGTATGAGATGCCGATCAAACCTATGTTGGATGGATGTAGGAGAGGAAGCTATGTTGGGACCTCATCTTATCCAGGAGACCACTGAGTAGGTATATTTGATTTGGAAAAGGATGGATAATGTAAAATATCAGTAGAAATCATATATTAATCGACAGAGAAGTCTTTAAGAGATAGAGTTTGGAGTTCATTATTTCTTACATGTCACATCAAGGTTGGTACAAATGAGTATTGTGAGATGGGGAAAGGTTTCACCGAGATACGTTGTTTCGTTTGATGTTTTGGAGGGAGTTGGGCCGGTTTCCTTTCAGTTGCAGTTACATTAGAGGTACAAAGATATGCAGAACACCTCCCATGATTCTCATCTACTACATTACTTCTCAGACCCTTCATGTGTTTTCAACCTGAGGAGGTAAATTTGGTGGTGGATTCCTTGTTCGAGGAGAATCATATCCAGATTTTTGATCGATGCATAAATAATCTTCATGGTTAGTCTTTTCTTCTATTATTGGTGCTATGGCAGCAGGACTGAGTACATAAAGAGACATGGGAGAGGGAGACCAATGTGAGATCTCAGTGGCCAGAGCTATTTGAGGATTATTCACCACCACCACCTTAGGGATTTTGGGGATGAATTTATTTAAAGGGTGATGTTTTTCAGAACCCATATCTTCTTTTCAAATATGGATCTTTTATTCTAGTGTTTTTATTGAGAAGTGGAGGTTTTTAAAATTGTATAAGTGCATGCCCTGTACATTCGAATATACGCCATGTACTTGGTAGTCAGGGGTTTCCTTGTACAGGCCATGTAATGGCTAAGACATGGCTGTGAGGGGAGATATGGGGACCACCTAATATGGGGTCGGTTGAGTTATATACATGACCTATAAATTAAATGAATATTCCATGTACATTTTATTATATTTCATTAAATTTAATGAGGTCGTATAAAATTATTTTATTCATCTACTTATGGCATTTGTTCTTCTATGAGTATTCGAGAGTGACAATTCTTCTACAATCCACTGTATCTCCATCCGAGGTCTGATTCGAACTCAGTTGGGTGCATTCAAATCCATCTGAGAAGTTATTCCTTCTTCAAGAATCTCACCTCATGTTTCTACTCTATATTTAGTTATTCAAGGTAGAGTGTTTTTTTGAAACTTTTGTACATCTATGTCTTTCAAGGATGATTCAAGAGATAGTATTCAAGGGTGATCTTCATATAACATTGAGGTAGTTGTTTTATGAATTAACATATCATTATGCGAGGAATACCATCGTTAGGGTATTTCCTATTTATGAATCTTTACATATTTAATACCTCATATGGATTTTTTGTTTAAAAAAGGGTTAGTGATTAAGAATAAGGTTTTTTAACATGATTATGGAGGTGTTACCCATGTTTGATATGGTTATGGACCTTGGGCCTAGCAAGCCTATTGTGCTATTTTGTTTCCATTCCTAGGTATGTTAGGATGGAGTTGTGGTTATTTGTGATGAATGTGTTAAACATTATGAATGTATAAACAAGAGGGATTGACTGTGAGTGCTTCCTAAAGTAGGGTATTTTAATTATGAATTTTTATTATAATTGACCTATGATAGTGACTATGAGAGCTGCCATGGGTTATTGACCAAAGAGGTTACACTATTTGAGCTACCTAGAGGGTCGTTATTAAATAAATGTTACACCATAGGTCATTGAGTGTGATATATTATAGAGGGTCATTATACTTTTTTGGAAATGCATACCAAGGTGTATTGACCGTGATAGATACACTGGTGGTCGTTTTTATTTGAGTAGTGCTATGTGATACCAAGGGGGTTAGACTGTGGGGGATTTCAAAGAGATTCATTATTATTAATGATTTGAGGACATTTTTACCCAATGGGTTAGGCTGTGAGGACGTTCCCAGAAGGTTGTTTTGAAATAACTGTTTTTCTGTGAAGAGTCATCCGAGGAAAAGCACATGCTTGGACATAGTATTTCTTGATTATTAGATCGTCTTTTGAGATATCTATTTTTTATTATTATATATGGGGATATAAAGCATATGATAGATCCTGAGGTATCATTATTTAATTGTTTGAATAATTTAATAAAGAAAAATAATGTAATTGGTTACTTCATGATAGTTTACTTTTGAGTACTTCCTTGATTGTATCATCATTATTGAAAATTTCATTCTATATATATAAACTAGTAGTTAGGCACATATCATTTGGTGGTTGTCTACTAGGATATGTGTCACAGCCTATTTGGGTCCTATATTTGGGCACAAATAGATCATATGGTTGATGGTATAGATAAGGGTAAGCACATTTCTACGTTAGGTAGTTGATTTTTATGCAGATGGGGAGAATGTGACCAAGATGAGTCTTTCAATATTGTTGGATTTTAATTTTTTTTCTTTTGTAAATTGATTTACTAATGTATTTCAAGCATTGTGACTTGTTTTTTATTATTCCTTGACATATGAGACATGCCTAATTTATATATGTGGTTTAGTTTTTTATTCACGTTTAGTACTCCGTTGTTTACATTATTGTACGGTATTACTACTTCTATTTTTGAAATCTATTTCTTTCTGATGTGTTACTCTTCCAATGAGGGAAAAACTCCCCCTATCCCACCCAAGGCTCCCACTACTTATCGACGACCAATAACATTAGAGGAAATGCACTTGAGCCTATGTGACCAACTATGTATGGTGTACCTTTGGGTGGCACTCGAAACTGGGATGTAACATAAATATCTTCAATATCTCCCAAAAAAATTACTCACATAATAATACTCTTAGAAATACTACACATCAAACCATTCTTCATAACCTAGGAAATGGAACATATGAACGGGTGAGCTCATATTCTTAGTAATTGTAAATATAAATGATATCAGTCAATTATAATAGTTGATCACAATTTAATAATAATGCTATAAGAACATTACTATAACCTAAAATAAGAATAAATACTCAATCAAATACAAATTATCATAAATCATAGTATAAATAAATTTTATACCAGAATATATAATTTATAAATTTGAGGTATCATCAATAGTCAATCATATGGGATGAGGAAATATTATAATCATATTAAATAAGATTGTGTAATAAGAATAATTAAATAAATGATTTTTATTATCATGGATCCTGACCAATGATTTTATAGTAGATTGGATTCACTTTGTATTCCATTATTTCCATAGTCATAGTTCCCTTGCTAGACAATCATAGTTCATATATTCCCTTAATAAACATTGTTTACAACCCATTTTATTTCTTATTATCCCATGATATATCACTAATTACAAAAATCATTGGAGGTATATATAATTCATATCCCACTCGCCACATTTTAAATTAATATATATGTGTTTCATAAAATCATAATACATATATCATGTTATGAAATCATATACCATTGAATGGATTGTGTTTTATAAAAATTTTATCATTTTATTATACTGTATCATGTAGTTCAGAAAGAAAATACCTATATGTTCCATTATAACATAATTTACCCATAAGAATGAAATGGGTTTCGTAAAATCATCATTAAATCATCAACATCAAAATTCATCGAAAAATTAATGTGCAATGTATCATAAGATCAAAAACTTATTAAAGCATAAAAATCACTAAATTAGGATGATATAGAAGAAAACCCACTTTTAAATGAGATTTGAAACATTACATAGGGACATTAGACATAATAAATTTATTATGATTACATTAAAACTAATAATAACCTGAATGTTTAGAAAATAATTTTATTTGAAAAAAAACCCTTATAATGGAATCTTCATAGAAATTAATGGTAATAATGGTGGGAAAATATATTCATATTGTTCACTTCAAAAAAAACATTCATTATACATAATTTTACAAATAAAAAAAATCCCTTCATCCAAAAAAAATTATTTAAAAATATTCTTATTAATAATTTTTAAATGAATTCAAATTTAGTGAAATTTTTTATTTTTAAAACATTTTGTATTGATTTTAGCTTTCAGAAAACAAAGTTTATGAGTGTAGAGATAGAATAAAATGTCTCTTTACAAAAAACGAAAGAAGGATAAATTTTCATTAAAACTGTTTCTTGATCATATTAAATACAAAATAGATTAAAATGGTTATAATACATATAATCAATTTAAATAAATAAATTCAATTTTTTTGTTTATATGATAATATTCAAAAAATATTCCTCAATGAAATGTTTTAATCAAAATTACTAAAAATAATATATATTTTAAAGGAAACCCCATACCACAGGCCGCATATTTCATAATAAGAATTCAAATATCATTTATGATAAATATAAATCATGGGTTAGCTACTCTCGTGAAAACTTATTACCATGTACCTATTCGGTCTTATCCCCGACTATAGGCTCCAAACAGAAATTCAAGAGAAAAAAATTCCTCTGATACCAATTTGTACAGTCCCAGTTCCATATGCCACCCAGAGGTTCCCCGTACCCGGTTGGTCACATGGTCTGAAGCACATTTCCCCGAATGCCAGAGGCTTCTGACTAGCAGGGAGGGATTTGGGTGTGGTAGTGAGGCAAATATGCCCTCATTGGTAGAGTGCACAATGGAAAAGGGAAACAATAAAAAATAATGGAAGCAGTTATAATCCATACACAAGTGAACAACGGAAGACTAAATATGATAAACAACAGTAGCCTATATCTATAGAAATGATGCATGATACATATGTCTAGGAAAACAGCCAAGAAAGTCACAATGTTGAATAAAATACTACACCAAATTACAAACAACAAATAGATAAGAAAATCGTCACCATCGCATGCCTCGGTTTGGTCACATGCTCTCCTGCTCCAATGCAATCAAGTACATGAAGTGGAATGGTTCTTTCCCTTGTCTATACGTGCAACAATATAATCTTTTTGGGCCAAAAAGCCTGACCCAAACAAGGTGTGAGTGTAAATATTAGTTGGAAACCACCTAATAAACTGTGCTTATCTGTCAGTGAGCATATGGTAGGTAATAGTACAGTAAGAAGTAAACAATAAATAGTAAATAGTAAACAGGATGATACCCAACAGTAAACAACCCACAGATCAAAAAACAGTAGTGAAGAAAATAGCTAACCACAAATTGGAATCCCTCTAGGAAGTAATCACAACCATCCCTTCTGGTACTATCTACGAAGATACAACAACTCTCTTTGTAGTACACTAAGCCTAACCCCTATTGTTTGGTCATACGAAATTATAAGACTCCTTGAGGAAACACGCTCAGTCAATTCTCCTTATAGTCTAAGGTATTCAGGGACACTCTGAGGAAAATCAAATAGTCAAATCCACTTATAGTCCCATGTTCTATAGATTCTATGAGTATGATGACTTTTTCAAATCCTCTTATAGCCTCAGGTCGATCGCAGACTCTCTGAGAAAGATCACTCGGTCAATTTCTCGTATAGCCTGGAATAGTTTAACGAAATTCATACAAAAGAAAGTCTCTCCGAGGTAGCTCACTCGGTATAAAACCGTATAGTCTATAAAGATCAGGACTCGCTATGGAGGCTCACTCGGTCTATCCTCATGTAGTTTATAATGTCAAAGACACTTAGGAATGCTCACACATTCCATCCCCTATAGTATATAATTTCCAAAACTCTCTGAGGAAGCTCACTTGGTTTATCCCCATATAGTTTATTTTCACCAGGTTCTCATGGAACCACAGTAGTCAGTGCATAATATTGATATAAGGCCAAAGTAAACAAATAGAGCTACTTGGCTAACCCGTCTATAGCATAACAAGAATTTTAGTGAACAACACTCCATCCTACGGACACAAGGCATGGAAAACAGGTATAACAACCAATGGTGAAACAAGATCAAAGGTCGTAAAGAGAACAAGGCATGGGAAAAACATCCAAGCATATAAATTATCCTTATACATAGCCAAATTACCCCTACATAGGAATACAAGAAAAGAAACAAAAACAACAGGGGAAAAATAGAAAACACGCAATACCCTATTCAAGGGTATTGTTGGAATTTCCACATAATCCTCAAAGACCTTGAACAGAAAGGCACAAACCACCTACCTTGATTCAAGGGGAACGATATACATTAACCATGAGGCTTGTATCTCCTTATAATGTCATATATCTACAAAAAAAAAACAAAATTTTCAACCAACGATAACATGAAAAAGAGGAGTAATTGGGAAATCATTCTCTAGAAGTGTGAAGACCTTACCGCTGCAGTTCCAACACAATCGACAGATGAAGATTCCAAGTATGAGTGGAAGAACGGGGGCTCATAGATGTTCCTGCACCATATGACTTCTCTCGGTCGAACAAGACATAGAGGAAGACGATTCTTGTGGTCAAATATTATCCTGGTCTGTTTAATGAAAAAAATAAAGTACACCTCGTGTACTTTGGGAGTACACATCGTACACTAGGATTTTCCATACTCCGCTTTAAGTGGCCTACACATCACCCCACAGGACCGTGTGTGTTTCCCGAACATGGATAGCACACAGCCTCGCGCAGCATCGAGGTACACTGCGTGTACTTATAAAGTACACGACTTGTACATAAAAAATTTCCAGAAACACCTCTTTTCTCAAAAACCTCAAAAAAGGAAAAACATACCAAAAATGAAGGTTCAGGTTCTGACATTCTTGGTCAAGAATAAAAACCCCATACCACTTTTCACTGTTGAAGATGAATATGTAGTAGCTGGAAGATGTTATGCTCAGGTGTTGTGGATGAAACAAACACTCACTATTACTGGAATGAGTTTTTCCAAAACTCAAATACTATCTGATAATACTAGTTCCATTTCTCTTTGTAAAAACCATGCAAAAAACTCATTTTAAAAACACATATATGTTAGGCATCAATTTCTTATAGATCACACACAAAAAAATGATATTATTTTACAATTCATCAGAACACAAGTACAACATTCTAATTTTTTTCACAAAGCCATTATCATCCGATATATTTTAATAAATTACACAAAAACTAAGTATAATTCCTATAATGTAATAATTCAAATCTATATCATATTTAAAATATCTCTTTTTATTATGGTACACCTTATCAAAGGGGGTATACCTAACTTTTATCAATTTCACCTTTTTATCCTTTATAATTTTTTTTGTATTCACAATTTTCAACTTCACTTTTATCCATTTCACAATTATAAGTTTCACTATTATCTATTTTATATTTTAATGAGTTTCACTTTTATCGTTTTTTATATATTAATCGGATACACTTTTATATGTTATCAATTTCACGTTTATCGGTTTTATAGTTATCGGTTTTATTTTATCGGTTATAGATTATTATCTATATTGGAAGAACAATTTTTTATAATTTTTATTAGTATCATGTTTTGTATTAATTTTTTTTATTAATATTATATGAAAAATATACTGAATACAATATATCTATCCTAACACCCAAATATGTGAAACTTCTAAAACAATACTTTATTAATTATATTTCAAATAATTTTTTTTAATTCTTTCGTTTAACTCCTAATAAAATTCAGTGTGCATATGATTTTATTTTAAGGAAATCCTCAAGAGTTTGAAGTGAATCTCATCCAATGAATCATATATATGTAATCATGATAATCAATTTATTTTTTAATGAACCCCTATATTACTTTCCCACATTAAACTCCTCTAATTTTATCCAAATTCCTAATGACCTATAATTACTCGGAACGGTTGGTAATCAGAATTTACCATAGATATCATATTCAGAGAAGTCCTTTGCTTTTAGAACTAGTAAATCCTCAGGGATCGAGATAGTCATTCATGTTTGAGTCCACTAATTCATCCCCAAATAAAATTTCTCCAAATTATTTCTCTTCTATGACATTTTTCAGTGAATGTTTATTCTCTCGAGAAATTTATGAGACTTTGGGTTATTCGTTGAATAGGATAATAAGCCTCCAAGGGTGGGAATCCATTTGTGATGAATGACCATATTTAGACCACGATTTTGTGAATTATGATGAAGTGTTGTAACTATATATAACAATGGATATAGAAAATGGTCTCAAGATTTGTTTTATGATGTATGATCATAAAAAAACATTAATAAAACAAGAAGCAACTTACCTATGAGTATTTTCTTTGAGTGATTCCAAATTTCCTTCCCAAAAACAACTAGAACATGATGTGACTTTAGATAAGAGGAATGTTGTGGAATCTATTTCTGAGATTCATGATGATAAATGAAATTTTAATCACCTATCAGTCGATAATCATTTAATTTTCCTTTTTTATGTAAGGATTCTTACTATTGGGAATTGGTGATAAGAAAAAATTGAATGATTTGGATGATTACGTTCATGGTTATATAGTGAATACAAGGGATAACAATCTAATGGGATTAATTTTATTGAAAATTAAGAAGCTTAAATATTATTCCTTAAAGTCTCAATTGATCATTTTTCTACCCATCCTCAGCCAATTTTTGAATTAGTGCCTAACCTTCAGAAGTATTTCAATTAATTCATATCCATCATGATTAAGGATCCTATAAAAAAGGAAATTATTATAAGACACAAGTTACGATTAAATCCTAAATAGAAAATGTTTGAGAAAGATCTAGAAGTTGTGAAAGGAATGGATGTAGCCAAAGGTAGTTATAAAGCTTCAATGCCCTCCAAATCATCATTAAGAAAATTAAAGTTAGTTAATAATACAAATCCCAAAAACTCAATGTAACCAAAAGTAGTTTAAGATGAGTATGCATATAAGTGGATGAAAAAGATAGAATAATGAAAAAGGAGATCAAAAATTTGGTTTTGATTTAACTCCAGTCATGGTAGGGAAAATAATAACTAAGGTAACATTATGAGAATAATTAATTGATAATAGAATGATGAAAATAAAGGAACAAACTATTGATATTGATATTCTTATCAATATAGCTGAGAAAGATAATACATGAATTATAATAAAGGAACTACATGTTCTGACACAAACAAATCCACTAAAAAATGAAAAAATATGCATCTGAACAATCATCTACATAGAGTCTCATTCAAGAATCTAATGAAGAAGAAGAATAAAAAGGGAAAAATAAGGATAAGTGAATGATGTCAAGAATAATAATAAGTGGAATAGGATGAATATTCGATCAAGATAAATCATTCGGTTGAATAGTCAGAAGTTCAATATTTCAAATTTCAATCTCCTGATCCCCAACCAAAGGATGATTATCAAAGGGTTTCTTCCATAAAATTCATTCAAATTTCATATAAATAAGATAAATAAGAATATAATAAGAATCAAAAGTAGCTATCTACTTATGTGGACATCGAAATTCATTTCAAAGTTCTCCCAGAAAACAACGAATATCTTGATTAAGAATGAACAATCACACTGAAGGAAATTCAATACCTCAAAAAAGCATGGAAAAAATTGTAAAATATTATATAGTTCATTAAAAAATTTAATCAATGATATAAATTCATTCAAATATTCATAATAAATAAATAGACTCTATCATGACTCTGATGGATAAGTTTTTGAATCTTGAAGATGATTTCAAAATATTAGAAGATTGTTTTTTTGAGCACTATAAGGCCTGTAAAAATGTTTTCAAGTGGTTTCACAACATTGAGGAAAATATCATGTATCATGTGTATAATTTTGAGGAATTAGTTAACCGTTTAAATGATCTATATTTTTTCTACCAAAATTTGGTCACTAATTTTAATGAAAAACATGAATTCATTCAATGACACGGTACTTCAAAATGAATAGCCTCCAAAGGGAATGAAAATCATAAGTAAAAACTTGAAGAAGGCTGTAATGGAATTTTTTTATATTGAATAGAGTCCTAATTTTATGTAAGGCCTATAAATTTATAATGGAGGATTTATATTCTTAGGAATCAAGTCATAAAGAATAGGAAGAAATCAATCGAATTCATGAATATAGGCTTCAGAATGAAGAAATAATAATTGTTGAACATGATGTAATGCTGAAGTCTCATCTAGAATCTCATGAAAAATTGATTGAGGGTAGAAAATAATTCAAGAGTATGAAGATCTCTACATTTAATCTCTTGGAAAGTTAAAATGGTAATGAACGATTTATAGAACACCTGTTGTAATAAAATATTATTTCATTCCATGTATTTACTATTCTTTCATACTCTATTTCTCTAAATCTTTACTTGAAATGAATGTCCTCCCTTATTAGTTTCGATAACTAAAAAAAGTAGAATAATTTGGAAAACAATAATTTTCATTCCTAAAATGGAAAATTGGTAAATACCTTATTAACGGGGACAACTCTCATGTAAAAATAAATAGAATATAATCCTTGGTGATGTTTTTATCCTATGGTAGAATTAGTCATATTCAATATTAATTTTAGAAGATTTAATAATCTCTAATGGAGGTAAGACATTATTGTATGTTTTTATTTATACTCTTTAAAAAGGAGGAGACTGTTGAGTGAAAATGTGTTTTCACATACACATTGATCTTTTTTTGGAAACAACCAATTACTTCTTATTTTTCACATATTCTTTTTTCTTATTGTAATTATATTTTGTTTTTTATAATCAATTTCATATATAATGTATTCTTATAGAAATCACAAATATTTTAATCATTTATCTTTTTATTGTAATATATATTGTTGTTTTTTAATCTTAATCACATATTTTTTCATTATTATGAAACATTTTGTTCTTGTAATTATAATAATATTGTGTTTGATTTCCACCATATTCTTATATCTTGTTTCTCATCATACCCTGGTATTTTATCATATTCATTTTATGAATCATAACCTTATAAATCATAAGTAGGTTCTGTATCATATTCATATTATGCATTGTAACTAGGTTATATATTGTATTCATATTATGCATTGTAACCAAGTTAAACATAAAAATAAAAATATGAATCATAACCACGATATGAATTGTAACCACGATTAGATTCATAACCATGATATGATTCTTATCCATGTTAAGCATCATAACTATGGCATGTATCGTAACAAATATATACTCAGTAATCATGATATACATCACAAGCATGTTATGTATCATACACTTGTAATTCATTATAATCATATGTTACTCCAACACCGCATACATGTTTTTCACTATATTTCATCATAATCATTATTATTACTTATTTACTTATTGTATTCTATCCAAAACGATATCATTGAGTTAGTATAAACTAATCAAAATGATTTTATTTATTATATTTTTTTTGACTATTATAATTCTACGTGGATGAGTTCCTCAGAATTTTCGGGAGAAATATGACCATTGGAGGAAATGTGACCATTAGAACCAAATGCCTATAAATAAGAGGCCATTCGAACCAGAGTTATTATCATTGGAATTGTCCATGTTCTATAGAGAGACTATGTGACATCTATATTTCTTCATGCAATAATAAACGATGATACAAGGCATGAATAGATTATTCCTAGATAATTTATTTCAACAACAACATTGTTTTTATTTGTGTGTCTGATCATTTTGATAAGGATCAAGGGATTATAGGGCTAGGAAGACTATGATACTGATCATTGAATCAATGGAATTCAATCATTTGAAATATAGAGGTTCAAATTACATTATTAATCGAGGGATTCCATGGATATATAGACAGACATTCCGATTAACATATCGAGGGTTAACAGGGTGGTTTTATGACATACCATTTATTATAGGTGAAAGGATAATCATCCTTTGGTATAATATAATTTTGATACCTTTTTTCCGTGGACTATTGTGAAACTAAGGGAATTAATTTGTTTCCCCTTTAATTAAATATTATTTCCTATTTTTTAGTTTTAATTAAGATACGTTCATTTCATATTGTATTAATAGATTCTATACACAGTATGGTAGGACCACATACTCTTATTATACTCTAATTATTGAATTTAATGAAAATACAACTGATTTAATAACCTATCGTATCATATCATATCATATCAATTTAGATCTAGGACCTGTATGGTTTATCATCAAGGGATAGTACTCCTTCAACATAATGCAGGATGTTCCAGTGGGAGCTCACAAGTTGTGTTTCTTCATATAGCCAGGTGGTATTATACCATTGTGGGTAGAGTGGTCATACTAGACCACATTTCCCAAGATACATAGTTAATTGTCGAAATAGTTGCAAGATGATCCATCTTCAGGGTTTTGGTTGGGTGTTTTCACTAGAAGTGAGTGATAAGGGTTCATCTATTACTCCACATTTAAGAGCAGGACCACTAGTTTCTCATCTGACCGGGAATTTGAGTTCATCAGGGGGTTCAGGCCGATGTGGTGATTTTTGTCGTGGTATTCAGGCTATCATATTTCTTCAAAAATAGGATGGAACATCTCATGGTAATGAGGAAGGGTCGCAGGGTTGTGGTGTAGCTCATATATTTTCACTGAAACAGCCCTAGCAGATGAAGGATCCTGAACCCTCTTCAATTAGATGTACAATTACAGTTTTCTATGTTTTAGCTTCCTCTCTTATTAAAAATGGGTCCTCACATAGTTTTATATTTGTTTCAGTTGTGGAGATCCTAGGGCTCTGTATCATTTCTTCTGAGTATGTTATGACACTAGACACATCCTTGGGGATTAGGAATACTAGTGTATGTCAGTGAAAAAGGGGCCCTCTTGTGGTTTTGGGTGTCACTTCTTATAGGACCTTTATGACATAGATATGACATGTTATGAAATCATTATCAAAGTGGATTGGTTAGTTCCCTTCTAGGATGTTATCGATCGCTATCGTCATACTGTGAGTTTTACATCACTAGAGGGTGGTTTGTTTCTACATAAGGGCGAATGGGATGTCTAGGTTGATAGAGTGAGACCCGAGCATCATGGGTTGAGAGGTGTTACAACCCAAATTTATATTTTATTCCTGGATGACTAGGATACTTCATATATGGGCGTTCCTATGATGGTGGATCATTTCATGGATTTCATTATTGAATTTTTTTTAGGTTTTACTCAAGAGAGAGGGCTAGACTTTAATATTGAGAATCTTCATGGGGAAGCACCAGTGTCTATTCCTCATTATAAGTAACTTACACCCTAGATATAGGACCTAACGAAGTATTTATAGGATTTGAAAGATAATGTTTACATTTGACCATGTACATCTCTTTGGGGTTTTCCTATCATTTTTTGAAATATGGTATATGGTAACCTAGGGAATTGCATGGATTATCATATGCTAAACCAGTTTATGGTCAAGAACAAATATCCATTACTGAGGATTTATGATCTCTATGACTAACATCTAGGAGCCCAAGTTTTCTCAAATATTGACGTTATATCTAGTTATCATTAGTTCAGTGTCGGAACATCATATATACCTATTACACACAATTAGAGTAGGTATGGTCTCTTCAGGTATTTTGTTATGCCATTTAGTTTCACAAATGTTATGAAAGTTTTAATGGAACTGATAAACCAAGTGTCCTATCAATACTTTGATTCATATGCGGTTTCCTTCGTGGATGATATCTTGGTGTACTCTAGTACTCGATATGACCATTACACCAATATTGATATCATTTTGAGTGCACTGAGAGAGAATTAGTTGTATGATATAATCTCAAAATACCACTTTGGAAGGATCATATTCACTTATTGGTACATGTTATTTTAGTGAGGGGAGTTTTAGTATATCTAAAGAGAGTGAGAGCAGTAGTGTCATAGGAGTAGTAGAAGAACGTCTTTATGGTATGAGGTTTTATGGGGATGGCTGGTTATTATAGGTGTTTTATATATGAATTTACACAAATAGTAGTTCCACTAATGGGCCAGAAGAAGAAGGATGAAAAGTACTTGTGGACAAATTCCTACAATTCATCCTTTTAGGAGCTAAATTGGAGGATGAATTCATCACAAAAAATTGTTTATTCAGAGATTGGAATGAGTTATACCATTTACAATGACACGCCATGTATGGGGATGTGAGTAGTGCTTATGCAGGTGAAGGAGTTGTTGTGTGTGGGTCTCGGAAGTTGAGGCCACATGAGAGGAATTACCTGACACATGGTCTCAAGTTATCTGCAGTCAAGCATGATTTACCTTATCGAATACATTATCTTTTGGGTGAGAATTTTGTGGTGTTATCTAACCACAATAGTCTCAAATATATCCCTACTCAGTTAGATCTGAATTTTAGACAGTGAAGGTGGGTCGAGTACCTTCAGTACATTGACTTCGGGCATGCCTAGTCAACCAAAAAGGGAAACACAGTGGATAATGTGCTGATCAAGAGGACTCATATACATGTTGTTTAGGAGGAAAAAAGTGAGTGTAAACTAATGGAAATGTTCTCTAAAAATAATTTGGAAGTGCATGATAGATAGGGGACAACTTTTATTTCTTCTGTAACTGTTACCTCTACTCTTCTAGATCGAGCGAGATTGGGGAAGCTATTATCTTTGGAGGCCTTTTACATCAGGAGAGTGATTCATGTGAGGAACATACTCCTAGGTAGTCCATAAGGGAAAATGAGATCTTACGTTTCCATTGACATGTATCGGTGTCAGTTAGACATAAACGAGGAGATGATGAGAGAATTTCATACCTCAGTTTGGGTAGTTCATCCTAATTTCACCAAAATGTGTTGAGATCTACACTGTAAGTACTGGTGGCCTTGTATGAAGAAAGATGTTTCTTGAATAGTTATGAGACATTCCACATGTCAGTAAGTGATGGCAGAGAACCAACGACTAGCTAGTCCTTTACAGTTGTTACCCATTCTTGAGTGGAAGTGGAATGATGTAGTGATGTATTTGGTGACTAGATTACAGAGGTAACCTCAGGGGAATGATGTAGTTTGGGTTTTCATTGAGAGGCTCATGAAGGATTCACACTTGTTACAGATCAATGAGACCTTCTGTGTAGATGAGATAAGAAGGTTGTACATCTGAGAGATTATATGATTACATGGGCTTCCACGCTCTATTGTTTCAAACAAAGACACCTGATTTACATATCATGTATGAAAAAGATTATAGAGGGATTTTGGTACACATGTAATTCTGAGTACAGCTTACCATCCCTAGATAGATGTCTAGTCCAAGCACACAATTCAGGTGTTGGAGGACAAGCATCGAGCATGAATCCAAGATTTTGGGATTTGTTTGGAGAGACGTATAACTCCTGTAGAGTTTTCCTACAATAACGGTTTCCGGGTGACAATTTACATGGAACCTTATTAGGATTATTACAGTATGACATGCCAATCAAACCTATGTTGGATGGATGTAGGATAGGAAGATATGTTGGGACCTCATCTTATCCAGTAGACCACCGAGTAGGTATATTTGATTTGGAAGAAGATGGATAATGTAAAATCTTAGTATAAGTCATATACTGATCGGAAGAGAAGACCTCAAGAGATAGAGTTTTGAGATCATTCTTTCTTACACGTCACATCAAGGTTGGTACAAATGAGTATTGTGAGATGGGGAAAGGTTTCACCGAGATACGTTGTTCTGTTTGAGGTTTTGGAGGGAGTTGGTCCGGTTTCCTTCAGTTGCAGTTACCTTAGAGGTACTAGGATATGCAGAACACCTCCCATGTTTCTCATCTACAACATTACTTCTCCGACCCTTCACGTGTTTTCAACCTGAGGAGGTAAATTTGGGGGTGGATGCCTTGTTCGAGGAGAATCATATCCAGATTTTTGATCGATGCATAATTAATCTTCATGGTTAGTCTTTTCTTCTATTATTTGTTCTATGGCAGCATGAGTGAGTATATGACGAGACATGGGAGAGGGTGACCAATGTGAGATCTCAGTGGTCAGAGCTATTTGAGGATTATTCACCACCACCACCTTAGGGATTTTGGGGATGAATTTATTTAAAGAGTGATGTTTTTCAGAACCCAGATCTTCTTTTCAAATATGGATATTTTATTCTAGGGTATTTATTGAAAAGTGGAGGTTTTTAAAATTGTATAAGTACATGACCTATACATTCGAATATACACCATGTACTTTGTAGTCCGGGGTTTCCTTGTACAGGCCATGTAATGGCTAAGACATGGCTATGAGGGGAGATATGGGGACCACCTAATATGGGGTCCAATGAGGTATATACATGACCTATACATTAAATGAATATTCCATGAACTTTTTATTTTATTTAATTAAATTTACTGAGGTCGTATCTAATCATCGTATTCATCTACTTATGGCCTTTGTTCTTCTATGAGCATCCGAGAGTGAAAATTCTTCTACAATCCACCGTTTCTCCATCTGAGGCTTGATTCGATATCAGTTGGGTGCATTCAAATCCATCTGAGAAGATATTCCATCTTCATGAATCTCACCTCATGTTTCTCCTCTATCTTTAGTTATTCAACGTAGAGTGTTTTTTTGAAACTTTTGTACATCTATGTCCTTCAAGGCTGATTCAAGAGTTAGCATTCAAGGGTGATCTTCATATAACATTGAGTTAGTTGTTTTATGAATTAACATATCATTATGGGAGGAATACCATTGTTAGGGTATTTACTATTTATGAATCATTCCATATTTAATACCTCATATGGATTGTTTGTTTAAAAAGGGTTAGTGATTAAGTATAAGGTTTATTACCATGATTATGGAGGTGTTACCCATGATTGATATGGTTATGGACATTGGGCCTAGCAAGCCTATTGTGTTATTTTGATTCCATTCTTAGGGATTTTAGGATAGTGTTGTGGTTATTTGTGATGAATGTGATACACATTAAGAATGTATAAACAAGAGAGATTTACTATGGGTGCTTCCTAAAATAGGGTCTTTTAATTATGAATTTTTATTATAATTGACCGATGATAGTGACTATGAGAGCTTCCATGGGTCATTGACCAGAGGGGGTATAGTATGTGAGCTACCTATAGGATTGTTATTAAATAAATGTTACACCATAGGTCATTGAGTGTGATATATTATATAGGGTCATTATACTTTTTTGGAAATGCATACCAAGGTGTATTAACCGTGATAGATACACTGGTGGTCGTTTGTATTTGAGTAGTCCTATGTGATACCAAGGCGGTTAGACTGTGTGGGATTTCAAAAAGATTCATTATTATTAATGATTTGAGGACATTTTAACCCAAGGGGTTAGTCTGTGAGGACGTTCCCAGAAGGTTGTTTTGAAATAACTGTTTTTATGTGAACAGTCATCCAAGGAAAAGCACATGCTTGGACATAGTATTTCTTGATTATTAGATCGTCTTTAGAGATATCTATTTTTAATTTGTTATATATGGGGATATAGAGCATATAATTGATCCTGAGGTAACATTATTTAATGGTTTGAATAATTTAATAAAGTAAAATAATGTAATTGAATACTTCATCAAAGTTTACTTTTGAGTACTTACTTGATTGTATCTTCATTATTGAATATTTCATTCTATATATATTAACTGGTAGTTAGGGACATATCTTTTGGTGGTTGTCTACTAGGATACATATCACAGCCTATTTGGGTCCTATTTTTGGGCACAAATAGATCAAATGGTTGATGGTATAGATAAGGGTAAGCACATTTCTATGTTAGGTACTTGATTTTTATGGATATGGGGAGAATGTGACTAAGATGAGTCTTTCAATATTATTGGATTTTAATTTTTTTTCTTTTGTAATTTCATTTACTAATTTATTTCAAGAATTATGACTTGTTTTTCTTTATTACTTAACAAATGAGACATGCCTAATTTATATATGTGGTATAGTTTTTTATTCACGTTTAGTACTCCGTTGAATACATTATTGTACGGTATTACAACTTCTATTTTTTAAATCTATTTGTTTCTGATGTGTTACACTGCCAATGAGGGAAAAACTCCCCCTATCACACCCAAGGCTCCCACTACTTATCGACGACCAATAGCATTAGAACAATGAACTTGAGTCTATGTGACCAACTAAGTATGGTGTACCTTTGGGTGGAACCCAGAACTTGGATGTAACATAAATATCTTCAATATCTCCCAAAAAAATTACTCACATAATAATCCTCTTAGAAATACTACACATCAAACCATTCTTCATAACCTAGGAAATGGAACATATGAAAGGGTGAGCTCATATTCTTATTAAGTGTAAATATAAATGATATCAGTCAATTATAATAGTTGATCATAATTTAATAATAATGGTATAAGAACATTACTATAACCTAAAATAACAATAAATACTCAATCAAATACAAATTATCATAATCATTGTATAAATAAATTTTATACCAGAATATATAATTTATAAGTCTGGGGTATCATCAATAGTCAATCATATGGGATGAGGAAATATTATAATCTTTTTAAATAAGTTTGTGTAATAAAATAATTAAATAAAATGATTTTTATTATCAAGGATCGTGACTAATGATTTTATAGTAGATTGGATTCACTTAGTATTCCATTATTTCCTTAGTCACAGTTCCCTTGCTAGACTATCATAGTGCATATATTCCCTTAATAAACATTTTTACACCCCATTTTATTTATTATTATCCCATGATATATCACTAATTACCAAAATCATTAGAGGTATATATAATTCATATCCCACTCGCCACATTTTAAATTAATATATATGTGCTTCATAAAATCATAATACATATATCATGTTATGAAATCATATACCATGGAATGGATTGAGTTTCATAAAAATTTTATCATTTTATTACTCTGCAGCATGTAGTACAGAAAGACGATACCAATATGTTTCATTATAACATAATTTACCCATAAGAAAGAAATGGGTTTCATAAAATCATCATTAAATCATCATCATCAAAATTCATCCATAAAATTAATGTGAAATGTATCATAAGATCAAAAACCTAATAAAGCATAAAAATAATTAAATTATGTTGATATAGTGGAAAACCCACTTTTAAATGAGATTTGATACATTACATAGGGACATTAGACACTATCAATTAATTATGATTACATTAAAACTAATAAAAATCTGAATATTTAGAAAATAATTTTATTTGAAAAAAAAACCTTATAATGGAATCTTCATAGAAATTAATGGAAAGGATGGTGGGAAAATATATTCATATTGTTCACTTCAAAAGAAACATTCGTTATACATAATTGTAAAAATAAAAAAATTCCCTTCTTCCAAAAAAAATTATTTAAAAATATTCTTATTAATAATTTTTAAATGAAATCAAATTTAGTGAAATTTTTTATTTTTAAAACATTTGGTATTGATTATAGCTTTCAAAAAAGAAAGTTGATGAGTGTAGAGATAAAAGAAAATGTCTCTTTACAAAAAACAAAAGAAGGATAAATTTTCATTAAAACTGTTTCTTGATCATATTAAATACAAAATAGATTAAAATGGTTATAATACATATAATCATTTTAAATAAATAAATTCAATTTTTTTGTTTATCTGATAATATTCAAATAATATTCCTCAATGAATTTTTTTAATAAAATTTCCTAAAAATAAAATATATTGTAAAGGAAACCCCATACCACAAGCCGCATATTTCATAATGAGAATTCAAATATCATTTATGATAAATATAAATCAATTTAAGAAATATTAACAACCATATACATATAGAATATATTATTCATCATTCCAATATTATATCAAATTATCCTTTTCTGAATGATATGAACCTTTTTTTGAGATGTACTTGGATCATTTTAGGTACTCTTTTACCCTTGTTTGGATATATCATGGTTGATTTTTAACATTGGTGTTTTTTAGATGAAATTATTGAAATTTGGTATTAAAATGGATAATGGATGGTTGGAGTATGCTTTTACCATACTGTGCACCTACCCCCTTCAAAATGTGTGACACCAAATAGAGGGGAATTTTATAACTGGTTAATGATTTTTCAAACTATGAACCCTCTTTTTAGTAACCATGAAACCCCTATGAGAAACACACGATTAAGGTACACTATTTGGAGAACTATTTATTCCTATCCATGAAACCATGCGTGTGATTTTTAATCAACCAAAAATTATTTTAGAATTTTAGAACACTGAGAGTTATCCCATATTAGACATGACATAGACCAAACATTTTCATTTATTTTTGGGAGCTCCCAAATGGATTCATAGTCCCCTAAATGTGTAATCCTTAGGAATCAGATATTTGACTAAGGGATCTAAACCTCTTATGATTTGTAATCTTCCCCGATTTGGATTCATATCTACCCCGTCTCCTTTTTTGGATGATGATGAATGACTTATTATCCAAGGGTGATGGTTTTGATCTAGGTTATGATTATGTTTGTTTTCATAGATCTATTATCTAGGTTTTGGTTATAAATATCATTTACTATGGTAAAATTATTCATTCAACATGAAATTTTTGATTTCCAGTTTTTTTAACATCTATCATTGATCTTGAAGAGGGATGTCTTAATTATAATCTACACAGTATTTTTCTAATTACGTGTTTGAAATTGTAAAATTAAAATTTTAATGATTGTGAAATTGTATCCAAAACTGATATAATTTAATTTATCTTCCATGTGATAATGAAATTTGTATATGTTGGGGGAATCAAAATTGGATAATTGGTAAATTCGAAATTGATGGGTTATTAGGATTAAAAAATTAGATTAGTTTTTGTTATAAATTGATAAATATTTGGAATTAAAGAATACATTACATTATCATGTATGGTTAATGGTTAATGTGATTGAATGTTGATGAATGGTTTAATAGTGAATTAATCATATTTTTTCATGTGATTTAAGTAAAGAACCATGATTGTTTTGATGAATAGAAATTTAAAACATTGATAAGATCATTAGAAATGAATGTTAACGATGATTAACATTAATAAATAGGATATAAGAGATATTTTAATATTTGTTATTTTGAGTGTGGGATAATGAATTATTATTCAAAATCTCATTTTTGATATCATGTTTGGGATAGGTATTGATGCTAAAAAAGACCATATATAATAATGATGAGGTGTGGGATAAGGAATTATGCTACAAACACCCAAGGGGTGATAGAAAATGATTGTGAGGCTATTGAATTTTTCATTGGACTATTCTTCAAAGTACCCATTATTTGAAAATGGAATGAATTTATTAATTAAAACCATGTTTTGATGAAATTTGATATTCATTGAATATGATTCAGACTATGAAATGATCTAAAGCAGGTACTGATGGTTCAATTATCATCTTAAACCCATTAATCTATATGGTTAGGTAATGAAAAATTGGATATGTAAACTATTTAATTTATCACCATTAAATTATTAATTATACAACTATATACATTATTATAGTTTGTATATTGTTTTAGACTCCATTGGTGATAGCCTACTGAGTTTTACTCACTCCTACTCAGGCATCCGGATTGGTATCCGAATAGAGTACATTTTTGAAGGACATGATAAAATAATAAAACCAATGTCAGATGAATGAGTTGACATGGAGCATTTATAAGGGAACCATACATGACATTAGGATCCACATGGGAGTTTTCAGTGTGTATTTATTTTTTGTTTTTCATTTTGTCACTTGACCCAAATATAGAATGAAATATGTACTTCTTCATTTTTTTATTCTTTTTTCACTTTTTCATTATCATTTGACGTTGTTCTATGTTGTAGATGGTAATATTCTGGTTATTAGTTATATCAATTGGTTATTTTTTATTTATTTTCATTATTGTGTTTCTTTTATAAATATGGTACATACACAAAATGTTATATATTTGATCCTTTCTACAGGTTGGTAACCTGAAATATACGAGGAGGTGTGTCTGATGTCACATGAACCTTATGATTGGTGAACTAGTATTTGGAATCTTGTTCAGGTTGGTACAAATTGGTATCAAAGGGGTTTTATTTTATAATCATTTCTCATACTATTTGGTAATGGTTGACATGAGATTCTTATAAAGAAGGGCATGGTTAAGTGATCGTGCATGGGAATACATATCCAATATAAATGATAAAACCAAGTACATAAGGTGAGATTGATGTTCTTCATATGGATTAGTATAGTTGAAAGTTATTTCAACATGGCTGATGAACATGTTGTGTGATGTTATTGATTTTGATATTTTATGAGATTTTACACATTACTCGATATGGAATGATATTTATTCGTTCATGCATAATTCTAGGAACTCATAATTATTGAGACATGCATCATTTTAGTAATGCATTGAAAATAAGGTTTTGGGGTGAATTGTTAGAAAATAATTACATATATTGTCACTTTAAATAAAATAAAAAATTTACCTAATATTAATTTGAAAATTTTAAATCACTATATTTGTTGTAATATAAAATGGATAAATGGGTTCCCATTAGAAAACATTATTTTTTAAATTGTTTTATCCTATTTGAACTATGACCTAGATGAGGTATGGATGATGGTCGTTATATTTCCTTCGATTTGACCATGTGGGGGACATGGGGATGATTTTTTATGGTTTTATCTTAATCCCCGTAAATGAATTAATGTTTTATAATATGACCTATGATGTGATTTTGGAATTCTATAGACAAGAATCAAAGAAAATTATTGTTATTGGGGAATTGAGATGATATTTATGGAAATTATTTTATAGTAGTGGAACCTGAGGCTCTAACAGTTCCAGGATTTGAAGCAAGAGGGAAATTTCCTAGGACGCTGATTACATCATTTAGTTTATGGAATCCAACGCATGGAATGCTGTGTTGAATATGTATGACTTAACATGGGAGTTCCTATTGAAGAACTCTCTGAGTTTCACCAAAGTGGGTGGACCTATGGTAGTTGAGTTATGGATTGAATCTATCCTGACTATCCTTGATAACCCGGTTACTCCTTCTGAGAAAATAGTCAAACTAGAAAATTATATGATACGTGGTCCAGCTAAGTAGTGGTTGAAGATCCATAATCAAGATGAATTGATAGAGAATAATGAGTGAAAATACTTTCATGATAATTTCTTGGAAAAATATTACCCTAAGATGCTCAGGAAAGAGAGGGAATCAATGATTTTGAGGCTGAACCAAGGTAGAATGGCTATAATAAAATTATCCGGATACTTTAAATAGCTACAATTATTTAATAAAATATTTGAAGGAGATGAAGAATGTATGGAAAAATGATTTTAGTTTGGGATGAAATATAAAATACTATAATAGATTAACATCCTTAGGATGAATATTTTTTTTGAAGAGGTTAATAAGTCTCTCATTTCTGAGTTGATCCTCAAGGAGAAATCTGATGAAGGATATGTGGTTTCTATTGGATGATAATGAGTTAAGTTTAATGAATTTAGGAACCTACATAATGATAATTTAAACAAAATAAGGGGAATTTAGACTATCCAATAGGAAGGGTTTATTACTCAGGACCTTATGCCAGTCCTCTACCACTAGTGTGGTTGGCTAGGTCACATTTGAAGAGAGTTCGCCCAACCACTAGTGGAGTTCCCAGCTTATGGTAGTAAGGGAAAATACATCAGTTATTTAGGTTCCCAGGTTATGTGGTTAATGATAATATTTCTATGAATAATCAGTGTATAAAAAGGAAATATTCTACCCCTTATGAGTCTTGATATTGGAGTCCTACTAGACATGGAAGTTGATGTAGTAGACATATTTCTTTTGGGAAAAAGTAAATATATTAGAAGAGTGGTTATTCTTAGGGAACCAAACTACACCAAAAAGAACATAGGTAGAACAATTTCATGTTGTTCAGCCAGCACTTGTGGATAGAGAGGTTTGACCATCTATAGTTATATGAAATATTAATATTGATTATATTATTTCTAGTGACTTATTTGATATTGGTTCCCCTCTTTCCATTATATCTACACAACAGGCAAATGGTCTGAGTCTGACTGTGGAGTATGTTAGTGGGGTGATAAGGATTGGTACACTATTGGGATTATGATCGAGAGACATCTTTTAAATAGGTGGTTTTCTTCCAATGTTAGGTAGTATTGTTTATATTTTATCCCTATATACATTATATTTCAAGATTTTTCTTAATTTTGGGTATGTATTTTCTGGTAGTGTACTTATCCCATATTTATTTTTGTTACACGATATTGACATTTATATATCCTTTGGGTTATAGTTATTTACATCATGGATAGTGAGAGATCCATGTAGGCCATGTAGGGACAGTTCATTAGCAACAACATGATCTTAGCATCCAAGTTTCTTGTCTTTTACTGGATGATGGATGTGCGAAATATGATGTTTTTTCACTTATAGTGGATCTACTAACTGATGTGTTTCTTAAAGAATTCATTATTACTCCTCTTGAGAGGGATGTGGAGTATTACATTGACCTCATTCTTGGAGATGAGTTGGTTTCCATTCCACCCTATTGAATAGAACCAATAGAGATTCAAGAGCATTATAATCAACTGGAAGAGTTGACAGATATTGGATATATAGCAACACAGGATTAACAAACATGGATATTACATAATTTTAAATGAATATTCATCACATTATCTATGTAAATTATCATGTAATGTAATATTTTATATCCTATGATTCATAGAAATAAAATCTTCTATTTTGGCGAACGATCTTAAATATCTCCCTTATATATGGCCCCATTAGTAGGCCTACTCAAAACCATTTTTAATAACCCAAGAAAATAAATCATAAGAATGGGCGAGCTTAGATGCTCAGTATAAAAAAAATTAGATAATTAATCCTATTGTGGACATAACCATATGGGAACAAGATCATAACATTTAATGATCATACATTGCATATCAATGATCTTAATCATGATTCATGGGATAATGATTTGGTATTTCATAAGATATTTATTATAAGGAAATAAAAAACATGATTCGCAGTAGTATATATTTGGCATAAGATATATGAATATACCATATGCATAAGAATATAAAATCATTCATAATATGTCAAGGATATTTATGAAAAAATATAACATAACTTTAATGGAATTTTTTCTCAATGTGCGTTTCACACCACCCTCCCCATTCAATGACCACTCATTTTAGTGTAATGGGTTTACTTTCCAAACCAACATGGCAGTCAAAGTTCACTCCCAATATCATCTTAGTGTTCAAGGATCACTCCCAAGACCATATTAATAGTTGAGGTTCACTCACAATATTTTCTTATAAGATAATTTCTTTTACTAGACACATATCACTATATATTCCATGCATTTTTATATCATGAGATATTAATCTCTACAAAATGCGTTGTAAATAATAATTGGATCACTGGAAACTAATTTTGTATCCCAGATTTATGACTAGTGATGGGATTACCCGGTTCTAAATGGTTGACCTAATCATATCAGATATAGTAGGATTACCCTATGCTATATGAGACACCCCTTCATATAAGCTATAATAGTATTACCCAGTTCATTCTGTGCCCCCATTGTATATGATATAGTTGTATTACTCGATGCTATATTGGAAACCCCATCAAATAATATTTATCATGCTTACTCGATGATATCAGGGACACCCCATCATAAAAGTCACGAAGGACTAACCCGGTGCTCTCTGGGCCACCGCATCATAATATCCAGGCCCATGAAACACAATATGAATAAAGTACAATGTTCTTTAATATCATAATAACAATCAAGAAAAAATCATTTGTCATTCATAATGTGATTAACCTAGGGAAATGAAATGGGTGTCATGTCAATCTTGTTGAAAAGTGATTATCCCTTTGATAAGAAATTAAATTTATAACAATGTCAATAAATCATTATTGATTCATTGAAAAGAAAAGGTTTCCATTAACATCATGTAATTAAAAAATAATCCATTTAGATAAATAATATGAATGGTATCCTTGGATCACATCCCTAGTAAAGCATCAACTATATCAAAGGACATCTTCTTATACAATGAATATTTATGAAAGAACAATTTGAATATAACCAATATTTAAACAATAATATTTTGAAACATATAAAATTTTTAGTATCAATATATTTAAAAACCCCATTGGAAAATTATAAATGAGTCGTTAGAATTTATTTAAAATATATACTAATGAAAATATAAATTATTCTAAAAAATACTTTTTAAAATATAAACCTTTTTTAAAACCATTTATATTAAATATAAATTGTAAAAATTATAAAAAACATGAAAATTATTTATGACACTATTTAAAACAACAAACATTTTTTAAACTTGTTTTACATATAAATAATAAAAATTGTCATTTAAAACATTTTTAAAATATATTTAGATTGTTTTTGAAAGAGCTTATATGTGTGACTTGATAGAGAGATACGGTAACATTTTTTTATAAACATTTTATAAATAATCTTAGATTCCAAAGAGTGTAGAAATGGTAACATTAATTGAAAATATCATGATTATATAATGGAGAATATACTTCAAGTGTGTTCTTGATATATGGATCATATTATTTTTGTTATAACCAAGGCTGTTATTAACTAAAAATGGAGTATGGTTTGTGCTTGTTTTCAATACTCAATGGTTTGAAAATGGAATTTTCAAGGATGTGGTCCTACAATTGAGGATGAATATAATATTGAAGGTGAAACCACTTCTATGTGTTTGAAAAAATGTTTTTCCACAAAAGTGAGAGTTTCTTTGATTGGAAAATGAAATGTTTTGGAAAAGAAATTGAGGAATATGAACCATGTTTCCAGAATAGTTCACAGATCAAAAATTTTGTTATGAAAAATAGAAAAGCACAAATGAAAAACTGTTAATACTTTGCATAATATGTTGGATGAATGGTTCACATATAGATGGTGGTACATGGTGAAGACTTACTATTTACGGGAAGGATCATTATTCAATGAAGGCATTATGGTTTTTTGGATGAGGTGTCTTTCACAAAATAAATGAAGAGTTATGAGAAACTACAAAGGGTGTCATTTACAATAATGAGGTATTAAATTGTGTCATCGCGTAGGGACAATAGTGGTACATGGGATGTATCAGGAAAATGGTTCATGGGAGATGTAGAGAATGTGGTGACAACAGTTATACAATGAATATTTTGTAAATATCAGTTTAGTGGATTATTTTGATTTATATTCCTATATATGGATCATTAATCACATTATTAGTATTTTTTAATTAGATTAAAAATTTATAGGATTTCATAGAAATCTAGAATTAGTTTGTAGGATAAAAACCCCACAATGTTTTTAATTAAATAATCTAAAAGGAAATTGGTGGTGTAAATATTAGTTCATGAAAGATAGTTGATAGTAGAAGAATTCCAGTTTTTATGAATACATGTCTGCGTATGAGAGCTTGTACATTGAAGAAGAACACAGTCTATGGATTTCATGTAGTATATAGAGAGGAAGTGGAGACAATTGGTGAAGTGGAGACGGTCCACAAACTGGAGGCAGTACATGGAGAAAGGACCATTTGCAAAATCCATTTTATAGAGGTAGAACACAATGTTTGATTGCAGAGGCGGTTCAATAAGTTATGAAACTAAGACGGAATATGGTGCACATGTAGTATGTGGTGTAGTGAAATACACAAAGGAAGATAGTATGTTCAAAGATGAGCAGTTCACAGACTATAATTATGTTGAATAGTTATCTTCATCTATGGGTAAAAATATAACTTCATGAGAGAATCCATCTATATTTGAGGATGCATTATTTAATTCCAATCTATTGAGGTGACCATCATGTCAATAATAAGTGATCAGAAGTTTTCCAATGCAATGAGAAAGGGGGAGTTAATCAAAGTTATCTGAGGGATGTAGTGTGATATCCCTAAAACCTGTGGAGGATGTATTCCTAGAAAAGAGTTACCTTTCTATTCTTTTGTACACTAACCCTAGTGATGATTAGTGGGATTTTTTATGATCAATATCATGTCAGATTATGCTCCTTGGATATAACCCTTCATGGTGAACCTGTTTAAATTCATGTTTATTTTCTTTGTATGCGATTTTTTATTATCTACACATTCTCATCAAACAAGTTTCATAGGTTCCTCCCAATATGATAACATGATCTATCATTTAAAAATCAAAATTAGACACCCTTATTTACCCCTCCCACTCAATATTATCGAGATTCCTTCAAGTGGTATCAGAGCACAATGGTAGTTAGTGTTAAATGTACCCTTAATTTATACAACAAAGAATACACTAAATGTCAGGGGAGAACCCCTCATTGACGGAAGATACCATAATATATTGAATAATAGGAAGGTAACTCTTATAATATTATTTTCATGTAATTCCAATTAGTGACTGCATAGAGAATACATGTCACAAATCCAACATTGATGTCTACGACTGATACAAATAACAAAATGATTGATACAGATAACAAAGCACAGAATTAATTCTCTACAACAATTTTTGATCATATAAATCTAAAAGTGATGAGGTAAATATTAGGAAGTTTTATTGGGAAGACTACAAAACATATTTTGAGGAGATAACAAAATAAAGGTGTATAACTCCATGTTATTTCACAACAGGTTTGATGATATGAGAATGCATCCACATGAAAATACAGATGATTTTTTTTAATAAAATTACTATTTCTTTGGAGAAATACGTGTATAATGTGAATAAATAATTGATATGTATATTATAATGAAAATTATGAGAATACATCCACCTATTTTCAATGAAAATGTGTATTCAGTTGGGGAAGAATATGTCTATAAAATTTATTTCGATGATCTATCGAGTAGTTTGGTGGCTTATGAAATAAGGTCAAAACATGAAGACTTAATGACTCTTGTATGAAAAAATGGCATTAAAAACCATGAAAATGCTAGAAATTTAAACTGATGGTGTTGATCAAAATAATTTGGGAAAATACAATCATTCTCTTATTTTAATGAAATTAAAGAACAGAATAGGTAAATTTTAATGCAATTTACCACTAACTTGTTTTTATTGTGGATGAGTTAGGAACATTGACTCTCAATTCCCAAGAATGTTCAACGATGAAGAAAGAGAAACTGGTTACATTCCATAGTCATAGAAAAGGTTTTTTAAAATTAGTGAGTTCAAATATGATATTAAATTACATGAAAATAATTTATTATATAAAGAATAATATAATGAAAACTAATTATACGTAGAATACGAAGATGAATTTATTACTGGAAACCATGATTCCATGATGTAAATAATTAAAAAAGTAGAACCATCAAAACATAACGATGGAGACAATCAGTTAACCAATAATTTAAATCCCATGTTAAAACTTATGAATTATTTTTTAAGCAGTATAATCAATGTATGAGATAATATAATTGGAGGAAAAATTGTTGAAGAATCATCAGAATATGTTGATCAACATGAAGCTAAATTCGAATGACTGGAATAATTTGGGAATGTACAGTAAGCAATCTTTGAGATCATAGAAAATGTAGTGGAACTAAAACATATAATTGAAGAATAGGGAAATGTCATCAATGGCCTTACCTTCAGACTGTAAGATAAGTCCAAGACTATGGACGGTCTAGAGGAATAAGTATTTACTCTATGGATTAAACTTGAATGTGAATCAATCTCAAAAGAAAAAAAATGAGATAATATAGTTCAAAAAATTCTCAAATGTTGAGTTGTGGGAGATATCCTGGCATGGTTTCGATGGAGTTGAAATGGGTTTTAATGACCAAATAACTACATGCATGGGTAATAATGGAATCATTTTTGATACCGAAACATTGAATGTTGGAAATAAAAAGAGTCAAAATAATGAAATTATAATAGTTGGTCATGTTGAAAAGATAACTGAATTTTCTAAGAAGAAACCCTCAATACATACTGATAGGAGAAATAAAAACAATTATCATGTATACCAAGGTGATAGGAAGTGAAAATACACTTCTACATAAATTTACATGAGGGGTAATAAAAGGGAAACTAAAATCCCACATATGAAATGTCAATTCTATGGAAATATGGGACACAACATGTCATACCATTAAGAGGAAAAAATATTATTGATTGAGAAAGTTCAGGGAAAACCAAATTATTCTAAAATCATACCCAAATTCATATAGAATTTTCATTTTCAACTAATATTTTTTTTTCAGTATTTCAAATTTGATCATAATTATATTAATTGCAGGTTATGGAATGAGAGTAAAAATATATACAAAAAACAATAACAATTCAATACTATCCAACCAAATGGTGTTGCTCTTACAAACATGTTTTCTCTTCTAGAAGATGAATCTGTCTATTAATAATTTACGCACGTGGAAGATAGATTTCATATTTTATATTTTTTCTTCACTCAATCTAATATTTTATTGATGGAGAAGAAAACATTTGAAAAATACAACCCCGTAGAATTAGCTAACAAAGACACATAGAACATTAGAACTTAGATTCTGGATAGTGGATGCTCATACCAAATGATAAGAAATGAAAACCAATTAATGAATATCAATAAAAATTTCTGCGGAATTGTGACATTCAATAATTATGGTGCTTTGAAGATAATAGGTAGTGGATGTACATATCTATCCAATGGTGAGCTAAAGAAGCCTATGTTCTGTTTGTGGGCAGGTTGCACCACAATATCCTATGTGTGATCCAACTCTATGACTCAGGACATATTGTGAAATTAAATCAAAAGTGTGGCTATATAAAATGAAAAATAAGTAATTACCTCATGATGGGAAGTAGAAAAGAAGGAATGTTATATATGGTTAATAGTAAATAAAACATTTTATTCATGATATTTGAAGAAGAGAACATCATGTGACACTGGAGGTTAGGTCACATTAATCTACAACAGATAGAAAAGGTATCTAAACTGATTTTTTTCATTGATATCACAAATATTTGTGTGAATGAGAGAAGACATGGGATGATTTCATGAGAGGAATGACGGTTTGTAGATCATATCATCCCAAGAAGAAAAGATAATAAAATATTCTTGATCTAGTTCATACATATATATGTGGTTCGATAAATATAGTTGGAACATCTGGAGAATGATACATTGTCCTTTTAATTGATGATTATTATATAATGACTTGTGTGATGGTGATACATTTGAAACATCATGTGAGTTCATGCATGAAAACTTATCACTAAATATTTGGGAATGACACCGAATAGACAGTCAATGTTATACAGTCATACAACAGAAAGGAGTACACATCCATTGAATTTGAATATTATGAAGAGATGAATTTAATAAAACATCATGTGGTTCCTATGATAACCCTGCAACCTAATCGAGTTATCGAGCACTAGAATTTATAGGTGAATAATATGTCAATAACAATACTTATTGAGAGTCTTATATCTTTCCATGACTGGAAAGTGGGTTTTTAACCTACAGTTTATATAAAAAACCAAACATGGATTTATATTAAGGAAACCGTGATAGTATAAGTGTTAGGGAATACAAGGAATCTATCTTTGAAGTACTTATTTGTTTTTATGTAACTTATTTTTCCAAAATAAAGAAGGAAATCATGAAAGTATGGTGATTCTAAATATGAGGGAATAATGCTCAGATATTCAATGAATGGAAAATCGTACAAATTTTTCAATATATATCACGAAAATGTTATGGAATGTAGTGATGTAACGGTAATTAAAGATAAAACCCCAAATGTATTAAAAAGTTCATCTACTGATGTGGTTTATGATGAGAAAAAATGGGGACATATAATAGATTCAAACATTGAAGTATTGGAATGAATGAAAAGAACATAGGAATCATATCACAATGATGAATCAGAAGAATAATTAGAATAAGAAACTATGATTGCAGAAAATTATTTTCAATCCCGAAGATGATATTCAAGGGAATAAATATATTTATCCTGCATAATTTGGGATTGGAAAATAACCATGCAGATAAGAAGAATGAAGAATAATAAACAATCATCATTCATTTGAGTTTTTGAACCATCATCATTTTAAGAACCTATAAAGGATGAATTGTGTGTTAAGGCAATGAATGATGAATTGGAGCAGATCAACAGGAAACAAACAAGGGATCTAGTTAAAGGACCAGAAATCCCCAATGTGATTTGTAAAAAGCGGATTCTAAAAAAAATAAAATTTACATGAATGAAAATTTGATTAAAATAAGGAACAACTTGTTCATAACTGCTATTCATATATTATTATAAATGATGTTGAAGAAGTATTATATCAGGTGTATAGATTGGATTCAATCATTCTATTTATTGCAATGGAAATTTAATGAGGATAAAATGTGTATAAAATGGATGTAAATATATCTTTATGAAATTGTGTTCTTGAAGAAGAAGTATATATTGAACAACCAGTTAGATTTATTCGTAGAAATAATGAATTGTTGTTTATATGATTAATGAGAGGTATATGTTGAATGAAATAGGCACCATAGGTATGGTGATCTCAGTTGGATTCTTATCTAAAGAATCATGAATTTAATAGTAGATAATTTGATCATAAAAATTATGTGAATAATTATCAAAAAACCATTTTATGGTTCTGGTGTATGTAGATCATATTATATTTTGTGGAAGAATATGGGGATCAGTGAATGAATTTTACAATCACCTGAAATCAAAACATTAAATGTCTTTGATTGTTGAACACATATACATCATATAGAGGAATGTGATTTAGAGTAGTGACTATAATTTCATTTCATGGGAAATGTATGCAAGATTATTTCAGAATAAATTCAAATGCATGATTCCAAACCAATGACATCTATGATTGCGGTTGGGAAAAAAGTCAGAAATCATAAAGATGAAACAAATTTATATCCCACGTAGTATAAGAGAATCATTGGATTCTTATTGTAGTTGACTACAACACAACCAGATATTGGCTTTGCAGCATGCTTTGTGGCATGCATTCAAAGTATCATGAAGGATGAACATTTTGAAGTAGTGAAAAGAATCATGAGGTACATTAAAGGAACTCACAAAAAGCGATTATACTTTTCTACAAGAAAATATATTTAACTATCATCATTTTATGATGCTGACTAGGATGGAGAGATCGTATATATAAAATAAGAAGTTGTGGATAATTATCCATTTGTAAAAAACGTGTTGGATGGTTTGGTATGAAATAGGAAATCCCTTATCTATGTGCTGGTGAAGATGAATATTTCTGCACTATAATGCCATGAACTCAACTTCTATGGATGAAGAAACAAATAACTAATTATTTTGATGAGGCTAAATATCCAATGGTGATTCACTATGATAACAAAAGTGTGATTGATCTTATGAATAATCATATTCAACATTCCAATACGAAATGAATTTGAATAAAATATATCTTCATCAGGGAAGAATGGAATAATTAATGAATAAAATGGTTTATGTTGGAACTGATGATCATGTGGATGACATTCTAACCAGGTCATTGCCATCACATGTGTTCGAGAAGCATCAATTTATCCTTTGTGTTCATCCACCATCCAGTGCAAGAAGATGTTACTAACGTCCCATATCCCTAGTTGTGCTCATTATTTAAATCTATTTATCTGATTTATTGAATTTTTATATGGGATATATGATCCATGGTGTGTGATTAAAGCATTACAAGTCAATATTTGGTTCATTGTGTTAATTATCAAAGGGGATAAGGGATAAATTCAATAGTATAGATAATGGAGAATAGATAACGGAGGAGAATGAAATGTTTTTCTAGATTTACAATATAAATTCTATTAGTTTCATTGGGGGAGAATGAGAATTAAAAAAATTAATTCACTGTTAAAAAAAACTACAAGAGATTACATAGAAATATATAAATATTTCAACATCATGATAATCCAATTCATGATTACCCTCATGTTTTCTACAATTATTATTTCTCACATATACATAGGGTGTTGTATGATGAGTTTTTTCCTAAATATCATATTTTGATCCTTTCAGACACTTCCTTGAATTTATGTGAAGATTGGAAACAAACAAATAGGGAAATATTATTGTAACCAAGTATGTTCATTGATTTAAAAGGAGTATGGAATGTGTTTTTTAATCAATCCTAAAAGGGATGATATTGGAAGTTTCAATGAATATGGACTTAAGAATGATTCTAAATGATTTGTTGATGGTTGCACATTTTCCTAGTTTTTATGAAATTTTTGGCCTCAAAATCAAGAGTTTGTTTATTTAGAGAAGGACCAGTTTAGGAAAAAGATTCATGGACCATGAACCATTTATTGGGAACAATTAACAGATCCTGAATTTTGGCATGTTTAATGGAAAACTAAGAACCATGAAGTAGGAATTGTATGTAGTCCACATAATATTAATGGTTTGTAGAGTGAATGTTTTGTACAGTGAAGAGTTGTAGTTTACGGCAATGATCATTGTATGGAGAAGTCATGATGGTTAGATGGATAACATGTTGTTCACAAAATCAAGGTGGAGTTTTGAGAAACCATGTTGGGTGTAATTTTTAGAAACTATGTGGTGATTTGTGCCATCGTGTTGGGAGAATGGCGGTATGTGGACCACATAGGCAAAATGGTTCATGAGAGATGTAAGGTATGCATTGAAGGTGCTGGTATAATGTATATTTGGTAAATCATAATTTAGTGGATTATGCAGATCTATTTTTCTATACATGGAGCACAAATCCATTCATTATAGTGTGGCTTAGTGATTAAAAATCTGAGATGAATTCATCAAAATATGGATGTAGTTTTCCAAAATAAAACTGCAAAAATACATTAACTAAATAATTTAATAAAAATATAATGATGTATAAAAAAATCATGGAAGACTATACGTAGAGGAAAAAATATGAATTTATTTAAATACATGTCAGCGTAGGATATCCATTACATAGAGGAAGAACATGGTACACAAATTTCTTAATGTAAACTGAGTGGAATCAAAGACAGTCTGCAGCGTGGAGACAGTTCACAGAGTGGAAGTAGTATGTGGATCAGGGGCTATTTTCATAAGGAATTGTATGGAGGAAAAATGTGATTATATATCACATATGTGGTTTAAAAATGTGGAATATTAGTTTACTATGATTTTCACACTCAACACATAGGGTTTTACAATACATGGAGGAATATGTTTAGTTCACGAAGTTGCAGTTCGCAAACTATCATTATGCCGAAAATTGAACATCATCAGTGAGTAAAAACAGAACATCAACAAAAAAATCCATCTACAATTGAGGATGAATGATTTAATTCCAATATATTGAAATGATATTCATGTCAATAAATTGACTTAAGATTCTTTCCAATGCATTGATCATGATGGAGTCGACAGATGTTATATGAGGGACGAAGTGTGATTTCCCTAAAACCATGTGAATTTAGTGTGCTTGACACAATATTATTGTTCTAAACATTCTTACACAAAAACTAGCTAAGATTTTTGGTCTTTGGTATGAATGAAAACCTATTGGTTTATTCTATGTATACATAGTCCATCATTGTGAACCATGTAAATGTTTCATGTCTTTACTTTTCGTGTCATAGTTTGTTTTCTACACTTTATCATGAGACAGATTTAACATGTTCCTACCATTTTGGGAAAAATATCTTTCAATTAAGAAAAATATTACATCTTAATTCTTCCTTCCTCTCTCAGGGTGTTACTAGGTCGTTCAATTTTTTCAATGCATTCATAACTACAAACAATCTCAATAAACAATGATATTTTATTAAAAAACTTTTACCAATTTGCTAATATTGAATCAGAATCCATATGAATTAAAACATTAAATGAATCATAAAATATAAAAGGAGGATATTGATGATATTACATGTCAAATGTTTGAATATAAATCCCATTTAAGAACATAGTTTCATAACATGGAATCTGTCATAAATAATGAAAATTTAGACAAAATTAATTTAACAATTTAGTAACATTGGAGCGATAAATCCCATGAAAAGAGTGTTAATAAAATGGTTATATATAAAAAAAATAGGTATAATAATAATATAAAAAATTCATGGGATGTATATAGAACACAATAAATAAATGACAGGTAAATATGGCATAGGTCTCATAAAAATAGAAGTGAGACTACATATCCCCTCACTACCTGAGTATCATTTTAATAACAAAGTATATGTAAGAATAAAATCATTTGAAACATTTAATATAATTAAATAAAATAAATTCTGGATATAAAATTTAATAGTTCATTATAAACATCACACAATAATAATATCTAGTTAATAAAATATATATCTCATAGGAATTATATTGATCTAAGAAAACCCTTAAATAAAGTGTTTACTTAATTTTCAAATGTTACAAACTCGTATATAATAAATATTGGTGAATTTTAAATATAAAAAAACCATATTATTATATTTCATATCATATATTATTTCATTATGGTTTTATATTACCCTTTTATTAATAATTTCATGATAAATTTTTGTTTCGGGTAATAACCTCTTTTTTTGTGATTGTGTGAATTTTTGTTGATGGTACTCTTACATAGATCATGATATAATTCATTATTAAATATAAATCAGGATGTATGTATAATATAAATTATGTATTTATTTATTTATTTATTTATACCAATCTATAAAATATTAAAATATAAAAATGAATACATAGTTCATAGAGACAATAGGTTGCATGTCTGTGTGAACAATGATTCCATTTTCTAATCGAATAGAAATGAATAAAGTAAATGACATATATATATTATAATTAAAATATAATTATAATTTAATATATATCACAAAAATTTACTAAACCCATTATTAATACATTCCTTGTAAACTGTCAATGCATCACATCACTTTGAGGAGGCAGTAGTACACACACCCACAATCAATGTTATAATTTTACAACAAAATTGAAGTCATGAAGGTATGTCTTATATAATAATTATATAAACATAAAAAATAAAAAAATCCTATAATTAATATAAACGTATTAATTTCATCAGTATTACCGACCTTAAAATGTGGTAATGATAAAGCGAATGATAATAGTTTGTGGGGTCATAATCAATTGTACACACGAATGATCATTGTGAATCGACGTTAATAGAAGTGTGTGATGTTGTAGATTGAACCCTTGACATAAAAAAAATTCAGTGTGTTGAGGATAATTAGTTTAATATATAATAATGAAATAATAATTATTTAGTGGGTGGAGAAATAAATAAAAGGAAATATCTTGTTGAAGGGTGTTACCTCTTCTTTGGGTAATTTAATTTGGTTTTCACTAAAAGACAATCATTGTTTGATTTCTTCCCAAAGTGGGGCTTGTAAGATGGAAAGTGGAAATTTGGGAGAATATTTTTTTCAGGTTTTGTATGAGAAAAATGAATTTATAGGTTTTAATAACTTAGGGGGTAAGATCTCTTTTATAGTGGGAAAGAGTGACATTCTAGTAAATATAGAATGGTTAAACCCTATTTATATGTCTTCCATAAATCATTGTCATCCAGTAATGGAAACATTTAGATTAAAGTGAGGATATGGTATACATATTTCCATAAATTTTCTTTTGGACATGTTTTGAGGTTATATTTTCCCATTTGTTAATTTTTAACCACGAAATAAACATATTTATACCTTAATCACTGTAATTAATTTTATCTATTTTTATTAATATTTGCTGTCAAAAAAAGAAGAAATTAATTGAAATTATAAATTATGATTATTAAAATTATATAATAATATTTTCAAAATTAAATATAAAATATTCTTCTTAGATAAATAACAAACATTTTCTGAATGTAAATTTTGATTTTCAAATATTAACAACTCAATATTTTTATTTAAAACTAAAATATAATAAAGTGTCACAAATTATATTTAAAATAAGTTCACTAGTAAATGAAGTTAAAATTTGACAATATAAAAATACATATCATTATTTGTAAAATAGGATTTATTCTTATATTTTATCTAGAAAACACATAAGATGATTTTTAAATATTTGAATGAAATATATATATATATATATCATTAAAATCATCTATAAATATTAGTTTAATTAATTCATTAACCCAAAATGTGTTTGATTTCATAAATATATTTTTCCTACAAAAGATTTCCTATATATTTAAAAGGGTTTTATTTTAGTTTATAGATAATTGGTTACATAATAATTCTTCTTTAATAAACATGTAAACCATATTTTCATATTTTATTAAATCTTATTCATAACCTTCATTACCACAAATAATTGGAACTATAATTAAATATTATTGATAATTTTAATAGTACATTGTAGTTTAGTTAAACTAGGTTAGATATGTACCATATGTTATTGAAGGAAATTACCATTGTGTGTTACCCAAAGAAAAAAATGTTTTTCATGTTCAAAATTATAATCTACATATTATTTATTTTTCATTATTTACATACAGATCTATGTAACATAATCCAAACACAGTTAATTATCATAACATAAGAAATATTCAATGTTTCATGAAATGAAAAATATCCAAAATAATTAATTATTTCCCAAAAGATATTTCACAAAATATTAAGGTGTTAGATTATACTGCCATTAAAATGAATTTCTCCCTTCAAATTCATCTGGGACATCAAATGGTTTAACACATTATCATTCCATTCATCGAAAAGAACATTGAAAAAATAAAATGTAAAAATTCTAATAAAAATGAATGTAGGATACATAATGGTTACCCTAATTAACTCATACCATGTTTCCCACATAGGAGAACACATGTGGTAAGTTATGATTCAATAAGATGAAAATACTGAATAATTATAGATTGTGAGCGAGGTCATTGATACAAAATTAGTGAATTATCAATGAAATATTAAGGGCCTCAAAACCATGATCTATGATGACTTAAAAAACCATCGGAACAATATAATTAACTTAATTAGGATAAATCATTTTGAATATCCTTTCCCCATACTTGATGAATTGATTAACTATATAATAACATAATGAGATATACATACATGATTTCATTCCTTTTTATGTGAATATTATTACCCATTGGTTGTTCCCTATTATAATACGAGCTTTATATCATACACTAAAAAATAAAGATGAATGTTTTATTTTTGAAATACAAACCAATAACGAGGTAAAGTGACAAGCCATACATTCGAATTTAGTTAACAAAACAATGAAATGTTTATCACTTGTTATAAAATATTCTTAAATCTTTATATGGAATGATAATACATTTATATCCCAAACCTCACACAATGATTCACATAACCCATTATATAAATGGTCAGCCTTATAACCCTTAAGAAATATGTAATTCCAAAAACATAGAAATAAGGTCACCAAATATCTCCAAAATTATGTAACATTGGTCCCCCATTTATCATAAATATTATATTGTTTGACATGTATCAAATATATAAATACCTTCATCATGTATTAGCTTGAAACATGGTATTAACCTGAATAACTATAAATCCATATTGAAAACATGCATAATTTCTTATTGGTATATTCCATAAATCCAAAATCATATAATATTCATCCAAGATAACATATAAAATTTTTTCAAAACAATCCTTAAAAAGTTCAGTGGTAATATATTCTATCTAATTTACTTCATTAATAAAAATAATCTATTTATAAACTATAAATATAATTCAATCAACATTGATAACACATTAAGGGTTACATTCCCATAAAGAAAATATCCCCTTTTCATTAAATGACTTTTCCATGTCATTTGTACTATTCAAAATATCCATTTAAATCCTAAAAGGAAAAAATATAATTCATAGATCAAATAGTATAAATATATAATTGTAATATATATAAACATCAATCATAATAATTTATTATTAAACCATTAATTATTCTCTATCCTCATATTACATAATTACCCCTTCCTATAATATAAAATATGAATAATGTATTAAGGTCCCTCAACCTAAATTTAACCATGCATATTATGATTAATGTAAATAATATAGTTACCACATCCCACATCATTCACAATTCATTCATTGTATCGTTATATTCACTAGTATAACCAATAATTGTTCCACCTTGTTTATTCCATTCCTAAAATTTCCACATAGAACATATACATTCTTAATTTCCATGAATTACACATCTGAAACATTCAATGTTAACCATGTTTCGTCAATTTCCAACAAGTGGTAAAACCATAAAGCATCGCATGAACAACACCTATCATAGAAGAAGTCCTCATAATCATGAAAAAATAATTTATAGGATATATTAATTATGACACATTAAATAAAATCAATGAAACTTTAGGAATATCCATAAGGTCATCTCTAGAAATATCTAGATGAATATCCCAAGGGATCTCACATTTGATTTCACATCCTATTTTCCAATGGTTGACTCAACCTTCCCATTGACACCAAATATTTAGAACCACACATAAAAAACCTAGAAATTACATCATATTATATGATTATTTACCCCATTAAAAAATTATATTCCCAAGGACTTTAATATTTTTGTGCCTTTGAAAACATAGAAACAAAATAAACTATCTTGGTAAAATATCTTTAACATATCTATTACATATCACCCTCATTAGTACTAATATTTTAAACCATTATTCATAAACTAGGGAAAGAAATCATAATAAAGGGTGACTTCAAATTATTATTATGGGAAAATAAATTTTATAAGTATGAATAACATGGATATAATCAAATGAGAACATTTTCATAATATTTGATGAACATACCACATATATCAATGTTCAAAATCACAATTCATGGAATTAATATTTATTATTTATAAGAAATAAATCCTAATAAAATCAAATAATATGATTCATGGTCTCATAAAATTTCCATAATTCATAGAATGGTTTTTGAAGTATTAGAATATAAAGGTATTTTCTCTATATCAAGGCTGGTTTCAATAACATATTAGGTCACTTCATGGGTGTTACACCTACTGGGTGGGACACATCACCATCCCCAGTCACAACCATTCCCTTATAGTGGAACAGTTTCACACCCAAATTCATATAAGTAGTCATGTATGTAACGCCCCGACCCCAGCTACCCAGAGTCGGTGCATTACTTCGTGACATTGGCATGATCACAAAAGATCAAGTCTCGAAAGACCGATTAGTTTAGTAGCCTTGGAAACACTAGATACATTCATAATTCTTTCATTACATCAAAAATTAAACAAACTACAATAACATGGTCTTCATAGTCCACACTCATATCCTCACTGACTATTCTTGCAAGTCAGTCATAATACTCTTCTTCACATCCTGGAAAATATTAAAACATTGAAAGGGGGTGAGCTCAGATGCTCAGTAAGGATAACAATATTGCGGAAGCTTTTATAAGAAAACATAAGCATTTAAGGCAATGTATAACTAAAACAAAAGCCTTTTAAACTTGAACATCAACATAATATGGAAAAAGTAAAATGAAATAATGCCATATACTCATTCACATGGATATTCTACTAATCGAATAATCACATGCAAAATCACTAACCACTTTCATAATGTTGGAATGCAGAATGCCAGACTATCATAACCACGTAGTCAAGGCCTCGTGCCAAGACCACAAATAAGATTTTGTCAAGGCCTTGTGCCAAGACACTAGTTTGTCTCATGAGACCTACCGATGCATCGAGGAGCTATAGCGGGCTCCACCCGTCACATATTAAGTCCAATGCATTCCCATATGAAAAGGTTTAAACATAACATAAACATTCGTATTAAAACTAGCATACAAAATGTCAATAATTTCACCATAAACTATGAATGGTATAAAATAACACATCCACAGTCAGACATATCACAAAACCTTCAATACAATATAGAAGTTTTGTATTATAATAAATCAACTTCAAATAAGGGTAAAATCCATCAATGGATGTTGACATAGATGAAATCAAAACACTTTTTAAAGAAATATCACTTTCTATTTTTGAAATCATTTAAGAGCCATATAAAACAAAACATTTTCTTGAAAATATTCTTATAAACTTGTAAGGAAAGCTTTGAAGATTTTATAACGGCGGAAAGATTCCACTTATAAAAGTCGAAAAGGGTATAAATGACTTTAACCCGTATTCTTGTAAATAATAAAAATGTTTTGAAATACATTTTGAAGAAACATGGATGTGGATGATAACGAGGTCCCAGTAGATAATTATGTATAAACAACCTTGGATAATGAAGAGGTTGTGAAGTAAACCCTTACCTTGTACTTTTACTTGGTTGGGGTAGGTTAACCTCCTGTATAATGGTGAAATAATTGTTATTAAATTATACAAGAAGCATATACATTCATATGATATCATATATGATCTTTTAACATTGCTTTGTTAACAATATCTTAGATTTATCGTTGTTTCGGGTGTTAACTTACTCGTTTTCTTTTATATGTTTTGTTACGTAAGTCGTGTTTTTCATGGATAGGTTGTATCTTATTAATATCCAGAATGATATCATGTCCTTAAACATTATTTTTAAATCATCAAATGATAATTATACTTGAATGGATACGACGGAGAATGAATCTCATCGCGTTCGTGGAGACGGTAGTCCGTACGCACGCACGAGCGACAATATCATTATTTTGATATTTAAATAATATATAATTGGATAGTATATCATATATACAGAATCATTATCATGTTATATTTATTATTTACATGAATTAAATATCATTATTATACCCATCTAAATAATAATATATTGAATAACAATTACACCACGACGTGGAGACGGTAAGCCGTACGTACGCACGTATGGTGACATGTCATTTAAATGATGGGTAGAATACTGAATATGGTTGTTCCATATTTATAATAACATCACAGTATATAGAAGATACTGGAGTTATAATTTCAGAATTGAAATAATAAACAAAGAGGGAGTGGAAGAAGAAAGAAACTTGAAAGAGGGTGATGAAAATGTTACCTCTTCTTCAGCTTCTTCCTTTTGATTTGATCAAAAGGACTCCTTAGGATGGCTTTCTGAATAAAGTAAAGCTTCTAGGATGAAGGGAGAGAAGTTGGGAGAGTATTTGGGCAGGGGTTGGCCGAACCAAAAGGCTTGGAAGTGTGAATAAGGTGGTAGAGGTGGGGGCCTTTTATAAGAGGAGAGGAGGGGCACTTTTGGAAAGATTGAAATGTTACATTATTTCAAAATGCTTTTCGGATTCTAAAGGTCCCACACTTATATAATTCGAGGCTAAGGTGATAAGGTTTCGAAATCTCCTCATCCAATAGGATTTGGACAAGTTTAAGCCTTGGATTTTGCATTATCTTCTCATTTTATTTAAATCGTTAAATAATGAGGTCATCGCCACATCATAATGATGTCATAAATAATTTAATTTATTTAATGTCTAAAAATTATAAAACAAATAATATGATGTAGGAAATCTTTTTAGCTTTCTAATGAATATTTATAGTCAAAATTTGGACTTGTGTAACCCTACTTAAAAATTGTTTTAATAAAACAATTTATGTTAGTGTCATTTTCACTTTAACATTAAATAAAAAGTAATTTATGTTATTTCCCAACAAAAGTGGATCCATGGGGTCCCCAAGTTAGGCCATGGCTTGTCTTGGTCGGCCATGACACAACCAATGAGGTTGGGACATGTGTCTAGGTCATTTAATATTATTAAAGTATTATTTATACCTTAAACTACCCTAATTACCACTAATCGCGATTAAGAACTTAATAAGTTACTATTCACCAAAAAAATTATTTTTACCCCATTGAACCACATTTTACTTCTTAATGACAACCATGTATGTCGGATTTTTGAAAATCAAATCACAGAAGTGGTAATATTTCATTTAAACAAAAAATCAGTTATTTAACAACCACTTAGTGGTTTCACTATTCATCAAAAATTGAAGTTTTTCAGAATAAGGCCAAAATTTCACCCTAAGCTATAATTGATATTACGAATTCAAAAATGATGTCTATTTTACAAAATTCCAAACATATAAGATGTATTAATTAATTTTATAATTAATTCCCGCTGTTACAACAAATAGCGTGTTTTTAAGAAACAATTTATATCAAAAGTTTGGCAATTGTTTATGTCCAATTTCAATGTTAAATTAATTCTAATGACCACCATTGGATAAAATGGTAAAAATATATTCTAATTATACTTTAAAACCAATAAATATTATAATTTATCACTATAAATTATTTTGATTAAAAAAGTTGTTTTAAAGTATTTTTCAGTATTCATAAAAATTTAGAAGTTCTCAGAAAAATACCAAAAATTCAACATAGGCTAATTTCAATATTCCGAATCCAAAAATGAAGTCCATTTTGATAAATAAAATTTATAATATTTCAAAAAGTAGGTATTACTATTCACAACGGCTAGTTTAATTAGTTGTGGTGTGTGTTAGGGCTCGAGGTTGCGTACAACACACGCTATTGCATTATTCGAAGGAAAACGTACAGTGGAAGCTTGGGGTGTTACATTCTCCCCTCCTTCAAATAATTGCGTCCTCGCAATTTCTAGGGTATTACTGCATAAAAAGACTCGGGTGGTTTTTCATCATAAATTCCTCAGGTTCCCACGTTGCCTCTTCCATTTTATGATTTCTCCACAAAACCTTCACCAGACGAGTCGTCCGGTTTCTCAGCACCTGCTCCCTCACATCAAGAATCCTGACGGGCTCTTCACAATAGGAAAGATCGGGTTCCAGTTCTAATTCCTCATAGGTGAGTACATGAGTTGGGTCAGGCATGTATTTCCTCAATAGAGATACGTGGAAAACATCGTGAACTTTGGAGAGATTTGGCGGCATCGCCAAACGATAAGCTACAGCCCCAATACGATCTAGAATTTCGAAAGGTCCGATGTATCTGGGACTCAACTTACCCTTCTTACCAAAACGTATAACTCCCTTCCATGGAGATACCTTTAGGAAAACATGATCTCCCACCTGAAATTCCAAAACCTTTCTTCTGTTATCGGCATAGCTCTTCTGCCTACTTTGAGCTGATTTGATGTGGTTTTGGATTACCTTCACCTTTTCCATTGTTTCTTCCACCAGTTCTGGTCCCACAAGTTTTCTTTCACCAACGTCATCCCAACAGGTTGGTGTACGACATCTCTTTCCGTATAACGCTTCATAAGGTGCCATCTGAATGCTTGAATGGAAGCTATTGTTATAGGAAAATTCTACCAGTGGTAAATATTGATCCCACATACCCTGAAAGTCAAGAGAGCATGATCTCAACATGTCTTCTAAGGTTTGAATAGTCCGTTCTGATTGTCCATCTGTTTGAGGGTGATAGGCAGTGCTTAAACGAAGTTCAGTATCCAAGGCCTTTTGAAGACTTTTCCAGAATCTTGAAGTAAAACGAGGATCACGATCAGAAACAATCGATAGGGGTACTCCATGAAGTCTTACAACCTCATTAATATATAGTCTTGCTAGACGTTCAAGTGGTAGATCCTCCCGTATAGCCAGAAAATGTGATGACTTAGTAAGTCGATCAACAATGACCCATATTTCATCATTCCTTCTAGGAGTCTTTGGTAGTACCATGACAAAGTCCATCGTAATATTATCCCATTTCCAATCAGTTATGGGAAGAGGTTGCAATACTCCACCAGGATGTTGCCTTCCAGTTTTCACTTGTTGACAAACCATACACCTCGACACAAAATCAGCAATCTCCCTCTTCATATTGTCCCACCAAAAATGTTCCTTCAAATCTCTATACATTTTGGTGCTCCTAGGGTGTATAGAGAAGTTGGAACTATGAGCATCATCCAGCAATTCCCTTTTTAGATCAGGTATATCGGGAACACAAAGTCTCTTCCCGAATTTCAAAATTACATCCTTATACACAAAGTCCCTCAATCTTCCATCATTCACACCTTTAATCTTCTTCTGAAATTCTTCATCATTGGTCTGAGAGCTCTTAATCCTTTCTAGTAATGATGGTTTCGCAACCATTTGAAAAAGCATTGATGTTTCACCTTCCCTAGTTATTCCCATGTCCATCTTCACTAGATCCAAGAAAATTGGATCCCTTTCAATTCTCATCACATTCAAAACTCCATGGTCTTTTCTACTCAAAGCATCTGCCACCTTGTTTGCCTTCCCCGGGTGGTAATGTATCGTGCAATCATAATCCTTGAGTAGTTCAAGCCATCGCCTTTGCCTCATGTTGAGTTCTTTTTGTGTAAAAATATACTTCAAACTCTTGTGATCAGTATAAATCTCACATTTTTCACCATAGAGGTAATGTCTCCATATCTTTAAAGCAAAGATCACAGCTGCTAACTCAAGATCATGAGTAGGATAGTTTTTCTCATGAATTTTTAGCTGTCGTGATGCATAGGCAATGACCTTATCATTCTGCATAAGGACACAACCGAGTCCTTTCTTCGATGCATCACTATAAATAATAAACCCATCATTCCCCGATGGTAGAGTCAATACAGGGGCATTGACTAATCTTCTCTTTAGTTCTTCAAAACATTCTTCACACTCTTTTGTCCAGACAAATTTAATCCCTTTACGTGTGAGCTTCGTCAATGGGTTAGCCAGTCTGGCAAAATTCTGGACGAAACGTCGATAATAACCTGCTAAACCAATAAAACTGCGTTCCTCAGTTATACTTGTCGGTGCTGGCCATTCTTGGATTGCCTTGGTTTTATAAGGATCAACGGAAATTCCATCCTTAGAGACAATATGGCCAAGAAAAGAAATCTCATGAAGCCAGAATTCACACTTGCTAAATTTCCCATATAATTCATGTCTTCTAAGAGTCTTCAGGATAATGCGTAGGTGATTTTCATGATCTTCGTGGCTTTTGGAGTATACCAAGATATCATCAATAAATACCACTACAAAGTCATCAAGGTATTCCTTGAAAACTCTATTCATTAGATCCATGAAAACAGAGGGTGCATTAGTCAATCCAAAAGGCATTACTGTAAACTCGTAATGCCCGTACCTTGTTCGAAATGCTGTCTTTGGAACGTCTTCCTTCTTCACACACAACTGATGGTATCCAGACCGAAGGTCAATCTTTGAAAAGTATTGTGCTCCATGCAGTTGGTCAAACAAATCATCAATGCGAGGTAGGGGATACTTATTCTTTATTGTTATAGCATTGATCTCCCTATAATCAATGCACAACCTCATAGATCCATCTTTCTTCTTAACAAAAAGAACAGGGGCTCCCCAAGGAGAAACACTAGGGCGAATAAATCCCTTATTACTCAATTCCTCTAGTTGTTTCTTTAGTTCCACTAATTCCACAGTGGCCATTCTATAAGGGGTCTTCGATATGGGCCTTGATCCAGGAATTAAATCAATGGAAAACTCAACTTCTCGTTCTGGAGGATGTCCAGGTAAATCTTCCGGAAACACATCAACATATTCTCTCACAATAGGTACGTCCTCTATTTGAATATTCCTTTCCTCATCCTCAGTAATTTCCTTCTCTTCCTCCCCAATAATTGAATTTAGTTGAGCTACTGGGGGTGGATCTAGATAAGAATTATGTGGTGACGATTCGGCTCTAAAGATAAGGTGTTCCTTATCATCATCATCACGAATCGTAACCTCTTTCCTCTTACAATAAATTTTTGCATCATGGTCCGAAAGCCAATCCATACCGAGGATTATATCAAATTCAATCATTGGTATGACGATGAGATCAGCAGGTAAAGAGCATTTAGGTGCTCTAATGGGAACTAATCGACAAAACTTTGTTGCAACAATACTTCCCTTAGGGGTTTTGACCGACAACTCCCTTGTTAAATCAAATTGGAAATATCTAATTTTCTTAGCAAACTGGGAAGATATGAAGCAATGCGATGATCCAGAATCAAATAATGCATTTGCTAAACTTGAGGAAACCATTAAATTACCTGCCACCACGTCTTTCGGAGCTTCTACCTCAGCAGTAGTGATAGCATAAGCCTGGCCTTGATCCCTTGGCCTTTTCTGAGGTAAGTTCTCCTGACGCTTAGGACATTCATTTGCATAATGCCCCATCTCCCTGCAATTGTAGCACCGAACGTTGGTAGCTTCCTTCTTCCCCTTGCAATCATGAGCTTGGTGGCCTTTTTCACCACACTTGTAACAGACTCCCATTCCCTTCAAGCAAGTACCAGGATGTTTCTTCCCGCATTTTCCACAAGATGGATATTCAACCTTTCCCTTCTTCCCTTTATTTCCATTCCCAGATTGATCAGAAGGTCTCTTCTTCTCTTGCTTTGCTTTAAAGTCATAAGACTTAGAGAATTCCTTTTCCGTCTTGATAGCGCACGCGACAATACCTTCGTATGAAGAGAAGGTTTGTGATACTAAAGCTCGACGGAGAAATGGTTTCAACCCATCAAAGAAACGATCAGTCTTACTTCTTGGGTTACGTATGTAATCTGCAGCATACCTTGCTAACCTTGTAAAGTTAGCCTCATACTTTGCGACATTCTCATCCTCCTTCTGCCTCAGACTCAGAAATTGCCTTTCCATATCCGCTCGATGGTCTCGAGGAAAGTATTTTTCTAAGAACAGTTCTTTGAACTCCTGCCATTCCATGTTTGTTAATTCATCCTCTTCCTTTGTGTTTTGAATTAGTGACCACCATTGATCGGCATCTCCAGTGAGGTGGTAAACTGCCATGATAACTTTTTCCCTTTCACTGCTCCCCAAAGCCTGAAATATTTTCTCTAGGGAATTTATCCATTGCTCGGCTACTAAGGGATTTGTACTCCCATTGAACATTGGTGGTTGTTGCCTCATGAATCGATCTAACATTGATCCTCCACGCTGTGGATCAGGGTGCTCCATACGGGTAAGGTTATTATTCATAACCTGAGTAAGTTGTCCCAGTATGGTGATTAGCTGATCGACCCCAGTTGCATCACCAGCCCCACTATAATTATCTTGAGCAGGAGGGAAATCCCTACATGGAGTGAGTGCATTGATACGGTTTCCATTTCTTCCACTAGGCGCCATTTCTAAACAATGGCATAAACTAGATTAGTTTATGAATAAAAATACATAATCCCATACTTATAAAACAGTTAACATAAATTGAACTATTTATGGATATAATCCATAATCATAAAAATGTTTTCTTTGAGGAAGTATATACTCATAAACCCTTCATAATGATTTGTAAAGAAAATGAGAGTTATCCTAAGCATATCCCCCGGGAGTGTCGTAACCAAGAGTGCAGCAAGGCCCGTTGTCGTGCACCAGTTCCCGTTCGAGTCTAGCTCAAAGCGGTGTTTTCGGGTTTTACCCCTAGGAACATCTGTGCCAGAGCCGCCTCTACCTGCTCGTATCCAGACAGGGATGTATTGCTCGGAAAACTCACAAAATCTCTACAATACCAAAATTCTAGGAAGATCTTCTATACTAATCCTCAAAGTTCATCTTAGGTCTATGTGCTCTAATCAGAGTTTATCTAAATCTAGCTTCCAAGGTTTGTACTAAACTTCCTCTGATACCAACTGTAACGCCCCGACCCCAGCTACCCAGAGTCGGTGCATTAGTTCGTGACATTGGCATGATCACAAAAGATCAAGTCTCGAAAGACCGATTAGTTTAGTAGCCTTGGAAACACTAGATACATTCATAATTCTTTAATTACATCAAAAATTAAACAAACTACAATAACATGGTCTTCATAGTCCACACTCATATCCTCACTGACTATTCTTGCAAGTCAGTCATAATACTCTTCTTCACATCCTGGAAAATATTAAAACATTGAAAGGGGGTGAGCTCAGATGCTCAGTAAGGATAACAATATTGCGGAAGCTTTTATAAGAAAACATAAGCATTTAAGGCAATGTATAACTAAAACAAAAGCCTTTTAAACTTGAACATCAACATAATATGGCAAAAGTAAAATGAAATAATGCCATATACTCATTCACATGGATATTCTACTAATCGAATAATCACATGCAAAATCACTAACCACTTTCATAATGTTGGAATGCAGAATGCCAGACTAACATAACCACGTAGTCAAGGCCTCGTGCCAAGACCACAAATAAGATTTTGTCAAGGCCTTGTGCCAAGACACTAGTTTGTCTCATGAGACCTACCGATGCATCGGGGAGCTATAGCGGGCTCCACCCGTCACATATTAAGTCCAATGCATTCCCATATGAAAAGGTTTAAACATAACATAAACATTCGTATTAAAACTAGCATACAAAATGTCAATAATTTCACCATAAACTATGAATGGTATAAAATAACACATCCACAGTCAGACATATCACAAAACCTTCAATACAATATAGAAGTTTTGTATTATAATAAATCAACTTCAAATAAGCGTAAAATCCATCAAAGGATGTTGACATAGATGAAATCAAAACACTTTTTAGAGAAATATCACTTTCTATTTTTTAAATCATTTAAGAGCCATATAAAACAAAACATTTTCTTGAAAATATTCTTATAAGCTTGTAAGGAAAGCTTTGAAGATTTTATAACGGCAGAAAGATTCCTCTTATAAAAGTCGAAAAGGGTATAAAAGACTTTAACCCATATTCTTGTAAATAATAAAAATGTTTTGAAATACATTTTGAAGAAACATGGATGTGGATGATAACGAGGTCCCAGTAGATAATTATGTATAAACAACCTTGGATAATGAAGAGGTTGTGAAGTAAACCCTTACCTTGTACTTTTCCTTGGTTGGGGTAGGTTAACCTCCTGTATAATGGTGAAATAATTGTTATTAAATTATACAAGAATAATATACATTCATATGATATCATATATGATCTTTTAACATTGCTTTGTTAACAATATCTTAGATTTATCGTTGTTTCGGGTGTTAACTTACTCGTTTTCTTTTATATGTTTTGTTACGTAAGTCGTGTTTTTCATGGATAGGTTGTATCTTATTAATATCCAGAATGATATCATGTCCTTAAACATTATTTTTAATTCATCAAATGATAATTATACTTGAATGGATACGACGGAGAATGAATCTCATCGCGTTCGTGGAGACGGTAGTCCGTACGTACGCACGAGCGACAATATCATTATTTTGATATTTAAATAATATATAATTGGATAGTATATCATATATACAGAATCATTATCATGTTATATTTATTATTTACATGAATTAAATATCATTATTATACCCATCTAAATAATAATATATTGAATAACAATTACACCACGACGTGGAGACGGTAAGCCGTACGTACGCACGTATGGTGACATGTCATTCAAATGATGGGTAGAATACTGAATATGGTTGTTCCATATTTATAATAACATCACAGTATATAGAAGATACTGGAGTTATAATTTCAGAATTGAAATAATATACAAAGAGGGAGTGGAAGAAGAAAGAAACTTGAAAGAGGGTGATGAAAATTTTACCTCTTCTTCAGCTTCTTCCTTTTGATTTGATCAAAAGGACTCCTTAGGATGGCTTTCTGAATAAAGTAATGCTTCTAGGATGAAGGGAGAGAAGTTGGGAGAGTATTTGGGCCGGGGTTGGCCGAACCAAAAGGCTTGGAAGTGTGAATAAGGTGGTAGAGGTGGGGGCCTTTTATAAGAGGAGAGGAGGGGAACTTTTGGAAAGATTGAAATGTTACATTATTTCAAAATGCTTTTCGGATTCTAAAGGTCCCACACTTATATAATTCGAGGATAAGGTGATAAGTTTTCGAAATCTCCTCATCCAATAGGATTTGGACAAGTGTAAGCCTTGGAATTTGCATTATCTTCTCATTTTATTTAAATCGTTAAATAATGAGGTCATCGCCACATCATAATGATGTCATAAATAATTTAATTTATTTAATGTCTAAAAATTATAAAACAAATAATATGATGTAGGAAATATTTTTAGCTTTCTAATGAATATTTATAGTCAAAATTTGGACTTGTGTAACCCTACTTAAAAATTGTTTTAATAAAACAATTTATGTTAGTGTCATTTTCACTTTAACATTAAATAAAAAGTAATTTATGTTATTTCCCAACAAAAGTGGATCCATGGGGTCCCCAAGTTAGGCCATGGCTTGTCTTGGTCGGCCATGACACAACCAATGAGGTTGGGACATGTGTCTAGGTCATTTAATATTATTAAAGTATTATTTATACCTTAAACTACCCTAATTACCACTAATCGCGATTAAGAACTTAATAAGTTACTATTCACCAAAAAATTATTTTTACCCCATTGAACCACATTTTACTTCTTAATGACAACCATGTATGTCGGATTTTTGAAAATCAAATCACAGAAGTGGTAATATTTCATTTAAACGAAAAATCAGTTATTTAACAACCACTTAGTGGTTTCACTATTCATCAAAAATTGAAGTTTTTCAGAATAAGGCCAAAAATTCACCCTAAGCTATAATTGATATTACGAATTCAAAAATGATGTCTATTTTACAAAATTCCAAACATATAAGTTGTATTAATTAATTTTATAATTAATTCCCGCTGTTACAACAAATAGCGTGTTTTTAAGAAACAATTTATATCAAAAGTTTGGCAATTATTTATGTCCAATTTCAATGTTAAATTAATTCTAATGACCACCATTGGATAAAATGGTAAAAATATATTCTAATTATACTTTAAAACCACTAAATATTATAATTTATCACTATAAATTATTTTGATTAAAAAAGTTGTTTTTAAGTATTTTTCAGTATTCATAAAAATTTAGAAGTTCTCAGAAAAATACCAAAAATTCAACATAGGCTAATTTCAATATTCCGAATCCAAAAATGAAGTCCATTTTGATAAATAAAATTTATAATATTTCAAAAATTAGGTATTACTATTCACAACGGCTAGTTTAATTAGTTGTGGTGTGTGTTAGGGCTCGAGGTTGCGTACAACACACGATATTGCATTATTCGAAGGGAAACGTACAGTGGAAGCTTTGGGTGTTACAATGTATCACTCCCAAGACCAAATTAATAATCAAGGATCACTCTCGAGGCCATCTTAATAGTCAAGGATAACTCGCAGAGAAATATTAGCAGAAAAAGATAATTATTGATCACATTTAGATAAAATTTCACGCCATGTTTATCTCATGAGATATAAATCATTACAAATTAAATTGGGAAAATAAAATGAGATCAGCTAATGTTATTTTCTCCACCCCATATGATTTTATGTGGCTTACTTGACGCTATTTGGGCCACACCATCGTATAAGCTGTAACAGGCATAACTTGTGTTATCTAGGCCAGCCCATCATAAAAGCTAGAATGGGATTACCCATTGAAATCTAGTCCACCCCATCATATAAGTTGTACTAGTACTACCCAAAAACTTTTGGGCCACACCTTCATATAATCAATAATAGGATTATTCAGCACTATCTGTGCCACCCATTCATATATGGGGTAATGAGATTACCCATCGCTATCTGGGTCACCAAATCATATAATCCATTTCCATGAACCACAACATTAATAAAGTATATATTTCATTAATATCATCATAAAAACACATTAAATTAATTTTTATTTCATAACATGTTTATCCATTTGATAATAGAAGGGTATCATTCCATTATCTTTGAAACATGGTAGTCTATTGGAAAGAAAATTATTTCATAAAAATATATTTGAATCCTGGTTGAACTATTGAAATGAAAGAGGTTCCATAAAAATCAAAGTATAAAAATTTAAACATGGAGAGAAATAACATGAATGGTATACAACGATAAAATATCTAGTAAATTTTAAACATTAATAATGTACATAATCTTATGTGGAGAATAACTTTAAAATATAACCTGTAAAATATCCTTTCTTTGAAAAATAACTTTTTTAAAAATTTTAAATATTTTAAAAAATATTCTTTGAAATCCTTCATGAAAAAAATATAAATGAACTTAAAAATTATTTGAAAACATTTCATGATGAATATACTCTTTCATTTTCTAAAAATTCTTTATAAAACATTAAAAAATTTGAAAATTATTTCCTATTAAAATAAACATGAAAACATTTAAAGGATGATTTAAAGAACATTTAAATAATTATTTAAAAAAAACATGTTTTTAAATCCTTTTACATGAAAATTATATTATATGGTCATTTAAAACATTCAAAAAACATTTAGAAAAAATTGTTTTGAAATAAAAAATATTTTCATCTGAAGAGTTGGCTATGGTAAGATTTTAATAATTATTTTTCTACATTAACATAAGTGAAAAACATTTAAAAATGGAACCATTACAAGAATATAACATGAATTTATAGAGTATAATAAAATTATTGATTGGTATTTATATATGTCTCATAATATTTCACCAATTGAAGCATAATTTTAAATATTCCCAATAAATGATGAAATTGTAGCAATACGATTTAACCAATTTGGAAACGTTAAATCAAAATAAACATGAAATAAAAACATTACAATAAGAATAACAGATAATTAAAATATGGATATAAATGATTTTAAATTTTAAAGAGAATTATATACACCACATAAAATAAAACAGGTTCATACCAAGACATTTGTCTCAATGAAGAAAAATTAATACAAAATTACATTACCGATTTTTTAACTCTGGATCCATAAACCCCATGAAAAATAGATCATAAATTTGATATTTAAATAATAATAAATTTATATATTTCATTAATTTAATAAATTTCTGGTAAATTAGTAAATAACTCAAAATAAATTTATGGAGAATATTTCATAAGTCTCATAGAAATAATAGTATCACTAAAAATCCCATAATTAATTGAGCATAAATTTAAGAGTTCTATATGTGAATGGATACCATAAATTGAAAATTTCAATATTAATAAATAATTATAATTCATGATTTAACATGTCATAGAGAAGTATATACACCACACAATGAGAATAATTGTTGAATATAACATATATCTCAAAGAAATAAAAGTGATATGAGAAAACCATTACATTATGTAATGAATTTATTCATAAACATTGCAAAAAACTGTATATTAAATATATGTTTTGTTATAAATATTCCATATAAAAATATTATTGTATATCTTACCTTATTTATTATGACATTGGCTTACTAAATTTTTTATAATATCATGTTGAATTTATTTTTTGGTTACGAACTACTTTGTTTTTTATATATGTTTTGACTTATTATTCATGATCCGCTTACATAGATCATTAACTAACTATTTAAGTAATGTATAATATTATTTAAATATAATATCTATTTTATATATATGTATTTATAATAATCTATAAAAAATTAAAATGAAATTGAATACACCATCCGCGGAGACGGTAGGCCATTCATACACATGAATATTGTTTCTGTTTTTCTATCATATTGAAAGATATAATGTAAATGATATATATGTTTACACAGACACAAAAACACATAAATATATTACAATTCAATTATCATTATGAGATTATAAATGTCATATAAATTTTCTAAACCCATTATTAATACATTCCATTTAATGTGTGAATGAATCACATCACTTTGAGAAGATGATAGTCCTCTCATCCTCATACAAAATTATCGCATTCACATAGAATGGAAATCATGAAATAATGTGTCATATAATAATTATAATAGTTTTATAAGTCATATATATCATATATGTTTGATAAAAAATCAATCCCATAATTATTCTCAACCTTGAATGTTTGTAATGGAGAAATGAATGACATCTATTTGTGAGGAGGTAGTCTGATGTACACACAAACGATGATTGAATATCCCATTTGTTGGATTTCAATATTGGTTTATGTCAAAATATTAACATTGAAAAATATCAGTATATTAAGGATAATAATTTTATTATATATTAATTGAAAAAAAATTGAGTGGGTAGAGAAAGAAATAAACGAAAAGTTTTTATTGGTGTATGTTACCTCTGCCTTGAAAAATTCCTCACGATTTGCACGAAATGACTAAAATCATATTATTTTTAAAAAATTAGGATTCTAGGATGCAATTAGGGATATTTGGATCCTATTTGGGAAGTTTTTGGATAAGACAAAGGGCTTGGGAGGTGTAAATAATTGGGTTGGCAGAGTGCCATTTTATAGTAGAGGAGAGTCATTCTTGTAAATATAAAAATGTGGACACTATTGAGGAGTATATCTTGCATCATGATCCTCCAATAATTTATAATATGATTTACAAAATTGGGTACCTATTATAAATATTTTTCATTAAAGGTATTTGGGTCATGTTTCTTGGTTTGTTTTTTCCCTTCTGTTAATTATTAACCTCTAATTAAACTCAATTCTACCATAATATATGTAATTAGTTTTTAAAAATATCAATAATATTCATAGTCCAAATCCTTGTTTAAATTAATAAAAAAATTTATATTTTGGTTATTAAAAATAGTTAATCCATTACCACAAATTATAAACACAAATGTGGTAGAAATTAATTTAAATTTAATTCTAGAGACACGATGAGACAACAAGTTTTTAAAGTGAAAAATATTCAAAAGATTTTAAAGTATTTACAAAAAAATTCCGGTTGAAATTGATTCCAAAGTCTAAAATTATTTTAATGGATGAATAATTGATATTAATATAATTTAAATTCAATTTAAAATTTAGTTTATCTTTATAAATAAAACATGAAAAAATTTATTTTTTAATTAAAATTCAGTATTTGTCACTATACATCAAAAATTAAATCTTCATAGAAAAATAAATAAAAGTATCCAAACTAAATATATATATTATGAATTAAAAAATGAATTTTATTTATTAAAATAATAATTATAAATGTGTCAATAATTATTTTAAATAGTTATTCCATTAATAAGTGGTGGAATTATATTTTAGATAAATACATATTTGTTTCTGTAAAATTGGATTTATTCTTATCACTTATCATGAAAACAAATACTATAACCAATAAATAGTAGAATTTCTAAAATATATATATATAATTGAAATAAAAATTCAAAACATTTTTAATTTATTTATTTTTTTGAAACGTGTTTGATTGCATAAATATAGTATTCAAATAATAGACTTACTATATTTTCAAAAGGGTTCTATTTCAATTTATAAATAATTAGTTGTCAAATAATTATTCATATATTAATTTGTAATACATATTTTCATAATTTAATTAATTATATTCATAACGTGCATTCCAACAACTTGGTGAAATCTATTATAAAATTTTAATAAATATATTAAGAGTACATTGTAGTTTGATAAAACAATGTCTTTTTTGTAATGAATGCTATCAATGTAAATACTAATTTACTGTTACAGAATCCATAAATAGTGTTATGTGCAATACCTTGACCCTAGTAACCTAGAGTTGGTTAATTGTTACATAACATTGTCATACACACAAGATATCATGTATCGACAGACCGATCAGTTTAATAGCCTTGTAAGTACTATATTCATACATGAGTTTAACATTACATCATGAAAATAACATTGGTGTACCCATTAAACACACACATATACTTTATCTTAATTCTGCAGGTTAATCATAATATACTTATTCACATCCTGGAAAAAATAAAACACAGACATGGGTGAGCTCAGAAGCCCAGTAAGGATAATAATATAATGGAAACATTCATAAATAAGCATAAAAATTTAAGGAATTGTATAATCCCAAGCAAATGAATATTAAATGTAAACATCATCATTATTTGGAATTGATAAATCAAATAATTCCATTTAATAATTCACAGGGATATTATACTAGTCGAATAATCACATTTAATAACAATAGACAATTTCATAATGATGGAATGCATAATGCTAGACATCGTAACCACATATTGAAGGCCCCATGAAAAGACTATAATAAAATATTTTGTCAATTCCTTGTACCGAGACAATATTTTGTCTAATGAGGCTTACTAATGAATCGAGGAGCTATAACGGGCTCTACCTATCACTTACTAAGTCCAATGCCTTCCTCATTTGAAAAGATCGAAACATAACATAATCATGTGTATTAAAAATAGCATAAGGAATGTTAATACTTTAACAATAAATGATGATTACTATAAAAATTACACATCAATAATAAAACATATCATAAAACCATCTATACAATATGTTATATTGTTTCATAATAAATAAAATTCAAAAAAGTGTAAAATTCATCAAAGGATGTTGACATAGATGAAATCAAAACTATTTGAGAGAAATATCTCTATCTATTTTGAAATCATTTAAAAGTCAAGTAATTATGAAAGAAGACTTTTATTTTGAAAATATTCTTTTAATCTTTCACGGGAAGCATCAATGGTGTTATAACGGTGGAAAATAGTTGCACTAGACGTATAAGTTAAAAAAACATTTTAACATTAATTTTTCGAAATGGTCATAAAGGACCTAGTTTGGAAAACGACAGAATGATTACATTCAAAAAATATTATAAAAATTAAACAAAGGTTATAAATTAATTTAAACCATAGTATAGTAAATTATGTTTTGAAATTAAAATTAAAAAAAATCACGGATGTGGATGATAAAGAAGTCCTGGTAGATACATAAATTTTAACAACCTCCTTTACTAAAGGGATTGGAATATTAACCCTTACAATGTATTTTTCCATGGTTGCAGGTATGTTAAATCATGAATAATTTTTAAATAATTATTATTAAATTATACAAGGGCCACATACATAAATATGATTTCATGTATGATCTTCTCATAAAATTTATGTAGTATCATTATTTTGGTTGTTAACTAATTCATTTTCCTTTATATATATTTTAATCTAAGTCATGTTTTTTTTGGATAGGATTTATTTGATTTACATCTTGAATGATATTAATATATTTAAAAAAAATTAATCGTCAAATAAAAATTATTCATGAATGGTTACAATGGGGAATGATTCTCATCGCATTCATGGAGACAGTAATTCGAACATACACATTAGCTACAATATAATTATATTGATTGTGAAATCGTATGGAATTGTATTGAATTTAAAATATAAATAATTATTAACATGTTATGTTTCTTATTTACATCAATTATACATCATTATTATACCGTTCCAAAAAATGAATTGTGGAATAACAAACTACACCATGGCGTGGAGACGCTAATCCATATGTACGCACGTATGGTGAATTATTCATTCATAGGATGGATAGAAAAATGACTATTGTGGTATCATATTTATAATTAAATTTCAGTTTTAAATGGTTCTAGAGCTATTATATTTGTATGGAATCACCAAAGAAAGAGGAGGGTGAAGAAGAAAATATCTTTGAAAGAGGTGACTATATAATTACCTCTTCTTCAAGTTCTTCCTTTTGATTTGTACAAAAGATATCACTAGGATCGTTTTCTGATCAATGTAAGGCATCTGGGTCGAAGTGAAGGTTTTTGGGAAAATATTAATGTAGGGGATTGTTGTACCAAATTGCATTGGTGGTGTGAAATTAAGATAAGGTAAAGTACCGTTTTTAAGATAGGTGAGGGTCACTTTTGGAAAAGCTAGAAATATTATTTTAATATAAAATCATTTTCTTTTTCTAAAGGCTACAAATCGGTTTATTTCTAGGATATGCTAGGGATGGGTTGAAAACCTATCAAAAAAAGGGTTTAGACAGGTTTATATCACTATATTAACATTATATTTTAGATTTAACTTGTAGTTAAATAGTCAATCATTTACCATGTATTCTTGTATTGTTATAAGGAATGGTTAATAAACATACTATAAAAAACATGAAAACACCATGTTGTTCATTATTAACATATCTAACCATATCTATGTCCTTTGGACGTTATTGTTTTTCAATATTATATGATTTAATAATATATTAATTTTCTAAAAAACTAATTTATGTCAATTTTGACACTATTTGGTTATTTGTTTTAGTTAATGTCAAAAATACTTTATAAATTTGAAAAAAAATATTTAATAAACCCTAAAATGTCTTATTAAACTATAAACATAGTGTAATTCATCAAAAGATCCAATTTACATATATTTTAATATTTATAATATCAATTATTTTAATCATTCATTAATAATGTAATTACTTCATCATTATTTTGTCATAAATAAATATAAATATTTAATGTCAAAAAATAAAAATATTGTACCCATATTTAAGAAGTAATATTTTCATTCCAGTAAATATTTATAGTGGAATTAATCTTATGTATTACACTATATTAAAAATGTTTTAGGGATGAAAATTTGATAAAAAACACTTTTAATTCTTTTTTATATAAAAAAATAATAAATGTCCTAATCTAATTCGAAACGATCAAAAGGGTCATATTTTATTCTGAAGATTGATTGAGGTCGAAATACTATTATCCAATATAATTTGGATATGTGTCAGGGTAATTATAATATCATTTTTACCTTTAATTACCCTATTTAGTTTCATTCGTCCTAAACAGAATTCAAAAGTTACTATTCACCAAAAAATATTTTCATCTTATTGAACAACATAATACATAATGATTTCATCAATGTCTCTCTTATTTATGAAATTATATTCATAGAACATGTAACATTATGTTTTATACTAATTTGTAAATGTGCCTAGATAGAGGGAAAAAGACATTAAAAAGATCAAAAAAATTTATATATCATAACATATTATAAAATGACACCAATTAATTACATCTAACTAATATAAATATTTTTTTTATTTTTAAATTAAAATGTTTATAAATTATTAATGATTATTTAAAAAAAATCAGTTTTATACAATAACGGAGTGTTTTCCACTATTCATCAAAAAATGTAAGTTTTTATAAAAATACAAAAATTTCACCCTAATATATTTTTGATTTTAGGAATCGAAAATCGAAGTCCAATTTGAAAAATATTGTTTATAATATTTCAAGAATATGGTATTAAAATTCATAACATCTTTTTAAACAACAAGATGGATTTTTCATCATATTATAAAACATGAAGTGGTGTACATCGTAGGCTAATGAATTATTTAAAGAGAAGCGTACAATGGATGATTGTGGTGTTACATTCTTCCCTATGATAAATAATTCCATCCTAGATATTTCTAGAAAACTACTGCGTAAAAATATTCAGGTGGTTCTTCATTATAAGTTTCTTGGGTTCCCTCGTTTAATCTTCCATCTTATGGATTTTCCATAGAACATTTACCTGACGATTTTTTCAGTTTCTCAACACTTATGTTCTGGTTTCAATAATCCTGATAGGATCTTCACAATAAGACAGATCAGGATCTAGTTCTAAATATTCAAATGTGACTACATGCATTAGTTCATGCATGTATATTCTCAACAATGATACATGGAACACATTATGATCAATGGGGAGACGTGGAGGCATTTCCAAATGTTATGCTACAAATATAATTCATTCTAGATTTTCTAAAGGACAGATATACCTGGGACTCAATTTAACATTCTTACAAAATCGTATAACACCCTTCCACGGAGATAAATTCACGAAAACATGATCTCATACTTGAAATTCCACATTCTTATTTTAGTGATTTACATAGCTCCATTTGTTACATTGAGCTTCTTTGATATGGGTTTGGATAATCTTCACATTTTCAGTTGTTTCCACAACATGTTCTGGGACTATGAATTTTCGTTCACCAACATCTTCCCAAGAAGTTGGTGTGTGACATCTCTTTCCATATAACTCATCATAAGATAACATATGATTACTTAAATGAAAGCTATAGTTATAGGAAAATTCTATCAGAGGTAAATACTGATCCCACATACCTTGAATGTCATGTGTGCAAGATATCAACATGTCTTCTTAGTTTTGAATACTCTATTCTTTTTTTCCATTAGTTTGATGGTTGAAGGAAGTACCAAACGAAGTATAGTATCCAGGAATTTCTGAATACATTTCCAAAATTTTGATGTAAAATGGAGATCAGAATATTAAACTATTTACAAGGGTACATGATAATGTATTACAACATCATTAATATATAGTCTTTCTATATTTTCAAGTGGTAAATATTCTCTTATAGAATAAAAATGTGTTGAATTGGTAAGCCAATCAACAATGACCCATATTGAATCATTACTTCTACGAGTATTTGGTATTCCCATGACAACATCAATCATAATATCTTCCCATTTCCAATCAGGTATTTGAAGAGGTTTCATGAACCCTCTAGGATGTCGTCTTCCACCCTTAACATATTGACTAACCATACATCTTTACACATAATTAGAAATATCTCATTTCATGTTGTACCACAAAAAAATGTTTTTTATAATATCTATAAATCAAAAGTAGTATCAGGATGAATAAAGAGAATGATGCTATGAGCATCACCCAAAAATTACTTTTTTAGATTAGGTATGTCAGGAACACAACGTCTGTTTCCAAATTTCGGAATTCCATCTTCATACATGAAGTCAATCAATATCCCATCATTAAATCATCAATTTTTTTTGAATGTATTCATCATCATATTGAAAAAAATTTATCATTTCTTATAAAGTTGGTTTCGAAACCATTTGAAAATGTGTCGATGTTTCACCTTCAATGAATATTCCTATATCCATTTTTACTTGATCCATGAACTTAAGATCCTCTTCAACTCTCATATTGTTTAGAACTTCGGGATCCTTTCTTCTCAAAGCATCTACCACCTTATTTTCCTTCCCTGAGCGGTATTTTATAGTGGAATCATAGTCCTTGAGTATTTTATGCCATCTCCTTGCTCCCATGATGAGTTCTTTTTGTGATATAATATACATAATACTCTTGTGATCAGAATAAAATTATCAACTTTCACCACATAGATATTGTCCTTATATCATAAATGCAATGATTACAGCTGCTAACTCATGATCATGTGTGGGATAGTATTTTTCATGAATTTTTAACTTCCTTTTTGCATAGGAAATAATGCTATCATTCTGCATAAGGAAACAACCATGCCATTTTTTGAAGCGTCACTATAAATAAGAAACCAATCATTTCTCGATGGAATAGTCAAGAAAAAATAATTGACTAATGTTCTCAATAGTTCATAAAATCATTCATTACACTTGCCTGGCCAAACAAATTTACCCCCATTATGTGTTATCTTTGTCAATGGATTATCCGAACAAGAAAAATTATGGATGAAACAATGATAATAACCTGCTAAACCAATAAAACTATGTACATCAGTTATACTCATCAGTGCTAGCCATTCATGTAATTCTCTAATCATTAAAGGATCAATGGGGATTCTATACATAGAGAAAATATGGCCCAAAAACATATCTTCTGAATCCAAAATTCATACTTTATAAACATTCAATATAATTCATTATTTCTGAGAGTCATTATAACAGTTCTCAAGTGATTTTCATGATCTTCGTAGCTTTTGGAGTATACCTAGATATCATCAAAAAGTAACACTAAAAAGTCATCAATATATTCCTTGAAAACGATATTCATTAGATCCATGAATACATATGATGCATTAGTCTATCCAAAAGTCATTACTAAAAACTCACAACTCCCATACTTGGTATGAAATGTTGTCTTCAGAATTTCATTCTTTATCCACACAACTGATGATATGCAGGTCAAAGATCAGTCTTTGAAAAATATTGAGCTCCATGAAGTTTATCATATAAATCATCAATGTGAGGTAGGGGACACATGATCATTTTTTATATCATTGATGTCCCTGTAGTCAATGCACAACCTCATAGATCTTTCCTTTTTTCATAAAAAAAGAATAGGGGATCTCCATTGAGAAACAATAGTGTGAATAAATCCTTTATTACTCAATTTATCTAGTTGTTTCATTATTTCCTCTAATTCAACTGTGGTCATTCAATATGGGGTATTTGATATAGGCCGTGATCCAAGAATTAAGTCAATGGAAAACAGAACTTCTTATTCCGGAGAATGTCTAGGAAAATCCTCTGAAACACATCATCATATTCTTGAACTGCATGTACATCCTCTATTTAAAAATTCCATTCCTCACCCATAGTTATTTCATTCTCTTCATCCTCGATAATTGAATTTAGTAGATAAAATGGGGGTGGATTTAGATAATAAATACATGGTGTTGTTTCGGCTCTAATGATAATGTACTTCTTATCATGATCAAGAAATGTATAATCTATATTGTTACAATAAATAAGAGAATCATGACCTGATATCCAATATATACCAAGGATTATATCTAATTCAATCGTGGGTATGATGATTTGATCAACACATAAATATGTTTATATTCCCAAAAAGGAAACAATTCAAAATACATTGTTTCAATTATTCTTCCCTTATGTGTTTTGACTGAGATCTCCCTTGTAAAATCATATTGGAAACATTTAATTTTCTCAAAACACTGGGAAGATATGAAACAATGAGATGATCCAAAATCAAATAATTCTTTGTCTAAATTTGAGGATACCATTTAATTACCCACCACCATGTCATACAAAGAATCAAGCTCAGCATTGTGATCACAAAAAGATTGGACTTACTCCCTTTGACTTTTTTTAGGAATGATTCCATGGCGCTTAAGAAATTCATTTGTATACTGACCCATTTCTCTACAATTGTAGAATTTAACATTGATATCCTCTTTATTTCCCTTAAAATCACAAGCTATGATGCCTTTTTCACCACACTATTAATAGAATCCCATTCCCTTAATGAAAGTACCAGGGTGTTTCTTCCCACATTTAATACATGATGGAAATTCAAATTTCCCCTTCTTCCCCTTATTTCTATTTTTAGAGTGTTCACCAGATCTCTTCCTCTCTATCATTTCTATAAATTTGTAATTCTAAGAGAATTCTGTTTATATCTTGATAGCATATGATACTATATCTTCGTATGATGAGAAGGATTGTGACTCTAATTCATGACTATGAAATGGATTTATCAAATCCAATAATTGATATATATTGTATCTTGGGATACATATATAATCTGGGCATTCCTTGATAACCTTGTAATGATAGCCTCATACTTTGTGACAATTTCATATATCATTTTCTTCAGACTCATAAATATTCATTCCATATCAGCTCTATGGTCATGAGGAAAGTATTTTTATATGAAATTTTCTTTAAACACCTTCCATTAAATATTTTATAATTCTTCATCGTACTCTGTGTTTTGAATCAATTACCACCATTGATCTGCATCTCTTGTGAGGCGATAAACTTCCATGATAATATTTTCACATTCACTACTCCCTAAGCATTAAATAATTTTTTACAGAACTTATAAATTTTGTAGATACAAATGTATTTATAGTCCCATTAAATGTTGGTGGTTTTTTCATCATGAATAGGTCTAACATAGATCTTTTGTGGTGTAGATCACGGTGCATTATATGAGTAAGGTTATTTACTCATTACCTAAGTGAGTTGTCTGAGTAATGCTATAAGCTGATCAGCACCAGTTGCATCACCATCATCACTATAATTATCTTTCATAGGAGAGAAGTCCCTAAATGATATATGTGTATTGATATGGTTTCCATTCCCTCCACTAGGAACCATTTCTAAACAATTGCATAAAATAGGTTATTTTATAAATTGAAATAAATAACTCGAAACTTATAAAACACTAAACATAAAATGAACAGTTTATGGATATAATCCAGAATCATAAAAAAAATTCATGGAGAAAGTATATAATAATAAATCTTTTATAATTTCTTGTAATGATAATGAAAATTATACTAAGAAAATCACACAATAGTGTCCTAAACAGGAGTAAAACAAGGCCTGTTGTTGTGTTCCAGGATACCTAGGGTCAAGACCGAAACATCTAGCCAGAGTTTTCATTCCTAGGTAAAACTATAAAAGAGCCTATGTTACCTGCTCTAATCCATACAAGGTTATATATCTTGTAAAACCCATATAATATTTACATTATATAAATTTTTTATGTTCTTATATCATAATCCTCAAAGTTTATCTTATGGTAATTGTCTCTAAATAGAGTTTTTTTAAATATAGTTCCAAGGTTTTTACTAATCTTCCTCTGATACAAACTGTAATTACATGAGACTGGTTACCCAGATTCGGTACATTATTACATAAAATTGGCATGAGATTAAGATATAAAGTCTTGAAATACCAATTATTTTATTATCCTTGGGTATACAAGATACATATATGAGTTTTATATTACATCATGAAATAAAAAAACATTTTCCCCTCTTTGAAAACACTCATATTAATTATCCTATTCTTGTAGGTTTATGATAATATACTTCTTTTCATTTTGGGAAAAATAAAACATATAAATGTGTGAGATCAGATGCTCAATAAGGATAACAATATTTCAAAAACATTCATAAATAAGCATAAACATTTTAGGATATGTATAACACTAAAACACAGGACATTTAAACAAAAACATCATCATAATATGGTAATGATAAATAAAATAACCCCATTTACTTATTCACATAGATATTCTACTAATTGAATAATCACATGTAATAAAAATTACCATTTTAATAATGATTTAATGCATAATTCAGGATATCATAACCACATATTCAAGGCCTCATGCTAAAACTAAAATAAATGATTTTGCCAAGGCCATGTGCTAAGAAACTAGTTTTTCTCATTAGACCTAATGATGCATCGAGGAGGTATAGTGGGCTCCACCCATCCCATATTGAGTCAAACTCATTCCTCATAAGAAAACATTGAAATAAAACATAAACATTCGTATTAAAACTACTATATGAAATTATAACACATTAACCATGAAACATGAATTTTATAAAAATAATACATCCATAGTCAAATAAATCACTAAACCTTCAATACAATATAGAATATTATATCATAATAAATCATCTTCAAACAAGTCTAAATTCAACCAAAGGATGTTGGCATTGATGAAATTAGAACAATTTTAGAGAAATATCTCTATCTATGATGAAATTATTTAAAATCCACATAATTACAAAAGGAAAAACTTATTTAGAAAATAATATTATAATATTATAATGTAATCTTCCATGGTGTTATAATAGAAAAAAATAGATTCTCCCTCTATATAAGATAACAAAACATTCTTACGTTAATTGGTCAAAATAGTCATAATGTACCTTGTATACAAAATGGGAAAATGTTTTATTTTGAAACAACTTATAAAATGTAAACAATGGTATAATTGACCTTAACCAATTTTCTAGTAAATAATGTTATTAAAAACAATTAAGAAAAGGTATGTGGGTGATAAAGAGGTCATATTTGATACTTACGTATTAACAACCTCTATTAATAATGAGATTGGAAAATTAACCCTTATACCATGAATTCCCTTGGTTTAGTGTATGTGAACAACCTATATAATAGATAAATAATTTTTATTAAATTATTCAAGAACCACATACACAAATAGGATATCATATATGATATTCATATAATATTTCGGATGAATCATTGTTTCAGGCGTTAACTAATATTTTTTCATTTAAACGTTTTGTTATATGAGTAATGTTTGATATTTATAGGATATATTTGATTCATATAATGAATGAAATTATGTTCTTTACATATTATTTTTAATCATCAAATGAAAATTATTCTTGAATGGTTATGATGGGGAATCAATCTCATCGCGTTCGTGGAGATGGTAATATGTACGTATGCACGAGCAACAAGATCATTTTTTTGATTATAAAATCATATGTAATTAGATGGTATAAAACATTTAATGAATATTTAACATGTTATATTTATTATTTACAATAATTTTACATAATTATTATACCCATTCAATAAATGAAGTGTTGAATAAGAAACTACACCATGGCGTGGAGACGTTATGTGATATATATGCATGTAAGGATACATAGTCATTTATAGGATGGATATAATAATGAATATTTTTGAACCCTATTTATAATAACATATTATTATGTATAATGTATTGGATATATTATTTTTGTGTGGAAATACAAAATAAAGATGAGGTGGAAGAAGAAAATAACTTTGAAAGAGGGGATGAAATAATTACCTCTTCTTTGGGTTATTCCTTTTGGTTTGATCAAAAGGAATCCCTAGGTTGGCTTTATGATCAAAGTAAGGCCTCTAGGTATAATTGAAGGATGTGGGAGTAATTTAGAGTGGGGTTTGGACATGGAAAATTGATATGGAGTTGTGAAATTAAGAGAAGGGAATGTACACATTTATAAGAGAGGTGATGGTCACTTTTGGAAATTCTTGAAAAATTATTTTATAATAAAATAATTTTTCATTTACAATTTCTCCAAATATGTTTATTTCTAGGATAATGGTGGTATAGATCAAAAAACATTAATTCAATAGGTTTTAGACTGGTTTAGTACAACATATTAAACTCATCTTTTATATTTAAATCTGTGTTATATAGTTTAAATTTTACAATGTATTCTGGTTTTATTATAATTAATGGTTAATAAACATACTATAAAAATTAATGAAAACCCCAAGTGGTTAATAATTAATATATATTACCATATATAAGTCCATTTTAAGAGCCTTACTCTTTTATAATATTATATCATTTAATAACATAGTATTTTTTTAAACACATTTTTATAAATTTTGACACTATTTGGTATTTTCTTTTTGATAAAGTCATTACAACATTACCACCTCGATAAAATTTTATTTAATCAACCATAAAATTAATTATTAACCTATAATTTTTTTGGAATGCATCAAATGTCTCAATTCAAATTTATTCGGATATTTACAATAACAATTATTTTAAACATTAATTAATAATGTAATTAATGCATCATATTCGAGTCATAAGTAAAGGTATTTATTTAATGTCTAAAAGTAATAAATAAAGTACCACTATTTATGAAATATTTTTATCTTTATAATGAATATTTATAGTCTAATTTATCTTATTTATAACATTTGTTAAAAATGTTTTAATAATGAAAAATTGAATTTATAACTTTTAACTCTTATTTAAATAAAATAAAATTAATTGTCCTAATATAATTCTAGGTGATAAATAGGGTAATATTATATTCCTAATGATTATTTTGGTCGAAATACACATATCCAATACAATTAGAAAATTTTCTAGGACAATTATAATACTATTTATCCCTTTAATTACCGTATTTTACTTTTAAAAGTGGTAAATAACATTCAAAAGTTGCTATTCACATAAAATTATTTTCATCTTATTAAAGAAAATATTACATACTGATGTCAATGGTGTATCTCAAATTTTTGAAATTAATTTAACAGATTCGGTAAAATTATGAATTGTGGAAATTTGCAAAATGTTATTTGAGGGTGGGTAAAAGATAGTAAAAAGTTGAATAAAATTTTATATATCTAAAATTATTATAAAATGACTCTAATGAATTACATTATACTATTATATGTATTTTATATCTATATTGAAATTAAAATATATATAAATATACAAATAATTATTTAATACAAATGTCCATTTAAATTAACAATGCAACGTTTTTCACAATTCATCAAAAATTAAATGTTCTTAGAAAAAAAAATCACCCTGAGATAATTTTGATATTTCGAATAAAAAAAGGTCCAATTTTAAAAATAAAATTTATAAAATTTCATAAAGTGGGTAATACTATTCACAACAGCTTTTAAATGGCTTGTTTGATTTGTTGTGATGTGATAGAACTCAAAGTTGGGTACAATTTATGTTGTTGTATTATTAAAAGAGAATTGTAACATGGAAGTTCGGGGTGTTATATTATGTGCACCAGAAGTTGATCTATGTGTTTCATGTAGTGCAAGCAAGACATGGTGTTATGTGTAACACAATCCAATCCATGTTTTTTCTTATAACACAATATATATTTATTGTTCTGTGAAAACCATTATATAAAAAGTATTAAATTAATTCAAAAAAATTTATTTCAAAAAATATCAATGTGATACATTCAGACCCCCTTAAATTAAATATGTCCATCAAAATTTTTATGGGTTTTCAAAGGATTGATATTTAAAATTTTATTTCATAGAAACCCACATAAAAAATTTGGTACTAAAAACTCTTTAAAAATTAATGTCAAAAACATAACAATTACCCATAGTCACTCAAAAAAAGGTTCCCTCGTAGGAAACCAATACTAGGAAGAGAATATTGGATATTTGATAACATATTAAGTAATTATAGAGTGTGATTGTGGTTGTTGTTCACAAATTGGTGAATATCTATGAATAGTTATGGGACCCAAAATGAATCTGTGATGATTTTTAAGATGACCAGTTCAACCAATATAAAGGTATTAGGATTATTTTTATTCAGTATAGTTTTTGAAGAGTTGATGAATAATTATAATATCTAAAAATATAAGGAAATATACTTAATTGGTTTGATTCCTTTTCAAATTCCCAATCTCTCACTTTAGTTTTTCCTTTCATTGATTTCCACTTCATATCTAACCCCATGAAATAATGGTTGTATATTAATTCTTGATTTAGAATCGAATAAAGAGGTAGAATGATAATACATTCATTCTATATTTAGTCCACATCACACAAAAATGGTTAGAAATTTTTATTCAATATGATTAAATTTTAATATGTTAACATAATTCCATTATCTCAAAAACATCATCTGATGTTTAACATTCTTCCATCCATAAAGGGTTATCCTTGACACCCTTCCTAAAAAAATCTAAAATATTAGAAAAAGGGAATTGAACTTTTAATAATTAGATTAATATTTACTCTCATATATCATAATATATCTCTTATTATTCATATACTATGCATGTGAATACCTTCATTAAGTATTCCCTTGAAACATGGTGAAAACATAGATTACCATAAAATAGTCTTTAAAACATTCCTGATTTTTTATAGATATAATACATAAATAAAAAATGTTTTAATGATCATCCATGTTAACATAGACCAATTTTCATGAAATATTTATATAGTTAAATTTTAATTATTAGTAACCAATTTAAATTATCCATATCAATCATCTCATTTTCCAACCAAAACATAATTTTACAAACAGAGAAACACCTTATGGGTTAACATCCCTTAAATAAAATATAACCTTTCTATTAAATCACTTTTCATTGTCATAAAAATAATTAAATATATTCTTTGAGAACCATAATTAAAAATTTATACATAATTATTTAAATAAAAAAATTCTTAAATTAAAAAACATATACACTTCAATCATCAAATTTTATTCATAAACCATTAAAACGCCATTATCATCTTATTATTTAATATCCATTTCCTTGAATATGAAATACAAATCATGTATTATGGTTCTTATACCCAAATTTAATCATTCATATTCAATTTTAAAATAACAATATTATTATAAAATCACTTGGATTTCAGACGTGATTCACGATACCTTTAAATTCAATTGTATAACCAATACTCATGTCACCTTACTGACTCGCTTATTTAGAATTCCACATAGTACAATGATTTACATAATGTCCATACATTCCCCATCGGAAAATTTCATTGTTAAAATAGTTTCTTCTAGTTCTCAAAATTGACAAAAATAAGAATGACAAGTTGGACAAACATATTTCAATGATGAAAATATCATAATAATTAAAAATCACTTATTGGATATCTATATTATGAATATTTTTTTAAATCAATGAAAACGTTTTCTTATCCATAGATACATCCCTAGAAATATCCCTTGAAATTTCAAAGGGGGTTTCACTAATTATTTCTCATCCTTATCTACATAGCGTGACTAAACCTTCCCTTTGATATAAAAAATACATTCCCATGATTGACATAAATGGACATTAAAACATTTTTTAAGAATATTCCAAAAATTATAAAAGTACATTCTCATGGACCATAATAGTTAAATGTCTTTGGAAACCTGGTATCATAATCATCTATCCTAGTGAAAGATATTCAACATATACTTTAATGAACTTCCCATTTAGTACACCTATATAAAACCATTCTTCGTAACCTAGGAAAATAAATCATAAGCAAGTGTGATTTTTGATTCTCAGAAATGTTAAATAAAAGTGATAAGTACATGAACATCACAATTGAAGATCATCAAATTCACATAAGATATAATACACGTGATTCATGGAATAAAGATTATTAGTTCAAAAGACATGAATCATATGCATTTCATACATTATGATCCATTGGATCAAATCATTTAAATTAAAAATAGACTTATGGAATACACATAATCATATAGAATCATTCCCTATAAGTCAAGGTTCATTGCCTCTACTGATCAGGTCACTTCATGTGGGTTTCAACTGCTATGATAAACACACCACCATCATAAATCACCTCTATTACCTTATGTGCAATGAGATCACTCAAAAAACCTTATTATCAGTCATGATTCACTCTCATTAGTATCATAATAGTCATGTATAACTTTTAAGATCATATTAGTAGTCAAGGTTCACGCCCAAGTGAATCTTAGTGGTAAAATTACTTTAGATAACTAAGCTCACTCCTTGTTCCAACCACAATTATATCCTGAGATATAAATATTTACCCAATTAAGTTTACTACTATAATGGTATCTTCAAATTATATCTACTGTTATATCCCAGTTCCAGATGCCACCCAGTGGCGCCCCATACTCGGTTGGTCACATGACCTCAATTACATTTCCCCAAAAACTAGTTGTTTCCGACTAGCAGCAAGGGCCTTGGTTGTGATAGTGGGGATAATATTCCCTCATTGGTAGAGTACACATCATATGTAAACAAATACATTCAAGAGTATCAGAAGTAATAATGACAAATAACAGTAACAATAGAAAACAGAAAGAATAAACTGGAGAACATATATAAAATGATGAATGATACCTATGTATATGAAAACTACCAAAAAAGTAGCAATGCTGAAATACAACTATGTTAAACCAATGAAAAAACAGATAAACTCCTCAGCTTTACAAGCCATAGTTTGCGCCCATGCTCTCCATATCTACAACATATCAAGTACATGAGGAAGAAGGGTGCATTAAAATATCTATACCTACAACAATATAATATGTTTGTGCCCAAAAACATGACCCAAATAGGGTGTGAGACTAAATTACATTAGGCAACAACTCAATGATCTATGTCGAATTCTCAGTGAATATATGGTAGGTAAAAGAACAAAAAATAGTAAAAATGAATGTACTAAAAATTAAATAATCCACAATTTAGATCAGGAAATAGTGAAACGAATTGCTAATCCTCATACAGGTAACCCTCTGGGAAGTGATCATCGCCATCCCCTTTGCTCCTACATAAAAATTACAAGAAACCCTCTAGTCAGTACACTCATCTGAACCCCTCTGGTTCAGTATATAAATATAACTAGACTCTCTGAGTAAGAAATCATAATCTATCCTCTTATAGTCAAAGGTAAACCATGACACTCTATGAATTCTCACACAGTCCATTCCTTGTATCGTATATGGTATTCAAGGACTCTCGGAGGAAGCTCACCCGGTTAACTCCCCTTATAGCCCCATGGTCTAGCAGTCTTTGACAAAGGTCACTCAGTCAATTCCCCATATATTACAGGTCATACAATTCAGACAATTAATCTCTGAGGAAGCTCACACGGTCAATCCCCATATAGTGTAAAGAAAACATGGACTCTCTGAGGAAGCTCAATTGTTCAATTACCCTTATAGCCCCATGTGGTTCTAGGCTCTATGAGGATGCTCACTCGTTAAATCACCCTAATAGCCTAAGTGATCAAAGACATTCTGAGGAAGCTCACCCTGTAAATTCATCATATAGTCTACTACACTAGGATTCACAACCATATGTAGGTCAAAGAGTATAAAATTTTAATATGGCCATGTAAACCTACAGAACTACTTGGCTAACTATCTACATCATATCACACATGTCAGAAATCAAACCCTCCACCCTATACCAACAAGCATGGAAATCAGGCAGGGCAGAAACATACAAAGAATAAAAATCAACCCATTTCATAACCAATATGTCATTACACATGAATACAAGCATGGAAAGCAAACAACAGGGGTAAAACGGTAAACACACACTACAACATCAAAGGTATTTTTGGAATTTTGACATAATACTAAAATACATTCAACCGAAAGGGACAAACCACCTACCTCGACATTAGGAGATCTCTATACGTGATCCTCGAGAGTTGAATCTCCATAGATCCCCATAGATATACGAAAACATCTAAAACGTTCAACACAAGATAACATGAGAATGAAGATGAAACATGAAACAAGGATCAAGGACAATTGAGAAATAGTTGATGGGATTCCAACGCAACTTACGAAGTTCAATTTGGAGGATGAATAGAGGCACGAGGGCTCGTCTAAGATATGTGGCCGTATGGACTCTCGCGAACAAACGAGACCTATTAGAGGGGTGTTCTCTCCATTAGTCGCAGCCCTGGTGCATTTAATAAAAAAATAAAATACACGACATGTAATTTTGGAGTACACAACGTGTACTTACTATTTCTGTACTCCGAATTAGGCGGCCTTCAAGTAACTCGCACTTGGTCGTGTGTGTGGATACTACACATCCAGCACACGACCTCATGTGGCATCGAAGTACATCGCGTGTACTCATAAAGTACATGACATGTACTTAGAAAATTTACATAATTTATTATTTTCCTCAAAAACAACCAGAAAAATGAATGATATACTTGAAAAAAAGAATCGTGTTATTACAAACTTCCCCCCCGTAAATAAATTCATCCCCAAATTTACCTAGCACGATATAGAAGAATAAATCAAGAACAGCATCGGCCGCTGTGCTCATACAACAACGTTCGTATCCCATGTCTCATCTTGTACTCGCCTGTTCGGCCAGAGAACTCATTCTTGAAGAATAGGTTGGACATGTAGAACCTTCATAATGTGCTCGATGATCCTGATAGGTTGCTCCCCAAAGGATGAATCCACTTCCATCTCAACCTCCTCAGGTTGGATGATATGAGACGGGTCAGAAAAGTAGCATCAATGCTAAGAAAAGTGGAAGACATTGTGCATATAACGCTACCTCTAAGGAAACTACAACCGATAAGCCATCGACCCAACTCTCTCCAACACATCAATCAGCCCAACATACCTCGGTGATAGCTTTCCCCATCTCCAGGTCCACTTTTGTCTCAGCCTCAGTGTGACATGCATGAAAACTTAATTTGCATCCTCGAACTCTATAGGATGTCTCTGTTGATCAGCATAAGGCTTCTATCGAGACTGTGCAGTATTCATCCCATTCTGAATCAACTTTATCTGCTCTGTGGTCTTCTGAACAAGACATGGTCCTAGAAAATATGCCTCTTCCGCCTCCAGCCAACATAATGGTGATCTTCATGGCCTACCGTAAAAAGCCTCATAAGGTGTCATCTGAATAGTTTCTTGAAAACTGTTGTTGTATGAAAACTCCACAAGAGGTTTATGTTTATTCCAAGAACCACCAAAATCTAGAATTCATGCTCCGAGTATGTCCTCAAGCACCTAAATCATACGCTTGGACTGGCCATCTATCTGTGGGTGGTAAGCTGTACTCAAAAGTATCTGTGTAGCCAAAGACATCTAAATCTCATTCCAGACATGAGAAGTAAAACATGCATCCATGTCTGAAACAATGGAGTTTTGAATACCAGGCAGATGTATAATCTCACGGATGTATAACTATCCCAGCTCATCAATACTGATGGTCTCCATTATTAGAATGATGTGAGTGACCTTCGTGAGTCTATCAATGACAACCCAAACTGTATCATTCCAGTGAGGTGACCTCGGAAGACCAGTGATGAAGTCCATTGTGACGTCATTCCACATCTACTCTGGAATGGGTAACTACTGTAACATCCATGCTGGTCCCTGATGCTCTGCCTTCACTTTCTAACAAATAGAACACCTCATGAGGAAACCGGCAACATCTCTCTTCATACCTTGCCACCAATATTGATAGTGTAGATCAAGATACATCATTGTGATTCCAGGATGAACTTCCCAAAATGAGGAATGAAAATCTTGCATCAGATCCTCACATTTGTCTTTTGTTTCCCATACACACCCCAAGAAATGCAAGATCAAATCCTTTCCTACAGTCTATCTAGGAATAAGGTCCTCTTCTGACACATTCTCACTTAGGACTAGGCCTTCAGAATCTGATTTCTGCCACTTTCTCACTCTATCAATAAGAGATCAAGTAACAGATATAGAATAAATAAAATTATTTCCATGTTTGTCTTGCACCTCCAAATCCATCTCAGAGAACAGAGCAATAATCATCCACTCACTACTGGCCTCTTGAACATCATGTATCTGATTCCACTTGCTCAACACATCAGCCACTTCGTTGCCTTTCATAGGTGTATTGGAAAGATCAAAATTAGAGTGTTGTAGGTACTCAACCCACTTTCTCTATCTCAAATTTATTTCACACTGAGTGAAGATATACTTGAGACTCTTGTTGTCGGTGAAAACCACAAAATGAGCTCCCAGGAGATAATGTCTCCAATAAAGTAGGTCTTGAACAATGACTTCCAACACCAGATCGTGTGTCAGTTAACTTCTCTCATGTGGACTCAACTAATGAGACCAGTACGCAATGACTCCATCTCCCTGCAAATTCACAACTCGCGGCCATATACCTGATGCATCACAGTAAACAATATAGCTCTTGACGGGCTCTGGATTGACTAGTATTTCTACTGAATTCAAACTCAAATTCATCTCCGGAAAGATTTAATCACATGAGTCTGACCATAATAACTTTACAACGTTCTTATTAATACTATTCATTGGGGATTCTAAGAAAAATATGCCTTTTATGAATCATTTGTAGTATCCAGCCGGCCCTAGGAAACACTGCACCACAATGATGTTCTTCTGCTGCTCCTAGGAAACTACTGCCCTCACGTTATCTAGGTCCACTAACAACCCTGTCTCTGAGATAACATGTCCTATAAAGTGAATATGATCCATCCAAAAGTGGAATTTTAAGAGCTTATCATATAATTTATGCTCTCGTAGTGTAATCAGAATGATCTCAAGATGTGTAGCATGGTTGTGTCAAGTGTGAGAGTACACCAATATATCATCCACGAAGGCCACAAAGAATGATTCCAATTATGGATGGAACACTTGATTCATTAGTGCCATCAAAACTACAGGCACATTAGTGAGACCATATGGAAAAACCATGTACTTGTATAGACCATTCCTACTTCGGAAGGCTGTAAGAGGATTGTCAGATGGTCCAACACACAACTGATGATAATTGGATCTCCAGTCAATCTTTGAGAACACCTAGGCTCCATGAAGCTGATCAAATAGATCATCAATCCTTGTCAAGGGATATTGGTTCTTCAACGTCAACTAGTTTGGCATCGGATAATCCACACAAAACATAATATTATATTCTTCCTTCTTCACAAATAGGATATGTAAACCCCAAGGAGAAGTACTCAGTCAGATGAAACCCTATGACAACAACTCCTACAACTCCTTGAGCTCCTACAACATTGGTGTAGCCATCTTATAAGGAGGAATGGACATTGGTGCTGCTCCTCGCACAAGAATAATAAAAAAGTCTACCTCTCGCTTCAGAGGAATACCTGAAAAGTCCTATGGAAGAACGAACCTGAAAAAAACAACCATTGGAGGAAATTATAATTGTGAAGTCCCATGATCATCCGGATATAAACTAGAAATATGGTCAGTAACTCCTCCAAATCCAAGAATATATGGTCCCTCTCTTCATACCTAGACATCCCACTCACCCTTATGATGAAACGATACACACTCTAGTGATGTAAAACTCACCCAGTGGTGATAACAATCGATTTCTACCTTGAAGAGAACTAACCAGTCCAATCTGAGAATGACATCATAGCATGTCATCTCTAGGACATAGAGGTACCATAGAAAGTTACACCCACAAACCTCTATATGGAACTCCTTACACTAACATACACTCGTCGTTCTAATCCCAAATGGTGTGTCTAGTGTCAAGATGTAAGCGGAAGAAAAGATGTAGTGACCAAGGTTCTCCACAACAATAATGAATATAATGCCATGGGAAGCCCATGTATCAAAAAGACCTGAAGATAAAATGGAGGCTACCATGATCGTACCTAGAACTATAGATGTTTCAGGTTCCTGCAAATACATGGTATTCTATATTGAAAATGTCTATCTTGCACCACAGCACTATGACCCTACCTGACCACAATGAGCTGATCCACCCTATTTTTTGTAGAAAATCGGGTGACCGGCTACCCCGATCATGACCTCCACCTCGACATGAACAGACAGAAGATCTATAGTTATCTAACTGATGAGAAACTAGTGGTTATTCTCCTGAATGAGGAGTCATAGAAGAACCTCTATCACCAACTGCTAGTGAGAAGAAATGTCCAAAACACAGAAGATGACCCATATTGCCACAATAGTAGCACTCCACTGAGACTCTCGGGCAACATGGCCTCATATGACCACTTCTCCCACACTTATAGCACACCACCTGGCTACCGGATGATGCACCCTGGATGCTCTGATCCCATCATACAGCCTCCCCATGGCACTTCCTGATATCAGCTAGTAGAGAACTAACTTTGGATGTTGAACCACCCTAGCTCACTGCTCCATAATCCCCCAGATTATGCTCTATGATCAACACCTGGTTGATGATAGAAGATATCGAGGTCTACATAATGATATTCACCTGCGATTGAATGTCATGCCTTAGACCATCCCTAAACATTCGTTCAAGGAACAACTCATCGCCTCCTAAAATAGTCGTGAAACACTATTGCTCAGTGGAGAGAGATGAATATTCAATAACAGTAAGAGTACCCTACTCCAGACTCATGAAATCTCAGGCTTAATCGGCCCTCAAGGTCTCTGGATAGAAGTAGCTGTAGATGATGCGTCCAAACTCATCCCAAGCCATATTATGCTGGTGACCCACCTGTGAGATCACATCCCACCAACAATTGGCGGTTACTCGGAGCACGTTTGTGTGAGCATCACCATGTTCTCAACATGTATCTCCATATGTTCGAAAATCTTCAGTGTGGCATCTATCCATGACTCTGCAGCCTGGGGTCCTCCATCCACTAAGAATGTGGGAGGATGCTATAGAAGAAAGACCCACATCAAATACGCCATTGACGGGGTATGAGGTGGCACTCCTCGAAAGGTCTGTATCATCCTAAAAAATTCCTCCATGAAATGTGCATCTATAGCTATGTCAGGTACAATGGCTGGTGCCAAGGCTGTCACAACTGGAGGAATTATAGTTATTCCTTGATTAGCCATGTCTGGAGTTTGATCATCATCTGGAATATGTTCCACAGCTATTGGATGTCTCGGTGGCATGAATCTCCAAGGTCAAGAACACACCTTAGATCAAGGTTATCATGGACTGAAAACAAGGCGTGTAAAAAGGGAAAAAGATAAATGGATTATTCATGTTATTCAGAACATGACTACATGGTGTGTACATTTCCTACATGACGTGTTCCCTTATGTCATTTACATGGGTTTGTACTCCTGCCTAAACGGATCATGTAACACCCCAAGCACATGTCGTGTTGTCTTAACACATGAAATGTTCTTGAATCCTCTTCCCCTACCCGTGTACTTCTACACGGTTAAGCCACACGACTCTCCCTGGGAAAGAGTACATGTAATGTTCAAGATAGACACAACATGTACAATAAAAGATTCACCTAGCACATGTTGTTGGTGAAACCGCATGACACACGGCTCAAATTAGACGACATTTTCAAGGTATACATAGAGTGTATGTGAAAGGGTAACATTGACCCGTGTTGTTGGTTGCAAGGATGGTTACATGGTTGACACCACACGGTGTGTTCCAGGAAGACACGACATGTATGAGAAGGGATGATAATGACCCATGTTGTTCATGACACGGCCGAGTAACTAGGTCAGACTAAACGGTGTACTCAACCTGTATACAATGTGTTCCTACATGAATTTTTTTTCTATCCAATGTCTCTGCCCACTTGGCCATGACATGGTTAGAGACTACACATCGTGTACATAATGTACAGGGTGTGTACTTAAGAAAAATAGTTTCTTCTCAAACAGAAGAACACACGACATGTACATAACACTACACTGCATGTATTATGGGTTTTTCAAGATAGTTTGCCTCAAAAACTACTCCGGAAACCAGAAAACATTGAAATGAACACTGAAAGTGCCAAATTCTGAACCATAAGTTCCGCTACTCCCCACAAATCAAAGTCTAGAATCTTTTACATGTCATAAGAAGGATAAAAAATCAATGATCCACCAAATTCCAGTCCACGAGGGCCCGAAAAACCACAAGAACCAATGTTTGGCGTCCATTCAAGAAACAATTTACACAAAACAATACCCTATCAAAAAACATGTGTCTTTATCAAGACATCTATCACAACCACATGAATATTCTATACTACATATATCAAAACAAAATGAAATTTCTAATGAATCCTAGATGAAAAGGATAGAATGCATGAAATGTGATTTCTAGCAAGTGTCTATATGATGCATGAGATGGAGTATACTCATCTAATCGAGTTGCGACAGAAATAGAAACTCAATAACAACAATAATAATAGCACAAATCATGTGAATCACTAAAGGTGAAATCAAATCAATTGTAATCTTGCAAAACTAGAAAATTTCAATAAATTAGGTAGGTTGGTGTTTCCATATACACGTGTTAGATACTCCCAATAAAATATTATTACCATCTACCTATTCATTATTATCCCTAGTTAAAGGCTCCACATATTAATTCAAGAGAAAATAATTCCTCTGATACCACTTTTTAACATCCTAGTTCTAGATGCCACCTAGAGGCACCCCGTACCTCGTTGGTCACATGGCATAAAGTGCATTTCCCCAAACACCAAAGGTCGCTAACTAGCAGTGAGGGACTTGGGTGTGATAGTGGAGAAATTATGCCCTCATTGGAAGAGTAAACTGTAGAAGTAAACAAAAAAATACAAGAGCAAAATCAGTAATAATTACTTATAACTATAATAGTAGAAAACTTAATGTATAAACTGAAGAACATATATATAATTGTGCATGATACATATGTCTAGGAAAACTGTCAAAAAAGTCACAATACTGAGATAGAAAAGTGATAAACAAAAGGCAATGAAGAATAGTTAAATTATTCAGAATCGTAAGCCATATCTTGTGCCCATGCTCTCCAGCTCTACAACATTTCATGTATATAAAGTAGATGGGTGCTTTCACTAAACTATACATGCAGCAATATAATATTTTTGGGCCAAAAAGTATGGCCCATACAGGGTGTAAGACTAAATCCTAGTCAAAAACCACCCAAATAACTGTGCCTAATAGTCAATGAATATATGGAAGGTAAATGTACAGAAAAGAAGAAAACAGGAAGGCACTAAATAGTAAACAATCTATAGTTCAGATCAAGAAACATTGAAACAAACTACTAAACCTCAAATAGGTAACCCTCTGGTAAGTTCTCATAACCATCCCCTCTGGTCAATTCCCCTTTTAGTCAAAGGTAAAGCAAGACTCTTTGAGGAAGCTCTTACTGTCAATCCCCTTATAGTCAAAGGTAATGCAAGACTCTCTTAGGAAGCTCAAACAGCCCGTTCCCTGTATATTCTAGGGTAGTCTAGGACTCTCTGAAGAAGATCACCCAATCAATTCCCCTTATATCCTCTAGTTCTAGGACTATCTGAGGATGCCCACTCGTTCAATTCCCCTTATATCCCAGGGTGTACATTTCCAACAAACACTCTCTGAGGAAGCTCATGCAGTATATACCGTTATAGTTTAAAGCAAACAATTACTCTCTGAGGATGCTCACTTGGTCAATTACCCTTACAGCCCAAAGTGGTTATTGTCTCTCGGAGGATGCCCACTCGTTCAATCCCCCTTATAGCCTAAGTGCTCAAATACTCTCTGATGAAGCTCACCCGATTATTTCCCCTTATAGTCTACTACACAAGGTTCTCACAGCCCTGTGAAGGTCAAGGATCATAGCAGTTTAATATTGACAAGTAAACCTACAGAACTACTTGGATAATAGTATAAAACATATCAAGCATGTTATAAAACATACTCTCCACCATACAGTAACATGTATGGATATTAGGAAAGGAATAAAAATACAAAGCATATCAACCAACCGATATCACATCCAATTTACCTCTACAGATGCATACAAGAATGGCAGGCAAAAAATAGGGGTAAAACGGTAAACATACAATATCCCATCAAGGGTATTGGTGTAATTTGAACATAATACTCAAAGTGTTTCAATAGAAAGGCATTAACCACCGTCCTTGATGTCTGGAGATTTCTATACATGAACCTCGAGGCTTGAATCTATATAGAATGTAGTAGATCTATTAAAACGTCAAAAACGTTCAACCCACTATAACATGATAAGGGAGAGTAAACATGAAACAAGGCTCAAGGTGAAGATAGAACTCACCGATGTGATTCCAATGCAACTGGCAGTGTTCTATTCAGAAGACGGATGGAGGAGAAGGGCTCGTTGATGATATGTGACCATACGAACGGTTGCAGATGAATGAGACCTAGAAGAGGTTTGTTCATTCCGTGAGACACGACTCTGTGGTGTTTAATGAAAAAAACCAAAATACATTTCATGTACTTTAGGAGTACCCAGCGTGTACTTAATATTTCTGTACTCTGCATTAGGCGGCCTCCAAGTCACTCCCACATGACTGTGTGTGTGGCTACTACAAATCCAGCACATGTCCTCCTGCAGAAAAGACGTACACGGTGTGTACTCATAAAGAAAACAATGTGTTGTTAGAAAATTTCTAGAATTTTTACTTTTCCTAAAAATGGCCAGAAAAATGAAAAACATACCTAAAAAGAAATTTAGGGTTCTTACATATGGGTTCCACCATCATATAAGCCATAACAAGGTTACCAAAAGCAATATAAGACACCCAATCATATAACCTATAATAGGATTACACAACATTATCTATGGAACCTCATCATATTATATATAATATTCTTAGTCAGTGCTATATAGGACACTACATATTATATGCTTTAATGATAGAACCTAATCATATCTAGGGAAATCGATCATATAATTGGTACATGCTTACCTGAAGCTATCTGGGCCACCCCATCTCACAAGTTGTAACTTTCATACCTGACACTATATAAGACACCCATCATATCTTCTTTGTAAATAAACAATGACATGAATAAATAACAATGAGCTTTAATATCATCATAAAAATAAAATAAAAATTCTTTCGTAACATGATTAACCCATGGAAACCTAATGGGTTTCATGTCAATCTATTTGAAACATGATTATCCCATTGGCATGAAACATGTTTTATAAATATATATTTAATTAGGTTTGTAACATGGAAAATAAATAGATTTCGTAAACATTAATCCATAATAAAATAAACTGTTCATATGAAAAATATGAATGGTATCCTTGGATAATATCCCATGAAAAGCATTAACTATATCAAAGGATCTCATCATAGATGAAGATGGATTTTAAAGGATCAATTGTAACATAAATTTTTTAAATAAATTAACTTTTTAAAATATATAACATTATAAAATACATTTCCTGGAAAATCAATTTTAAAAAATATAAAAGAAGAATTAATACTCATTTAAATATATTCTTGACGAAACTATCATTTCTTCTTTAAAAAAACATTTGGAAACATAAAGAATCTGAAAACCATTTCCATTAAAAATAACATTTTAAAACATTAAAGGATTGGTTGAAAAACATTAAAATAATTTTTCCAATCAATTTTCTTTAAACCCCTATCATTGAAATTTAACTTCAATTTTCATTTAAAAAATTTTTAATTGACTTTTAGAAAATAGTTTTTTTGGATAACAAATAGTACTTGGATTTTAGTAATTTGTGACATGTTATTTGCGAAGGGATCTCGTAGCAAATAGAAAATTGCAAAAAATGGAATGACAAATAGTATTTTCTTGCGACAGATTCAATGCAAAAGCATCCCATCGAAAATATTTCTCTGATTATGTAGATTATATATATATATAGTTGTTGCGACAGGCTCATCACAAATAAGTATTTTCAACGGTCCAGTTTTCCCGGTGCAAATACTTATTTAAAAAATATATAAACAATTTGCATTGGGGTCCCGTCTCAAAAGGACCCATCACAAATACTTAGGAAAAAAATATTCAATATAATTGTGATAAATTAATATAATAAAATATTAATAATATTAATACAATTAATATAAATAATATTATAGTATATATTAATAATAATATTATTATTAATAGTATAAATGTTTTAATTATAATAATATTAATAATAATATAATAATATTAATTTATTAATGTTATTTTTATTATTAATATTTCGGAAAATATAATATTGATAATATTAAAATAATAATAAAATTATTAAATATTAAAATTCTCATTAATAGATTAAAATTAATAAAGTACAATTTTTTACTAGTATCATTATTAGTAAAATAAACAAACATTAATAATTGTAATTCTAATAATAAATAATATATAAATACAATATTTAAAATAATGAAATATTTAAAAAATTAAGTTATTCAATATTCACCCCAATATAAAAGACAGAAACAGTAAATATTTAATATTTCAACAAACATTGAATTCAAATTACTTTATTGTTAAAAATATTCACTAGGAAATGTAATCTTCTAGAGGAGGAGTTTCTGTTTTAATGGATGGTGGAAGAAACTCCATCCCTAAAATATGTTTTTGAAGAGGCATGTAATCAATTCACACATGATGCTGCTCTAGTCGATGCATCTCGTCCTCATATTTCGACTGCTGATGTTGACACAACTCTTCCTGCTTCTTATGAAAACTCTCTATAATCTCACTATGAGCTTGAAGTTACTCCTAATACTGTGATACAAATGATGATGCCTCTGCACGAGCATCACTAGATCTGGACACCAACATTTCAGCAATACCATAATAAGTCCCAAAATAGAAATGATAGCTAATACCAACTAATCATCCATTCTAGAAGCTGTATTTGGCCTTCAGCATCCATTCTGTATCATCAAAATGATGGGAACTAGACTAATCATCTGTCTCAGACTCACTATCATCTTGTGTCTGTGAGATCATGACCTCATATGACTCCATCTGTTCCAATTTGAAATTAAAATAGTGAAAAAAATATTGGAGTTAAGATTCAAACCAAAAAAGATATAATACTAAACACAATATGATGCTGGAAATCACCTCTCTTCTCTCTCATGCCTGGATTACTTTACATCCTCTGATAATGTTCATTCTTTGTAACATGAGGCTACTTGATGGCATATATGAATATAAAATAATCTATTTATATTTATTTTTATATAAAATATCTTAATAAATTACATACTAGAGGAACCCTATATGTACTGAAGGTACGACTACTAGATCAATGTGTCACCTCATGTTTCCCCCAGTTTCATTGGACAAATTAATATCTCCTCTGAAATCCACCATCCAACCAGTGTGAAGAAAATCCATCCTAAACGTGAGATGATATGTACTCTGGTCAATGGGATTTACATGACTCATAAAATACTGTCACACCTGCTTTCTTCATCACCAAAAAAATGTCTCAAAAAAATATGATATGTCTTTTATCGAATCACAAATGATAAAATTCAAAAAAACCTATGAATCCAATAGGAACATGCCATTCCATTATAACATGATAGTCATGAATTTTTAATCTAGTAATATGACCATCTTAACACATGTACATAAATTGGAAGCATAGACATATAGAAGTCTCAAATAGTTCATGTTCTGGTCGAATGAAAATATGGTAAATATCTAAATGTTTCTTTACATTATCATGTGTCATACATGGTGTATCCAAAACTATTTGAAATAAATTATCAAAATAGTTCTTCTCAATATGAAAGACATTCATCATTGGGAGGACGAACAAATCATACCAATGTGGATGATCCCAAAAAGATCTATATTTTATCAAATTGTGTTCATTCAAAAAGCCATGAATTTTTTAGTTGTTTAATGATGGTCCAAATGTGATGGGAGGGAATGAATATACAATGATTTTATCAATATAGCTCTGATCATTTTTGGAGGTTCATACTTTTCAATTGTGTCATTTTTTATATGAGATTTGTTCTTCTGAAAATGATGATTAGTTCAAAGAAATATGTGATGACTGTAAAAAAATTTATAAGGATCTTTCATTAACATCCCTAGTGGTAAATTTAACAAATTGATAAAGATAGGACAACATGAATAGTAACTACTATAAGAGACAAATAGGCAAAAACTATCGGTCGAAATTCCTAATCACACATTACTGAATTCTAAAGAAGAAGATGGATGTAATTGATCAAAATGATTCCATGAATCACCATTATATGGATGATTCATGATTTGACTGGTTGAAATAAATTTTTTTTACCATGAAATCATTGTCATTGTGTTCTGAGACATAAATAAATGCTTCACCCTTGGCGTCATCGGGGAATGTATCAACTATTTTAATAGAATTGATCCAGAATACCCCGGTTGAGCTCCTTTATATCTTGATTTTCCACATGTGGGACAACTATTCGATGACTAATTTTCAATAGAATATAACATTTAATCATATTCAAAAGCATGAATCTTTAACTAACTATGGCCCGGACTACAAACCGACCAATATCTGTCATAGTGGTTTGTAGGAAACACCTTTCCATCAAGTAATATTGTTTTAACTAAAGAAAGTATCTGAGAAAAACTATTTTTTGACATTCCATTATCTGATTTAAAAGCTATAAATTTTGGAACCTCTTCTAATTTTCGTATCTTATATCCATGATATAATGTATCCTCAATAGACCTCAACAACTCATAAAATTCAAATGATACCACCTTATAAGTTAAATCATTATCATCATGAGTTTCAATTTTTTTAAACAGATGGACTTACAACATAATGTTCTAAATTCTAAAACTCTGATGGATCTGGAATCAAATTATTAGTATGTCTCTGAATTTTTTTTCACAATTTTGATACCAAAAAAACTTAATCTAGTTCAAAAATAGCACAAAAAAGATGTCCCCCAACGTTTTGAAATTTGTCAAATGTTCTATGAAAATATATTTTTGAAGGGTGTGTAGTTGAGCCTTCTATGATAATTGTGGTTTTGATGATATAAATGATAATAAATCATCAACATCCTTAATATATACATGCTTTAAATAATATCCATTTGTATTTTTAAGCTCATGTATCCAAATAAGATCATCTAAAATTGACTGTTGTTGACCTCCTTGTTCCATATTTTCCTAGAAAAAATAAAATTATTACACTTTTTTAATAATTATTAAATAATAAAAACAAGATCTAAAAAACAGAAGGTAAAAAATTACAGCAACATTATAATAGTTTAAACTAATTACAGGCAGCATTTTTTCTAGTTGATTGGCGGGTACATTTTTTCTGAGAACATATTTACATGAAACATTCTCACTCTAAAATCAAAATGAAGAATCTACCCAGAGATATGCATATCCATTCTCGTGTATACAAGAGCGCATAAGAATACCTCTGATCAATTTCTTCATTGTGATTTTAGAGTGACAAGGATGCAAGTAAATGAGTCACCAGACAAAATGGCCCTTTTCATCAACGAATCAACTTATTACAATTGACACCGCTTGAAAACATTATGAAAAATGTGGCCCTATAAAACCATATCCAAATTAATGCATACAAGATTGGATATGCATGTGTAGAAGCATATTTTTCATAATGTTTTTACTTAGTGAGTGTTGAAAGTAGACTAGTCATCGAGCAAAAGTAGTTCCACCAATCCACAAGAAATTGTGCAAAGTTCTTAAAAAATTTTATACTTTATTACAATTTATTCCTAATTATTGATAATTATTCCTAATTATTTCTAATTAATCCTAATTATTGCTAAATAATCCTAATTATTTCAAATTATTGATAATTACTTCTATTTATTTCTAATTATTACTAATTATTTAAAATTATTGAAAATTGTTGCAAATTTTTCCTATTTATTGGAAATTATTATTAATTATTTTCTAAATATTTGTAATTATAACTAATTATAGCAAATTATTACTAATTACTGGTAATTATTGGTAATTATTGAGAATTATTGGAAATTATTTCTATTTATTTACATTAATTAATAATTATTTTTATTATTTATAATAATAGGTAGTTATTGGTAATTAATTCTATTTATTACTATTTATTGAAATTTTTTCTATTTATTGATATTTATTAATATTTATATGTAATTACTAGAAGCGATTTCTATTTGTTTCTTATTATTGGTAATTATTGCTGATTATTAGTCATTATTCATAATTATTGCTAATTATTTCCTATTATTTCTATTTATACATATTTATTGCTATTTGTTCCTATTTATACATATTTATTTCAATTAATTACTATTTATAGCTATTTATTTCTATTTATTACTATTTATAAGTAATTATGACATTTATTGGTAATTAATGGTAAATATTTGAAACTATTGTTATTTATTTCTATTTATTGGTTTTATTGGTTTTATTTTTATTTATTGGTTTTTATTGGAAATTATTCTTAATTATTGGTATGTATTTCTAATTATTTCTATTAATTGCGAATTATTTCTAATTATTTTTTAATTCATTCTATTTATGGAAAATTTTTTCTATATATTCTTATTTATATTTATTTATTGCTATTTATTTCCATTTATTCCTATTTATTGCTATTTATCGGTATTTATTGCTATTAATTTTTGTTTATTAAATTTTTTTTCATATTTATTTCTATTTATTCTATTTATTGCAATTTATTTCTATTTATTTTATTTATTCTTATTTATTCCAATTTATTGGTAATTATTATTAATTATTACAATCAATTGCTATTTATTCGTATTAATTGCTATTTGTTCATATTTATTACTATTTATTTCTATTTTTTTCTATTTATTGTTATTTATTGCTATTTATATCTATTTATGTCTATTTATTCCTATTTATTGATAATTATTGCAAATTATTACTAATTATTGGTAATTATTGGTTATTATTTGTAATTATTGATAATTATTGCTACTTATTACTATTTATAACTAAAATATTTGTAAATATTTGTAATTATTAGTAAGTATTTTTAATTATAGTGAATTAATGCTATTGATAACTATTTATTTCTTTTTATTGCTATTTATTTGTATTTATTGGTAATTATTCATAAATATTGCTATGTATTTCTAATTATTGATAATTATTGGTAATTATAGCTAATTATTTCTAATTATTTCAATTTATTGCAAATTATTTCTATATATTCCTATTTATTGCAATTTATTGCAATTTATTTCTATTAATTCTTATTTATTACTATTTATTTCTTTTTATTTCTATTTATTGTTATTTATTTTATTTATTACTATTTAATCTAATTTATTCATATTTATACTATTTATTACTATTTATTGCTATTTATTCTTATTTATTCTTATTTATTGCTAATTATTACTAACTATTACTAATTATTACTATATATAAGTAATTTTTACTATTTATTACAATTTATTATTATTTTTTACTATTGTTACTATTTATTATTATTTACTAATATTAATTCCTATTTATTACTATTTATTACTTTTTATTACTATTTGTTACTATTTATTACTATTTATTAATTTTTTTAATATTTATTACTAATTGAATCTAATTAATACTACTTATTGCAATTTATTACTACTTATTATTATTTATTACTAATTATTACTATTTATGAAAAATTATTAATTATTATTACAAATTCTGGCAAATTATTACTAATTATAGACAATTATTACATATTATTACTAATTCATACTAATTAGTAATAATTATTACTAAATATTCATAATAATTACTAATTATTACTAAATGCTACTAATTATTACTAAATATTACTATTTATTAATAATTTATTAGTAATTTATTTGTAATTATTAGTATTTACTACTAGTTATTACTCATTATTAATAATTACTAGTAATTATCAGTCTTTATATTTATTTATTACTATTTCATAATAATTATTACTATTAATCTGTAATTATTAACAATTATTTTTATTTGTTACTAATTTATTAATAATTATTAATAATTTATTACAAATTATTACAAATTTATTTTTTATTCATACTAATTCTTACAAATTATTATTAATTTATGTTAATTATTTCTACTTGTTAATAATTATTTCTAATTTTCACTATTTAATACTTATTATTATTATTTAATACTTATTTTTACTATTTATTACTATTTATTACTAATTTATCACTAATTTATTTCAAATTTTGAGTATTTATTAATAATTATTCGTATTTATTACTAATTATTACTATTTATTAGTAATGTTTACTATATATTGTTATTTATTACTATTTATTACTATTTATTAATAATTTATTTCTATGTTATTACTAATTTACTACTAATTTATTAAAATGTATTTGTATTTATTAGTAGTTATTAGCATTTATTACTAATTAAAAATATTTATTACTAATTATTTGTATTTATTAATAATTATTATCATTTATTTCTAATTATTAGTATTTATTACTAATTAATATTATTTATTACTAATTACTAGTATTTATTACCAATTATTAGTATTTATTACTAATTATTAGTATTAATTATTATTTTTACTAATTATTACTATTTACCGATAATTATTACGAATTATTACTAATTAGAGTTAATTACTATAAATTACAACAAATTACAGCAAGTAATTACTAATTACCGCTAAATATTTACATTCATTGCTAATTATCGTTTATAATTATTAATTACTAAAAATTAATTATAATTGTTAGTACTAATTAATACTAATAATTTCTATTTTTTATTACAAATAAAAACTCATGACAAAACAATATAAAACTAATTTATTTACAACTAATTGACGATAATTAAAATTAATAAAAACAATTGAAATAAATATTAAATTAAATAAAACATTAATACCATTAAACTTGATCTCTTATAATTGTAAACGACTTCAAAACTTGTTCGTTAAAAAATATAAACTCAGAGTAATTTTAACTCTACAATTGGAGTTCAAAGATACTGAGACAGTATAATTTGAGATAAAAAATGAAAAAACATATTGGGGTATATAGGATACATTATTTTTTATAATACTGTTTGTGTCGGGCGCCCTGTCGTAAATACCTTCGATCGTAGTAATTACAGTTGGAGGTTAAAAATGTATTTTTGATGGGTCCTGTCCCAAATAGTGACCTGTCGAGGCAGTATTTGCGACGGGGAAATATCCATGCTACAAATACCTTTTATCACATTAATAGCTATCAGTATTTAAAAGGGAATTTCCAATGGGTCCGGTAAAAAATACTGAACGACTGACATATTATTTACGACGGGGGAATATCCATGGCGCAAATAGTACTTACCACCGTTGTGTATTTGCGACAGGGATGCACCCATCGTCGCAAATATCCTTCCTCCATTTTGGCACGAAAACATCGACAAACCTTTTGCGACGAGACACCTTTTCATTTCCTAAATAAAATATTATTTGGAACTGGATAAGTTACATGTCACAAAAAAATATCCTCGACAAACTATTTATGATGGGGTCTATCCCCATTGCAAATAACCCATCCCAAAAGGCCATTTTTCTCATAGTGACAGATTTCCTACTGAATAGATTGAAAAGGTGAGATTTTAATAAATATATTTTCCTAATTATCCTAAGTACCAAAGATTGGATGAATGATGCCATTGCATGTATATATCATGAATATATAAGGGATAAGAAAATTAAAGATAGTAATTGGGGGATGGATCATAATATTTCATAAATGGAAGCATACTCAAAAAAATCTAGCTAGAGGATAAGATTGTAGTAAAAAATTGTTACCCATTTGGTTACATTGAATGATAATCCTCATGAAAGAAAAAATGTCATGAATATTAAAATAAAATAAAAATAAGGATATTCATGATATTTCATGTGAAAATGATGTATATACACCTAGTAGGAGAACATAGGTGCAGAACAAGTCCTATGTCATTGAGAATGAAAATTGAGACAAAATTACATTACCAATTTGGAAACTTTTAAACAATAAACAACATGAAAGGGATATATCAAAATGGATATGTAAATAAACATCAATTTGATGAAAAAAATTGTAGAATAAATTCATGGGTTGTATATACACCACACAAAAGAAATGAGTCGTTAATAAAGAATAAGTCTGGAGGAAATAAAAGTGATACAATATATCACATTACTAATTAAGTATATTTTGAATCATGATATGTGTGAAATAATAACATAAATTAGTAAAATTTAATGTCATTAAAAACAAAAATAGTTATATTTTATTTCTTAGTTAACTATATACACTACACAATAAGAATAACTATCGAGTATAGAATATATCCCACAAAAATAATGTGATATGATAAAACCCTTACCTTAATTCATAACATTCTTCATACACATAATAATATGATGTATAATAAATATATGTTTATTATACATCTACGAAAAAACCATATTTTTATATATCATATCTTATAATATTTTATTATGACTTTATATTACATTTTTATTAATATCATTATTTTAATAGTGTATTATAGTAAAAATCACTTTTCTTTTTTTTATATGTGTTGACTTGTTATTCATGATCGTCTTACATATATAATGATTGAGTTATTCCAAAAATGTTAAAAATGATGAAAATATCATATATATACATTATATATATATTTATTATATTCTATAAAATATATAAGTGTGAAATGGAATACACCATTCCTGGAGATGGTATGTCATACTTATACATGAACCCTATTTCAATTTAGTTGGTGTATTGGAAGGATGAAATTAAATGACCTATATGTATATATATATATATATATATTATCATTCTAATAGAATTATTTAAATATATATATATATAATACATTATAAAAACCATTCATAATAAATTCAATCTATAGTTTGAAAAAATAACGTACCTTTGTGGTTGTGGTAGTCTACATATCCACAGACAAAGGTAGTGTATTTTAAAAAAATGGAAATCATGAATTTATGTGTTATATAATTTTTATTTAATAATAAAAAACAATATATATATTTAATATAGCATATATGAATAGTAATTAACTCATTATTACTATCCTTGAATGGTGGTAATGGATGAATAAATGTAATTGTTTTCACTAGTTGTAGTCCTCCATACACCCGAATAATGATTGTGTATACCATTTTATGAAAGTGCATAAAGGTTTATTTATAACCATTTAAATAACAAAATCAAATATTATTGTTCATACTCTAGTTATTACATAATCATATAATAGACATAGTTGAGGGGGAGATAAATAAAAGAAAAGTGCTTCTTGATGTACGTTACCGCTTCTTTGGGTAATTCCTTTTGGTTTTCAGAAAAGGACTAACTTGGTTTACACCAATGCGATGCATTAATGATTATATGATTTAATTTAGGCGATAATTTGGTCTGGTTTTCTATGAGAAAAATATAATTGCATGTGTGAATAATTTTGGGGGAGAGGTCCCTTTAATAGTGGAGGATGAGTAGAATTCATATAAATATAAAAGGTAAACACTATTGAGAGTCATCCCTTGCATCATGTGACACAAATAAAAGTATCGTTTCATTAAAATGGATTATTTTGTCTAAATATGTAAATAATATGTCTTTTTTACATGTTTATAGGTTATGTTCTGCCTAAGACAATGTTTAACCACTATGTAAAATAATATTCACCTAAACAGCTTTATTTATTTTTAATTACTTTCACAATTATTTCTTGTAAAAAATTATGTTGTCTTATAAGAAAATATAATTTATTATTATTCAAAATATTCAATCCATATTTAATTATTATATAAATGTATGCTGTAGTAATTAATATAAAATTATTCCTGCAGACTGGATGAGACTGTATATTTTTAAAGTAAAAATTTTAAAAAGTTTCAAAAGTTTCAATATCCAATTTCAATGTAAAATTGCCTCAAATAGCTTATATTCCATTAATATATATATATATAAGTTCAATATAACTATATATTAAAATAATTTTAAAATATAATTTATCTATATAAATATATTATACATATATATTGTTTTTAATTATAATTCATTGATTTTCACTATTTATAAAAAATGAAACATCACTGAAAATGAAAAAAAATTAGCAAAAGAATATTTTGATATTTATATTTCAAAAATATTTATTTATATTTTAATATAATTATATAACATTGAAAAAAAATTATATTATGAAAAGGTATTCCACTTAATGGTGATAATGTTATCTTTTTGATAAATACATGTCTTAATGCATAAAATTAACTTTATCATTATCTTTTATCTAGAAAACAAATAATATGTTTGTTAAATAGAAGAATGAAATATATATATATTTTAGTAAAAGATTTTACCAAAAGTTATTAAATTAATTTATATATGTAAAATATGTTTGATTTTATAAATATAGTTTTCCAGCAAAATATTTCCTATATATTCAAATGTGTTTTATTTTCATTTCTAGTTAAATGTTTGTCAAATAATTATTATTATAATCATGTGTGAAACATATTTTCATAATTTAATTAATCATTTTCTTAAACACCATTCAAATGTAAAGTTAAAATATTTAATAATATTTTAATAGTATTTTTATTCAAAAATTATTTCATGGTAAAACGAGGTCTTACATGTAACGTACGCTATCAAAGGAACTCAGCATTGTGTGTAACTAAGAAAAACAATGTGTTGAATCTAATAAAATCTATAATATGTGTTTCATATATGACATGATTTACTTGTAGTTCATTTTAACATAATATAATATTATATATTTCATATAACTCAATATATATTCAGTGTTGCGTGAAATAAAAAACCTGAAAAATATTGGATTAATTTAACCAAACATTTTGAAACATTTCAGGGTGCTATAAGATTTATCCATCTGAGTACGTCACCTTGGTGTTCTCCTATCATGTTTTCTAAAAAATTGACATAACCATACAATTATGTATTTGTTACTGGAAATTGAATCATATTATAGTTAATAAATGATATCATCTTCTACGTATCTATGACCTATTTGACTGACTGAGGGGGGCATGTGTTTTGACTATGATTATGTTGTTGTCATCGTATAATCTGTTAAGAGTTATGGAATCTGATATACAAAAAACATATTTTTGAATTTGGTATGGCTTTTATTAGTTTTTTTGTGATTCCATTTGGGCTCAAAAACAATCTAGTTTTGTTTCTGTCCATGATGAATATAGTCTCCCACACACACCTAGATCAGTTTGGGATTGTTTTCCTTGATAAAATAATGGTTTACATTAAGACTAAGGACAATCATTCCCTATATCTTAACATCACCCTGAGTTTACTAAGAGAGAACAGACTGTATTCTAACCTATCTAACAATCAAATTTCAATCACCTAAGTTTATTTTGTGGGTCACATCATAATTGATGAAGCTGTGTCAGTGGACCCAGATAGTGTATATGAAATGGTTTATTATGTGTAAACTATTAATTTTTTTTGATATTTGTATATTTCTAGAATTATTAAGATAATATCAAAGGTTTATCCATGAAATTTCCTTCCTAGAATCATGTATTTCAGGTTCAAACCAGAAGGGTGTTAAATTATAAAGGCATCAAATAAGGGAGAATGATTTATAAGAGTTGAATAAGCAGTTTATAACCAAACTGTTCTTGGTCCAAGTTGATCCAGATGAGTAGTATATAGTATTTTGTGATGCATCATGGATTGGGCTGGGATACCTGTTGATATAGGGAGATTTAGTTGTGATGTATCAGTCACGATAGTTGAGGAGCATGTTCGTAACTATCCAACACATTACCCTCAGTAAACTATTTTGGTTTATTCCTTCTAGTATTAGTGGCATTATCTGATGGGTGAAATTTTACTATGTATAATGATCTTAATGTATTAAAATTATATAATGTGAAAATGGTACATGAATCTACGATAGCAGAGAATGGTTGAATATATACAGTCATATTATTTTGAGCTATCACAGACTCTCAGGAAGGAAAATTGTGCTGCTAATTCTTTTAGTAGAAAATATCAGACCCTCATAGATCATGAATATAGTTCTTATTAGATGAATATGTATTATTTTGTGAATATACATTTTATATATGGGACTTATAGGAGAATACAACCCTCACCTTATAATTTGTGGAGTCTATAGTTTTAAGAGGGATCACAGAGATGTAGTATGATGATGGAATGTTTTTCAAATTGATAGAAATCCATGAAGGTAGGGAGTCTCCTTCCAATTAGACCATACATGAGGATGATATATTATATATCAAAATTTATGTTTGTGTGTCTACATGTATGCAAAAGGATGTGATGCAATATTTTCATCCCCTTAAGTGGGTGATGGGTCATGCTTTACTTAAAATTTACTATGTCCTACAACGATAATATTATTGGCTGGGAAAGAAAATGAATATTGTAGGGTTTGTGACACGAGGCATTAGCTTTCAATAGTTGAAGGTCGAGCATCAACATTATAATGATTTAATGTACCCATTGGCCATTGTGGGATGGATGTGGGATTACATTACAATGTATTTTATGTCTGGTATCCCACTGATTCCATAGAATAATGATTATATTTTGGTCATTATGTATTGATTGACTAATGTAGCCCATTTCCTTCAATTACATGAGTATTTCTAAGTGGATTATTTGAGAGACATGTATGTTTAAGGGATAGTCTATCTTTATGGGGTTCTATCGAGTATATTTTAAAATTGTAACATACATTTCACATCACATTTCTAGGAATAATTTAAGAAGGAATTTCTTATATAAGTATATCTATGTATAGATTTTCCCCCACAGATAGATGGGAATCCCGAGAATTCTATACATGTTATGAATGATGTTATATGATAGTGCTTTCATGAAATTGGTGGGTCTTGGGAGAAGTAAAATTACCTCATTATGTTATCATATAAATAAAATCAGAAAAATATTTGCATGCCACTATATGAGGAACATTATGGTACACTATACAGATCAGCTCTAGAGTAGATGGAGGTAGGTAAGCAAGAACTATTGGGACCGATTATCATACAGGAGGAATTATAGGGGGTTTAATAGATTTGAAGACATGCTTTTACACCCATAAAACAAGTAGTCCAATACATGGATAATTTAATTTTTTTAACATGGTTTTAAAATCGATGAAATCTCTTAGTAGTAACCATCTGACCGCAGAGAGAGGCGTGCATGTAAGGCACACAGTTTGGAAAATCTTGCGCCCCAACCACGAAAATAGTATTCATGATTATTAATCCAGAATAAATTAGTTTTTAATTCATAAACCCTTGGAATTAAACCCTATTCATCCCATCTTCGAAATAATGTTTCTCCTTCATTTTTGGTAGATGCTGGACAAATTCTTAGGCCCATATAACTCTATTCATTATGAATCGGGGATCTGATTGATTGAATTTCACTGCATTTGGTATATAATATCCTTCCATTTGGATTTATCACTTGATTATATCTATTTTAGGATAGAGAATAATGTTTTATTAAACATTTTGTGATAGTTTAGATCTATCTTTTCACGATTTCTGTTATAGTTGATATTAGATCAAGGATTTGGTTTTAAATCTCTTATACAATTGTGAAATTGATTGTTACTATTGAATATGGGGAATCTAGGCTTGAAAAATGCCTATCAATGATCTTAAGGTAGGTTTTCTTAATGTTTATTCCCAGATCATTTATTAAATTTCATGAATTAATCAATACAATTTGCATTTTTATGATTAATATATTTTTTCCGAAATTGAATTGATTTATTTAAATTTCAATGTGACAATGTAATGGGTTGAATTTTTGGAAATTGGAATTGGTTGATTTATGATTATGATATTTGTGGGTTATTAGTATTAAGAAAATATATGATTTTTGGTTATTAGTTTACTGAGAATTTTAATTAGATAATATTTTTATTAACATTCAAGAGTAAATGGTTTACATTATTGAATAATGGTAAATTGATTATTGGTTTATTGTTCTTATTATGTAATGGGTTAAAGAGAAGAAAAATTATTATTGTAATGAATTAAAGTAGTGATCCATGATGATAATATTCTAATAAGAAGGTTATTTATTATTAAAATTTAAAATTTTGATATTTGAGATAATGATTGTGGGACATAGAATGATTCTCTAAAAGACTATATTTGATAATGAGTGTGGGACATAGACTAATTATTCAAAACGACTGTTTGTGATAAGGATGATGTGTTGGATAGGGACTTATGCCTAATATACCAACGAGACTATATACATGTATTTATAGAACAATGAATTTGGAATTCTAATATGGTTCTAAGTTACCACGTAATGAAAATGAAATGAATTGATTTATAAAACCTATGATTTGATGAAAGGTGATATCCATTATGGTTGGATTAGACTACGACACCCAGAGATGTTGGTAATGATTTTTCAAGTGTCATCGTGAACCCAAGAACATGTGTGGATAAATAATGAATAATTAAACATGTAAACAGTTTACCTTATCACCAGTACATTATTATTTATGTAACCTCATACAATATTATTCAATGAATATTATTTTAGACACTGTTGGTGGTAGACTACTGAGTTGGGAGGGATCATGGATGAGGGGATTAGAGATGATGTTAGGACCCTCTTGGGAATTTTTAGTGTGTATATATTTTAGGCATTCAACATTGACACATGAAACATATATGGAATTAAATATTTAATACTATAGTTGGATATTGTTTTAATATTGTCATTTATTATGTGATACTATTCATATATTGGATATGGTATTATTTTGTTTGTTGGTTATTTCATTGGATTATTATTTATTTATTTTGGTTTTTAGTATGCTTTAATAAATAGGGTATAGTCTCCCCACGATAAATATTTGACCCCTTCACTAGTTAAAACCCTTTGGAATGTGTGTTGGAACTCCTAATATCGTGTGTCCAGATGGATAGGGGAACCAATATGTATATCCCTTGTTAGGATGTTAGATATTGAAAAAAAAGTATCCATTAAAATTATCATTCATGTGAAAATAGTCAATCTTCCATGAATGTTTCTATTTTATGGTTATCGAACATGGATATTTGTAATAGGTTCATAATATTAAGAATATTAATAAGTACGTATTAATAACATTTATTTATTATATAATATTTTAAAATTATTCATATAAAGTAGTGATGACAAATGAATGTAATCACTTCATTGAGATGATAGTCCATAAATATATGTATGTGGTGTTTTCTATTTTTATGGATGAGAGGAAGGTGATGTAAAATATAATTATCATTTATATAATCATTATATTACTTTATTATAATATATATGAAATATATATGCCCTTACTATTTTCCATGTAAATCATAAATGAGAAAAAAGAACATTACATTGTGGAGGTGGTGGTCCACACATACAGACAGCCAACATTATCATTTAAAAAAATGAAATGATAAGAAAATAGATAAAATATAATAATTTCATCATCAATGTTTTATCATAAATATAACACATTAGAATGAAATACATATTAATAACCAACTATGAATTATAGTGATGAAAAATAAATTATAGCGCTACGTAGAGGAAGTAGTCCACAAGTACAGAGGAGTGATAATGGAATTTCCCATTTGAGGGAATGGAAGTGAATTTTTTTTATAGAATCATCATTATAAATGTTAGTAATATTTAATATTTTATACTAAATATTTTCAATGGATAAACTGGATTTATAGAAGGTATAAAAATATATAAAATGCAATGTAACCACTTATGAGTTATACCTCATTGTTGAGAAGCCTCCTTTGAATTACATATTATGTGTTGGAAAGATAGTGCTTTGATAGAATTGGGAAATATAAAACATGGGTAGGAATATTGGATAGTTATTTGAGTATGTATTTTTTGATATATAAGTTTCATAAATTGTGAGTAAGGGAAACGAGATAGTATCCAATTATAATGGATGGATAGAACACAATGGTAATTTATAAAAAGATTAAAATATAATAGTTTCATAATAAAATAAAGAAGAATGAAAATAAAAAATAATGAAATTTAAGATGGATATGGTAAAAATAAAATAACCCAATCAAATTAAATTATATTTTTTTGATAATTTAATACATTACATTTTGGAAAATCCTTTCAGTAAACATATTTTATCATTAATAGTGTCATCAAATTTATAATGTATTTTCTATTAATTATTTAAAAAAATTAAATTAAAATTATTAAATAATATCATCTTTTATTCCAAATATATAATATTCATTATCAAATACAGTTACAATAAGAAAAAAAAATTAAAAAAACAAACATACTAAATTTGAAAAAATGTTTTTTTCTAGAAAAATATATTTTAATTTATAAAAATATTTTTATAGAAAAATTAAGCATGATTAAAATTAAAATTAAATAAAATGGATTTTATATAATAATAAAATTAATTAACATTTAATATATATATAATGAAAATGGTACATTTAAAAAAATGAATAGGAAGACTGTTTATATTAAAATTGGTATTTTTATCTACCCCCAAAAAATTTATTATTTTTAGGAAAATAATAAAATTTCACTTTAAATTTTTTTAAATTTGATGATTTAAACATGTTATTGTAGTTTTAAAATTGAATTTTTAAAATTCAAAGATATAAATTATATTATTTATTCAAAAAATATTGTAAAGCATTTTTTATGAAATTAATTTTATTGAATCATAAAAAATCTTTTATGAAAATTGAGTACTTATTGAACATTTATTAATCAATAAATTTTCTTTATATAATCCAAATATAAAAAAAAATTATAATTTTTTCACTCATATTTTAAATGCTAATTTAATAGTTATGTGATAGCTATATACCATATGAAAATTCATATTGACTCATGGTTGTGTGTATATCAAGATATAAACTAAATTAAATTTATTTAAATAATATTATATTATAAAATATTACGGTGTTATTGAGCGTGTGATATATTATGCTTTTTGTGATGTGTCATATCCAGTCTTTGGATGTTTCTTTGTGTTTTATTGAGTATGATCTCTCATGTGTCTATTAAAAAATGTACTTATGATTGTAGCAACTCTATACATGATCTTGAGTTGGTGGTAATTATGTTTTCATCGTCTCCTTGGAGACAATACCTCGTCTATGATCACCTTGATGTCATCACATATCAGAAGTACCTAAAATATGTTTTCTCTCAAGGGGATCTGACTTTTTATCAACATTGGTGGATATATATTCTCTAGGATTATGATTTTGATATTTTACTATACACTATAATAGGGGAATGTGCTTTTTAATGTGCTATTCCACATGTTCCATGTAGATTTGTTTATGGAGTGTGGTGATGTATGGAGAGGGATGAAGGAACATGAAGGGATGCATATTGATGCTAAGGGAGTTATTGGTCGAGGTTTTCTTTATCAGATAATAGTGGAATCATCGTAGATGTGGTTGGGGGAGGAGTCTTTGTTGGGCGACATAGTGGTTTGGGTGATGCAAGACCATGTTTTCTATGGTGATGGTTCAAATGGATGGTTTGAGCATGAATAAAACCATATTATATATCAATATTTGTTGTTCTTTCAATTCATGATTGATGTAATATTTATCCATGAGATTGAAATATAATAATTAGTAGTATATATTTTTGGTTCTAAGATCTATCATGGCTTGAGGATGTATATTTTCTGGCCTAGGATGAGGTGTCCAGTGGTAGAGTTCATGGCACAATGTTTGTTATATCATCAGATGAAAGGTGAGAACTATTTTCCTATCGAGATTTTGTAGTCTTTTTATGTACTTGAGTGGAAATGAGAGGGAATTAAAATGGTTATTTTATTTGGTTCACCTCAACATTATGGTGTATATGATGTATTTTTGGTAATTATGGGATGATTGAAGAAGTCAACTCATTTTTCGACGATGTATGAATCAAGTGCCACTAATGTTTTAGTGAGAGAATATGAGGATAATGTGTTTAAGATTTATGGAGTTCCATGGAACATCACCTATTATCTAGATATTTGTTTTAGTTTTTTATTTTGGATAGCATTATAGGTAAATTTTTTAACCAAATTGTTCTTTAAAACAACTTTATATCCTATGAGATAACATGTACAATCTAGGCACTGGAGGATATACTGAAAGTTCAGATCTTGGAATTTGGGTAATCCTGGTTTAGAAACCAATATCTAACATATTTTTTCAATAATAAATCATATCACTCATCTATTGGAATAACCCCAATTTCTATTTTATTTAGGTGTATGCGGTGTTCTGTATTATACATGATAATGGTTGGGGAGTTAGTTTTTCTTTGTCCTAACTAAGTGAATTATATTATGTATATTATTCAGATGGTCTAATAGTATATTTTGTCCACATAGGGCCATAAATAGTCAATTAATTATCACTGGAAGAAGTCCCTAGAGTTTGAGGATTGTAGACCACATAATCTTGATGGTTTCCCTCATTGAGGTCATTATTGGTTTTTTTGAGGTTGTATTATTTCTACAAAATTAAATGGTCCTTTTGAGGTGTTGTGGAATGTTGGAACAATGTTATATCAGTATTCACTTCCATTTCTACTATCAAGGATCAATGACATCTTCCACATGTACATGTTTTTTTCAGTATCTTCATGATGAATCAGATGTCATTGAATGTGGAAACATTGATATCAAAGATGATGTGATCTTCATGGAAAGGGAAATAGAGATCAAGTAACATCATGAGAAGTTTATTTGTTGAATATCCATTCTCTTGTATTGTATCCTATAGAGTAATGGTGTCTTGGTGGAGTTCCATTGTGATCATGGGTTGTTGAAGCTTGATCAATACCCTAATATTCATTAGTTTTACCTTTTTTTATTTTTTATTAAATATTTGATTCTTGAATATTACAGATATATGAGATATACATTTTCAATTACCGGTGGAGTGTGTTATGGATATAATCATATAAAGTATTGAATCACATTTTTAAAAAATGTGATTTATATTTATTAATTTTTTTAATGTTATGAGAGTGATCCAGTGCCATAAAGATAATATAATATATTGATATAAAGTTTAGATTTACATAATTTGTATCAGTTAAAAATATTATTTGATAATTTCATTGATTTTTGTTTTCTTTTCTGTAGTGGTTAAAATGGTTTTAGTAATGTTTATGTTGTAAATACGTGTCTGGTGGACGGTGTAAGATGGGGTGGCTGATTGAGGAATGAAAAATCATAGAGTGGTATCTTATGGAATGGTTTTTCAAAATGATCCCTTCCCTTCATAGGCTTTGTTTTGATTCTTGGGGAAAAGAATAATTATAATGGTATCAAATATATGGTACTATTTTCCTAAACCATTTCATAAAATTATTACAGGTCTCAATGGTGAAGGGATGGAATTTAGTAGTGTTCCAAAGACTAGGGAAGTTATTTACCCCATTAATTTGGTCAACACCCCAAGGTGGTTAAAGTGGTTCTTTTTATTTTGGTATTCGGTGCTCAAGGGTTCTTTATGGGGTCAACTGTGTGGTGCTAGAATGTTTCACTATGAGTGAAATGAAAAGGTTGGTCATGGTTTTGGGAATGGATTTGGGGTGGTCATTCAATGTAAAACATGTCCATTAGAAATTCCCAATGAAGGGAGTGGTATTCATTATAGTATTTTGGGATAGATCCTAGGTAAAATCGGGAGAAATAGATCATCATTCTGTGGTCCTTGGTGTGGTGATGACAAAATGAGAAAGCCTTATATATAATTCCTTAGTGTATTGTCATTGTAGGTGTCAAAATATCCAAAACGGGGTTCAATACTCCACATCCAAAGTTGTGGTGAAACTCAAAGTAGTTTTAATTCTTATTTAAAAGTCCTGGGAATTAAGGATGTATTCTATGGGTTATTTTGGCCTTATTTGACTAAATATGACCATATCATAGTGGGATATATCCACATCATGGTTAGGCCCATTAGGATTCCAAACTAAAGAGTGGGCCTTAGATCCCTTTCCTTGATTTCCATTATTATTCATAAAAAATTGGCCGACTCTAGTCCCACATAACAACCATTGATCATCTCTTTGTGGATTCAGTCCCCATAGAATAAGGATAATAATTTGACGTTTATAAACTATTCTATTTTTATGTATAGATTTCCCTTTAATTAAGGCGATATCTTCTACTCTTTATCACTTATATTCTTCCCTTTTTGATAAGAACATCATTTCAGTAAACTCATTTAATATGGTCTATATTTAGAGAATGGTTGACATGGATTATTTTTGTTCTATTTTTTAGGATTTAAATTTTATCGTGATGGTGTTTGATATCACAGATTCTTATATTGATATAATGGTTTTAATTTAAGTGAAAATCAGGGTAGGGGATCCTCAAAATCATCTTATATATGTGCCTGTGTAGAAATTTCATGATTTAATCTTTCTATAATAGGATTCTATACGTTATCATAAGAATAAAATTAATTTAATTTAATTCAAATTTAATGGTAATGGAGAGAAAATGTGTTTTTATTGATTTTGAGAATATTTCAAAAGGAATTATATAAGTTTTTTGGCCATTGTGGAATATCATGGTTGTTGAGAGAATTAATTGTGTTATAGTTGATATGATTTTTAAAACCTTGTTGTGAAGACTGTATTGTCTCAACATGAATAATAGGTTAAGTAATTATATATAGATAATGATTTTTTCATAATAAGTATATATTTTTTGTGCTACTTCCTATGCTATGTAAAGATGTAATGTAATGAAGGATCCTATTATGCAATATGGAATTTTGTTTTGTGAATGTGGGAATGTGCTAATATGTGTTGGTTTGATTTTTTTGTGGATAAGGGAACCCTATTTGTGCTTGTGTAATGATGGAACTAACCGACATGGGGTGGAGTATATTAGGTGGCAAAGAGATGGTTTGTCGGCATGAGATATTATGTTGGATGCTGTTTAGTGGTTGTGAGGTGTGGTTATTATAGTGAGATGTATTAGCATATCTTGCATTGAATAGATGATAGAATGTGTATGGATGACCTATAATGAGATATGATTTTTTTATATTTCTATTTATCCATCGATTTAGTTATAATTATGAAAGTGAAATGATTTTTTAGGGAATTAAATATAAATGGGATGGAATTTAAATTAATAAGGTGAAATAATTGATGTGTGGTAATTAGAATAATTTAATTGAATGATAAATAAATGGTATCTATTAATATAAATAATATTAATTAGTAAATGGGAGTTAGTGGGAAATCATTTATATTTTAAATGGTGTAACTTGTAATTGAAAGTGGAAATTGTGTGGTTTTGTCTAGTGGTTGTATATTGTGGTTAATTTAGTGGTATTAGCGGTTGTGATGAATATATAATGGTATAATAGATGGGATGCAGAGTATGATAATCAAGTTTATACTAAACCATATGTATGATGTCATTTTCTCTCTGTTTATATTTTATTTTCATTTTATTTCTATACAAACCAACATGAGTAGGATAACCATACCAATAACCAAATATTTCTAGTTCCATGAATTTTCCGTAACATCTTGGCTAGTAATAAATCATATATATAGATAACCGCTATTAAACTACCTTACTTAAACTATACAGTTGTTATGGTTTTTTTGGAGATCACCAATTAATGGTGGGATAGAATTGAATATCACCCATTGATGTGGAATATATGATATGTGGTGGTTGTCATGCATGACAATAGTTGTACATGTGGTTTAATTCATTAATGTCCATTACACTGTACTTCCCTATATTTTTTATATGTAATTATTATGAGACTATGATAATTATTGATATAATAACCAAAATATAGTCCCCATAGATGGTTTTGATTGGTAGGGATGCATCCTGACCCACATAATAGATTACTGGATTTGTAATAATTCATGAAAGGAAGGGATAAAAGCACATGGAATATGATGTTATTGAATGATAGAGAAAAATAAATGGGGAAGTGCTGGCTACATTTATTTCATAATCATGTTATACTAATTTTCCTTATTTGGGGAATTATTTAGTGAGCGTTCCATGGTGATACTGGGATTGGTATGTTGACATATTTAGTGGAATATTTGTTATACTATTTATTCATATGTGCATTGGTATGATATTTTAACATGTAGATGTGTAACCTTTGGTAATACTATAAAATGTGTGGATTTTAAATTCAAACTATATATATATATATTATTTTTCATGTTTCTAGGAGGATTTCGGGGACAAAGATAGGCAATACTAGATTGGATATCAGATCAGTTGTTAAGTCACTTCTATATACCTTTTATTTTATCTTCATTTATAAACATTATTGATTAATTGTTGAATATTATTTTTTTACTATTATAGTATGTATTTTATATTATAATATGATTAATTATCCTATAACCTGATCAGTATTTTCATTAAGGGAAATGCCTTCCATAAATGTGATCATTATACCCTTGGTGCTAGTCGCCAATGTAGGGCCTACTGAAGGAAGTACCCATTGGTTATTATTTCACAAACCTATTAAGAATACTAGTTGGGTACCTTTTCAAAGAATTAATCATCATATATTATATTATTATTATCCATGATTATATTATTTTTTTCATTTTCTAATATAGTAGTGCTCACATTGGTAGTTTTAGGATAGTTCGGTTCAAAATCTCAAAACATATTTTGTATATTTAAAATGGTTAATATTATTAGTAAAATGGTTTCAAAAACTCGATAAAATTCATGGATGATATTGCATATCATTTCATAATTATGGATGTTAAATAAGTTATAAAATTGGTACTAACCAAAAAAAATTCCACAAAAGTTTATTTTTAATGGTTCGAAATAACTTTAATTTTTTATTTTTTATTCATTGTAATATTGAATGATTTTCTATTATAGAGTAATAATCCAAGAAATAATTAAATATTAATGTTATATTCAATTACATAATCAATTTTTAAGAATAATAATGAAATAAATATGTTCATGAAAACATTATCATTCACGATGGTTGCATAAAACCACCACGGTAGGTGATATTTTCTTGAAAATGTTAAATAGAAGGAAAATCTTAATTTATTTTGATGATAAAATTTATAATAAAAAACACATAATGATGATAATTTTTGTGTAAATAATTTCATTATTTTAAAAATTATTATTTGATTAGTGTGAAAATATCATCTTTGATAAACCCATATTTTATCATAATAACATCTCATCAAGGGGAGTTTGATGGAACATAAAATGTGATCCACCATAATTAATTGTTAAAATAGATTCCAATACTATAAAAATTGCATCATATATGAATAATATGTAATTGATTAATATTTTTAAAATATAATAAATCAAATTTTATAATTTTATAGAGGATTGGAAACCATTTCCACGAAATTTGAAACACCACTTTACGATTTAGATGGAGATATTCGGAGAAGTGATTTTTAATTACAGTAAGGAAATGAAGAGATTTATCTAGAGGTTTATATATGTTTTTGGGTAGTGGTTTCATTGAAAACCAAACCAAAATGTGTCTTAAATGTGTTATATTATGTTCCTCTTCATATAAAAAAATCAATATCATTTCATAAAAACATAGTATTTATCTTTTAAAAAATTTAATTGAAAAATAATAAGGGGTTAAAAATGAAAGATAACTATTTTTATGGACCATTTTACCATACACATTAATAATTACATTATTTGTTTATTTATATTTTATTTTATAAAATATTATTTATCATTAAATATCCTTAATGTCATTTTAGAACTATTCACAAATTTTTGCATTAAAGGGATAAAAATAATAAAATAGACTTATAAATTAAATATTTAAAAATATTATTAAATTTTATTTGATAACAAATTTTCATAAAGCTCATACATATAAAAAATTAACTTTTAATATATTTCGAATAATTTAATTAGATTATTCCCCAGTTTACTGAAATACATTAAAGATGATACAAAAGCATTATATGTAATTATATCATCACCAAAAAATATATTTATATAGTTAATATAGATTATTTAAGTTAAATTTTATCATTAAGTTCCTTATAGTGTTTTTCCATATTGTATACAGAGAATGTATTTTATGTTAGAGAAACTGACATTTTTGGAAATATAAAAGGGATGACATATTTAAATCCAATGGATCTAAATTTTATTATAATTGAATAAAAAATAATGTAATTCATTAATAACCACATATAATAATTTTAAGATGATTGTTTGTGATATTATTAAGCATTAACCTTCATTTTAATAGTTTTACATGATTTTTAATTTTATTATCTGGATAGTTTTATAACATGGTTACTATTCATTAAGACTAATGAAATGACCAAATAACATAATTTGAATATTTTATTTCCCGAAATGTATACCATTATCAGATATTTAATTCCTATATGTAAAATATTAATATTAATATAAGTGTATTAATTGTAATAAAAATGTGTTTTTAGAAAAAATACGCATTAAATATGTAAAATGATTTGATATGAAATCATGAAAAATGTTGATTTCAATTGAATTAATTGAATTATTTCTAATAAATAGGAACTAATTTCATATTATATACAATCCATAATTTAATTGGGCCTTATAAGTATTTGAAAATAAATGAACATTTTTATTAAAATCAAGGTTTTCAACTATTCACCCAAAATTCATTCCTTTGTGAAAAATAAAAACATTTCAATATATGATATAATTGATACTATCATACCAAAATTATTTTCCAATTATTTTATAATATATATTAAATTCATTAATTTATCTTTTAAATAAAAGCATAAATAATTGGAAAACCAACATTTAATGAAAAATAGCCTTTTAAAGTTTTAATGGTTTTTATCATTATTTTATTTAAATATTATTATTCAAAATTTAGTACTCATACTCTAATAAAGAATAAATAAATTTGAATAATGATGTTATTTTAAAATTTATTTTATATTGTGGTTACTCATATTCATACATGTCAAACCAACAATTTGGTTAAAACAAACATATTTAAATTGTAATATTTCTTTATTATATTGCGTTTCATTTAAGATTATTGATTCTTGTGATACATGATATAAGAAATAATATTAATTTAATAGAAAATTATACATTTAAATACCATGTTGTTACATTTTTAAATAAATATTTTTATAACATTCCAATGATGTCGGAAATTTCTTTTTGTGATACAAGTGAAGTTCCCTTTAGGATTGCATGATGAAAATGTTTTATTTTAGTTCAAATTTTAATGAATAATATAGAATTAATTATATATTTGGATCATGAGGAATGGATTGTGTATCCGACCATTAGATGTATATTGAAAGTGATTCCCATAAACTATATGAAAATCATAATTATGGTGTAACCATTAATTTTTACAATCGAATATTAATTTTTAAAAATGGAATAATGAAATTGTTACTACTTAATAATGATACATATAGACAACTTTTTTTATTAGAATACGAAATTAGATGATTGGTTGTGATGATATTTATGGAATCAAGACAAATAATGAATGAATGATTCTATATTTCCCTACAATTGTTTATAATAGTGGAATTAATGGCTATAGTGAACAATATAAATAGTGTTCATAACCAATGTTAAGTGAATATATGATTATAGAGAATAAATAACAATGAGTTGGGAGAATTATATCATTGTTTAATTATATTAATTAATATTTAATTTAATATTTCAAAATAATTTGATAAACGTTTATATGTATTTGATATGGATGGGGAATATTTAATTAAATAATGGTAAAATTTTTCTAAACTATGGAGAAGATTGTATATGTTATATGGCTTTGACTTGTAGATGAAAAAAAATGAAATGTCACTCATAATACTTTTACAACTAATTTTAATTATTTTTCATCATAATACAGCCTTTTAGAACATAATCATGTGATGTGAAATGTATGTCTTTTATGTTATATAAAAAATGATAAAAAAAATATCTGAATTATTTTAGATTAGAATGTATGTATAAATTATAAACCATTACTAGTGAGTATGTTTTTTGTACCATAATAATAATTTTCAAGCATAATCCTTTAAAAAACGTATAGTTTAATGTACCATGGTATAACATAATTATATTTTATTTAGATCAAATTTCAATGTCTACTAGGTGAAAAGTATTATTTCATGAATTAATCATTCTAATGTGAAAATTAATTTGACTTATTTATAACGATTAAGAATTGATGGATATTGTTTGAAGTAACCCCAAATGGAATGGAATATTTGGATATTTTAGAGTTTTAATTGAATAATTTTTTCATGAGGTCAATTGCATAATAGCTAATATATATACTACTATGTCTTCATGCAGTTGACGGACTGCTGGACTGTCGGTCAGAAAATTGTATATATGATTGATTCAAGGAACACATGGTGAATTAGAAGGGACATCAATTTTCAAATTCTATCAATTAATATGTGATCACCTATATTCATATGTCTCATTTTTAATCTTAATATCATGTGAAATATCCAACCCCACAGTTGATCAAGTACATGGGGATCAATTGAGAAAATTTTCAGACTGTAAATGAAAAATTAAATGATTGATTATCTATATATAAAACTCATATTTGATGATGAGAGTATAATTACCTATGAATTTAAACATAAAATTGATTATGGGTCTGTGATTCAATAATGATAAATAAATAATATAATCCTGACACAAGTATAAAAGGATCAAAGTGGTGGAATAATAATGCATGTTTTATAAATGTTATCATATTGAATAAATTATAGATTTATGTGGATATTGAATTTATAATATGCTGATGTTATCTTAAATTGGTTTGAACATCATGGATTATCTATTATTCATGATCCAAACATGACTTGAGTGAGATTGAATGAGATAGTAATGAGGTAATATCATGGTTCCCTATAATTTGGAATTTAGATAAAAACATTTAAAGTCATCATTTAGTGAATAAAATTATGAAAAAATATGGAGATGTTGGGGCTATGTAGTATTGTTTGATATAACGCAAAGAGGTGTAAGATTCAAGATCAATATAACGTAAGAAAATAAAATTTGTTTTTTATATTTTAATATTTTTATGATTTTAAATATTAAAAATTATTTAAATAATCTCACATGATATAATGATATATCATGAGAAAAATTTCATATGATGTTTTGTGTATTTTATATAACAATAGTGAATGGAAAATTCATTAAATAATGGCAATTTTGAATGAAAATGTGTAATGAAATCCCACTGTAAAAGATCATATTATATAAGAATATTATTAAAATATTATTAATTTTTCTACAGGTTTAAAATGTATATATTGAGCCTGTTTAGTTTGAGAAAATAATAATGAAAAATCTAGGACAATGAGAAGAAGCTATAAATTATATATATAACTAATTTTTTATGATATATATTATGAATATAATAATAAGTATGAAATTAAAATTAGAAGGTCATCTTTCTTATTTATTTGGAGGGATCTATTTTTTGAGATGAAAAGAATATTATATCATGGGGTAATCCATCCAAGGATAATATGGAGAAATTAAATAATATTATGGGTAATTAAATTTTTTGAGATATAATTTATTTTTAAATGAATAATAGAATTTACGTGTGACATATTTTTATAAGGGGGTTGATGAAATAAATAAATCAATTTATTTAAGGGATTGATGAATGAGAATTAAATGGTCTTGTGTAATATGGGATATTGAAGAAAATTATTATGTAAGAAAAATAAAAATATGTTGAGATGATCCTAAATCTATTGATAATTTGCTATCAATATTGATAAATAAAAGAACTTTAACCCATATTTTGTGATCAATGTGACAATTAAGTTTGTAACCCATTCATTGAAATACCCAAGTATAAATGTGGTATATATCTATATGATAAATTTTAAATCTGATGTCATACATCTACATTCCAAACATCATTGCATATCAGATTTACATATCAGGTTAATATATAAAAGATCCATTTTATTTAATAGATTGAAAAGGAAAAATTCCCAATGGTGTTCCACTAGACAATAGAAATTTTTAAGAACCACGTGACACCTATTTCACCCATATCTATAATATTCGTAGATATTATTGGGAAATTAATATAGGATGAAAATTATAAATAATTGATAGAGGTAATCCATTAAGAATAAAAAATCCCTTAAAATAAATCCAATAATGTAAATTAAGGGAAAGCTAATCCTTTATAATAAGGGACGATATATAATTATTAAGGAGGTCAATGATAATCCATATAGATTCTTTCATATTGGACGTCTTAGGGAGTCTAGTAATGAAGTAAATTTTGATATTTTTTCACATCAATATGGGTATTGGTAGAGGCTGTATGTTACCCATTGAGTTTTTCCTATAAGCGTTTTCCAGTTATCATAACAATCATGTGAATACATAGTAAAAAATTTCCATCTTCCTATAGTCCCACCAAATGTATTCATTAAAATAGTATAACATATTAGTATTATTATGGTGTATATGGAAATGTTATCCCTATGTTTCATATAGAAAATCACTCTTCTTCTTAGATATTAATGATTTTCATATTCTCCCTCAAAATATTAAAATAGTTTGTACATAGATAAGTTCTATCAATTTCCTATATTTTACAAATTTAATATTTATTTTTATTCTGTTATCATCATACTAAGATTTCCTTATATTTCACTACACATTTTATGGGAAATTACTGGAGAAATTAATGATGTTAATCTTTTCATAATATTTTTTGGAGAAACATTACTAAATCCAAGAATATTGGATCCTTATCATTCATTGTAATTATCATATATCATAGAATCTTTTAACTAAATGAATTTGAGTACTTATTTCTTTTCATTAGGTGGTGGTGTATCACATAACCATAGTCCATGAGTTGTTTTGACCATCCAATTTATCTCATGTTAATCTATTTATATATAAATATATTCATTAAACTTGTATGATCTATATATATATGTCACATATTTCACTATATAGACAGAATATCTCTATCATCATGAAAAATATAACATCATGAATATTTAGATAATGTGTTGGATAATTTTATTCTTTGTTAATCAATTATCTTGAATAATGATATTTTTTTCATAAGGACAGAAAAAATCACTATATATAACAAATAATTGAATCTATATCAGAAACAATAACGATCTGCCTCCCTGGACCACTAATCAGTGCCCAGACTAGTGGTAACTATTATATCATAGTAATGAATCCACATAAACTAGAGTTTTTCTACTCATATTATGTCTCTATGGTGGTATAATAGGGATATATCTATATATTATAGTAAAAATTGATATAAATAAAAACATAGATAATATCTAGATGAATAAAAAGCTAAAAAATACCAAATCATGTACCAAAAAATAATCAAATAAACCATTTTATAAAAAAATGTTTATAATACCTACAAGGATAAAAAAATCCCAATAGACCAAAAAACAAAACTTGGAAAATAATTGAAAATATTCTCAAGTCATGTCAGGGATACAAACTCCCAATTCTATTTCTTAGTCATCTAACAAATAATAATCATCCTTGCCAAATCCTATACCTATAATCATGTAACATCTATTTTTATAGCCAAGCCCCCTTGGAGCATGGGAAGTGTATGAGTAAAACACATTTTTATAAAACAAATTAATTCCCTATATGAAAAACTTCTAAAAAATAATTATTTATGAGGTGATACATACAAATAATTTATGAAATTTAAATAAAATACAGCAAATAAACTCTGAAGCTTGGGCACCACTGTGACACTTGAGATCAAACTATATCATCCTCGATACTTAGGTCTTCATCCCTAATTGACCATACCATATATTTATGATTTTTTCATGTGTACCTAAGAATATAATAGTGACCATAGCAACCATATTATCATGACTTCCCTTTTTGGGTTTTCTATATACATATCATAGACTACCCCAAAGGGGTGTTGTCTTTAGTATCACAGACAACCACTAATGATGTTTTTGTTAGAGTATCATGGACCCCCAAAGGTATAATTTATTTAGTATCACAACACCCTATACAAGAGGTTGTTTTCATTAGAGTGTCAGGGAACAATTTTAAGTGTGTTTTCATTATAGTACTCTGGACCACCCCAATGGTTGTATTCATTAGAGTGTCAAAAACCACCCTAATAGGGTGTTTCATATGTTATCACTAAAACCCACTAAGGTTGTTTTCATAAAAATAAAATCAAAAAATACAGAAGGTTGTTTTATTTTGAATTCTAAATTTTAATATATCAATAAAATATAACTATTTTATATAATAATGTTAATTATTCATATTATGAACAAAAAACATTTTTTAAAAACCCCACAGTTTTTTTGATTAACAATAATAATCAATTTATGAAACCAATCCTTGTTTAATAATTAAAGTCATAAAGGTCCACTATGTCTCACAAGCATCACATTATCCACTCACTATTCACAGTTCATGAGATCATGTAACACTTCCCCTTAAACCAAGTAAAACCATAATCATCTAGTTCCCAATAACAGAGCCATTTAATAAGAAATATACCATTTCAAGCTGACCACTCCAGACTCTAAAGATTTTAATATTATTTCCATTAATAATTCACATATCCCTTATTAATTAATATTATTTTCCTCTTTAAAACTCATATTTTATTTTCATTTTAGTAGTCACAATTTACCATTTAATAAAACAAAAACATTTCAAATTTTACTCTTTATCTCCTAGAATGTGAAATTAGTTTACCTATCCATTTATGTAATTAAAAGTTCCAATTTCAATTTAGTGATTTAATTATAAGTCACCCCACATACTAGTTCCAAAATACATTTCAATAATATATAAAACATGGAAATATCAGTAATGAAAATTATAATTAGGATCAAGGTTTTAATATGAAAAATTAGTGAGACGACAGAATAAATAAACTTGAAAATAATGTGGAAGTATGTACGAACATTTATATACAACCTACCACAGAATCATTATAGTTTAATCATTTTATACTAATTATCATTTTGAGATAAATTATTATAAATTGAGGTAGCATTAAAAATCCTTGTAAATAATGAAAATTTACAATAAATGATGAGGGATATCATAATAGTTATAAAAATGGAGAAGGTAATGTAAAAGAGTGATATATTTACCTTATGTAAACAAATTATATATGAGGATTTCAATTCAGGTAAGGGATGATTAAAATCCCCCTTAGGGAGAGGTCATGAAGAATGAGTGTTTAATGTAGGGGTTATTAGTCGAAAAATATGGGGAAAATGGATCTTGGTTTTAAAAACATAAAAATAAGTTGAAATTTTTCATTATTTAATGGTATCATGTATTAGAAAAATGGTTTTACAAACTTTATTTCAACCACATAGTGAAAATTATGTCAAAAATCACCTTGTATAATGTTTTTTCCACAAAATGTTTTAATTATCCACTAATAATGTAAATCATACCCATAACACTATGAAATATATTTAACTGTTTCACTACAGCCATGTGAAAACCATGTACTAAGTCCAAGATCAAAACAACACAACAAATTTTCATGTGAAATACGAAATATTTACCACAATTCATTCACTGATCACAATAGAAAACCATTAACTAATAAAACTAAACTAAAAATGGATCCATGATCAATGTGCTTTATGGTTTCTCTGAAAATGTTATCAAAAAACCAAGAACCCTTCAAAAACAACCAAAACCATTAAAATTAAACCCGAAGCTCACAATACATACATTTCCACCTGATGAACCTATTAGGGATCAGAAAAATTAAAAAATACATTTGTATTAGAGATTTAATATCTTGAATTCATAATCTAATAATTTTTTATATAAAAAACATCTACCAAACATTTTTTTTAAACCCAGATTGAATATACTAACTTGAAAAGGGTGGAAGATTCAAAACCTCCACTCTTTACAAAATATCATACTAGGTATTCATTTTTAACAATTAATCCACCAATCATAACCATCAATGGACACCCTACCACAAATATCTTGTCACGTTATACTCTGAAACACTGAAATAGATTCTATATTATAATCTCAAACCTTAGTTGGTCAATTTTATGAAACATAGTCCATCAATCAAATTAATTACTAAAAAATTGGGATAATCATCCATGTCACCCATCCATCTGGTGTTTTCACCCCAGTCCCCACCATTCAATTCCTAACCTACGTTTTTTCATAAGATCTACTAGGAAGATTAATTGTGATCCATGGCGCTCCGACTATCAATATTTTTTAGAAAACCCCATACCCTGAACTACATAGATTCACCCAGTATGGTTGAAAAACCATTGATCCAACCAAATGAAACAAAACCTGTCATATATCCTCTGGTTGACTCTCTTGAAAACACATGACCATAATCATAGATGAGTTATTATAATTACAAATCATGCTTTCGTATAATTTATGTTTTATTGATGAAATTAAATAATGGAAACCACAGTTCAAACACTAGTATTGGTTTTAGTGTAAAACAAGATCCTCAACCAAAAAAATTATTTTGTTGTACATCAATCATATATACAATATTGATTCATCTCCCATTTTTATTATTGAAATATTACTTAGTCGAGATGAAAATGTTCAAACTCTCGTAAACACTATATCAAAACTCCAAAAGATATACTATCTACAAAACAATATAATCCCGGATCCACCTAAACATTGACATTCAAAAAAATTTCATTCAAATAAGGGTCACAACCTTATCTAGCCAATTTTGTACTCTCCACTTTATGATATAACTTTTATCACTACTCCAATGAAACCACACCAGGATAAATATTTAAAACACATGTGTCTCTCATTCTAAGCCATATCCATTAATCACTTTAATAGATAATAAGGATTATTCTCAAATTGACCCTAAAAACACAACTCATACCATAAAATTTCATATTATCATAACATGAGGATAAAAATTATCATTTGAAATACCAATTCTTGAATGTTAGGAAGCCTCCCATTAAACCCATATTAGTCCTTAGTACATACATAAATTCTCACTGATTCATGAAACAACAAAAACCTCTCATTCCCAAAAATAATCATCTCAAAAAATTTATGCATAACATGTTTATTATACTATATCAAATATCCATAATCCAAATTACAAAATGAATCTATAACATATAATGGCCTCTCTAATTTGATCAACATTCAATGGATTCAAACATTCATGAAACCTGATCATGAAAAAACTAATCATGCACTATAAAGAAAATTTTGTTATCACAATTATTCTTAGATAAATAATCAACTAACTAAAACTTCATCAAATGCTAATCTAATAAATCGAAATCACCCTTCAAATTTTTTCAACCCCAGAATATAACAACACCAACACTATTTTAAAAAAATACACATAACTCAATCATTGTTATAAAAATGAGAAGTGTCTTACCGTGCTCAACATTCCATAGATTTGATTATTTATCATTATCATTGACAATCTCAATATAACTATAGTAGTAATTTAAAATTATATGAATCTGAATGATCCTACCTTAAAAAACATGTCTTGATAAAAATGTATCCAAACAATCACGTACACATCTATAAAATGTAACACAAATTTCCAAGCTCTGCCCTCTATCAGGTTACAATAGAAAATAAAAATAATTCAATCAACAGTATGTTAGTACACAAATTAATGGTTATTGGGATCCCATATCAAATCATATAGACCTATTATAATAATTCAAAAATAATAGTGTTTTCTCTAGATCCCACGTTAAGGATCATGATATGTAATATACCAAAAATAAATGACCAATCATGGGTTTCAAACACAATTTTGAACCAATTATACTCTACTTACTGTATAAGGTTAATAAAACCCAAATGTTTCACAAATGGACACATATGACCATAAAATAATGGTCACATCTCAAATAAAATCACAACATGCATTCCATCATACACACCATACATCATAATAACATCAAAACCATGAAAACTCCCTTATCACCGTTTTAAGCATTCATAAGATATGTTCACACAATGTATGAAATAGATAAACTGATTTTTTTGTTTTAATTATCAATTTCATGAATAAAGGACTATTATAATAGGATCACATCATGTTATTCACTATATATTACACCATAGTGACACCACATAAATTGGAAACTGAAAATAACCCCAACTTCCCTTACACTCATTCGAACACCAATTACCCCTTAAGTAAACATAATATTTATATAAAATAAAAAATGATCCTCTTCCAATTTTTACAAACAATAATTTTACATGAGAATGACTTAGTTAAATGTAATGTAAAGGGAAATTAATCCTGAAAAAAAAAAGAATTACATTTCATTTAATTTATCTGGAAATACACAACAATAATGATATGTGATCTCATAATTTACATTTAATCAATTGTTATAACCAAATTATTTATAAACAAGGGGTTCTTGAAATAAAATTTAAATTACATGTTACAGTGTATCATAATCATTAGGATTTAATCAATATTATATTATGATTATGCCTCATAATAATGAAGGGAATGATCATATATCATGTATTTATCTATTTAGAGGATATATTTAGTAAAATTAACCCATACACTCATACAAGAAGGCAATGTATAAATGGATGTGTACAAATTAAATAAAGAAACCTTGTAAAAGCCTAGAAAAATATCACATACAGTCATACAAATGACATTTTAATCATATATTACTAGTATGATTCATGTACACATGCATAAAAATTACTAAACCCCATAAACCATAACCACATATTCTTGTATTCCACTCAATGTGAAATCAGGTCAATCATAAAAGAGAACAACTTGAATAATAATATCATCCTAGGAAACGTGATGTTTCCTCATTTATGGGGTGGATAATTCCATGAACATGTTATCTACAGTGTTCCAATGATGTATTTTATTCCATTTACCTTTTACCATAGTAGAAAAATCAGAAGGATGAACTGATACAATTTTATAACATCTTATAACCTCATATTATTAATCTGTGACCAAATTGTTGGTCACTACTATAAATAAAGTTTTCCTACACATACAGAAGTGGTTGATGACTAGCATTGCATGTTTAATTTGTTATGACTGAGAGACCATAATAACATATTAAACTAAGAAAAACTGAAAATAAATTCAATGATATACACCATCCAAATGAATAAGTATCAAAACAAATACCACATATGTACATTCTATTAATCATTTAAAACATAAAATAAAAAAATGAAATTTTTATAAAATATTTCATCTAGTCATATAAGGAAACCCAAAATTACAAAAGATAAAAATATGAAAACCCATAAAATGGTATTCATTCTAGGCCCAGTTCTAAACTCCCATGATATATCATAGTAATAGAATCATCAAATATCATCCTTACATAACATGGACCAATAATCATGTAACATCTTCTTAGGTACCCATGTGCTATTGTTGTCCCAATAAGTCCTGATTAAAACATAGTAGGCCATTATTCATGGAATCCATAAATATAACTAATTCGATAAATAAGATAATGTAAGGTGGTAATGATATATTTTTTATTAAATTAAAATAAAATTTTGTAAATATACACTGATGTACAATCTCTACAATAACATATGTTATTATAATATAACACCATATATCCATAGGTCTATGAACCCTATCAACAATACCATCTTTATCCTGTGTTGTTTTTTGTCTGATTACATCATGGTGACCATTCCATATATTATATCATGACCTACATTTTTGGTGTTTTCAATATAATTATTATGGACCACCTCAAAGGGTATTTCCTTTATAGTATATTATAGCATCCCAAAGGGTTGTTTTATTTTATATCACATACCACCCAAAAGTATTTTTTATTTAGAGTATCCTTGGACACCCGTAATGTTTTTATATTTACCGTATTATAGAATTCCCAAAATGGTGTTTTATTTGGATTATTACAAGCCATCCAAAAGGATAGTTTTTGTTAGTATAACAAATTACTCTGTGGTTTTTAATTTATTCTATAAAATCCTCCCCAAGGGGAATTTTATTTATCTTCTAAAAATTAAAAATTTCACAAAAAATATCTTGATTTTATATTCCACTATTCCTTTATCTCTATGAAAACCTCTATCATTTAACAAAAATAATAGTTTTACAACTAACAATACCAATCAATTCATAAATCCTTACATAGATTACAAATTAAATTCATAAAGGCCCTCTAGTAATAAAATCCTCTATATATCTACTAAATATTTATAATTAACAACATTAATTCATATTACCCCTTAAATAGATTAAAACCATAATAATCTGATTCACAAATACAGTCATATTTAATAAACCATATCCCATTTCAAGGATACCATTCTATATTGTTATTATGAAATAATGATTTCAATTCATGTATAATATATACCATCTTGATTATAATTACATAACAATTCATAATTCCTATTAAAATTTTCTTTTTATAGGATATACTTATCCATTAGTAAAATAAAAACATTTTATGTCTTTCTCTACATCTACATCAATGCAAACCTATTTGAACTATCCATTTAACCGATTCCAAATTCCAACATAATATCATTGTATCCACAAGGAATAACCGATAATTTATGTTATTGAATATCATTAAATAAATGATCATAAATGGTGAATTAATTATTAAAAATTTTAATTTGATTCAAGGTCACCATGTAACATCCCGGTTCCAGATTCCACCTAGAGGCGCCCCGTAGTCAATTGGTGACATGGAATCAAACACATTTTTCAAAATTCTAGAGGCTACCAACTACTAGTGAGGGCCTTGGGTGTGATAGTGGGGATACTATTCCTTAATTGGAAGAGTAATCATCAGATGTAAATAGATGTACAATAGTGGAAGTAATAATAATACCAATAAACAGTAAAAGCAGAAGACTGATAAAAAACAACTGGAGCATATATATATATATATATATATTATTCATCATTCTTACATGTCTAGGAAAAAATCCAAACAAGCAGAATGTTAAAATACAATACTAAACCATGTACAAAAGAAAAACAGAAGCCAAATCCTCATCATCGCAATACTAAACTTCATCCCTTGATATCCATCTCCACAGTATGTCATGTAACTGAGGTAGAAGGGATCTTTCCCTTTTCTATAACTGCAACAATATAATTTGTTTGGGCCCAAAAGCAGGGCCCAAACTGGGAGTGAGACTAATTCATGTATGAATCCACCACGACATCTGTTCATAATAATCAATGAGTATATGGAAGGAAATATTATAGAAAGTAGTAAAAAGGAAGGTACACAACAGTAAACAATCCATAGTTTAGTATCAAGCAATAACTAATAAGAAGATAAATAATAGGTAACCATATGGGAAGCACTCTTAGTCTAACCCCTCTGGTCCTACCTAATAGGAACAAGAAACCCTCTAGGTTGTACACTCCGTCTAACCCCTTTAGATTATCTTAAGAATATACTCTCTGAGGAAGCACCCACTATTAATTCTAACTATAGCCTTGTTTCGTAACCAAAGGTGCTCTAGGAAAGCCCTTATGTCACATTCCCACTTTGGCCCACGTCAAGGATCTACAGACACTATAAGGAATCACCCAATGTCAATTCCTCTTATGGTCTCGCATCATAAAAATATATAGCCAATATTTTAAATCCCTCAACATCCATTCTCCCAATGGTCTATACACAAGGTTATCACTGCCCTATGTAAGCCAAGAAAGTGTAACACCACGTATCAGCCAAGGTAATCCTCAAGAAATAATTGGCTATAATTATACAACATAACATCATAATAGAACAATTGTCACACCATCCTAAAATACTAGGCATGGGATGTTAAACAGTAGCATAATAGTCAGTCAAAACCCAATGGTCCAAACATGAAAAACATGCATGGGAAAAACATCCAAATCCCAAAAATGCGCCCTATTTACAATCAATAACCATATACTTAGGAATAACATCATAGCAGAGAAACTATAGGGATAAAATGGTAAATGCGCAGCACCCCATTCATGGGAATTGGGCAATTGTACCCATTAATCTCAATGAATATCTATAGAAAAGCTTAAACAACCCACCTCGACCTAAGTAGATCATGATACTTGAACAAATAATCTTGAATCACCTTATAAATCCATTGATCTATGAAAACATATAAAACGTTCAACCCACGAAAACTCACAAAAGAGGTGAAATCATGAATCATGTCTCGAGCAGAAGGGAGAACTCACTGATGTGATTCCAATGAAACCAAAGGTGTTAGATTTAGAGGAAGGATGGATGCTCGGTGGTTTGCCAATGATCTGTGGCTGTATGGGTCTTCTTGGTCGAACAATACCTAAAATATGTGTGTTATTTCCATCAAACACGACGCCGATGCGTTTAATGATTAAAAATATACTTTGCTTGTACATTTGGTGTGCATGGCGTGTACATGGAATTTCCTTAATCCGCATCAATCGACATCCAAGTCACCCCACATGGACATGTGCAAGGCCGCTACACGACCAACACATGGCTACATGTGGTAACTGAGTACACAACGTTTAGTTCCAACATTTCCATAAACTCCTCTTTTCTCCAAAACCCCAGAAAAAAGAAAAACATACTAGAAAAAATATTCCGGTTCTTACTAACATCCCCCCTTTAAGATATATGTCCCCAAATTTCCCTAGCAAGGCGGCATAGAAAAATAAACCCCGAACAACTCTGGTTATTGGGCTCGTAAATCGGCATCCCTCTCCCAAGTCTCATCATGTACCTTCCCGTGATGTCATAGCACTCATACCAGAGGAAGAGACCAGCCACGAAGAACATTTCTATTGTGATCGAAATTCCGCATAAGATGCTCCTTGAATGATGCGTCCACTTCTAACTCATCCTCTTATAGTTGGAAAACATTAGATGGGTCTTAAAAGTAATGTCAAAGTGGATAAACGTGGAAAACGTCATGCATATCATGGTACGTCTGTGGTAAATGAAACTGATAGGCCATTGGACCAACTATATTCTACACCTCAAATGGCCCGGAGCACCTTTTTGAATGCTTTCCCAATCTCTTAATCCCCTTGTGTCCCAACCGTGGTGTGACATCGAGGAAAACATGATCCCTGACCTTGAAATCAAGAGGTCATCTCTACTGACCAGTATAAGACTTTTGTGCAGACTGTCTAGTAGCCATCCTCTTCCGAATCATCTCTCTCTGCTATGTGGTATCTTGAAAAAGACGAGGTCCCAGCAAAGCTGCCTCTCCTACCTCCATCAAAAATAAGGTTGATCAGCATGTTTTACCGTACAGAGCCTCATAAGGTGCCATCTGAATAGTGGATTCAAAACTATTGTTCTAGGAAATCTCCAAAAGAGGTATATGCTTCTCCCAAGAACCCCAAAAATCTAGGATGAATGATCAGAGCATATCTTCAAGCTCCTGAATCATATGCTCAGACTGGCCATCTGTCCTGGGGTAGTAAGTTGTACTCAAAAGTACATTTGTTCCCAAAGCCTTATGAAGCCCCTTCCAGACTCGAGAAGTAAAATGTACATCCCTGTATGAAACAATGGAGTTAGGAACTCCGTGCAGACGTACAATATCTCATATGTACAACTGTCACAGCTCATCAACAAAGAATGTCTCCTTGATTGGAAAGAAGTGAGAAACCTTCATGAGTCTGTCAATGACAACCCATACTGCATCATTTCCTCAAGGAAACCTTAGAAGACTAGTCACGAAGTCCATCACGATGTCATTCCACTTCCACCTAGGAATGGGTAGTTGCAGCAAAATCCATATTGGTTGCTAATGTTTCACCTACACCTACTTTCAAGTGGAAAAACTCATGGGGAAACCATCAACATCCCTCTTCATACCTGGCTACCAATACTGATGGTGTAGAACACAATAGATCTTAGTGACACCAGGATGAACTGCACAAATTGAGGAATGAAAATCCTACATTATCTCTTTGTGTATAACTATTGGAAACCACACACGACCCTATAAACGCATGATATCATCCTCACCTACGATCCATCCGCAATAGCATCCTCTCCTGACACACTCTCCCTTAGTACTATGTCTTCATAATCCGATAGCTACCTTATTCAAACTCGATCAAGAAAAGTAGAGGTAACAGCTACAGAAGATAGAATAATCTTACCATATATATCACGCACCTCTAAATGTATCTTAGAGAACAAATCCATAAGCTTCCACTCACTAATGGGCTCCTAAAATGCATGTATTTGAGTCCTCCTACTCAACGCTGTATCCAGCACATTTCCTTTTCCAGGAATGTTGGAATGCTCAATGTCAATGGATTGTAGGTACTCAACCCACCTTCATTGTATCGAATTCCAATCATAATGAGTGAAGATGTACTTGAGACTCTTTTGGTTGGTGAAAAACACAAAAATCACTACCAGAATATAATGACTCCATCATTTTAGGGCATGCAGAACAGTTTCCAACTCCAGATCTTGCATTTGGTAATTCCACTCTTGTGGTCGCAGCTGCCGAGACCCGTACCAACGACTCCTTCCCCCTGCATAAGCACATTTCACAGCCTAATACCTGAAGCATCATAGTAAATAGTATATTTGTTGCCAAGATCATACAAGGATAGTATTAGTGTTGAAGTCAACCTCCCTTTCAGCTCCGTGATGGTAGACACACAAGAGTCTGACCATGAGAACATCACACCATTATTAGTCAGACTTGTCAGTGTTTCTGCTTTGTTTGAAAAGTCATGTATGAAATGAGTGAAGTATCCATCCATCACTATAAAACTATGCACCTCATATATTTTCTTCAGCTACTCCCTAGAGACTACTGATCTCACTTTCTCTTTGTCTACTAACAATCATTTCTCTAAGATAACATGACCCAGGAAGTGAATCTGATCGATCCAAAAGGGACATTTTGAGAGCATAGCATATAACTGATTCTCTCTCTGTGTAGTCAAAACGATCTCAAGATGGGTAGCGCGGTCCAGTCGAGCGTGAGAGTAAACCAAGATATCTTCTACTAAGACCAACAAGAAGGAATCCAAGTATGAATGGAACACTCAGTTCATCAGTGTCATTAACACTCTAGGCGCGTTCGTGAGACCGAACGACATGAAAAAGTACTCGTACAGAACATACATGCTCCTGAAGGATGTAATATGTATATCAAATGGTCTAATGCAAAAATGATGATAACTGGACCCCATGTCAATCTTCGATAACACCAAGTCCCCTCGAAGTGTATTAATTACATCATCAGTCCTAGGAAAGCGATATTAGTTCATGACCGCCAAATGGTTAAACTATCTATATTCCACACAATGCATGAGGGTGTTGTTTTCATTCTTCTCCAATAGGATAGGCGAACCCCAAGGAGTAGTATTGGGTCTGATTAAACCCTTTGCTTGCAACTCCTCCAACTGCTTCTTGAGCTCCTGCAACATTGGTGTAGCCATTCTATAAGGATGAATGGACACTAGTTCCGGTCCTAGCACAATATCAATAAAAAGTTCTACCTGTAACACCCCAAGATTCCACGGTACTCTTCACTTTGAATAATACAGTAGCGTGTGTTGTACGCAACTTCGAGTTATAACTCACCACAACCAATCAAACTAGCCATTTTGAATAGTAATAAACACTTTTTGAAATTTTATAAATTTTATCATTCAAAATGGACGTCATTTTTGGATTCGTAATATTGAAATTATATTAGGGTGAAATTTTGGTGCTTTTCAGATAACATTCATATTTTGATGAATAGTGAAAATTACTAATTTTTAATTAAAAACAAATTCTTTAATCGAAATAATTAATAGTGATAAATTATGAATTTGAGTGGTTTTAAAGTATATTTAGAATATATTTTTATCATTTAATACAATTTTGACCATTGGACGTAATTTTACATTTATAACAGACATAAACAAGTGTCAATCTTTTGATAGTTATTATTTCTTACAAACATGCTATTTGTTTTGGCAATGGGAATTAATATTTAAATTAATTAATGAAACTTATATGTTTTGAATTTCGTAAAATTGACATCATTTTTGAATTCATAATATCAAATATATCTTAGGCCGAATTATTTGTATTTTTCTGAAAAAGTTCTATTTTTGATGAATATTGAACAATACTGAGTTCTAGTTTAAAACCGAATTTTTATTTACATAATTATTTATTTTATTTAAATTTATTTAAGGTCAAAATAGATACAAAATACCAATATTAGTTCAATGTAATTCATTGAATTTAGATTAGAATAATTTTAGATATATAAAAAATTTAATTGAACTTTTCATCGTCTTTTACCCACCTCCTAGTAGAATTTGGAAATTTACATAAAACATAATTTTACTGCTTCAGTGAGTGGAATTTCAAAAATCTGAGAGGCACAACTAATATCAAAGAGTAAAATTTGGTTCAATAAGATAATATTTTTTTTGTTAAATAGTATCTTTTTACTTTTATTTACCACAGATAAAAGTAAATAGGGTAAATTAGGGTAAAAATGATATTAATATTACCCTAACATTTGTCCTAATTCTATTGGAAAAGTGTATCTCGACCAAAAAAAAACATAGGAATAAAATATTATCATTTAGGTCCACATGGATTAGATTAGGAAATTTATTATTATTTAATTCAAAGAATAGTTAAAAGAGTTAAAATCAAAGTTTAATAACTAAAACATTTGTAATATAGTGTTTTACATAAGATAAATTCAATTAATAATTTTAATTATAAATCTAAAAAGATTTAGTAAATCATTGTTTTTTATTTATAATTTTTAGACTTTATATAAATAAATTTATTTATGACAAAATGATGAGGCAGTAATTAAATTATTCGTGAAAGAATCAAATAAATTGTATTATAAATATTTAAATAAATATAATTTCAGTGTTTTATTGACATAAACTGATTTTATTGTTTAATATGACATGTTAGGATTGAATGAATATTTTTTTCAAGTAATAATGTTGTATCTATTTTAACAAAAAAACCAAATAGAAAATAGTGTCAAAATTGACATAAAATATTTTTTAAAACAAATATTATATTATTAACTGATATAATGGTCCTAAAAATATAAGTATCGTCAAAAAGACTTATATAATAATATATATGACATTAATGAACCATTTTAGGTTCTATTGGCAGTATATATTATGTTCATTTACTATATAGTGTAAGAATACAAGAAGACACGGAAAAAGTTAAATTATTTAACTTAGAATTAAATCTAAATGATAATGTTAAAATAGTAACCTAAGCTTGTCTAAAACCTATTAGTTCAGTTTTTTTCGACCTATACCAATATTAGAATTTAAATAATCAACGTTTGAGCAATTAGAAAACGATTATTAATTTATTATAAAAAAATATTTGAAGTTTTTCCTAAGGTTCCCCTGACCCCTCTTATAAAAGGGCACTCCCCCTTCTATCTAATTCACACCTTCTAAGCCATTTGGCTCGGACAAACCATGCCCAAATACACTCTAAAATATCCTCCCTTAATCCTAGAGGTCTTTGTTTGATCAGAAAGACAACCTCTGGAGACCTTTTGATCAAATCAAAAGGAAGAACCCGAAGAAGAGGTAATGATTTCACCACCCTCTTTAAAGTTCCTTTCTTCTTCCACTTCCTTTTTCTTTGTTGCTTTCATTATAAAATAATATATCCAATATATTATATATACTGTGATGTTATTATAATAATGGTAAAACCAAATTCAATATTCTATCCACCCTTTGAATGACATGGCACCATACGTGCGTACGTACGGCTTACCGTCCCCACGTCGTGGTGTAATTGTTATTCAATACATTATTATTTGGATGGGTATAATAATGATGTGTATTTGATGTAAATAATATATATAACATGATTAAGGGACTGTATATATTATATAAAATCTAATTATATATTATATTAATATCAAAAGAATGATATTTTCGCTCGTTCTTAGGTACGGATTACTGTCTCCACGACGCGATGATATTCATTTCCAAGTTCACCATTCATCGACAATTATAAAAAATATATATTACTAATAAATATGTAATATATGACATAATAATTCTACTGGAAAAATAAATATTTATATATATAATTATTTATGCACTTACATATATCTTATTCATTTACTTCCGTTCAATACTATATGAAAACAGAAACAGCGTTTATGCGTACGTACGGACTACAGTCGCCATAAACGGTGTTTTCCATTTCATATATACAACTATTATAAATTTTTATATTCTAAATATATATGATAAATAAATCATGTTTTTATATTCTGGAATTATTTAGATCAAGATCTAAGTCATACAATCAAGAGTAACAAGTTAAAATACGTACGATAAAGAAAGCGATTATTACCCGAATTATTAATATAACATGGATATTATTTTAAAATGGGTAGTATAAAGTCAGAAATGAATAATGTAAGATATCTTAAATATTAATATGGTTCTGGTATAATTTAATAACATACTATACTTCTCATACATGAGGCTAAACGTACCCTCAACTAAAGGAAAGTGCAAGGTAAGGGGTTTTCAACTTACTCCTAATTCATGTAATATTCGTACCATATTGCCACTATTACATTTTTTATGGTGTATTTACTACCCAAAATTGTATTTTTTTTGTGTAATATAGTTTAATTTATGTGTATTTACATAATCTTTGTATGATACCTCTTTCATGGGGTGTATGTTTCTTAAGTTACCAAATTGGTATGGGTTTATTTCACAATCTCTTCGTTATCCGAGGTTGTTTATACGTGATTATCTACTGGGACCTCTTTATCATCAACATCCATGTTTTTAAAAATTTATTTAAAATAATTCATAAAATTTTAAAGACTATGGTATAAAGTTATTTATACCCTTTTTTACTTTTTATAAGAAGTTTAGAAAGGAATCTTTCTGTTATTTTCCAAACAATGTCCTTTTTAACCTTTTCGACAGAATTAAGGTAAGAATGTCTTTTTTAACTTATACGGTGGGTGAAGCTATTTTCCACCATTATAAAATCGTCGAGGCATCCATTACAAGCTTATAAGAATATTTTCAAAGCAAAGTTTTTATTTTATAATTTTGTGAATTTTAAATGATTTAAAAAAAGAGATATTTCACTCAAATAGTTTTGATTTAATCTATGTCAACATCCTTTGATGGATTTTAAGCTTATTTGAAGTTTATTTATTATGATAAAAAACTTCCATATATTATTGAAGGTTTTGTGACATGTTTGACTATGGGTGTGTTATTTTTATACCATTCATGGTTTATGGCGAAAGTAATGACATTTCGTATGCTAGTTTTAAAACGAATGTTTAAGTTATGTTTAAACCTGTTCACATGAGGAATGCATTGGACTTAATAAGTGACGGGTGGAGCTTGATATAGCCTCTCAATGCATCGGTAGGTCTTTTGAGACAAACTAGTCTCCTGGAATGAGGCCATGAAAAAATTTTATTTGTAGTCTTTGCACGAGGCCTTGTCTACATGGTTATGATAGTCTGGCATTATTCATTCCATCATTATGAAAGTGGTTATTGATATTGCATGTGATTATTAGAAAAGTAGAATATCCAGGTGATTAAGTGAATGGAAATATTTGATTTCATCTTTGCCATATTATGTTGATGTTCAAGTTTTAAAGGCTTTTGTCTTAGTTATACATTGCCTTAAATGTTTATGTTTATTTATGAAAGTTTTCGCTATATTTTTATCCTTACTGAGTATCTATGATCACCCCTTTCCCTATTTTATTTTTCCAAGGATTCCATGAAGTGTATTTTGATTGATATGTAGGGGTAAGGCAAGGGAATAATGGAGATCATACATGATTATTTATTTTGTTTTATTATGTTATAAAGTGAAATGTAACATTAAAGTATGTAATCTATTTTCCAAGACTGTTAAACCAATCGGTCATTCGGGACTTGATTCCCTATAATCACGCCAATGTATTAATATAATGCACCGATTATGGGTAACTGGGGTCGGGGCATTACAATTGGTATCATATAAAGTATAGCTATAACCTTGGAAACTAGATTTTGATAAAATCTGCTTAGAGCACATTACCCTAAGATAGACTTTGAGGATTATTATAAAATAATTTCCTAGAATTTTGGTATTGTATAGATTTTGTGAGTTTTCTGAGCAATACATCCCTGTCTGGATACCCTCATGTAGAGGCGGATCTAGAACAGATGTATCTAGGGGTAAAACCCGAAAACACTGCTTTAAGATAGACTCAAACGGGAACTGGTGAATGACAACGGGCCATGATTAACTCTTGGTTACGACACTCCCGGGGGATATGATTAGGATAATTCTCATTTTATTTACAAACCTCAATGAAGGGTTTATGAGAATATACATCCTCAAAGAAAACATTTTTGGGATTATTGATTATATTCCTAAACTATTCAATTTATGTTAGGTATTTTACATGTTTGGAATTATGAATTGTGATTCATAAACTAACTTAGTGTATGCCATTATTTAGAAATGGTGCCAGTATAAGGAATGAGAAATCCAGAAATGCGTATGATCCAAAGAGTAATAAGGGTCATATAATTCATGGTATTAAGACAACATTTATAAAAGAAATAGTCTCCCACGTATTATCATCATGTGAATATGTAGTATCAAAATATTAGTAAATAACTCTCTGAATTCTATGGATTTGAAGGGAAGCCAGAGTAGAAAAGGATGGTAGAAGGAAATATGGATAAAGTGAATAAGGGAAAGAAGGATTTTCCAATATGTGATAAATGTGGAATGAATCACCGTGGTAAATGATTTAAGGAATGGGAGTTTTTATTAGTGCAGAGAACAAGGACACCATGTACATGATTGAAAGGTTAATAAAAAGTTGTCAAATGTACAATGATTCATATTCAAGGAGTTGTGACACTTCACAAACCAATTTCAAAATCATTAGAGTATGTACCAAATGAAGTTATTGGACAATAATAAAGTTATGATACTACCACAGATGAAGAGGAATGTCTAGTGTTCTTATGTTGTTATTAACGAATTATTTCATTTGAGTGTTGTATCAATGATGTACTAGTTATATGAATTATGGAGATAAATAAGGACTATACTATAGTACTATTTCATTGAAAATTTGAGATATTATGGTACAATTAAATGTGACTCAAAAACAAGTTGAACTATTTTTTAGAAAATACATTGTTGAAGGAAAGGTATTCCATAATATGTTCTTGATACTAAGGTAGTAATTTTGGAATAAGAAATTGTTGATTTTGATGATTTATATTGGATATTCTTGACTACCTTGGATCTAATCAATGGATTTTCTATTTCATCATTTTTGGAAGATTCAATGTTTTTGTATATAAGGAATATATCAAATATTCTATAAGTAATAAGGGAGCATTAATGCAATCAATAATGTTTTATGGTATTTCAGGGTGTTACCATGTTTTATAAGAATACATGATGAAGGTGTTCACATGCTATTACATGGAGAAAGGATATTCATTGTGTTTAAATACCTTTTAAATTTTGGACAGTGAGTTTGGGCATAAGTATATTGGATAAGTCTAGTTTGACATTCTTTTTGGATTTCCATAAAAAGGAAAACCCGGAGGTTGGGTGGCAACCCGTCGTATCCGGGATGGACACAAGACATGAACCCACAACCGAAGGGCGACAAGGGTGTATCCCCTACTACTAGCCCACGTGATGTCCTGGATTGAATAATGTAGTTTTTTAAAGGGTCTGATATGTGAATTATAAATTCATTTTTTTTGGAACCCTATATGATTAAGATAAATAAAAAAAATATATATATATATATATTAAATCTTTTAGAGTGACAGATGAGTTTGTCGTAGGAATTAGTTGAATGATGAAACTCTACTTTTCAAGTATATATAAATAAACACACACACACACACATATATATATATATATTTACTCTTATTTTATGTATAAAATAATTATTAAACATTAGGGAATAGATATTAAAACCAAAAATGTGTTATCATAATACTTTACATTTTGTTGAACCAATGGTATTTAAAACCTTCATAAATTGGTGGCATTGCAGCCCACAATTCTACAATTGTTTGTGATTGATGACCTCAATCACTCCCTATAAATATTTACGTTTTCCTCCAATTACATGTCTCTAATTTCCATAAATTTTCTCCTAATAGAGATCATAATTTGTTGGTGACGCTTTCATTTCTCTTTTCCTCTTATTAAGACTATATTTTATTTACCCAATTTCTGATTTGGCTTTTCCCACAAAGATATTTTATATTATCAACATTTTATTTTTGAAGAACAATTTCAAATTGCAAGGATGCAATTTATTGAAAGAGCAGAGAATGTAACAACCCATGATTCCATGGTACATTTCACTTTGAATAATATAGTAGCATGTGTTTTACACAACTTCGAGTTATAACACACCACAACCAATCAAACTAGTTGTTATGAATAGTAATACCTACTTTTTAAAATTTTATTAATTTAATCATTCAAAATTGACTTCATTTTTGGATTCAGAATATCAAAATTATCTTAGGGTGAAATTTTTGTGCTTTTCGGATAGCATTCATATTTTGATGAATAGTGAAAATTACTAAATTCTAATTTAAAAAAACTTTTTTTATAGAAATAATTAATAGTGATAAATTATGAATTTGAGGGATTTTAATATATATTTAGAATAAATTTTTATAATTTAATACAATTTTGGCCATTGGACATAATTTCATAATTAAACCAGACATAAACAACTGTCAATCTTTTGATAGTTATTATTCCATTAAAACACTCTATTTTTTTTTTGACAACAAGAATTAATTATTACATTAATTAATTAAACTTATATGTTTTGAATTTGGTAAAATAGACATCATTTTTTAATTCATAATATTAAATATATCTTAGGCCTGATTTTTGGTATTTTTCTGAAAACATTCTATTTTTGATGAATAGTGAAAAATACTGAGTTATAGTTAAAAGTGAATTTTTATTTAAATAATTATTTATTTTTTTAAAATTTATTTAATGTAAAAATATATACATAATACCTATATAGGTTCAATGTTATTAATTGATGTTAGTTTAGAATAATTTTAGATATATAACAATTTTATTGAACTTCTCACTGTCTTTTACCGACCTCCTAAGGGAATTTGGAAATTTACATAAAACATTATTTACAGCTTCTGTGAGTGGAATTTCTAAAATCCGAGAAACACGGTTAATATGAATTAGTAAAATTTGGTTCAATAAGATTAAAATATTTTTTGGTGAATAGTAACTTTTTACTTTTATTTACCACGGTTAAAAGTAAATAGGGTAATTAAGTGGAAAATTGATATTAATATTACCCTAACATGTGTCTTACTTCTATTGGAAAGTGTATCTCGACCAAAAACAACCTTAGGAATAAAATATTATCATTTAGGTCCACTTGGATTAGATTAGGAAATTTATTATTATTTAATTCAAAGAAGAGTTAAAAGAATTAAAATCAATGTTTAATAACTAAAACATTTTTAATATAGTGTTTTACATAAGAAAAATTTGATTATAAATATTCATTATAAATGTAAAATTATTTCCTTCATCATGGTTTTTTATTTATAATTTTTAGGCATTAAATAAATAAATTTATCTATGACACAATTATAATGCAGTAATTACCTTATTCATGAAAGAATGAAATAAATGGTATTATAAATATTAAAATAAATATAATTTCATAGTTTTTATGACATACACGAATTTTCTAGGGGTATATGATATGTTATTGTTGATTCAATATATTATTTTTGAAGTAATAATGTTGTTATTATTTAAAAAACAAACAAATACCAAATAGTGTCAAAATTGATATAAAATAGTTTTGAAAACAAATATTTTATTATTAATTGATATAATGGTCCTAAAAATCTATGGATCGGAAAGAAGACTTATATAATAATATATATGACATTAATGAACCAATTGGGGTTCTATTGGCAGTTTATAGTATGTTTATTAACCATATAGTGTTAGAATACAAGAAGACACGATAAAAGTTAAATTATTTAACTTGGAGTTAAATCTAAATGATAAGGTGAAAATTGTAATCTATACTTGTATAAAACCTATTGGTTGAGTTTTTTTCGACCTATCCCCATCATAGACTTTAAATAATCAACTTTGGAGCCATTAATGACCAAATATGAATTTATTATAAAATAATATTTTATGTTTTTCCAAAGGTGCCCCTCACCCCTCTTATAAAAGGGAACTCCCCCTTCAGTCTAATTCACAATTTATAAGCCATTTAGCTTGGACAAAACCTGCCAAAATACCCTCTGAGATATCCTCCCTTTATCCTAGAGGCCTTAGTTGGATCATAAATCCAACCTACGGAGACATTTTGTTCAAATCAAAACGAAGAACCCGAAGAAGAGGTAATGATTTCACAACCCTCTTTCAAGTTGCTTTTTCTTCCACTTCCTTTTTCATTGTTGATTCCATTATATAATAATATCTCCAATATATTCTATATATTTATATGTTATTATAATTATGGTACAACCAAATTCATTATTCAATCCACTCTTTGAAGGACATTTCACCATACGTGCGTACGTAAGGCTTACTGTCTCCACGTCGTGGTGTAATTGTTATTCAATACATTATTATTTGGATGTGTATAATAATGATGTGTATTTGATGTAAATAATAAATATAACATGATAAAGGTTATATATATATTATATACCATCCAGTTATATATTATATTAATATCAAAATAATGATATTTTCTCTCATTCGTACGTACAGATTACCGTCTCCACGATGCGATGAGATTCATTTCCAAGTTCACCATTCATCGACAATTATGAAAAGTATATATTACTCATAAGTATGTAATATATGACATAATAATTCTACTTTATATATTTATATGTTTAAGTATTTATCTACTTACATATATCTTATTCACTTACATCCGTTCAATACTATATGAAAACGGAAACAACGTTTATGCGTACCTACAGACTACCGTCTCCATAAACAGTGATTTCCATTTCATATATACATCTATTATAAATTTTTATATTCTATATATATATGATAATTATATCATGTTTTATATTCTTGAATTTTTATATCATATTATAAGTGGTACAATCATGAGTAACATGTTAAAGCACGTACGATAAAGAAAGTGATTATTACCTGAATTATTAATAGAACATGGAAATTATTATTAAATGGTTAGTATAAAGACATAAATGAATAATGTATGATATCATAAATATTAATATTGTTCTGGTATAATTTAATAACCTACTATAGCCTTCATAAAGGAGGCTAAATGTACCCTCGACTAAAATAAAGATCAAGGTATAGGGTTTTCATCTCACTCTTTATTCCCGTAAGATTCGTATCATAATGCAACTATTATCTTTTGTTTTTAGTATGTAATACCCAAAATTGTATTAATTGTGTAATAAACATTAATTTATGTGTATTTACATATTCATTGTATGATACGTCTTTCATGGGGGGTATGTTTTGTATGTTGCCAAATTGGTAAGGGTTTATTTCACAATCTCTTCATTATCCGAGGTTGTTTATACGTGATTATCTACAGGGACCTATTTATAATCCACATCCATGTTTCTTAAAAATTTATTTCAAATATTTCATAAAATTTTAAATATTATGGTATAAAGTAATTTATACCCACGTTTACATTTTATAAGATGTTTATAAAGGAATAATTCTGTCGTTTTCCAAACAAGGACCTTTTTAACCTTTTCGACAGAATTACGGTAAGAATGTCTTTTTTATCTTATACGGCGGGTGCATCTATTTTCCGCCATTATAAAATCGTCTAAGATTCCCTTACAAGATTATAAAAATATTTTTAATATAAATGTTTTATTTTATAATCATGGTACTTTTAAATGATTTCAAAAAAAGTGATATTTATCTCAAATAGTTTTGATTTCATCTATGTCAACATCCTTTGATGGATTTTAAGATTATTTGAAGTTTATTTGTTATGATAAAAAACCACAATATATTATTGAAGGTTTTGTGATATTTTTGAATATGGATGTGTTATTTTTATACCATTCAGGGTTTATGGTTAAAGTATTGTCATTTCGTATGCTAGTTTTAAGATGAATGTTTATGTTATATTTAAACCTGTTCATATGAGGAAGGCATTTGACTTAATAAGTGACAGGTGGAGAATGCTATAGCATCTAGATTCATTGGTAGGTATCATGATACATACTAGTGTCTTGGCATGATGCCTTGACAAAATCATATTTGTAGTCTTGGCACGAGGCCTTGGCTACATGGTTATGATAGTCTGGCATTATTCATTCCATTGTTATGAAAGTGGTTATTGATATTGCATTTTGTTATTCGATTAGTAGAATATCCATGTGAATAAGTAAATGGAATTATTTAATTTTATCTTTTCCATATTATGCTTAAGTTCAAGATTAAAATGCTTTTGTTTTAGTTATACATTGCCTTAAATATTTATGTTTCCTTATAAAAGATTACGCTATATTATTATCCTTACTGAGCATCTTTGCTCACCCCTTTCAGTGTTTTATTATTCCCATGATTCCAAGAAGTGGATTGTGATTGATATGCAGGGTTAAGACAAGGGAATAATGGCGTTCATAAAGGATTATTTATGTTGTTTTTATTGTTATAAAGTGTAATGTAACATTCTTGTGTGTAATCTATTATCCAAGAATGCTAAACCGATCAGTCCTTCGGGACATGATTCCCTGTAATCTTGCCAATGTATTAAAATAATGCACCGAAACTGCGTAACTGGGGTCGGTGCATTACACTACCTCTCGCTCCGGAGGAAAACATGAAAAGTCCTATGGAAGGATTTCTCTAAAACAATCCACCAATGGAGGAATGTATTTTTGTGATGTACCATAATCAACCAAAAATAAAATAGCAATCTGGGTCATAAATCCTCCTATCCCATGATGCTCTGGTCATGCTCTAGTATCTTGGACATCCCACTCGCCCTTATGAAGAAACGATACACCCTATGGTGATGTGAAACTCACCCTATGGTGATAAAAGTCGACGAATGACTCAAAGAAAACGAGCTAGTACATCCTGCGAATGACATCATATACTGTCCTCTCTAGGAAATATATGTCCCATAAAAAGTGACACCCACCAACCTATTGAGATCACTCCTTGCACTGCTGTACACCAGCCCTTCTAGTCCCCAATGGAAGGTCTAGTTTCAAGATGTCAGCAGAAAAGAAGATGCAGAGCTCAAGGTTCTCTACAACCACAATAGATATAATGATATGGGAAGACCCAGTATAGAATAGAGAAGATGCTAAAACTAAGGAAACTATGATCGTACCTCGAATTGTAAAAGGCTAGGGATCCTGATCATGCTATGTCTGCTCCACTACAATGGTCTTGCCTACTGCACGACCCTACGACCCAGCTTGACCACTATGAGATGATCCACTTTATTGTCACGGAAGGACCAGTGAATGACTACCATCACCATGACCTCCACCTCACCCTGAACTGTGATAAGAACTCCAGTTCCAAGACAGGTAGGAAACTAGTGGCACAACTCCTGAACGTGGGGTCATAGAATATCCCCTTCACCAGCTGTTGGTGAGAAGATATTATAGAAGCACTAAATGTGTCCCAACTTGGTGCATGATCGACAATCCACTGGATCTCTCGGGAAGTTTGTCTTGGTAGGCCCGCACTTTCCACACTTGTAGCACACCACCTGGATACCCAAAGAAGTGTTTCAACTCCTTGAATCATCGTGCGAAGACTCCATACGGTGCTTACTATAGTCATTAGGAGGGATGCTAACTCCAGATACTGAGCCACCCTGTAGAGACCCGTATCTTGACGTACATGGACATTACATTACTTTTGCGGAATACTTAGTACATAACAAAAACACACACACAAGGATCGTAATAGTTTAGTGTCTTTGGAAACTCGGAACGTAATCTTCTAATCGTGGTGAAAGATCTTCAATATCTCCCATAAAGATCTTCCCCTTTTTTTTACCTAAAACCTTTCTTTATATCCTGGATAAAAGAAAACATAAAAGGGTGAGCTCAAATGCTCAGTAAGGGTAAACAAAAGAAAATCAATCACATTATATTCATAAGAACATAACTTTTGGAAATCTTAACCTGCAAAAGAGAGCATAATTTCATAACATGGGATAAATCATAGTAGTGAAATGAAATCACAATAATCATAACATAAAACATGAAACTTTGTGGCATTCACACATAATCATAGAGAATCATTTCTTGTTAGTCAAGACTCATTGCCAAGACTATCTTAGTGGACAAAGTCCCTTTCTGAATCGAGTAACCCTCGTTTCAGTCCTGTTTCACTGAACCGGTATAACCTACCATTCCAGCCATGTCTATCTCATGAGATATAAAATCTTTACCCAATGCATTGGAGGGAGATATAGGTCCCACCCATCTTATAATGAATCCTTTCTTATGTGTGCCACATAATCATAAACCATACATCATAGCGTAACCCATGTAATAAAAATGGGATTCTTAAACAACATGACATCATAAAACAATTCATATAAGATAAAGGAATTCATAAACATAATTCCATCACAACATAGTCAAATCAATGTAAAAATATGGATAGAAACAGAACCCTTTATTATCTTAGATGGAAAATAATTTCGATAAAACACTTGAATTGAATTCTTGAGGAAAATATCCTTTCTTCTTCAAAAACAATTTCTTTTCACAAAACATCATGCAATTTTAAAAGAAAGAGATTTTATTGAAAATAGTCATGAAATCTTTTAGAGGAAGCTTCATGAAAATAAGGCTTTATAAAACAGTAGAAATCCGTTCGTGCCGTATAAGTTAAAAAAACATTCTTTGTACTTTTGTCGAAAAAGTCAAAATGTACCTCGTACGATAAACGACAAAAGATTCCTTTCATATCTTTTACTAAAAACTAACCAATGGGTAAAATTGGATTTAAACCATTGTATTTGGATGGAAATAATATTACATATTGAGGAAACATGGATGTGGATGATAAAATAAACCCCAGTAAATACTTACGAATAAACAATCTCGGATAAAAAAATGAGATTGTGATATTTCCCTTACCTTATGTCCGACTTGCTTTGTAAGTGTCCAAACTTCCTTTATAATGATTCAAATCATGTTACTGACTTATTCCAGAATCATATTCATTGTTATGATATCGTATATGGTTCACTTATGACATTATATTACCCGTTCTTTTGTAAATTCCATGTTAAAGAAGCGTTTTGGGTAAAATCGTTTCATTTATCGTAGGTGTTTTGACTTGTTGTTCTTGACATCATTATTACTTATATCATGATTTACTCACTTACAGAATATAAAATATGATTTATATATCATATATATTCAGTATATATATATATAATAGGTAGATAAATAAAATGAAAAACACCGTTCATGGAGACGGTAGTCCGTACGTACGCATGAACGCTGTTTTACTTTCCTTATTGTCTTGAAATGGAAGTAAGTAGATGACATACATATATATATATACATAAATCCAGTAGCTTTATAATGTCATATATTTCATTATTATTTATTATATATACTTTATAATCATTCTTAAATTGTTAACATGGAGAATGAATCTCATCGCGTCGTGGAGACGGTAGTCCGTACGTACGCACGAGCGATGATATCATTTCTATAAATATTGAATTGAATTGGAGTGGATTATACAATATATCAGAATCAATATGATGTTGTAATAACTATTTATAGTTATTCTTTACACCATTATACCCATCCATGTAAGGTGGTGGTGGAAAATAGATTACACCACGGCGTGGAGACGGTATTCCGTACGTACGCACGCGCGGTGATTTCTTTTTCCGTAGGATGGATAGATGGTGAAATAGGGTTGTTTCATACTTATAATAACATATCAGTATATGAGTGATACTGATGTTATTACTTCATAATGAAACAACCTAAGAAGAAGAAGTGGAAGGAGAAATAAAGATGAAAGAATTGGTAACGGTAATTACCTCTTCTTTGAAGTGCCTCTTTGAGACCTCCTCTTAGGGCACTAGAATTGGTCTTTGAGGAAGCCCAGAACCTCTAGGATGTTTCTAGGGAAGTGGAGAAGGGATTTTGTCAGGGGTTGGCCGAGCTTGAGAGCTCAAATTGGTGTGAGGAGGAGGGGGATGAGGTGTCCTTTTATAGGGGAGGAGAGGGGCACCTTAGGAATTCTTAAAAATATTAATTTATAATAAATCTAACCCCACTTAAAAACCTCCAAAAATGACTCATATTCGAAGCTTAGATGAGATAGGGTTGTTATATCATCAACCAATCAAATTTAGACATGTTTGGATCTTATTTTAAACCTTATCAATTAGATTTAACTCTAAGTTAAATAATTTAACTTTTACCGTGTCTTTTTGTTTTCTTTCACTATATGGTTAATACACTTACTATAACATGCCAAAAGAACCCCAAATTGTTTATTATTAATATATATATCCTTATCTAAGTCATTTGGCCGAACCTTAGATTTTTAGGAATAAAATAACAATTAATAATATAATATTTTATTTAAAAACTATTTTGTGTCAATTTTGACACTATTTGATATATGATTTTTGTGAGAGTCATAACAGAATTAAATGTTCGAACCAAGTTAATTAAATCAACATTAATATATCATAGTAACCTATAAAATTAGTGTAATTCATAAAAAGTCTCAAATTACATTTATTTTGGTTTTTATAACATCAATTATGTCAATATTTCATTAATAAGATAATTATTGCATCATCATTGTGTCATAAATAAATTAAATTATTTGATGTCTAAAAATTACAAATAAAATACCATCATGTAGGAAATCTTTTTATCTTTCTAATGAATATTTACAATCGAATGTATCTTATGTATAACCCCATATTAAAAATTATTTACTTATTAAACTTTGATTTTAACTATTTTAACCTTTCTTTAAATAAATTAATAATAAATGTCCTAATCTAATCCAAGTGGGCCTAAATGGTCATATTTTATTCCTAAGTTTGTTTTTGGTCGAATTACACTTGTCCAATAGAATTAGGACATGTGTTAGGGTAATAGTAATATCATATTTACCCTTAGTTACCCTATTTACAATTAACCGCGGTAAAAAAAGTAAAAAGTTACTATTCACCAAAAAATTATTTTCATCTCATTGAACCACATTTTAGTCCTTGATATTAACCGTGTCTCTCGGATTTTTGAAATTCCATTCACAGAAGTGGCAAAATTAAGTTTTATGAAAAATTCAGTTTTTTTAACTACCACTTAGTAGTTTCACTATTCATCAAAAATTGATGTTTTTCAGAACAATGCCAAAATTTTATCCTAAGCTATATTTCATATTCCGAATTCAAAAATGAAATCTATTTTACCAAATTCATAACATAGAAGTTGCATTAATTAATTTTATAATTAAATCCTGCTGTTAAAATAAATAGCGTGTTTTTAGGAAACAATATATATCAAAAGATTGACACTTGATTATGTCTGGTTTAAATGTGAAATTACAACCAATGACCAACATTGTATTAAATTGTAAAAATATATTCTAAATATACTTTAAAACCACTCAAATTAATAATTTATCACTATTAATTATTTCGATTAAAAAAGTTGTTTTTAATTATAATTTAGTAATTTTCACTATTCATCAGAATATGAAAGTTATCCGAAAAGTACCAAAATTTCACCTTAGGCTAAATTCGATACTCCGAATCCAAGAATGAAGTTCATTTTGAAAAATAAGATTTACAGAATTTTAAAAAGTGGTTATTACTATTCATAACGGCTAGTTTTAATAATATTTTAATAGCATATCGTTGTTTAGTGAAACTCAGTATTGCGTATTACACACGCTATCGAGGAAGGTCGCGATTGCGTGTAATGCAAGGCAAGTCAAGGATGCGTGTTGTTAAAGCTCCTTTTGGTGTAGCGTACAACACAAGACATTAATAAAATTAAAAAGAATATTTTTTATAAAATCTTGGGCTGTTACATTCTACCCCACTTAAAATGAATTTCGCCCTCGAAATTCGTCGGGGTTATAAATGGTTTACTATTCGAAAGTTTCTTTAATTGAAACCCACATCGTAAAAAGGAATACCAAAACTTGGCTTTAAAAACTAAAGTATGAAATGTAACGATTACCCAAATAAACTAATCCCTGGGTTTACACATAGGTGAAAATATGGATATGAAAGAGAAATCTAACCATCATGTTCTGATGGAGAGTGGTAGAGAACATGGCTATGGAAAAGCCAATAATCACAAATCCATAGATTTGTGATGATATAAGGTACCATCTGATTCATCAGGTATAAGATCACTAGGACAACATTTTTGGTTTTCAAGATCATTTCCCTAAAGTTGAAAATTTGAATTAGAATAAATACTTACTTTATTTTGGTACAATCTCACTGTTGTTCGTGCCTTGAACAATTTCCACTTCATCTCTTAAATAAATGAAGTTGAATTTGTTATTCGTGAAGTGTTAGCAGATCATGTGATTGAATGACTGTTCATTCCATCTGTCTCAAACAAAAGGTTAGCAAAAGTTATTAAATATACATAAGTCATTCTATAGTGAGATTAATCATATATGGTTCCTAAAATGGACTTATACTTCGTATATCATACTTCTTAATATAATAAAACTAGTTTCTACTAAACAGGGACTTCCTGTAGGCCAGTGGTAGGCGATAAAGGCTAGTCGCACTTCGGTAGTGGGTTCGATTCCCAAAGCCTTGTCCGAAGCGATGGACTGTCGCCCGTCCTGCAGGTTGTCCTTTTTATAAAACTATATTACTATAACATCCCATCAATAATATCGAAAAAACTTCTATCCTTAAACAATACTAACTTATGTCCAACATAATCCATTCCAATCTTTAGGCTTATCCATAATACTGCAGTCCATTCTTATAACATAGTGAAAACGATTACTAGAGATTTAATACCATCGTTGATCCCCATATATCATAAGATATATCTTGTTGGTCACATTCCAAACATTCAAAGGCCTTAATCTTGTACTCTCATGAATACCCATTGAACCTTAGTGAAAACTTGAATGCAGTTAAAAGTTAACACTTTTCACATACCGAAATCCTCAAAATTCTATATACTCAAACCATGATATCACTTAGTCCTTATATCAATCATGAGATCATGAATACTATCAAACATTTAATTTTCTCCTTATCCCTTCATTATGCGCATATCATCTACATTCCAAAAATATCTGAATAACCTTTCATGGATACTGGTAACATTAATCATACACTTTCAAAACACAAGGAAAGACAACAGTGTAACAATCCATAGATGTCTCTTTATTCCAAAATTACACATGATAAACATGTAATCATTCCAGTACATTCTCAAACCATTGACCGAGCTTCAAAAATTCTTTCATCTCACATATCATTTGTAGTCTCTTCATCATCATCCACATAAATACTACCCATACGACCACACTGATTCTCTTCATGAGTCTTTCCCTTAGGGCATTTGTTTGCATAATGCCCATACATTCCACATTTAAAACACTTAACCATTTTTGATGTCGTAGCAATACCATTATCATCATCCATGGTGTTAACCGACCCTTTTCCTTTGCACTTACTTGATTTGTGTCCTTCTCTTCCACACCCAAAGCATCTTCCAGTTCCCTTGAAACATTCTCCTTGATGCCTCTTCCCACATGATTGACATAGGGGAAATTGAACTTTCTTTCCTCTATGATCATCATGGAACTCCATCTTTCTCTTATTAGTCGAGTCAGGAAACTTACCAAATTTTACTTTATTGGTCATATTGTGAGATTGCTGATTTGGCATAATAATGATGTTTGGAAATCCAAATCCCATTTCATTTGGTTGCTCATGAAGAATATCATTCCATTGTCCATCATATCCTCCATTATTGTGAATCATCTTGTTTCCAGCCATTTTCTAAAACCCAAACAGAATAGTGTTAGATACAAAAATCATAATAAAGGGGGAGTAACTTAAATATCTATCATCTTTGGTTTAATCTAATATCGTTACCAGAGTTCTAGGACTGTATCTTATACGTATACTTATCCTTAGGGACATCTCTAGACATACCTTAGAAATATCTCTAGGGATCTCACTAACGTTCTCACATCCTAGTTTCCAAAGGTTGACTAAACCTTTCCTCTGATACCAACTGTAGCGGTCTAGAATTACTTCCAGTGGACTACAATTGATACCTATCAGGGCACTCCATGGGCGGCTTCACCCCCTGGGCGGGACACACCACCATCCCCAGTGGCAGCCATTTCCTCATGAAGCCCTTGGGCGGAGAGCCATGCTTCGTCCAACGCACACATGTGAGAGTTCCCAAGGATCGGATACATTCCTACCTCCTTTGCCTCTGATACCAACTGTAGAGACCCGTATCTTGACGTACATGGACATTACATTACTTTTGCGGAATACTTAGTACATAACAAAAACACACACACAAGGATCGTAATAGTTTAGTGTCTTTGGAAACTCGGAACGTAATCTTCTAATCGTGGTGAAAGATCTTCAATATCTCCCATAAAGATCTTCCCCTTTTTTTTACCTAAAACCTTTCTTTATATCCTGGGGAAAAGAAAACATAAAAGGGTGAGCTCAAATGCTCAGTAAGGGTAAACAAAAGAAAATCAATCACATTATATTCATAAGAACATAACTTTTGGAAATCTTAACCTGCAAAAGAGAGCATAATTTCATAACATGGGATAAATCATAGTAGTGAAATGAAATCAAAATAATCATAACATAAAACATGAAACTTTGTGGCATTCACACATAATCATAGAGAATCATTTCTTGTTAGTCAAGACTCATTGCCAAGACTATCTTAGTGGACAAAGTCCCTTTCTGAATCGAGTAACCCTCGTTTCAGTCCTGTTTCACTGAACCGGTATAACCTACCATTCCAGCCATGTCTATCTCATGAGATATAAAATCTTTACCCAATGCATTGGAGGGAGATATAGGTCCCACCCATCTTATAATGAATCCTTTTTTATGTGTTCCACATAATCATAAACCATACATCATAGCGTAACCCATGTAATAAAAATGGGATTCTTAAACAACATGACATCATAAAACAATTCATATAAGATAAAGGAATTCATAAACATAATTCCATCACAACATAGTCAAATCAATGTAAAAATATGGATAGAAACAGAACCCTTTATTATCTTAGATGGAAAATAATTTCGATAAAACACTTGAATTGAATTCTTGAGGAAAATATCCTTTCTTCTTCAAAAACAATTTCTTTTCACAAAACATCATGCAATTTTAAAAGAAAGAGATTTTATTGAAAATAGTCATGAAATATTTTAGAGGAAGCTTCATGAAAATAAGTCTTTATAAAACAGTAGAAATCCATTCGTGCCGTATAAGTTAAAAAAACATTCTTTGTACTTTTGTCGAAAAAGTCAAAATGTACCTCGTACGATAAACGACAAAAGATTCCTTTCATATCTTTTACTAAAAACTAACCAAAGCGTAAAATTGGATTTAAACCATTGTATTTGGATGGAAATAATATTAAATATTGAGGAAACATGGATGTGGATGATAAAATAAACCCCAGTAAATACTTACGAATAAACAATCTCGGATAAAAAAATGAGATTGTGATATTTCCCTTACCTTATGTCCGACTTGCTTTGTAAGTGTCCAAACTTCCTGTATAATGATTCAAATCATGTTACTGACTTATTCCAGAATCATATTCATTGTTATGATATCATATATGGTTCACTTATGACATTATATTACCCGTTCTTTTGTAAATTCCATGTTAAAGAAGCGTTTTGGGTAAAATCGTTTCATTTATCGTAGGTGTTTTGACTTGTTGTTCTTGACATCATTATTACTTATATCATGATTTACTCACTTACAGAATATAAAATATGATTTATATATCATATATATTCAGTATATATATATATAATAAGTAGATAAATAAAATGAAAAACACCGTTCATGGAGACGGTAGTCCGTACGTACGCATGAACGCTGTTTTACTTTCCTTATTGTCTTGAAATGGAAGTAAGTAGATGACATACATATATATATATACATAAATCCAGTAGCTTTATAATGTCATATATTTCATTATTATTTCTTATATATACTTTATAATCATTCTTAAATTGTTAACATGGAGAATGAATCTCATCGCGTCGTGGAGACGGTAGTCCGTACGTACGCACGAGCGATGATATCATTTCTATAAATATTGAATTGAATTGGAGTGGATTATACAATATATCAGAATCAATATGATGTTTTAATAACTATTTATAGTTATTCTTTACACCATTATACCCATCCATGTAAGGTGGTGGTGGAAAATAGATTACACCACGGCGTGGAGACGGTATTCCGTACGTACGCACGCGCGGTGATTTCTTTTTCCGTAGGATGGATAGATGGTGAAATAGGGTTGTTTCATACTTATAATAACATATCAGTATATGAGTGATACTGATGTTATTACTTCATAATGAAACAACCTAAGAAGAAGAAGTGGAAGAAGAAATAAAGATGAAAGAATTGGTAACGGTAATTACCTCTTCTTTGAAGTGCCTCTTTGAGACCTCCTCTTAGGGCACTAGAATTGGTCTTTGAGGAAGACCAGAACCTCTAGGATGTTGCTAGGGAAGTGGAGAAGGGATTTTGGCAGGGGTTGGCCGATCTTGAGAGCTCAAATTGGTGTGAGGAGGAGGGGGATGAGGTGTCCTCTTATAGGGGAGGAGAGGGGCACCTTAGGAATTCTTAAAAATATTAATTTATAATAAATCTAACCCCACTTAAAAACCTCCAAAAATGACTCATATTCGAAGCTTAGATGAGATAGGGTTGTAATCTCATCAACCAATCAAATTTAGACATGTTTGGATCTTATTTTAAACCTTATCAATTAGATTTAACTCTAAGTTAAATAATTTAACTTTTACCGTGTCTTTTTGTTTTCTTTCACTATATGGTTAATACACTTACTATAACATGCCAAAAGAACCCCAAATTGTTTATTATTAATATATATATCCTTATCTAAGTCATTTGGCCGAACCTTAGATTTTTAGGAATAAAATAACAATTAATAATATAATATTTGATTTAAAAACTATTTTGTGTCAATTTTGACACTATTTGATATATGATTTTTGTGAGAGTCATAACAGAATTAAATGTTCGAACCAAGTTAATTAAATCAACATTAATATATCATAGTAACCTAGAAAATTAGTGGAATTCATAAAAAGTCTCAAATTACATTTATTCTGGTTTTTATAACATCAATTATGTCAATATTTCATTAATAAGATAATTACTGCATCATCATGGTGTCATAAATAAATTAAATTATTTGATGTCTAAAAATTACAAATAAAATACCATCATGTAGGAAATCTTTTTATATTTCTAATGAATATTTACAATCGAATGTATCTTATGTATAACCCCATATTAAAAATTATTTACTTATTAAACTTTGATTTTAACTATTTTAACCTTTCTTTAAATAAATTAATAATAAATGTCCTAATCTAATCCAAGTGGGCCTAAATGGTCATATTTTATTCCTAAGTTTGTTTTTGGTCGAATTACACTTGTCCAATAGAATTAGGACATGTGTTAGGGTAATAGTAATATCATATTTACCCTTAGTTACCCTATTTACAATTAACCGCGGTAAAAAAAGTAAAAAGTTACTATTCACCAAAAAATTATTTTCATCTCATTGAACCACATTTTAGTCCTTGATATTAACCGTGTCTCTCGGATTTTTGAAATTCCATTCACAGAAGCGGAAAAATTAAGTTTTATGAAAAATTCAGTTTTTTTTAACTACCACTTAGTAGTTTCACTATTCATCAAAAATTGATGTTTTTCAGAACAATGCCAAAATTTTATCCTAAGCTATATTTCATATTCCGAATTCAAAAATGAAATCTATTTTACCAAATTCATAACATAGAAGTTTCATTAATTAATTTTATAATTAAATCCTGCTGTTAAAATAAATAGCATGTTTTTAGGAAATAATATATATCAAAAGATTGACACTTGATTATGTCTGGTTTAAATGTGAAATTACAACCAATGACCAACATTGTATTAAATTGTAAAAATATATTCTAAATATACTATAAAATCACTCAAATTAATAATTTATCACTATTAATTATTTCGATTAAAAAAGTTGTTTTTAATTATAATTTAGTAATTTTCACTATTCATCAGAATATGAAAGTTATCCGAAAAGTACCAAAATTTCACCTTAGGCTAAATTCGATACTCCGAATCCAAGAATGAAGTTCATTTTGAAAAATAAGATTTACAGAATTTTAAAAAGTGGTTATTACTATTCATAACGGCTAGTTTTAATAATATTTTAATAGCATATCGTTGTTTAGTGAAACTCGGTATTGCGTATTACACACGCTATCGAGGAAGGTCGCGATTGCGTGTAATGCAAGGCAAGTCAAGGATGCGTGTTGTTAAAGCTCCTTTTGGTGTAGCGTACAACACAAGACATTAATAAAATTAAAAAGAATATTTTTTATAAAATCTTGGGCTGTTACATTCTACCCCACTTAAAATGAATTTCGCCCTCGAAATTCGTCGGGGTTATAAATGGTTTACTATTCGAAAGTTCTTTAATTGAAACCCACATCGTAAAAAGGAATACCAAAACTTGGCTTTAAAAACTAAAGTATGAAATGTAACGATTACCCAAATAAACTAATCCCTGGGTTTACACATAGGTGAAAATATGGATATGAAAGAGAAATCTAACCATCATGTTCTGATGGAGAGTGGTAGAGAACATGGCTATGGAAAAGCCAATAATCACAAATCCATAGATTTGTGATGATATAAGGTACCATCTGATTCATCAGGTATAAGATCACTAGGACAACATTTTTGGTTTTCAAGATCATTTCCCTAAAGTTGAAAATTTGAATTAGAATAAATACTTACTTTATTTTGGTACAATCTCACTGTTGTTCGTGCCTTGAACAATTTCCACTTCATCTCTTAAATAAATGAAGTTGAATTTGTTATTCGTGAAGTGTTAGCAGATCATGTGATAGAATGACTGTTCATTCCATCTTTCTCAAACAAAAGGTTAGCAAAAGTTATTAAATATACATAAGTCATTCTATAGTGAGATTAATCATATATGGTTCCTAAAATGGACTTATACTTCATATATCATACTTTTTAATATAATAAAACTAGTTTCTACTAAACAGGGACTTCCTGTAGGCCAGTGGTAGGCGATAAAGGCCAGTCGCACTTCGGTAGTGGGTTCGATTCCCAAAGCCTTGTCCGAAGCGATGGACTGTCGCCCGTCCTGCAGGTTGTCCTTTTTATAAAACTATATTACTATAACATCCCATCAATAATATCGAAAAAACTTCTATCCTTAAACAATACTAACTTATGTCCAACATAATCCATTCCAATCTTTAGGCTTATCCATAATACTGCAGTCCATTCTTATAACATAGTGAAAACGATTACTAGAGATTTAATACCATCGTTGATCCCCATATATCATAAGATATATCTTGTTGGTCACATTCCAAACATTCAAAGGCCTTAATCTTGTACTCTCATGAATACCCATTGAACCTTAGTGAAAACATGAATGCAGTTAAAAGTTAACACTTTTCACATACCGAAATCCTCAAAATTCTATATACTCAAACCATGATATCACTTAGTCCTTATATCAATCATGAGATCATGAATACTATCAAACATTTAATTTTCTCCTTATCCCTTCATTATGCGCATATCATCTACATTCCAAAAATATCTGAATAACCTTTCATGGATACTGGTAACATTAATCATACACTTTCAAAACACAAGGAAAGACAACAGTGTAACAATCCATAGATGTCTCTTTATTCCAAAATTACACATGATAAACATGTAATCATTCCAGTACATTCTCAAACCATTGACCAAGCTTCAAAAATTCTTTCATCTCACATATCATTTGTAGTCTCTTCATCATCATCCACATAAATACTACCCATACGACCACACTGATTCTCTTCATGAGTCTTTCCCTTAGGGCATTTGTTTGCATAATGCCCATACATTCCACATTTAAAACACTTAACCATTTTTGATGTCGTAGAAATACCATTATCATCATCCATGGTGTTAACCGACCCTTTTCCTTTGCACTTACTTGCTTTGTGTCCTTCTCTTCCACACCCAAAGCATCTTCCAGTTCCCTTGAAACATTCTCCTTGATGCCTCTTCCCACATGATTGACATAGGGGAAATTGAACTTTCTTTCCTCTATGATCATCATGGAACTCCATCTTTCTCTTATTAGTCGAGTCAGGAAACTTACCAAATTTTACTTTATTGATCATATTGTGAGATTGCTGATTTGGCATAATAATGATGTTTGGAAATCCAAATCCCATTTCATTTGGTTGCTCATGAAGAATATCATTCCATTGTCCATCATATCCTCCATTATTGTGAATCATCTTGTTTCCAGCCATTTTCTAAAACCCAAACAGAATAGTGTTAGATACAAAAATCATAATAAAGGGGGAGTAACTTAAATATCTATCATCTTTGGTTTAATCTAATATAGTTACCATAGTTCTAGGACTGTATCTTATATGTATACTTATCCTTAGGGACATCTCTAGACATACCTTAGAAATATCTCTAGGGATCTCACTAACGTTCTCACATCCTAGTTTCCAAAGGTTGACTAAACCTTTCCTCTGATACCAACTGTAGCGGTCTAGAATTACTTCCAGTGGACTACAATTGATACCTATCAGGGCACTCCATGGGCGGCTTCACCCCCTGGGCGGGACACACCACCATCCCCAGTGGCAGCCATTTCCTCATGAAGCCCTTGGGCGGAGAGCCATGCTTCGTCCAATGCTCACATGTGAGAGTTCCCAAGGATCGGATACATTCCTACCTCCTTTGCCTCTGATACCAACTGTAGAGACCCGTATCTTGACGTACATGGACATTACATTACTTTTGCGGAATACTTAGTACATAACAAAAACACACACACAAGGATCGTAATAGTTTAGTGTCTTTGGAAACTCGGAACGTAATCTTCTAATCGTGGTGAAAGATCTTCAATATCTCCCATAAAGATCTTCCCGTTTTTTTTTACCTAAAACCATTCTTTATATCCTGGGGAAAAGAAAACATAAACGGGTGAGCTGAAATGCTCAGTAAGGGTAAACAAAAGAAAATCAATCACATTATATTCATAAGAACATAACTTTTGGAAATCTTAACCTGTAAAAGAGAGCATAATTTCATAACATGGGATAAATCATAGTAGTGAAATGAAATCACAATAATCATAACATAAAACATGAAACTTTGTGGCATTCACACATAATCATAGAGAATCATTTCTTGTTAGTCAAGACTCATTGCCAAGACTATCTTAGTGGACAAAGTCCCTTTCTGAATCGAGTAACCCTCGTTTCAGTCCTGTTTCACTGAACCGGTATAACCTACCATTCCAGCCATGTCTATCTCATGAGATATAAAATCTTTACCCAATGCATTGGAGGGAGATATAGGTCCCACCCATCTTATAATGAATCCTTTTTTATGTGTGCCACATAATCATAAACCATACATCATAGCGTAACCCATGTAATAAAAATTGGATTCTTAAACAACATGACATCATAAAACAATTCATATAAGATAAAGGAATTCATAAACATAATTCCATCACAACATAGTGAAATCAATGTAAAAATATGGATAGAAACAGAACCCTTTATTATCTTAGATGGAATATAATTTCGATAAAACACTTGAATTGAATTCTTGAGGAAAATATCCTTTCTTCTTCAAAAACAATTTCTTTTCACAAAACATCATGCAATTTTAAAAGAAAGAGATTTTATTGAAAATAGTCATGAAATCTTTTAGAGGAAGCTTCATGAAAATAAGGCTTTATAAAACAGTAGAAATCCGTTCGTGCCGTATAAGTTAAAAAAACATTCTTTGTACTTTTGTCGAAAAAGTCAAAATGTACCTCGTACGATAAACGACAAAAGATTCCTTTCATATCTTTTACTAAAAACTAACCAAAGGGTAAAATTGGATTTAAACCATTGTATTTGGATGGAAATAATATTACATATTGAGGAAACATGGATGTGGATGATAAAATAAACCCCAGTAAATACTTACGAATAAACAATCTCGGATAAAAAATGAGATTGTGATATTTCCCTTACCTTATGTCCGACTTGCTTTGTAAGTGTCCAAACTTCCTGTATAATGATTCAAATCATGTTACTGACTTATTCCAGAATCATATTCATTGTTATGATATCATATATGGTTCACTTATGACATTATATTACCCGTTCTTTTGTAAATTCCATGTTAAAGAAGCGTTTTTGGTAAAATCGTTTCATTTATCGTAGGTGTTTTGACTTGTTGTTCTTGACATCATTATTACTTATATCATGATTTACTCACTTACAGAATATAAAATATGATTTATATATCATATATATTAAGTATATATATATATAATAAGTAGATAAATAAAATGAAAAACACCGTTCATGGAGACGGTAGTCCGTACGTACGCATGAACGCTGTTTTACTTTCCTTATTGTCTTGAAATGGAAGTAAGTAGATGACATAAATATATATATATACATAAATCCAGTAGCTTTATAATGTCATATATTTCATTATTATTTCTTATATATACTTTATAATCATTCTTAAATTGTTAACATGGAGAATGAATCTCATCGCGTCGTGGAGACGGTAGTCCGTACGTACGCACGAGCGATGATATCATTTCTATAAATATTGAATTGAATTGGAGTGGATTATACAATATATCAGAATCAATATGATGTTGTAATAACTATTTATAGTTATTCTTTACACCATTATACCCATCCATGTAAGGTGGTGGTGGAAAATAGATTACACCACGGCGTGGAGACGGTATTCCGTACGTACGCACGCGCGGTGATTTCTTTTTCCGTAGGATGGATAGATGGTGAAATAGGGTTGTTTCATACTTATAATAACATATAAGTATATGAGTGATACTGATGTTATTACTTCATAATGAAACAACCTAAGAAGAAGAAGTGGAAGAAGAAATAAAGATGAAAGAATTGGTAACGGTAATTACCTCTTCTTTGAAGTGCCTCTTTGAGACCTCCTCTTAGGGCACTAGAATTGGTCTTTGAGGAAGACCAGAACCTCTAGGATGTTGCTAGGGAAGTGGAGAAGGGATTTTGGCAGGGGTTGGCCGAGCTTGAGAGCTCAAATTGGTGTGAGGAGGAGGGGGATGAGGTGTCCTTTTATAGGGGAGGAGAGGGGCACCTTAGGAATTCTTAAAAATATTAATTTATAATAAATCTAACCCCACTTAAAAACCTCCAAAAATGACTCATATTCGAAGCTTAGATGAGATAGGGTTTTAATCTCATCAACCAATCAAATTTAGACATGTTTGGATCTTATTTTAAACCTTATCAATTAGATTTAACTCTAAGTTAAATAATTTAACTTTTACCGTGTCTTTTTGTTTTCTTTCACTATATGGTTAATACACTTACTATAACATGCCAAAAGAACCCCAAATTGTTTATTATTAATATATATATCCTCATCTAAGTCATTTGGCCGAACCTTAGATTTTTAGGAATAAAATAACAATTAATAATATAATATTTGATTTAAAAACTATTTTGTGTCAATTTTGACACTATTTGATATATGATTTTTGTGAGAGTCATAACAGAATTAAATGTTCGAACCAAGTTAATTAAATCAACATTAATATATCGTAGTAACCTAGAAAATTAGTGGAATTCATAAAAAGTCTCAAATTACATTTATTTTGGTTTTTATAACATCAATTATGTCAATATTTCATTAATAAGATAATTACTGCATCATCATTGTGTCATAAATAAATTAAATTATTTGAGGTCTAAAAATTACAAATAAAATACCATCATATAGGAAATCTTTTTATCTTTCTAATGAATTTTTACAATCGAATGTATCTTATGTATAACCCCATATTAAAAATTATTTACTTATTAAACTTTGATTTTAACTATTTTAACCTTTCTTTAAATAAATTAATAATAAATGTCCTAATCTAATCCAAGTGGGCCTAAATGGTCATATTTTATTCCTAAGTTTGTTTTTGGTCGAATTACACTTGTCCAATAGAATTAGGACATGTGTTAGGGTAATAGTAATATCATATTTACCCTTAGTTACCCTATTTACAATTAACCGCGGTAAAAAAAGTAAAAAGTTACTATTCACCAAAAAATTATTTTCATCTCATTGAACCACATTTTAGTCCTTGATATTAACCGTGTCTCTCGGATTTTCGAAATTCCATTCACAGAAGCGGCAAAATTAAGTTTTATGAAAAATTCATTTTTTTTAACTACCACTTAGTAGTTTCACTATTCATCAAAAATTGATGTTTTTCAGAACAATGCCAAAATTTTATCCTAAGCTATATTTCATATTCCGAATTCAAAAATGAAATCTATTTTACCAAATTCATAACATAGAAGTTGCATTAATTAATTTTATAATTAAATCCTGCTGTTAAAATAAATAGCGTGTTTTTAGGAAACAATATATATCAAAAGATTGACACTTGATTATGTCTGGTTTAAATGTGAAATTACAACCAATGACCAACATTGTATTAAATTGTAAAAATATATTCTAAATATACTTTAAAACCACTCAAATTAATAATTTATCACTATTAATTATTTCGATTAAAAAAGTTGTTTTTAATTATAATTTAGTAATTTTCACTATTCATCAGAATATGAAAGTTATCCGAAAAGTACCAAAATTTCACCTTAGGCTAAATTCGATACTCCGAATCCAAGAATGAAGTTCATTTTGAAAAATAAGATTTAAAGAATTTTAAAAAGTGGTTATTACTATTCATAACGGCTAGTTTTAATAATATTTTAATAGCATATCGTTGTTTAGTGAAACTCAGTATTGCGTATTACACACGCTATCGAGGAAGGTCACGATTGCGTGTAATGCAAGGCAAGTCAAGGATGCGTGTTGTTAAAGCTCCTTTTGGTGTAGCGTACAACACAAGACATTAATAAAATTAAAAAGAATATTTTTTATAAAATCTTGGGTTGTTACATTCTACCCCACTTAAAATGAATTTCGCCCTCGAAATTCGTCGGGGTTATAAATGGTTTACTATTCGAAAGTTTCTTTAATTGAAACCCACATCGTAAAAAGGAATACCAAAACTTGGCTTTAAAAACTAAAGTATGAAATGTAACGATTACCCAAATAAACTAATCCCTGGGTTTACACATAGGTGAAAATATGGATATGAAAGAGAAATCTAACCATCATGTTCTGATGGAGAGTGGTAGAGAACATGGCTATGGAAAAGCCAATAATCACAAATCCATAGATTTGTGATGATATAAGGTACCATCTGATTCATCAGGTATAAGATCAATAGGACAACATTTTTGGTTTTCAAGATCATTTCCCTAAAGTTGAAAATTTGAATTAGAATAAATACTTACTTTATTTTGGTACAATCTCACTGTTGTTCGTGCCTTGAACAATTTCCACTTCATCTCTTAAATAAATGAAGTTGAATTTGTTATTCGTGAAGTGTTAGCAGATCATGTGATTGAATGACTGTTCATTCCATCTGTCTCAAACAAAAGGTTAGCAAAAGTTATTAAATATACATAAGTCATTCTATAGTGAGATTAATCATATATGGTTCCTAAAATGGACTTATACTTCATATATCATACTTCTTAATATAATAAAACTAGTTTCTACTAAACAGGGACTTCCTGTAGGCCAGTGGTAGGCGATAAAGGCCAGTCGCACTTCGGTAGTGGGTTCGATTCCCAAAGCCTTGTCCGAAGCGATGGACTGTCGCCCGTCCTGCAGGTTGTCCTTTTTATAAAACTATATTACTATAACATCCCATCAATAATATCGAAAAAACTTCTATCCTTAAACAATACTAACTTATGTCCAACATAATCCATTCCAATCTTTAGGCTTATCCATAATACTGCAGTCCATTCTTATAACATAGTGAAAACGATTACTAGAGATTTAATACCATCGTTGATCCCCATATATCATAAGATATATCTTGTTGGTCACATTCCAAACATTCAAAGGCCTTAATCTTGTACTCTCATGAATACCCATTGAACCTTAGTGAAAACTTGAATGCAGTTAAAAGTTAACACTTTTCACATACCGAAATCCTCAAAATTCTATATACTCAAACCATGATATCACTTAGTCCTTATATCAATCATGAGATCATGAATACTATCAAACATTTAATTTTCTCCTTATCCCTTCATTATGCGCATATCATCTACATTCCAAAAATATCTGAATAACCTTTCATGGATACTGGTAACATTAATCATACACTTTCAAAACACAAGGAAAGACAACAGTGTAACAATCCATAGATGTCTCTTTATTCCAAAATTACACATGATAAACATGTAATCATTCTAGTACATTCTCAAACCATTGACCGAGCTTCAAAAATTCTTTCATCTCACATATCATTTGTAGTCTCTTCATCATCATCCACATAAATACTACCCATACGACCACACTGATTCTCTTCATGAGTCTTTCCCTTAGGGCATTTGTTTGCATAATGCCCATACATTCCACATTTAAAACACTTAACCATTTTTGATGTCGTAGCAATACCATTATCATCATCCATGGTGTTAACCGACCCTTTTCCTTTGCACTTACTTGCTTTGTGTCCTTCTCTTCCACAACCAAAGCATCTTCCAGTTCCCTTGAAACATTCTCCTTGATGCCTCTTCCCACATGATTGACATAGGGGAAATTGAACTTTCTTTCCTCTATGATCATCATGGAACTCCATATTTCTCTTATTAGTCGAGTCAGGAAACTTACCAAATTTTACTTTATTGATCATATTGTGAGATTGCTGATTTGGCATAATAATGATGTTTGGAAATCCAAATCCCATTTCATTTGGATGCTCATGAAGAATATCATTCCATTGTCCATCATATCCTCCATTATTGTGAATCATCTTGTTTCCAGCCATTTTCTAAAACCCAAACAGAATAGTGTTAGATACAAAAATCATAATAAAGTGGGAGTAACTTAAATATCTATCAACTTTGGTTTAATCTAATATCGTTACCATAGTTCTAGGACTGTATCTTATACGTATACTTATCCTTAGGGACATCTCTAGACATACCTTAGAAATATCTCTAGGGATCTCACTAACGTTCTCACATCCTAGTTTCCAAAGGTTGACTAAACCTTTCCTCTGATACCAACTGTAGCGGTCTAGAATTACTTCCAGTGGACTACAATTGATACCTATCAGGGCACTCCATGGGCGGCTTCACCCCCTGGGCGGGACACACCACCATCCCCAGTGGCAGCCATTTCCTCATGAAGCCCTTGGGCGGAGAGCCATGCTTCGTCCAACGCTCACATGTGAGAGTTCCCAAGGATCAGATACATTCCTACCTCCTTTGCCTCTGATACCAACTGTAGAGACCCGTATCTTGACGTACATGGACATTACATTACTTTTGCGGAATACTTAGTACATAACAAAAACACACACACAAGGATCGTAATAGTTTAGTGTCTTTGGAAACTCGGAACGTAATCTTCTAATCGTGGTGAAAGATCTTCAATATCTCCCATAAAGATCTTCCCCTTTTTTTTACCTAAAACCTTTATTTATATCCAGGGGAAAAGAAAACATAAAAGGGTGAGCTCAAATGCTCAGTAAGGGTAAACAAAAGAAAATCAATCACATTATATTCATAAGAACATAACTTTTGGAAATCTTAACCTGCAAAAGAGAGCATAATTTCATAACATGGGATAAATCATAGTAGTGAAATGAAATCACAATAATCATAACATAAAACATGAAACTTTGTGGCATTCACACATAATCATAGAGAATCATTTCTTGTTAGTCAAGACTCATTGCCAAGACTATCTTAGTGGACAAAGTCCCTTTCTGAATCGAGTAACCCTCATTTCAGTCCTGTTTCACTGAACCGGTATAACCTACCATTCTAGCCATGTCTATCTCATGAGATATAAAATATTTACCCAATGCATTGGAGGGAGATATAGGTCCCACCCATATTATAATGAATCCTTTCTTATGTGTGCCACATAATCATAAACCATACATCATAGCGTAACCCATGTAATAAAAATGGGATTCTTAAACAACATGACATCATAAAACAATTCATATAAGATAAAGGAATTAATAAACATAATTCCATCACAACATAGTCAAATCAATGTAAAAATATGGATAGAAACAGAACCCTTTATTATCTTAGATGGAAAATAATTTCGATAAAACACTTGAATTGAATTCTTGAGGAAAATATCCTTTCTTCTTCAAAAACAATTTCTTTTCACAAAACATCATGCAATTTTAAAAGAAATAGATTTTATTGAAAATAGTCATGAAATCTTTTAGAGGAATCTTCATGAAAATAAGGCTTTATAAAACAGTAGAAATCCGTTCGTGCCGTATAAGTTAAAAAAACATTCTTTGTACTTTTGTCGAAAAAGTCAAAATGTACCTCGTACGATAAACGACAAAAGATTCCTTTCATATCTTTTACTAAAAACTAACCAAAGGGTAAAATTGGATTTAAACCATTGTATTTGGATGGAAATAATATTACATATTGAGGAAACATGGATGTGGATGATAAAATAAACCCCAGTAAATACTTACGAATAAACAATCTCGGATAAAAAAATGAGATTGTGATATTTCCCTTACCTTATGTCCGACTTGCTTTGTAAGTGTCCAAACTTCCTGTATAATGATTCAAATCATGTTACTGACTTATTCCATAATCATATTCATTGTTATGATATCATATATGGTTCACTTATGACATTATATTACCCGTTCTTTTGTAAATTCCATGTTAAAGAAGCGTTTTGGGTAAAATCGTTTCATTTATCGTAGGTGTTTTGACTTGTTGTTCTTGACAACATTATTACTTATATCATGATTTACTCACTTACAGAATATAAAATATGATTTATATATCATATATATTCAGTATATATATATATATAATAGGTAGATAAATAAAATGAAAAACACCGTTCATGGAGACGGTAGTCCGTACGTACGCATGAACGTTGTTTTACTTTCCTTATTGTCTTGAAATGGAAGTAAGTAGATGACATACATATAGATATATACATAAATCCAGTAGCTTTATAATGTCATATATTTCATTATTATTTCTTATATATACTTTATAATCATTCTTAAATTGTTAACATGGAGAATGAATCTCATCGCGTCGTGGAGACGGTAGTCCGTACATACGCACGAGCGATGATATCATTTCTATAAATATTGAATTGAATTGGAGTGGATTATACAATATATCAGAATCAATATTATGTTGTAATAACTATTTATATTTATTCTTTACACCATTATACCCATCCATGTAAGGTGGTGGTGGAAAATAGATTACACCACGGCGTGGAGACGGTATTCCGTACGTACGCACGCGCGGTGATTTCTTTTTCCGTAGGATGGATAGATGGTGAAATATGGCTGTTTCATATTTATAATAACATATCAGTATATGAGTGATACTGATGTTATTACTTCATAATGAAACAACCTAAGAAGAAGAAGTGGAAGAAGAAATAAAGATGAAAGAATTGGTAACGGTAATTACCTCTTCTTTGAAGTGCCTCTTTGAGACCACCTCTTAGGGCACTAGAATTGGTCTTTGAGGAAGACCAGAACCTCTAGGATGTTGCTAGGGAAGTGGAGAAGGGATTTTGGCAGGGGTTGGCCGAGCTTGAGTGCTCAAATTGGTGTGAGGAGGAGGGGGAGGAGGTGTCCTTTTATAGGGGAGGAGAGGGGCACCTTAGGAATTCTTAAAAATATTAATTTATAATAAATCTAACCCCACTTAAAAACCTCCAAAAATGACTCATATTCGAAGCTTAGATGAGATAGGGTTGTAATCTCATCAACCAATCAAATTTAGACATGTTTGGATCTTATTTTAAACCTTATCAATTAGATTTAACTCTAAGTTAAATAATTTAACTTTTACCGTGTCTTTTTGTTTTCTTTCACTATATGGTTAATACACTTACTATAACATGCCAAACGAACCCCAAATTGTTTATTATTAATATATATATCCTTATCTAAGTCATTTGGCCGAACCTTAGATTTTTAGGAATAAAATAACAATTAATAATATAATATTTGATTTAAAAACTATTTTGTGTCAATTTTGACACTATTTGATATATGATTTTTGTGAGAGTCATAACAGAATTAAATGTTCGAACCAAGTTAATTAAATCAACATTAATATATCATAGTTACCTAGAAAATTAGTGGAATTCATAAAAAGTCTCAAATTACATTTATTTTGGTGTTTATAACATCAATTATGTCAATATTTCATTAATAAGATAATTACTGCATCATCATTGTGTCATAAATAAATTAAATTATTTGATGTCTAAAAATTACAAATAAAATACCATCATGTAGGAAATCTTTTTATCTTTCTAATGAATATTTACAATCGAATTTATCTTATGTATAACCCCATATTAAAAATGATTTTCTTATTAAACTTTGATTTTAACTATTTTAACCTTTCTTTAAATAAATTAATAATAAATGTCCTAATCTAATCCAAGTGGGCCTAAATGGTCATATTTTATTCCTAAGTTTGTTTTTGGTCGAATTACACTTGTCCAATAGAATTAGGACATGTGTTAGGGTAATAGTAATATCATATTTACCCTTAGTTACCCTATTTACTATTAACCGCGGTAAAAAAAGTAAAAAGTTACTATTCACCAAAAAATTATTTTCATCTCATTGAACCACATTTTAGTCCTTGATATTAACCGTGTTTCTTGGATTTTTGAAATTCCATTCACAGAAGCGGCAAAATTAAGTTTTATGAAAAATTCAGTTTTTTTTAACTACCACTTAGTAGTTTCACTATTCATCAAAAATTGATGTTTTTCAGAACAATGCCAAAATTTCATCCTAAGCTATATTTCATATTCCGAATTCAAAAATGAAATCTATTTTACCAAATTCATAACATAGAAGTTGCATTAATTAATTTTATAATTAAATCCTGCTGTTAAAATAAATAGCGTGTTTTTAGGAAACAATATATATCAAAAGATTGACACTTGATTATGTCTGGTTGAAATGTGAAATTACAACCAATGACAAACATTGTATTAAATTGTAAAAATATATTCTAAATATACTTTAAAAACACTCCAATTAATAATTTATCACTATTAATTATTTCGATTAAAAAAGTTGTTTTTAATTATAATTTAGTAATTTTCACTATTCATCAGAATATGAAAGTTATCCGAAAAGTACCAAAATTTCACCTTAGGCTAAATTCGATACTACGAATCCAAGAATGAAGTTCATTTTGAAAAATAAGATTTACAGAATTTTAAAAAGTGGTTATTACTATTCATAACGGCTAGTTTTAATAATATTTTAATAGCATATCGTTGTTTAGTGAAACTAAGTATTGCGTATTACACACGCTGTCGAGGAAGGTCGCGATTGCGTGTAATGCAAGGCAAGTCAAGGATGCGTGTTGTTAAAGCTCCTTTTGGTGTAGCGTACAACACAAGACATTAATAAAATTAAAAAGAATATTTTTTATAAAATCTTGGGCTGTTACACACCCTATCTCAAAAGTCTGGAATCACTTACATTGAGCTCTGTGATAAACGTCTGGTTAACCATAGAAGTGATATAAGTATCATGAAAATGTTCACCTGCGATCAGATGTCGTGCCTTAGACCATCCTCGTTCTTCCTGGCCATGAATAACTGATCACCTCCGGAAATAGGTGTGAAGCGCTACATCTTGGTAAAGAGGGAGGAATAAACCATAATGGAAAGAGTAACCCACTGTAGACTCATAATCTCTCGTGATCGATTTCCCCTCATGGTCACTGGATATATGTAGTCATAGAATATTCACAGAAACTCATCCCACACCATAACCTGCTGGAGTCTCGCATGTGAGATCACATCCCACCACCTCTTGGAGGTGTCCCGAAGCATATACGTAGAGAGCATGACCCTATGCCATTGAGGCATATCCAGATGATCAAAGATCAAAATCATGGCTTCTATCCATGAATCTACAGCCTGGGGTCCTACATCACTTGACGAAGTGGGATGTTGCTGCTTCTAGAATACCCACATCCAATCAGCCATCGATGGGGAAGGAGGCAGCGCTCCATAAAATGTTTGCACCTTCTTCTAAACACCCTCTCTAAACTGTGCATCAACACCCTTGTCAGGTACAACGGTTGGTGCCATTGCTGGTACAATGGGAGGATCTATATGTTGTCTTTGATCAGCCATGTATGGTGTCTGGTCACCGTCTGGAAACTGGTGCACAACCCAAGGATGTCTCGTTTCCATGACTATGCACATTCAAGAATACACCTTAGATCAAGGTCATCAAGGATATAAAAATAGATGTACAGGAAGGTAATATGATAAAGAAAGAATTCATGTTTTGAAAACCATGACTACACGGTGTGTAGTTTTCCTACACGACGTGTTAAATTCTGTTATTTACAAGGGAATATACTCCATCCAGAACTGGTCGTGAAACACCCCATACACACAACGTGTTCACCTACCACACGATGTGTACTGGAATCCTCTTCCCCTTCCTGAGTCCTTCCACATGGGTAAGCCACACAACTCTCCTAAGACTATAATACATGGTATTTTCAAGATGGACACGATGTGTACTAGACAAGCTTTAACTAGCCCATGTTGTTAGTGACACGGCATGAAAAACGGTTCACACTACATGACATGTTCAAGGTGGACATGACGTGTATGTGAAGGGATAACACTGACCTTTGTTGTTCATGAAACGGCCTAGGTACCTAGGTCAGACTACATGACATGTTCATCACTAACATGTCTTTTATAAATTATGGTCTTATCCGTCCACATTGTTGGTTACACAGGTGGACACAGGCTCGACACTAAACAATGTGTTCGACTGGTACACGATGTGTTGCCACTAGACATTCCACATCCTGTGTCTCTTCCCACAAGGCATATGACACAGTTAGAGACTACACGGTGTGTACATAAAGTGAATGGTGTAAACTTAAGAAAAATAGTTTTTTCCCAAAAAGAAGAACACATGGCTTGTACTTAACACTACATGGTGTGTATTCTGGTTTTTTTCCAAATAGTAATCCTCAGAAACTATTCCGGAAACAAGAAAACACCGAAACAAACACTAGAAGTGTCAAATTCCGATCCGTGGGGGCCCATAATCCCCGTGAATCAATGCATGGACTCTTAAAAATGTTATAAACCGGTAACAAGTCAGTGATTTAACAATTTCTGGTCCATAAGGGCCCATAACAACTCAAGAACGAAATTTTTGAATTCCTTAAATGAAATCCTTAAACAAAAAATACCCTATCACCCAACATGTATTTTATCATGGAATCTCTCACAATAACAATCATATTCTACACAATATATAACATAGTATCATGCTATCTGTAATGCATCCTAAATGGAATGGAAAGAATGAATGGAATGTGATTTCTTGAATGTTCATATATGATTCAAGAGATGGAATAACCCCATCTCCTCGGGTTGTGACAGAAATAGAACCTCAATAACCTCAACAATAAGTACAAAAACATGTGATTCACCCAATGGTGAAAATCAGATAAACTGTTATATTGAAAAACCATAAAATTTTAATAAATTGTGGTGGTTGTCTTTTCCCTGTACATGGGTTAGCTAAAACTAGGCACCTCTTATTACCAAGTACATATTCGATCTTATCCCTATTTAAAAGCTCCAAAAAGTAAGTCATGTTTAAAGAATTCCTCTGATACAACTTTGTAATGTCCCAGTTCCAGAAGCTGCCTGAAGGCGCCCCATAGCCGGTCGGTCACATAGCCTCATGCATATTTCCCCAAATGATAGAGGCTTCCAACTAGCAGTGAGGGCATTCATTGTGATAGTGGGGAAACTATGACCTCATTGGAAGAGTACAAATTAAAAGTAAGCAGATATAGAATCGTGGAAGCCGTAATAATACAAAACAATAGTAACAGCGGAAGACTAATAAAGAAACAATTGAAGCATATATATATTATGATACATGATACATATATATATAGGAAATATTCCTAACAAGAACAATGCTGAAATTGATTACTAGACCGTGTAAAAAATAAAAATAGAAGCCAGCTCCGTATAATAACAAGTATATGCTTCGTCCATTTCTCTCCAACTCTACATTATATCAAGTACCTAAAGTAGATGGGTGCTCGACATTGTCTATACCTGCAAGAATATATTCGGTCTGGGCTCAAAAGCATAGCCGAAAAAGGGTGTGAGACGAATCCGAGTAGGCACTCACCATGAGATCTATGCCTCAAAGACAAAGAGTATATTTCAGGCAAAAGTAAATAATGCAGTAAATGGGATGGTACTTAAGAGTAAATAATCCATAGTTCAGTATCAATCAATAACTGAAAAGTATGTTAAAAAAGTGTAACCCTCTGGGAAGCACTCTCAGTTTAACCCCTCTGGTATTACCTAACAAGCACAAGAAACCCTCGTGGCAGTACACTCCGTCTTACCCCACTAGTTTAGCATAACCACAGACTCTCTGAGAAAACACTAACCGCCAATTAACCCTATAGTCTCCTATCATAACTAAATGTTCACTAGGGAAAATCTTACGTCACATTTCCTCTGTGGCCCACATCGAGGAACTACATACACTCTGAGGAAGAACTCAACGTCAATTCCCCACTATGGTCTTGCATCCTAAAAATATTAATACACTCTGGAGAAGCCCTCAACATCCATTCCCCCTACAACCTATATACCAGGTTCTCATGGCCCCATGTAAGTCAAGCAAGTGTAGCATCTTGTATCAGCCATGGTAAACCTCATGAACTACTTGGGTAGCATTATACAACATAACATAACAACATTCACACCATCTTACAATACTAGGCATTAGAAGGGTATCCTTATAGGAAATAAAGAACCAAAGGTCCAATCAGGAAAAAAATCTTGGGAAAAACATACAAAGCCCAAAAAATACCCCTATTCCCAAACAATAACCATCTACTCAGGCATACCAGTAGTGCAGAGAAACAATATGGATAAAACAGTAAACACACAATACCCCATTCGTGGTTATTGGGTAATTTTTCACATAAAACTCCAAGACTATCTATGGAAAATCACAACCCACCTACCTCGATGTTAGGATATCAAGATATATGAACCATGAAGATTGAATTTCCTTAGAACACCGTATACCTACGAAAAAGTATAAATTTTTCTACCCACGATTAATTATGATATAGGAGAAATCATGAAACAAGTATCAAAAAAAGGGAGATGTCACCGATGTGATTCCAATGAAACCAAAATTTTTCTATTCGGAGGACAGATGGAGTCTCGGGGGTTCGTCAAAGATCTGTGACCGTACGGGTCCTCTCGGTCTAATGAGACCTAGATGAAGTGTGTTCTGTCCATCAGATGCTCCCGCTCTGCATTTAATAAAAAAACAAAATACACTACATGTAATTTCCATTTTTTTCATCTACATTAAGTGGCCTCTAGGTCACCCCACATGGCCGTGTGTAAGGCCTCTACACAGGTAGTACACGTCTACCTGCGGTAACCTAGTACACGACATGTACTCATAAAGTACTCGACTTTTACATCAAAAATTTCCAGAATCTCCTCTTTTCTCAATAAATCTTGAAAAAAGAAAAATAAACCTAAAAAGAAGATCTGGGATCATACCCACAACATGGAAAATTGACATGAGTGTATATTGAATAGATTTAAATAAAAATAAGGCAATGTTTAAATTTTACAGGAGCACCTACATTCGCCTCATAAGTGTATTATCAACCAAAAAATGAACATTTTTTGGTCAAAAATTGATGAAAATAGAAAATAATACTAATTCCTTGATCTTAGGAATATTAGGAAAAAACTATGAGAAATATCTTGATATAAAGATAGAAAATATGGGATATAAAAAGATTAATAAATATAATATATTCCCACTAATTCCTCCAATTTATATAGACTAAACCATATGATGAGGGTGATCCACCAGTGGATGTGTAGACGAAGAAAGAGTATCCCACATATAGGGTATACTGGATGAAAATGAGAGGACATAAGGTGGTATTATGTAACAATGATCTAAGGAAAAATGGTAATTATATTATTTTGAAGGGAATAATAATTTGGACACATGGTTTACCAAAATTATTTCAAACCATATCGTTAAAAATATCTCAAGATGACCACATTGTTTACTATTGTTTTTCCAAGAATGTGGATAGGATCTATAACCCTCTAATAAATTTCACATGGTTCTTCTGCAATCATCCACATACCATGCACCTAGTCATTCATCATAACCACTAAACACAGTGTACACTAATATTATAATAATTTTCTCCAAATTGTGTTCCACCGAATAAATATATTCATGTAATTTATAAACATAATTAGAAAATTGATCCTTGTATAGGGTTCTATAAAATATCTCCAAAATTGTAAAAAAAATACTGTGAATAAGGGAAACACATGAATAAAATAATGCAATTCAACCTGATTCTCTTTATACATGACTAAGAACCTAATTACCCTAACAAGGATAAAAAAATATCCAAAAAACAACCAGTTTGTCCCTTCAAACACTTGGATTCTTTATTTAAAACCCAGTTCCCAAAATAATCCATCCACAAAACATAAATATTCCAAACCCCTAATAAATTCACAAGTCAGAATGGGGCTAGGTTTTATAGTAATGATAATACATGAAAACTACTTAATTTCTTCTTTATTTCTCAAAATCATTCATTTCATTCATTCACCATGAGAATTTGAGCCATCGACACGATATCATTTTCAACAAGTAAGCTATTCCAGAATTGTTTTACCAAATTACCAATGATTATAAACTAAATGAAGGAAACTATTTATTTCATTTATATTTGTTAATGTTGTCTATTATTTTACCTACTTGGTCTCTAAAGAAAAATTTATATTTTATCATTTGACATATTATATCTATGACAATAAAAATGAATAATCCATAATCCTTTATATAACTTATATTATCCAATTGTATTGAGAGGAATCCATAAATCGTTCACTATATCTTAATTACTATTATAGTATATCAAGATATCATCATTAAAAATAATAAAATACTTAATAAAAAATTCACGAATATTATATTCATTAGGTTAAAAAACAATGAGCAGAAATTATATAATTGAAAATGAATTCATGTTAACTGATAATGCTCATGTGTTTTTTGTGAATGCATTTTTTCTATATATTCCATCGTAGAATTTAATTAAGGATAAAAACAATGTAGGTCAATATTTTCAAAGTAATTGTCCCCAAGAACATGATAAAAATTTTCATTAGTGAATGGTGATATATAATTCCTCTTTTTTTAATGAAATTTATTTACCTATAATCAATACAAATAGTCATAAAAACTTACTTATTAATTACACATACAACATGTTGTCTACATGGTGAGATAATAGATCATATAAAAACATTATTACAAGTATATTATAGGTATTTACAAAATTATAGTAATTACACAATGGATATTCTATATGGAGGATTATATATGGGGTTTCATTATGGGATATGGTCAATGGAGAATACAATATCAGTATCATGTGGATATCCAGTAATTTCCTTAAAAAATATATTTAAATTATGTTGAATAATATATTTATATATATTATATTTCTTTAATATCTTTTCCCTTTACATATTATATTATTTTTATTACTCTCTAATAATTATATTAATATGAACTACTAGTGTTAGATCCTAAAAAGACTCAGATAATGAAGTGTCTCCTAAAAACAATGTTATTTATACTTGTCTCACAAATTATAATTAGTTTTCAAGTGTAGTATTTTTAGGCATCATATGTTGATATCTAATACACCCCAAGAATAATATCAATTTCCTAATTTATTATAAAAAACCTACTTTGATACTAGAAATCATTTCTGAATCCTTAAAAAACAGTCCAATATATATTTATTTTATGAATATATACATATGGCCTTTTAAATGAAAACTACTTAATTTTGAATCCATTTATAAAATAATAAAATAAATATTAGGTTATGAATTAAAATATGAAATATGAATCAAAATATTTAATAAATCTGGATTTCCAAAAAAATCATCCAAAGTATTACATATTTTATAGGCATTTTAAGAATTTCATTTTGGTTTTCCATAGTGTTATTTTTTGACTAATTTCTTCAATATATGTGTGTTTCTGTTTCTACTAAACATGATATAATGAAAACTATAATAACTAGTACTCATATAACCTAGATACTATGGATATGTATTAGAACGACATGGAATATATAGGATATATTGTTTAATAATCCAGGGAAACTAGTAACATACATGAACATTACATTATATTTAGAACATTATAGTAAATTATATCTATAAACAATTGTTTATTATTCCTAATCATTTATCCTTATATAAAAATACTATTCTTCTTGGTTTCTTGTGGGAATCAGGAAAAAATATAAAAGGATAGTTCTTATGATCTAAAAGGGATAAAATATATTGAAACCTAAAATGGCATAATCATTTAAAAAATAACATAGTTAGAGTAAAGAAACAAATAATGATATGTAAATGATAAAATAGTAATTACATAATTAATTAATGACATAAAAATATAAATAAGTTATAAAAATAATAAAAATTTATAATATTATTATGCTTGAATACATAATTCCTGACCCCATAAAAACACCATCAAGGAATCTTGCCCATACATCATAAATAATAGTGTAGGAAAACACCAAATTCCTAAGATAATTACCCTCATGAGACCTATTTATTAATAAATATTCTTTATCTTTCTAGAAACCACCCATTACAAAATACATAAAAATGAATCCATAATATAAAGATAAGGACTAAAAAATTCAATCCATAATGTTTCTCAAAGTAAATTCTTATATTAAAATAGATAAGTATTAAATAATTATCCATATAGAAATTAGGTATATATAAAGTGTCATGGTTTCAATGGTCAATTGAATAATATAATATTCTAGGAATATATATATCAATATAATTTTAAACTATTGTATATTCACAATGTGATTGAATGTATATTAACAAAGGAAGGATAACTGAGTAAATACGACAAGGTAATTAAAATATATAAGGATATTTATAGGGATTTTTCCAATAGTTTTATAAGATATTAGAATAAATAATTGATAAAACAATATCTTCTAAAAATAAATTTCTTGTATCAAATAAGTAATTTAGGATAAAACAATAATTTATGATAAAACAATATTGAAATATTTTTACAGTATATTGTCATATGAAAGAGGATTAGTGATAGGTAATGGTAATTTCTAATTAATATATAAATAATTAATTTATGATAATAACCCATAAAAATATTTTACAATGAAAAGAAAACGAATAGAAAAATTTTAGAATGGGAAATGAAGATAGTTGATTAAAAAACCTTAATTTTTTATAATAATATATTAGATAAATGTATATAATGAGATGGAGTTGTTAGTCTATCATATATAATATATATAAACGATGGAAATATAATTTTATTATAATAACATAATTATACTGAGTCAGATTTTAAATTTTATTATAGAAAAATAAATGGAATAGTGAATGAAAATAGATAACTATGAACAATTACTTTGTTATAGATAAATATAAAAATTTAGAATGAAATCCATAGAACCATAAAAACATATTAGGATGAATCTAGACTTGGAAAAAAATAACTCAACCATACTCAATTCTATTAGCATTAAGAGGCATTCAAGCATGGCATGGTATTTATAAATAAATGTTTAGATGTTTTTAATAATTTTAGGACATAGGAATTAAAAATATTGTTTGGGAGAATTAATACTATTCTATTAATAATGGTTTTATATTAAGAAATTTGACATTTAAAAATTCATTTTATTAAATAAATAAATCAATTTAATTTTTTATATTATAATGGATAAGGAAAAAATAATTAATTTATTATAATTTTTTTAAAAACACTAAAATATATTTCACACTTTGATACTCAATTATGGTTAAGGATTTAATTTTAATAGTTCAAATAAATTATATTAATATCTAAGAAAAATTTACATTGATCATACATTTATATTCATTATAATATGTATTTTGCATCAAAATGATATCAGAATACATATCATATATGTGTTCTATAATGTAATATTTCCCCGATGAATCAATTGTTTCGCAAAATTAAATAAAATTTACAACTGTTAAATTTTGAAAAGCTAACTGTAGTTATATGTCTTTTTCGTGAATATAAATTTCATTATAAAATAAAATTAATTATTTAATAAAACATATAGTGTATTAATATTCATAAATCTAGGGGAAAAAATTTAAATTCTATATTTTAGTAAATATGTATTTTTAATCGATTTATATATAGTCAATTAAAACAGAATCCATTTATTAGAAAATATTATTTATTTTAATTAATTACACAATTTATTGATAATATTGTGTTTTTTATTGGAAATGAATGTTTTACAGATAATATTTTCATTACTATTATAAAGATCATGTTATTGTGTTACTATTAAAATAGCCACCTTACCCTTTTATCTATCTCATTTACCAATTATTAATACCCAAATTTTTCAAATTTTTAATAATTCACACTATTCTCTTTGTTTCTATATCACGTTTAATACATTAATGACAGTTTTTAATATAATAACAATTAATCATTTTTTTCTCAAAATTCTTGGAACAATGTAATCCTCCCATTTTCAGGATTACAATGCATCTATACATTTTATTCTTGTTAAAGTAATATTCCCATTATTGTAGTTAATTTTATTCTCCAATTTTGTGTCCAAAAATATTATGGAATAATAAACATGTATTGTATGAATAATATTTTAATGAAATGTTTATTTTATATAATAGAATCTTTGCTCCAAGAAAATAATATAAAAAAATAATTAAAATAATATTTATAAAAAGGAGTGATAAATTTATATTTACCTTACATATTAATTTCCTAGATTCAAGATATGGTATCTCCAATATTACAATGGTCGTTCCCAGTTCAATATTTTATAGCTAATTAAAGGAGAGTGGGGGGGGGGGGGTTGAACTACTTAAATAATGTTAATTCAACTCTCAACCATTCAATGCTTCTGTAATAATTTTTTACATTGTAATGTGTACACTCGAGGAGATAAAATATCAGAGTTATTTATCATTGCCTTAATGTCATAACAAGAGACAAGCAACTCCCATTAATTGAAAGTAAATTAATCAATAATTTTATTCTTCACTAATAATATAATGAAATTTCATTTTACATTATGAATATAAAAAATTTCAAAAAATAAAACCTCATATCTTAGAGTTTTAAAAATTATATATATCAATTAATTTATAAATCCACAGTACATTGTTATTTTTTTAACCCCAAAATTTAATCATAAGTAAATATAAAATTTAAATCATTCTTTTTTACCATATACAACTATAATTTGCTATTATTTTACATATTTTTATGATAAAGAAGATTTATAAGTGAAAAATATTTCTTATATAAAATACATAAAAATTGTAACCAAAAATAAAACTACAAAAGAATATTTACCATTACAATGTCCCAAAACAAGTTTCATGTTATTTTTATTTATTTTCCTTTATTATGAATACGTGATTCTTATTTTTGTTCATCCATATAACAGTATGAAATTTTTTTAATTTTGAAAAAATTTTACAACCATTTTTTTCTAAATTAATACGTTTTTATTAACCATCCCAAAAAGTTAAAAAAAACTAGATTAATGTGTACTACCATGATATCAAATTTATACTAGATATATTGAAATATATTTTTCAATAAATTAATATTATGTTTTATGTCATGTTTCACACACATCACAAAACTATAACGATTCCAGACATAATATTTGAATATTATTAAGAATGTATAATTATGATAGAACAACTTGTAAATAAATATATATAGAACAATTTGAAATGTATACAAATTAAGAGCAAGAACGCTAATTTTTTTAAAACATAATCATTCAATAAGATAATTTTTTATTTATATGTATTTTTTTTAAGATATAAATTTAAAAATAAATAAATTTAAATTTTTTAATATTAAATTAATTTTTTAATTAATAGTTCAAAAATTATCTTATGGTGATTTTTTTGATTTATTTAAATATTTTTTAGGCGAATATTGAAAATACTGATTTGCTAAAATCATCACTTCAATGACATTATCATAATATAAATATGACATAAAGATTCCTGAAACCCATTTTATTTAAATAATGTAGTTATAAAAATAAATATAATTTTAAAATACTATTGGAAATTTATAAAATATATGTATACATTTTTTGATACATTATTAACTTTTTTCTCTTATATTTGTTATTATTCGAATACATTAAAAGACTGTTATTATCAATTAAATAAATTAAATATTATGAAATTCACTTTATAAAATAGATAAACATGTTTATATTATGAAATAATTTATGTTTCCTTTTTAGGAATTAAATTATTATTATTGAGATTTAAGTTAATGATCATGATATTTGTGAAACAAATCTTTTCATGGAATGAATTTATTAGTTTTTATTAATTTTTATATATAAATAAAAATTATTTATTTAGAATTAAAATTATAAAAATAAAAATTTCACATATATAAAATTTTTCTATCACTCATTTAATTGGTAATTAATGTTATAGAAGGTTTAGATCCCTTAATGGTGAAAATTATAATTTTTGAAAAAAAACAATTTTTCTGTATAATAAATATTTTAATTTAAATGTTATTTTTATATTATTTATAAATTTATTTTTATTATAATGAAAATAAATTTAGTTTTACGAATTAAATATTTTATTATGCGTGATTACATATTATTTTAAGAAAATATAAATTACATTGTTAATAAAATTTACCATAGTAGAAACCAGAATGTAAAACTATAAAGATATTTTTGGTGAACAAGATTAAAGAAAGTATTATAAATTAGAAAAACTATTTCATTTCATTTGGTTGATTGATCACCCTTTTGAATGGTGTGATTTCTGCAATTCATGTGCATGATTTGGCCTATACCAGTGTGCTGAAAGGGGTTATAAGGTTCATTGATATGACTCTTGTGCGTTTCATTTTGGATGTGTTAGCTGAGGGGAAGAGGTTATGGGTGTCATGTGGTAAGATTGAATAAACCATATGTGAAAGGGGAAAATAATTTATGATTTCTAGTAGACACTATCCATTTCATGCAATCGAAGCTTGGTTGGGAGATCACTGAAGAACACACTCTCTGGGGGAATCAGATGTCTAGACGATACAAGGACAATGGTGCAACAATTTTGGCCAAGAGGTCACCTTTATGGTCCCCGATGAGTTTCATAATCCTGAATCACCTCCCACATTCTCAATGAATCATCGGAGATGAGATTATTCTTTACTGGTATCATAACTGGTTAGTTATAGTGCTTAGTTATCCAGGATTCTGGGCCCCCACTATCTTCATCAGGGAGGAAAGCATGCATTCTCTTTTTTTATATCAGTTCTGGTGAACAAAAACAATCGTTTTTTGGATTTTTTTCTTTTAAACTCTATAAAAAGATAGGTGTGTATATACCTCTTACACCATGGGTAAATTCAACTAAAATTATTTTCGTAGGAGGAATGCCTTTTAGAGGTAGCATGATGGGAAGAATAATATGTCTTGTTCCAACAAGAATCGGACTAAACATAATTTCCTCACATGGAGGCTTCTTAATAATGTTATTCCCTCCGATGATCACACAAAACAGTTAGTAATTATAATGGATTCCAATTTCCATTATTCTAGGAATAAAACTGAAGAGATTTTGAACCACATATTATTCGACGGTTAATGGACTGAGTAGGTTAGGAGATTCTTTTGGTATTCCACAGAGTACTCTTCCCATGTGGTTAGCAATGAGATGTTTATAGAGCACTGGTTCTTGGGGGAAAATGTTTCTACTGTGGAGTTAGAGGAATGTTCCATCCTCATCAATGTGGTATTCTAGTGTTTATGGAATTCCAGGAATCATCCACGTATGAGGGGCGCTTTTCCACAGGTAGATCTGTGGTGTCTAGAACTCAATGTGTTCTTATAGAATTGATTACTGGTGATTATATCATTTGGTAGGATACATCCCTCCGTTCACTTAATGTTTCTCAGATGGAAGCCCTCTAGAATTGTTCTAGGTTTCAGAATAGATGGATTCATTTGCTACCCCCACTGGGTGTTCTCAAGCATAATGCAGATGTAACTTGTGTATTGGGTGACATGCGAGGAGGAGGAGTTTTCTGGGACCTCAGGGGGAGTGTGGTATTGGTTTTAACAACTCATTATGGAAGTGGTAATTCTATTTAGGAATAGGCCCTTGTAGTGCATATAGGTCTGTCCATATTTATTCAGAGGGAATTATCATCACCCACCTAGAAATGGATTCATTGATTATTCATGATTCTCTTATTAGAAGAGGCACCACTCCCTGGCCAATTTCCTATACTGCCAAGTAGTGAAAATTCCATCTTAACAGCAACATTAGACTCAACCATACATTGTTTGAGGGGATCATACTATAGACTATCTGGAATCTCTTCCGGTTCCTGATGTCTTGGTGTTGTGTGTTTCTAATATGTTTCAGTTTAAACTGGATTGGTGAATCTAATTCAAGTTGATGGTCATGACCTTCATTGCTTCAGAACCCCTTTAATCTGGTCTCTAGTTCCATGTATTATACTATTTGTGGAAATTTTTTGAATAAAAATCATAATTTTGGATTGATATTCCCTCCAAAACATCTTCTCGATGTACTATAAACCTTTGTCTTTCCAAGATACTAATAAATAGTTCCTAATGTGTTACCCAATGGAGAACATCCATGGAAATATGTAATGTTTTCATATTATATCTATTAAATGTATTTACATTAGAGCCAAAAAAAATTTATATATCTAGTAATATATGATAAATATGTATTATTAATATTATTAATTATCATTATAAAAAATTAATATAAAATTACAACCTTCCCCCAAAACAATTTTAAAATGAAAGACATCATCATGAGTATGTCCATACTATTACCCCTAAATGTTAAGTAAAAATTTTTCGTACATCCGAACATGAAATAATTTAAAATATATTCAATCAATTAAATTTATATTTAATACACTATGAATACTATGTAATGATAATATAAATCATTCCGTATGTGATATCAACATTACATAGTCATATTAAACTGAAGCTTCTTAAATAATCATTTCATGGAACCTTTTTTAAATTGAGAATATTTTGGGAAAATTATTGCAATTATATAAATTTTGGGATAATTGAATAATAAATTAAAAAAATAATATATAATGATAAAGATTTGGAATCTATTTTAAAATACGTTTTCAAAAATAAAAATCCTATTTCTATTCATGAAAAATTAACCAAACCCCCTTATGTAGTATATAAAACTGAAAAAAATTAATAAATAAATATCATATAATATTAAATAAACCATAGAAAATTAAATATTGAAGGAAAATTTTATTAATTATGTTTTAATAATCATTAAATTATTATTTAGTATGATATGTTCAACATAACATGATTCCTAACTAGAAGTAATGTGTTTTTATCCATTATCAATTCCTTAGGACATGTTTGATATTACACACCATTATTTATTTTTTAGGGTGTATTCACTAACCTATTTAATTAAATAATAATGAATATAATTAATTTCTTGATATAAAAATTTCCATTTCATGTTATTTATCTTATCTTATTTTTATACTTATTTTACCATTACCATAAAGGTTTTTTGTATTTCAATTTTTTAGTATGATATGATTCATAATAAACACCTATTTAGATTTAATGGTTTCTATATTAGGGATTTATTTCATTAATCATAAATGTTTCTTGAAATATAAATTATTATCAAAAACATGTCATGTTCTACCATTCATGTATTTTCAATTCAGAAGATAATGATGATTTATGTGTTTTTTTATCACAAACCAACTTTTGTTTGAGTTTTAATGTTTCATATTGAAATTTTTACCTATATTATTAATTACATAAGAAAATATATATTATATTTTAATTTCTATTTATATCAAGTTAAATGTAAAATTTTATTTAAAAATTACTCCTAAATGAATCTCCTTCTCATTGAACTGTGACATTATCGAGATCAATTCTCATCCTTAGCATGTAAGATCATTAGCATACATATATTGGATTTCAATTACCTCCAATGTTCTAGATTATATTTGGAATCCCAATTATGTAATTCATGAAATGATATAAAATATTTACCTATTCTTCATTTCAAAATTTATTTCCACTAAACCATTTTTCATGTTGGTTTTCAATAATTATATTTTAAAATATTCAAATGGGTTCCCATTAATGGTTTTATGTTTTATCTTCTACCTCACATTTCCTAAAAATACTTTTATATAGTTTCAAAAGCTCAATTATGGAAGATAATTTTTATATGTATAATATTTTAATATATTTTACACAAAAACATTGAAAAATACTTTTTAGTGTTACTCATAAATTTTTTTCATAATTATTGTAGAAATATTTTATAAAATCTTTTCCCAAATTTATCTTACAATATGAGAATTCTAATTTACGATCATTCATTTACATGTTTAAATATATCTTTTAAATACAATGTTAATTTTATTAAATTTTTTAAATGAATTGGAAATATTTTTATTTTCTATAAAAAATAAGATGTTTTATTTTATGAAGGAATTAGTTAATTTAAAATGGATTTTAAAGGGTGAGGTTTTTAAGAATGAATTAATTAGTGTTTTTAAAATCATCATTCTTACATAAAATTTGACCTCTAAAAACATTTTCTGGTTTAAATAGATAATTAATAAATTATATATCATTTTAAATGTTTTTCATTTTAATGAAATCATTTTAGTGGGTTCTTATAGAATTTAAATAAATATGTATTTATATTTACATTTTTAGTGATTAATTAAATGATCCAAAATATTTTTTACTCCAATCTCTCATCTTTAACAATACATATGTTACACTGGGGATATTTTTATGTAATTATCTAACCTCTTTATTTTAATGGATAATAAAAATTTCAGGTAATGTTTTCCTAAAATGTGACTCATGTTCACAGGTTAATTATGATATTTTTAGTGTATGAATGTTTTTTGATCTAAGGGTACACATATTTATGGATGGTAATTATTATGAAATATGGGGTCCTATATCAACCCCAATGAATTAGAAATTGTTTTATGAAATAATTATGTTATTCCAGACAATTTATTTTTTGTAAAAAAGTAGAGTGTGGTTTTTATTTTTACTAAATATATATCATGAATATTTTTTACCTATCATTCAGTGTAGTAATTTTGTTTTTCAACAATATATAGCATAAAATTTCATTCTTTTCACAACATATATAATCTGAATTATTATTTTTCACATCATATAGAATTTATCTTGTTTTTGTTCACAATATATATAGTTCATGGTTTTTCTCTTCTCAATAGTGTATTTGGGATTTTTACTTGATCAAAATATATATTTGGGTAATTTTGTCAGTTCACAACTAGAAGTATAAATTTTTTTTTTCAGAACAATATGCATGTAATTTTTTTCAAAATTTAATGTGAGTTCATAATTAAACATGATCATAATATGATAATACCCTAGGTTTACTTTTGTAATTTTTGTTTAATTTTTTTTAATGCTTAATATGAAAGTTACATTTAAATAACATTTGAATGTGATTAGGCTCCATGGATCAACATTAGTGTCTCATTATTATTACAATTTGATCTATGGTTCATATTTGTTATATTTATATTTGATGTACTTATATAAATACTTGTTGAAAACTCTTATTATACTTTTTTATTTTCATTATGATATTTATATCATTATCATGTTTTATCATATTCATTTGATGTAAGCATTGATTAAAATTTAAAAATATATAAATTATAGATAATTTTAAAAAATTATCCATTTCTAGTATTTATCTTCCAAATGTTATGAAGATAAGTATAACTTATGAGAAGTATGGATGAAAGTATAGTGTATATAATGATAGAAAATGTTTAAAATATTTATATAATATGTTTTTATGTGGCTATTAATCAATAAAACAAAACATTATAGTACTAGGATTTTGATATTTCAAGGAAATATAATGTTTAACTTTTAAAAATTATATAAAATAAATTTGGATTCATCTCTAATTATATCAAATATAATGTTCAATGAATGTTATTTTTACACCGTCTCTGCAAGTTTTGGTTTGGTGTACCTCAATTAATATCAGAATTTGAATTAGTTTAATTAGAATAGTATTTTAGTTATTATTATGGTTTATGATAAGATAATTTTTTTGAAAACCCTAGGGATATGTCTATAGAATAATTAAATAATGTAGGATTACAAACAAAAAATGTTGGGGATGTTCTGAGTAAATGATTTTTTGAAAAATTACATACCTAGTTAGATACAAGTATGTGTATGAGGCTATGAAATTGTTTCACCTATGGGTATTCATTCTAATAATGTTTTGTTGAGTATAAACATGTTACTCACATGGTGAATAATGATCATGCCTTAGGCTACCCTCCAGGAGTGATAATACATTGAGAAAAGATTTGGTTTATCATATACAAGTTACAAACCATTATAAATTATTTAATTGGAATTTGAGTGTGTAGTATATTACTAGTTGTGTTATATTACCTAATTGATATATAACCATGAAAAATATGGTTTAAACTATAGAGTTTGGAGATGATATTATAGTATCCTAGTTAAACTAAAAGTATTATATATAGAAATGAATGTGTAATTAAACACAACATCTTATGATTGAGATTTCATATTCCCTGAATATTATCATAACCAATGTGTTTTTAGTAATTAGTTGGGAATAGGGTTATAAGAATCAATAAATTATATTTATGTCCAGATAAACTTCTATAAAAACCTAAGGAATCATATTTGGTATATAAATTTTATGTAATGGAAAATCATAGCACATTGATATTTTGCGCTGAATGACGAGGCTACTAGAATCATTGATTTTGAGGATGTTATCTTAGTAAAAAGTACATCTTATGTTACTCGTGTATCCTATAATTTATTTAATTAATTAATGATAATTACAATTGTTAGGAAAAAATTTATTTATTGGGGGTACATAACTCCATGATATTTTGGAATTATATTTTTCATTAAATTAATATTATTTTTGTTAACTTGTTTCATAGGAATAACAAATATGACCCATCTAATGACATCTTATATTAATATTATTAAAATGTTTAAAAATAATAAATTCACTAGTAAATAAAAATATTATCATTAAAAATAAATGGAAACAAACTAAGATTAAAAAAACTAATTTGTTTTAAAATATCATTTTTTTAAATGAAGTATTAATTATATAGTTCATTTTCATTTAAAAGATAAATTTTATAATTTTATAATATCAATTTTTTAAAATTAAATAAAATTTTGATTTCATAATTTGAAAATTATCAGAAGGTGAATGGGTAATTTCTCTATAAATCAATAATTTATTGGTGAATAGTGAAAATATACATATTTTGATAAAACCACCAGTTTAATGAATTTTTATAAAAGGCAGTGTTTTGTTCAATGATAAAAACAAAATTTATATTGATAAAAAAATAGTACCAGAAATCTGAAATAAGAAATTATTTTTACTTCCCTATCATAATGAGGGAGTAACTCAAGAGGAAGATCATCCCTCTAAAGAATATCATGAGAAAAACCCATAAAAGAAATCCCATCATCGATCTTGTTTTCTTTACGATACATATGAGTGATGATGATGTTGATATCTGAAAGAGAGTTCAGGCTGTCCATCCAGTTCGCAGTGAGAATCCATGGAAGATGTATGGAACCATTCCAGAAGGCCTGGAAAATTGAATTCGAGTCATAACCTATCTAAAAATTGTTCTATTTTTGTATCTTGGAGAACTAGATAGCATGGATATTTCTCATCATATCAGCTTCTAAAGAGGAAGCAAAACCTTAAGATCCATAGAAGCAGGCGAGCATCTGGTTAAGGTGATTTTTGAAGATGTCTCCAAAACCCTATAGGACAGGGTTTCCTTTAGAGTATTTGTCCACCTGGATTTGTAAACAATTTTTATATAAAAATATACTCATAAAATTATATAAATAATTTTAAATAAATATGTTGAATTTATAAAACCCATGTTTATCCTTGATGAAACAAAAAAAATATTATATTAAAAACTATCTTTATTCTATTATATAAAAAATTATTTTTCATCATATATATAAATTAAATATATAAAATTGGATTTTGCATTTTCGATGAAATTTTCAAATTAATTAATAATTTTTTTGGGTTTCAAATTTTGATTATTATGGTAAATGTTAATGACCATGATAATGATGAATGGGAAATTTTCAATGAAATATTTTATTAATGTTGTGTAATTTTAATATATTAAAATAAATATATTTTTTATATATTTTTTGGTATATTTATTTACACATATATTTAAATATTATATAACTCCTTTAATTGGAAATTATATAATATTAAAAACACATAGTGGTCCAAAACAACAAATTTTAAAAAATTACATTTCCAATATACAAAATTTTTTAATTTCAAATGTAATTTTATATTACATAGAAGTTAAATTATATAGAAAATGATTTAATTTTGGTTTATAGTATCAAAATTTAGATATAAAGGTTACCTTATTTTTTTTAATTAAACATTATGTAATAAGGTAAAAACATGTTAACGATGTAAACCGAAAAATTGTAAAATGTAAAAATAAATGGGATAAAAAACGTAATTTTTTTAATACCTTATTGTAAATTCATTTTAGTTGACTGATTGACCTTATATGATAAAATATATAATCATTTCCCTCTTTTTGGGCCACTTCTCCTTGAATAGTTCTATTCCATCATAAAAAGTTAGTGTGTATTTACAAAACATCCATTTTCTACACCTGTAAAAGGAGGTCACCTCCACCAAATTTGGTATCGTTTTATAAATCCTTATCATTAAAAAATAATTCTCAATTAGATCATAAATCATATCCCAATAACCTAAAAACATTTATATTTTCAAGAATAAAATTAAAATTATCCTTATGATGTTACACATTAGAGAACATCCAAAGGGAATTGTAATGTTCTCAAAAGATAACCGTTAAATCTCATCATCTTATACACCATAAAAAGTCAATATATTTTAAATTAATATTAAATAAGTGTTATTATATTTATGAAATTTTATTTTTATAAAGAAATAAAATTTCTCTTCTTTATTTTAAAACCATTTAAAAATGAATATGTCACCATAAAAAAATGTAGACTACTTCCTTCATGAATAGAGTGTACTTTGGTTCCCATTATATATAACCTTTATGAATAAAAAAATATATTTAATATATAAAATGTTATTTATTACCGTATTTATATAAATAAAATATTATTTTAGATACTATATAAGTGATATTAATAATAAATAAGTATAATAAATATATACTCCATTAATGAACATATATAGGAACCTTTCATAACATGTGTCTATTTTGGGAAAACCTATAGTAATAGATTAATAATGTGTTAGTGGAATAATAAAATACATAAAACTATATAATTATGAATATTGTGGTTTTATTTCACCCAAAAATATACCACATACAACATACCATGATATTTTCAGAGAAATTAACCGAACTACCTCACGTTATAGTCACAAGGGAAAAGTAATTAATAAATAAGAAACATATGATAATAATTAGTCATTAAATATTAAATATATAAGGAGAACATTATTAATAATATTTATAGTAATTTTATTATTATTAATCATAATTTTGGGTACACATGATGATTTTATCATGACACGAGATATGTGTTCCTTTTTCTTATTTACAATTAATCAAGGCATGTTTTTTATGACACAATATATTTTATTTCATAGGTGTACCCAATTCCATATTTATATAAAACAGAATTAATTAATTTAATTTAATTATACTTTAAATAAAATTTCATTAGAACCTTATTTTGTTATTTTGATTCACATATTTCAATTAATATAAGGGGGTTTTCATCTTAATTTATATCCCTTGAAATATGATGCAAATATCCTAGTTTTTCCATTTTAATTATATATATTGGTCATGGATTTAATTTAAAATGTATTTTCATTTAATATAAATTATTTTAATATTAGTCCCATGTTATATGACCCTCATTCGTTCAATTCAAAAAATAATGATGATATAAGGGTTTTGGTAACTAAAACACAATTTATTTGAGATATAATGTTTTAACATGATCATATCAATTCTATGATTAGTTTATTTATCCAAAAAAAATTATATTTAAATTTCTATAGGAATCAACAAAAATCATTCCTTTTATTGAAATATTTTTCCTTGATGAGTATCTTCCAAATAAAATAATTACATTCTTAAGAATAATTATCATCCATCTCATGTGACATTTTTTTCTTCTATATACATGTCATTTATTACCATAAATGTTATAATTTATATTTTTAACACCTATTATTTTCTATATGTTGTGATCATAAAATTTTTATGTTTATATTTTCAAAATGATGTATCATTAACCCATTTATGGATATGGGTTTTTAATGAAGGATTTTTAAAATATTCAAAATGTTTCATATACAACATAATATGTTTCATATTCTCCTTCACAATTATTCAAATAAACAATTACATAATATTAAAGGATTTATTATTGAAAATAATTTTTAAATTTAAAGTATTTGAAATTTTTTCAATTTATATTTTTTTAAATTAATTTAGAATATGAACCACATCTTCATCTTCAATGACTATGGTAAAAATATTTTCTAAGATATATTTTATGATTTTACTTTCTGTATAAAAAATATTATATATGAAGCTTCCATTATGTGTCTTAAAATTTATATTTAGAAATTATTTTAACTATTTATCATTTTTAAAATAATATGAAATATTATTATACTATATATAAATAAAAGTTTTATTTTAAAAATAATATCATTATTTTAAAGGTTATTTTAAAGGTTTGGGTTTTTATGAATTAATTCGACACTGTTTTAAAAATAATATTTCATTTATGTAATTTTAATTTTAAAAACCATTTATGGTATTAGAAGATAATTATTATATGTATTATAAAGGTCAATGTATCTTATTTTAATGAAACTAATTTTATGGAGTTTATAATCCATTAAAAAAAGGTAATTTCATATTATTAATTAATTAATTAATCCAATGATATTAGAAAGGTATTTTTCATCAATTACAACATAAAGAATTATCCTAAAATATATTTAGGATAATTTAAATCCATTAAAACAAGTAGTTATTTATATGAATTATGGACTATTTTAGGAAAAATTTTCTTGATTAATATGTCTTTTAAATAGTTTTATTTAGTTTAGATTAATGTATGTATGCTTTCATGTTATAATGGAAATAATATGTACAAATGTTTATTAGTATGATGGTTGGGGTTATATATCTCCCCAAATAAATTCGTTAATTATTTATAAATAATAAATTAATTCTTGGTCATTTAGTTTATTCATTAAAAGAAGCATGTTAATTTTGTTTGTTCACAATAAATTGTATCGTAATTTTTTATTTACTTCATAAAACATGGAAATATATTTATTCACAATTTATAGAATTGGAATATTTCTTGTTCACAACATGTTTTTTTTCAACCATTTTTTTATATTTTATTTCATCACACACATAGTGTCGGAATTGTTTTGTTCAAAACAAACAACATGGAAATTAAATATTTTCCAATCATGTATCATTAGAATTACATTTTTTCATAAAAATAATAATTTCTAATTTTTTTGACAATATGATATATTTATGTTTTTTCGCAATGTAATTTTAGATAATAATAAATTAGCTGAAAATATAAGGATAAAATGTGTGGAATATTTTTAGTGTTCATTATTATTATATTGTTAAGGGAATGATAAATTTCAATTCCATATAATTATTGATATACATTATGGAAAATAATTATTTTTTCAGGATTCTTTTCACTTTATCATGATTCATGTTTTTTCGTTGGATATTACTTGTACTTGTATCTTGAATTATGCAAAACCATTATTATTCTTCGATATTTTTAAGAGGATATTTCTCCAGTACTCATGTTTTATTTTACGGTTTTTGTCTAACCATTACTGACATCTTGATAAGTTTTCCCTTACAAATACTTTGAGCACACCCATTTCATATATTTATATACCATATATTATAGAGATGGGTATAACATATGATAATTCTATAGGGGATTGTACTATGGTTTGATAATGGATAAATATTGACAAGTATTAGAAAATATGATGGCTGTGTAACTAGTCCTGAAATACACATAACGTTCAATTAATGGGACTGTGAGATTATTGTGATATGAATTATTTTAAATATGCAGATGATTGAAAATAAATATAAGATTATGTTACCTTTTCTGAATACTAGTGTCAAAATAATGTGTTTTTAGCACTAGAACAAGGAGTGTAGGTCAGGAAATGCAGATACATTGGATATATTCTCCTAAATAGAATAAGACGGCTCAGAAGGATGAACAAACATGTTCTAATAAATTAATTATGAATACAATTAATATAAACATATAAATTTAAATTAAATATATATATATATATTATAATTCAAAAAATAATTAAAAAAAATTAATTGAATACAAATAAGAAAACAAAATATTAGTAAAATTGAAGATGATACGAAATCGTATTCGAAAAGATTTGAATTAAAACCATTAAACTCTGATAATAATAAAATTGATTAATAATATTTAATACATTAAAACTATATATATGTAACTAATGTTGAAATATAATTTAATTTTAAAAATATCTATAAATAATAACCTTCTAAAAACTATATTATAAATTTTTCATAGTTAACTGACCTAATTACTTAAAAAATTGATATTTCTTATGTTTAATTAATTTAAAACTATAATTAGTTATCTATAACAACTTTTAACTATTAAGAGATTAATGATTTTATACATTTATATATAAATTCTACATTAGACATTCATATATCATGTACAACATATAATCCATTCTCAACATTAAACTATTGTAATCTTGTCAAAGGTAGATAAATCTCACAGAAATTTGCAACACATTCTATAATATCATAAAAAATAAAATATAATTCATTTTAAATTGGTTGAACATAGGTCATTGGATGGATCAACAATATATATTTTTTCATCTGTTCATTGATTTTAGGTTCATCTTTACATCTTCATTTCTTCGATATTCATTTCAATACTCAAAGTCATCATGTTTAATAATTATTTTTCTACATACCTCAGCATCCCAACACCCTAGTACATAAATTTTCATGAAAAAAAATCCCTCATGTAAATTTAAAAACTGTAAATCATTCAATTGATATAAATAATAAATTTTTATCATTTTTAGTAAAAAACCACAAATTCACTAAAAAAATTACTCAACTCTTACAAATTATAAATATATTATCTTAATAATTGATATAATATATATATAACATTTAATTTTACATATGGAAGAATTGATTGCATTGAAACATATCCTATAATCTAACTATCCAATTTTTAACACATTTTTATCATTAATCAGGTTATCCTTAAACCTTTAAAAATTAATATTTAAACTCATAAATGACATATTTATTATTTTGATTTTATATTTTTAGTTTGATAATATGTGATGTAATATGAGGTTTAACCTAAAATTAATTGATAAAATTTAATAATTTTGCCTGTATTTTTTTCTCACAAGTCAATGTCATTTATTTTAAGGAACAAATCCTCTTTCCTTCGATGTTGACTCCCATGATTTTAGATATATGGAGACTAGTGTGACAGAACTATCATAATAACACACATATAACATAACCAAATGTATTAATATGTTAAATTCAGTAATATAACTCTATGTTCAAAGTGTATTCTTATTATATCGCATTAAAATATTTACATTTTATCTAAAAGTATAAAACCCACCTAATAATATAGGATTTAATAAACTTATTTCTCATAAAAATGTACCATTGATTGATTATGATAGCAATATATTATAAAATGTAGTATTTAAAATTTATTTTTCATATATATTTAGTGAAATAATATTTTGAAATATTCATAATAAGATATTAAAAATAAATAATATGAGATGATAGTCAATTTGACAAGAATCGATAAAACTATATTAATTGTAATTTATTGTAATTATTGCATCAAAACATTGAAATCAAGAACGTCTCAGACTATTAAATCCTAATATTTTAATTGAAATCATAAATTTAATTACATAAGATTTAATTTTAGTTACATTAATGACATTTAATCATTAAAAAACATATTTTCTCATTTATTAATTATATATGAAATGAAGGAGTGAAGTTTGTTAGTCTTCCATAATCCTACATAGATAACATTATACACATTCTTGTTAATTGTATGTTAAATATTGTAATAAATATTTCATTATTGTTCAATATGATAGTTGAAAAAATTATATTCAATCTATAATAATTATATTTTTGTTAACATAAATCATGTTAATTTTATGTTTCACCTCAATAAGACTCAAAAAACGATGATAAGAAATGATGGACTATTTCTTCTATATATTTATATAATTACATGATATTTGTACAATTATGAATGTGACATCAATGTTTTTCAGATTCCTAAAATATATACTTTAAAAAAAAATATTTGGCTAAAAATAATATTCTTATATGTTTTAGAATGATTTATTGAATTTTATAGAATGGTAATATATACACATATATCATGGATGCGCCATGTACATTGTCATTCTACAATTTTGTGTTTTATAATATGATGTAAATTATTTTTGGAAACTAATAATTATTTATTTTGTCGAATAATAATCATAATTAACATATTATAAAACCAAAAAATATTTGTACATATAACAAACACATTGAATAAGTCTTCCCATAATAATTTAAATCATCAAACAATGATAACATTTAAAAATAAATATCATTTACAAGTTGGTTTGGCCCTTAACAAATCATGATCAATATAATAAATTCATACAATATATAATTATGTTGGGGAATTTGTATAGAATTAATATAATATAGAATGGACAATATTGGATACTAAGGCCTCAATACGATTTCACTCTTTCTATGAATTTTCATAGGCAAACTGTTCAATCATTATTTTTGAAATAAAAAAATATTGATCAATTATTATCTATCACAAGGTTTCTATTGGATTATATATTTTTCAATTAGTTATGAAATAATCCATTTTAATTTTTTTTCATCATTTCAATTCACAAAAAAAATTCATCAAATGAGGTACTATTGGATGACGCCAAATTGACAAAGAAATTTTTGTGATACAAAACATATGTGATGAATATAAATGAAGTACTTAGTTCAATTCCTATATTTATTTCCCACAGTTAGTATAATTTGACAAAACATCATATTCATTTCATTAAGATCCACAATTATTGGGTTATACATTTATATTATTATACTAAAATACCGTTGTATATAAGAAATATTGACATCATAATTGAAAGTTTGGATATTAATTCTTTCTGGATGAAATTCATTCAATAACTCAAAAAATTACTTGAATATTTTGCTCCAATATCCATTTATCACTTTCAAGTTTACCTATCAAATCATCATTGCTAAGAATGTAAATTAATATAGCCTAGATACATGATTCTATCAACATCACCATATAATTTCATAACCCCTATGTTTTTCATGAAAATTTCTACTTAGAGATAAGAAATAATTTCCGCTATAAAATTTGATTTCAAATTTTGAAAACATCCATTGTAAATGTATGTTTTATTACATTATAATTAATCATAACATATCAATCAATAGTTGCATATGTTTAAACCATTTTAAAATAAATGATATATATATTTCCTAAAATCCAAATTTTATCATATTCAATCATTTCTTAGATAATAACTAATAGATACCTTTTTCATAAGATATTCAGTTTAGAAATTCCAAAGAATCTATGAATAGTTTCATAATATTAATATGTTTTCTTTATTGAATTAATACAATTATCATCAAAGATTATCTCAAAAGACCAATAAAAATATTAATGTTCATATATATATATATATAACGATTTAAATAAAAAATAATAGACAAAATATGACAAAAAAATTACTTATATTAATTATTAAATTCATAATAGTAATAATTTAATAATATTTTTATTACATTTGGGGGTACAAGTGGAAATAAAAAGAACCCATACAACCATCTAGGGAGGATTGAACTTAGTGCTTCCTCAACACACCAGAGAGGGGCAACCTCTTAGTTTCACACTGTGAGATATTATATAACAATAATAATGAAAAAAATAAAAAAAATAATAAATTCATAAAATCCATAGTAATTATAATATTATTGATTATATTGTGTGTACGTGAATGGTTTTTTATATATATGAAATTTGAAAATAAAATATATATTTAAATTCATAATATCTATAAATACTGAAATCAAAATATTATTTTAATATTTATCCAATATATATAAATAATATATACATTTCATATATTTAAATAAAACACACACAGACATGCACACACATATATATGAAATATATATCTAATAGTCAACATAATTTATATAAATATTTACATATTCACAAATAACAAATATACAAAAAAATATTGCACAAATCAAACCGAAACAAAATAATGTTTATGAAGATAGACTCAAGATATATAAAACAAGTGACATATATAAAACATATATACATACACCCACACACACACACACACACATATATATATATATATATCTATTTATTTTTAAATTATTATAAAATGTGATTAAAATAAAAAATATACTAAAATTATGACCAAGAACATAAATAAAACCATATAAAATCCCTAAATTTCATCATATTTAAATTATTCAGATTTTATTTTTTATACTTTAATATGTAAATAGTATATATATAATAAATAAACTAAAATAAATAAAATCACACTAGTCATGGTATAAATTTTAATATGAGGGATAATATATTGGGTTGAGGAAGATTTTTTTGGATAATTTCTATACGATGTCATGAAAATATTGAGAATAAAGTAAATGAATTCATTAAAAGATTACATAATCGTAGTTTAGGGGGAATAGGGTTGAAATACTATATGAGGGGATAAATAAGAGTAACTACTAGTGGGGAAGAATGAAATTGTTTAGATCCTTATATTAATGGATGGGAATGGTGGAATAGAAAATAGAATCATACATGTGAGGGAAATTGAAAAATAATTGTAGAGAAAAATAATTAATTCAACTATTATGTTATTTTTAAAAAAAAAAATTATATAAATAAAAACCATTGAATAATATCTTTTAACAACTCTAAATTTTATTAAGAAATTAGTCACTCATCTATGGATCCTTTCAAAATATATTTTCACAAAATTGATGAAAATGTAAATTTAATAATTCTTTTCATATAATTTCATTAAATAATGATGTGTTAAATATAATATTTAAATATTTTTAAAAATTTAATGTGATATTGTATTTGAATTTGTGACTATTATTCAAATAAAGTAACCCTGAGAAAAATTTCTCAAAGGGGAAGTTATGGTTTTATAAAAAAAATTTCTGAATGAATAAAATTTATAAAAGAGGAAGTAATTATGAATTTGGATATAAGTGACTGTAATTCCCAATTCAACCAATTTTGATTATTTTCTTATATAAAATATTATCTTTTTGTGGAATATTATATTCAAATGTTTTTGTTACCACAAGGTAACATTCATCATTTTGATGCTGTGAGATAGAGTGAGTTATGTTTCTCACCAAATGAATCTTGTTCCCATGTAAGCATGAAAATATAAATCTATAAAACTATAGTATCAATGAAAACTGTTTAAATCTTAATAAATAAGGATTAATGTTAGAATTATTTTATATAGTTTAGCTATATAGCTTTCATCCAAGAGGAATAAAATAGTGATATACCTATTTAAAATGAATCCCCTAACTCGTTCTTGGGTGATTGAAATATTATGATTGATTAATTGTGGATTCCAAGGATAACCAAATCTTATTAAATATATGATAACATTTTCATGATAAGGGAATAAAAAATAAACTAATAATTAATTACAATAAAATATCGAATATAAGTCAATACACAAAAATATTTTAGGTAATTATCTTATCATAAAACTACACAAATTGATCCAAATATTCAATAATTTTACTAATACATAAATGACACAAAAATTTAATCAACATAATAGATTTGTTGTTTTTACTCTATTATGGTAAAAAAAAATATTTAATAAATTCAAAATATCCCATAGATTTTCATTTACATGATATATTAATTTTCATCTCAAATTTTTTCTCAAAACTATCAATAATATAGATGTTAAATCTCCTATTAATATGTCAAACCATACCATTTTTAGAAAGTATTCCAATATATAAACTGGAAATATATCCCAATAATCAGTTATAAATTAATGTATTATGACATGATGAACTTCAAATACAAGATCTATCAAAAATTAAATATATAAAAATATCTATGTTAGAAAAATATAGTTCATTGAATCTAATACAAGATCAATATAATTAATTACATTAAAATAATATTATAATATACCATGTGACATTACAGTTTTCATTGTTGGAATAATTTATAATATTGTTGTATGTATGATTTTCCACGTAACAACATTGATTTCTATATTTCAAACACTTCAAAAAATTATAAATAATATACCATGAACCAGTCACTTTGATTTACTTTTGGGATTAGAATTATTTAAACACTTATTCTAATAAATGTAATATTTTTTTTACGTTCTTGTGTTTTTGAGGAATCATGATTTCCTCATAACTAGATCCCTAAATATGAAAAATGACATCATAATTATGTGTATAGTAATGGATTTACCTGTGGGGTGATGGTCATGAGGTATATTTTTTTTCATGAACGAGGCTATCATGGGTGTATTATATAATATAAATATATAAGTAAATAAATGTTCATGTCAATGCCTAAAATTTGTAATATTCACTATATATTAATTTATAACCTCTATAACTATGGAAAATCGCTGTAAAAATAATATTGAGTTGGGGAGGGAATTATAAATAATTGAGATCCATATATTGGAGAACCATTATTTAGGGATATCAACAATGGGACTTGGTGTAAATGTTATCATCATATTTCAGAACTCGGCCCAGTGGGGCATGCCTAGAAAATTATGAGCTGAGTGTGACACCCCAAGACTAACTTCAATAGGTGAAGGGATAGTTACAAGTTACAAGTAGTCATATCACAAATATGGGAGGCTATATAATAATGCACATGTAGACACACACACATATCCAAATTCCAATACAATTCTAAAATACAAATATAAATGATACCAATGAATGTATAAAACTATGTCCCACAATCAGAATATCAATATAATACCAGAATGTTAAAAGGATAAAATAAGATACCACAAAAAATTAAGGAATCCAAAACCTATATAATGTAAAGGATGTATTCAAATGTGATACCTAGTATGAAGCACATTCTGTTTGGCCTGGTTATTCACCATTTTCTATTGATCCTTAAAAGACACCCTCAAATGGAATTTCATCTATATAAGACATGATGCGTGTGGGAATTACCCATGTAGGGGTGAGTATAAGAATACCGATATGGGCAGTGGTCATTAATGAATTTTAATTTAAATATATGGTAATTATAAAATGAGCATCAAACAGTCATACTGTATTTGGAAGACTATGAACCTAAAAATTATAAAATAAATCTAAATTATTTTAATATCCATAATGATCTAATAAATTTCTTTAGATACCAAAAATTTAAATGATAACCTAGTGAATACATAAAAGAAATGGTTGATCTAGGGATTATAGAAAGATAATACACATTATAATGAAGCATAACTTGTGAGTCAAAAGTATTACATGAAAATGTATCATAATATGTGATTCAATAGTATAAAATGATATTATAAAAAAGATAGATCAGGATTAATCACATAGGATAATAACATTAATATGATGATATCCTAGGATCATCAAATCATAGGAAATGTGGAAGTTATATATAACATGAAGAAACCACGATTCAGAGATAACTCCCTTGAAAATATCACATGGTATAAAATGGTCAATAATGGATTATGTTTTGTCACTATTCCCATACATGATGCCTTATGAGACTAATGTTTTACCAAACATATTAGAGTGATATATAAGAACACACATAATAATATGTTCATGAATTAATTTTTCCGGAAAATGGAAATCAATCATAAGGAATAAGCCAAAGAATTACCCATGAGGAGGAAATTGGTATAATAATTATGCCACTTTTCAAAATCAAAAGAAATTTTTTAATGTAGAAATTTAATAAATAAATAAAATGAATATATTATCCTATCAATGTAAGAGTTAATAATCTTGGTATATATGTGAGATAAGTATATATAGAATCGAGGAGCATCCCATAACATGAAAGCGAAATAAAAATATATTTATATGGAGAATTATTATAACACAATGAAAAGGGTGGTCAAGAGGGATAATTATGCCCTTGGAAAATATTTAGTTATAAAACCCATTAATGAAATAAAATAAATTAGAACATAAAATACCTTTAATATAATTTTATTAATGATATAAAATATCAAATGGGTAGTATATGCACCTCATATAAATAAATAGTTGCATGATACCAATCATGTCTCAATATTGGGTGGTAATTGAGATGAAGTATCTTACAATGATCATAATATTGAAGTGGGATTAATGAAGGAATTTATTATGTGTATTAAATATAAATCCAAATAAATTACATTAATATAAAACATATAATTTCCAAAATATATTACACCCATAATCATAGAATATCTCGAAAAAATAAGAAGTAATATAACACAATGAAATGAAATAGAGTAATTAAATTCCATGCCATTTGTGAAGATTCAATTAAAATCCACTTCAAAAAAATTAATTCAAATTTAAACATATAATACAATTATGTCTATAGGATTAAGTATATTACATGTAAAATTTATAATTTATAGACCACATAAAATAATTAGGTGGTGAAAATGGAATTTGTCTAGTAGAAAATATTGTGAGATGAAAATCCCTTACCATGAGTCTAAACTTGTCTTGTACGTCATTTATCTCATGTTTAAAAGAAATTAGAAACATATTTTTTTTCATAATAATATTTTAAATTTAAAATCCCGTATACATGAACAATTTTGATCTTTTATTTAAATGACATATTAAATTTCTTAATTAGATTGGTTGACATTTGGAGTGTAGAGGATGTTAAATTCAAAAACTCAAAATTGAACTAGTACGTTGAAAATGGAAAAAGGATTCATTACTAAATGATCTAAAAAATATAATTAAATAAATATTATGACATTAATGAAATAATAATATTTATAAAACCAACATTGAAATATGGTTAAGAAATTTGAACTATGTTATAATCATGAAGACGGTAAACCATATGTACGCAAGAGTAACATTTACAGTTCTTGATGATCATGACAGAAAGAAGGTATGTGTTACGTTATACATATATAATAATAATAATTTCAGAAAAATCATATTATTTAATTAAATATACTTACATATAAAATATATCTGATGAGGTAATGAAAATTGAATAACATCACTTTGTGAGGCCACTTTCTTCCGTACACAAGAATGAAATATTCATTTTAAAATGAATTGAAAGGTATTAATGCATACGATATACTATTTTCATATAATGATAAATATATCATTAATATAAAATATAAAAACTAAATCCATCCTAATTAATATCGTTGAGAGGAAATGATGGAAAATAAATTACATTGGTTCGTGCGGCGGTAGTCTGTTGTTCACAGGACGGAAGATTTTGGATCCCATTTGATGAAATTGGAGAGATATAAATATTATTACCAAAACATAATAACATATTTATATATATAATATACTAGTTTTATTATATTTTTCTTATTAATACATAATTAATGGTGGAAAAAGATAAATTAAAAAAACAAGTATCTCAGTGAAGACGATTACATTCGCATAGAAGAACCTCATTAGGAACTCTTATTAAAGAAACTTAGGAAAAACATTTTAGAATAAAATAAGATATATAATGTGAATAAGGATGTCGGGGGATAAATTGTTTAGGATATTTTTGATCAAAATTCATTGTGAGGTGTGACGATGTGTGGGGAGGGTGTTCCCATTAATAGCATAGGAGGAGTGACTTTTTTGTAAATACCAAAAACTATTTAGTAATGGGAAGTCACTATGATGAAGAATGCCTCAATAATTGATAGATTATGTAGTGGAGGGGTGATATTACTAATATAAACATACAAATTTTAATAATAAACATGTTTTAGACATGTAATTTAATTTAACACTAAGGAAGATAACTTTTACAATTTTACTATTTGAACAGTGCAATAATTTTTTGGACATTCTTTCTAATCATTATGAAAAATAATAATTTCAATATTTTACATAATATTAATTATTATTACTAAAAATATGAAATCCATTTTATTAAATTAAAATCATTGAATTTTTAGAATTCAATTAAATAAATATATGTAATTCAAATATCTTGAAAAACATGTTTTCTAGAAATGAATATTCCAAAAAATGAATGATATTGTATTTAAATTATGATAATAAATCACAGAAATATTATTTTTTATTATTATAAAATTATTAATAATATAATAATTAAATTTAATAATTTCATTAATTGGGGTTATTTTAATGAATGAAAATGGATAACTTTTATACACCCATAAATATTATAATAAAAAACCATGTTGTAGGCATACAAATAATCTTAAACAAAAATAAGGAAAATTGAAGAATGATTTTGAATTTTTTAGATTATTATAAATATAATGGTTTATAACTAAATTTATTAGTAAATTCAAAATAAATTTTATTTTATAAATTTCATTATTTAAGTAAAATTAATATTATTATTTGAAAAATCTATAACCTTAAGTATTCACTAAAATATGAAACATTTTAGAAAACACCAATGTTTCAACCAAAGTTAATTTTTATATTATAATTTATATAATTATGTTAATTTTATAAAATTATATTTATTAACATTTGATAAAATAAAAATAATAATTTCTAACAAAAATAAAAAAATTTACGGAATCAAATTTTTTAAGACAAAATATCTTTATTTACAATTGAGTTCTTATTTCATAAGAATTTATAAATAAATTTTTATTGATTAAGAATTTGACATATATTTCATAAATAATTTAATAATTTCAAATGAACTAATTTAATTTCTATTTTATAATGTTAATATATTTCATGGGTTGTTTATGCCCGGTATTGTGTGTCATATATCCCATAAAGATTAATATTTTTTTTAATCTGAAGGTGTTTCTTTGTCGACCTTCAATAAACTGAACCCTAATTATTAAAAATTGAAAATTGTAATAAATGGTTTCTCATTTTAAAATACATTTCTTTTGAAATCCCACATCGTTATAAGGGTTAATAAATCATCCTATTTAAAATCAAGAAACAGAAGTGTTAATGTTATGTATAATAACACATAACTAGGTATCTAAATAAGAAAAAATTAGTAGGATGAGAATATATAATAATGGAAGAAAAGGGTAATGAGAAAATAATGATATTTAGTGACATATATTTAATCACAAGATAGACAATGATCAAGGCATTGGTAATAACCACAAAAATAAAAATGTTTGATCATTGAAAAGACAATGAATTCATAGGTAAAGATTGAAATAGGTTAAAATTTTCATTTCAAGATCGTTTTCCAAGAGTTTATTAACTATTTTACCATCTAGAAAAATATAATAAGGAAATATTAATTTGAAATCATCTTATTTCATAATCACAAATTCTTCATTTGGTTGCTCTTCAATAAATTTCCAATTTATCTCCTACTATATTGAATGAATAGCCACTATGAATTATTTATATTGGAATTAATGAAATTAAATTTTAATGTATCATAATATCCATAAAATAATAATATTATGTTCTTATCATATTTAAATATTAAACAATTATTAAACGGTTTCCATGAGGTAGAAAATGTATCAACCTTCATAAGAATAATTAATACATTAAAAATTAAAATTCCCACCAATGGCTTAACATAGAATATTCCAAAAATTAAAAAACCTAAAACCCAAATAAACTAAATATGGAAAATTTTAATTGGGTTCTTCCCAACCAATCTTTCATGTCAAAAAAATTTTACTCATAAGGTTTAGATATACCCACACCTAATAAATCACTTTTTAAAATATAATTAATGAACTAAAAATCATAAAATGTTGACATGATTATATCCTATAATAAGATTCCCTATATCAAATTAATGTTTTTATATCAAATAATTTATGTAAAAAACATTCATACTAAATAGTACATTATGTATGTTAGTGATAGCTTATTAACACTTATCTCACATTGCTTTTGGGTTCAATTTTAACAATAAAACCCTCCTAATTTGATTGTGAAGATGTAGAGTTGATACTCGGGCATAAATGAAATACCAATGAAACCAAAGGATAGAACAAAATTTTAAGGGCCTCAATAAAACATGGGGTATAATTTTCCATTTCAATGATAATATATCTAAACTATAAACAATTACCAACCTAACTGCTATATGATGCATGTGCACAAAATATTACTGAAATCATAACCCATCCAAATAAATGATATCAGAGTGAAAGAAAAATCGATAATATATAATCAAATATGATCAAAATAAATGAAAAACTGAAAACTCCAATGTGAAAACTATCTCTGACACCCATCCTGATCTAACAACCTTATCCACATTCCAATCCTAAGGTATCAACAAGAATCACCAAAAAATTGAGATACCTTAACTTTAATAGTGTCTTGAATTATGAAATTTGAAAATGAAATATAGTTCCCAGGAAGGGAGTGATATGAAACTCATTAGTATTTTCAAAATTAATTCCCAACTCATTCCACTAGTATAAATCTTATGAGAATAATTTAGAACACAATTTTAAATAGATTTTTTTTATAGAAAATACATGAACAATTTTCCGTAGAATGAAATAAAAAAAGAAATTAACCATTTTACAATCATTTGGAGTACCCATACCCATGTCTTTACACACACTGCGCATACCTAGGTGAATGTTACTTACTCATGAGTGGCCTCTCATTGACAAAAAATTCCCTTACAAGATGACCAATACTAGGTTCCCCAAAAGAACACATCGCTTCAACATGGTCATGCCAAATGAAAATTTACTCAAACAAACCTTATATTCCAATGTCCTTGTAAAACAATTCAAAAACCCATGATTAATTTAAATAATTTGAAAAAACAAAATTGCATGCATTAAAAACAACAATTTATAATAAATACTCTAAAATTATATACACTATGGGTTTTATCAAATACTACCAATTTTGAAAAAAAAAATAACAAATCCAAATCAAAATAGGATATCCACCAAGAATCAGACATGGATTTCACAAACATTTCATTAAAAACATTGAATTAAAATTAATCCATGAAGTTAAAAAATCAGTTAGAGTATGGAGGGAATCCAAAAACCTCTCAATGGATGGAAAAAATGAAGAACATATGAATATAAATTCAATATATGATTAGAACCCACATTTCCATCACTAGATAAAAAAATATGAATTATACATACATTCATAAAACACACACACACACATATATATATTTATATCAGTAATGGAAATGATATATTACTTAATAAGAGAGAATGATCTTGTATCTTTGTAGAACGAGGAATATTGGGTAATTATTAATGAATTCAGGCCAACAAAACACTTTTTCTCTCTTAATAATCCCTCCCAAATTTACGGTTATCCTCTATAAATACTTGGTGGTAAATGTAATTTGGTTTATAAAGGTATTAGGGTATGACAATGTTCAAAAGGATTAATTCATAGTATATCTTAAATTTATGGAGGGTCAACTATATGACACATGGTTTATAAAACATTATCCCAATTAGGATATGATATTATCATAAGAACACAACTCACACAAATGGATAGAATGGTTCAATGAACTGGGCAGTAATCATTATTTTACATATATTTCAAGATGCATAGTTTTACATAGTAATTCAAATTGTTCGATAACATCATCTGCCACCTATGTGACTGACCAGTTGCCAATATCTGTTATTATGTGTTTTCATAGGGTTGATACACAGTTTCTAATAACCGTGCACAATGCATAAATCTCTATAAAATATTATGAGGTTACTAAACCCCCTATAACCTCTAAAATATTATCCCACTGATTATATAAACTCAAAATACATAAATAAATGTTCAAGATCCTCAAAATAGTGTTGCTACATCATCCTCACCATATACCATTATGTCCTCAATAAATAGAAAAACCATATTTCCTTGGAATATTTCATGTCTTTACTCTACAATTTTCATCACATACTCCCATTTCTATTCATGAATATGTTCATGTTACCATAAAATCAACTATATAGTATTTCTTATCTAATGTACGATCTTCTATATCCATTACAAAGTCCATGCCAGTACCTGAATCAACATACAATCATCTTGTAGGTCAACAATATCGCATTAATTACACGGCCAAGATTATATTGGTAATTCTTCAAATACAATAATTGAAATTTAATGTTAACTGAAATAATCCTTGGTGAAATATTCACTTGATATACCATCTCAAAAAATCACTGATATTCTTCCAAAGTTCCAATGTATCATTGACATTAAATTCAATGATTATAAATATATTATGAAAAATCATTGGATAGATTTTCAAGAACACACAATCACTCCCGTAAAATTATAACAATCATCAATGATGATCTGCATATGATTTCCTGTGAATCTGATCCATCGACATTATATTTCTAATCTAATTTTTTTTAAATTGTCTCTTGGACAATGCTTGCTCTCATTAGTGAAGTATCACCAATTTGAAAACAAAAATGTGATGATTCAAAAGGATTCCCATATTTTTCTTAAAAAGGATATTTTTTAATAGAGGAATGATAACTATTTTTATACAGTAAATCCACTAATGGTAAGTGATCATCCCATGATCCAAAAAATCTATTACCAATGCCTTGATAATGTCTTCTAATGGTTAAATTTCACATTCATCCTATCCATCCATTTATGGATGATAATCCATAGTCATATTCAATAATGTTCTATGGGATTTCAATATGGATTTATAATTGGAAAATATAAACCTAGGGTAATTGTGCGATGAAATAAAGATAGTAATTTTGTAAAACATTACAATTTCAAAAATATATATTTTTTACATGTCTTATACTGAACTAGTTTGGTGAATCAGGATTAAGTGGGCCTAATTTGTGAGCTAATTCAGAATCACCCATATGGAATCAGGTTTCTTATATATCCTTGGTATATCTATTACAAAATATAAGGATTTCTACACATACATCCCCATGGGAATTTACAATGATTGGAACATACCCACTAGTCGTTGATGCTATAGCTTAACCTACAAAAATCCAAGGCATATCAAGATGTACATCATTACAATACATTATACACTGAACCTCCCGAACTATTCTTTTAAATACATATTCATCTTCTGAATCATAGTGTGAAAAACCATAATGAATGGTGGGTTTCCCTACTATGTTTTTCTAGGTAAGTCAATGGTAAGTTCATCTTATCCTTATACGACATCACTAAACATTAAACTAGCTTCTATCCTATTATTTTCACTCCATAATTGTGTATTGACATTATAGTTAAATAATAATGATCAAAATTATGATCCATTATAAGTTACTCAACAAAATTAGAAATAATATAAAAAGAAATGAAAATGGCAATATCACCTTGGTATGAGAAATCTTGATAAATGTCAGTTATAACTGACATTAGTTTTCACTAGCCCAAAGCATCTTCATCCAAATTAGACAATTAATTCCTACTCAATGCATCTCTTATAGTGTTCTGATACCTAGTGTATACATCAAGTCAATGTTCAACATCCTTGAATACACCATCTATCACCCTTCATATATTATTATAGAATTTGGAGAAATTGTGTTTTAATATCCGGTGATACATAATCACTATAAATTGGTCACCAAATAGGTAATGGTGCGATGTATTCAAGGCATAGACCACAATTAATTATTCTAATAATGTGATGGGTAGTTATTCTCATGCAACTATAATAATCACAAATGATAAGAAAAAACATGTTCTTCCTAAATGAGAAAACATCACATCTCAGTTCCTAATTCTTTACATTAAATTAAATATACATATTATGACTGATGCAATGCAAGGTTATGAGCTAATGTAATTCAAAACATATGTTCTTGAAATGATTACTGAAATTTTTCATTCCATTAGAAATGAACTGTTTAACTAATCAATGTTGTCAATGCTAATTCCAACCATGAAAAATCACATAAAAAATTTCTATTGGACCCAACTAATATAGGGAAACTATGTATCAAGAATTTTTTTTAATGGTTTCCAAGAGATAACAACATCTATTTTTTAGGATCCACATACACTACTTTTTAGAAATGACATGGCTAAGAGAATGAACCGATTGTATTCCTAAATCTGACTTCAATAACATGGTACACAATTGATGATATAACAATATACCAAGCAATATATCAATGTGTTTTTCATGATCCTATATTATCCTAGAATACAGCAGTATATCATTAATAGACATCGCCATAATTAAATTTAGATGCATATGAAATATCTACTTCCCCAATACCATAAATATTGTTGGTACATTCGTAATACAAATTGAAATAACAAAAAACTCATAATGTACAAAACTTCTTCTGAATAATATACGCATAAAATCCCCCTTCCAAATTTTTAAATGGTGTTACCCCAAATTTAATTCAATATTAGAGAAACACATGTATCCCCTGAATTGTTCAAACAGATTATCAGTATATGTTAGGGGATAATGATTATATATCATAAATTGTATAATATTATGATAATGCACACAAATTCATAGATTTACATCTTCCTTCCTCACAAATAAAAATTATTACTCCCACAAAAATGTTCTCTGTAGAATGGAAACATTACTATACAAGTTTTTTAAATGAGTTTTCCACTGTCTCAATACTGTTTGGGCCATCATATACGAAAAATGTAACATAAGACATGTCTCTGAGAGAATATCAATCATATTATCCACCACCCATTTTGGTATAAAACCTAATATTTTTTTAGGAAAAACATCAAGAAATTGTTCAATAATAATCGACAAATATATAATTCTAATTTTATCCATAGATGCCAACTTCATTGCTACTAACTAACACATGATAGTTCCAAACATTTATTTCAAATGTAATTATCTACATACCTTTACATATAAATATCCTCTAAGAAGATGCTCAATGATATCAAAAGATGATAAACAATCAATTTATCCATAACAGGTGGCATCAGTCTTGAATGATGTCAACTAATCCATACCCAAAATCAATTGATATAATTATATATCATGCTCAGTGAAAACCAAATGTAACATAACCCCATTTTTATTTATTAAAAAATATTTACACATGGAGGCTCAATGTAATATTTTTCCAAGAATAGTTTTTTGTTTCAATAAATAAGGCATTATATCAACATGAAAAGCCAAATGATAAGATACGCATTAAAAAGAAATGATTTAGATACACCCGTATCATAAAAATCATTCGTCATTGTAAAAATAAATAAAATCATGCATCTCACTATTAAAGGGAAATACTAATATTTGGTGATCATTTTATTAGCCCCATACAATTTCGTATACACTGCACATTTCACTTTGATTCTAAATTGAGATTGCATATTTTGAGAAATCATGGAGTACATAGAATCACCTTGGATCTCCCTATTAGGATGAGGAGATTTACTCTAATGTACATGTCTCATTGAATCATTAGATTTCAGAGACATGAGATGTGTCTCCAGCACCTATACATGGCGAACAATGATAATAGCACAATAAATGTTCTAATATTTGGGCACTATGAAATTCCATGGTGTTTATTTACTATCTCAGATAATATGTGATAAATAAGCACATTGAAAATACTTATGATTAATTACTAGTTTAGGATGTATTTTTACTGATCCTGTGATCTGATTTTATGGAATTCCACAACTCTGGTAGTATGTGTACCCCTTCCACTTGTTCCCAACATTATAGTTTCAATACATTCCTATGGGACTGAAAATTATTCCTTTGAATGTATTTTCAAAGACATTCCTTTATTCCACAATAAAAATATTGACCTTTTGGGAAGATTATATTATAAAAATGGTGATTATATTATATAAAATATTCAACCTCAACCCTGACTAAAAAAATTATTCTATCTAGGATGAAATTTTAGTTACTACATAAAAATTTGAACTATATTTATTATTTAAGACACATAATCTTTCACTATGTGATTATCCTCATTTAAAAAGAACAATCCTATTGTTCTAGAAATCTAAAAGTTGTAACGATGTATTTTCTTATTATATTACTCTTTAAAATGCTCCCATGCAATACATATGTCCAAATTGGAAAAAACTAAATATTACCTCTAATTACATGCCAAATCCTGAAGCCTAATAATTGAAAACTTTATTGTCAGATCTATGGATTTTCCAACAAAATCAATGAAAAAAATCAACATATTTTACCATGCTATTTTTGTTTAATATTCCCTCAAAAATATTTGTTGACAATTATTTTTTAACTAATCCAAATGACCAACTTACTAAGTTATGTCATTTATATTACCCTTATTTGTGGCATCATGTCAAATATAATGCTTTGGAGTACCTATTGGTTCACCTAATACATTGTTACAATGACATTATCAACAGTCTCCTTTGGTTGATTTCTAAAATTCCTACTTAGTGCCATTCACAATAATCAGAAAAAAACATTAATTAGCATCACTCATTAAAAAATAAACAATAAACAATTATAATATTCTATATCAACATAGATTACAACATATATTTACACAATTCAACCATCATCAACATTTTATCAAACTTTTTAATGAATGTCAACAATGATTTTCAAAATAAAACACATTAACTATTTTCATAAATCAACATTTTTTGTCCATTTGAAAAACTATTAAAATAAGAATGAATAGTTAAATTCTATCATAAATTCATACTATAAATCCATTACGTGAAAAAACTCATTTCTAAACCCATGAGGATGGGGTGACAACTCACCTAGAATTGTTCAAAAATAAACATGCACCGAAACACCATGGTAATTTGATGTTCAACCTAATGATTATAGATATTCAATTTTTGGCTCTACATTTTCATGTTATAAAAATCCTATCTATTTACTACCAACCCCTGATATGTTATGATAGTATTTATGACTCTAGTAACAATGTAAAATAACACCATTTTTTACAATATTAAATATATACTAGAAAATACTGATACTAGTCTATAGGTTGAGGATCAAACAATATGACCCAATTTTTTATGTCATGTACCAAACATGATAGTTTAAGTTGTAATATTCTACCCTTATTGATTTTATTGAGTTAGAGTTAGAGTTGTTAATTGGACATAGGTTGCATCCCCAATACACCAATGGTTGGAATAAAATTCTAAGGGTCTCAATAACATTTTGGGAGGGTATTTTCCTTGAAATAAAAAATATCTAAAATACATAAACAATTACCATCAAAACCCATATATCATGCATGTTTACAATTATATACTAAAAAAATAGCAAAAAAAATTGATAAAATTAGAGTACAAGTGGAAACAAAAATAAAAAAACAACAAATTTGACCAATAGACGAAAAAAATAAAAAATCAAAAGTGACATCAACTAGAAACACCCAACACAATCCACACATCCAAAAAACTAGTAATAACATTTCCAAAGATTGATACTCTTGAGAAGTCACTTGATGATAATCAATGTCATTAAAAGGTTTCCCACAATAGGTTCCCCAATATAATACACCCCTTCGAAAGGGTTACGTCTATTAAAAATGAACACATTCAAAATAGGTATGCTGAAATACGTGAAAAAAATTTCTAAATACCATTGTTTTTTTAAATAATTACACAAAATAAATTCAATTCATAAAAAGTCCATAATTTTAAAGTCAACATTTTATCATTATATATCAAATGTATTTTCAAAATACATCTAATTTTCCGACAATTTTCTAAATCCAAAACCATTCAGGATTTCCACCATGAATCACATAGGAATATCACCATTATTTAAATAATTAAAATTAATTAAACTGATATTTTATGTTCATAAAAATGTTTATTCGTTAGAGAAGACACATAAAACTCAATGGATAAAAAAATGGTATAATTATACTAGAACAAATAAATATCTGATAACAACCCAATCTCCCTCCAATATACGCAACAATCATTCCATCCTAAAAACATCCCAAACAAATATATATATATATATAAAACCTACTAGATATATTATTTATTGAGAGTGAAGGAACATAGAATAAATAATATATAGGATGAATGGTTAATTTTTGATGAATTATGGGATTCAATGAACATTGATTCTCATAGGCATCAAACCATGATTGACAAAGATCCTCTCTCACACCATATGAGAGAAACAAATTAGGATTATAGATACATAAGGAAAAAATGGTGGGAAAAAGGAATAATTTGAATTATATTCTCAATTTTAGGAGGGTCAAATGTATTACACATTTCTAGACTATATAGTTTGGGAAACCATGCATCTACTGTGTTGTGTTGTTGTCCTAAAGCCTCACCTGACACAATTAGAACTGAAATTTAGAAAAATTGTGTAATAAATCAATATTTTTTATGTCACGTTGTATAGATTCTCATATTAATACACATTTTTTTTCTAAAACATCTACCAACCATGTTCCTTGATAGTTCCCACTATCTTCCCTTGCACGGTTTTCAATGGTTTTTCCATGTTTTTTTCAAACCATGCACAAATCGTACAACTCCAGAAAAGCGTCAAAATGTGAAAAACCGCCTCATAACCTCTGAAATCATAAACTAAAAATTATATAGGATCATAATACATGAATAAATATTCATGTACTAGAAAATTAGTTTTCTATTATAATCCTAGCATCTTTCCATATATGAAGAGTTGTTAGGCAATATATAATTTTTCTATTTTATAAAACTACAAAAATATAATTAATATAATTTTGTAAATATATGATTATTATATTAAAAATAATAATAGTCATCAAATAATTTTGTAACAACTAATTTATTCTACATAAACTAGTTTTTCCCAAATAAATCAAATAATATTAATTGAATATAATTACTACAACAACAAGAATGTACTTATGATTTTCTTTTTTCATCACTCCTGTGTTTTTGCAAAAGATATCACCAAAAAATTAAATCACCATTTTATTTCACAACTATTATTAAACATATTATTATAAAATAATTAATGAAAATCTATTACAAAACATTTCTTAGATTATTCATGATTCATATACCAAGTATACAATTAATAAAAATACATTGACAATATTAATATTGAGATCCAACAACAAAACACTTCAATAAATCTACTTCATTGACTTTTATAACATATTCCATTACTAATCAACCCTTCTATTAGGGAAATGACTCGAATAATGACCATGTTCTCCACATAAATGACATTAAACTATTTGTGATTCCTTAAAATGGACTTTATTTCCCCACATCTTGTCTACTAGACATGTTATTTTTCTTTAGTAAATAGTAGATTTATTCCATCAATTTCCCACACATAAATAATCTTTTCGTTCCATTAAGTAATTTTCCATAGTGCATATTCCCACCATTATTAATTCTAATAAATTTAATATTTTTTTCATTATCATCTTTAACACATTATGTTCCATGAGATTTATATCTTCTCTTATATAATGTGTTTTTAAATTAAAATATACTCTAATCATTAATTTTAGTTCAATATAGCTCAATTGAAATGATCAAAATGTGTCTAACTTTCATTCCCATTATGTTATGAATCATATTAGGGAAATAATTACATTACCAATAGAATGGGTTGAAAAAATTATTTCTCATATATCCCATCACTAACCTAAAATATTAAATTAAATAATATGAGAATGAATTAATATACCAATGGAAAAATTATAAATCTAAAAGGAATAATATATAAATTATGAGTATATAATGACATATGAGTCTCTAGGTTTCAGTCTTTGATATCCATTATAATGATTCCAATTAGTTTTTGAATCCACACAAATATTTCATCTCCTTCATAAATTATTGTAAAGAGTTTATGACATTCAAAAAAATATCCCTAGAAGTAAAATACTAGGTATTCGGCTAGACTTACTGTCATATATTAGGTAATAATCAAGTCAAATCCTAATGCACCATTTTTAGAGTTATTTACTCAAGGTAAAACTATTCCAAAGACACATCCACATGTTGTATCCAAAGAAGTATATAAACAATATTTATCCACACACTCTAAATTTCACCAAAATGTCATTATATGTTTTTCTAATTATCTGTAGGGTTCACATTGTATTATTATAAAATAATCATAAAAAATTACTACATTCTACTCAGATAGAATCTATTATGAACCAAGACTTTTACAATTATTATTATATAATTTATAACATAAATATCCATTATGTTCAAACTATTTATTGAAAATACATGGTTTCTTTTGAAGATTACGTACCTTTGAAAACTACTCATTATTATTATTTAGTTTTGATATTGTGATTCTAAATACATTGTACTCCGAAAAAAACAGAGGATAACGTATAGAATGCATAAAATAATTTTGTGAGATTAAAATCCCAGTAAGGGAATAAACATGATAAGGAAAATAACATGTTATTTAAATTTAAAACGTGATAAGGATGCATAACATGACAATCAATAGTTTAACATGATACAACATATGATAATGTTAACGAGTAATCACATTGGATCATAATAAAAATAAAATTTTATAAAAAATCATTGAATCATATGAAATGTGATAAGAAACATATTATAAGACATAAACCTGAGTCAATGATAACGTCCTAGGAAATATCACATGGTGGAAAATTTCTCTTAATGTATTTTGTTTACTTCATATTCCCATACATGACGCCACATGAGACTAATATTTCTTCTAATGCATTGGATCAGTATCTAAGAACACACATCATTACATGGAAATGATTTACATGTTCCAATAATATATAATAGATCACAAGACATAAACATAATGACCAATGATTGAGGGAAATTAGGTTGCATAATCATTCCACATATCAGAATCAAATGAAATTTCATAATGAATCTATTTGAGAAATAAACATAATGAATATTTTACAGCATAATTTGGAGTGATAATATTCATGGAAGATATTTTAATATACATATATATATATATATATAATTTTAAAAAGTTATATTAACTTAAATTGTTTGAAAATGTGAGTTAGTGGGAGATTAGTCATAACCAAAGGAAAATGTATGTTTAGAGGGATCCCTTACCTCTTTGGTATCTTTTGAATCATAAACCCCCATTAAAAAAATAAATTAGTTTTAATAGTAAATACTTTTAAAATAATTTGATTGATTAAAAAAATTTCAAAGGAACATTAGATACAACTTATGAAAATAAATAGGTTCATAATACCAAAATAGACTAAATGGAGTAGAAATTGAAATGAAATTTCATACAAACATCATATACTTATTGTGGGGATTAAATAATGAATTGATTATGTGTATCAAATTTATATCCACATAAATCAATTTGAAATATAACTTATAAAAAAAATTTATTAAAAAAATTATCATAGAATATCAAAGACACTATATAAATTATGTCACCTATTGAAAAAAATCGTGTTATGAAACTCCTCACAACTTGGTAACATTCAAATCAAGTCCAATTTGATGAAATAATTCCAATTAAAATATAATATTAAATTAATTATGAAGTATTAATGATATTACATTTATAAGGGGATGTTTATACACCACATAAAATAAATAATTGGTGAAATGTTTGGTTTCCCACCGAAATAATCATGAGACAAAAATATAGTATAATAACTATAGACAGGTTGTGTATGTACCTTATCTACTATATAATGAAATTATATCAATTATTTGTTTTCATCAGAATCATTAACAAGTTTAATCAATTATTGAGTATTCAGTTACTTTGTTTATTTTATCTAAATAGTTAATTACATGATAAGATATTATCTTATTGGGTGTCTTTAGGACATTAAGTTCATAACATCAAAATGGAATCTGTATGTGGATAATTTTTAAATACATAATTATTAAATCATCTATAGAATATTAATCAATAATTTATTTTCAATTTTGAAAAAAATTACTCGTGTAAAACAATACATGAAATACTATTATGAAAAATGAACTATATTTCAATCATGAAGATGGTAGGTCATATGTAAATTTCTTTAAGATTTTCACTTTTCAATAACCATGAGGGAAATATAGAAAGTGTTATATTATCATTATAGAATTATAATTATATAATAAATTTTATAATATATCATCAAATATACATAAATAAACCATCCATGTTATATGGAAATAAAAAAAACCACATCGCTTCGTGAGGTAGTATTGTACAATGCATATAAACGATGTTATCATTTTCAATGGATGGTAAGGTAAAAAGGTGTATGATTAATTATTTTTACTTAGTGATTAATATTTGAGGAATGTAATATATAAAATTAAATCCATAATCTTGAATTGTCTTTAAATGTTATGATAGAAAATTAATTACATCAGTTCTCGCCGAGGTAGTTCTCCATAGAAAAAATAATCGGTTCATTTCATATTTCTTGAATATGATATAGATAAATATTATTACATAAACATAATTACCTCTTATTATATAATATATATTGGGGTTATTAAATATTAATTTTTTAGAAATAATATAAGTATGAAATGTATGAATTAACAGGAAGGAGCTTTTTGAATATGATTAACTTTTATTAAAAGAACATCCTTTGGATATCTTATGATGTTTCTTATGGTTGATCTTTGTGGAAGACCAAAAGCTCAAGAATGTGGCTATGTATGATGGAGAGTGATTTTGGTATGGATTGGTCGATATAAATTGATTGATAGGTGTTAATAAGTAAGGAAAAGGGTTATCATTTTTAGATATGTATGATTGAGATTTTTAGAAATAAAAAAAATATGTTAAATAATGGGAAATAAATTTCAAGGAATGTTCCACCAAGGTTACTCATTTTTATATTTTTTTATTTTTTACTAGAGTAATCAGTTTTTTTCATTTTTTATTATTCATTATGACCAATATTATTTTTATATTATTACATTATATTAATCATGTTTACTACAAATTAGGAATCAATTTTATAAATTTGAAATAACAGAAGTATTATATTTTATTTTAAAATTAATCCTACAAAACCTACTAAAAACATTTTTCATGAAATGCATTTTTCATGAAATATATAGTCTTATGTAAAAATTTTTGTATATAAATCAATACTATAAGAATTTAATTCAATAAATTTATTAATAAGAAATTAATTTCATTTATATATATTCATTTATAGAGGGTATTTTAGTAAATTAATATTTATAAAAATTATGTAATAAAACCCCTTTACATAAAACTATGTTTCTCAGAAAAAAATAAAAATATACCCAAATCATTAAAATTGATGATTCAAATGAAATTGATAGGATAGTTCAATGTAATTTGGTTCGTATCTCACATTAATTTCAAATTGCGAATTTACTGAAACATTTATTTATTTTCTTTAATTAAAATAAAGGACATAATTTGAAAAATTGTTAATTTTCACAATTCACTAAATAAATAAATATTTCACAAAAATTCAAAAATTTCACTCTATGTTAATTTTTATATGATGGTTTAAAAAATCATTTTAATTTTATAAAATATAATTTAAATTTTTTTATAATTTATATTATATTTTATCACCTAATGAAACAAATATCATTTTTAAGGAAGAATATTATTTGGTAGAATAAATGAGTTTAAAAAAATTGATTGATTATTTACTAATAATTTTTTAATAAATTGTAATATTGTTCGAAATTTATTTATATTTTTTAACTATGTTAATACATTTTATATATACCAATTTAATAGTAATTTTATATGGATAATATATTTCATGTATCCTTTATGTTTAGTGTTATGCATTGTACACACTATTGAACATGATGTAATTCATCTAAAATCATAGGGTGCTATAAAAAACAATCTCATCAAAACGGTATGGCAAAAATAATATTAGACATACCATAATTACACCCATATATAATCATGATATAGACTATGTCTTAGGGTAAGGTCATAACCACAAAGCCATCCAATGATCCATGCTCGAGGTACAAGGTAATGTTCTTCTATGAGAAATTACTCCATGAACCAGATAATATAGATGGTGCTCATATGAGAGGTTATGAGCATAAGATATCTTCAGGATCAAGAACACACAATAATTCTGCCTAGATCAATACACTGATAGGGGATCACACCCTAGGTCATGGGGTATATGTAAACCCAAACTGGACTAAGAAGCTATGTATGGGATAAATTATTAGGTATGTTGGTAAAAAAGATACATCAAAACCCACCTAGGATTGAATATATGTTATAAGAACTCACCCTAGGCCTCCTGGGGGATTCCAAAAATATCATGGAAGACTAATCCTATAGAGGAGGACATATCCTATTCTTAATAAATGATGGCTCACTCTTCTCTTATGGGGAATGTACCAAGGGGACACATCCTAAGGAAACATACCCATTCTGAAAAGAGAAGGGTCAGAAGCCATCCAAAAGAATGTACACAATTTGTATTGGTAGTACATGACGTGTCTTTTATGCCTCGGGTCCTTCAGTGAGCTCCAACCTATTCATAATTTCTCTAGGCCATGCCCTTATTCATTAATTATTCCCCTATACCAAGCCATGTCTAGGTATGTGGCCTTGTCTAAGTACTAATCCATGCCAATATACTCTGGCCATGTCGTATACCTAGACATGTCCATTCCCATGTATCTAAAGGGAACATTTCATGATTATAAATCATGTAATATTGAATTTTTCACATTTCACAAGATATTTGATACTTTATTTCATTCGTTAAATTTAGGTACCTCATTTGGGAACTCATGGAATGTGTTCTTCATGACTACACATCATGTAATTAATTATTTTGTCGAACTCATTGGTCATCATGCATCTATATATTCCACCATATTTACATTAGTATCAACTAATAATATCACCTATATTTCTTAGATCTAGGTTTTATGAGCCTTTCTATTATTTGTGGTTGGATTTTATCAACTCGAATGCATTTTTCAAACATACTGCTATAACATCATACATTCACATCCCATCAAAAAAGAAAAAAATAAACCCAAATCTAATCCTGATCCCTACTCATAGAAATTGATCCTTGTTATAAGAATCAATATATAACATAATCCCTTGATTTTAATATCATTCTATAAATAATAGTTGTGCAATGATTGATTACTAGGTATTTATCGAACCACTAGGAAAACAGATTCTCAACGATAATCATATAATGAAATGTATTATAAAATCATTAAAACACATGAGGATTGATCCTCTGATAATGTTTGTTGTGTCCTCAATCCAATTTCATATTAAGTTGTAATTGAGGGAAATAACAAGGTATAATTAATTGATACCAATTCAAAATATTTTAGGATGAAAAATGATCAACCACAATTTATTCATCGATCTAAATATATATTTTTTAGATGATTTGATTTTTGTTCAATGTAGAATAATAAAAAATGGGAAAAAAATCCACACAAAAAACTTCCTACCATGAGTTTTGATCAATAATTGGTATATAGTGGTTGTGTGCTACCATCATTAATGGGATCTAAAAAATCTGTTGGCACACTAATCACTAAATAACCATATGATATCGGTCCCCATTAATACTCCTCTAATGAATACTTTCTCATTCCATATTTTTATTTATCTAAACTTATGGGTTTGGAATAATATTATATATATTGATAATTTAATTAGGTTAGTATTTAAATTAGACAATAAAATAAATATTTTAACTTATTTAATTTTTTTAATCTATGTTGGCGCCCAAGGAAATCACCCAACATGCACCCTGATTTTTTCATTCTGTGGGTAAAAATCATATTATAAATTCTCTTAAGGAATAATGTTTATGTTTTTAGACTCCATTATGGACTTATCCCATTATTTATGAAAACATCCATGTCCTTTATATAATATATATAATATTTTATTATAATAATAATGATGTCTTTCGAGCATCAGAAACTTGAACGGTCTCAACACATGGATCTAAAAAATCATTTAATATATTCTAAAGACTTTTGTAGACTATAGATTGATGTTAAATTCTCCCATTCTCATTTATACTTTTCATAATATGGTAAAACCCATTTTAAAAATATGTGGGTATTGACCTCACATATGGGGATTCCTTACCCAGGTTATCTCATAATGATTTCTGTGATACCCCCAAACATTCACCAATTGAATTAGTAACTCAGTGAGTATCTCCTCCTATAAATCCTTGATCTCCATTGGTTACTATAAAAAGGTATCTTCACCCTCGATGTCCACCTCACCCTAGTTGATATTGTTTGATGGGTCATTATCATACCTCCTTAGCTCCAACCCATTGAAGATGTCGTGCAACTGGTTTAAGTATTATGATGTAGCCATAAAGTACCCCACCCCACTAACACTATATATTATATTGAATGAGTTAATTAATCTAAGTGATAAAATTCTACCATGGCCAAATATATGTAATCCACATCAAGGTGAGACATTTAGGAACACATGTTCACCCTATTCATTAAAAAATGAACTCCATTGTCAATCTTCGCAGGACTTATGATAGCTCCATATAGGTCTCATCCACTACTGGATAGTTTCCACCATATCTATTATAGCTCATACCGACTATGTTCTCATCAGCTCAGACTCCCCTATATCAATCAATCATAGTGATGACCTATAGGGTCTTCTTTAAAATTCCTCAAATAGTCACATGCCTATAATTAAATGGAATATTTTTTAATACATAACAAAGGACATGTGTTCTTCCCATCTATGGAAAATGTCCAATATTTTGGCCAAAATCATGTCCTATAGAATTTGTATTGTTTTCATAGTACTAAATTTAGACTGTAGGTGATACCCTATGCCAAAGCTCAACAGATTCCGAATGGCATCATGTGATCCTCTCCATAATTATTATGTGATGTAAGAATGATGGACTAAAACAATCATTAAGGGACTTCCCGGATGGCAGAATATCTCTTTCATATAATCGTATCCCAAGATCTCCACATAATTCTTCTGTCAAATATCTAATAGGTGGACCAACATGGTGAGTTAGTCTACAATAAACCATAATTAATCATGTCCACTAAAATATCATGGATGCCAAATCCTGATATTTATAGACATAAATCCCAAATATATAATACCAAACCAAGAGTTTGAGCTAATCCTTATGGAACTAGGATATCATCCATCACCTACTAACTAGTGTGTAATCATGATTGAAACACTTATACACACATCTATTTCCCTCCTCATCCAACCCAATATCGAATATCATTGTATATATTCACTACACTGAGATATTTCTTTCAATGGCATGTATGAAACTCCCTCAGAACCTCCTAATAAAACATCACCAGTATCATCATCCATCCTTTGAAAGGGGTTACATGATACTCACCTTTAAAAAATCCATGTAGAACATGTCTAATGGTTATCTTACTAAGTAAGGTCTCAAAATCGATATCTCCATGATGAGAATTCTTAATACGTTGTAGAAGAAGTGGCATAAAAAACATCGACTGGTGTTAATATGGTCCATCCACATTCAAAAGGGACATATGAAATGAGTTTAATTGCTAAAATCACTATACAATCAACTGAAAGAAATATCACTTTCTGAGATAATCATCAACAACAATCCTCTTTCTAGGTGTATAAACAATGAAGAAGTTAGTATCCAAGAGAAACTATATCAATTTCTTCTACCATGTGTTATGATCATTTGAGGAAAAGATACAATTGAGACTATAATGGTTATAATAAATGGTGAATCGATCACCATTTGGGTAGTGTCACAACATATTCATGGAGAAGAACACCACATTCAAATCTCGATCCGGGTTCACATAATTTTTTTGTGTGGTCTCAACTACCGGGACCCATAGGAAATCATTTCCTTCATCTGTATCAGTAAACAACAATTTGTTTCCCATAAGGAATTATAGAACACCACATACCTGATACCATCCTTTGGAAATCCCAATATGGGGGATTTTGTCAACCTCTTCTACAACTCTAGTAAATCCAGATGACAGCTTTCCATCCAAGAAGAAGAACAACCCTTTAGAGTCAATGAAGTCAAAGGTACCAATATCTTCGGAAAATATGGTATGAATATCTTATTGTGGGCTAGAAAACCCAAGTAATATTCATACCTTTGACACAATCATGGATGTATCCCAGGATAAAATTGCCCTGAATGTTTTCCAATATACAACTAAAGAAACTTATGAGATGAAAACTAATATAAAGTGTAGATCATAAATAACAAAAAACTCATCAAGAACATTCCATAATGTTTGTTCCCTCATAGTATGTTATGGTCCATCCACTTGTGTCTCACATCATCATACTAAGACGTTTTGTACACAAGGATATCATTACTGAAGGCCAGTAAAAATTGGTATAATAAAGAATGAATGATACAATTCATGAGTCCCATGAACATAGATAGGGATTCAGCTAGATAAAATGAAAAATCATGAACTCATAATGGAAATATTAGCAACAGAATGTCATATTCAGTATGTATATGTCTCATACATTTATATGGCGATAACCTGATTAGAGTTTAGTCTATGAAAACCATATCACCATGCTAAATTTATGGAATGGGCCATTATTATCCAAGAGGGGATTCTTATTCATCACATTAATCTAGATTACTGCATGATAATATGTGAAAAACCTCAATATCCCACCCACCTTATTGGAGAACAACACTAAGTCCACCTAGGGTGACATAATGGTTCTTAAAAATCCATTCATCTATAAGTCCTCCAAGTACACCTTAATCTCACGAATATATATGGAATCCATTCGATATACTGGAACATTTATCAAGTTTGACCATATGTGAATGTAAATGAACATGATTATCTCTTAGTGTGGAGATAATCTTAAAACATCCTTAGGGAAGACATCCTTATTTTACACCACTACTATAGGAAGACACAATATCATAATATTAATTACTCAAAATTTAATAATACCCAACAAGTGGGTAATCCATTTAACTCTCATACATATGAGAACATTTTAGTTTATATGCAATTCCATCTAACCTATTTTGTAAAATATCAGTATGTAATTGTGTATACACCACATCATATTCATGAAATAGTTGATCTAGGATTGAACTATGGATATTCCATATCCATGATGTATTCATACGGACTAATCGATAATAAAGAGTAACCTGACAGAAAGATGTCTCCTTCAAGAGTCATCTAACTATTTACAGAACTATGTGATTGTACATTCACCTTTATTAGGATTCTCGAAAATAGATGATCGAGCCATGTTCTCAACTAGAATGTATATGTTTTGAACTAGGTACATATAAAAAATGTGTGTCTTATTCCAATAAGTGTTTCTAATTAAAATAAACTAGAAAATATAGATTTCATAACTATAATCATCTATGGATACTTAAGGTTGTAGGCCTTCTATGCCTCTATCTATCCTCGACCATATCCTCCAGATCCTTGAGACTAACAGGGTCCTTCCGGGGGTATTGTCAAAATAGGTTAAACTATCTATAACATAAATATACTATCATTTCACCTCTTCTACATATTTTACCCTATATACCACCTCATTCCTAACACTTCCTCAATCTAGGTGGTCTATATACTCTATCAATCAGGTGTATGATAACACTAACTCACCCTAGGATGACTATGACATCCCCAAGATCCCTGAAATATAGATCATATATCAAGGGATCATATCATAAAATTTATCAAATCCTAGGTAAAAAATTTATAACATCTTTTATCAATTAAGAAAGTCTCATCTCCTATTTTTTAACCCTAGGAACCCACTATTAGTGACTTCATATATAGCAATATCTCTACCACAATGACATGCACTAGTGTCCTAAATCCAATTGGAATATGGAGAGGTGTAATGATAGCCAATATATATTCACATAGGCCTCTCAAAAAGGTGATGACCAGGAACTATATCTACTGAGTATTATGAGATTATTGTAAATACTAATGAAGACGCTGCCACATACATTCTTACATGTTAATGCTACCAAATCTCATAGATTTATAGTTCCTATAACGTAGCTAGAGATAACTCCTCTAAAAAAACTCAAATTCCATCCACAAAAGTTATGTCTCATCAAATGGAAGAGTAACTCAGCCTCACTGTTACAGTATGGATCTATACATAAGTGTCACCACTAGGACCAACATCAAGCCTTCACGTGTCTTAACAATGCAAAAGACTCACAAAACTATTTCAATCTAATCCTCAGCTACATGGGGATTTGGGATTTCTATAAAACATTAGGGGTATCTAAAAATATAGCTCATGATGTTTTATTATCATTTAAGGCTCATCCAAGGGTATTATCGACATAATCCATTTCATGACAGGTGGTGGTTAGGAAGGAAAAAAACTCTAAGGTATCATCACCTAAAAAGAATCTGTATCAAAAACTAATCACTATATAGATCATTCTAACATTAATTCCAAATAATCCAAGCAATAAATCATCATGGTGATATCCATTAATAGATAAGATGTACCACAATCGACAACATATCTGGGGTGATGACTCAAGAAATATATGGAATCCATAACACATTATTATATGATTCATTTAACAATGTTTTCCCAACTACTAGTACCAACATGTTTAGAGTAAACAAAAAGGTTCTTAGTATGTAGATAAATGCATATGTTATCAACGACACTAAAAATAGAGTTATTGGAATGAAATCATAAGCTTAAACACTTCATAACATATTCCAAGTTTCCCAAACCAAATCTAGAAACTAGAAAAAAAATCCATACAATTTTCCTAATATAGAACTAACTCTTATGATACCACTCATTCATGACACGACCCACGGTTTTAAGGTCCTATGTTTTTTTCAATGATTTTATTGATAATGGATTTGAATTTATTCATTTAGATGTTCATAGTAGAGGAAAATTTTCATTTTCTACAAGAATATTATATCAGATAATATTTATGGCCACTCTATTTGTCCTATAATAGGGTTTTTGCTCAAAAAGATGAGTTTTGTGTAAATACGAACTCTTGGAATTTTGGCAGAATAATTATAAATAATACTTAATAAATTTAATATTAAACTATTCTCATTGGTTTGTTCGGTGATAATTTTCTAATGGATAAAATGATTGAGATTCCATCTTTATTATTATGTCATAAGTGGGGAGTGTAGCATAAATGAGGCATAACATAGGTTGTGTGTTAGGGCTGAGCCAAAAACCTTTTCGTTTTTCATATCTTTTAGATAATTTTTTTTATTTTCTATCCTTTACCAGTCCTTCTTGTGCATGCCTCCTATGATGATTATCTTATAATGCTCAAACGAGAGAGAATGGAGGGGATATAAAGATGGAGAGTGAAGGGAAGCGAGATACTATCATGGAGCTCTGGATGAGATGGATCAATGTGAAACAACCATTTATTGTGAAATTAAGTGAATCTTTTTTGTTTTCCACCCAAAGGTAGGACCATTTATGTTTTTACAACAAAACCTCATTCAATTCAGTGTTTTATGTTTTTGAAGCCTTATTATTCTTGTATGAGGTCCCTATTGGCCAGATCAATTGATTTGGGATTGAAAATTGTTTTTTAGGGTGATGTAGTGTGGCTTCCATTTGAGAAAATCTGATAAGACAACTTGTGGTTTATGAAAACATGAAATGTGTTCATTCTATTTGGGAAATTTTATGTTTAACTATTACACGATGTGTATGAGGGTGTACAAGTCATGTAATGATAATCAACAGTGTAAGTGAGTATCCGGATAGGGTTACCCTTGTATGGGTACATGGCTGTGTAGATTACATGACTAGACCCTTGTTGGTAGCACACCATGTAATACTTCATGGCTAGGCCATGTAGATGGACAGGATGGTTCAAGAACACATGAATGAACCCCGTGTTGGTCCGACGTTGTGTATCCCTATAACAGTCCTTTTACATGGGGTATTTACAAGCCCATTCCGTTGAAGGTACATTCCCATGTCGTGATCATAGGGTAGACGCCATCTATGGTATCTACATGCCATGTACCCATCCATTTGTACCTTTTTAAGGTATTTTCTAGTTTTTTTAACTGATTTCAGAATTTTACCGAAGAGTAGTTCATTATAAGTTGGTTTCCACATAGATCATGATGGAGAAACCTGTGAAGCATTTTGGGGATTCCAAATTATTGTTTTGGGGATTCAACCAAAATGGATAGGTTCATCCTCCATCATTTAATTCCATTGACTCTTGATAGTTAGAGTAGAGTGTGAATGATCAGTTGAGTAATTAGACCAACCATGTTGAGACCATAGATAATAGATGAGCAACGATTAGTCTCAAATGACAAATGTTTTTGATCACATTCCCCTTCTGAGATGTTCCCTTCTGACCTATGAGGTTATGATAGTGGATGCTTCTAAGGATCCTTTACGAGATACAATTTCTTATATTCTGAATCAGGGACTCATTTTGTAGGATATGTATATCTTTGTATCATTTAGAGAATTCCTATTATATAATTCATCCACTTGTTAGCTTACCTAGAGTATCCTTAGTAGGATGCCTCATAGTGTTTGAATTGAGGGACCCAGCAAGTTACCGATGCTTGATCAACCATCAGTTGCATGTTGGGTTTGGGTAGTGATGGTGTTCATGTGTCACCATTGAACCCAAGATGAACTGTTAATCCCATGGGCCCATGGTCTGCATTATGGGATGGGCATTCATCCCGCCGTCACTCATTCAATCTATTTGACATGGTTTTTGATGAAGCAGAAATTATTACTATAGGTGCTTCTTGGTTGGTGGCTATTGGGCCTGACATGTGGCGTCTTACATCTTTCTGGATGCACAGATATGCTTTCATTGGAATTGGATTACATGCCATGTTATTTATGATATTTTAGTTATACCTAGAAGTATTTTATGGGGCATGGCTGTTGAGCCTGGATGTATAATATATTTATATATTGTGATATATATCTTGTTTGGGATATTCATATGTGTTTCTTGGTATCTGGAAATTGAGCCCTATTTGATGACATGTATGCCCTGAGTTATACATGGATTCTCATTGTTGGAATACCATGGACCGACTCAATGGGTTATTTATTTAATTACCATGTGTGATTTTTTATTATAGTTATATGAATGCCTTGAACATGAATTATGTTTTCATTATTTGTGTACCTTAAGTGATACATTGATCTAGTTGATGGATTCCTTGGATGGCTCCATGGGTTGATTACTTATTTTCCCAAAGTGATACGTGGATCCTGCTAAGGGATTCCATGGATGGGGATAGTGAGATGTTGGTTGTAATTAATACATGAGTTAATCATGGATGCAGTTAATTGATTCCATATATGGAATCATTAGTTAGATATTTGTATACCATGACTCATACATGGATCCAGTTGTGGGATTCAGCGGACATGCTCTGTGGCTGATTGACTTATGAACCCTGAGTGTCACATGGATCTAGTTGATGGATTCCATGGATGGCCATAGTGGGTTTATGAATCTTATTCCTAGATTGATACTTATTTACCCATGTTGGGATTCCATGGATGTGATCATTGGATTGATTTTATATGATGATAGTGAATATGTTTATCTGAATGAGTTACAGGACCTGAGGTATTTTTCACGGTGTCTCATGTGATGTCTGGACATACTCCCTAGGATCATTCTTTATAGTATTGCCTGTTTATATACATGATCATTGATTCAATGATACATGGTGGGTACAAGAAAACCTATGTGTTGGATGGTTATCCCATTTTTCTGATGTAGCTTTCTCAAATGATTTCCAGCATTTTCCAATGTACGTATATGTTGATTGGGAATAAAGACCCAAAGAACGAATTGAGGGTATGTGTCTTGGGTGGCATGATGTCCATCTCAATTTCATTTCCTAGGATATCTAGGCGATTAGAATTAAAGATGCATGGAACAAGTGATGGCGTGGTTTCCTGTTGTTGGATTCAAATACTCATGACTGTTCATATTTTTTATATATGAAGTGTTATTTAAAAATAAAATTGTATATATATATATACATCCATGGTGGAACTTGAAAAGTTGGACTACATTACGAAACCTGGGATTTAATCTAGGATGACATTGGGTTTTTCATACATTTTTGTTGTTCTTTATATAGACTGACCACATTTCATTTCCATACACATTGAAAAAGATAGTAAAACGTTTCTTGTCGGGGTGGACTATAGAATTTTTTTTTCACTCTTACACATGCACCTCGGTATACATATTTACCAAATTTCTACATTTTAGGTTGGGAATGGGTTTCATTGTGGATAGTGATGAGGCCCAGTGTTACATAGTCAAGAAGTGCTACTCAAGTGGGTACTTCTGATCGTGATTTTGTAGTTCGATAGGGTACAGAGACCCGATATGTGGTCTGGCTCGACGTTATTTGACTGCCCTGTACTTTTACTTTTAGTGGCTTTTGTTCTAATATACATATATAGTTGGCCTAGTGGGTGACTAATTTCGTATTGTATGACTTAGTTTTTCATGCTTTTAAATTATTTCCATTATTATTATTTCATGTTCAATTTTAATTTTTTACTACCTTCATACTCTGTTTACATAGTTGTCTCTACGGTTTTCTTAATCTGATAAAAGGGAATATTCTCCCACTATCACATCTTATTCCCTTACTGATAGTTGATAGTCTCTATCATACGATGATGTGCGCTTGAGGGCTAGTGCCCAATCAGCTCAAAGCACCAGTTTAGGGGTTATGGGTCAGTATGTTACAAGTTGGTATGAGAGGTGTTTTTTTCAAGGATTTATAATTTTATATAAGATAGATATGATTATTAAGAATGTGTTTAAACCATTGACTGATAGAAGACTGTGTGATCAAGAACAATTGTTCATGTAGGACGTCCTGGTTACTCTGGGTTGTGATTGTTGTTCTAATTTTTTCATGTTACATTTGTATATGATTTCACCTAGTGCAATACAAATGTTTTGTAAAAATAATGACAAATTGTGGATACATGGATCATGGTAATTGGAAAGAGGCCAAGGATTATTTTTGATTCATTGCCGACAAAGGATAGAGGCATCTCATGCCTTGTAGTTGGAACAAAAGAGTAAAATCAAATAGGCATGCTACTTTTTTATTTTAATGATGACTTAGGCCTATGGTCCATCATGCATATATATTTCACTATGATGGTAGGATATATAGAACTATGTCGAGGTGTTTTTTGTGAGGATGAGGAATCAATCATCATGTAAAATAGGTGAAGTGATCATAGTAGGTTGACATGGAATGTGATTCTCTATTTTTGAACTCCATACGTGGTGTTGTTTCTCAAGTAAGTGGTAATCTTGTAGAATCGTTGATTACGTTGCCAATAGATAAAATGGATTTCCTTATGAATTGGACCTCAATGGAGATGTTTCTTTAAAGTAAGCTCAGAGAGGATCAAGACCCATATATTACATGTTTTCAGCAATGAACCCTATTGTTTGTGGTGGCCTTTACCTGCTCTTTAGAGGTTTTGATCTATTGGGAAAGGTGGATAGTTCTTATGAACCAATTCTAAGGCTTGTTTTACAGGAATAGGTTAGTGATCTAGCGTACCTTCTTTAGAACTCAAAACCTTATAATTCCAAGTCAGTTTTATTTGAGGGTAACCTACTTGATTGGTTGTCGCATGGTTTCATATGCCATCATTGGAATTGATCATTATTTTAAACACTTTTGGTGAACATGGAATGGTATGTACTCATGTTTTTTTATAGGAATGTTAAAGCCATCAGATATTGTTGACTCACCTTGGGTGATTATTATTCAAGATTCTATTTGAAGGGCATGTTTTTTTTGGTGCATGGCCTGGTCCACTGGTGTTTTTCTCCAATTTCTAATATATTCAGTTCTTATGTAGACACTCGTGATTGAAATAGCACAGTGAGGTTTACTGAAATTGAAAATATTGGGGCATAAGTGAGGTTCTTGATTTTGAAATGAATTTCCATGGGAGCATCTGGCTTAATAAAACTGATGTGCTAAATTTAACGACTAGCATAGACTTGTTTTTATATTATTTTCTAGAGCACAAGTTGGGTGATAATGAAACCTGATGGTTTTATGTGATATCATTTGAATCTCAATCAGTGAATGGAGGGGTGTGAGATGAGGACTGATGTTTGTCATATTTTCTATGGGCTTGGATTGCAGAATTTGTTCAGTAATGTGCTGCTATAGTAGAGGTGACATCATGAAATGTTGGGGTACCATATGATGGTTGAACCATAGTTTAATCATGGTATAGTATTGGCAGGATTGTGATAATAGCTCAGAGGGAGATGTATACATCCTTGGTGGAATTTTAGATTACTCTTGTTATAGATGAACATGATCTATCTTGATTCATCTAGACTATACTAAGGGAGTGTGATCGCAAAACTAAGATCCATTTCTGATGTGAGTTTACTTCCTCCTTGAGGAAGGGAAAACCTATAGAGGTTCGGCTCAAGGAGCGTTGTATGGTAATAAATATATAGGGGACCATACCATTGGCCGTTTGAAGTTGTTGACCCTCATTTTTAGTTTCTCGTAAGTGTTTTTTTTGGGCCACTGAGCTCAACGTTTTGTTTAATATGTTGATATTTTTGTTCCTATGGAGGGGAGTCCTAGATAGGTTGTAGTTAATATTTCTTGTATGTTGAATGTTATTGTTGATATTATGAGGGTATTAATTGGATATTCTGGATAGTTTAGTTGTGAAGATTGTCATGATGAGAGAATGAATTCTAGTGTTTCACTAGGATTTTCTAGGATGATAAGGCTATTGGTAGAAACATTGTAAGGTCATGTTTTTTTCTAGACAACAATTTTGATCAGAAATATGAATTTTTTCTTTTCAATGTCAATAAAGGGGAAAAATATTCTTTTCACCCTATAATATGATCATAGATAAATTTTCATACCACACCGCTGGTCCCAGAATATGGTATTTACCGTATGATAGGATTATAGTGGGAATCTGAGCCATTAAAATTTTGGTGCATTAATTAATATTTTATATTTAATAACTTAAATATTAAATTGTTCTCATATAATTGTTTATTATTATATTTTTAATAGAGAAACAGATCGAGATTTTTTCCCCTGCATTCAATTTGGAACAGGGTGTTGATCCTAGTTGAGTCACAAACCTTGGTTGGGTGTCCGGGATGTCCCAGACGCTATATTCATTTATTTATTCATATTTTATTTTTTTCTATTATCTTCTATCCTCCTCCTTATTGAATGTTCCTCCCATGAAGATCCTCCTACACCAATTTACTAAGAGAAAAGGGAGAGGGGGGAGTGGGATAGGTAATGGAAGAGGGTTTCCATTGTGGATCTCTTGAGGCACTAGATCAATGTGCAGTAACCATAGACAGCTAAATCGAGCCCTGATTCAACGGTTTCCACCCGATGATAGATTTCATACTGTTTATTATGACAGAAACCTAATTAAAATAATCATGTAATGTTTTTAAAACCATATTATGATGGTATGAGGTCCCTAGTGGCCAAAACATTGTGTTATTGTTGAAAACAAGGTTTTGGGTGATCTAGAGGGTATCCATTTGGGAAAAACTAATAAAATGGAGTGTCGTTTATGGAAACACATAGTCAATTATATCCACTTGGGGAAGATGATTTTTAAGGAGTACACACCATGTATAATTTTCTACACCCCGTGTAATGACACTAATCTGTGTAGCCATGTGTCTAGCCAGGGTTACATGTTTATGGGTGCATGACATGTAGATTACTGAACCATACCCCGTCTGGGAAGATGTAATGTAAAAAAACATAGACTATCCAACTAGATGACCATCATGTGTGTGGTACAAGGCAATACACCCCATTTTGGTAACAGACCATGTACCCATTTCACATGCCACGTACCTGGGGTGTTTTCACACCAAGTCCATCAAAGTTATATACTGAAGCAATTATTTGAGGGTACATGATTTTTGTGGTCTCTAGAAATCATGTCCTCCTTCCTCTGTAACAATTGAAGGTCCTTTCCTATTATCCCAAAAAATTATAACTAATCCCAACAGTATTTCATTCTAACTGTTTTCCACATAGATTTTAATAGTGAAATTTGTTGAGCATTCTGAGGGTACCAAATGAGTTATTTGGGGCTTCGAACAAAATGGATAGTTTTTTCCTCCAACATTGAATTATACTATCTCATAAGAGTGAGACCAGAGTTTGAATGTTAATATTGCTGTTTGGACCATCCAAGATGATACATTTCATCTAAGATGATATTTGAGCTTCCTCACATGACCTATACATCTGAGGATGATCCCATTGTGATATGTTCTCTTATGGACTAGAAAGATGTGAGACTATATGCTTCTATGGATACCATGATGGATGCATTTTTTATGTTCATATATAGGGTGTTACATTTTAGGATTTGTATACCCGTGTATTGATTATAGGATCCCTATCGCAGGATGCGTCCACTACTGATTTTTCCTAGAAGATCCCTAGTAGGATTCCTCCCATTGATTGAATTGAGGAACCCAGTGGGTCTTGGTAGTTCGACTATCCTAGATTTTTACATTAGGTTTTGTTAGATATGGTGTTCAAGGGTCTCCATATAACTCGTTCCTAACTAGTAATCCACTGGGGTTGTGGGTGGAGAGTTGGGTTGGGTGTTTTTCCCACCATCAATCATTGTTTCTTCTTGATATGGTATTTTCTGATGTAATGATGTTTACCAAAGGTGCATCCTAGTTGTTGGATATTTAGACTGAAATTAGGAGTCTTCCTTCTTTTGAGATGCTCATTTGTGCTATATTTTGATCCAGTTTCTAAGCCATGTAATTTTTGATCTTTTAGTAATACATGGAATTATTAGTTAAGACTTGTATGTTGAACCTGAATGTATATATATATATATATATATTGACATATTTTCTTTTGGGATGTCCATAGGTGTTTTCTGGTATTGTTCTGTTGAGCTTTATGTGTTTACATGCATGCCATGAGTGATACATGGATTCCCATCATAGTTATGACATGGAAGTGTTTAGTGGGAGATTTATTTTATGTGCCCATAATGGTACTTATATTCTTGTTGTAGGAATGGCATATACTAGTTTAGTGGTTTCATTATTTGTGTTCCCTAAGTGATACATTGATCCAGTGGAGGGATTCCATTGAAGGGTCAATGAGTTGATTTCTTATATTCCCGGAGTGATACATGGATCCAGTTGAGGGATGCCTTGAATGGGCTCAGAGGGCTGTTGAATTTCGTTAATCCTTGAGTGAATCATGGATCCATTTGAAGGTTTCCATGGACATTTTCATTAGTTGGATAAGTTTATACAATATGTGATACATGGATCTAGTTAAGGGATGCCTTAGATGGGATAAGTGGGTTATATAATTATATACCCTAAGTGATACATGGATATAGTTGAGGGATTACATAGATGGGATCAGTGTGTTGATGACTCTTACGCATTCACTGATACTTGGATTCCTATGTATGAATTCTTCGATAGGCTCACAAGAAAGATGTTATATGATTAGAGTGTCTACATTTTTTCTGATTAGTTACAGTACTCAAGGGATATATCATGGAAACTCATGTGATGTCCAGTTGTAATCCTTGAGATCATTATTTATAGGATTTACCATCAATATATGGAATCCATACATTAGTGATTGGAGGAGGATATTTGGGAACACTAGTGTAGGATGTTTTCCCCCCTGCAGTGACGTAGCTTTCTCAGAGAATATATTTCATGGACTAAAGCAATTATATGTCAATTTGGATTAAAGAACCATAGATTGACTTTATTGTACACATATTGTGGGGAAATATGTTCAGCTCGATGCCCTTGTATAAGATGTCTGCGCGATTATGATTATAAACCCATGGATCAACTACTAATGTGTTTTTGTTGATTGATTCATATACTCATGAATATTCATATTTATGTATATGCGTATAGGTTTGAGAATATACATATATAATTATATATATATGGACATTCATGGATCCACATTCCCACATGACTGGATTTATAGACCTTGGTTTTGACAATTGGATCACGTTGGGTTTTTTCATACTTTTTGGTTATGCAACAGCTAAGATGAGAATGTTTCTTTTGCATAAAATTTTAGTAATATATTTTCAATTTTCTTGTTGGGGGTGGCCTACTGTGATTTTTCCTCACCCCTACACATGCACATTAGTGTACATTTCTACATTATGAATGATATTTTGGTTGAGAATGAGTTTCATGGTTGATAGGGTTGACTCCCAGCGTTGCGTAGTCATGTAGAGCTGCTCGAGTGGGTTTTTATGACCGGGAAATTGTAGTTTGCCAAGGTATAGAGACCATGTACATGGTCTAGAAAATAGTTAGTAGTAGAGCCCAATTATTTTAATTTTAGTTTCTTTCGTAGTGCTATATCTGTATGGTCTGCTCAGTGGGTGACCAATATTTTATTCCATGACACTATTGTTCGGGATTTTACATAATTAAATTTATCATTTCAACACATTCCATTAAAGTAGATTCCTACATCCACACTCATTTGACATATTTGTTTTCTGCTATTTTAATAATATAACATTAGGGAGTAGTATAACCACTATCAACTCTTATTCCATCACTCCAAGTCTGTAACCTCTGGTATACATGCAGGCATGCATGAGGCCAAGTGGGCCACCTTCATGGAGCACCAGTTTAGTGGAATCTAGGTCAGGATGTTACAAAGTGGTAACAAAAGGTTTTCTTTTCCTAGACACTAATATTTTTGATACGGTAGACAATAGTATTTTAAATGTGTCAGAACCTGTGAAAAATATCATATTGGGGCATCAAGAACACTTTTTCCTGTTGGAAGTACTTGTTACCGTGGTTTGGGATTCCTATTAAAATTTTACATTTTAATGTTGTATATGATTACACCTTTAGTGAAAAATATATTTTTTGGAATTTATGATTTACAACATATCTCTAGTTTTATGAAATTGATAAGAGGGAATGGTTGGTTTTTTACTCTTGGATAGAAAAAGAAAGAGGTGTCCCTTTCATCATATATGGCACAAAGGATTCTCCTCATATTGGACTAATAGTGTATGATTTTATTGATGATTGAGTCCCTTGGGACTACATATATATATCATTGAATCTAATAGGAGTATATATGTATTTATGTAAAGGCATTTTATTATGATGATTAATACTAATTCATCATGCTGAGGAAGTATATTGACCCTTTTAGATAGATATGTAATGTGATTCCCTTTTATTGAAGCCCTTGAAGGGTGTTTTTTCATAGGTATATGGTCATCTAGTCAGATCGCTGAGTATGATGCCGATAGATACCATGATATTTCATGTGAACTGGGCCTATATGATTATGTTCATTATGATGATAATTACAGAGTTTCATGGACCACATTGTCCATGTTTTTTCCATGGCACTTATAGAACATGGAGATCATTACATTCTCTTGGGAGGTTTTGACCATTTGGGTGTTATGGTAAGACTATGTGACCCAATAGTGAGGATTGATTTGTAGGGATATATTGGAATCATAGATTCCATTATTTAAGACTTAGAGCTATGTAGGTGGATGTATGTCTTGTTAAAGAATTTCCTACTTGAGAGTTTGTCCAATGTTTTCATATAATTTTTTAATTAATGAAATTTCATTTCTGCTTATTTGTTGATCGAGGGAAGGAAGGTGCTTGATTTTTTCATTATAGACCTATTAATGAATTCATCTTTTTATGAAGCACGACGGGTGACTGTTCTTTGAGACTGACTTCGATGGGAATGATTGTTTGTCTGCCATGCCAGCTCGACTGCTGTTTTTCTACTATTACCAATATATCCAAATTGCATGGAGACCCTCATTACTAGAATAACACCATCTAACAGACGGTCCTAGAATGAATAAGGAACATGTGAGGTGCTCGATTTTTAAATGGAGGTCCTTATTATCTTTTGGATTAATGAAAATGATGTTCCACGTACCATGGTCAGCATAGTTATGTGGTTGTATGAATCATTGATGTATGAGTTGGGTGATAAAGATACACACATGTTTCATGTAATATTGTTTGAATCTAAATCTATGAGAGGCCAGGTGAGAGCTAAAAACATATGTTTTTCATAAATTACATGGGATTGGATTCCAAATTTTGTTTTTTAATTTCACCCCATAGTTGAGGTGATATCATGAAATTTGGGGGTACTGTAAAATGATTGACTTACGGTGGAATCATGGTCAGGTTTTAATAGGATTGTGAGTGTAGCTCAGAGAGATATGTATAAACCCTTAGTTGAATATTATTATACCCATGTTAGAGATTATGAAGATATATCTTGATTCTTCTTGAGTATTTTTAGAGATAATCATCCCTACACCGATATCATTTTTCATATAAATGATCTTTCATGTGGTGTAATAGGAAACCCCTAGAGGGTTCACTCGAGGAGTGGTTTAAGGAAATCTATATGATGGGGATTTCACTATTAGCCTTTTGAGGGTGTTGAACCTCGTTATTAGTTTCTCTGCAGTGTTTCCATGGTTGATGAGCTATGAGTTTTATTTATGATTATGATAATGGTATTCTTATGGTGGGGAGTACCGGATTAGTCATAGTAAAAATGTCTTTTCTGTAGAATGCAATTGATATAGATATATGGCTAGTCATCTGGATTGTTATGATAGCATGGATGTAAATATTATCGGGAAGAGAGCATGGATTTCAATTTTCACCAGGTTTCTTGGGAATTATAAGTTTTATGGTGGGGATCTTATAATATCCTATTTTTTCAGATTTCAATTTCATGTAAAAAAATTAATTTTTTTCTTTCAGATGCCAGTAATGGGGTAAAATATTCTTCTCCCCCAAGAGTATGATTTAGGATAATTTTTCTGACTATTCCCTTGGTATTTTAATACGGTTTCTACCCGAGAATAGAAGTTTGGTCTAAATAACTGTCGTTCAAATTTTAATAGAATAATAAAAAATTTATATTTAATAAATTAAATATTAAATTGTTTACATAGGTTCATTCAGAGATAAATTTTGAACATTGCAGTAGATTTAGAATCTATCTCCAATATTGTGTTCAGAATGGTGATTTTTTCCTAGGTGAGGGATAATCCTAGTTTGGGTGCTGGGACTTTCCTGGGCCCCATTATCTTATTCATCGTCATTTTCTTTTTCTTTTCATTTTAATGGTTTTATTTTTTCTTCTCACATCATTAAATATAAATCCCCTGAATTCATCCAATGTGGCTCCCCATATTCGACTTTACTGAGAGAGAAGTGATATGTATAGAAATAGGGGGAGGGAAGGGAAGAGAGGTTCCATCACAGAGCTCTCGAGGCGCTGCGTCAACGTGGGGAATCCGTGGAATTTGGAATCATGACATGCATCGATTGATTCCACCAAAAGATTTTACAATTATATATTTACTAAAAAAACACCCTATATATTCATCGTTTTTAGTTTTTATAACATTATTATGCTTGTATCAGGTCCTATGAAATTTGAATCTATGGTTTTGTTGGAGAAAATGGGGATTTTGGGTGATCTGAAGGGTGTTCCATTCTGGAAAACCAAATAATATGACATGTGGTTCAGGGGAACATCCCATTTATTCTTATCATTTTGGGAAGATGATGTTTAAAAGTAAACTCCACATACAATGATGTACACACCTTGTACTAATACTCAACCGCGTAGATGAGTATCTGATCAGGCTTACTCGTTTATGGGTATATCGCTGTATAGTGTACACAACAAGCCCTGTGTGGGTAGAAATCCATGTAAAAATACATGAAATGTCCACATAGATGGCCAAAAAGGTAGAGGGTCCAAGGCATGCACCTTGTGTTGGGTTCATGATGTGCACCCATTTTAATATCATTGTACCTGGGGTGTTTACCCGCCAAGGACGGTGGAGTTACATGCCCATGTGGTGATATGCAGGTACATTACGTGTATGGACTCTACACAATATGTGACTCTACCATAGCAACCTTTTATGTGCTTTTCCTATTTTCTTAGCTGAATTCTATGTCGGACTCGAGAGTAGTCCATTCTAAGTGGTTATTTCGCTTAGATTGTGACAGTGAGACCCGTAGAGCATTCAAGGGATTCTTAATAGCTATTTTGGGGATTTTTCCTAAATTGAGAGGCTCTTCCTCTAACATTGAATTTAGTTTTATCATGAGAGCGAGACCAGAGTGTGAATGATTAGTTGGGTGTCCGAACCGACCAAGCTGAGACCTATGATCTAATGAGCTATGAGTTATCTCTCGTGACTTATAGTTTTTAGGACATTACCCTTGTTATATGTTCCCTAGTGGCCTATGAGGCTATGAGACTATATGCTTTTAAGAATCCCCTATAGGATGGATTTTCTTATATACTGATCTAGGGTGTTCTTTTATAGGATCATTTTACCTAGGTATCATTTCAGATATCCTTGTTGTTGGATGCCTCCACTTGTAAGTTTATCTAGAGGATTCCAAGAAAGATACAACCTAATTATTGACTTAAGGGACCTAATAGTTTCACATCTGATAGAAAAACATTAGATGTACATCAGGGGTCAGTAGATACGGTGTTCGAGTGTAACCATAAAACCTATGCTAATCTGGTAATCACCTAAGGGTATGGATGGAGTGCTGGGTTGGGCATTCGAGCCACCCTCACTCATTGTTTCTAAATTAAATTGTTTTTCCAGATGTTATGATATTTATTATAGGTTCGTTAGGGTTTGTGGCTATTGAGCCAAACATGTGTCATGTTATTTATTTTGGGATGCCTATATATAAATTCTAGGGATCCAGTTTCTGAGTTGTGTTATTTCTTATATATTAGTGACCCAAATAATTATTACCCGAGACATAGAAATTGATCATAGTGGTATATATGTATTGATATATATATTGTATTAGGATATCCAGAGGTGTTTCCTACAATCTGGCTACTGATCCCTATGTGTTGACATGTATAACCTTTGTGATACATGGATTACTATTATAGGAATAACTTGGCTGGGATAAGTGGCCTGTTTATTTAGGTATCATGAGTGATACATAGATTCCTATTGATGGAATTCCTTGGATGGGATCAATGGTTTTATTATTTGTGTATGTGTATTGATACATCAATCCAGCTGTGGGATGCCTTGGATGAGATCAGTGGGTTGATTACTTATATTCCATGAGGGATGCTTGGATCCATTTGAGGGATTCCTTGGACATGCCTTGGGGGTTGTTGAATCTATGAAATCATTGAATGAATCATGTATCTAGTTGAGGGATTCCATGGACGATATCTTTGGTTGGATATGCTTATACCATGTGTGAGACGTGGAACCAGTTGAAGGATGTCTTGTATGGGCTCACTGGGTGATAGAATTATGCATCTAGTGTGATACTTGGATATAGTTGAGAAATTCCATTGATGATATTAGTGGGATGATGACTCATATACCTTCAGTTATACATGGATTCCCATATAGGAATTTATTGAATGGGATTGTAGGTTAGGTTTTATATGGTAAAAGTGATTAAATTTTCTTTGATCAGTTACAAGACTTGAGGGATGTAGCTTGGCATCTAATGTGATATCTAAACGTACTCCATGAGATCTTCATTTATATTATTAACCGTAATTATTTAAAATTCTTTCATTAGTGATTGGTTATAGGTATGTGTAAACCTAGGTGTAGGATGAGTATCTCCCCTTCATGCATTAGAATGCTCAAAGTCTTTCTAGATTTAGACAATATATATTTATGTTGGTTGGGATTACAGACATAGAGATTAACTTGATGTTATATGGATGAGTGGCATGATACCCATCTTAATGACCTTGCAAAAAATATCCATGTGATTGGGATTACAGAGCCAGGGGTCAACTGATGACTTGCATTCAAATTATATGATTGACATACTCTTCAATATTAATATATATGTATATTTTTATAGTTGTGGGACTATAAATGTATGTGTATATAGATAGGGATATCCATGGTTGTAATTTTCATTTTGATTGGGATTATAGACCCTGGGTTTTACTATTGGAACATGATGTGTTTTTTACCTTTTTTATGCTTCGGCTTGGTTGGGCATTTTTTCTTTGTATACACTTTTAGCCTTACAGTTATAGGTTTCTTGTTGGGTTGTCCTACTAATATTATTTCTTACCCGTTCATGTACAACTAAATGTACTTATAGATCTTATGTCATCTTTGAAGGTTGATCATGAGTTTCCTAGTGGATAAGGTTGGGGCCCATGGATTCATGGTTGAGAGGATCTACTCAAGGGGGTTATTCTGACAAGGATAGTGCATATCGATAGGGTATAGAGACTGGTTACTTGATATATCTCAGAGATAGTAGTAGTGCCCTGCACTTTTACATTCAGTTCCTTTTGTACTCATGTATCTCTATGTTCAAACTAATGGGTGGCCATTGTTGTATTGTATGACATAACTATTGTGGATTTTTCAACATTTCAATTATTATTACAACACATTATTTTTAATTTTATTCTACTTCCTCACATTGTTTACTTAGTTGATTCCTTCCATTCCTTACTCTTATATGAGACCATAGTTTCCCCAATATCACCCACATACCCATTTTTCTTTTCCGAATCCTCTCGCATATGGAGAGGTGTGTTTGAGGCCTAGTGACCCACCAGATCGAAGCATTGGTTTTATGGCATCAGGGTCGGGATGTTGTAATGTGTTATCTCCTGCATTGTGATGAGTAGAGTGTGATACCCCAAAACATACTCATATTGTCTAAGGACTAGTGAGAAGAACCAATTTGGCACATCATAGTCATGGGTGGCATTAACCAAAGGTACATGTATGGATGAACACATCTCGAAGTTTCTATTCAACATTGAAAGGTAAATACAACTATTTGCAATGAATATATATATATATATATATATTAATTTCGCAACTACTGTATGATAGTAATATAGGAAATCAATATGGTCCAAATAATAGCCCATAAAACTATATAGAAGTACCACCTTCTAGAATGATGGAACTATAGTAAAAATTAACACCATGTATAACCCACAGTCTATCTAGCCTAGCTATACCGTATATGATTATAGTATTCCAAATACCCCATTAAATATCCAACTATCTATATATGTTACGATAGGTGTGGGTAGTCACTATGAATGAGTGATAATAAAAATACCTAACAGGACACTCTAAAAACACAAAACATAATGTATCAATAAAATAGTCATTTCCTCACAAAAGGTATGCTAATTAGAATATCAGACAAATTATAATGGAACTTATAATACTCACGATATCCAATAAGTCTCAATATAAGTTCACAATAGAAAATATATCCTTGGATTCCTTTCTGAGTTTTAATATAACGCTCATCTGAGAGAACAATGGAGTTCATTATTGAGGTCATTCCAATTGGGTGTCACCTCGAAGAAGTACATGATGGATGTAAAAAATATATGAATACCTAGATAAGGGATAATACCCATTTACATGTGGGACACCACAAACCCTATCAAGATTAACCTGATATGTAGAGGATCAATTCCCATGTATTTTGGTCACACTAATACCTAGAACCACAACATTGATATAATAAATGATAGAGCATACCAGTATAAGCATTATAGTGTATTTCAACTACTCTATAAAAGTATTTTCTTGGAAGGGATGATAACATGTGATAAAGAAGTGAGGCTTCACTATACCCTCATAAGAGATTTCCTACAGCATGATTTCTCATGTGGTCCATTCAATAACCATGATCGTCATACTATTCCCATGATCCTTTTCCATTCTTATGTACATAGTCATGTCCATGTACATGGCCATTTCCATGTATTGAGTCATGCCTGTGTAATCCATTCATGCATGTGTACCATGATGTGTCCATGCTCATTTACCCTGAGGTTATATGTAGAGTCATTATGTTGTGTTAGATAGTGCGTGACTCTTTTCACATGCTATGTGATACATTATATCACACATAAAACATATCCACCGTAGATGGGTCCACACGACATGTGTCCTTTTAAACTACACACTGTGTGAAATGTTATTTTCCAAAACCATCTATCTTTACACATACAATGTACAATTTAGCCTAGTGTTTTTCTATTTTAATGAAAAATGAAAAGAAATTAAATGTAACGACATATTAAATATAATTTATAATATTATAGGATGAAAAATCATCAACCATAACTTATCCTCCAACCCACAAAAACCTATTAGAAAAATTGATTTTCATCCGACATGAAATAATTTAGAAAGGGAAATAATCTGTAATTAAACATCCTAACATGAATTTTTATCAATTTTTGGAAATAAAATATTTTTCTCCCTTATTTTTGGTGAGATCAACACACATTATTAGCTCTCTGATCACTAAATAATCATATGATACTAGTCATACCCTGAATTTCAAACCAATGACTCCTCAATCAATCCCTATGGTTTTCAAATAACTCTTTGGATTTTTCCGAATGAAATATTTATCAAGGAGTTAATTGGGATTGATTTAATTTAAAAATTTAAATAATTATTTTTTATTTAATTGTTTCACTCGTGATAGTGACCAATCTTAATATTCAGCTTGTAAAAATATTATATATCTCCTAGGGTAAAACATGTATTCCAAATTCAATAGTAGTATCAATTATATAATCTATAACTATTTTTTTGTGTTTCCTATTTTTTCTGAAAAACAACATTCATTTGTTATAATATATTTAATATTTTTATTATATCTTAACCAAGGAACTCTGTGACTCATAATTTCATATTGTTTCAATATATTGGTCTATAAATACGTCTCAACTAATCTAATGCATGACATAGAAAAAATAGTTATTTTAAATCATTAAAAAGTTATCACAACTCAATTTAGGGATCATTATTTATAATTTTTTATTCTATTAATAATTAGTTAAAATTTTAAATTTATGTTTCAGATTTATTGTATATCGTTCCCACTTAATGGAAAAAGATGAATTATTTGAAGAGAGAAGAATAACGCAAATAGATGATGGAATGTCGAAGTGAATGGAATGGTAATTTATCCCAAAACATATATTGTTCATATAAATTATTCCTTGGAGTACATATTTCTCAGAAACGTGTTGTTTTTAAGTTATAAATGAAAAATACACTAGTGCACCTAAATACCTCCACATAGGGTACCTACTTTTCTTGTCAAATGAACCCTTATGATTATTATTTTAAACATTTAGATTGTGAATCAATGAATTGAAACTATTCTCACCATTAACTCAAATCTATGACATAAAAAGAAATTTGGTTTCTTATTTACGCCAAAAAAGAGAAAATAACCAAATGAGGTGGTAATTGAGTTTATTTATGGTATGAAACAATAACAATATTCTATAAGAACCGCTTCCTCCTAAGTTAATCAACATTAGTTTAATGGAACATTACATGATCCTTAAATTGTGTGCATACCATTAAAAGAAACACATGGAGGCTTCTTAAAACATGGGAGAATCCACAAACCTGTTTAATCCTTTTGAGAATCACCTCACCATAGTAACACTATGATTCCACATTACATGAGTATTACATATTTCATGACAGTTCATTCCCCTTACTATGGTGAATTAAATTGTTCATTCCCAGAAGTCATAACACATTTTTTGTCCATGACACAAGTGAATAGATTATCTCTCCATAACATGGGGGGAGATCATTTTTCACCCTAGTAGGTTAATCCCATTAATCTCTATAAATATGGTCAATCTTGTTTCCCACCGTCACAATGGTGAAGAGTATTATTCACCCTCCGTTGGGTGAAGCCTCTATGTCATGCTCACTAGGGTGAAGAATTTTCCATTCCCTACTTAGGGAGAAGACTATTACATTTTCTCACAAAGGAACATCATATTTCTCCCCATCACTACGTTAAATCCCCCATTTCCCTCTAAATATAGATAACCACTAACTACCTATCTTATACTAAGGTACTATCAATACTCATGTAATAATGGGAGAAAAATATTTCTCCCTATTCTCCTACATTGAATTCCATTTATCAAGGACTCATTCAAAACAACTAGGCCCATATTATTAAGAAAAGATCACAAGTAGAAACCCATTCAAACAATGGTTCTCTTAGTAAGAGGATGATTGGAAATTCTCTTCATATATATCAATAAAACCTTAGGAAAACTAAATTATGGATTCAAATGATAATTTGGTTCACGATTTGATGTAATTTGATTGGAATCTATGATAATTATAAAGAAATTATTATTTATCCTATGAGAAATTACATGGAAAAAGGGATTCTTTAATGGCGAATTTTTATTCTATTATACTTAAATGGATACTCTATCGTTAGGGAATCTCTTATATAGTAAGCTTGATGTTTTTCGTTTTGGTGGAAATACACCACTACATTTATATCCTATCCTATTTATTAGTTGGAAGGATAATGAAAATACCACTTTCCCTCTAAAATATGAGATTCAATATGGTTCTTATTAGTGAGGTCACCAACTGTCCAAAGATACTAATTCTTTACATATTCAATCCATAAGCCCATTTTAAATCTAATTGTGCACTCTCATACAACGAAATTGATCTTCTATAATCTATTGTTTCTCACATTGATCATAACTCACATGAGATTATAGATTTTATTTTATTTTTAAATTAACAAAATTATAATTCCTCCAAAATTTGACTCCCACACTATGTAAATCCCTACCAATATTCTTGGAGAAAACCCCATAGAGGTAAGCCCCCCTCAATTCTCTTTTTTTAACATTCTGAAAACAAATGTAACCAAATAGATATAAAAATATATGGAAAATGTATAAATATAATTCTATAAAATTTAATTTAGACATCGTAAATCAAATGCATTAAAATTCATGACATGGTCCCCTCAAATGACCTTAAATTATGACACTTGAACTACAAGGATGTTTATTCTTATCCAACAAGATACATAGAAGACCACTGTAATGCCCAATATTGAAATCACTCCCTTTTGAAATCCATCCGTAAGAGTCCCAATTACTATGGAATCCACTTATAACATACCTTATTGGTCCAAATTCAACAGAAGATCTGGAAAAACCACATCTAATCAAAATCCTAATGAAAAATTGTGACTATTTTTTTTTCAGAGAATCATATTCTCTCCACAAATTATCATATCATTCTCATTAATCCATAATCCCAATAATACAATTCTTCACCTGGATAGTCATATTCTCTGTAGGAATTCACCACAATCCAGTTTCATTAAACATATTATATTTGAGTATAGCTATAAGTTTTTGGTCTTTCATAAGTACCAAAATGTTAAACATTGTGAATCCATTTTATTGTACTCCATAGAAATTATTTTTAAACTTGATGTATGAGTACTTTTAACATGATCATATATGAAACTATGTTTCCCGTTAAGTGGAAATACCCTTATAATGATATGTAGGAATCCCTTTTCCTTAGCTAGATACAAAAATCGTTAATACATACCACATCCTTGGATGATGGTATTGTATTTCATTCCCCTGATTGATTATTTAAACAATTATATTTTTATATTTGAATCATTAATTAATAAAATATGGAGAATCTCTTAAAAATTTCAATATACATCCCAATTAATGTTAATGTTTGATTATTGGTACAAGGGTAACTGATCCAACTCATGGTCTAGAAAAGGATTCCAGAAAATGTATTATTTCGTTATGAGATTTGAAGAGTATGAATGAATTCCATCAAAAAACGTTTTATTATATCATACTCCTACCATCTAAACCTAAAAAGATTCTATTGTGTTGCTAAAAAACACCCTAGTAATCTCTGATCTTTTGAATGTTTGACCGTAGTGAAATCCACACCAGTTAACCATATATATGGGGGAATGTTGATGATTCACATTAATAATAGTTATCCAAATGTGAAACCTTCAACTATGATATATTATAAAAAAAATTGTATCATCTGGAAATGTGGATGACCTTATTTGTTTAAGGTTCAAACATTCCAATTAGTTTCTAAAAGGTTTATTTGTAGTACTGGAAACATCCAATGATTCTATATCCATTTGGGCATACTTTTCAAAGGTATATGCTCATTAGTTCTAGACTGATGAGGCTTAATAATTATCAATAGTCTAGTGGATGGGAAGTCAGACTCATCACACATATTTTTGGGGGAATTATTGTCAATTCTAGGACTCTCTTATAGATTTATTTTATGTTCATGAATCCTTATTAATTTATCAAGAATGAAATTCGGTTTTTCCTTTAGATTTAGAAATAAATTATTGATAGGTTTGTGCTTTAGTGAATCTTTTTTATGTATTTGTGGATATTCATTGATAGATAATCATCCGTATTTATCAGAGATTATTAGTCAACAGTATCCTTCAACACATTACATAGAAATATCTTGGTCATTATGATAACCATTCTGGTTTTAAAACCACTTATTGGGGCACATGAAGTTTATTGTCATTCAAAAAGTCAAGGATTATTTAAGAGTTGGGATTGTACACACAGATGGACTACCAACGTATCCTTTTAAAAAAAAAGGAATCAGAACCCAAATAGTTTGATTAGAATGATATAGTTTAACATCATATGGGATGGAAATTAATTAATGAATGCTGGGATTGAACCTTATAAAATATTCCTACATACTCTACTTTTAATGCATAGATCAAAGTCCATGTATTTTAGGTGAAGAAGTATGAGGTTCTGGATGATTAATGTCCCAAAGTGAGATTTCGTAATCGTATTTGTACATTATCAAGATTTGGAATTTCCACATGGGAATTACTCCTAAAAAGGTATCCCAAATTAAGAGCGACTTATGATTGGGATTTATTCCTAAAAAAGAATCCAAAACCAAAAGAAATTAATACTGGAGCTTACTCCTGAGAAGGAGGGCCATAGTTATATGGAAATTATGATTGGGACTTACTCCCGAGAAGGGGCCCAATGATAAATGGAAATTATGATTGGGACTTACTCATGAGAAGGAGGCCCAATTAATTCCTCTCAGATAAGGAATCCCACAAAGAAACCATGCCATAAATGGATTTGAAGAGGGTTTTGAAGGCCATATCCTGAATAAAATAGGTGGATTTGAGGAAATTAGGTTCTTAGGAAGGAGGCACGCAGGTATTTTTCTGGCACACAAGTCCTAGCCGTACAAGTATATTTGCATGACATGAGTCACCTTGGGAAATGAAGAATCCATACGGTAATACTTTGGCGACTTTAAACTCAATCCCTTAGTATCATTCCAAGAGTCCTCAAAAAGAGTGGCACACAAGATCCCTTGAGAGGGAAAGGCAACAAGAAAGTGTATTCACACCTCTTAATGGATGGACACTTAGGCGCACAAGTGTTGAGGAGTTATAATACTTATTCTTTATTCGTCCTATTTAGAACTTCCATTATACATAAACAATTACGTTATAAGTGTTCGGAAGACGACAGAAAAAGACTTGGGAGAACATAGCTTGAATCTATGTTTTCTAAAATTCATCCTCGAAATGGGGGCCCACAGGGGCTATTTATAGGCCACTTGGCACCTTGGGTGAAAAAAAAGAATAGGGTGAGCCAGTGACTTGCTCAACCAGAAGGAAACTTGTGTTCCTCTTTTATAAAGGGTTCCTTATTCTAGCCTTTGTCAATTTTTTATGTTATTCAAAGGATGTATCTATTTGTGCTTAAGGTATTCCCCATTTCCATTAATTGGACTCCATGATGGAATGGAGAGTTAACAAAAATCCCCCCTCATAGTTGGATCTGAAAAGGAAGGAGGATTTGACACTGAGGAACAAGGGGAACAAGGCTTCGGCGATGCGCAGGTTCTGGTGCGCATGTTCCAGCGCACAGGGTTTTGAGATTGCCTATATATATTGGTGTCACATTTCACAAATCATCCTTCCTTCAATGTTTTTGAGCTCTTCTCATGAAACTGTATGCATCTCCTCAGTCTGTCGCTCTCTTCTTTGTGTTGTGCTTCTTTAGTAAGATTTTGACTTGCACAATTTTACTTGTGTGGAAATACTTGCACAAACACACACGAGAGACCACCCATGTGCATGTTAATTACATAGCCTTTTTTTGTTTTCCTCACAATTATTTCATAAAAAATAGGCTTCACTTAAAATAAAACTGTTAGAACTTTGTGTAGATTCAATGGCTCCCAAAATAATTGGATCAGCTGATGAGTTGGCTATCAAGAGAAATAAGGATATGATGAACATTATTGTCCTTGTCTATTATGATATCTATGATAGAACTCTCCCAGATTTTGGCCATGTACTTGAAGAAATGTCATGTTAATTTCCCACAAAGCATTTACATGCCTTTATATGGCCATGGTCATCTGCAAGGAGTCAACATTCCAGATGTAATGAATTATATTCCTCATTACTGGTTTCAAACATACACCTATTTTGGTTCAGCAAACTAGAACAGTGGAGAAGGCATTCATAATGCATTATAGCCTATGTTCTCTTGAAATTAAACCTCACAAGCCTGAGTAGCAGTCGCATTGCTAACCCTCTATATTCCAAAATTCATAGACGGATCAATCCAGGGGATGGAAAAAGAGTTGGGATTTATGTCCCGGAGGAGGTGGAAAACCGACATGGATGTGGGCATATTTGGTGTGAAAAACTTGTGCCCAGTCTTTTCGAGGATCTGAAATGGGATAAAATATATTAAGTCGTCTGGGATGGGAAATCATATGTCTACAGGAATGATAATTTTCTGCCGGATCTTATCAGTCACTGGAGCTCGGAAACCAATTTTTTCCATATGACTCATGGAAAAGTATGAATCAGCTTGTGGAATGTCTAAATGATCTAATGGGTTCCAATTTTGGGAGATATGTATGCTGAATTAATTCCCCAAATGTGATCTGGAATGATTTTGAGAAGGCTCCGGCTTTGGCTCGAGAGTTATTGAAAACATTCCACAAGATCAAGAATTCAAAGTCCCCCAAAACTCATTCATGAAATGATACTCATTCAGAGGAGTGGATGAATATGTTTTGTATCAAGAATAAGCAGAAGGGGTCCACCGGAACCCATCCTACCAGCTACCCCAGAACAGATAAGAGGGGTTCTCTTGGAACATTCTGGCCAACTCTGGAAGCGGGAGAGTTTTAAATGTGGGGGTGTGAAGTGGATAAAATAATCCCATAGAAGACCCGTCTAGTGGAAATTTTAGCTTAGTAGATCAGTGTTTATCTTCTTCCAGTTAGGGATTAAAATGGAGTCGTCTGGCTATAGACCTTCATTGTTGTAGCCAAGATGGATGAGAGAAAAATGGTTAGTTTGGACATCCGGATTTTGGCGAAGATACAGAGGAGCTTACTCCATGTCTATATGGGTAATTCTATATTGAGAATAGTGCGAACATTCTATGTTTTGTGGGGTTGGATCGCCACTCACTTCGGGAAATATTCATTACAGAGTGGAGTGCAGGTTCTTGGAAGTTCTTCTAGGCCATCAGTGTACGAAATTTTCTAGAATTTCGTTGTTTTCCCTCAATCGCTATGATATGAAGGTGAGGCTGAGCATGATCATGAAATTTCCTTTCATTACTTATGGAAACCTGCCAACCTAGTTTTTTTCTGATGATGGAACAACTAGCCTAGAATTGAGGTCATATAAACTGGCTTGTATAGATGTTTTATCAGCCACCAGAATTGACGGAGAGATTATATGAGAGGACTATGCTTCATATAGATTTTCATACCAATTCATGTTTATGTTGCATATTATTGTATCCCCTCGCGTTCACTCCAAGTCAGAGAAGCATCCATTGGTTGCCTACCAAATATGGTTAGTGACAACTATTTATAAAACTATGGTAGTGTTTGATCTACCAGTTACTGGAGCAGTGAGTCAACTGACTACATGGTATGTTTAGAACTAGGTTGCATCATACCCTGAAGGGGTACTGAATCATACAGTCACTTAGGTGATGACAAAAACAAGAACCTTTAGGAACAAAACCCTTCATCTAGAAGGTGATTCTTCCTCACACAAATCTTTTTTGCGGGGTTCCTCACCCGGGGCTGATTCACTGAATTCCAAGGATGGGGATGATGAGGCACTGCATCCGTCAAAGTATCCTAGTGCCAAATATGATCCTCCAACCAAAGTAAAAAGTCCTACTCCTTCAACTCCTAGTGATTTATATCATAGAGACTATTTAGTCAACATTATTTTGAAGAGAAAAAACTTTCATGTTTCATTTTCTTATCCTTTATCTGTGATTGTAGGATCCGGGAAGAAGTTGAAGTCCCATATTGTAGGACCCTCCTCACTGCCTTCTGCTGCACATACTAAATATTTATGACCAGAGGATGTCCAGACATAGAGGAGTTTATATTGTGATGTTGAACCCACCTAGATGGACTTATGCGAAGGGCTTAATATCCCCGGAGTGGGGAATCTCCAGGCTTATACTGATATCCGCTTCGAGGATAACCCCGATGAAGTGCGGGCTTGCATCAGAGAGATGAAAATGCTCATGTATGCCACTAATGGTTCCATTCTGTTTCCAAGTTGGTGAAGTAAATGTTAAATCGTGGTACCACTGAGGGGATCGGTGCTTCAGTAGATGAGGAGTGGCATGATTATGTGGCTCTTGAAGATGTAAAATTATTTCCTTATTTTCTATGCAAAATAATTTTAGTCAAATATTTTTTAATCAAGGAAATTAGTTTCTTCATCCTACAGCTTGTTAAGAAAGGAAATATTGAGGTTTCTTCACCGCATTACAACCCTGGTGGCACTGCTCTTGGATCCGTTGAATCTCCTCCTGAGCCGGGTGCGGTATCTCCTAAACAGAAAGACATGGACGATGAGTTAAAAAAGGATTTTCACTCTCCAATACCTGTATATGGAGGTTACAATGTCCACACACCCAAAAAGTCAAATAATAAATGGCATCGAAGAAAGAATCCCACATTTAACGCTTCATCAGTAGTGGTAAGTCCTTCGGATAGTCAAGTATCCTAAATCATGAAAAGATTGTGTATACTTCATGGGAATTATAGTGATCTCTTTGATTTCCCCTTTGTGGAAGAGGAATGACCCTCCTCTGAGGAAGACAAAGGGTGCTGGTGAACAGTCGCAAATTCATGTTGTCCTGACTGCTCCGGAAGAAATAGTGGGAGAAGAAGAGCCACCTTCAATTCCAAGTACTACTCATGTTGATACTGCAAGGAGGGAAGAGCCTACTTCTTTTAAATTAACAATAAATCATAGAAAATTGAATGAAGACATCAACTAGCATCCATTCTGTTATGCTTTAGGTCGAACACCAGTACCAGAACATTTGGTGACCATTGCAACTGACTCCACAATTTTCTTTGAGGAAGCTGTTCGGGGTCAGAGGCCGCAGGAGGAGGTTCACTAGGAATACATGTCACGTGCTCCCACTAGTGAGACTAACTAGGAATATGAGATATCACTGGAAGAAATGATGAAACATGGTGCATATTTTGAGGTAATTTTAGATCATGTTAAATTACTATGTGATTTAGATGATTTTGTATGTGACTCTTATTCTTTGTTCTCTGGAAATTGTTTATTACATCTCTGACCATGATTGGTTGAAATGTGAAGTTCCCTATGAGCAAGCTATTGATCTGTAGATGCATGATGGGGGTAGAGACAACCCTATCAATGTAGACATGTGAGCTCAAGTGGAGCTTAATTCTGTAGATCTTCCTAAAATCCATCCTGAAAATCCTGTTGAAGCTTGGAAATATGGGGATGATCCTTATTATGCTGCTAATCTAATTTTGGGTTAATGTATATAATAATTGTGGTGGTAATTAATTTTCAAGACAGCTAATGAAATTTTTTATCCACCGAAACTAACCAAATATTTCAATCGATTATGCAGGGGCATCTATTTCAATGGCATGATCATGAGGTGAAGCCTCAACTTCAGCCCTAACGGGATTAGAAAGTGATGTACCAAGGGTTAGGGGAAGGACCCGAATGGGGCACTTCCTTAAGTACATTAATCCCAAACTATATTCCCCCATGTGATAGTGATGCTAAATCGGACCAAGAGGTGTAAAAGGCCCTCCAATTCTCAGGTCGCAAGGCATGAAGAATATATAGAAGATCATATTGGAAGTGACTCTTGAAGATCTATCATTGTAGATCCCACGACTATCAACCATGTTCTACATGCAAGGACATGGTGTTTTTGGATATCAAGAGATCCATACCATGGTGAAACAAGTCTTCTTAAGGAGGGAGAAGGAGCAAAATTTCCATCAATATCTGAGCAGAGCGAGGATGTTGACCAATATCGGCGAATTTGAGGTTGTGGTGTCCCGATATGTGGCTGATCATGATGCAAAGATAAAGGAGTGGAAGCATAATATCAAGGAGAATGTTGTCCAGCAGATGCATCTTTAGTCCCAGTTTAATTCTGTTTCTGGGGAACATGACAACCTTAAAAATTCATTGGATGTAGTCCAAACGAAGGGAATGAAGTCCATCATAGATTCCATGTAGGAACACCCTCAAGATGAAAAGAGTTATGCCGGTCGAGTGAATGAACATCAAGTGGCTGCTGATGAATCTCGAGATTCCGTAAATCAAATGAGTTGTAATCGTTAATGCCTCTTGTAATAATTGAAAAAGAGAAGACACTCCAATCTGTGGATGTTCTTCTAATCTCATGCATCAAGGAAAAATAAATTTAATCTTCAATAATTTGTACCTACATTATCATGATAATTACATATATATATTATTATTATTATATACCAAAGGCATTGGTCCTATTAAGCATAGTTTGATTTTTGATAGGATTATAAAAAGAACACCACCGGATTTACATATTTTGTTTACTCAATATTTCCTAAATCATAAAATATACACGTTTAGCAAGCTGGGACTCGATTTTGATCAGAGTTCCTTTTACATGTTCCCATGTTAATGAGTACCCTATCTTTTGATAACAGTTTGAATTCATTCATGTCGGACATAAAAAGGCTAACGTTTAAGGTCGAATAGCTTTGATCGAATGGATTAAAATTGACTCAATTCATTAATAATTATCTTGAAATCATATTACCACATTCAAGTATGGGGGATTCATGTAAACTATGACTTTAGAATTTATTTATCTGAGGGATGATATGATAAAAGGATAAAATTCATTAGAGGAAGTATTTAATAAGAGTGATGTTACCACTAATTGACAAACTCGTTAGAAGTTTAATTATGTAGGGACACTTAAGGGAATTGGTGGAATAGGAAAATAATAACATATTTTGGCTGAAATTTCCGTTATGTAGACTACTTATGCAAGGCCACATAAGGGAACGTGCTGCATAGTCAAGAAAAAGAACTCTCAGATATTTTACATTTCTATTGCTAAAAGCCAGAGGATGTTTAAGAGGATTAAAAATTTTAAAATCATAGAGTCTGCTGTATAGAGAGATGTACATGAAAATGGAGATGATATTCCCAATCAAGATTGTCAAAAAAATTGGATAAATTTCACTCGTGCGAAGGTCTGACCAAAACGTAGGGAATGGGAATTAAAACCATTGACATAAATTCATTCAGATCATGAAAAATAGTATGGGAAAAATATGTAAAGGATGTCTTTTTTTTATCCCTACATATCATCGTTATGAAAAATAAAGAAAAAAGAGGTTTTCCCCCCAAGAATGATGTTAACACAATTTGAAAAACCTGTTAGGGGTTTGAATTTTGCAGGCCCACTTAAGGGCATTGACTTCATAGTCAAATAATAGCTTCTTTTGGATAACATGTCTATTATGTAGACTACTTATGCAAGGTTTCCTAAGGGCACGTGCTGCATGGTCAGGCAAATGAATTCCCAGGTATCCGACATTTTGTGACCATATGTCATGAAAAGGGTTATAGAGATCTTGAAGTATTTAACGTTAAGAGTATGACACATAATCATGTGTATTGTCCAATGCATGAAAGAGATAAATAGACCAATGCTGACCATAATCATGTTGTGGCTAGGTCCTATACTGGACATCACTAGATATCTCATTTGTATGAGAATCAATCCATATGTAGTTCATGAAATACATTTTAACGTTCTGTGGGGCGAGAGAATATGAGATATTAGTTTAGGGTTGTAGAGTTCCGAGAATAATGAGGAAGACACATTTTGTGTTCGTTATAAACCTGATGTGAATAAAGACTAGGGTTTTCATACATCATTCATGTGCTCACTGGGGGAATTTTCAGTGAAGGGACTGACATTGTAGTTTGGGGTTAGGCCCAAAGACATAGGGAAGGGTTCAAGGGATTCTCGAAAATTCATACGTATCTCTAAGTATGTGAATAAAGCCATACATAGATCTTGAAATACCCTCTGTACAGATTTGGTTCTTACATGTGAAGGGTGAAAGGATACTTCGGTGCAATAATGGTTGGATAAAAGATTAATGGTTCAAGTACATCCATGTATGCACGTAGTCCTTGGAATATAACATGATTGGAGATCAATGTCAATAATGGTTTCCTCTCAGTTGACGGCGTTAGAGACGGTTGCAGTTTGTTGTCGTATAAGAAAAAAGTGTTAATAGTTCAAGGTCATATGCATGGACCGGTGCTGCATAATTTAATTTCATGTATCTAAGTTGTATTGATATGTAGTTTAATGTATTGTAGTGAGGACAATGGGGGACTATATATTTTAACATCATATAGCAAGGAAGATGATGAACCAATGTGAATATAATTGTTTCGAGGGGGGGCTTCACGGATCAACATCATATGACATGTAGGTGAACCGATGTGAAGATGTTGGATTTGGGCTTTAACCATAGGAGGTTTCATACCTACCCAGCCTAAAAAGTTCGGATCAATGTCCGAGTAGTTCTATTGACAATGAATTGCTGATTGAGTTGTACTTGAAGACAACCCGAAGCTGGTGTTGGGACATACGCGTGGTTAGCGGCCCAGAGAAGGTTTTATGGTTGAAGAATACTCTAAGATCACGTGAGTCATGCTCGGTGTGAGAAATAAGAGGTAACAACAACCTTAATGATGATCAATTTAACTTCATGTGGGAAAAAAGGGTTCTGTACAGTTTAGCATCATGTAGCTAGGACATATTGTAGTTTAACGTCTTGCAGGACATGTGCATAGTTTAACGTCATGTATGACACATGTGTGCTGTACAGTTTAGTTTCATGTAGCTAGGAAATATTGTATTTTAATGTCTTACATGACATGTGAACAGTTTAATAGCATACATCACAATAGAGGGTATATTCAGTTTAATGTCTTGCAGTAATGACTAAGGGTGTATTTGTGTTAGAAAAAATAATTCGTTAAGAATCATGCATTGGTTGGATTTGTAATGAGTTCTCCATCCATTTATATTAAAGAATAAGCTCCATTAGAATATAACTTATTTATCGAATAAGGTCCTTCCCACATTGGCTAAAGAATTGGAGGTTTCTTTCCTGGTATCATTGGTGTTATGAGGACCAATACCAATTCTCCATGAATGAATGAATGAAGAAAATATTTTTTATTGAATGATGAAGCTATTTGGTTCAGATAAACTTCCATATGGTGTAGGGTGCACAATATTTTTTTATCTATTTGTTCTAATTCATCAAAGCACTTTTGAGATTGTTCATCTATAGAAAACTTATCACAAATGGCTACTCTGAGTGAAGGTGATTGAACCTCAATGGGAAATACTTCTTTTCTTCCATACACCAATGTATATGGAGTTAACCGCATAGCAGGGCGGTTGGTGGTCCTATAAGCCCATAAAGCATGAAAACGTTAAATAGGCCTTGAGTTCTTATCTTTATCCACCATCTTTTGCAATATATTTGATGTTTATTATTGAAAGATTCACCTCAAATACATATTTTTATTTTGTAATTACACTTTTAAAGGCTTAGTGTGAATCATTACAAAGTTCCAACCAGATTAAACATTCAAGAACATCAAAACAATCACATCCTTCCAACATCAAAATCCATAAAGAAACAGGATATAAAAGAAATATATAATTTCAACATCCATATAGAAGATACTCCACGTGCCAACATAAGACATTCCATGGGAAATATTATCACCCACCATCAACGCCATCCATGACTCCACGATACCACCAGACGAAACTGCCCTTTCAAATTTTGAAATTCAAAAGACAGCCAGACCATCATCCTTGGTCGTTGTCATCTCTGGATGCACAACCACATCGGACCACGAACCGCCTCACGATACGCACACTGACAGAAGATGAACCTATCTTCTTCACCAAACACATCACCATCGATCACGTAGCAGTTGACATCACCCTTTTTCTACCATCCCCATTGAGGGAGGCCACTAAATTCCATCTTCATCACTAAAGAGAAATTGAAATAAAAAAACCCCCACTGAATGTCTTCACCCTTCATAAAACATTGCTAATGAAGAAGGAAACATTTTTTGGAGCCAAACCCAACATTGTTGCTGAAATTTGAAGAAACATCACCATCAACCTCCTGAGGTTGTCTGCTCAGACACAAATCCCAATGACCATGAAGTCCATCATACGGCTCCACCTCATAGAGAACGAAGGACTCCTGGTTCCAGAACTGGGATAAAGTGGGTATTATCCGGATGAAACAATGTCTAGAACCTCTATGAATCATCGATGTCGAAGGTCACCACACCAAGTATTTTTAGAAATACAAAATAAAACAATCACAAAGAACAAAATGACTTCAACATGACCGAGCAGCAACAGGGATGTCATCGAAAGGAACAACACAACTTCTTCATCACACGATCACAACCGGTGTCGAAAATCAGAACAAAGGAACAAAACAGATGAGGACGAGACTCCATTAACTCTGAATACCGCATTAGAATCACATCCCAAAGCTTCCTTCATTCCACCCCTTCAGACGGACTGGTAGAGGAGTGGTGGAATGCTAAAGCCGGAGAAGATTGGAAGGATCAGGACTACAACAGAGAGTCGTGACTGCGCACAGCCCGAGATGAAGTTAGTATAGGACGCACCTCCAGGAGAACCTTCAAATGATCCCCTCATACCAAAGCCTTGGTAAAACCATCATTGTGAACCAACAAGGAGAGAAGTTGTGGAACTTCACTCTAGAGCAGAAATTATCAGGGAGGTTCGAAACTGAGTAGCACTTCCACGACTAAGCCGTCATCCTGGGCCAACGAAGCCACTGCATTGAAAAGACATACCAGAAACAACAATATAATAGCAACAATTCCTATATGAAACCACCGAGTGAGTAAATCTAGAGGGGGAGAAATGGAAAGGGGAGATGAAGGCCATGACGTCCCACCGGCCACCCCCACCGAGATGAATGGTTAGATCTGATGTTGTATTCTTGATACAATGTTTTCTTCTCTGATGAACAAAATTTTGTTCCATTTTCTATCAATATATTATGAGGGACAACAAATATGGTAATGATGTTAGACATGATGAAGCTAACAATTCCTTTAGAAATATCTTCTTTGAGATGTATTGTCTCTTCCCATTTGGAAACGATGTTTTTAGCAGTAAGAATATTCCAAAACTACTTAGATGTAGCCGGAGGATAAGGTCCTACTACATCCTCTACCCACTGTGGAAAATGTTCATGAGTATTTAGATTTATGAAGAAACTATGGGGTTTGATTAATGATGTTGGAACATACTTGTAAAGAATGAAACTTCATTGGGAAATCAACACAATCATGAATCATTGAAGGCCCAAAGTATCGAATTATACGAATTTGACCAGAAATTTTATGTCCTGACTACTGGAAACCACAAACTCTTTCATGAACATTTCTCATGACATTCATTGTCTCTTCACCATCAATACATATGAAGATAATTCCATCAAAACCTCACTGGTAGATAAATTTTTTGTGATCTGGGCCATCATAAAGAGTAAAATTGACCACACGTCGTCAAACATGTTATTTCTCGGCACTATCAGCTGGGATTTCTCCAATTTTAAGGTATTCCATGATATGTGTCATCCATCATGTAGTATGACCATATGGTTCAGAAATGGGACTAATTTCATTGGTTTCCTCTCTTCTGATTTGAAAAAAAAGGTGAAACTTCACGACTGTGTGAAATACTAATGATTGTTTCGTCCTGATTTGGATCTTATTGGGTTGTGTCTACATTATCTAGTGCATCTTCTTGGGCATTTTTTGATCACGTAAAATAAGAAAATTTCAATTCCAATGAAATTATTCCATTAACTCTCTGACATAATAAAAAAATGGACTAACTCTTCATTTATGATGGTATAATCCCCATTGATTTGTTTGATTACCAAATCTGAATCAACTTTTACCCTCAAGTGATTCACCTATGCCTAAAGCGCCAATCCCAAGCATGTTTTGAGAGCTTGATATTCTGCTTCGTTATCTGTACCACCTCCCAAAAATAAGAAGTAATATGGTAGCATTGCCTTTTCTGGAGAAATATGCACAATTCCTATCCTAACATTGTTGAATTTATGATAATCCATTTCAATCCCTGTAGGACTTCTTGAGGCACCATTGACGTACATTTCTCATGTATGAGGATTATCTTGAATAGAGAATACTTCCTCATAAGGCAGTTCAATATTTAATGATGTATCTTCTACAAATGGGTGTTCAGCAAGGAAATCGGCCCGAGCATGGCCCTTTATTTCCTTTTGAGACACATACCGAATATCAAATTACTGCAAAATAACTACCCACCATGCCAGATGTGATGTATGCTTTGGATGACTAAGGATAAATTTGAGAAGGTTGTTACGAGAAACCAATTCGACCTCATGATGTTGCAGGTAGTGTTTCGATTTCTGAACTACAATGATTAATTCTAGACAACACTTTTCAAAACATGAATATCGATTTTCTGTTTCATGGATAGTCCGACTGAGATAATAATGGTTTTTCTCACTCTAAGCATCATTGTTTTGGGCAAGGAAGGAATCCAATGACCGCTTTAAAGTAGTCATATAGAGAATAAGTGGTCTTCCTTCAATGGGAGTCATTAATACTGGTGGACTCAAGAGATATCTCTTGAGAATATAGAATGCTTCATGATATTCTTCAGTCCACATGAAGGTGTCTCGCTTCTCCCTTAATTTGGTGAAGGGTAAACATTTGCCTACCAAATTTGCAATTAAATGACGAATATAGGCCACCTTTCCATGAAGCCCTCATAATTCGTTCAAATTTCTAAAAGGTAACATACCAAGGATTGATATTTTCTTTTCAGGATCAACTTTGATACCACGATGGCGTTCAAAAAAGCTGTGAAATTTTCTTAAGATTACCCCAGAAGCACATTTGAAGGGGTTCAACATTAAATTGTATTGACGATGTTTGTGGAATATGAATTCCAGATCATCCATGTGATCAGAACATTGTTTGGATTTAACCACCAAATCATCCACAAAAAATTCAACAAATTTCCTTAAAAAGGGTTTGAAGATGTGGTGAATGACACGTTGATACATTGCACCTGCATTTGTAAGGACAAAGGGCATTACCCGATAGAAAAACACACCTTGAGGAGCTCTGAGAGTTTTAGACTCCTCGTCATCTGGGTCCATTTGAATTTGATTGTACCCAAAGTATCCATCCATGAATGAAAGAGCTTCATAGCCAGATATTGTATCAATTAAGAGTTCTATGACCAGAACTGGAAAATCATCCTTGGGACAATACCGATTAAGATCTCTGAAGTCAATGAAAACTCCAATTTGTCCATTCATCTTTTTCACAGGGATGATATTAGCTATCCATTTGGAATATTGAACTTCTCTAATGTAGTTATCTTTTATAATATTATCAACATCATCGTCAATTTTTGAGGCATTTGTTGGGTGTGTTGTTCTTGTGGCTTGCTGAAATCCCCGATGTTCCTCAGGAAATCCCAAATGATGAGTGGAAACATCGGTATCATGACCTGGAATTTTTTAATAATTCAAAGAAAATATATCTTTATTATTCTTTAAAAATGAAGTATACATTTATGCTCTTCAAGATTTATGGTTTCACTAAATAAATTGGGACGTGGATCTTCTTTTGTACCAAGATTTATTTCTCAGAATTCATCCACAGCGGTAGAGATACCCACTTCAAAAGCTGGAGGAGAATCCCTGATATCTTCCTCTTCTTCTTCAATATGTGTTAATTATTTTGTTTCTACCTGCATAGTATATGAAGAAGTAGAATTTCCTTGATCAGGGGAGAATTTAAAATTTGAACATCTTGAAGAAGAGGCTACCATTTCTGACCCTACTGTTGATGAAGGGTCTTCCTGGGTTGATAGATAGGAAATGATGGAATGAGATTCCACATCATTATTTTCATCTAGTATTTCTATAACTTCTTCTGGCCTGGTTGATGAAGTATATATTTCCAGGATTTCGGTGGATGAAATGAAGACATCTCCATGCAGGCTTTCATCATTTCTTGTCCAATCATCATTTTATCCCATCTTGTCTCTCTCGATTGACATAATTGAAATTATTGACGTTTCCATAAGAGTGTTTGGATTTGGGTCAATACCATCAATTTTACTCATTGGCAACACAAAATCTCTACTCACAGCTATGAATGTGTTTACTGAAATCATTTCCTAACCATATGGTGCATTAATATTGTTGACCTTATTCGCTATCGATTTTTCAATTCCTTCCATGTGCCAAAACTCATACTCAATATATTGAGATTCACATGTTTTTAATAGGTATTTTCGCCATATATTGTCTGAATTTGACCATTGAAACAATATTTGAGTAGACCGAGTGTACAAATCGGAATGAGATTGACTCATAAGCCATTATCAATGAAATCACATTGGATGTCTATATCATTGTCTTTTCCTGACAGATACAAATGACCGATATGTCCATGTACAACATCATCTTCATCTTCATCTGTAAAAGATATCACTGCATGAAATTCTGCATGATCATTCTATTATGGTAGACTTCAGCCATAGCAATTTCAATTTCGAATTCTTGAGGACTTGAAAAAACCTCAATAATCGCCTCCAGAAGATCTTTTGATAGATTCGAGGCATCCAGAATTGATAACATGGCCGGTACTTGGGCCAAATGTTTTAGGACATCATACATTTCATCCAAAGGTTTATGTTTCCTATCATAAAAATCATGTTTTGCAAGTGCCTTTGAAGCTTCTTCTTTGGAAGTAAATGCATCTCGTATCGGGGTAGGATATGGAAATACTGTTGACATCGGAAAATTAGACCAACTAGGTCTATTTTTTTGCTGAGATGAATAAGGTGTTACCTCTAACCAATCCTCCAAAATAAGTGTACCAGGACCGAATCTTCCATGTGTGGAAGAACTTTCTTTGACTTGTTGAGCCTGCTGAAGGGATTTTCTACAAGTTTATGTCGCATATACAGTTATAGAAAAGGTAGGATTCAAATATTGGATTTTGGAATATCCACGTCTTCCCCTATATACTAAACGTCTATCTCTTCCTTTAATTCCACTATTTTATACAGGGAACTCAGTCTAATCAAGGTAGAAATTGTGACTGGAATAAGGATCTATTAAATGAATCATGTGTACAGAACCAAAGATCATCTCGTCATCTGATGAAGATTTTTCCTGATTAGCTAGTTCATGTTGTTCCGTTTGGTGGGGCAGTGCCCGTTCTATTGAAGTAGATGGCATAAAATATACCAAAGTCAATGACAACATAGGATTTTACATGAGATCAACTTCTTTTGACTGATATTCCATATTATAATTATGTCATCTCTTTGAGGATTGTCCTTTTGATAAAGGTGGACTTTCTATGCTATTCATAGAAGAAGACACAATTTGTTGATTCAATTGTGTTCATAAAATGGCATGAGTTCTGTTGGTCATTTTCTTGACCATCCAATCATCATATTTGTTAACATTTCTACTTTTGACTTCATGCCATTCGCCTTTTTCCTCTAGATCAGTAGTAATAACACATGCTACCTGGGCTGAGGAACCTTTCAATTTAACATGTCCAGATTCCTCTATCTTTTATTGGTGGTCTTTGAAGAAAAAACACTCCTGAATGAGATGCCAGAAAATATGATTCAACGAGCAATGATTGGGGAGGTCATCATCTCTGTCCTTGTATGGAATTTTTGGTCCTTGTAAACTGAACCAAATTGTTTTCTAGATCCGAGATGAATTATCCAAGAACTACTTCATTCTGTAATGAATAAACATTGTTCTTCAAATCTTAAATTTTTTCCTCCATTGGTCTCTTTGATCATCTTGATGAGGAGTCCATTGTTGTTTTCAATTAGGAGGTGGAGCCCTTTTTTATGATGAAGTTTGTGATGTGGGAGCAGGCACAAGTTCTTGTTTATGTTTAACAGTAGCAGTCTCTACATTTCCTCTTATCCTTCCTCGAATTTATTTAATTACACAAGATTTATCCTTGGACATTGTAAGAGATTCTTTGAACCAGTGAGCGATTTAATTAAGGTATCGAAACCCTCTGGTGTATTTCACAGGGATCACTCGTGTTCGTAATTCATCATGGAAATTTTCCACACTGATTGGCAACAATTTTTCTTGAGGGAGTGATAAGAGTAATGAATATGTTAATCCCTTCTGGTGAGAAATGGAATCTCAAAATCTTTCATTCTCCCATTTCATACAATTGGTATGATAAAAAACTGTCGACTTTGGAAATGTTGAGCTGAATTGAAGATGTAGCCTTTAACAGAGATCTCCCCACCTAGTAATTGACCGGGATTGCATGCTTGTATACCTAACAAAAGCAGACCGTTATAATGACTGTACAAAAACAATGAGTTTAACTGCATATTTTTTTTGAGGAGTTCCCATAATAGGATCACAACAAGAATCAAAATTTGTTAAGTGTTTTTCTGGATCACCTGAACCATTAAAATTATTGAATGTGGTACTCGCAAAATTTTATGCGGATTGAATTGCATCCACCCATTCAGTGTAAGCTCTCTTTTTTGTTGAATTTGAGCACGAATTCATTCCATATCTTCCAACCGAACTATTAATAACTCATTGTTAGTCATATATTTTTTATAAAAAACTAGTTGACCATGGACCTGCGCAGGTCCAATAAATAGAGTTTGGATGGGTGTGGTGACCGGGACTACCACTGATGGTAGTATTGCCGGTTGATGTTGCGTTCGACCCATATGATTAGACCTGTGAGGGAGTATATGTAATGGTTGATATTCTTGGTCTGTCCCAGTAGCTGCAACAAGTTCCCTTGACTAACTCCAGTACTCTTGGGAGGAAGACTACCTTGAAGTAGTTCTACATTTAACCTCCTTAACTCCTCCATTTCTTCTTCCTGCTGTGCGTACACTTCCTCTAATGAGAGTGATTGGCCTTTTGTAGAGGAATGGTGGAATGTAACATGAATTTTACAGTTCTGCTTGGTATGTTCCTTTCTAGAGTATATGAGGGAATTTCCCAAATAAATGTATTTCCCCTGGGCAACCCTCTATCTTATGGTATGCAGACCACCTTTATTTGGTTTTTTGTGCACACCATCTTGAACATGAACTTATTCAATTGATCCCTCTGAGTGAGCCTCGTGTTTTGGGGAATCGGTGACAACGATATTGATGACATTTATCGATGCATGAGTCATTTCAACCCTTTTTTCTAAATTTCTGTGATATTGTCTTCTACCATGTCTTTTGTGAGACATTTCCTATAGATTAGTTGATCCATCAAGAAGTTCTTGATGAACCTTAATTTGAAGGGAATATCCTGATAATTTGGCTATGCATTCCTCTTGTGGGTTCTTCCCTAAACGAGCGATGACTGACTTTCACTAAGGAAATGATTGAGAACATGAAAAAGTCCCCAGTCCGGTTGATTGGGGATTTTCTTGTTTTTCTTGCTCAACTCCTCGAATACAATCTATTGATCCTGAGGGTTGGATGAAAATAGTCCCTAGTATGGTAATATGAGGTGGCTCTTGGGCTGCTACATCTAAAACGTTCTTAAAAACACTCCCGGTTTTGCGGACATTAGTCCAAAAATTATCCGGATTCATCATCTGACATCCACTCAAATCTCCTGGCTCAGATGAGTGTTGGATTATTTTTGTCACTTGTGTCACCTGATGATGTGCATGATCTAAATGAGAATAATGTTCAATATTATCATTTCCTTGTTGTAATAGTAATTCAACAACATGTTATTTATATTCCTGACATTGGGAAGAACTAGTTGAGGCTCGTTCTTGGGAATGTCATTGATTAGGCACAAAACCAACAAGCTGTGTCCAGCCATGAGAAATAACATTGCATGAGACCACTTTAGGCATGATTTTTTGTCTGGAGAGTACAGTGAAATGTAGTGATCCATGAAACCCCCATCCCCTAATATGAATACCAGATGGGGAATTGGTAATTAACTGGATCAACCTTTTCAACGCACTATGGCATGAATGCTGAAGGGATCTCAACTACTTTTCAAACTTTGGATGTCGAGAAACTGAGCGATATTCCATGACAATTTCGCATTTAAACCATTCTATTATCTTGACATGATTTTGATATTCATCGTAAGATTATATTTTATCTTTTCAGTGAGAATGATTTTTCTATATGTTGAGATGAATATTTTGAATACAATCATCTGTCATCATTTTTGGAATATAATACTGAGATTCAGCCAAAATCCATAACATGACTGGTGTTTCACCTTTTTCTAGATGATTTCTCATTTTCATCACTAACTCTCTGTCATTTGATAAAGATTTTTATACCTCATTGGAACAAAGGTGGGGCTTTATTGTTGATTCATCAGTTTCAACAAGATTGGTAGAGAGTTTATCTCTCAAATTAGAAGATGAATGGCCTAGGTGTGGTTTGGAGAAGGACTTACACCCCAAGCTATCTTCTGATAGAGAAAGTATTTCACCTGCTAGCGGTAAGGCATCAGATGTGACTGGATTCGGATTTTAAAGTGCCTCAAGATACGAGGGCTTTCTCATTACTGCATTTTCGATTGAAAATTTCCCAGGAAATGTGAATTACTACTGCAGAGAGGAATTTTGTATCTAAAGTAATCATCATGGGGAGGCCCACTACGGTGGGTTACAAAATAAGTTGAAACCTCTCGCCCCTTGGTCTTCTGTCCACACACAGGGTTATTGTGGCTCTCATCTGAAGATGATACTTCAAGATTAAACGAATTGTACAAAATTAAGCCTTCACGAGGAAGTGTATGATGAAGACCTTAAAAATAATTATTGTCACTTCTATAATCTGGAAATGAGAGAGTAGATTCTTAGGTTGCATGAGACAATTACATGATCACTTCATGAACTCCAGCATTGATCAAGGCCTTATTACTGATTGGATATTGATTTCTCAGCTGTGTTTGAAGGGTCTTTTTCTCTGAAATCTTATTACTCACTATTGAAACCACTTGTTGAGGAAAGGAGTTATTATGGGTAGGTTTATTTACCTTCTCCATAGAAATGGTCAGGTTATGGTGATTATCTCCATTTAAATCGATTGTATGTTCCCTAATTTATTGTCCATATGAAATAGGAGAGTATGCCCCACAACCCTCTTGGATTGGTAAAATGGTGTGTATCTACTCTGAGGTGGCATGATGATGAGTCACTCCACTAATAGGGACATATTTATATATCTTTCTCTGTGATGTCGCTGAAGTTGTTATAATATTCTGACAGGTATCCAGAATATGGGCAGAGATTTGCTTCTGCTCTTTCACCATTGTCAGAATGTGCATTGTGACATCAGCTGCCGGAATGGGAATATACGTCCATTACATATATATAGTAGGTTTATGTGCACGATTCTATCCTCATTTTCATGACAATGAATTTTGATAGTACATATGCATAGGGGATGAGTGTTGAGTTTGCTCCAAATTTATCGTAGGAGCTTTCTAACAGACTTCTCCGGGTGCAAACAAATGTCACTGTTGGAAGGGTTGATGACATTGGTAGGTGTATGTACTTTCTATTTATTTTCCATAATGTATGGTTGACGGGTTTCCATCAATACTGGAAGACGAGTCTACTGACAAAATTGGTGATTGTAAACAGGTGTATGTTCCAGCTTACCAATTTCCAGCATATTAGATTACCGATCTTCTTTGGATGTAGACAGACGAGCCTGATGAATGGCTGATTAATTATAATCAGTTGTATATACCTTCCTACAGTACTCTTCCAGAATTTCATGGCGGGATTGGTCTGTTACTGCCAGACGAGTCTGTTGGGCAGTGAAATTAGGACGGATGGGTGTATATGCCCGCTCCATGTTTGCTATCATGTCAGCTTATTGGAATTATCCAGAGGGGGAAGATGTAAAAAACTACTCCCAATTGACAGAATTTATCCTCTGGTGGTTCTTATTGCATTCTTGGGTCTGAGGAACCTAAGCCATACCGCTAGAGGTGATACCCTCATCATGTTGAGAGTGAACTACCACACGAATCTTGCGGTGATTATTGATGGGAGTCCTCAGGAAAGTCTATTTCCTTCTTGAACTGAAGCCTTGAGTGACCTATTAATTCACATCCCTGTAATATGGGAGGGAATTTTTGTAGCATTATTGGGATAACGACCCTAAATGGTTAGAAATGGTGGTTGGCACCACCTGCTTCTTGACCACTAGTCATCGATGTCTGGACACCAGGGTGAATTGTTAACATGGAGGGCTTTTCATACGGCCTCTAGAGTCGGGATGGTACATTGTTGATGGTAATACCTCACCAATGAATTCGAGACCCAACATTGAAGTTTCTAAGTAGTGATATCGTCCTCAGAGTGGATGAGGATCCAGCAGAAGTAGCAACTGAGGCATTCATAGGTGTGAACTTTAAAGAAGCTATTTCTATATTGCAGAGAGATCAAGGAAAAGAGTGTTTGTTTTATATAACATACATAATAAAGATAATCTTTTCTAGACTAAATCATTTGGATGAACACATATATGTTTTATTTATTTGTTTGGTCCTCGTATAGAATTTAATATGGGCCTAAAAAATAATTAAAATATCATTTTAACATGGTTAAGGATTCACGTCGGGTTCACCATTTTTTGTTTCTTCTTGAAATATTAATCACCTTGTTGTTTAAAGTTCAAACATTCAAATCATTTTCAAATGGGTTTATTCATTTAACCGGAAACATCCAATGTTTATATACCCATTTGGACCTACTTTCCCAAGGTAGGTTCTCATTAGTTGTGGATTGATGAGGCAATATAATTTTCATTGGTCGAGTGGATGGGAAGTCAGACTAATCACACCTTTTGGGGGGGGGAAATATTGTCTATTCATGGACTCTCATATAGACTTATGTTATGGTCATGAATCCTTACTAATTTTCCAAGCATTAAATTTAGTTTTTCTTTTAGATTTAGTAATCAATGATTGATAGGTATGGGATTTAGAGAATCTTTTATATGTATTTGAGGTTCTTCATCGACGGAGAATAATCCTTATTTATTAGAGATTATTATTCAAAGTTATACTTCAACAAATTATTTTAAAATATCTTGGTCATTATGAAAACCATACTGTTTTAAAGCCACTCAGTGGGGAAATTGAATTTTATTAACATTTAGAAAGATATTGATTATTTCAGAGTTGAGATCATTCCTAGAGATGGGATACCTTTATATCCTTGTTAAAATGAAATGAATCAGAACCTACATAGTTCGATAAGAATGATATAGATTAACGTCATATGATACAAAAATTAATTAATGGAATATGGGATTGAACCTTAGAAAATATTCCTACGTACTCTACTTTTAAGGAAGAGATCAAATTCCACGTAGTTCGGGGGAAGAAGTATGAGGTTTATGCATGATTAATGGCCCAAAGATAGATGTTGTAATTACTTTTACACTCTATGCTTTCGTGAGTCATGCTCGGTGTAAGAAACAAATGGTATCAGTATATATGATGATTGTTTAATGAAAGATGCAGCCATAAGAAATTATGTGGTGCTTACATATGTATGACGTCCCACATATATGAGTATCATGACTTTGTTCAGGAAAGAAGGTCAGGATAAGGTTCCATAAAGGTATTTGTTATTTATAGAGATTAGGAATTTTAACTCGGGACATACTCTTGAAAAGGAATCCTAAATTAAGAGAGAATTATGATTGGGTTTTATTCATGAAACAGAATCCCAAACCAAAAGAAATTTAGACTGGGGATTACTCATAAGAAGGAGGACCAAAGTTAAAAGGAAATTGAGTTGGTTCATACTTATGAGAAGGAGGCCCAATGTTAAAAGGAAATTATCATTGGGACTTACTCTGGAGAAGGAGGCCCAATTAATTCCTCTCAGGTAAGGAATCCAGCAATGGAACCATGTCATTAAGGGATTTGAAGAGGATTTTGAAGGCTACATCTTAATGAAGAGAGGTGGATTTGATGAAAAAAGGATCTTAGGAAGGAGGCGCGCAAGTATTTGTCTGGTACGCAAGTCCTGGTCGCGCAAGTATACTTGTGCGACATGGGTCACCCTGGGAGTCAAAGAATCCATAGGGTAATACATGGGTGACATTTAACTCAAGCCCTTAGTATCATTCTTAACAGAATCAAAAATGGTGGCACGCAACTTCCCTTGAGAGGGAAAGGCAGCGCACAAGTGTCTTCACGTCCCTTAAGGGATGGACACTTATGTGTTCATGCAATAATGATTTATAATACAGAGGCATATTATTACTCTTTAGAGCTTCCATTCTAGTTAAAGAATTAACATTGAAGTGTTCGGAAGATGTCAGAAAAATTCTTGGGTGACCAAATCTGGAATCTGAGTTTTAGAAATACCGTCCTCGAAATGGGGGGCCCACAGGGGCTATTTGTAGGCCACTGGGAACCATGGAGACAAACAAGAATAGGACACACAAGTGTCTTGTGCGACCAGAATGAAACATGCCGGCCTCCTTCTAAAAGGGTTCCTTGTTCATGCCATTGTCAATTTATTATGTTCTTCAATGTATGACTCTCATTGTGCTTAAGGTAATTCCCTTTCCCATTCATTGGACTCCGTGATGGAAAGGAGGGTCAAAAATAATGTTCCATTATATATATATTTTTCCACACAATCAGAAATAATGTACTCTACATGAAAAATTACTTTGTAAATGAAAATATTTAAAACATGAATTTTTTACTTGAAATATTTCATTTAATTGTTTTAATGTTCATGTTTTTTGGTCATTTCAGAACTGACCTAAAATCAAATTCAACATTAATTAATTACATCGCCTTAGTGAAAATAAAATGCTTCATCCTCTGCCAATGATGTGGCCTCATTAATCCAAAATCAGTTGTCACAAATGATGAAACTCTAGCGATATGTAAAATATGAATTGGATTGATAGTACATCCTAGATATTTCTACATTGATATAATATGTTTCATGTTAATTCATACTAAATATTAATACCCACTATCCATCAATCCAATAATGTTTAGTGGTGATGATGCATGTGACACATATAAAAATCTAGAACTACTAGAAGAGTTTTCCATAAATCGTAAAAAAATCTCCATTATCATATACAAGATGAATATAACGATAAATACAAGATCACCTGGGATAAATAGATTGCTATGATGTCTCTTTTAAACTACCACCATTACCAGTACCATGAAGAACTGATTGCTAAACTACCTATTGAGGATTCCATTTAGGAGATCTCGACACCAATCTTCTGGACCCAGGCGGCTAGAAGAGATGAGAAGGGGTAAATGGATGATTATCAATGACATAGATCATATCCATACATCAACTAAATGATTCATATTACATGATTTGGTGTAAAAGGTTGAGTAGATCAATATACCCATTATCACCCAACAAGTCTTACAACAGACCCAAGAATAAACAGGGGAACCACAGACACAGACAATCACACACACACACACACACAAACATATATCCTGATTTCCAATATAGTGACACCATAATTTTTTCAAAATAAATAGGTTATCTAATTTAATCTTGTATAATTTGAATAAAAATGGTGAATTATCCTATCTATAATGTGTGGGAAGACATATATTAACACCTCTATACGTGAATCATGTCAATATACCCCGATAGAAACTAGAGTACATGAGTAGGCTGCTATTCCCACTCCCACAAAGTAATAGGATAATATCACAATTACTGTTTCATAATCATTCTAATATAAATTTGAAGTAATGTAAAATAATGTATATATCCCTACTGGTAATATAAAAAAATATCATCATGCCTTAGAATTGATAGATAAATAAAATTATTGGTTTATCTAGAAAACCGTTGATGGGAAGGAACATATTCCTTCCCCTTACATAGATAAAATTCCCAAATATAATTAAACTAAAGAATATGATTTGGAATATTTTCTTACTATCATTTAGTATGTTCTTTGTAAAAACCTACCGAAGAATGGAATATCGGATGTGACATGTAACACCCTGTGATTTGAGAATTCTTTTTTTTTTTAAAAAATTATCATTTTAATAATTTGATTCATTTAAAATGATAAAATAAGTAGTTATTTATATATATATATATTTAAACACTATTTCAAACATTCCATTCCCATGCAATACCAACTTGGGTTGTACTATAAGCAACACTGACATTGTGTACGATGCACGCAACATTGAGTTTCAACCAAACATCTATTTTTATTGTTTTAATAATTTAAATATTCTATTTATAACCAAGATATTACACGTATAATTATGAATATTAAGAAATACTCTTAAATTATTTTTTTATAATTTTTTAATATAAATAAAACAAATTGCTAACAAATTATTTGATTTTATGTCAAGTCCTCTATATGTTTAGAAAAGTTGTTTTCTTAAATAAAGTACTTTTAATAATTAAATTAATTTCATAAACATATAGATATTCAATTTGATAATATAAGCTTCATATTTTAATTCAGAACCTTGAAATTATGTCGGGTCAAAATGTTGGGATATTTCTAAGAAACATAATTTTTTGATGAATAATGAAGATTACAGATTTTTTGATATAAACTATATTTTCTATAATTAATTATTAATGAAAATGATATAATAAATTTTATTAAAGGTCACATTAGATAAATATTATATCAAATAATACAATTAAATTCATTTGAATCAATTTCTCTTTGAAACTTTTTATAAAATATAAACAAACATCCGAAAATTTTCCTATATTAAAATCCCATTATTTCATCCACTCTGTGGGATTAGCACTAATCATAATTTTTCCACTTATTTTAGGTGAATTTAAAAAAACATAAACACACCACTATATTCAGTCTAATATTTATAGTCTAATAGGACTATGTAAACTTTTTACAAAAATTATTATTTAACATGATATAATTAATCGCTAATGTAAGGGGAAATTAATCTTAATTATGGACTAATCCTTAAAATTAAGGGATAAAATGACCAAGAAACATGTCTGAAACTCATTTTACATCCCTATTCTGGCCATAATCCTTAAATTATTGAGTTAGGTTGGTTTGGTATTACTTTTTTTGGGTACGAACATGTGCACACCTAATATGTTTCTAAAAAATTCCATGTGAGTCCTTTTACTCTCCTATAAAAGGCCACCACCTCTAAAAATTAATCAAACATCTAAAAACATTTCAGTTTATCCAATATCATCCCAATTAGACTCCCAGAAGTAATACCTTGTAACTTCAATGTTACCTTTGTGCAGAAATCTAGTCAAGGAATCCTTTTTCACTGACAAATTTGAGTTAACAGATTTAGAGGAAACATCTTCTCTAAAGCTCCTTCCATTTTTTTTCTCCTCCACACTGCCACTCCCATTATTTCCTTATAGTAAGAAAAATATTATATTCCATATAATATGATATTTTTATACTATGTTTCTGATTAATACAAACAAACACATCTCTATAATGGATGTTGAACATAATATTTCTATGTAAAACAAACTAATACATCACAAAACGACGATTGTTAATTTTACTATTACCACTAATAAATGTTGGTCATTATGTTGGAAAATATATTTATATACGTAATATATTGATATTATTATGTATTTATTCACTAGTATTACTTTTAAAATACACATCACTTACTTTACATTTGGTGGTAATACGATATTCTCATTTGAGGAATTATGGACTACGACCCCTTCAAAGCGATGAGATTCATTCAAAGACTACTTGGAATGTAGTAATGAAGTGTTTAGTTGGATTATATGATATATATGTAATATACTCATTCAATTGGAATAACTATATATATATATATGTCAATTACATACTTTCTTTCAATACGAATCAAACGAAAATAACATTCATGTGAATGTAAAACTTACCATCTCTAGGAATGGTTTATTCCATTTAATAATTATATATATTATAAATTATTATAATATTAATATAATAGATATAACTGATATTTATATCATTATATACAATCTATAATAAATATATAAGTATAAGGACAAACGCAATAACAAATTAAGACACATGCGAAAAACAAAGTGTTTATTTTCTGATGTGAAAATCTAAAATAAGATCATTAACAAAAATTTAATTTAATGTTATAAAAAAACTATATATAGTAAAATATATAAGTATATTATTATGTAAAATATGTGGAATAAACTTATATTTATCCGAAAGGAGTCATGTATGAGTACATAGAGTCAAGATAGAATGAAAGGGGATTTCATCACACATTTAATTTCTCTGGGATACAAGCTCTTTACTCCACTCTATTATATTATGTGGGGTATGTAATTACTGTGATTGAAATATATGTATATTATAATTAAATTTATTTCTATTCAAATTCCCATTCTATGATCATTCTTTCACGGGGTTGATGTTTGAATAGTTACCAAATCAGTAAAAATGTTATGTCTAAATTTGGCTTCATTAAGACTCATGTTTTGTTCTACACATTAACTATTTATCGAAGATTATATACATCAATATTAAATAACATTTCACAAATATCCTTATTTTTAGGATATCATATTCTTCATGTAATTTATTTTCTTACATGGAGATCATGATCCCAATATAGCATGTTATCTGAGATTGTTGAGACAATCTCTTTGATTTTCGAGATTGTTTTGGTTTATGATTCATTTGATGAAATATTATGATCCATATCTCAATATTATTCATTAGTTTCTTTATCCTTAGTTTTTTCTTGAGATTCTCATGTATTGGTCCCATTTTTTACTCTTTAGTGCATAAGATAGTTAAGAATGTGTATTTAAGAAAGCATGACTTTACAATCACATTAGTCCAAAATCTATGTTTTCTAAAAATATTTTTTTTGAATATTACACCATTAAAATGTAATATCATAAACACATTTTAATCCTTTATATATTTTACGAATATCTTTATTGGAACATTCTTGTGACTTTCTGAAAAAATCACTTTTCTATCCTTGTTATCATGTAAAAAAATGTTATATTGACATAATACAACATGTAAGGATTAACCCATCACCATTTCATTGAAGCTCCATTTACATTGATAAAAAGGATAATAATTAAGAAAATTTTTTAAAAATAAATTTTGTAGGATAATTGTTTTCAAATTGTTATTAATTATTTTTATATTTTCAAGGAAAACGTTTTCAAAAAGGTTTTCATGCCTTACATGTTTTCAAAGTGTCGTCTAATAGAATGTTTTCAAAAATAATTCATGGTAAATTTTTATGTTCTATTGGAAATTGAATTTCAAAAAATTTAAATCATTATTTATATGTTTTGAAATTATTTTCAATGAAAATTTATTTAAATCATTTTAATTATTCGTTAAAAGTTATCATATTTTGAAGAAATATGTGTTTAAAATATTTTGAAGCATATTTTAGATGTTTTCCAGGAAAATGTTTTCAAACTGATATTGTTTCTTATTTATAAATTATCAAGGTATTTTATAGGAAAATTATTTTCAAATAGTTTTATTTATAAAAAATAATTTGTCAAATATGAAAGGATATTTTACACAATATGTGTTTCAAAATGTTCTTTCAAAATTATTTTCCATCTAAGATAACATCCATTGGTGTTACTCATGACTGTATGGAGAAATTATTTAATGTTTACATTCATATTTATTCTTTAAATGGATTATATTTTTATGGACAGATATTGTGAAACTTGTTTCTATTTCACGGGATATATTCTTTTGAGACCCACTTCTTTTTATGGATTATTTTTATGATTCAATTATTATGAAACCTATTTTATTCGATAGTTTATTATATGTTTACTTGTTTATGATGGCCATTTCCTTCCATGGGAATGATATGTTCATTTACGATCTTGTGGAACATGTATGTATGATTACATTAATTGTTGGGAGGGACCTATATCTAAATATAATGCATTGGGTAATGTTTTATATATCATGAGATAGACTATAATCGTATGGGGAGTGAACTAACGGTAATACGATAGTCTTATTAGTGAACCATGACTACAAATATAGCCATGGGAGTGAACCATGACTACTATGATGGTATGAGGAATGACGTCGTGAAACTATGATGACCATGGGAGTAAACCATGACCATTATGATGGTATGGAGAGTGAACCCTTACTACATATATAGTCTTGAAAGGGATTCCTCAGCTACTATATAAATCATTATATGATTATGTGATTACCACAATTCCATTTTTATTCCTATCTTAGTATTTCATGGATGATTCCCTTTATTTATTATGATATCGGTCTAGTGTACATTCAATTTTTATGACATGATTTTTGTCCTGATCATTGATATGTAGGGTATGAAAATTTATTTATAGGATCATGTTCTCAGATACTTATACTCGTTCTTATGCTTAATTTTCTAAATTATTAAAACGTACTGAGCATTTAAGCTCACCCAATTTTTAATTACATTACCCCAAGTTAGGATGATATGTAATATATTTGATATTTCTAGGAAGGGTTCTACTGAAGAAGAACCTCACGAGATTAGATGTAGCTCACAAATTTACCATTGTTTATGTTTCCTGTTTCTAAAGTCTCTATACAAAATTTGTTATTTGTGTATCTTTTTGTATAATGTTTAAGTATTATGAAAAAGTTATGTAATATCAGTTTTTTAAAGAGACTGTTGCTAAAGAAGGTATCTCAGAAGAGGTATAGTTAACCATTGGAAACTATGGTGAGAAGACCTTAGTGTGATCCCTAGGTTTATTTATAATGATATCAATAGGCATGTCTTTAATATAAGTATAAGGATCATTTTGGAAAATGTTGTAGAATTTTAGTGAACGATATTGTGAGTGGTTTTCTAGAAATACAAACCTATATATATACTACAAGTATATTTGTATCTATCTTAGATATACCTTGGGGTAACAACTCTGATGGAATCTTCAGGGCTTGACTCGGTGTAATCTAGTACATGACAACAAGCCTTGTTTCACACCACCATTGACACTCCTGAGGTATATGATTTGGGAATTAATAAACTCATGATGATCCATAATGAAATATTTATATATATATGTCATAAATGAACAACCTTGGTCAATCCTAATGTACCATAGATTATGGATGGTGTCATCATTTCGACATCTTGTATTTAATTATTTTCAAAACTATGTGATTTTCATCTAGGATAATAAATACACTCACTATTATTCTTTTATTATTAAATGGAAGGAAACATATGGAACTAAATTAATGATGAATATGATGGATTTTTTTAGGATGAGCAGTTAGGTGGGATTATCACTGCAGTGACTAATTTCATGATCATGCCTAATCATTTTTCATGGAACAATATTTACAATATTTTCCTTAACAAACTATCGGACTCACCATGTAATATAATGAAGAAGTTTAATAAGAGTTTGGGTAAAAATAAGATGGAGGGAAGAAGATTAGATTTCCATTGTGTCAAGAATGTGGAATGAATCACCTAAGTGAATGTCTTAGAGAAACAATTAGATCATTTGACTGGTGAAAAAAGGAAACAAAGAATGTGACTATAAGGGAATAATTATGTTTTCGGTTATCAAAATGGATGTGAATATTGGTCTCTCAAATTCTTCATCAATGGTTAATTGTCTTATGTAAAGACCCAAACTTTTGAACTATATTTTTGTTTCTTGAAAATGTATTTTTTACTATGTCATAATCAATAAAAACATATATAAGTCTAAATGAATGGTGATCATTCGGTTTTGATTGTTATATAAACATCGGTCAATATGACTATTTGAAACAATATTAATTTTTAACATTATAATTTTGGTTTAAAATATAAAAAATAATGAATAATTAATTCAGAAACGAGAGTTGATGGACTCTTCATATAGACTCGGGCCATACGAATCCCATCTATCAGAACATAGGAAAGAGCTAGTGACACTAGACTTTGTATTGTACCATGACCACACTAAGTATCAACATGTTATGTTTGAATGTAATATCCTTCGAGAGATGATTAAGCTAATATAAATCACCACATTGGAAATGTTGTTGTACTTACCCCATGATTAAATCAACATTTCATAACATACAATTAGGTCCTATAAATTTTTTATAAGGGGATATGTAACAAGGTCTTAGTTATATTGGTTAATTCTTTTGTGTAAATAATATTGTTATTTCTTATTAGGGTAAATTTTTATAATTTAAATTGTAAAAAATTAATATAGGATCAATATTTAGAAGCCTCATATTATGGAAGATTATGAAAAAAGTTAATTGGAAAATATTTTTTATAATTTAATTAAATAATATTGAGAAATTATTTAATAAAATACAGACATATACAGTTGTGATCAGAAAGAAAATTAGAGTCTGATAAAATCAAATAAATTTTTGGTGAATAGTAAATTATGAAAAGTAATATTACCCTTATAAATTATAATATGACCAATGGAATATTAACCTCAGTTAATTATGATTAAAAAAAATATAGGCATCATTAAAGGTAATAATACATAATAGCATAAATAAATAATTGGTTCAGAAATTATTAGTTATGTAGTAGTATTTTTTATGGTAAATAGTGATTTTAAATAAAATGTTAACGTCATATTCAAATTATATTTATCGATGAGTTAATTTTTTAATAAATAACATTGATATTAGTTAAGGGTCAATTTATTATATTTTTATGAAATGTTTTTTTTTCCGTTGAATTGTGAAACTATAGTTTTTCAGATTTCATTGTGTTTTATGACATCATAATTCTGTAATATATAATATAAACTACATGTTGACAAATTTTGATTAAAATATTATATTTGGTGTCCCATGTGTCTAAACTCATGGTAAAATACCATGAGAAAGCCCATGGTTTATCAAATACCACTAATGAGGATTCCTTTCAATATTAATAAAATCATTCCTCACTTTTACTGTAAATAACAACCCATTATATCATTTCATTCATTCCGAAATTCACATAAACAATTATATGGACTTATTACCTCTCAAGAATTGCTCCCAAGGTTCCCTCAACAACCATGTTCCCAATTATCATGTTTTTGATGTTACATTTCATGGTATGCGAGACTCCAACCCTCATCTTTTATTTAATAAATCTTTTATAACATGAATTTTAGATTCGTTTGTATTATATTGTTTCTTGAAATTATATATCTTTGTTTATGTAAATTTTATTATGAATGATGGGAGTACCATCTCGCTCACATCAAATCATTTTATTATGATTTCAATGAAAACGTCAGGCTGCCATGTTTTCGTAAGGGAATTATAAACATCTCTTTTTTCCATTCAAGTTATCATTTATGTTATATGTATTTAATATTTCCATACAATGATCTTAATTACATTATATTATGTTCTTATACATTGTTCTGAGTCTTTTATGTATTTGTAACCCATGTCCCCACTCTTTTCAATGTTTTCTAAAACCATGTTGCATAGTTGTTCTTCTGCATAATATTCATCTCAAACTCTCTCTCTCTGTTTCTCAAGAAATTATTTCATTTTATTTATGTGAATACCAAAAGATATTTTATATCTAGGTAAATTCATGTGGAAATTATTATTTTTAGGATTGGAAATATATAAAACTATCATTCCTTTTTCCTATGTAATAAATGACACGATGATTAAGTTTGAAGGGAATTTTAAAACTTCATGATGTTGATATAAACCCCATCTATTTTATTCCCTATGGGTTAATTATGAAATATTTTTTTATGATATATATGGATCACATGAAAATGAAGATATATTAATGGTGCACCCTAATATATCTCCAATAAATTAGGTAATGAAGTTAATCTCTATGGAAGAAAAATTTCACAATACCATGGTGAATAACATTGGTAATATTTATGTCACCTTTGGGATGGACATTCATGGTATGATTATGAACATCTAATTGAAATATTGTCGCCACATTTTCATGTTATGATTCATGTTTTTTTATTGTGTTTTTCATATCATTCCATTGCTCATGTCTTTATGTATTTTATCTCAATCTTAATGATATCACAAGTAAACTAATTCCCTTATTTACCATAACTGGGCCTTCTTCTCACCATTTACATTGAAGTATGTCACTAGGTTATGATATGTACTGATTGTAAGCAAGATTAAGATTTAATGATGTCTTTTAAGAGGAATAAATGATAGCTTTATGTTTTCATGTATTATGTACATTTTTTACATGATACTAAACTTTAAATATCATCTCGTTGTAAAATGTATTGAAACATTACTTAATAAGAAGACAAGAAGATATTGATGATATTTGATTTATGTTTACATATTATTGTACATTAGGATAAATTGTTTTTTGGAATAACCCTATAGAAAATTTTAAATATAGAAGATATTCCTATTATTTTGTTGAAAAATTAAGTCAGTGGTTTCCAAAAAATAGATCCCACTATGGATATAGGTAAGTTCTTGTGGCTATGGAACATATATATCTAACAATAAAAGACAAAAAGAATACTTATAGATAGACTCAAATGGGATGTAGTGCATGAAAATGGGCCTTTAAATACTCATGGTTTGATACTCCCGGGGGATATGTTTGGTCAATCATAATATTGTTTTGAATCATTTGATGTTTTTATAGAGAAATGTAATTGTGGTAAAATAATAATGTATTTAATAATGATGATTTACGACTTAAAGATATATTATTGATAAAAGATTCATAAATGAAATAAGATTCTCAATAAAGTTTAATTCATTCAGAAAATGGTGGATAATAAGAGGCATAATGAAAATGATGACCGCAATGGACAATTCACAGATGGACTTCCAATATATGCCAGAATGTAAATATTCATGAAAATGATGAACCAACTCACTCATGTAAGAGGAAATAACTTGAATCAAGCTGAGTGAACAATTTCTCCATGACGGGTACAAATTTTTGTTGATTCCATTATACATGAAGGACCATCGACATTCTATTGATCTACAGGACAATTGTTTGCTGAATAGTAGATAATATATATCAAAAATATCTTTTCTATGCTCCACTATTTAGATCAAGATAAGTTAACCCTAGCTATTTATAATTTAGAGGGTGATTCTGATCATTAGTGGGAAATTATTATAATCGTGAGGTCAAGTGTTATGGTTGAATATATGGAGTGGGAATGGTTCAAAGGGATATTCATAAATAAGTATTTCCCTCATTCAATGATAAAAAAATGGAGGGGATGTTTCTCTAGCAGAAGCACAAGGGTAATGAATCTGCTGGAAGATATGAGATGAACCCCACAAGGATTTACTATTATACCTCAAGATTTATCATGGATCCTAATGGGATGTTTTATTTATTCTTACGTGGACTGTGACCACATTTTTGAATGAATCAAGCCAACTAAGACTACGATTACTACGACATGATTTTGCAGAGTGCTATCAAACTCGAACTGGAGTTTTTTTAGACTAAATTGTCCCATAATTCCAATTATACAAAGATATTAATGGATCCAAGCATATGGAGAAGAATTGATCAGGGAAGAGGAGGCAAGAAATTGAAATGTCCCATGTGTAATAAGTGTGGGAAAAACATTAAGGGAATTACATTCTTAAGAGCGGGAAATGATACAGGTGTGAAAGAGATGGCTATATCTGATGTAATTGTCATACTTAAGTGAAGCCCAAACTAACCAACACTAATGAAAAATGTAAAATGTTACAGGACCTACCTAAAAACCAATGCTTTAATTGTGGAAAACATGAGCACTTTTCCACTCACTATCCAAATATAAGTATAGTAGAGGTAAACCACCATCAGCCTCAGCAAAGGAAAATGGAGAAAGGTCATAATTTTTCTATCATGACATCGGATGTTGAAGTTCCAAATGATGTGGTTCTAGGTACTTTTTTTGTTCTCTCAAATCTATCAAGTACATTGTTTGATTCTAGTAATACTAATTCTTTTACATCCTTTAAATTTTCAAATAATTAGAATCAATCCCTGAATTAATTAAAATTAGAGTTATCATTCAGTAATACTAATGGGATTATCCAAGTATCAAAATTATTTAGAAACACTAGTATTTACATTAGTGAGCTCAATCATAACAAAAATCAAGTAGTCATTCCAATTTTTGAATTTTACATTATACTAGGGATGTACTGGCTCTCCATATATAATGCTACAATCAATTGAATAACAAAGGGAGTGTTGGTAGTCATGAATGATAAATATTCTGTTATCTTTCATGGAGATATTTTTCATCCATATCATTTTATAGAAGCATCTATTATAGTCTTCTATACAGATTTTATCGATGAAGAAGTTGAAGTAATTGAGAGTATAAGGTCAGAAAATTTCTCCATCATCCAGGAATTCATTGATGTATTTTCTGAGTAGCTACTCTGACCTCCCCCATGAAGAGATGTAATTTTATCCATTAAACTATTATAAGGGTCTCATTTGTAATTGATGACCCCATATAAGATGGTAAATGTGGATCTAGATAAATTAATGAAGGAACTACAGGATATTTTGGAGATGGGGTTTATCAGACTAATTGTGTCTCGTTGAGGAGAACATATTATTGTTGTCAAGAAGATGGATTGATCAATGTGTCTACTCATTTGTTATAGAGAACTAATGATTATCAAAATTATGAAAAAAACCCTCTTCTAAGAATGGCTGACTTATTTGACAAATTTCAAGCGGATGAATTATTATCTAATATTTAACATTGACTTGGTTATCATCAATTGAGGGTGAATATATATGATATTCCAAAAACTTCCTTATGATAAAGATATGGTAATTATGAGTTTGTTTTTATACACTTTGAGTTGACTAATTCTCCTTATATTTTTATAGATGTTATTAATATAGTCTTCAAGGAATACCATAATAACCTTGTGGTTGTTTTTATTGATGATTTTATAATATATTCAATAAGTCTTGAGGAGAATAATCATAATCTAATGGTTATTTTTAAATCTCTACAGAATGAGAGGATGATTGGAATGTTCAGAAAATTTGATTTTTGGTTACCAAATGTTTCTTTATGAAGGATCAATGCAACCAATGAAGGTACCATAATTGACCCTTCAATAAAAAGATTGTAATGGAGTGGTCATATCCTAAAAAAATGAGATTTATAGTTTCCTTGGATTAACATGATATAAAAGGAGGATTTTGAAAATTATTTAATGGATTTATAATCCATTAAACATGTTAACTGAAAAATGGGTCATTGAGATCATGAAAAAGATATGTTAGGAATTATTCCAATAGATGAAAAAAATATAGGTTACTACACCCATGTTAACTCTTCCCTCGTGTGGAGAAAGTTTTATTAATTATATACATCCCTCCCAGAAAGGTCATGGGTGTTTCCTCATGAAAAAATACATGGTGATATCCTATGCATTAGGATAGTTGAAGACTCATGAGTAGAACTATCCTATTCATGATCATGATCTTGCTGTAGTTTCTTTTGCTATGAAGATATAAAGGCACTATCTTTATCAGGAGAAATTTGATATATTTAGAGACCATTAATGTAAGAAGTATAGTTTCTCCCAAAAGGAATTGAACATGAGCTAGATGAGATGGTTATAAATTATTAAAGACAATGATTGTTCAATTCATAATAATCCTGGAAGAGAAAACAAACTCGATGCTGAATTATATAGTAATACAAAATTGTTCTGTCAATGTGGAAGATTCAATGAGATAACTTGATCTATGACTTAGTGAAAATATATAAGGGAATTATAGGTGAAATGATTCCATCAAACGTATTCCAAATTATTTCTCAACCATTATTACTATAAATGATTTGTCAATAATAGAAATATTGTGAACATTTTCATAATAATATAGAGGATATAAAGGAAGATATGTTTTCTAATTTAGGAAGGATATTATGGAAGAAGCTCAAAGATCTAAATTCTCTATACATCCAAGAATCATTAAAATGTATAGGTACATTTAAGATCATTGTTGGTGGGATAATATAAATAGGGGGATAGCAAAAAACACTTTAAGGGTCTGGGAATGTTAGAAAGTGAATGCTGAGAGACAATTTCTTAAAGGGTTATTACAACCATTGCACATGTAGGGATGAAAATGGGACAATATCACTATGTAATATTTCACTGGTCACCAGATAACATCCAGTGGTTAAAATTTGATATACGTTATACTGGACTGTACCCCCATGACATCACATTTTATCACTATCCACAACGATTTTTCTCTTGATCAACTTGCTAGTATTTATGTGAAGGAAGTGGTAAGATTGCATAGAGTTCCACTTTGTATCATATATGATCATGATACATGGTTCACATCAAAATTCTAGATAATTCTCAAACATGCTATGAGTACTAAATTGAATTTTAGTATGACCAATCACCACTAAACTGATGGATAATATGAATAGAGTATTAAACCACTAATGGATATTTTGAGAACATGATCAATGGAATTTAAGGGTTGATGGGATCAACATCCTTCATTAGGTGGGATCTCTTACAACAACAACTTCCACTCAAGCATTAAAATGGAACCCTACAAATAACAATATGATACATGATGTAGTTCTTCTAATTTTTGGTATGAATATAGTGAGAGAAAGATTATAGGGCCTAATCTAGTTAAAGGGTGAATGAAAAGGTTCATTCTAACTGTGAACTAATTAAAGCTAATCAGATTTAGTAAAAGAGCTATGTCAGCAAATGTTTAAGGGAAATGGAATATGATGTTGGCGAACACTCCATTATTTGAATTTCACCATTAAAGAGAGTCATTAGGATTAGGATGAAATGGAAGCTTAACACTAGTTACATTGGACCCAATGAAATCCTTGATCGCATAGGAATAGTGGCATATCATCATAAACTTACTCCAAATCTAGTATATCTTTGTGATGACTTCCACATATCCCTCTTGAGTAAGTACATACCTAACTCTTCACAATTAAAAAAATCAATGGTCATACAATAGGAACAATTCATCTCATATGAGGAGCGGTTGGTGGAGATCATGGATCATAGTGACAATGTTCTACAAAAAAATCTACACACATTGTTATAGTGTTTTGGAAGAACCACAAATACAAATATACGATGTGGTAACTAGGGGAGTCTTTGGGGGGAAATTTAACCTCTCATTTTCACTTCTGAGAGTACGTGTTGAAATTTCAGGAACATAATTTCACAAGGGGGAAGAATGTAACAACCTGAAAGATTTATATATATTATGTTTCCAAAAAATGTGTGCATTACTATTTCATAATCAATAAAGAATATATAGTATAAATCAAATGTGTCCATCATGTTTTGAACATTATCTCACCAATTATCAATATGGCCATTTGAATCAATAATAATTTTTAACATTGTAATTGTCATTTAAAATGTTATTAATATTGCATAATTAATGACAAAATGAGATTTGATGTCCTCATTAATTAGACACGGACCATATGAAGACCATCTGTTGAATTATGGGAATGAGGTTTTATTAATAGGCATTCAACTAGACTAAGGAAACACAAAGCTTCAACATGTAAATCATGAACATAATCGCCTTCCAGGGAAGTCCAAGATGATAGAAAGCATCACACGAGAAAAGTTTTTAGAGCCACCCAAAGATTCTATAACTATATCACACCTTACTCTTAGCTCCTCTGTAGGTGTTATAATGGGATATGTATGGAGACCTTAGTTACACTGTGTAATCCTTCTTTATAAATAAAATTTTTATTTCATCTTATAGTAAATTTTTTGAGTTTAAATGTTCAACATAAATATTGGTTGAATTTTTAGATGTTTCATATTACTAAAGAATATTGAATAAAAAGAGTATTTTAAAATATTTTTTATAATTTAAATAATTGCTAATGTTAAATGAATTATAAAAAAATAAATATATACAATTTTTATTAGTAATAAATTTACATTTTGATAAGATCAACTTAATTATTAGTGAATAGGTAATTATGAATAGTAATATTACCCTTCTGAATAGTAATATGACCAATTGAATAGTAATAATGGTTAATTATGTATAAATATAATTCATGCATATTGAATGGTAATATGATATAATATAATATATAAATAACTCTTTTAGGATTCATTACTTGTGAATTAGTTTTTTTGGAAAATATTTTGTTTTTCATAAAAAATAAATGTATAATATTTAGAAAATTATTTTCTTAATGTGGAGATCATTTTTTAATTCTAAACATCATTAATAGGATAGGGCAAATTTATGTGTTTTTTATAAAATGTTTTGATTTTTTGTGTATACTAAAAATAGAGTTTTTGAGTTTTTGATGAGTTTTATGATATCATAATGATGTTATATGTGATTTAAAATTGGGGTTGAATCATTTGGATTTTAATAATATATGAGGTTCCCCATGTGTCCCAAACCAAGGTAAAATATCATGTTCAATCCTGTGTTTTTTCAAATACCACTAATGAGGCGTCCCATGGTAATTAATATAACATTCCCTAAATTTTGATCAAAATACCAACTGATTCCTTAATTAATTTCATTCAAAATCCCTCATAAAAAAATAATATGTATTCTTACCTCCCAATAGGTCCTCACAATGTTCTTTCAATACTCCATGGTCCCAACATTTTAGTTTTTTATGTAACTCTTCAAAGGTAAGGGAGCTTTACAACATCCTCTTTTGGTGAAAAACTTTTTTTATGTGTTGTCTTATAGAATCCATTTTATTATATATGGTTATTTTCATATATATCATTAATTCATTCAATTTTATTTAAAAATGATTGTAGACCCTTTTTACTCTCATTAACACATTTTCTAAAGTCTTAAGTGAAACGATTTGGCTACTGAATTTTGGTAAGGGAATTATCAATTTCTATTTTTCCATTAAAGTTCTATTCAATATGGTATGTCTTTAAAGTTTCAATACCATGTTATTATATACATTTTATTGTGTAAAAACAATATATTAAGATTATTTTATGAATATATTACACATATCCATTCTCTTTTTAATATTTTATAAAACCATATTGCATAGTTGTTATGCACCACAAGTTCAATCTCAAAATCTATCTCTTTTTCTCATAAAATTGTCTTATTATATTTATGTGAATAACCAAAACTATTTCACTTCTAGGTGTATTCATCATGACATAAAAATAATTTATTTTATTCTATAATTGACATTCATATAACCCTAATTAATTTGTTGTGGGTTATAAATGACATAATGATCATGTTTTTATGTTCTATTTTTAAAACTCCATAGTTTTGAAATGAAACCCATCTCTTTTATTCACTAAGGGTAATTTATGAGATGTTCGATTATGATCATTGTGTATCACATGAATATAAATTAGTATTAATGGTGCACCCTGATAGAATGTTAATGTATTGGTTAATAAAATTAATCTCGAGAGCTGACAAATTTTATTATACCTTGGTGAATAACCGTGCTAATTTTTATAAAACCTTGGGGATAAGCCTTGGTGATATAATTATGAAAAAAAATTAAAAATTGTTTCCAGGTTATTAATTTATGTATCATTTTATTTTTATTTTGGTATTCCACTCATTCCATTTACCATGACTTTATGTATTTCATCATGTTATTGTTGATATCTCAAGTAAACTAATTCCCTTGTTTATCATTACTGGGCGTTATGATGAACATTTAGTGATTTCATTAATGAGGAATAAAATATTTTCTCACATTTTCATGTAATGGTTCCCTTTTTTCCAAGACACTAGACTATTAAGATCCTCTATTTGTAAAATGTAATGAAAAGATATGTTATATGAAGGCATGATTCCATATTTTAATTGTGGAGAAAATTTTCATTATGAACTCAAATTTCCAAATAGGAATGTTCTTGAATAGAATCAATAAGGTGGAATCCGTAATTGATAAATTTATGAATATAAAGATCTTATAGATGAAATTTGATGAAAAATAGTATTATGTAATAGGATGAGGTAGCCTTGTTAATGAAATAAATATTAAGTGTAATAATAATTGTATTTATGTATTTGGATTCAAAATTTATGAATGATGAAATTTAAAATGATTCTTCTGATATTTTTTTCTCTCAGTTTTTACAATTTTATGTGGGATTGGTAAAGTGATTTAATGATAAAGAAGATATTTTGACTAAGGAAAGGTAACCCATAATATTTTCATTATGTTTGGATAATGTTGTATGGATAAAGATACATGGGATATGAATATGTAAATATTATATTATTTATTACCTTGGAAAAATTTAAGGGATTCTTGAAGTGTAATTTATGCTATGATTGATGAATCTAATATTATATTGGGAATTATGGAGTAAATCCAATATAATATGGAATAAGGATTCATGCATGTTTTCCAAAAGGATAAATGGTAATCTAGGTTGTTACCATGATTCAAGGTAATATTCAATAAGGTTATTCACAATATTGTAATGTTACAAACCTGATATACTTTGAGATATAAGGGAATCAATGATAACATGATTTAGTAACTCTATATCTTAGTTTTTGGATTTTTTTTCTAACTGAAGGGTTATAAGGTTATCTTTTCATCAAATGATAATGTTAAAAATAAGAGGTTGTATTTGTGAACCGTATTTGTTTTTAAAACCTTCATTAAAAGGATAATCAATTATTAACCATATTTTAATGTTTTCTAATTTATATATTATATTATAGTGTTTTAAAAAAATACATCATCTATGTCGGGTGAAAACCATTCAACTCCAGTAATGCCATGAGTCATGAAATGATGACCATGGGATGATAAGTGTTTAAATCCTACCGTTGGAATACGTGATCTCCTGGTTTATGTTTAATAATTTATTAGTGAATAAATATATATGATGAAGTAATAGTGTTATTATTTATTTTTAAAAATTAATGCATATAGTGTTTTAGAGGAAAATAGTTAGACTATTTATTCTTTATGGGCCTTACAGTCCATTAAATACATTTTTAGAGATTTATTACTCAAATTTATTTTACAGATATTCTATTACATGATGTAATGTATTTATTAGAATATCATCAATGAAGAACCCAAGAAGGTAATTTTTTGTTGTATAAATTTATCAATAAATATTCAACATTTTAGAAGTGATCATATAAAATATATGATCCCAACACCTTAAATTTTTTTGTGTTGATGTCCTTCTAAATAATAATATATACAAGATTTTAGGACCATAAAATTCGTTTTATCGTTTACATATTTGTTATTTATGACCTCAATCAACCCTATAAATATTTTATCTTTTCCTCCATGTCTAATCTTTACACCCAAACTTGGTTCTCCTAAGTGGAAACAAAGATATATATTACTATGGGTAACCATTATGGTTCCAAATTTTCCATTTCATGGTAAGATTTAGTATAACTAATATGGTGTGGGTTTATATGAATGAAGATTTAATGTATTGATCCATTCATAACCCATATGAATTAAAAGGGTGAAAATCATTTTATGGGTGGTAGAATGTAACACCTAGAGATTTTAATAATTATCTTTTTTAATTAATAATTATTTTCTATGTTTTATTTCATTTCACATAAGTCAAGTTATAGTTATTTATATTTATATAAACACTAATAAAAAAATCCCTTTACACACAATAACAACATTGCCTGTACTACAACAAACACTGACATGATGTATGTTTCACACAACACAGAGTTTATATGAAACATTTCTTTTTATTATTTTATGTATTTAAAAATGATAATTATATCCTAGACATTAAACATAATATTATGGATTGTAATAACTACTTTTAAAATATTTTTTTAATTGTTTTATATAAATAAAACAAATTGATAACAAAATATATGCTTTCGGTTAAAGTCCTCTATATGTTTGAAAACATGGTTTTCTTCAATGAAGCTCTTTCAATAATAAGAGTCATTTTCGACATATTTAGAAATTGAATATAAAAAATAATAATTTATATTTATATTTTTCATATTATATTAGGGTGAATTATCCTATTTTTATGAAAAACTTCATTTTTTTGAAAAACAGTGAAAAATACTTCTTTTAAGTTAAAAACAACATTTTTCTAATTAATTATTAACGATATCTGATATTATATTTTTTTTAAAGGTAAAATTGGATAAATATTAAATATAATAATACAATGAAACTATATAGAATCAATATCACTTTGAAATTTAATATATAATATTAACAAGCTTTTTAACTTTTTCCTACTTCAAAACCCCATTATTTCGTCCCATCTGCGGGATTAGAACAAATTTTAATTTTTTCATGTCTATGATGTGAACTTCCAAATTTCAAAATAGAATAATATATTCATTCAATTATTTAGTTTATAATAGTACTATATTATTTTTTTGACCATAAATGATTAGTAAAATTGATTGAAATTAATCATAATAGTTGAGGCCAAATTAAGTTTAATTAGCGATTAACATTAAAATTAAGGGCCCAAATTACACTAAAAATAGTCCAACCCCATTTAATATTCATATATTGTCTATAAAACATCCATTAATTAGTCTTTCTTTTTTGGTTCGACTTATTTTATATCAGAATGTGTGCACACCTAATTTGATTTTAAATATTCCATGAAAGTCCTTTTCCTTCCCTATAAAATGCTACCACCTCTACCCATACCTCACACCTCTAAAAAATTTTATGTTATTCAATGATATTACTAATAATAATCTAATGAATCATCACTTATACCATGAATACACCCATTCGTAACAATTATTCTCAAGGAAGCCTTTTGCAGAAAACTGAATGAGTTACCCGATTAAGAGATAACGACTTCTTTCAATCTCATTCCCTTTATTTTCCTTCTCCACAACATCCACTATCCTTATTCCATTATTTTGTGACAAAACCATTATCTTTAATATAATTATATTTTTTAATTAAATGTTTATGACCTAATATGACAAAAACATCCAACTAATGAATGTTGAACAATCAATTTCAGTGTAGGAAAAACTACTACATCACGAAACGATGATAGTTCATTTATCCTTTACCACCATCCATGGTAAAATTTTGGATGGGAAATAATTTTATATATTAAATTTATTTTATTAATTATGTATTTTATATTATTTATACATTTTAAAATATATATATTTTTACTTTAAATTTTTTATTAATATGATAATCTCGTTTGAGGAAGTGTGGACTACCGCCCCCTCAAAACAATAATATTCGTTCACAGACCACAAAAAGTGTAATAAGGAATGGTTTAGATAAATTATGTGACATATATATTATATTAATGTGAATTTAATATTTAAATATATAAACATACATATATTTACATATTCCATTTACATAATTTCTTTCAATATGATAATAAAAACAGAAACAACAGTCATTCTTAAGTATGGTTAACCATCTCCATGAATGGTGCACCTAATTTCATATTTATATATGATATTTATTATTATAATATGAATATTATGGATATTATTGATATTTAAATCATTATATACATTCTTAAATAATTATATAACTATAAGGACCAATTATTTAAAAAATTAAGACACATAGGAAAAGAAAATAGAATATTACCCAAAGTGAATCCTTAACATTTGATAGTAAAAAAGTGCTTAATATAAGGTTATAACAAAACATATAAGGTGATATAAAAAAAATTCTTCTGTAAAATATTTATAATCAATTATATTTTTTTATAAATGAAGATTGTATGAGTAAGAAGAGAGTCAATACACAAGATAAGGGGATTTCATCTCACTTTTAATTATTGTGAGATACATGCTATGTTTTCCTCACATTACATTTGTGTGGCTTATGTAATTATAGTTATTTAAGATATTTTTAATTTAAATATTTTTTGTGTGTTAAAATTCACATTTCATTTTCTTTCGTTCATGGGGTTTAATTTTTAAAAGTTACAAAGTTAGTAAAAATGCTTTTTCTCAATTTGCCTTCTTTGAGGCTCATGTTTTTTATGCACATTATCTATTTTTAGGGTGAATAAAATCCCCTTTTACAAACCATAGTATGAATATCAATATCTTCATGATATTATATGCTTCATTTAATTTCCTTTCCTTACATGGAAAGCATGATCCTAAAATACCAATTTAAAATAATTTATTTGAGAAAACCTCATAGCTTTTCATGATTGTTTATGTTTATTCCTCCATTGATGAAATATTATGATACATATCTCAGGAATATTAATGAATTTCTATATCCTATATTATTTCATGATATACCAATTTATTGGTTCCATTTTTTACTTTTTGGTACAAATGATTGTTATGAATGTGTTTTTAGGAATGCAAGACTTTACCCTCTCTTCATTCTGAAATCTATGTTTTCTAAAAAAAATCCAATAATATTTTACCATTCCCCCATTATATCAAAAATAAATATTTACCATTTTTTAATTTTACCAATATATTCAAGGGAATCATGTTTTCACTATCTGAAGAAGTTGCATTTCTATCCGTTTTAGTGTGCAAAAGGAATCTTCTATTGACCTCATATGGCATGTACCTATTTACTTGCTATAGAATCATCGAACCTACCTTTTCATTATTATGATATTTAATATTTAAAAAAATGTTTTCAATAGAAAATTTTAAGGATAATTGTTTTTAAAATAGTTTTAATATTATTTTTTTTTCATCGGAAAATATATTCAATATGTTTTCATGTCTCACATTCATGTTTTAAATGTTATTTAAAAAAATAGAATTTGAAATATTTTAATGATTAATTTTTATGTTTTCATGGAAAAACAATTTCAATTTTTTATGATATCTTAATATTTTTTATAAATATTATAAATTAAATGGGTTTGAAAACAATTTTTATGTTTCCTTAAAAGTTTTGATGTGTTTTCAATGAAACCGTTATTTAATATGTTTTGATGTTTATTTTAAAAAAAATTATGGAAAATGGATTTCAAAATTATTTCATGTCATATTTATATATGTTAAACTTAATTTTTATAAAAACTATTTTCAAATGTATTTATGCTTTAAAAATTCCTTTTAAAACAAGAAAGTATAATTTACTTAATAATTTTTTTAAATAACCTCTTAAAATTATTTTGTATCCATAATTACATCCATTGTTGTTAATAATGACCTTTTGGGAAATTATTCAATCTTTCCATTAAAATTATTTCTTTTAATGGATTATGTTTTCATGAAATGATGTTTTGAAACCTGTTTATGTTTCATGGGATATGTTCTTTTGAAACCCTCTTCATTCCATGAGTAATGGTTTTGAGAAAATATTATGAAAATTGTATCCATCCATTGGTTATGATATGTTTACATGATTTTGATACCCAATTTATTTCATGGGTTATGATATATTCAATTATGATCATATGGAACATGAATTTATGATATCATTATGTTACAGGTGGGACCTATTTCTCTCTTCAATACATTTTTTAATGTTTTATATCTCAAGAGATAGACTATGATCGTATGGATTGTTAACACGTGATAATAAGATTGTCTTTATAGTGAACATTGACTACTATGATATCCATGGGAGTGAACCATGCCTACTATGATTGTATGGGGAGTGAAATCATGCTACTATGAAGACAATGGGAATAAACCATAACCACTATGATTGCATGGGGAGTGAAACCATACTACTAAGATGGTGTTGGTAGTGATTCCTTGGCTATTATAGAAATCAATATTTGATTATGTCGTTTCCACTATCCCATATCATATTTATATGTTATACATTTGGGTCTTATGCCTATTATTTCATATGATTCATTTCTAATGAACTTCTAATCATTATTCCGTGATTGTAGTTATAATATTTGATACATATAGTATGATCTCCTATTTACAGAATCACATTATCATACCCTCATAAACCAGTTTATGCTTACATGTCTCCCATTTTACCCTTAATAATAATTTGGGATCACCCCTTTTATGTTTCCTTTCCCCTGGTTATGATGATATGTACTATGTTTGATATGTATATAGAGGGTTCATTTCAAGAAGAACCTAGTGTGGGATAATGTAGCTCATATTTTTAACAATGTAGATGTTTCAATGATTCCAAATGAACTATATATATTTCAGTCTATTGGTGTCTTTTTCAATTATTTAATCATTCCTGAAAAGTTATTTAATGTCAATGTTACCAAAGACATGGTCTCTATATAGAATATATTCATGTTCAAATGGGAGACCATAAAACCACAAGATATTATAAAATAGGGATGATAAAAATTCCTTTCAATCATTACAATTCCATAATATATACTTTAACGGAATCATGGGAATAATCTATGTAGACTCACACATTTTTATGTTATTATGAATGAAACATGATCTTAGCCCCCAATATAGAGTAACCATGATAAAGTATCATTGGAGGAATCCTAAAAATTAGAAGGATTACTATATCCATACCATTCTAAATATGAGTATTCTTTTATCCACAAAACATCTTTTTATATTTTGAAAAGAATCATCTAACACTTTATTAGAAGGAGGTAGAAAATATAATTATAGATCATATCAATTTCATGTTTATTATACCATTAAATTTTCCTCTTTAATGGACATACCTAAGGAATATGTCATAGTAATCCTAAAAATAGATGGTTGATTTTATATGATGAATGTATTCCTCATAGTGTAATTCATTACAAATTTCATCTTCATAATGAATAAAATTTTAGAAAAAATTTACCCCATTACTGAAGTGAATCTAAGATATCCCACATACCATGAGGAACATGACTGATTAAAACCAATTACTCAATGAACCCTATATCTAAAAATTTGTTATCTTCTAGACTAAAACATATATTAAGGAAACATTAAGTATTTATAACACCTTAAAATATCACATCATTTAATTTAATAGTTAAAATTCTTACCTATCCCACCACAGGATTAAGGAAACTAGGAAATAACTACTCTAGTATGATTTAGTATAGGGATATATCTCAATGATAATGAGAGAAATATGATAATGATGAAATAATGAGTCAAATAAATTATACCATTCATTTTTTATAAAAAAAATCCATGCATGAATATGAAATTCCTAAAAGATTTGATGAGAAATTCACACACCATATTAATCTAAATCTATGGAAGAGTCTTCATCCATTGAAGATAAATTCTCTACCTTATGTGGAATATTCATAGAAAATTAATTAAACATAGATATTTCAATGTGACAAAAACAAATACTTCTTTTAAATAGTGGAACTCCATAAATTTAAAATGTAGGGTAGCGGTATCCAACACAAATTCATTAAAGTTGTGTGGAATGTAAACCAGTTTATTACCAATACATCATAAGATGTTCACATTAGAGGTTGGGGTGAACATGGATTAAGGCATATCCATATAACAAAGATTTAGTATTTTTATCTATGAATAACTTTATTTAATGTCATTGTTATTAGAGAAATATCATACCTATTATTATCACATGGTGTCTGTCATATTCAACAAGGTAATATAATCCCAAAATATGAGAAACAACAATCATTGTGGGAATAGTCCATTGAGGGAACATTGAATAAATCCTCTAATTGTATTTAAATTTCCTCTAGTAGGATAATATTCCTATTTTCAACTAAAATCCTACACTGAATGCAATGAATATCACATTCATAACATGCACTACGTCAATATCATAAATTAAAAAAATACTACAAAATCAACAACACATAAGGTGTGGTGGACGAATAGAAATTCAAGTGGAACAACAAGTTGTATTGATGATATATTTTTTACCAACACAAAAACCTTGGAGCCCTCAAAACGATCTACTATTTCAATATTTCACAATTTCATTTCAATTTCAAACCCAAGACATATAGATGGGGCCATTTTTTCATTACATCATTTCATTCCATGAAATGTAGTCTTTTCCCCACTGGGGGAGGAATCAGCAGATAAATCCCCATATTTCCCCACATCCCACGACCAACATCCCCATTTGGGAAAATAATGAATAATGGATATGGGGATTAATGAAATTATTAACATAATATGGCTGTTTTTATAGATCATTGTAATTATAAAGAAATTCCTCATAATGTTTAGTAGATGATACAATATGTTATATCCTTTGTAGGCCTCAAATAAGGAAATGAAGAATAATATGGCTATATCATAACCAATACCTAAGCTATAAAACCATTTACATTTAAATAGAGTACTGATCAATATGATTTTGAATTAAAGTAGTTAAATGGAGTCAAGGATAAATTACCCATGGGAAATATTAATATAGAGTATATCCCCACAACCAAAGGATTACATTTCTCCTCTAATAAATCAACCAGAACATTGACATACAAGTCTAAAAATTAGATTAACATCATTCCAGCTGAAAAAATAAGGGTAAAAAATTAATAATTTAACTAGATAAAATGTTTGGTAATATCAAGTATTTCCTCCATTGGTGAGAGATCTAGAATCATGTTAGGAAATATAACCTAATTTGAACATTGTTTATTATTATGAGAAGGAAAATGTAATATGACTACATGAGGATATACTTGTAAATTTCACACTTGTGTCTATCAAACAAATAATACAACTAGAAATCATTGAATAAATTTAATACTTTGATGCTCAAATGGAGGGAATGAATGAGGGTCATGAACTATTGTAGTCAGAAATAAACCCATATAACAAATTGGGGGATGAGAAAACTCATATACTAAACATCACAAAAAAAACATTCCCAAACATAAACAGTATAGGGGACTTATATAATAATTTAATTCATTTTATATCTCGATGTGGTTTCACTATGGAAACCCATGGATAACAATAAAAATAAATGATGAGATACATTTTGAATACTATGTACAATGAAACATATTTAGGTCAAAATAATCATCAAACCTAATCAGTTATATGATTAGATGGCCTCTTCTAACAATTCAACTACTAATTTTTCTTAACAATGAGAAATAAAATAGATTTTTAGAACTCCAATTGAAAAAAAGAATGAATGAGAGACTATCAAAACTATTTTCTTATTGGAAGTGTTTGAAACAATCCATAAATATTTAACTACCCATATAATATTATCATGGAATCTATATATAAAATTTAAAGGATATGCTTCTAATTCCAATCAATCTATTAAAATATTTGAAACAATTATATTAGTTTTCCCCAATTTTATAGAGGTTTGATGATTCCATTGAATAAATGAAGCAGAATCCTCAACCAATGCTGAATGATAAAGCGAAGAGGACGTATAAAGAATAATGATCAACTATGGTGAATAAAATATCTCTGATACTATCTCTAACACCCAAAACATGTGGGATAACACATGATACATCCTATTTAATATCATTAAAGTAATAAAACCATCACTCGTAGGGGTCAAGATAGAGTAGGATTCAACTATATGATGGTAGAAAAAATAATTTTTATTCATTCCCAAAATATTCATTCATTTTTTACGTCATCGTATCTCTGAAAAAAAATTATCATATTTCCCTAGAACCAGATTAAATTTTTCCTCAATAACCACAAAAATTATTTCCCCTTCCACTGGATGTTAGGTAACATAATTTAAAAGTTTCTCATCATCTATTACATCCTCTAAAATATGATATGCTCCAGTTAGTTCATGTTGGGAAATAAACAAACAAATGAGGATAATAAATCTACTATCATTCATTAAAAAAATAAAAGAATGGAAGGAAGTCCAAATAAATGGTATATAAAATAATTAATATTAAATGGCTATAATGAATGTCAATCGAGCACATACAATCCTTACGATGTAGCTGAATCAACCAGTTGTGTCTACATCTCCCTCAATGGTAAATGTTTTGATTTTTAATATTCCCCTTTCCTATATGATCTAGTCTTATCAGAATTTTTAATACATAAATAAAAATGAAAGGACTAATGGAGATAAACCCACACATATTTCCAATGTAGTATGAACCCTCATATACTTTATCAACCCAACACATAGGTAATGGGAACCACCCCACTAATTGATTAAGTTGAATTGAACCATCAAGAAGAATACTCATTTTATGAAGAGTGTCTATATTTCTCCATCAATTTGATTTGATTTTCAGATTTCTTATATAATGAATAATACAAAAATAATAATAAATACATATATCAAATTTATGCATAAGTAGTAAGAGTCCTAAGAGGCTGATGAATCTAAGGAAGATTCAAATCAATATATTTTTTTTAAATTCTATCCATATCCATGATATGAGTGTATATGTGGAATGTTACCTAATATAATCCTTCTATATAGATTATTAGGAGAACCAGTCTGTTAAATATCGATGCATGACTTGTTTATATCCAATTCTACTGGAGAAACTATTAGAAAATCCACATCAGTCTGGTTTGATTTAAAATTTTTGAAGGGAGTATCAAATAAGACTATCTATGAAACACATTCCATTGAGTTCTAATCATAGAAAAGTTTAACTATCTTATAAGACCTCAAATACTAATATTTAAACTAAGGATAATGACAATGAATAGAATAGTGTTCCATTAGATCAAAAGTATGAGTTATTAATGTTCCTAGACACCATTATTGAGATGATTTCATTTCTTTATTCCCTTAATAATTCAATGTATCTTTAGGAACCAAATATTAACAACCTACTATGAAAAAAATAGTTTTTATTTGTGATTATTATTTCTTAATTATACCTTGTCCTTCATAGAGACATTGATAGAAAACCATACCAAAACATATATGGCCCCTGTGCAATTATGGAATATTAGATGATCTTAGCAGTCATTGAGAAATTATAGATAATGAATCTAGAGTAAAACAGAAACCAATATATCATTTAAGAATCTTGGGATGTAGCAAAAAAATCCCTCACTACCCTGACTATATAAGGGTATGACAAAATTTTGTAAAATATTGTTGGAAATAGCAAGATTAGTGCCCAGTTTTGGGACTTTTTCTTCTATCATGATTTATGGTTGTCTTACATAACACAAATTTCAAGTTATTATTTGGAATACAATGGATTTTTTCCCATGATAATGTTTCACTATGTTACCAAATATTTCATAGATACTCCATCAATGGAAATTAAAGTGTGTTAAATGGTGATACTTACACAATTTACTCCCTCAAATCTCAATACATAGATTCCTGGTTCTATCAAATAGAAGAAAAAACCAATGATATGTTATATCATTAGAGGCACATCACTAGACAGTTTTGAAATAGTACCTTTCATACCATTCCATAAAATATAGTAAGGTAAATTATTTACAATTAATCTGATCAAGGAATTCACTTCAGATCTTGGGAATCATCGAGTTATATGAACTCATATGAGATGATGTTTAATTTGGACAAATTTTATTTATATGATGTTCAAAATAATGTTACTGAAGAAGAACCAAATAAATATAATAAAATGAATTTAATACCATATTTGTGAATCAATATCATTACTCATCATCTTTTTAAGATGACTGGCTGGAATGATGTTGAACCCATGTTCCCACAACCAAGACCCATTAACAAGGTGGATATGAATCCATGGAGATGAAGGAAGGATTAAGGATAAGAAAAAAGTTACTACATATTCAGGATATCGATCACATCATATGAATCTAGTTGTGTAGAGATATAATATAAATCCAATCGTTATGATAACTCCTCTATTGGGAGTACTTCATCTTTGTCTTTATAACATAATGAGTTCCTTGCATCACTGCGTTGATTAATAAATGCACCCATATCACTGGTGAAAATTGAAAATGCCCACGATTTATTTGAACATCATTATGATAATGGTACCCTCTATTCCATTAATCATTGTGGATAAATATTAAATAAAATAAAATATTACCCCGATAACAATGCACATATATTAGTACTCTTAGGATCCATGTCAGTAATCGTAGGTAAAAGTTAAAAAACAATTTTAATATAGTATTTAAGGGATTATTTAATCACTCACTTATAAGAAATGTGAACTAGAGGAAGAATAAGAGGAACATTTCATTGATGTGACTATAGATTTCATGAGGTGTCTCCACTACCAATAATGTGGAAAAAATGTTTCATCTGGGTACAAACATGGGACATGTACAAACACCTTAATTAGTTCTCTTGTTTGACTCAATGAATAATATTTATATATATATTTCTATTGAATATATATTTATATGTCTTCCTTGGTAATCATATAAAAAAATTTCAATCAATATTGTTGTATTTTCCCATTATTAGTTTACTCATCATGATCATCATGGTTATAAATAGACAGCCCAATGAATACATGTAACTCAAGTTTCCAAGGAAAATAAATTTTTTTAAAAGATTAACAAAGGAAAAAAATTAAGAATTTTAATACGTAAAATGGATTTCAAACGTAGTTAAAATGAATAATAAAATTTTCCTATTATATAATTTTCATCAACTTTTGGAATATCAAACACCATTTCTAATGGGATGATTTCCCAATCCAGATCTAGAACATTTTATCGATGAAATAGCTTGTTTATAGAATCTATCCATCATAGATGGATATATAATTTATAAATGGATTTTGATTTATCTTAAAGACGAGGAGATAAACACATTTGGAGCTTCCTATGGAGTGTAAAATTATTTATTAATTCATTTCATCTTGAAGAATCGTGGAGACACTTATTAATGATCCATTGTATCCTCAAACCTTTGTTGTAATTGATTTATTTGTCTCTTTGTTATTATTATTATTTATTATTATTTAATGGAATAAAATTTAACATAAAATTAATAAAAACATATGAGAAATATTTCTATTAAAAAAATTAATTCATCATAACATTACAAGGATAGAAAACTATAACTAATTCCAAAAAGTAATCACAAGTCCTTGTAACACCACTTGAAGATCCCTATAAACACAACAAAAACTATTGTTTATGTTTTATAGCTTTTATGTACCTTTATATAAAAAACAACAATAATAATAATAACAATGCTTAGAACAATAGAAATGTATAACACCATTTTGAAGCAATAGAAGAACCCTAGTGATATTTGTTCTGTCCATGAAATACCCTTAGACATGGGTATTTATAAAACCTTTAATAAATATTGTAAATAAATTTGGTGGTATGAATTTATAGTCTTCATTAATGTTTATATATAACCATTGTGAATTTTACACATGTTAAGTGTTTTATGTATGAAAAATAATATAAGGTAAATTTTTTAGTTAAATAACAATATGGTTTTATTTTGATTAAATCGGTAAAAAATATTTATGTAATAAAATTTTTTTTATAAGGAGTTTCAATTTTAAAATTATAACATGTTATTTTAATAGAAAATAAATTATTATAATTTTAAGATAATTTATATTGTTAGAATTACATTGATTTAATTGAGATTTTTTGTATGATAGAAAACATTTCACCCATCCTCAAGCTTAGGGACCACCTCAGTAATGGTATATGACCCTCAATGGGCCAACCATATCAAGGATACATCTACCTGTGGCCATGTCAGTGAAACTCGAGTATAAATAGCACTCAATCCATGTATAATGCAGATTTCATACCGAGCAGAAGTGGACTGGTTACCGGTCTGCTTGTATGATATGGGGTAAATATTGAGTGGGAAGGCCATGTATAATCCTCCATAGTGTGTAAATTCATTATGTCATCAGGATAATAACTTCTAAATACTACCCTATAAGTTAGTCCCTGAAACCTGTTGGTTTTGGTAATGGATTGGTGGGAGAGGTCCTGGACCACACTATTGATCCACATTTCATATGGGCCATCCACTCCCTTTTCCCTATTAGATCTCACCATCATTCTATATATGATTATTTCCAATCCGCTGATCAACCACAAATGATATTGATCATTTGTAACCAAAACTGATTCACTCATCTGCTACTCTTCTTCCTCAACCCTCTAAAGCATTATTATTTGAATCATGATTCTTCCCCCTTCTCAATCATCAAATTTTTTTCATCAATGAACAATTTTTATTTTCTCTTCCACTAAGGGAGTTGATGTATAATTTTATTAAACTGAATCCTTAACTTATGTATGTATTTTTTCTCCCAAAAATTCATTAAGAAACCATCCATATAAATATAATTTTCTTATCAATAAACTATAATAGATTATAATTTTACACTAAATGGAATTTTTTTCATTACTGCATGGGTCAATTTAAGTTATCCTATATATTTTTTTCTTTTTGAAAAATGGTATATGTATATATATATATTTATGTATAACCCACTTATTACACCCTACCATACCCAATGCTCATTCTCCCAAGTCCCCCTTATTCATTTAGTTCGATTTATAGAATCTCTAATCCCTTTATTCATCCAAATCATGTAAGGGTTCATAAAATCATTTTCTTTTTTAAAAAGTGGTATATATATATGTGTGTTTATATATCCATACATACACATATATATCTATCTATTTTCACTATATATGATATATGAATTTTTCATTTAAATTTTATTCCTAACACCCATGGTATGTAAGGGTTTATTTTTTTTAGAAAAATAATTTTCATTTTATAATGATTTATATATATATATATATATTTCTATGTATATATGTGTGTATATATATACATATATTATTATTTTATTTTAGAATATATAATAAATTTATTTTCATTTTAAATTTTATTTCTAAGACTATGGTTTCTTTTATTATTATTATTATTATTGATCACCTTATTTTATTTACAATGTTGTATTTAAATATATATATATATATGTATGTATGTATTGATACAAATCATTAATCATTATATATTTAAAAATTTTTAAGATATGAGTTTTGGTTTTAATGTCTATGTTATAAAAGGTGATTATTTATTATGATCAAATAGTTTGATTATATTTTCATCCTATCACATTATGTATAACATACAAAGATATATATATATATATATATTCACACATAATTATATAAATCTATTTAATTAAGAAATAAATGGTTTTAAAAAATTATTTTCAATTATATATGAATAGTTTCAAAATTGTACTCAGTCTATAATTTTATGGCGTATATTTTTTGTGTAAATTTAGTTTGTAATTGATATTTATTATGATTTTATGTGATAATCCTAGAGAATATATTATTTCATTTTCAATATTTTATCTACACCATATGTATGTAATACATAAATAGGTATGTACATTATCTAACTAGTATATGAGGTTCCATGAATTTTTAAAACATGTTTGCACATATTTTTTTTATAAATATTTTTTTAATATTTTAAATAAGTAAATAAATTTTAATGGATGGGATTATCCAAAAAATGATATTGAAAATCTCAATAATATGTTGATGATATGTTATATGAAAACTAATTTTATTTTAACGAAATTAATTTTATATATGTATTTTATAATTTTTTTGGGTTCTGATTGACAATGGAAAGTCAATAAGAAGTGTATTATAAAAATTTTCACTAGTACAATGAATTTTAATTATGTTATGGGGAGTGAACCCATAAATATGAAGGTTCTGGGCACTACAGAAGCGCATGGGTTGATGTGCCCACATGGCCTTTTGTCATTAGCAATGATAAATCTGGAATCAATACGATGTTAAATGCCAGTCTCCATGGATCAATTCACAGAAATAGAAAAAAGAAATAGAAAGTCCTAAACCACAATGTAGGATCATTACATGTTGATTATAATTAAGTTAATTAATTCAAAAGAAATAAATTTTGTGGTGTTCTTTGTTAATTTATGTTCTTGATCATATTCTGATGTGATTCGTCGTTGCGTCATAGAATCCAAGTGTAGACATCATCTAGCTGTGATCCACACCCGCACCTCGTATCTATGGATGTCGCCAAAGGAGTCTCTAGGTTCAAGATTGGAAAAACCATTACTTGCATTGTTCGCCTTAGATCGTCTTGATCCGATGGAAGAAGATCTATCTCGGTCTTGAGAGCATTCTTAGAGGAAGAGGTTCTTTTGTCCTTGAATGAATTCTCCAGAATTGTTTTGCAAAACGATTCTCGGAGGTGTAGGGAAAGAGTTAGGGTTGTGAGGATATTTATAATCGGGTTTGAGTTCGTAGAGTTATGACAAGAAATAAATGCATTATGCATTTTATATATTTCATTATATCACTTTTGAAAACCCCATGTCGAGTTATTAATTCCATGACATGCGCCCACACTGATTATAATATATATCATTTAATAAAACGATATTTCCTCAAAATCCCGGCTGGAAAAACTACATGAAATGTATTAATAAATACGGGGTGTGTACTTGTTTTTCATTGAGAACTACATGGTGTGTATATTCAATGTACACAGCATGTATATCTTGTTTTCATTTATTCATTTCCTTTCTAAAATGAAAAACTACACGGCGTGTATATTTAATAATACACGGCGTGTACTTTTTCAAAATAAAACGACATGGCATGTAATCAATGTTACACGGCATTTACTTGTTTTTTTAATTCTTCCTATAATATTAAAACAATTTAGGCATCCGAAAATAATTATTAAACCACATTTGGGAATCATCATTATTCTAATTGAGATACTTGAATACACTTAGTGTGTGACCCACTAGGCCTCTTTCTCATTGGAATCAGGTAATCATTCCTAAAGTCCAATATTACTGTGTAGCAACGGGTCAAGGTACCCAAGAAAAAGAAGTTGATCTCACATTGACGTATCACCTCATACGAACACATACTTTGTAATTTAATCCCTTTGACTCTTTATCTCATCATGCAGGTTTCATGGAAGTGTCATAAACCTATATGCTTGATCTGTCATTCTTTGAGTACCTGAAATAAACTCGTCGTTTACACCATGGCCATGGAATTTTATGCGATAGTTCTATTTCAATAAACGGTCCAAGATATCAAGTTCTATAAATGGAAAGGGAAAATCCTCCATCAACTTATCCATTAACAACATGGCACTCCTGACGCACCCAACATAGCGTACTTCCCGCCAAATATCTACATGACAGTTTTCGTCAGTAAATCTAAGTGCGTGAGTCATTACATGAGTTAATTATAACCTTCTAGTCTAAGGACCATTACACACGCTCGTAGATAGAATTGTCCGATGACACCAAGAAATGCGGAATTACTACCGGCGGGTCTGTTCTCAAAATCTCCTATCTTGGAGATTACTAATTGTGAACTCCATGAGAGAGAGTCTTTTATTCTTACGAGTACTCACACATGACGGTATGCATACTATGTGTCATATCATAGTATGTTATCCAACCGTAAAACTGAATTTAATAATATTGTTATAGCAATTCAAGGTTACCATCATAGCGGGGATCTTCTATGTTATTATTAATGCAACAATTATTCCATGAAATTATTTAATTATAGTCATGCAGAACAATGAACAATATATAATAAGTGATCATTCATGTAATCCAACTAAAAAACAGTTGGTTATCAGGACACCAACCCATACAAACTCCCACTTGGACTAGAGCCAAATGCATACGACTTTTAGTCTTTTAGACCTCATATGATGATCATGTTTCTACTGAGTCAATGCTTTAGTCAAGGGGTCTGCCACATTATCTTATGTGGAAATATTCCTCACTACAACTTCACCTATCTGAGAAAAATCCCTTAAGAGATGATACATCCGATGTATGTGCATTATCCGCTGATGTGACCTTGGTACTTTTGCAAGTGCCACCGCTGTAGTATTATCACAATATAGTGTGATGGTATTTTTACTTCTCAGTACTACATCCAGCTCTTAGAAGAGGCTTTACATTCATACTACTTCTTTATCTTCTTCAGAACCTGCGATATACTCAGACTCTGATGTAGAATCTGCCACAACACTTTGCTTTAATCTCTTCTGGATCACTGCACCTCCATTCAAACGGAAGATGTATCCAGTCTACAACTTCATGTCATCTTGATCAGTCTGGAAACAAGCATCTACATGTCCTCTGATGACTAGTTCCTCATCCACTCCATAAACCAGAAACGTATCCTTAGTACGCCTCATATACTTAATTATAGTCTTTACTACCATCCAATGGGGGTCTCCTGGATCATCTTGATATCCACCTACTTCACTTAATGCGAAAGAAACATCTTGCTTAATACATAGAATAGCATACATAACTAACCCAATCACACATGCATAAGTGATCCTTGCCATTCACATTCGTTCCTCATGTGTCTCAGGAAACATTTTCTTGGAAAGATGAATGACATGTGACAGTGGCAATAATCCCCTCTTGGATAGTTCAATACTGAATCTCTTTAGTATCTTGTCAATATATGTACATTGATTAAGGTATAGAATTCTATTGGATCTATCAAAATGGATTTTGATCCCAACAATATATGCTGCCTTGCCCATGTCTTTTCTGGAGAAGGATTTATGAAACCATGCCTTATCTAATTGTAAGACAGGTACTTCATTTCCAATTAGAAATATGCCATCAACATAAACTATTAGAAAAACAAATGAACATCCACTATACATTTTCTAGACCCAAGTATCACATTATTTCATAAAAAATACAAATTCATTTACAGGTTCATCAAAACGAATGATCCATGACTTTGATGGTTTCTTTAATCCATAAATGTATTTCTGTAACTTCCATACCTTGTTTGCATCCTTTGGATTCACAAACCCTTCAGGTTGTGTCATGTAGACATCTTCCTGGTGGTTCCCATTAATAAATGCTATTTTGACATCCATTTTCCAAATTTCATAGTCATGATAAGCGGCACTGACTAATAGGATTTTGATGTATTTCAGCATTGCAACCGGTGGAAAGGTTTCATCATATTCAATTCCATGACGTTGTAAAAACCTTTTGCAACCAGTCGTGCCTTATAGGTTCTAAGATTACCCTCCATGTCCAGTTTCTTCTTTAATACCCATTTATTACCAATAGGCTTTACATCAACTAGAGGATCTACCAAAATACAGACATGGTTTTGGTACATGGTATCCATTTTAGAATTCTTGCCTTCTTGCCACTTGGCAACGTCTGTGCCTTCAACTGCTTCCTTGTAGGTAAGAGGATCATCATTGTCAACCAATAATCTGTCACCATCCTCGGTGACATGAAAACCATATCGTTCAAGTTCTCTCAACTCCCACATTCTCTTACACAGTTCTTGTGTATCTGGAATAGATTTTTCATCCATGGGGCTTTGTGGTATCTTTTCTTGTACCAACTCTTGTGTATCTTGAGTCTCGACTTCATCGAAGTCGATCTCACTCCCACTATCTCTTTTGGAGATGTGCTCCCTCTCATGGAATATGGCCTTTCCTTACACTGTAACCTTTTTTCTAAGGGGTTGTATAAGTAATATCCCCTAGTTTCTGTGGGATATCCTATAAAGATATTTTTTTCCTTAGGGTGAATGTTTGTTTCATGAAGAGGCCTTAACAATTGTTTCGCTACACCAGACATGTAAAGTCGATAACATGGCTTTGCGTCCACTCCATAACTCCTATGGAAAACCATTTATGGATTTAGTTGGTACTTGGTTTAGTATGTGCACTGCTGTTTGTAATGCATATCCCCAAAAGGATAATTGAATACTCGCATGACTCATCATTGATCTCACCATGTCCAACAGGGTGTAGTTCCTCCTTTCACTTACACCATTACATAAGGTGTGTAAGGAGGAGTGAGTTGAGATAGAATCCCAAACTATTGTAAGAAATCAATGAAGTCCTAATTAAGTTATTCTCATCCTCTACCTGAGCAGAGTTTGTTAATATTCATACCAAGCTGGTTCTCAACTTCATTCTTGTAGTCTTTCAACCAATTAAAACAATCTGACATATTCCTCATTAAGTAGATATATCCATATCTACTAAAATCATCAGTAAAAGTTATGAAGTACGAGAACCCACCCCTTCATTCAACTGGTAATGGTCCACACACATCTTTGTGAACTAATTATAGAATCTCTTTAGCCCTATCACATTTCCCACTAAATGGGGCTTTGGTCATTTTTCCTTGTAGACACTCATGACATACACCAAGTGGTTTTAGTTAAAAATAATCTAAATACCAATCTTTATGTAATTTTGTCAAATGTTTCTCATTGACATGACCTATCCGATGATGCCAACATTGGGTGTGGTATGAGTCATGTTAATTAACTTTGTCATCGATTTCCATTACTTGGTTTGTGTAGTCTAACACATAAAGGTCGTTATATAAATGTGTCCTACCAAAACAAATGCAATATTTATAAAAGTAACAACATCCACTTCCAATCTTGAAGATGAATCCATCTATATATAATTTGGATAATGAAATAATGTTTTTGGTTACAGAGGGTACATAATAAAATCCTTTCAAAACAAATACCATCCCAGAAAGAAATGAGAGATGGTTGTTTCCGACAGCTACAGAAGCGATTCTGGATCCATTGGCTGCTCGTAGATCCTCCTCACCTCGATCAATCTTTCTAAATCTACTTGGTTCCTTTATTTGGATACAAATGTGAACACCAAAAGAAGTATCTAATAACTAATTAGTATAAAATGTTAGATTTAATTTGATAACAAATGCACCTGAATATTTCCCTTGCTTCCTTGGCTAGGTGTTGGTTTTCTTCCAGTGGCCCTTTTTTCCACATGTGAAATAAACAGCATCGTGATCCCTTGACTCACCATTGATCTTCCTTTTCTAGGAAGGCCTTGAAGAACCTTTGGTCTTCAAGCTATTCACATTCCCTCTCCTTTTATTCACCATAAGGATAGAAGGCTTTTCAACCTTCATGTAATTTTCTACTTGGCGAATAAGGATAAGAATATCAGATAGAGACTTCTAAATGTTTTTCAGTTTTCAATTAACATCAATGTTTGAGAAGCTATGGGGGTGTGATGAAAGAATGAGAAAGGTGCCCAGTTCTTTGGGGAGTTTAAACCCTAGAACCTCCAAGAGATCAATGTAGCCAATGAGCTTGGCTACATGAGGCCCAGCTGGGGCACCCTCTCCCAGCTTGCTCTGAAATAGCGCCTTTGAGATCTCAAAACATTCTTATTATTCACTCTCCTGGTATAGACCAAGGTGGTCCTTGAGAATGCTATAAGAATCCATGTTTTAATGAGACTTTATGAGATAACTCACCATCATTGATAACATCAACCATCGAACATCGAGAGCGCCGTTAAAATGTTGATCATAGACTAGGAAATATTCATCAATCACCTCTGGGGAAGGAGAATCAGGAAGTGAGGACCCCAGAAGGTAAAACTTTCATTCATGGAATATGATAACCCGAAGGCGCCTAAAACATTCATAAAAGTTACTTCCGGTGAGGATATTGTTATTATCCATATTTGATCGCATATAAAATGTGGTTGAAGAGTTTTTCATTTTGATTATACAAATTAAAAGATCAGTTTTATCAGTACATTCATGATTATATTTTATGAAAAATAATAAACAAAATAATTCTCCCACTATTTATCAAGTCTGAATGGCCCTCACCATTGAACATATAATGTCCAGTTGCTTTGACATTATAGTAGAAAGGATCCATATTCCCCTTGGAATTACCCCAAAAAGGGTTGGTCAAGATATTTGATGGTATTTAGGAAGGCAGGTCTTTGCCAAATGTGAGCAAACAGTTCCAAGATCTGTTGAGTCGAATCCCCAATCCTGAAATCCTGACTTGGATTTCCTCCACTGTTGCCACCAATATTACATCAAGTCTATCAAGGGATACTCCTCTTTATGTAATATGGTTAAGTCAACCTGAAACCTTTCATAAGGGCTTCCTTTATAAAAGTAAGAGTCCCCACAAGGCTTGGTCAAACACACAGTTTTATTGAGTCTTTCCCTTAATCATGTAACTGAAGGGTTGTTCTGAGATAATATGGTATTGAGTGATTTTAGTCTTTTATGTGTAGTTTTGAATAATCACATGCTTGTTAATATTATCTGATTCTAGCTTATGTGATTTACCATTTTCTTATAATGTTTACGCATAGTCCGATTTTTATTTTATTCCATCTTTGCATGCTTGTTCATTTTATTAATTATGTGATTGCGACAACACATACATAATAAATAAACCATGCAATCAGACAGAAATAAAATAAGATGGTATAATCATGATCTTCTATTGGTTAGCTTATCTAGAAGTTTTGACAAGCTATCCCTGACATAGGGAAAACACCTTGATCCTAATGGTTCATGTTTTGCAGCTCCCACCTATCCACTTTTTTATATTATTGGGTTGGATTCGCCTCAACATCGGGTTTCGAACAGCCTCCTATATCTTTGGAGATTCTCCATTACATGGCTTTACATTAAAGAAACCATGGGAATAGAGGTCCTACATTTTATTGGAAGAGGGCTCACCAGAAAACGTATTTAAATTAATCAATTTAAAATGAAACCATACACACATACAAAGGGTATTTGGTCTAGCCCATGATCATCCATAGCATGAAACGACATTTACACATATTTATAATTCGAATTCCATTAAATGTTCTATTATTTAAGATATGTCTCACTTGAAATTAATTAATTATGATCTTATATTTTTCATTTCATTATCTTAAATTCCTTTCTAAATTTTCTTGAGATTCTTCAAATCCATATCCCTTGTACAGGTCTTTGTACATTTGGTGGAAACCTGATGAAATTTTTGGAAAGTACTTAGTGTGCACTTTATATTTACACGACATGTATTTCTTTTCACCTTTTATCCAAAGTACACACAAAGGTATTTGGCGTGTTTTATGTACTTTGGAAATTTTTTAGTACATGGCATGTAGATAAATCATACATGGTGTGTACTTATTTGTTACGCAGTTACCAGCCTGACAACCCCGTGTACGCAGTACACTGATTATCCATGTACACGGTATCACTTGGGCCGGAACAGACTACACGGCAGGTTACTCCAACATAAATTTTGTGTATTCCAATTTCCACACACCGTTCAATTCTGGTCAACATGGCGTGATTAATACTTAGGCCTAATCAATTCACATGGCATGGTTTGGCGGACCAGTGCCGGTTCGTTGAACCTATGTACACAGCGTGTAGTTTTTAGTACACACCATGTATTTTCGTGTTGTATAGACAGAAAGAGTGGCTCCTCCGGATGACTTCTTCTTTTTTATTTTAATCAAAAAATTAATATAAAATGGGTGTTTCTATGATATAAATCTAGAAATGAAGTAGGGAGAACAAATATCGTTTATTCAGATTTATAGAACGATTTATTTCAAATTTAATCAAATATAAATGTGTAAATTATCAACGAAAATTAATGAACTATAATAAACGTTGTATCCTCACTATGATACCATTTTAATGTTCCAAGCACAGCAAAATTGTGTTTGTGGATGTGCCGACTTGGCCTTTTGTCATTAGAAATAATCAATCCGGGATCAATACTACGATAAATTCCAGTCTCCACTGATCGAATAACAGAAATAGAAAATAGAAATAGAATGTCCTAGAACCACAAAGTAAGATCATAATAGGTTGATTATACTTAATTTTATCAATTGAAAAGAAATACATTTTGAGGTTTTCTTTCTTTATTGATGTTCTTGATCATGTTCTGATGTGATTCATCGTTGCATTGTAGAATCCAGTTGTAGACTTCCTCTAGCGGTGATCCACACATGCACCTCATATCTCTGGATGTCACCAATAGAGTCTCCGGGTGCTAGCGTGGAGAAACCATTTATTGTGTTGTCCGCCTTAGATTGTATTGATCCGATGGAAGAAGATCTCTCTCGGTCTTGAGATAATTATTAGAGGAAGATGTACTTTCGTCCTTGAAATAATTCTCCAGAATTGTTGTGCATAACAATTCTCTTAGGTGTAGGAAAAGAGTTGGGGTTATGAGGATATTTATAATCGGGTTTGAGGTTGTAGAGTTATGAAAATAAATAATTGTGTTGCACATTTTATTTATTTCATTAACTCCCTTTTGAAAACCCCATGTCGAGTCATTAATTCCCTGACATGCGCCCACACTTATTATAATAAATATCATTTAATAAAAAGATATTTCCACAAAACCCCGACTAGAAAAACTACACTGCATGTATTAATAAATACACGACATGTACATTCAATGTACATGGTGTGTATATCTTGTTTTCATTTATTCATTTCAATTAAAAAAAGAAAAACTACACGGCGTGTATATTTAATAATACACAGTGTGTACTTTTTCAAAATAAAACTACACGGTGTGTAATAAATCATACAGGGCGTGTACTTGTTTTATTTTATTCTTCCTCCAATATTAAAACAATTTAGGATTCCTTGAATAATTATTAAACCACATACAAGAATAATATTTATTCTACTTGAGATACTTGAATACAGTTATTCTGTGACCCTCTAGGCCTCTTTCTCGTTGGAATTAGGTGAACATGCATATATTTCAAGATTACTGTCTAGCAATGGGTCAAGGAACCCAAGGGAAAGAATTTGATGCCGCATTAACGTATCACCTCATACGATCCCTTATTGTTTAATTTAATACCTTTGTCTCAATATCTCATCAAGTAGGTTTCATGGCAGTGTCATAAACCTATATGCTTGATCAGTTGTTCTTTGACTACCTGAAATAAACTTGTCGTTTACACCATGGCCATGGAATTTCATGCAACAGTTCTATTTCAATCAAAGGGCCAAGATATCAACTTCCATAAATGGAAGGGACAAATCCTGCTTCGACTTATCCATTAACAACATGTCCCTCGTGACACACCCAACATACCCTACTTCCCGCCAACTGTCTGCGTGATAGTTTTTGTCAGTAAATCTAAGTGCGCGAGTCATGACATGAGTTAATGACAATCTTCTAGTCTAAGGACCATTACACACGCTCCCAGATAGCATTTTCTGATTACACCAATACATGAAGAATTACTACTGGAGGGTATGTTCTCATAATCTCCCATCTTATAGATTACCAAGTGCAAACTCCATTATATAGTGTCTCGTCCTCTTACATGAAATCAAAAATGATGGTCTATATACTATGTGTTATAACATAGTATGTCAACCAACCGCACAACATTATTTAAAAATACTGTTATAGCATTTCAAAGATCCCATCATAGAGGGGATCTACCCTGACCTTATTAATGCAACAAATATACCAGGTCATTATTATATTATAGTCATTCAGAACAATGAAAAATATATAATAAGTGAACATTCATGTAATCAATTTACAAAACAGTTGGTTCTCAAGACACCAAACCTTACAAAATATTAAGGGTACATCTTCCATACGAGTTATATCTAATGGAATTATTGTTTTATATTGGTATTCTTTGTATCATATGTGTCCAACCCAAAATTATTATCTTCAAAGGATAAATTATATTGATCATTTAAATTAAATTATTATATGAATTAAATATGTAGAATAAAATGATTTTGAAATCTTTTTTTATGTACAAATATATAGATATTTATTTCCGAAAATCATTTTAAAATATATTATTATCATTTTAAAAACCCCTAACTTGGTATATTAAATGCTCACCCAACATTTAAAAATAATTTTACAGGTTCAATAGAATTATTTTGTATGTTATTTCGATGAAGTGGCATCACTCTGAATAACAGAATATTTAGTTTATTTCATTTTGAATAGTTTCTTTTTGAAATGTAATATTTTTATCTAATTCCCCATAACCTAGAAAAGTAAAAGTGCCTTTAACTATAAATTCTATGTGTATTTATCTTTATATGTTATATGAAAAATATTTAAATCACTGAATCAAAAAGAGCAGGCTCGGGTTGTATATCCTAATGCAATAACTTCAAGTTATTTCTAGGGAATACAAATAAATTTTATGGGGATGATTTGTTTTCGAAATATCAAAAATTTTGTAATTATCTCGTGGAACATGAAACATTTTTTGACAAACTATAAAGACATTACATGATGTTAGGTGCCATAAAATTCTATTTTATGGTGATATCCAGAATTTTTATTTACTTCGTAGTATGTTAACATGGAAATGATGTTTATATATAAAATTATAAGGATATCCTTAACATGAAACCAAAATAAAATCTAAAATAGATGAAATGACTTCAAGATTCCCTCAACTAAAAAATTGCTACATAGATATCCTTGTAGAAGAATTAGCCCCATTCACTATGCTCATAAAAAAAGAGTACCCTTTTGGTGGGATTATGATTACAAATAATCATATGATTATATCATGAAATAAATCCTGATCCCATTAGTATTAATTATTCATTAAAAGGAAGTACCCTTATTCTATATGTTTTACCTTTAGATTTATAAATGAGGGTTTTCCTTATATAGAAGAAAAATGTGGGAAATGAAAAAGGGATATACTACCTTTTTGAAAACAATGCATGACACTGAAACTCAATAATCTAAAATTGAGATTAATTTCCTCACACTGATTATAAATGTTTAGAAATTGGGAACTATGTGTTGTGTCAAGAGTTCTATTTTTTCCCTTGTATCAACCCATTCAAATATATCCTTAATACTCTATTTTTGATTAGATGTTTGGTGTTTTGAACAGTTAATATATAGTAGTTTTATATTTAGGTCATGATACAGAAGTTATTCAACATGAATGTGTTTTAAAATATATCAACCCATGCGAAAATAACATTTTTACATCATTTACATAATATAAATATTATATCCCACAAAATAATAAATAAATATCAATAATATATGGTTTAATGTCATTGAAAACGGTTGGATAAGAAACTTATTTTACACAACATTAAAACATTTTCCCAAAATCAAATCTCACTAGATCCCTTCTTTATTCTACATATTATACATTTATCATCATAAACTAAGGTTATTGAAACATAAATATGTGGTGGGAATAGATGATCAATAATGTAAAATATAAGAGATATAAATCAATATTCATATATGATAATATGAGTATAATCAAGATGCAAAAAAATGATACCCATACAATCAAAAATATAAATCATTAGTCATGGAATAAGGCCTGGCCAAAAATAAGCCATGAATCAAAAGAGAGTGGGAACATTATTCAATAAAAAAGATCAATGAGCCCACAACATAAAAATAATATTAAAAATAAATTTCTTTTCATAATCCTATGAATAAAAAAATATATTATATTTAACATAGAATAACCCCAACTATGTTAATGTATAAACTTTTGAGCATAGCTTAACCAAAATTATAAACTTTTAGATCCCTATGAGCATATCATAATCAGTATTTTAACCATATGAAACCTTATGAGAAAAAGTAAACCACAATTATTCGCACACATAACCTTGTCATCATATATAATCCACACTTATTCATAATCATATCCTTTGGGGAAAATATAAACCATAATTAAACCATCACACAACCATATGTGAAAAAATATATGAAATTATACAAATAATTTTTTTTATCATTGCATGTATAAACATAAATATTTAATTTTTGGGGGATATAATACCCCACCTATCATTTATACACACATATGCATGACACATAAAAATAATTCACATATTAATTTATAAAAAACCCAAAAAAATTGTGATTAAAAAAACATTGACATGAAAATAATTCAATTTTTATAGCTTTGAATTCACATGGAATTAAAAATTATTTCATATCTTTTTCAAATAGAGTAACATAAATAATTCATCAATAATGATGACATGATAATCCAATAAAATGAAATGGTTATCTAAAGGTATTATGTAACTTTATAGGTAAACACTATTCCAAAAACATAAAAATGCATATGGAATTTACATCATTTATGTTGAGGGTATATGGTTTGTAAGATAATTTCACTAATAAATATATGAATATAATATAGGTGAACACAATTCAATAAAATTACTAAATAATAGGGCATTCATTAGGTATTTTCATTGTAATGAAAATTATGGTAATACAATGTAGATGGCTAGGAATGAAAAAGGATGTTATCCATCATTCCTCCAATATATATGCACATCAATTTATTTATTATAAAAATAAGGAATACAATTATATCTAGAGATTATATTCGACCAATTATATAATATTTAAATGTAAATTGAAAAAATGGAATTTTTTAATGAGTTTTAGAGAGACGAATATGGAAATAAACAATATCAATGATCTTTAAAAAAATTAGAGGTGTAATTTTATAAATGTAGAATAAAAATATTTTAGCTTATAAACCAATTCATGACATAGAGAAATATACATTAAAATTGAAAATAGTGAACAGAGGAGCTCTTCATAGGTATACCATAAAAAAAATAGTCTCTAATTTTGGAAGGAATGATTCATAGAGAAAATGTTAAAAATTTCATTAAAACATTTAAGATATGATCAACTAGTTTAGTATTACACAAATTAAATGTAAAATAATAAAAAAAAGGAATATTATAAATTAATATATTGTATATGAACATGGAAAAAGTGATGTTCTTGACTGAAAAAAAAGTACGATCATTTTCAATTACAAGAAATAGTTCAGGTAATATATTTTTCAAGGGAAAATGAATATTTAGTGGATATGTAAAGCCAAAAGAATATGGTAAAATAAATTCATTAGAAAATAATATAAAAATAATAAATATACCATGGTTAAGAATAAAAAACATGTCTCATGAAATTAATTTTTCTAAAAAAAACCCAATACCTTGTTTCCCTATAATGTCAGATGCACTCTAAGATCATTTATGTAAAACATAGCTGTTATGATAGTTAGTTTTCAAATCATGTTCTCTCCAAAAAATACTACATATTATTTTCATTTATAAGAATTATCTATATTCGTATTGGTTTTCACATATTTCCCCCCATTGACTGTTTATTATTTTGAACATTTGTACTAACTTCATTGTGGTAGTGTCAATATTCATTATTAATCCAAATATTATCATTATAATATCATCCAATTTTCTAAAATGGATAAATATAGTGATTTATAATGTATTAATTTTATTTTTTGAGTGTTTAAATTTTTATCCTTAAATATGGAAAACACATTAATAAAACATTTGTGATTTTCTAATTGAATGAAATATTTTTTAATTATTGAGTTAAATATTGATATATAAATAAAATAAAAATAATTATTTAAATATTTATATCATATTTTAAAATTAATTTTGTTTTCATATTCGTCCATGATATAATTTCATTTAATTTTTAAAGAAGGTGGTCAAACAAACCCAAACATGAACATAACATGATTAATAGATGATTATGAGACGATTTAGTTACAACATAATTATATAAGATGGATAAATATAATAATTTCATCATCATTGTTATATATAATAATTATTAATTAGCTAGATAATAAGTGAAAGGTACAAAAAATCACATAGTATAAGTAAATTAAATTTTCCCCCAAGGTCATTTGTTTAAGATGATTTATTATATAACTATTATTTATCATTCATATCATTAATCGTTATTCAGGTTTTATCAATATAACCTTATAAATATGATGATAATAATAATATTTATCCATTACTAAAAAATTTAGAACCATCCATGAATGGATGTTTTGGATGAACAAATTCATCGTTCCATAGATGTGGTTGTCCGCACATATTTGTGGATATAATTATTTGGTTTTCATAAAATAGGAAAGAAGAGTAATATGGTTTTTCCTTTAGGAATATTAAAAAATTTATAAAAATTATAATTATATATTATAGTACATTTTACCTATCCATTATATGTGGTTATGGAAAATGATCATATTGTTTCATGGAGGTATTATTTCTCACGTAAACATGATTATAAATTTCATGTTTATAAAACCCAAAAGGGAAGTGTGGTTAATACATTTAATTCCATTATAATAACATAATTATATATTAATTACAATGATGTTTTCATTTTATGTTTTTTTAATAAATTTTATGAATAATATTTTCACAAAAATAAATAAAAATATGTAAGAGATGAGAGAAATTTGTAGATAACTTATTGTGTTACATTCTATATAATGGGAATTAATCACTTGAGGGGTGGTCCAATGAGATTCCAGAAACCTATTGGTTGTGGATAGGTCTTTTAGGATAATATTTATTATTTATTTTTCTAAACTAAAAAGGTTGTGGGGTGAGGTTAAGGTAGTACTAGAGTCCCACATTTTTAGGTGAAAGGGATAGACGTTTTGTAAATACGTAAAACATTTATTAATGGGAATCAACTCTCAAGGTAGATAGATCAAAAATATTGGAATATTATATAGGGTAATCTATAAGGTCTAGATAGTACTCAAACATCCATTGAAAATCATGTTTTAAACATGTTTGTGGTATTTCACTCGTGGTTAATATTTTTTACCCTTATTATTTTTAATGTCGTAATTGGTATTTACAAATGTAATTTATCCTTTTGGATTGAAAAATAAGTCCCTATTAAATAATTCTTAACCAATTTTTTTTAACAAAAATTTATTTTATTATACTAATCTTAGTAAAGTTATAAAAATCAATTTTAAGACACAAAATATATCTTGTATTATGAACTATTTTTTGAAAAATATAACTTATGTCAAAATAGTCAACTACGGGTTTTTAAATAAATTATTTTATTAAATTAGATGATAATTTATATAATATTAATTCAGTTATACAAGAAGGTTTCATGAATTCAAAATTTATCCTTATATTCTAATATTGTCAAAAAATTCATGTCATTTTTGAAATTTGTGTTTTCCACTATTCACATAAACATATAATTTTTTTAAAAAATTACATAAAAAGTTAATCTTAAGATAATGATAAGGTTTTTAATTTAAAATTTATGTTTTTTAAATTAATATTCTTTAATTTTTAAATAATATTTTAAATGATAATATATGAAAAGGTAAATAAAATATAAAAGGTGTTTTTAAAGATCAACGGTTTTTAATCTTATTTCGTATTTTTTTTAAAAAAATTTGGAAATTGAGATGTTAGTTTATATATCCAAATATTACATATTATATTAAAAAATTTACTTTATACAATTTTGTTGAAAAAGGTAAAATAATATTCCCATTTTTTTGATGGTTCTCAAAAAGTCATTATTTTTTAAATATAAATTAATAAAGATAATAATATAGTATTATTTCAATTTATTTTAATTTCTTAATATACTAATGATTATATAATATTTTAAAAATTAATATTAAATACATTTTTTGAGTGTTTTGTTAATTTTTCATTTCATGTGAAATAATATTTTAAATATTTTATAAATTTATAGGGCCCAAAATCTCAGGATGTTATATTCCACCACCATAAATAAATTTCATCCCAATAATTTTAATTATTATATAAAAATGAATGTAGGAAATATTAGTAAAACATATTTAAATTTTTGAATACAACATCTGATATGAAATATCGAAATTATTTCATGGATATATAATGTTATTTATCCTTCTTCAAACATCATTAACAATAGATAAAATCATATACCCATGTATGCATATACTGTGATCATATATTTCCATAGCATACATTTCCCAAGTCCAAATAAATATCTAAGACACTAAACCATAATAAAATGATAAATTTATTCAGATATTATCTCTTATCTTTAACCAATAGTTTATTAATTCACACACAAAATTATTTATATAATTATCTGAAAAATGAGATAAATATTAGAAAGATATCATGGATCACATTTTCAATAGATCGATAATCATTAATAAGGATATCAGTAATATATAACACCATTTCCGAAAATATATTAACCCTTTATTTCAACAATATCTAAAAAATAAAAATGTTAAATGTTATACATTCCTCAGTCACGTGTTCTTAAATAGTTTTCCTAAAAATTAACAATGTCATAAAAATAATTTTCATTGTTATTGGAATCCTTTAATATATTCTTATAAAAAATTAATGAATAACAATCGAAAAAATTCCTTTAATGTTTCTCAAAATACATATATGTTTAATAATATACCCTAATATCATTGATGCATTTTATTCACTAACAAAAGTTAGTAAGAATATAAAAACCTAATATCTATTAATATATTATCCTCACTAAAAGATTTTGACTTTTATACATGGTATGACCCTATAATTATTTGTTCAATAAAATTATTTTATCCTTTTAAAATCATCACATGATTTAATGAAGGGTTCGAGAGAATATTAGTCATTTTGAAGGCTTAGAGCTCTATTTTATAATTGATACTATAGTGGATCATTGATAGCTATGACCATTCAGATCAAACTGTGTGGGCCTATAAGAGTTACACATGGTTTTTATAATCCAATAAAAAGGGAATTTTGCTATGTAGGGATGAAATAAAGGGGCACATCGGATGTGCATAGTTTTTTTAGCCATTCAATGTAGGTCGTGTGGTGTGGGTCCCCTAGATAGTGGGAGGATCACTTTGGGTGCACGGTTTGGGAAATTGTACAACTTTTAATGCATTGAAGACTTAATGTTTTTCACTCATTCTTTTTAATACCCCACATTCTACTACTTCTCCTAACACAAAAAAATAGATATCCTCTATATTGGGGTCTTCCTCATGCCCAAACCTATGCTATCAAGATGACCTGCCATCAAAACTCCACATAAAAAGCCATCTATATTGTTTGATCATCACCAGAATGAGATTTAATCTAATCCATTCCTTGAATAATTTACCTCAAATATTTCTAAACATTTTTTGTGTGCATATATATACCTTATCTTTATAGAATTTTTATATTCCTCATTTTCTTCTTATACATACTAAACAAAAGAATAATACTAGATGAGTGCTCCTCCACATGCATAATGTTGGTGGACTATGTATTTTTCCAAAATGATTTGATGTGTAGAGTTGTTTCTAATGTTCCACAGGCCATGTTCAGTGATATTTCCCATAAAATTATTCTCCCTACAATTGGATAAACTATTTTGGAACCCATGAATCGCCCAAATATCCAATGACTAATAAAAACCTTGGAGATTTCTTATGTAACTAACCGAACATTTTATAAATTTTCATGACACCAAATAAAATATTATGTGGGTTTGGATTGATATTTAGTTCAAATGACTATAATGGATTTAATGTAAATTTGGATGTATGACTACATGAAATTTTTTCATAGAATAATTATTACACCCATCATAATGAGAAGTGATAATGAAATACAAAACATATATTGGATCCTACTAAAATCCACTTACTGCATATTTATTTTATGATATATGCTCATGGAGACCCATATGAATTATGATAAATGGACATCGATACCCATATTGGTTTTTATAGTCATGAATTAAATCACTAAATTATGATACTCCGACATAAAATCACTAATGTTAGGATACTCGAAAATAAAATCCCTAATATTAGGATACTCGGTAATGGTATCCATACTATTATGACACTTGATCATTAAGTCCTTTCTATAATGATTCCCATGAATGGAGTCCCATAAAATAGTTATCCTCATTCATGGTGTCCCATATATTTTTTTCATTAGTTTGGTGACCCTTATGATCTATGATACAAGGGCATGGATTTTCCAACTAATTTATAAAATTTTACTGACTATACAGGAATACATGACATACATGATGGGTATTTAAAATCAATACATATGAATACATATGGATATAAGTTTCCTTATGTATATTGTTTATATATATACATTCATGAACATCCACTTATACATATTTACTTATGAAAACATCTGTCTAGAGGTTTTCCCATCAAGGGCTGAGGTAGGTAGTTTCAGCTTGCTGTCCATTTTGATCCATAGACGACCCATAACATTTTATATTACTACAATTAAATTATTCTTAATTAATAATATATATATTATATTCCAAAAATATATAGTTAAATATTCCATTGGTTGTGGACAACTGATTATTTCTTAAACCTTGTTCTGGTTGCTAATCAGAACCTGGATAGTCTTTATGGATGTTGGTAAGGATATGGTAAAGTGTGTAGATGATAATGCAAGATTTTATTATAGAATGGGATTGGGGGTTTACATTATTGAGATATAGAATTTTATTCTATATGGATATAGTATTTTGATTATGTTTATATACCTATATATTTGTTTTCAGATATCCATTTTTTCACATTTATATTATTTTTATACTTGATATACTAATCATTTTTTATATGGTTCCACATTTTCTTTTTTATTATTATCATCTACATAAATTAAAAACACTTTTCTATTGTAGTTATTATGAGTCGACTATTTATTAGTCATATCCCCACTATGTTTCATTGGAATAAGAGGGTATATTTTATCCATAATATTTTCAATGACCTTCACTACTTGGTGGAATCCACTAGTATTGAATGTGGTGCGACTTGGGTTATGCTGACACCAATTTTTGCACTAATATCATGTTATTGTGGAATGGAAACTAAAAATTTGAAGGAAAGGGTTGGATTACATTACTTACTATTTATGATGGTATAAAAGAGTGTAGGACATGTTAAAAAATTTTAATGAGACCCTTCTGGGTTGTAGATAACCCCTGTATAGAGAAAATAAAAATTACCAAGGAAGATAATTGTAGTTTTGGATATCATCTTATTATAATTAATTTGGTTCCAATATTGGGTGTTGCACTTGATATGTGATGTGTATTAATAATATGAAATAGGATTTCATTTTATCCTATGTTATTCTGGTGAGTACGTGTTTACTCATGCTTCTTTATCAGAATGAAGAGATACACATGTCATGCATTTTTCTGCCAAATATATGAGCATATTAATTATTTTATTGCCTATTATTGATTTCGATTATTTAAATTATATATATAATATTGTGCTAATATATATTTTTGGTGAATTAGAAAAATAAGTGGTTATTTAAGGTTCCACCTTCAGCTTATAGTGCTTTGCAACATAGATTTATGAAGACACCTTAAATAGTCAATTATGGCATGCTGAGCCATGATCATTTGGTCACATGGGAGGAAACGTCCTTATGGTTTTGATAAAATGGATTATAAAGTTCAAAATATAATGTGTATTTGACAATATAATATAAACATCATGATGTTTAATATTTATCAATTTAAGAAGAATTATAATATAAATAAATAAAACCCTAAAGAATATTCAATTATGATATAAAACACTCACCATTTAATTGATATTACAATTGAAAAATAACACGTGTTTCCCTTATAATTTAAAATTGAAACACTATAAATTTTGACCACATACATATTGATGAGATGATTGACCTGAACTAATCATAGTTGTGTGAAGTAGTTGTATCTTTTTTGTGATTATGAAATGTATATTGCCTATACATGGATTTAGGAGTGGATAGAGGGGTGTGAATTCTATATAGAAAGTATTTTTACATATTATGTTCTTGTAACTATTTATAATGAATTTACCCAATCTTAACAGAGGTGTGTACTTGGAATTTTTACAGTTATGCTTCCAAGATGTCCTCAAGTTGTGAATCAGGATTGTTGTGATGGCCATGCTCTAAAGGCGGTGGGTCATAACCCACTAATGATTACTCTAGAACTGCAACTTGTGGAAATTATTATTTATCTGGATTTAGGAAATGATTCCCAATTTGAAGATAAATTACAACATCTTATGAATAAAATGCATGGAGACATGAAACCTACCCCTCATATGGAAGAGTCAACATGAGTGTTTTAGTAGAAACAATAACAAATATTTTTGGAAGATAGTGTACTCATGATATAGAGTCGGGAATGCAGGCCATGTGGACTAACTTAATGCACCACAAGACACCTCTTTAAATGACGGTAAACCTCGTTACCTATATTCTTTGAAGTTTTTCCATGTGATGGTGGGGAATTATCTCCCAATAATATCCTCATTCGGGTATGGCATGGGATGGGTTTCAGAGAGTCTTCCAAGGAAATTTATTTCCGTAGACACTAATATTATACCACAATGGAGAGTTGATGCACCTATCAGAGTGTAATAATTCCATTATGTGCTATTATAAATAGTTTAGAAAGACTGAATTATTTAAACCAACTATTGATGGAGATGCACTCGTGAAAAAATTCATTATATAGATGGTATTGTATATGCTCTCCAATCATAGGTGAATGTATTTTGGTTGTCCCCCATTTTTAAAATAGTGAACTAGTACCCCATCCATAACTGGAACATGAAGGGAAGTGAGAGTGTAGGACATGTTGGTTCATAATAGATGTAATCAAGTGGATTAGTTAGTATTTATATATATATATTTGAGACTACAACCATGATAATTTACTTTTAGGTGACTCCCACAGATAGTTACTTAGTTTTTCACCTGCATTCTATATGATGGAATAAGAATATAGAGTGTCCAAGAGACCATTTCACCTGCTGAGTCGATGGAACGTTAGGGAATCTTCAAATTTTCGCAGATGCATCCCATATGTTCCTAGTGGGACGTGATCCATATTTACATCACCTTTAAGAACATGATATATATAACTATTCAAGTTAGGTATTTCATGTAATACTATCTTTTCAGGTTGAGAAGGTATTCATGGATAGTATAACTATGATCTATATATACAACGTTCGCATTGTGGGCCTTCATAGGTTAGTGAGGATATATCTCCAATAAACGTTTCAGGACAGATGTATATTGTGTAGCAGATAGCAAAGGGGAAGAGTGTTGGACATTTTATAGCGTGAGGTACTATTTTAGTAGCCACTACATTATTTTATACCTTATAAAACAATAAAACTACCCATATGGTCATATCGGTGATAGTTTTGGAATGTATTATATATAAAAATTGGTGTTTGAATATATTGATGTCCCATAACAATTATTTGAGTATATGTTAAGAGAGTGTATGCTTGTGTGGGGAGTTACCCTTGAGATAGGATTCTATCATTTTCACTATAGACTTTTTTCCTTAAGATGGTAGGTTTAAATATCTTTCTCAAGATGTAATTGTTGGTTACGTTCCTTTCACATGTGGATTTCAATCATCAAATGGAATCCTTTACATCACCATATGGTAGTATTTATATAACTAGGGTTAAATTATATGTCTAAAAGAGCTGAGCTAGAAGTGAGCATCGTGGACCAAGTGGAGTGATATTTAATATTGTTATCAATTTTCCAGATGACCATGGTGTACATAAAGATGATTTCCCTATAAAATATTATTGTTTCAATGATGTTTTCAAGATTACATTTCATGAAAATATCCCACGATATAGTTAGTTTTTTTATAATTGTAGGGATAATAGAATAAATGATATACATTACACCTTATGGGATTTCTACTACTATGTTTCAGGAACTCAAGAGGTAACTAAATGATTTGGATCATAAGGAAATCATATAAACTAGTCGTTCACTGTGGTCTTCACCATTACTTGTTTCGAAGAAGTTTGATAGTAACCATATGCTTTGTATGGATTATCATCAGTTAAACCTACTTATAGTTAAGAACCTGTATCCATTTCCACATATAAATGACCTCTTCAACCAAATCCATAAAGTGAGAGTTTTCTCCAAAATCAATTTGAGGTTAGAGTATCATCAGGAATGAGTAAGACCATCATATATACCAAAATACAGCTTCACAAACCCGATAAGTTTTATAAGAGTATCTAGTCATGTCGTTTGGTCTAATGAACACAAGTAAAGTCTTTATTTACTTTATAAATTTGGGTTTACACCTATATATGGATTTTTATATGGTTGTCTTGATGGATGATATGTTAGTGTACACTCATTCTCGACATTTGAATGTTATACTTCTTGAGATCATATTTAACTAAAAATGGGAGAACTATATATTTTTTATTATTTGAAAATTACTATTTTGGATCAATAATATCTACTTCATGGGTCATATTATCTCAGAGAGAGGAGTATCATATAACCAAATAAGGTGAAAAAATTTGTTTCTTGGAAGTAACAAATTGACATATTAAACTAAAAATGATTAATGGGGAGGTATTCCTAAAATAATGTCTTAATTGAGTAATTATAATGCCTAGAATCAACAGTTATGGGTTATTTAAGAAGGGTGTGAGGTTCTTTTTGTCTAAAGAGTTCATGAAGTCATATTGTGAGATAAAAGGGAGACTTAATTCATTACTGATACAAATTCTATACGATCAAGAAAACATATATATAGTCTACTGTGATGCATCTTGAATTGTGTTAGAATTAGTAAAATTTGAAAAAAAAATTGAGTTGTGATGTACATGTCTCGTCAGTTCAGACCACATTAGAGAAATTACCAGACACATGATCTCAAGTTGGATACTGTATTTCACAACTTTTTTTTGTTAAATGAATTATCTTCATTGATAGTGGTTTTTGGTTTTTAATGACCAAAAAAGACAAAAATGTAATTTTATATATTTTGATTTACAACTTATATAGATAAAGTTGGTTGAGTACCTTCCTTCCATTGATTTTGAGATAACTTATATGACTGGGAAGGGAAATGTAGTTGCTGATTCTCGGATCCAAAAGAATCATCCATATGTTATTCTGAATGCTAGTGTTGAATATTTGTTTATTGATATTGTATTTTAAAATAATATAAGGGTCAAGGAAATTCATAATAATAATTAAATTATGGATATAGAGGTTGCGTGATCACTTCTGGATAGAGTGAAGAGGAGATAGTTTTTTTGATATAGAATGCTTAGTCCCTAGGGTGTGTATTTCAAATGGGAGTTTACAAATAAATTGTTTTATCAATGGATATGAAATCAGCATTATTCATGGGGGTCTATAGGTTCTTACATAATGTGAGGGGAAATAATTTGAGAATCCCACGTTTCACAGTGGGTAGTACCCCAAGGGATATCTAGGATGTACCATGTTAACAACCACTATTATTGGTGTCATGGGATGAAATGTTAGATTACAGGTTTTGTCATTAGGTGTTCGACCAATTGGATGATGATGATAGATTACTAGGGACATAATGGAATGTTAACATCATGATTAGTCCTATAATATAAATATGTTAACTTCTCTTGCATTATTTTACTAGTTTTACGAGGTCTCCTCGAGGTAGCTATGTGGTTTTTTAGTCATAGACATGCTGACAAGGGTTTCCAATTTTCATCCACTATGGGAGACATTATAAGTGGATAATATTGTTATTAATTATGAATAGTAAATAATATTCGCACATGGGGTTATTTTTTCTATATTTTAGGATTGGTTTACTCATTTCACATCAATGTTCTAGCATGGGGTACAAAATGTAAAAGGTATACAAGTACTTTTGAGTATAGCTTAACACCCTCAAACGGATGGTTTGTTAGAAAAAATAATATAGGTTTTAAAGGGAACCAATTGAGAATGAATCAATTATTAAACGTTTATGGGAGAAACATATTCCTATTTTGATGTTCATATATAATAATATCTATTTGATAGGTATACAAATATCCCATTATAAATATTTTTACGGTAGATTGTGTTGTTCACCCTAATGCTAGTTGGAGATATAAAATAAAGAACTATGGGGACATTATCCTATTTAGGTTAATTTGGAGTATGTACAAATTACAAGGAATCGTAATATTTCTACTTAGTCTAGAATTAAATATTATGTTGAATGCCAATGATGACCATTATGGTCTGTGGTCGTGGATCATGTTTTCTTGATAATTTTTTCTGGAATGGGACATGGATGGATTCCAATACATGGAATGATTTCAACTTATTATGTAATACCTTTATATATATTAGAGAGAGTATGGTCGATATCAAATCAAGTATCTCTTCCTCATAGGTACTGATCCATGCATGATGTCCTCCATAAATTACTATGTCACTGATATCATGCAACAAAGCTCATAAGTTTGATTTTATGGGTATGAAACTGGAGGTAGATGATTCATTAGAGGAGTTATCTATTTTAATTATTGAACGAAGAATGAATGAACTATGATGTATTTATGTCCCTATAATATTAGTGCTATGGAAGCATGACAGTGTACAAGATGAGAATTGGGAGAGAGAGGCAAACAATAAATACTCATTGGAAGGATTTGTTGTGAAAAAAATATAAAAACCCTTAAAATGGTTTCTCAAAGACATGTTTCATTTAGTGGAATGAATTTTTTATATCGTAATTTTTAAAATGTATGGTCAATTTGAATCATGATTCAAAATGTTGTTTATAATTTTATAAATGTTGCTTTTATTTTAACGAATTGTTCAGGAGTGTCTGGGGATTATTGAGATCCCCAATCTCTAGTTTTCATAAAAAAAATAAAGGTGAATAGTTAGAGCATGATTAGATTTAACCAATCACCTCAAATTGTGCATCTCTATAAGGGTGAAACCTAGTTTTTCTAACTATTTAAGGATGAATTTTTCATGTGGGCTTGAGATAGAGGGTGTTCATGGTTGGCATATTGTTTAGAAAATAATAGGTCCAAACCATGAGATCATTATTGTTTTCTAAATGTATTTTTTTTCCACATGCAGTTTTAATAAACCATTTTTACTCTTTATCCTATCATAAAAAATATATCTCCCATATATTGTGAGATTTGTCTTGCCCAAAGCAAGTCTTCGAAACTTTTCATCCTTTCGACCTCCATTTGGGACACATTCCGTCATGTTAGATCTCCATCAGTATGATATTTAATCCATATCATTACATTATTTATATAGTAAATTTTTATGTTCTATTGGTGTGAGATCATATGATCTATTTTAAGATAATTTTTTTATCTTTCCATTTTCATCCAATATGTACCAAATGAAAGGACGATAAAGGAATTGATATCCTTTACAGGAATAATTTTATTGGTGTGTTAAATTTCCATCAAATTAATCATTTTTATAGTTGTTTCATTTATTTATATAAGTAGTTTCATTGAGGGTTTCCCCTATAATTAATCATCATTTAATTGGTTTTCCATATTTGGAACCAAAAGACTGTCCTAGATATCCATAAACTAATTCATCCATTGAGGTGTGCCTATGGAACTATACCTTGTTATTATAAATACATATGTGATGAGACAACCAATTAAGAGGGGTTTCATTGATATTTATATGAAATGAATCGATTAAATTTTATGGAAATTTTGTGTTATGACCACATCACATGTTTTAATTCTAAAATAGTTACCCACTTTTTTGAGGGAAATTATAATGAATTATAAACAATTTCATGGGTTTTAATAAATAACGTTGACTTATTATTGTCTTTATGATATATGTGATTGGTGAAGCCTATGGTTAATAATAAATGGTAAAGGAGACTCTTATAGTTTATGATACAAAGGCATGGATCCCCAACTGTTATGATACATGGACATGGATCCATGGTTTTTTGATTATTAGGAATGTCATCGCTTATTTAATAATAAATTATACTAGAATTACTACATTCATGTAACACGAGCATTGCCTCCCTACTGTTATAATTATAGATAATGGATTCATAAACACCACTGATACACAAACATGGTGTTCCATATATTTATTATGCTTCAGCCGGATGACCCTTTGGTTCTATTATACAAGGTATTGGAAATAACTAATACCTTATGAGATATTAGTGGCTAGACATAAACACCTATGTCATAGCCTAGTTTCTAACTAGCATAATATGTATATATATATATATATGGTTAAAAATTCGACAAAATATATTGAATACAGAAACACAAATATAAATATAGATATATGATAACATATATTTATAGGTATAAATTTATGGTGACATCTTCTCAGAAGTTTTCCTGACATGGGTTGTTATAGGTAGTGTTTGCATGGTGTCCTTTGGGAACATGTGTCGACTCTATACAATTTTCATTACTCCACTACCACTCTTATACTTTCACACTACTCATATTAAATTAATATTCACTATGGTTATAGAAATATATTTTGTGGCATAAGAAGTAGATATTAGACCCTATTTGTGCCGCCATGTTGTACCCAGAATGTGTTTATGGATTCATATAGAGATTAGGGGAAGTGAACATTTATTTATGCTTGGTTTGATTGTTACATTGGATAAGGGGATCACATGATAGATCTATAGATTGTGATGCAATATAGAGAGGGTTTTTTTTGGTATTTTTGATATAACTAGATATATGAGTGCGTATTTCTTTATTTTCATTATTCTTTTATTGAGATACATGACATACTCACCATTTGGTATATGTTCCCACATTCTAGAATTTTTATAATTAACGTCTAGATGATTTAATTTGAATCGTATATATTCATTATTAGTCTTCCTCTTGTTTTTTGCTATATAATCGTTATGCTACTATCACAAAAGAGGATATATTTGGCACACTATATTTTCACAGACCCTTACAGATAGTTGGAAACCACTAATGTATGAAAAAAAATCTTGATGGCATGTGGGAATCAGTTAGGCTACTAATATCAAGTGATATGTGATAGAATTATATATCCTCTACATTATGTCAGAATAGTAAACTCACCATTTCCATTATAAAATTCATGTAAAAATATTCTAACCAATTTTATTACACACCATTTTGTGGGTTTTGAGACCTAGTGTTTCTAGATACATATATTTGTTAGCACCATTTTCATGATAAATTAGAAAAACCGAAAAATGATATCAATAAACATGGTAAATGATCATGAGAATATTAAAAATCAATTTTAATATATATTATATAATAAAACATTTATTTAATCCTTAGATAAAATCAGTTTAGACTAATATTTATATATTAATTTTCTCCTGTACTTCTTAAATTATTCCCATAAATTTACTTGGAAATAAATCATTCATAATAGATTTAAAAGTTAATGTGATTAAGTAAATAATATTTCCCACGTTTTTCAATGTAGGTGATGATATAATACTATTTTTCATGCACTTAGTTATGTTTGTTTTACTATAAAACAAACTATTTTTATGTTTATCACTCAATGTTATATTTTAATGCTATCACATATCCACTTGTAGTACCTATCTATGGATGTAATATATGGGATAACAATAATATCACTACTTTATAAATACATAATGATGTTGTCCTATACTTAGACTAATCCATAACATTATTACTAATTTTATCTAATAATAATGAATAAAAATAACTAATATAATATAGAAAAAGAACTATCCTCTACTATAAGACCTTTAATTGATACCATGGATGAAAAATATCATTATTTAACATTATCCCCATAATAGAAACATTACATCCCATAGAAAACCAGACAATAAAAATAATAAAAGGATTAGTTCCATTGAGGACATCTATAATTGGAAATATATTTTACACTACATTCCAACATTTATCCATAATGAAACCACACTAGATTCCATATATCCTTATCATATTATAAATAAACATCATAACATGGGTGATAGAATCATATGAAAATGGTGAGATCAGATTCTGAGTATGGGTAAACATAACCAATAAAAATAAAATTTCATATGTGGGAATAAGAACCAAATATGTGTATGAAAATGATATATAATAAAATAATACATATGAAGTAATATAACATAAATCACTATTTATGTTATAAGGCATGACATAATAATATTCTCTAATCTATATAGTGAAGAATAAATAGTTAATAAATATGATCCATGATAGGATAACATAATGAAATTAATATTAATTAGATTTTGACATAAAAATAGGCTTTGGATAATATTTAATTTGGACAATATTTTAGCCACAATTGTTACTACACATATACTTGTGATCATATATGAAAAACAGTAATAATGATTCACATCCTTGTGACCATGGCTTTACCTCAATTATCCTCATGGAAAACCATGTTAGAATAACTAAACTACAATTATACCCATGAAAACCTTTTGAGAATAGTTAATGTAATAAAATTCCCTAGAAAACCCCTATTAAAAATATGTAAATTTCATTTATATCCGAAAATAACTTTGGGATCGTAGCTAAACTTCTACTATACCGACAAAAAATATCATTATCTCTTAATATATAAAAGCTTAGCCAATCAGTAAGAGGGTGATGTAGTACCCCACTATCATTCATCGAAATATATTTGTGCCACTTCAATGGTCATTAAGTATTCATATGTTAATGAACCCATGAACATTTTGTGGGTTCTATAAAATATTGAAATTAAATTAATTTACTATTTTTATCATAGAGAAACAATTTAATGAAAATGGTTTTCTTATCTTTTATAAATAGATTCGCATAGGGAAATCATAAATAATCTTATGTAGGCAATACCATGGAAGTAGATGAGAATCCAATGATATTTTGGAATTTTTCGGAAAATAATGTTCATTTAATATAATAAGAAATATGTAATTTTTAACATACCCACCACAGATGCCACTAAACTGATGCCCAGAGCTGAGTTTCCACATAGCCTCAAGCATGCCTCCCCATATTCCAGATGTTTCCAACATTACGTGAGGGACTAATAGATTTTTTGGGGATACTATTCTATCATTACTAGAGTAACCCATAATACATAACATAAAAAAGAAAGGATAAAATCAATTATATAAAAAGATTTATTTGCATAAAATTCCCAAATGGGGTACAACCCCAACCAAATAATAAATATTTCATATCATGCAAACAGTTCAAAAATTGGATGGAAACCCTAAATAAATGAAACTAGAAAATCACTATAATGGATACTTACTGAAGAAAAATATCCATATCTATTCACATCCCAGTCCCAAATAAACTCCCTAGAATATGACCTTTCAATTTTCTTGACCCAATAACATGATATATGCTCGTGTACCGAATAGTTCTATAAGCAGGGTGTTGGAACAAGTCAGTAGTCCACAACCAATATTATTTTCAAATATCCTGTATAAATATATAGTTCATGGAATTATTAAAAAAATAAAAATGTCAATGAAATAAAACATGGGTTTTATTAGTTTAGAATATTTTCATTAACTACATCCATAATTGAATCCATTATTATCACTTATATGATCTTCACAACTAAATTCATTTCTCCTCGCATGTTCTACAGGATAAGACTTTACATCATTCACACAATTTCCTAATGTATTGAATTAACACATGTTAGGGGATAAATCAGGTTCCCAACCTTACTAAGGGATAAAAATATCACAATAAATTATATCACCCTTAACATGGTGCGCCATTCTAGGTAGTCACATTCAATGCATCAGTTAGGGGAATAAATCCCTTGCTTGACTCCCTAATCTATGAATTCTAGGGATGGGGTTTAGAGCATCAGTACATCCCAAACGGTTGGTGTGGAACCTCAATTCAATACCCCACATACCACCATTCAATGTGAAAATGATTATTTATCAATTTACAACACATACCATATCACAAATCATACATAATCAATAAAAAAACATTTAAAATTCACAATTAATTCAATATTTCAATCATCATTACAACTTTTCTCATTTGATCATTTACTATTTACTTAGCCCATATCTTTTAACCCATTTCCCTATTCATTCCATGACCCATTATCATTGTAAATAATTCACATATTTATTACATTTTAAGATATTTATCAATTATCATATGTTAAACTATTTATAAAATTCATCATTTCAAAAGAAATTAATCATTAACATGTTCATCACATTCAAAAACATTAACCCACTTATGCATTTCAAGTATGATTCATAATCTATTTTCCCAATCACTTTATTTCTCCAAAATGATTTATTATTATGGGAAACTACCCCTTATGAAATTATATAAAAATAAGGACTTCTATAAATATCCCTTTTTAAAATAAACTAACTTCTTACTGTTATTTTTGTAAAAAACATCTGAACATCTTAATCATGGGATCTACATTGTCACATGTCAATTCTATGCTTAACATTACAACTTTTCCAAGTTTGGAAATGTTGACATAACATACGGGTGTCTTGAATCCTATGTAATCATACTTAATGCTTCACATAGGGATCATGAGGGGTCTATTCAATCATTTACCAAATATTATACCAAATATCCCTAAATTAACCAATTTCATAACATGAGAGAAGAAATAAGAAAACCACACATAAGCAAATTAAATTCAAGACTATGTGATATAACTTATAGACCACCTACCTCAAATCCAATGATGAATGAAACCATAACCATAGCCTTAGATCTGTTTGGAATCTCCATTTTAAGACCCAAACTATGATCCATAAGGTTGTCGAGATTTATTAAATGAATAATTGAATCGCAAGCCATTATACAGAAAAGGGAATCTCGAGGAGTGTTGGAATTTCTAAAAGCTTTATTTTTTGATATATGCTTTGGAATAATATTTGGATACAAATTATTATTGATTCCACTTTAGAAAGAGTAATTTTGATATTTTAATTAGTTCACATAACTATTATACATCATCTACGTTGTAATATTTGTTGTTTATCACTATATTACCAATGCAAGGGAGGCCTATTAATCTCTTTAACACACTAAATCCTCAAGCCAAAATAATATTGAATGTTTTTATAAAATATTGGGTACCATAAAACCATTCCAAGAGAACCAGATCACGTAGCATAATAAAATATGATAAATTGATGGATTGGTCTTCAATTTCATCCTAAAAAATGCCATGGCTTCATTATAAGTGGTGTTTCTAAAAAATGAAATGTCACTAAAAATATAATAAAGATCCAACGAATCCATGTTTATGGGTTGTATATAAATTATATTTTGGAATTTAATATAAAATAATATTTAGGATCTATTGATATGATTCTTATTTCATAACCAATGATATGAATTAAAATCTTTCCATTTAAGTGTTAGATCGGGCTATTCCATATTCTAGTTATGAATCTAACATTAAAGTGGTTTCTCTAACCCTATTACATGTGTTTCATGCAGGTAACATCCATACTCATAGAGATATATCTAGAACTACATCTACTTGAATATCATAGATCAGATATGGCTTAATTTAGTATCCCTAAAAAGTATAATAAAAATTAAAAATTATTTATCAATAACTATAAAATACATACTAACATGTTTTGATGGGATGTCCCTTAACCATTTTTACCTCAAATAATGGTATATGGGGAATCCAAAACATTTTTATACATCTTCAAAGGGGAATGTCAATAGATTTATGAACTTTCTTTTTAATCTCTTTTTAAATTTGGACTAACAGATGACATATGAGTATAAAAGATCCCTTTTCTTCATCCAAAATTATATTATGAGTAAATTTAACCTACATATCCTGGAATAAGAGGATTACCCTAATTTTTGGGACATATGATATTTCAATTGCAATCCCCCTTTATAATAGATGAAATATATTTTCCTCAAAACACCACTTGTTGACCCACATGGGCAATAGATTTTATGACAAAAAAATATTTAATACACATTAATTATTATTTATTCCAAAATGATAAAAATAATAGAATTCAAAAAGATAGTTAAGCCTAGTTTCATTTTGAAATTAGGTACATATCACATCAAATATAAACATGGGTTTTCAAACAATGTATAAAACCCCCAAAATGTCCACTTTTATTCCACTAATTTTTGAATACTGCATGAGATAATAAGATGATGAACATAGAAAAGGGAGTGTTATAGAATCCAGTAAGGTATAGTCAAATCATAACGTGAATAAATTAATAAATGTTAGTTATGATGTATATCAGGTGACATGAAAGGGATGTGAATCATAAACATGATAATCAGAGCATTATACAAGATGATAATATCAACGAAACACAGTAATGTGGAAACAACATAAAACATAACATATTACGAATAATATTAGGATAAATTCAAAAATATCGTAACATAGTGTGATTTGGATGACATCCCACATCCCACATATGACATATTATGAGATTAAAATATTAAAAAATAAACTTTAGGTATATATAATCTTGAGGCCACCCATCAGTTTCATATCATTTAAATACATTTGTGCATGACATAATCCCTGATACATTAGATCACATATCATTAAAATTTATAACACAATTGATGTGTTTTGATTATATATATATAATTCAAAAATAATATATGGTAAGTTACATCTAGGTTTAAATAATTGAATAAAAATATGTATGTGTATTCAACACACAGATGATTGGCATGGAAAATCATTGGATAATTTGGAGAGAGTAACAAGTGTACATAGGTATTTAAAAAAGTGTTTAATTTGAGTGAAATGAGGTTTCTAATTAATTTTTAATCCTAAAGACAATAAACAAGATGTTAAAATATATATTCCAACCCAAAAAAACTGAAATCAAATGGCGTAATACAAAGAATGTACGTGAAGAAGGAGAATGAGATGGTCCCTTAAATAGAGATAATTCTAATGAAATCTTGGTAGGAGGCTCATAATATATTGGTAGCATTGTGGAAGAGATTTATAGAGGGATAGGGTGACTAAATTCATGATAATTGGTTAAAGGCAATTAGAATGGGATGATAGGTGGATTTATATAGCAAAAGTCATAGATATTTCATTATTAATTTATTAACATAGATTTTAAACATAATTTAATTAAATTATCATAACAACAAAAACATATACAAATTTTTTCCCATGCCTTATATAAAAGTGGAATGGTTTTCAATTTTATATAAGTCTTTTAAGAGAGATCATTAAAATATTTTTCGAAATGATGTGGATGAGAGTATTTTTTATAAATAATTAATTTTAAAACCATAAAATATATTATAGTTTTTGTAGGATTCACTAAGGGTCCATAAAACTAATCATATAACATAAAAAAATAAAAGTGGAAATATAATTTATTTCATAGATACTCTTTATAGTATTTATTAAATCACTTTAATATTTTTATGATGATATAATATGTATCTTACATTTATATCGTTTCTAGTTTTTAACAAAAAATTCAACTGCCACAAAAAATAATGAAAGAATCACCATTTTTAAATTTCAAGATTATGACATTAAAAATAACATTAATTTAAGAAAAAAATTTATTAAATATTGATAATTCATAATTTAAATTTAATAATACCTAATTTTTGGGAATTATTGGTTTTTATGGCGATAATATTTTTTTGATTTATATTAAGAATATATTAGTCACCAAAAAATTATATTACCATTTATATTCACATAAATACTATTCAATGAGTATATTTTATAAAAATAAGATTTATTTCAAAAATACATTTTTTATCCAAAAAGAGTGTTTTTATTTTAATTATATATATTTTCATAATAAATTAAATTATGACTTTTTTATATCAAAAATTTTTTGTATAAAACTCATTAATTAAAGGGGTTCATATATTAATTATTTTATTAAAAATAATGTATTAAAATTCTTAATATTAGGGTCAAAATAATTACAACTTATTACACCAGCATAGTCCCTAATGGTATGTTGTTCTATGGTCACATTTCTTGTGGTGGACTGACAAACGTGAATTTATATATAAACTCTATATGATTGATCATCACCCATAAATGATTTCTATGTGGATTTACTTGTTGAATCTTGGTTTGGGATTGGTTAAGGGAAACTAATTGTCCTTCCACCTCCATTGAAAGCTCTAATAAATATTCTTAATTGGGTATGATCCTATAACGGCCAGACCTTAGTTACCCAATGTCAGTATAATATAACATAACATTGTTGTGATCACAAAATATTATGTCCATAATTTCTAATTAGTTTACTAGCGATTTATGTATTGGATACATTTATAAGATTTACATTACATTATTAAATTAAAAAACAACAAAATTGCCTCCATTGACCACACTCATATCCCTTAATCTATGCCTATAGTTCAGTCATAATATAATATTTCACATCCTTTGAAAAATAAAACATTGAAAGGGGTTAGCTCATATGCTCAGAAAGGATATAATTTTAGTGAAACATTCATAAATAAACATAAACATTTATGAAATTTATAAGAATATAAAAAGAATTTTATACTTTAAAATCATCATAATATGGAAACTATAAATCAAAATAATTCCATTTACTTATTCAAATGGATATTCTTCTAGTTGAATAATCTCATGCAATATTAATATCCAAATTTGTATGTAAAGAATGATTAATGTTGGACATCATAACCACATATTCAAGGCCTCATGCCAAGAATAAAAAAAAATTCAAGGACTTGTGTCAATACACTAGTTTGTCTCATGAGACCTACTAATGAAATCAAAACTATTTTTGAGAAATATATCATTTTATTTTAAAAAAAATTTAAATTCATTTAATTATAAAAGAAAACATTTATATTTAAAACATTCCTATAATATTTTAATGTAAGATTCAAAGATTTTATAATTTTATAATATAGATGCACCTACCGTGTACGTTAAAAACATTCTTACATTAATTTTTCGAAATAGTCTTAAAGTACATTATTTGTAAAACGAAAGAAAGATTCCTTTCAATAATTTTAAAAAAGTTAAAAAAGGGTATAAGTGAATTTAAACCATATTCTAGGAAATAGTGAAAATGTTTTTTGAGTTTCTTTTTAAGAATCACAGATTTCGATGATAAAGATGTCCAAGTAGATACTTACGTAAAAGCAGCCTCGAATAATAAAGAGATTTTATATGTGACCATTACCTTGTACTTTTCCTTAGTCAATGATTTTTTATCCTCTGGTATAAAAGATAAAACATTTTTATTAAATTATAGAAGGACAATATAGATAAATATGTCATCATATACGATCTTATAATATTACATTGTTAATAATAATTCAGTAGTATCATTGTTTCGTGTGTTAACTGATTAGGTTTCCTTTATATGAAAAGGTAAAATAATCCATGTTTTTTATGGATCGGATGTATTTTATTATTATCCACAATGATATTATTTTCTAAAAAATTATTTTTAATAATAAAATGAAAAGTATTCATAAGTTATTACGATAGGGAATTAATCTAATCGTATTCGTGGAGACGGTAATCTGTACGTACACACGAGAGACAGTATCATTATGTTAATGGAGAGATATTATGTAATTGGATGTTATATCATATATAAAGAATCATTATCATGTTTAATTTATTATTTAAATCAGTTATACTCATTATTATACCCATCCAAATAACGAAGGGTTTGAATAACAAACTACACCATGACGAGGAGATGGTAAGCCATACTTATGAACGTATGGTGAAATTCCATTAATAGGATGGAGAGAATAATTAGTATTACTATACCATAATTATAATAACGTCACAATATGGATAATGTACTCTAGTTTTTAAATTGATATGGTAATAACAAATAAAGAGGAAGTGGAAGAACAAAATAAAATTGAAAAGGGGTGGTGAAATTATTACCTGTTTTTCAGGTGCATTCTTTTCAGTTGATCAAAAGGGCACATAAGGTTGGATTTATGATCAATTTATGTCATCTAGGTTGATTTGAGGTAATCTGGGAGGTTTTTGGGAAGTTTTTGGCCTATCCAATGGGCTTTGGAGTTGTGATTTTGAGAGAAGTGTAAGTGCTCATTTATATGATTGGTGACGGGCACCTTAGAGAATGATTAAAATATTATATTATTATACAATAATATTATGTTTCTAAACGCTCTATATGAGATTTTTTCGTGATTTAGTTAGTTATTGGACTAATTCCTCTTAACCAATTCGTTTTAAACATGTTTAGGTTACCATAATAAAAATATCTTTAAGATTTAACTCTTGGTTAAATAGTTTAATATTAACCATGTCTCCTTGTATTTTTAAATTATATCATTAATAAAAATGCTATATAATTACAAGTAAACCCCATGTGATTCATTAATGAAATTTATATTATTATGTATGTCTTCTAGATGAACCATATATTTATAATAATAATATATTAGTTAATCATATATTATATGATTTAAAAACACTTTTATGTCAGTTATAACACTATTTGGTATTTTGTTTTTAATAAATTCATAACAACATGATTACATCGAATAAAATTTATTGAATCAACCCTAACATGTAATATTAACCTCTAAAATTTGTGTAATTCACAAAAAGTCTAAAATTAAATTCATTTGGATATTTACAATATCCATTATTTTAATTTTTCATTAATAAGGTAATTACTGCATCATCATTGTGTCATAAATAAATTTAATTATTTAATACCTAAAAATTATAAATAAAATAAAATTACAGAGAATCTATTTTTATCTTTCTAATGAACATTTATAGTCTAATTTATCTAATGTATAACCATATATTAATAATTTTATAGTTATGAAAACATTAATTTATCACGTTTAACTCTTCTTTAAATTAAATAATAATATGTGTCCTAATCTAATCCATGATGAAAAAGGATACTATTTTTCCCTAGGGATTTTTTGTAAAATTTACACTTATCCAATAAAATAAGAGATTATTTATGGAAATTATAGTATAATTATAACCTTTAATTACACTATTTACTTTTAGTCGTGGTAAATAAAAGTCAAAAGTTACTATTCACCCAAAAAATATTTTATTCTTATTGAACAACATTTTACTTACAGAATCCAATGGTTTTTAACAAATTATTGAAATTAAACTCACAATAGTGGTAAAATTATGTTTTCTGAAAATTTTCAAAATTTTCTTGAAGGTGGTTAAAATTCGGTAAAAAGTTAAATAAATTATTCTAAATATAAACTTATTATAACATTTATCTAATGAAATATATTGATCTTATATACGAATAATGTAACTATTTTGACATAAAATAAATTTATATAAAATAAATAATTATTTTAATAATCTGTATTTTTAATAATAAAACAATGTTTTTTTAGTATTCATCAAAAATTAATGTTTTTTGAAAAATAGAAAGAATTCCCCATAATCTAATTTAGATATTCCGAATCCTAAAATGATGTCTATTTTTAATGTAAAATTTATAAAATTTCAAAAAGTCAGTATTAATATTCATAAGAGCTAGTTAGATTGGTCATGGTGTGTTAGAAAACAAATTAGCGTACAACCTATGTTATTTAATTATTCAAAGAGAAATGAATCATGGAAATTTGGAGTGTTACATTCCTCCATCCTTCAAATAATTTTTTCCTCAAAATTTCTAGAATATTACAACCTAAAATGAATTGGGTGGTTCTTAATCATATGTTCATCCGGATCACATGTCACCTCTTTCATCTTATGATTTATCCATTGAACTTTTAGCAGTCGAGTCATCTGGTTTCTCAACACTTTTTCTCTAGTATCAATAATCTTGATAGAGTCTTCGAAATAAGACAGACAGAGTACCCGATTTATTTCTTCATAGGCGAGTACATTCGTTGGGTTAGGCTTGTATTTTCTAAACAATGACATGTGGAACACATCGTGAAGTTTTGAGAGACTTGGTTTCATTGCCAAATGGTATGCTACAACACCAATTAGTTCTAGAATTTTGAAAGGTCTGATCTACCTTTGACTTAATTTACCCTTCTTACTGAACTATATAACTCCCTTACCTCAAGATACCAACATGAAAACATGAAATCCTACCTGAAATTCCAAATCCTCTCTTCGATTATCCTCATATCTTTTTTCATGATTTGTGATGATTTAATATGGGATTGGATAACCTTATACTTTTCTATAGTTTCCTCAACATGTTCTGGGCCTAATAGTTTTCTTTCTCCAACATCATCCCTACTCATTGCTGTGTGAAATCTCATTCCATATAATGCTTCATATGATTCCATATGAATACATGAATGGTGGATTTTTTATATGAATATTATAACAGAGGTAAATATTGATCCCACACAGCTTGAAAGTCATGTGGAAAAGATCTCAACATGTCTTCTAAGATTTGAATAGTCTATTCCACTTTTCCATCAGTTTGAGGGTGGAAGGAAGGGCTTAGATGAAGTTCAGTATCCAAGGCCTTATGAAAACTTTTCTATAGTCTTAATATAAAATGGGGAACACTATTAGAAACAATCAACAGGGTTACTCCATTAAGTCTCACAAATTCATCAGTATATAGTTTTGATAAATGTTCAAGTGGTAAATATTATCAAATAGAAAGAAATTGTCCTGACGTGATAAGATGATCAACAATTACCCATATTTCATCATTTAATCTCGTAGTCATTGGTAGACCCATGACAAAGTCCATTGTAATATCATCCCATTTCCCATAAGGTATGGGAAGAGGATCCATGACTCCTCTACATTGTTGACTTCTATCATTAACTTATTGATAAACCATACATCTCTACTGGAAATCAGCAATCTCTCTCTTGGTATTGTCCCACCAATATTGTTCCTTAAAATCACTATAAATATTAGTGCTAATAGGGTTTATAGGGAAACCATATCTATGAGCATCATAAAACAATTCCCTTTTTAGATCAGGTATGTCAGGAACACAAAGCCTCATTCCCATATTTCAAAATCCCATCTTTTTATATGATGTCGATCAATATCTCATCGTTCAAAGAATTAATTTTCTTTTGAAATTATTCATCATCAATTTGAGAACATTTTATCATTTCTAGTAAAGATGGTTTAGAAACCATTTGAAAAATAATTGATGTTTCATCTTCCATGATTCTTCCCATATCCGTACTTATAATATACATGAACAAAGGATCCCTCTCAACTCTCATCTTGTCCAAAACACCATGATCCTTTCTTATCAATGCATATTCCAACTTATTTGACTTCCATGGGTGGTATTGTAAGGTACATTAATAATCCTTGAGTAGATTGAGCCATCTCTTTTTCCACATGTTGAGTTAATTTTGTGAGAAAATATACTTTAATCTCTTGTGATCAGTAGAAATATCACATTTTTTCACCATAGAGATAATGTCTCCATATCTTCAGAGAAAATATTATAGGTGATAACTCAATATGATGAGTGGGATTGTTTTTCATTAAATTTTATCTATCGTGATGTGTAGGAAATTACTCATTCATTTTGAATCAGAACACAACCAAGTCCTATATTTGAAGCATCAATATAAATAACAAACCCATAATTCCCCAATGGTAGTGTCAAGATAGGAGCATCAAATAATCATATTTTATGTTCTTCAAAACATTCACCACAATCCTTTTTCCAAATAAATTTAACACTTTTACGTGTGAGCTTGGTTAATGGGTTATCTAATCAGGCAATATTATGGATGAAGTGATGATAATAAGTTTCTAAACAAATAAAACTGCGTACCTATGTAATACTAGTTGGTTCTGTCCATTCATAGATTTCACTTGTCATATATGGATCAACAAATATTCTATCCTTGGAGAAAATATTACAATGAAAAGAATTATACTGATGTCGGAATTCACACTTGCTAAAATTCCAATGTAATTAATTTCTTCATAGAGTCTTTAGGATAATGCACAAGTGATTTTCATTATCCTTGTAGATTTTGGATTATACCAAGATATCATCAAAAAATACCACCAAAAATTCATCAAGATATTCCTTGAAAACTCTGGTCATTAGATCAATGAAAACAGTGGGAGCATTAGTCAGTGCAAAAAGAATTACTGTAAAATCGTGATGCTTGAACTTGGTATGAAATGTTGTCTTCAGAATGTCTTTCTTCTTCACACCCATATATTGATATCTAGATTTAAGGTATATCTTTGAAAAATGTTGAGCTCTATGAATTTGGTTGAATAAATAATCAATTCGAGGTTGGGGATACTTGTTCTTTATTCTTATGGCATTGATCTCCCTATAGTCATTTCACAACCTCATAGATCCATAATTCTTCTTAACAAAAAGAATAGGGGCTCCCCCTGGAGAAACACAAGGGTGAATAAATATTTTATTACTCAATTCCTCTAATTTTTTTAGTTCCACTAATTCCACAGTGGCTACTCCATAAGGGGTCTTCGATATGGGCCTCGAACTAGCATATAAATCGTTGTAAAACTATATTTCTCATTATATAGGATGTCCATGTAATCCTCTGGAAACACATCAACATATTCTTGAACAATAGTTGCATCCTATATTTTATCATTGTATTCCTCATCCAATGTTATTTCATTCTATTCCTACTCAATAATTGAATTTAGTTGAGCAAGTGGTGGTGGATTTAGATACGATTCAAATGCTGATGTTTCTCCTCTAAAAATTTGTACTCCTTATCATCATTGAAAATTGAAACCTCCTTCTTCTTACATGAAATATTCACATCATGGTCTGATAGCTAGTTCATACAGAGTATTATAACAAATTTATTCATAGGTATGATGATGAGCTCAGTATAAAAATAATGTTTATATTTCATAATGGGAAATGATAGTCAAATCATTGTTGCAATGATAATTCCCTTAGAAGTTTAAGCTAAGATCTCTCATGTTAATCAAATTGGAAATATAAAATTTTCGTAGAAAATTGGGAATATATTAAAAAATTAGACGATCCATAATCAAATAAAAATATTTTCTAATCATGAGGAAACCATTAATTTACATGCCACCATGTGTTTCATAGATTCAACCTCAGTAGTAGTGATCACATAAACATGGCCTTTCTCTATTGGCCTTTTTGGAGGTATTATTCCCTGATGCTTAAGACATTCATTTTCAAAATGTCCAATTTAATTACAACTACAACATTCAATATTGAATAACTCATTCTTCCCCTTGCAATCATGAGCTTGGTATCCTTTTCACCACAATTGTAACAAACTCTGATTCTCTTCATGCAAGTATCATGTTGTTTCTTCTCATATTTTCTAAAGGATATATACTAAAAATTTCCCTTATTCCCCTTATTTTTATTTCCAATGTGTTCAGAAGATATCTTCTTTTCTTTCAATGATTTAATGTTGTAAGACCTTTAGAATTCATTTTCTGTCTTGATAGTGCATTGAAACAGTATCTTCGTATGATGAGATTGATTGTAAGACTAATTATCAACAAAGAAATGGTTTTAACGCATCAACAAATCGGTTAATATTACACCTTGGGTTACTTATATATCCCACGAAATTCCATGATAACTTTGTAATGTTAGCATCATACTTTGTGACATTTTCATCCTCCTTTTCCCTTAAACTCAGAAATTAGCTTTCCATATCTTCTTTATAGTCACGAGGAAAGTATTTTTCTAAAAAGAACTCTTTAAACTCAATATATTCCATATTTGACACTTCTTCATATTAATTTATGTTTTGAATCAATGAATACCATTGATCTGCATCTCTTGTGAGGTGATTGAATGCCATGACACATTTTTTCCTTTCACTAGTCCCCAATGCATTGATTATTTTTTCTAAGGATCATCTTCATTGCTAAAATAATAACTGATTTCCAGTACCATTGAATGTTGTTGTTTGTTTCTTCATGAATTTTTCTAACATTGATCCTATGTGTTATGTATTAGGGTTCTTCATATGGGTATATTTATTATTAATAACATGAGTGAGTTTTCCTAGTATGGTGATAAGTTGATCAACACCAGTTGCATCTCAATCTCCACTATAATTATCTTTAGAAGGATGGAAATCTCAACATGGATTACGTGCGATGATATAGTTTCCATTCCATCCAATAGGCTCTATTTCTCAATTATGGAATTCAATATATTAGTTTATGAATCAAAAATACATAATTCCAAACATGTTAAAAAGTGTACATAAATTGAACATTTTATTCATATAATCCATAATCATAAAAAAAATTCTTTGAGGATGTATATATTTATAAATCCTTCATAACGGTTTGTAAAGAAAATGTGAATTATCCTAAGAATATCACCTAGGAGTTTCATAACCAAGAGTGCTACAAGGGCTATTGTTGTGTACCATGATACCCTAGGTCGTGCTCTAAAATCTTTTTCGGTGTTTTCAATCCTAGGTACAACTTTACCTAAGCCGCCTCTATGTGTTTGTATCCAGACAAGGATGTATTTATTAGAAAAGAAATGAAATCTCTTCATTACCAAAATTATAGGAAGTTATTCTATATTTATCCTCAAAATATATAGAGGTGTAATGTTCTATTATCATATGTTTTTTCTAAATTTAGTTTCAAAGGATTGTACTAAACTTCCTATGATACCAACTATAATGCCCCAACCCACGATACCCAGAGTCAGCGATTATTACTTAACATATGCATGATCACAAAATATGATGTCTCAAAAGACTGATTATTTTAGTTTACTTTGAAGTACAAGATAAATTCATATGTTTTACATTACATTATAAAATGAAAAACAACAAAAATGTTGTTTCCATTAACCACACTCATATCTCTTTGAGTATCCATGCAGGTCAGTCATAATATAATTCTTCACATCTTCGAAAAAATATAACACATTTAGGGGTGAGCTTTGAAGATCAGTAAGGATAAAAATAGAGAAAAAACAATCATAAATAATCATAAACATTTAAGGAAATGTATAAGAATAAAACATAGTCCATATAAACGTAAAAATCATCATAATAAGGAAAATATAAATAAAAATAATTCCAATTACTTATTCACAAGAAAATTATACTAGTCATATAATCACATGCAATATCAACAGCCATATTCATAATGATGGAATGCATAATGACGAACATAATAACCATATACTCATGTCCCCATTCCAATATTAAAAATAAATAATTTTCCAATGCCATGTTCCCAGACACTAGTTTTCCTCATGAGACATACTGATGCATTTATGTGTTATAGTGTGCTCCAACCATCACTTACTATGTCTAAAGGATTCTTCATATGAAAAGGATAAATAATAACATAAAAAATCATATTAAAACTAGCATACAAAATGTAAATACATTATCCCAAAAACATGAATGGTATGAAAATAACACATCCACAGTCTAACATATCACGAAACCATAAATACAATATGAATGATTATATCATAACTTCATACAAGTGTAAAATCCATCAAAGGATGTTGAAATATATGAAATCAAAACTGTTTTAGAGAAATATATCGTTCAATATTTAAATCATTAAAAAGTCATATAATTATAAAAGGAAAAAATTAATTTTTAATATTATAAAAATCATGAAAGAGAAGATTCAAAGATGTTATCAAGATTGAAAATAGATGCACCTACTGTGTACGTTAAAAACATTCTTACCTTAATTTGTTGAAAATTTCATAAAGTACCTTTTTTGGAAAATGATTGAATGATTCATTCCAAATATTAATAAACATTAAAACAAGGTTATAAATGAATTTAAAATATATTCTAGGAAATAATAATTTTTTTAAGACATATTTATGATACATGAATGCAGATGATAAAGAAGTCCCAACAGATACTTACATAAAAAAAACTCGGATAATAAACACATTATGAATTTAAACCTTAACTAGAACTTCTCCATAGTCAATGGTATTTTATCCTGCTATATAATTGTTGAAAATTTGTTATTAAATTTAAAAATAACTATATACATAAATATGATATAATATTTGATCTTCTAATATTGTTTTGTGAATTATATTTCACTAGTATCATTTTTTCGGGTGTTAACTGATTCGGTTTCCCTTATATTCTTGATTACATTAGTTGTGTTTGTTATGGATATGATGTATATGTTTAATATCCACAATGATATTATTTTCATAATTTTATTTAAATCATAAAATATTAATTAATCTTAAATTATTATGATTGGGATTGAATCTCATCGCATGCGTGGAGACGATAATCCGTAAATATATATGAGCGACAATATCAGTATATTGATTGTGTAGTCGTATATAATTTGATGGTATATCATTTATACAGTATAATTAACAAGTTATATTTATTATTTAAATCACTTAGACTCTTTATTATACACATCCAAACAATAAAGTGTCTGAATAACAAACTACACCACGACGTGGAGACGGTAATCCATATTTACGTGGGCATGGTGACAATTCATTCATTGGATGGATAAAATACTGATTATAATAATACCAAATTTATAATAACATAAAATTTGGTATAAGATACTTTATTTATTATTTTGGAATTGGAATAACAAATAAATATGATGTTGAAGAAGAAAAGAACTTATAAATAGGGTGGTGAACTCATTATCACTTCTTCATGTGCTTCCATCTGATTTGATAACTATGTCTTCATAGGATGACTTTATGATCCAGGAAAGGAATATAGGTTCAAGTGTGGAATGTTGGAAGGATATTTGGGAAGGGTTTCACCAAGAAATATGGTTTTGGATGTGTGATTTTGACAAAAGGGGATGTTCCCTTTTATAAGAGAGTTGAAGGGAACCTTAGGGAAATATTAAAATATTATATTATTATACAATAATATTCAGTTTATTATGACAAAAAATGAATTTATTTCATGCCTTTGATGGTTATGGGACTATTTAATCTCTAAAAATAGTTTTAAAAAATTTACGGTAACCATATTAACCTTATAATTTACATTTAATTCTTGGTTAAATAGTTTAACATTTACCATTTCTCCTTTTATTTTTATATTATATGGATACTAAACATACTATAAAATTACGAGAGTACCCCCAGTTATTAATTATTCACATATATATAACTATCTATTTCTATTGGCCGAACTGTAGATTTTTTGAAATATTATATAATTTAATATTATTGTAATTTTTTTAAATAATGTTTTATGTCAATTCTGACATTATTTGGTATTTTGTTTTTGTTAATGTAATAAAAACATGATTACATTGAAAAAAATTCATTGAATCAACCATAACATGTAATATTAACCTATAAAATTGGTGAAATTATTCAAAAGATAAAAATTACATTTATTTGGATATTTACAATATCAATTATTTTATTTATTCATTAATAAAATAATTACTACATCACCATTATGTCATAAATAAATTTAATTATTAAATGTATAAAAATAATAAATAAAATAACATTATTTAATAAATATTATTATCTTTTTAATTAGTATTTTTATTTGAATTTAACTTTTATGTAACACTATATTATAAATGATATAGTTATGAAAATATGAATTTAATACTTTTAACTATTATTTAAATAAAATAATAATAAGTGTCCTAATGTAATCAAAGTAGACCAAAAGGATAATAATTTATTCCTATGAGTTTTTTTAGTTGAATTACACTTATCCAATAGAATTATGACATGTTTTTTGTAATTATAATATCATTATTACCTTCAATTTCTCCATTAACTTTTAATCGTGGTAAATAAAAGTCAAAAGTTTCTATTCTGAAAAAATTATTTTCATCTTCTTGAACAACATTTTACTTATTAATGTCAACTGTGTCTCTATAATTTTTTATTCAACTCATAGAAAAGGTAAAATTATGTTTTATGCCAATTTTCTAATGCTCATATATGATGGGTAAAAGACGATAAAAATTTCAATAAAATATTATATATCTAAATTTATTATAAAATAAATCCAGTGAATTGTATTGAACATATTTAGGTATTATGTATCTATTTTTACATACAATAAATTTTAATAAAATATATAATTATTTAAATTAAAATTTGGTTTTAAATTATAACGTAGTGTTTTTCACTATTCATCAAAATTTGAATGTTTTCATAAAAATACAAATAATTCACTATATACTAAATTTGATATTACAAATCCCAAAAAGAAGTAAATTTTGAAAGATAAAATTTATAAAATTTAAAAATGCATGTATTCATATTCATAACATCTAGTTAGGTTGGTCGTGGTGTGTTAGAACTCGAAGTTTCATACCACACAATCTATTTGATTATTCAAAGAAAACGTACCGTGCAAGCTTAGGGTGTTACAGATCCTACTTGTCAAAGAGATCCATTCTTTCATCTATGTAATTTTTATTTCATCATCACCCTCAATATATACTAATCAAAATGGTCAATCTATAATGGACATATTATCATTAGTTTTGATGCATAATTATCTCTTAAATCCAACAAGATATGACTTATTGTGGTTAAAAATAACCAAAGTAGCGCATGTATCTTCTATAACATCATTACACTATATGGAATTTATTCAAATAAAATGGTAATTTCACTTTTATAACATTTGGTCATTACATTCATCCCCATTTTGGAATTTCAACAACAAAATTTTATTTCATACAAAAAATAAACAATGGCAATTTTATTTAGTCACATCTTCTAGTTCCCATGTTTTTTTCACAAACATTGGGTTCCACCACACCAATATGATCACGTGAGTTTTCATGTTTTATAGAACTATTTATATAGGATCTATTATGTTCACCATCTTCTACCCATATGAAATATCATTATTTATGTGTTTCACCTCTATATTAGATATATGTGAGGGGTTTGGTTTGTACTTCCTCGAGAGGGATACATGGAACACATCATATACTCAAAGTAGGTTAGGTTGGAGTTATAGATAATAAAAAAAACATTAATGTGATAAAGGATTCAAATGGTTCATTTTAAATAGTATTAACCTCTCTATTATTCCAAAACATCATGAATTTATTCTATTGTTCTATAAAAAGTAACACTTTTTCTCTTACATCACAATCTAGGTATCTTTGATAATTTTCAGCATTGTTTTTTTTTCAATAGAATTAAAATAATGAATAATATTTTGAACCTTCTCTATAGCCTCTTGGATAATATTAGTTCCCATAATCTTCACCTACAAAACATTATCCAATATTGGTAATGTCCAATTCCGCTTTCCAAATCTAGCCTCATTAGGTGCCATTTGAATGTTTAAATGAAAACTACATTTATTTGAGACATCTACCATGGGAAGGATTTGTTCCCAAAATCCATGGATTTCTATTAAACATGATCTCATAAAATTATATAGAGTTTGAATGGTTCTTTCAGACTGACTATCCTTCTGAGGGTGATAGGCAGTATTTATACTAATCATTTTATCTAGTTCTCACTATGTGCTTGTCCAAAACATTGAGGTTAAACTGAAACATTAGTCAGATACAATAGAGAGTTGTACACCATTCAGTCTTAAAACTTCTCTAATTTATATCATAGGGATGTGGTTGAGATAAAAATATTCCATTGTAGTAATGAAATGTGATTACTTAATAATGAGATCCACTTCCACATAGATGGAATTATTTCTATTTGATATCCTACGGAGTCCAATGATGGAATTCATGTTTATGTTCCCTCATTTTCATATTGATGTGGTAAATGATTTCAGAATAAACATATAATTTTTTCATATATCCTTTAATTGATGGCATACCAACCCTCAAGTAATTAATTCTTCCACATCCATCTTTATGTTTTCAAATGAGTTGTTTTTCTCCAGCTCACTATATATCTTAGTGCTTCTTATAATGTTATATAGGGATGAGATATTAACATCATCAAGAATTTTCCAATTCGTCTCTAGTTATTATGGGCTACATATTTGTGTTCCAGAACATAAAAACATATATTTAGATATGTTAATCACTTGAATATCAAAATTCTTTTTCTACAAAACTTCTTCAACTTTATATGACTCCTTGATACTATCATGAATTGATGGATTAGAATAAAAATGATAAATTTACAATGAATAAACTTTTATTTTTCCCAGGTCCATCCCATACATGTCCAAGGTTATTGGATCCCTTTCAATCCCCATATTTGATAATGTAACATGATCTACAATATTAAGAGAAATGAACACATTTTTTTCCTTCCTAGGAAACAAAATGATTGTAGAATAATAACCCTTGATTAATTTTAAACACATTTATTGGAACTTATAGATCTCATTTTGTGATAATATATACTTTAGGATTTTATAGTCCTTATACATGTCATAGTTTTTCCCAGGGTGATAATGTCCCTAAATCTCAAATTCCATGATCATTACAACCAATTCTACATCATGTAATGGGTTGTTTTCTTAGGGAAAATTAATTTCATATGTCCATAGGCTCTAACATTGTTATCATGCATTAAAATTCAACCCATTCACTTTTTTGTTGTATTTCAATAAATCAAAAAAACCCCACCACACTAGTAGGTAAATTGACAACATATTAATTATTATCTAATTAATTAATCCATTAAATATCTCCTTACATTCATTATCATTTAATTATTTACTCCCTTATTAGTTGTCATGGTTATTAGGATTGAAAATCATGATACGTTTCTCAGAAGTCAGAAATAGTACATCGATACCTCACATATACTATGGGTTTTCATCATAGATATTGGTCTGATTCATATATCAATTGAATCATTTTTTTATTTAAATATATCTCCTTTCTAATGGTAACATGCTCTGAGAATTTTAGTTTCTCAAAATTGAACATGTATTCATTATACATCAAATATAACATTTTTTCATAATGTCATTCATACAATATTAAAATTATCCTCATGTTCCTCCTCGGTTTGTGTGTAGATTTGAATATCATCTATAATGGCTACAAATAATTGGTTCTTTTAATCCCTAATGATTATGTTCATCAGGTTCATCATGAATAATATAGAAATTATGAGTATAATTGGAATCCCTATGAACTTTTAATGCTCATACCGTGTACCAAAATAAATCATCGGAATATCCTTTATTTCCCTTACTTGATATTATCCTGAACAAAATCAACCATATAATAGTACTTGGAACCATGTATCTGATCAAAAAAGTCATCAATCTACCATATAGGATAATTTTTCATTATTGTGTTCATGTTGGGTTCATGATTATCAATCGAGAGGTGCATTTACAGATCCATCTTCTAAATCAAAAGGGTATATTCACCCAATGGTAATGATCTATGGTGTAAAAACCATTATATTGTTTCTCCTTTAGTTTATTATTTATATAATGTAGATAAATTGTGGTCATTCTACATGGTTTCTTGAATATTTGTAATTTTATATTTATATATTTTCTTGAGAAATCAACTTCTAGGCTAAGGGGATGACCAATTAATTTTTCTGAAAAAAATTAATGAATTTTGTTACAATGGGTAAGTCATAAATAATGAACTTCTCCTTAGTCTCAATCATTTCATGTACACAGACATTCACATAATGAAATAATATCCCTACATGATAAGATGATACAAAATTATATTCATCCTCCTCCTTGAATATTTTTATAATTAGAGGGATATTTTTTATATGGGGGGGGGGGGGTTATGTCATTATCCTATAATTTTTTGGAACTATAAAATGTAAGACAATACAAACTCATAATAAAATAAAATTCCACTAAAGTGAGTATCAATAGGATTTATGGGATGTTAAACATATAAATATGGTAATTGGAGGAGTTATATACCTTGGATTCATTAATTTCATTTTTTTACATTTTCACCGGTAACTCTTTTTCCAAATTTTGAGGTGGTTCTTGATCAACATTTAAAAACATTATGAAAATAAAGAATTAATATTACCAGAATCATATATGAAATTCACTATTCATGATTTAATATCAATTATACTTATTACCACATCATTTTTGTGATACATCTCAGTAGTAGTGAGTGCATATGATATGCCTCTACCATTAGGACACAGAGGTTGTTAGAATTTTTTTCATAAAAAACCATGGCATGGTTCATTATTTCACATTGTGTCCTTATTCCTTTGAGGTGAAACACTAGATAATATGGTGAGGGTTCAGTAGAGAATTCATTTAATTTATCACATTATTGTGTTTCTCCTATCATTATTCAATTAATTGACACATGATCTCGTGTTGGCTGTTGTATTTCACACCTTTTGTTTGTTAAATGATTTATCTTCAATGAGAGTGGTTTCTGGTGTTTAAAGAAAAAATAGACTAAAATTTAATTTTATATAATGTGAATTACACCTTATATAGATAAATTTGGTTGAGTACCTTCCTTACATTGATTTTGAGATAGCATATATGATTAGGAAGGGAAATGTGGTTGCTGATGATCTGATCCAAAAGAATCATCCAGAAGCTATTTTGAAAGTTAGTGATGAATTTTTGTTGACTGATATTGTTTTTAGGATAATATAGATGTCTAGAAAATTCATAATAATAATTTAATTATCAACATAGAGGTGTCTTGATCACTTCTAGATAGAGTGAAGAGGAGATAGTTTTTTGATACAGAATGCTTAGTCCGGAGGGTGTGTATTTCAAATGGTAACTTACTAATCAATTATTATATCAATGGATATGATATAATGATTATTCATGGGGGTCTGTAGGTTCTTACAACATGTGAGAGGAAATAATCTGAGAATACCACGTTTCATAGTGGGTAGTACCCCAAGTGATATCTAGGATGTACCATGTAAAGTACCATCATTATTGGTGGCATGGGATGAAAGTTTACATTACAGGTTTTTTAATTAGGAGTTTGGCCAATTAGTTGACTAAGTTAATTACGAGGGCCATAATGTAATGTTAACATCATGATCAGTCCTATAATATAAATATGTTTATTCTCTTGTATTCTTTTACTAGTTTTACGAGGTCTCCTTGATGTTGCTATGTAGTTTTGTAGTCATAGATATGCTGACAAGGGTTTCCAATTTTCATCCTATATGGGAGACTTTATCAATGGATAATATCGATAATATATGTATAGGAAATAATATTCCCACATGTGGTTATTTTTTCTATATTTTATTATTGGTTTACTCATTTGACATAAATTTTATTGCTAGGGTTTCAAAAAGTAGAAGGTATACTGGTACTTTTGTGTATAGCTTACCACCCTCAAACGGATTTTGTCAGAACAAATAATATAGAATTTAGATGGATCCATTTGAGCATGAATCCATTATTAAATGTTTATTAAAGAAACATATTCCTATTTTTATGTTCATCTATAATAATATCTATTTTATAGGTATACAAATATCCCCTTATAAGGTTTTTTATGGTTGATTGTGTTGTTCACCCTGATGGTAGTTGGAGATAGAAAATGAAGAACAACTGGGATGTTATCACATTTAGGTGAATTTGGATTATGTAAAAATTACAAGGAATAACAATATTGCTACTCTGTCTGGAAAAAACTTTTATGCTGATTTCCAACGATGACCATTAATGTTTGTGATTGTGAATCATGTTTTCTTGCTAATTTATCCTAGAATGGGTCATGGATAGATTCCAATACATGGGATCATATCAAATTATTATGTAATATCTTATGATATATTGGAGGGAGTATGGTTGATATCCAATCATATATCTCTTCCTCATAGGTACTGATCCATGCATGATGTCCTCCATATATTACTACATCACTGATATCATGACACCTAGCTCATACATTTGATTCGAAGTGTATGAAACTGGAGGTAGATGATTCATTAATGGAGTGCCCTATTTGTATTCCTGATCGAAGAATGAAGGATCTGTGATGTACATATGACCTTCTAATATTGGTGCAACGGAAGCATAACTATGTACAAGATGAGAATTGGGAGAGAGAGGCCAACATAAATACTCTTTGGATGGAGTCGTTTTCAGAAAAAGCTTAAAACCCTTAAATGGTTTCTCAAGAACATGTTTCTTTATGAGGGAATAATTTTTGATATCAGAATTTTTACAAGGTATGGTGAATTTGAATCATGGTTCAAAAGGTTTTTTCTAACTGTGTAATTGTTCCCTATATTTTTAGGAAGTGTCCAGGAGTGTCTAGGGATTGTTGAGATCCCAAATCTCTTGTTTCCATAGAAAAGTAGAGGTGATTAGTTAGTACATGATTATATATAACCAATCAACTAAAATTGTGCATCTCTATAAGGTTGAAACATAGTTTTTCTATTATATTCAAGGATCACTTTTCCATGCGGGTATGAGATAGAGGGTGTTCATGTTTGTGATATAGTTTAGACAATCGTGGGTATAAACTTTGAGATCATTAATGCCTTTAAAATGTAGTTTTTTCTACATGAAATTCAAATAAACCATTTTTACTCATTATCCTATCATAAAAAATATATCTCCCCTCTATTGTGAGCATTCCCTTGCCTAAAGCTTGGCTTTGAAGCTTTTCCTCCTTTCGACTTCCATTCGGGACATTGTCCATCATGTTGGATCTCCATTAGTAAGATATTTAATCCATATCTACACATCATTTATATAGTAAATGTTTATGTTATATTGGTGTGATATCATATGCTATATTTTAAGAGAATTTTTTTTATTTTTCCATTTTCATCCAATATGTACAAAACGAATGTCCGATACAGGAATTGATCTACTCTACAGGCTTAATTTTAGTGGTTTATGATATTTCCCTCAAATTATTCATGTTTTTAGTTTTTTCATGTATTTATAACACTATTTTAATTGAGTGTTTCCAATAAAATTAATATTCATTTAATTGGTTTTCCTAATGTGGAACCAAAATACTCTCTTGAATATCCCTAAACTAATTCATCAATTGAGGTGTTCCTATAGAACTGTCCCTTGATATTATAAGTACATAGGTGACGAGACGTCATATTAAGTGAAGTTTCATTGAGATTTATATGAAATTACTATAATAAATTATATGGAAATTTGGTGTTAGGACCACAACACATATTTTAATGTAAAAATATATACCCACTTTTTATAGAGGAATTTTGATGAATTATAAACCATTTCTTTGGATTAATAAATCCTGTTTACTTATTATTGTTTTTTTGATATATGTGATTGGTGAACCCTATGGTTTATGATAAATGGGAATGGTGACTCTTACAGTTTATGATACAATGTCTTGAATCCCCAACTATTATGATACATGGGCATGTATCCGTACTGTTATGAGTCTCAGGTACGTCATCGCTTATTTTAGAATACATTGAACAAGAATTCCTACTTTCATGTTACTCGTGCATGGCCTCCCTATAGTTATGATTATCAATAATGGATTCATAAACACCATTGATACTCAATCATGGTGTTCCATATACTTAAGATGCTTGAGAATGATGACCCATAGGTTGTATGATACAAGGTCATGGAAATCACTAATACCTTATAAGATATTAGTTACTAGACATGAACACCTATGTTGTTGACAAGTTCCTAACTAGAAAAATATGTAAATATATATATATGGTTAACAAATTTGATAGCATATATATAATACACACACACATATATAAATATAGACATATAAGAACATATAATTATATGAATAAACTTGTGGTGACATCTCCACAGAGGTTTTCACGACATGGGAAGTTGTAGGTAGTGTCCACCTGGTGTCCTATGGGATTTTGTGACGACTCAGTACAATTTTCATTACTGCACTTCCACTATTTTACTTTCAAACCACTCAAATTATATTAATATTCACTATGGTTAACGAACCATTTTTGGTGGCCTAATATGTATACATTATACTCTATTTGTGTCGCCATTTTATACCACGAATGTAATCATGGATTCATATAGATATTATGTTAAGTGACCAGTTATTTATGATTGGTTTGACTGTTAGATGGCATATGGGGGTCACATGATAGATCAAATGATTGTGATGAAATATGGAGAGATTATTTTGGTATTTTTTATATAACTTGATATACGGGTGCATATTTCTATGTTTTAATTATTATTTTATCGAGATACACGACATACACATCATTTTTTATATGGTCCCACAGTTTGTCTTTTTTATAATTAATGTCTAAATTATTTAATTCGAATCGTATAATTTCACTATTATTCTTCCTCTATTTTTTTGTTATATCATCACTATTCTTCTATCACCAAAAAGGGTATAGTTGAACCAATAAATTTTTACAAACCCTTACAGATAGTTAGAAACCACTAATGTATGACGAAGAAATCTTGATGGCATGTGGGAATCCGTTAGGCTACTATTATCAAGTGATATGGGATATAATTATATTTCCACTACATTATGTAATAATAGTAAACTCACTATTTCAATTAAAAAATTCCAGAACAAATATTCTAAATAAATTTAATTACAAACCATTTTATGGTTTTGAGACCCTGTGTTTCTAGATACATACCTTTGTTAAAATCATTTTCATTATCCTTTAAAATATCTAAAGCCCAAAAATGATATCAATAAACATGGTAAATGATCATAAGATTATTAAAACTCATTCTTAATATATATTCTATAATAAAACATTCATTTAAACCTTAGAAACCATCAGTTTTGTCTAATTTGTTTATATTAAATTTCTCTTGTACTTCATAAACTAATCCCATAAACTGAATAAGAAATAAATAATTCATAATTGTTACAAAATTGAATGTGATTAAATAAACAATATTACCTAACTTTGTCAATATAGGTGATGATTTATGACTAATTTTCATGCACTTGGTGATGTTTGTTTTACTATAAGACACACTATTATTAGGGTTATTACAGAAAGGTATATATTAATGTTATCACATATCAACTTGTAGTACCTGTATATGGATGCAATATCTGGGATAATAATAATATCACTAATTTAGAAATACATAATGATGTTATCCTATGCTTAGAATAATCCATAGGGTTTTTAATAATTTTATCTATTACTAATGATTAAAAATAACTAATCTAATATAGAAAAAAAAAACAAACCCATACTCTGAGACCATCAATAGAAACTTTTCATGAAAAATATCAATATTTAATGTTATCCCCATAATATAAACATTACTTAGAATTGAAAATATAAAAAAATAAATAATAAATGGTTTAGTGCCATTGAGGACAACTAATATTGGAAATATATTTTACACAACATTCAAAAATTTCTCCTTAATGAAACCACACTAGATTACATATATCCTTATCATATGTCAAATAAATATCATAACATGAGTGATAGAATCATATGAAAATAGCGAGATCAGATTTTGAGTATGGGTAAACATAACCAATAAAAATAAAATTTCATATGTGGGAATAAGAACCAAATATGAGTATGAAAATGATATATAATAAAAAAATACCAATGATGTAATATAACATTAGTCACTAGTTATATTGTAAGGCATGACATAATCAAATTCTCTAATCAATAGAGTGTGGAATCAATAGTTAATAAAAACGATCCATTATAGGATAACATTAGGAAAATAATATTAATTAGAGTGTGACATAAAAATAGGCTTTTGATAATATATAATTTGGAAAATATTTTAGCCACAATTATTACTACACATGTACTTATGATCAAATATTAAATATAGTTATAATGATTCACATCCTTGTGACCATATCTTAACAACAATTATACTCATGGAAAACCTTGTTACAATAACTAAACTATAATTACACCCATGAAAACCTTTTGATAATAGTTAAAGTAAAATTATTCCCCAGAAAAACCATTTTAAAATTAGGTAAATTTCAATTATACCAAAAAATAACTTTGGGAGAGTATCTAAACTACTTCTATACCAACAAAAAAAATTCATTATCTCATAAAATATAAAACATACACAATCAATAAGAGGGCGATGTAGCACCCCACTACAATTCATCCAAACATATCAGCGCCACATCAATGACCATTCACTAATAATATCATAATGAACCTAGGTATATTTTGTGGGTTCTATAAAATATTGAAATTAAATTCATTTGACTATTTTTATCATAAAAAAGAATTTAATGAAAATGGGTTTCGAATCCTTTTCAAATAGAGTTACATAAGGAAATCCTCAATAATCGTATGTAGATAATCCTATGGAAGTAAATCTAAATCCAATTATATTTAGATTTTTTTTTGGCAAATAATTTTCATTGAATACAATAAGTCGTATATAATTTTTAATGTACCCACCCGAGAAGCCCCAAAAGTGATGCCCTGAGCCAAGTTGCCACATGACCTCAAGCATGCCTCCCCATATTCCAGATGTTTCCACATTATGTTAGGGTTTAGTAGATTTTGTGGGGATACCATTTTCTCATTACAAGAGTAACCCATAATTTATAACATAAAAAAATAATGGATAAAAAATAATATAGAAAGATTTATTTAGAATAAATACCCAACTAGTGTACAACCCCAACCAAACAATAAATATTTCTTATCATGCAAACATTTCCAAAATTGAAGGAAAGCCCTAAAAAATGGAATATAGAAAATTCTCATCATGGATACTTACTCTAGGAAGATATCATTATCCATGCACTTCCTAGTCCCAAATCAACTCCCTTAAATATGACCTTTCAATTGTCCTAACCCAATGCCATGAAATATGCTCGTGAACCCAATAACTATATAAGAAGGGTATGGGAAGAAGTCAATTTTCCAAAACCAATGTTGTCTTCAAATATCTGGTGTATATAGATAGTTCATGGAATTACTAAATAAACAGAAAGGTCAACGAAATAAAACATGGGTTTTTTTAGTTTAGAATATTTTCATTAACTATATCCATCATTGAATCCATTTTTATCACTTATACCCTCTTCACCACTTAATTAATTTCTCATCACATGTTCTATAGGTTAGGACATTACATCATTCACACAATGGCCTAATCTGGTGAATTAACACACATAAGGGGATAAATCAGGTTCCCAATCTCAATAACGGATAAAAATTTCACAATAAATTAGATCACCCTTAACATGAAGCCTCGGTCTAGGTAGTCACATACAATGCATCAGTTAAGGGAATATTGCCCCTATCTGACTTCCAAACCCTTGCATTCTAGGGATGGGGTTTAGAGCATCAGTACAACCCAAACTGCGGGTGTGGATCCTCAATTAAATACCCCACATACCACCATGCAATGTGAACATTATCATTTATCCATTTAAAACATATACCACGTTACAAATCATACATAATCAATACACAAGAATTTAAAATTCACAATTAATTCAATATTTCAATCATCATTAATACATATCTCATTTGATCATTTACTATTTACTTATCCCATATCTTTTAACCCATTTCCCTATTCATTCCATGACCCATTATCATAATAAATAATTAACATATTTATGCCATTTTAACATATTTATCAATTACCATATGTTAAAAAATTTATAACCTCCATTATTTAAAAATAAATTATTCATTAACATGTTCATCTCTTTCAAAAACATTAACCCACTTATGCATTTCATGTATGATTCATAATCCATTTTCCCAATCACTTCATTTCTCCCAAATGATTTATTATCAAGGGAAATGATCCCTTATCAAATAATAAAAGAGTATAGACATCTATAAATATCCCCTTATAAAATAAACTAACTTATTACTATATATTGTAAAAAAACATCTGAACTTCTTAATCATGGCCTCTACGTTGTCAGATGTAAATTCTATGCTTAACATTACAACGTTTCCACATTTGGGAATGTTGGCACATCACATGGGCGTACCGAATCTTTTCTAATCATACTCAATTATTCACATAGGGATCATGAGGGTTCTACTTAATCATTTACAATGTATTATAAAAAATATCACTAAATTCATCAATTTCATAATAAGTGATAAGAAATAACACAACCACACATAAACAAATTAAATTAAATACTATGTGATTTAACTTGTAGACCACCCAACTCAAATAAAATGATGAATAAAACCTTAACAATAGCCTTAGATCTGTATGGAATTACCCTTTTAAGTCCCAACCTGTGATCCATAGAAAAAATAGGGTTTTTGGGATTTATAAGAAGAATAATTAAACCACAAGCCCCGATACAGAGAAGAGAATTTAGAGGAGTGTTAGAATTACAAGGACCTTTATTGATTGACCTATGATTAGTAATAATATAAATATAAAGATTATTTTTTATTCAACATTAGAATGAGTAATTTTGATATTTTAATTAGTTCACGTCACTATTATACATCATTTATATAGTAATATTTGATGTTTCTCACTATATTACCAATGTAAGATAGGCCTACTAATCTCTTTAACACACTGAATCCCAAATCCAAAATAAAATTGATCTTTTTTCTTAAATATTGGGTAGCCATAAAAACAATCCCTAAGCACCAAATCTTGTAGCATAATAAAATATGATAAAGTGATGGATTGGTCATTAATTTCATCCTAAAAAATCCAATGGCTACTTTATACGTGGTGTTTCTAAATAATGAATGGTCACCAAAAATATTGTAAGGATCCTAAGAATATTTGTTTATGGGTTCTATAACAATGATATTTTAAAATGTAAAATAAAATAAAATTAAGGATCAATTTATAAGATTCTTATTTCATAACCGATGATATGAATTAATATCTTTCCATTTCCATGTTAGATCGGGCTATTCCATATTCTAGTTTTTAATCTAACATTAAAGTGGTTTCTCTAACCCCATTACATGTTTCACATGTTGGTAACAACCATTCTCTTACAAAATTAACTAGACTTACTTCTACTTGAATATCATAGATCAAATATGGCCTAATTCAGTATCCTTAAGAAGTATAATAACAATTAATAATTATTAACCAATAAGTGTACAAATACATACTAGCATGTTTTGATGGGAAGTACTTTAACCTTTTTTACTTCAAATAATGTTATATGGGGAAGCAATAACTTTTCTATCCATTTACTTAGTGGAATGTCAACAACTTGATGAACTTATATTTTAATCTCTATTTAAATTTGGACTAACAGATCTCTTATGAGTATAGAAGACCCCATGTCATCATAAAAAATTATGTTATGAGGAAATTTATCATAAATATCAGGAAATAAGTAGATTACCAAAAAAAATTTGTGATATATGAGAATCCAATTCCAATACCCCTTTACAGTAGATGAAATATATTGGCCTTGAGACACCACTTGTTGACCCTCTTAGTGAATTGATTTTATAACAAACAAAAATATTTAATACACCTTCATTGATGATTTAATGTGTAATGATACACATAATAGAATTTAAATAGATCGTGATTCCCACTTTAATTGGGAAATTAGGTACATATCACATCAAATATAATCATGGGTTTGCAAACAATGTATATAAAATCAAAATTTCCACTTTTATTCCACTAATTTTATAATATTGCATGAGATAACAAGAGGACGAACATAAAATAGAGAGTGTTATAGAGTCTAGTATGGAAAAGTAAAATCATAACATGATGAAATTAATACATGTTAGTTATGAGGTATATTAGGTGACACAAAAGGAATGAGAATCATAAACATGATAATCAGAGCATTATATAAGATGATAATATCAACGAAATATAGTAATGTGGAAACAACATAAAACATAACATATTAAGAATAATATTAGGATAAATTAAAAAAATATCATAACATCTTTTGAATTGTATAACATCCCACATCCCACATATGACATATTATGAGATTAAGATATTACAAAATAAATTTAAGGGATATATAATCTTGAGGCCACCCATCACATTCATATCAATTACATACATTTGTGTACGACATAGACCATGATACATTAGATCACATTTCATTAAATTATATAACACAATTGATGTTTTTGGATTATATATATATATATAATTCAAAAATAATTTATCGTTAGTTACCTCTATGTTGAAATCATTGAATAAAAATTGGTATGTGTATTCACCACACACACCTTTGGTGTGGAAAATCATTGGATAATTTTGATAGCATAACAGGTCTATATAAGGATTTAAAAAAGGTTTTAATTAGACTGAAAGGAGGGTTCTAATTAATTTTTAATCCAAATGAAAATAAACAGGATACTAAAAAATATATTCCAACCTAAAAAATTTGAAATTAAAAGGAATAATACATTTAATGTACGTAAATAAGTAGAATGAGAAGATCCCTTACATATAGATTATTTTAATAAATTCTTGATAGGAGGCAGTTATGATATTGGTACCATTATAGAAGGGATTTATTGAGGTATAGGATGACTAAATTTATGATAAATGGTTTTAGGTAATTAGAATGTGATGAGGGGTGTATTTTTATAGCAACAGACATAGGAATTCATTATTAATTTATTAACATATGTTTTAAACACAATATTATAAAATTATCAAAACCACACAACATATACAATATTTTTCCCATTCCTTATATAAAATTGGAGTGGTTTTCAATTTTATATAATTCATCGAACCGAACTCATTAAAATATTTTTCATAATGATGTGGATGAGAGTATTGTTTACAAATAATTAATTTTAAAACCATAATATATAATATCATTTTTGTAGGATTCACTAAGGTTATATAAAACTAATGATATAAAATAAAAAAATTTAACGTGGAAATATTATTTCATTCATGGATACTCTTTATAGTATTTATAACATCACTTTAATATTGTTATGATGTTATAATATGTATCATATATTTATACCATTTTTTAGTTTAAAAAAATATTAAACTACCACAGAAAAAATGAAAGATTCACAATTTTAAATTTAAATATTATGACATTAAAAATAACATTAATTTAATGAAAATAATTACTAAATTATTATAATTCACACTTTTAATTTAATAATCCCTAATTGATGGGAAATATTGGTTCTTATGGCGATAATATTTTTATGATCCAAATATAGAATATATTGGTCACTACAATATTATATTACTATGTATATTCATATAAATATTATTTCCTGTGTTTTTTTTATAAAATTAAAATTTATTTCAAAAATACATTAATTTATCCAAAAAAGTGTTTTAATTTTAATTATATATGTTTTCATAAAAAATTAAATTATGATTTCTTTATATCAAAATAAGTTTTTTTGTAACACTCATTAATAAATGGGGTTAATATAATAATTATTTTATTAAAAATAATGTATAAAAATTCATAATGATAGGTTCATAATAAATTACCTCTTATTACACAAGCATAGTCCCCAATGGTATGTTGTTCTATGGTCACATTTTTTCCGGTGGACTAAAAAACATGGTTTCATATATGAACTTGATATGATTGAACTTCTCCCATAAATGATCTCTTTCTGGATTTAGTTGTTTAATCATGGATTGGGATTGGATAAGGGAAAATAACTTTCTTTCCACCTCTATTGTATGCTCTAATAAATATTCTTAATTTGGTATGGTCCTATAATACCCCAACCCCGGTTACCCAGAGTCGGTGTAATATAACATAACATTGGCATGATCAGAATACATTATGTCTTGAAAAACCTATTAGTATACTATCCTTGGATGTACAAGATACATTCTTAATATTTACATTATTTTGTTAAAATATGAAAACAACAAAATTGTCCATATTCACCACACTCATATCCCTTAGTCTATCCATATAGTTCTGTCATAGTATAATATTTCACATACTTGAAAAAGTAAAAAATAGAAAGGGTTTATCTCAGATACTCAGAAAGTATAACATTATATTACAACTTTTATAAATAAACATAAACATTTAATGCAATTTATAAGAAAATAAAAATAATTTTAAACATAAACATCGTCATAATATGGAAACTATTAATCAAAATAATTCCATTTACTTATTCAAATGGATATTCTACTACTTGAATAATAACATGAAAATATTAATATCCAACTTCATAATTAAGGAATGAATAATGTAAGACATCATAACCACATATTCAAGGCCTCGTGCCAAGAATAAAAATAAATAATTTTTCATGGACATGTTCTAATCACTAGTTTGTCTCATGAGACCTATTGATGAAATCAAAACTGTTTTAGAGAAATATATGTTTCTATATTAAAATCATTTTAAATTCACGTAATTATAAAATAAAACATTTACTTTGAAGACATTCTTATAAACATTTAATGAAATATTTGAAGATGTAACCCTTACCTTGTACTTTTCTGTAATCAATTGTATGTTATCTTATGGTATAAAAGATAAAACATTTTTATTAAATTACACAAGGAAAATATAGATAAATATGTTATCATATATGATCTACTATAAAACATTGTTAATAATATTTCAGTAGTATCATTTTTTCAGGTGTTAATTGATTCAGTTTCTTTTATATGAAAGGTTGAATAATCCATGTTTTTTATAGATAGAATTTATTTTATTATTATACAAAATGATATTATGTTCTAGAAATTTATTTTTAATAAGAAAATGAAAATTATTCTTAAATGATTACGATGGGGAATGAATCTAATCACGTTCATAGAGACGGTAATCCCTACATACACATGAGTGACAATATCATTATGTTGATGGTGAGATCTTATGTAATAGGATGATATATCATATATACAGAATCCTTATCATGTTTCATTTATTATTTAAATATGATATACTCATTATTATACCCATCCATATAACAAAGTGTTTTAATAAAAAACTACACCACGACGAGGAGATGGTAATCCATACTTATGAACGTATAGTGAAATGCTATTCATGGGATGGATAGAATATTGATTTTTACTATTCCATAATTATATTAACATCAATGTATGTATAAGGTACTTGATATATTATTTTATTATGGTAATAACAAATAAAATGGAAGTGGAAGAACAAAAGAACGTTGAAAAATGGTGGTGAAATTATTACCTCTTTTTCGTGTGCTTTCCTTTGAGTTGATCAAAATGGCTCATAAGGTTGGATTTATGATCAATGTAACACCTCTAGGATGATTTGATGTAATATGGGAGGATATTTGGGATGGGTTTGTCCTAGCCAATGGGCTTTGGAGATGTTATTTTGAGAGAAGGGAAAGTGCCCGTTTATATGATTGCTGAGGGGCACCTTAGGGAATGATGAAAATATTATTTAATTATACAATAATATTATGTTTATAAATGATCCAAACGAATTTTTTTTCATACTTTAGATAGTTATGGGTGTAATTCCTGTTAACCAATTGGTTTTAGATATGTTTAGATTACCATAATAAACATATCTTTAAGATTTAACTCTTGGTTATGTAGTCTAATCTTTACCATGTATCCTTTAATTTTTATATTATATCGTAAATAAAAATATTATTAAATTACAAGTGAACGCCAACTGGTTCATTGATGAAATTTACATTATTATATTTGTCCTCAGGCCAAACCTTATATTTATAAAAATATTATGTCATTTAATAATATATTATTTCGTTTAAAAACACTTTTTTGTCAATTATGACACTATTTGGTATTTTGTTTTTTTAAAGTCATAACAACATGATTACATCAAAAAAATCATTGAATCAACCCTATCAGGTAATATTAACCTATTAAATTAGTTGAATTTATAAAAAGTATCAAATTACATTTATTTTCATATTTATAATATCCATTATTTTAATTTTTCATTAATAAGGAAATTACATCATCATCATTGTGTCATAAATCAATTCAATTATTTAATGCCTGAAATTTATAAATAAAATACCATTAAATATAAAATATTTTTATCTCTCTAATGAACATTTATAGTCTAATTTATCTAATGTATAACCCTATATTAAAAATGTTTTAGTTATGAGTAAATTAATTTAACACGATTAACTCTTCTTTTAAATTAAGTTATAATAGGTTTCCTTGTTTAATCCATGTTAAAAGAAGGATCATATTTTTTTCCTTTGGTATTTTTTAGTCAAATTACACTTATCCAATAAATTTATGACATGTGTTATGGAAATTAAAATATTCATTGTTACGTTTAATTACCATATTTACTTTTAGTCGTGGTAAATAAAAGTCAAAGGTTATTATTCCCAAAAAATTATTTTATTCTTATGGAACAACATTTTACTTAAAGATGCCAATGGTTTCTCTCAAATTATTGAAATTAAACTCAAATTAGCGGTAAAATATGTTTTATGAAAATTTTCAAATGCATCTGGATGGTGGGTAAAATTCAGTAAAAAGTTATATAAAATAATATATATATAAACATATTATAAAATTACTCCAATGAAATATATTGAACTTTTATAGGTATTTTGTATCTATTTTGACAAAAAACATTATATAAAATAAATAATTATTTAAAAAATTGTGGATTTTATATAATATAGTTGTTTTTTAACTATTCATCAAAATTTAAGGTTTTCAGAAAAATATAAAAAATTCACCGTAATCTTATTTAGATATTCCAAATCCATAAATGATGTCCATTTTTAATGGTAAAATTTAAAAAATTTCAAAATGTCAGTATTACTATTCATAACGGCTGGTTTGATTGATCATGGTTTGTTAGAACTCGAAATAGCATACCACACAAGTTATTGCATTATTCAAAGAGAAATGTATCATGGAAACTTGGGGTGTTACATTCTCCCCTCCTTCAAATAATTTTTTCATCAAATTTTCTTGAATATTACTCTATAAAATGAATTAGGTGGTTCCTCATCATATATTCCTCAGGATCAGACATCCCCTCTTCCATCTTTGGCTTCTCCATTGATCTTTTAGCAGTCGAGTTATCTGGTTTCTCAACACTTGTTCTATACTATTGATAATCTTGACAGACTCTTCAAAATAAGACAAACTGAGTTCAAGTTATATTTCATCATAGGTGAGTACATGTGTTGGGTTAGGCATGTATTTTCTCAACAGTGATACGTGGAACTCATCATTAACTTTGGAGAGACATGGTTTCATTTCCAAATGGTATGGTACAACACCAATTAGTTCTAGAATTTTTAATTGTCTGATGTACCATGGACTTAATTTATCCTTCTTACCGAACTATATAACTCCCTCACCTCGAGATACCAACATGAAAACATGAAATACTACCTAAAATTACAAATCCTCCATTCAGTTATTAGCATAGCACTTTTTCTTGATTTTGGATGCTTTGATGTGGGTTAGGATAACCTTGTACTTTTCTATTGTTTCCTCAACAAGTTCTGGGCCTATGAGTTTTCTTTCACCAACAACATCTCAACAAGTTGGTGTGTGAAATCTCATTCGATATAATGCTTCATATGCTGGCATCTGAATACTAGAATGGTAGCTACTGTTATATGAAAATTATACTAGAGGTAAATATTGATACCACATAGCTTGAAAGTCAAGTGATCAAGATCTCAACATGTATTATAAGGTTTGAATAGTCTATTCCGATTTTCCATCAGTTTGAGGGTGGCAGGCAGTGCTCAAATGAAGTTCAGTATCCAAGGCCTTCTGAAAACATTTCTAGAATCATTATGTAAAATGGGGATCACGATCAGAAATAATCAATAGGAGTACATCATGAAGTCTTCCAAATTCATCAATATATATCTTTGATAAATGTTCAGGTGGTAAATCTTAACTAATAACAAGAAATTTTCATGACATGATAAGACGATCAACAATGACCCATATTGCATCATTTCATCTCATAGTCATTGATAAACCCATGAAAATGTCTATAGTAATATCATCCCATTTCCATAAGGTGTGGGAAGAGGATGCATGTCTCCACTACATTTTTCTCTACTAGTATTAACTTATTGATAAAACATAAATCTCGACACAAAATCAACAATATCTCTCTTCATTATGTCCCACCAAAACTATTCCTTCAAATCACTATAAATATTAGTGCTACCAGGTTGTATATGGATACTGGAGCTATGAGAAACATCCAACAATTCCTTTTTTAGATAAATTATTTCCGGAACACAAAGTCTATTCCCATATTTCAAAATCCAATCATCGTATATGAAGTCTATCAATATCCCACCATTCATAGCTTTATTTTTCTTTTGATATTCTTCATCATCAATTTGAGAACATTTTATCATTTCTAGTAAATATGGTTTAACAACCATTTGAAAAAGCATTGATGTTTCATCTTCAATGATAATTCCCATATCCATATTTACAATATCCATGAAAATAGGATCTCGTTAAACTATCATCTTGTTCACAACTCCATGATCCATTCATCTCGAAGCATATTCCACCTTATATTCCTTCCATGGGTGGTATTGTATGGTGAAATCTTAATCCTTGAGTATTTTGAGCCGTCTACTTTTCCTCAGGTTGAGTTTATTTTTTGATAAAATATACGTCAATCTCAGGTGATCAGTAGAAATATCATATTTTTTCACTATAGATATACTTTCTCCATATCTTCAGAGAAAATATTATAGATGAAAACTCAGGATGATGAATGGGACAGTTTTTTCATGATTTTTTAGCTATCGTGATGCATAGAAAATAACTCTATCATTTTTCATAAGGACACCACAACGTCCTATCTTTGAAGCATCACTATAAATAACAAACACGTTATTCCCTGTTGGTAGTTTCAAGATTGGAGCATCCACAAATCTTCTCTTGAGTTCTTCAAAACATTCATCAAACTATTTTTTCAAAATAAATTTAACAACTTTACGTGTGAGATTTGTAAATGGGTTAGCCTATCAGGAAAAATTACCACAACACGTCCTTGAGGCCCGTGTTGTGACTACCCCAAGCCCAACTTCATTAGGCCAGGGGTTAGAGACTAGCACAAAAGGAGTAATTCGCTCGGATGGGAAGGCATTGCCTTTATAAACGTAAACAATCACAATAGAGTACGTAACATGAAGTAAACACTACGTAAAACTGAATACAAAAGACTGCCTTGCAATGTAAATGGACCAGTATACAAACCAAACTGAACAACATGTACATGTAAAAAGGAAAAAATAACTAGAAGTAAAGAGTAGCTTCTGGATCATTCTATAGGGTTCCTAGCTGATGGGTAGGTACATATAGCTACCTCAGCACTCATGTCCATTAGTCTCCTCTATGTGTCGACTCGTTGCAGGGTCCACCTCCAGGTACCGTCCAGTCGTGTAGCTCTCGGCCTCCATCAGCAATGTCTGTCGTCTACATCCAACACAACGAGTTGCTGGCATAGCCCGTACATGGCTGAGTATATCGATACATAGTAGGGTTCCTGAGACTCACAAGGTCTCACAATATCCACTAAGGATAAACAAAAGAATAATGATACAACCATGATGTAACAACCAATCCTACTTAGGTATATGCCCATACATATACATAAGTTACCAATCTCAGTTCGACTGCAACTCTCATGACCATGAACAAACCAATTCCACAAATAAAGTAAATTCAATAACTGTGACGATAATGTTTGAAAGACATAACTCAGCTCGCATAGGTATGCCACAATTGTAGGGAGAGATATAGATGATCAGATATAGCCATTGGATCATCTATGATGTTGGACCCACACAAGATACCTGATCAGCTAAGCTGTCAGACCCACACAGGATATCGGCCAGTTATCTCATCTAAGATGTCAGAGCCATACAGGATACATTCCAGCTATCTAATCTTAGTTGTTAGACCCACAACGTATACAAGCCAGCTATTCTAGAGTAATAGAGATGATCAGAGGTAGTCACTGGTACATCTATGATGTCAGACCCACACATGATACATGACTAGCTACTCTATCATAACTGTCAAACCCACACAGGATTCTGATACAGTTGTCTTCGTCGTCGAACCCATGGAGGATTCCATTACGGTAGTCATCGTCGTAGACGTAGCCTACTCTTGGGTTCCAACACACAGAACGGTCTATTCCATGAGGATCCTCTCTTTGAGCAACGGGGTCATTATATAAACTATAATTAAGTCTTGAGTTTATGTATCCTGATGTTCTATCTCATCAAAAAGAACCCAACGCGACAGACAGCGTGTCAATCGGACGCCCGGTATGATAGTTATTTGATTTTCTGTTCCTGGGGCCCGGTTGGATTTACACTCAATCCGAAACTGGAAGTTTTCCAAAGCCATGAAAAATTATTTTAGAGTGTCTCAAATGGATCTCCTCGTCGCAAGGGTCCTTGTGTCATAGACGACACGTCGATCATACGGGCGGTCTTGAAGTTATTCACGTTTATGCGAACAGGGCCCGGTCCGTTTAGCCTAGTGGGATGGCGGGACGACCCGACCTGGTTCAGCGGGTCTGACCCATCTAGGGTTTGGCCCATCCTAGTTTGGCTGTTCCAACCCGGCTGTGGGGTTGGACCAGCCCATTGGGGCATGGCCCACCCACAGACCCGGCCTGCGGAGCGGGCCGGTCTGATTCGCCCAGCGGCACCGAGCGGCGCCACATCTCTCAGCTCGGCCGACCGAAGCTGGCCAGGTTTGTCCAGCGTGAGCAGTCCTTACAGTGGACTGCTTTCCATCCGATGTGGTGCCATGCGGCGCTGTGGTTCTTCAGCCTGGCCGGCAGGCGGCCGCCCGGTTCTCCGACGAGCGGGCCACGGTTGCAGGCCATGGTTTCTCTCTCCACGTGGCTTCTGTTGGTGCCGCGATTGTTCTTTCGGCCGGCTGTTGTTGGCCGGTTCGCTAAGCATAATAGGACCGTAATTGTGGGAAGCATCACTTCTATGTGGTACCTACGGGTGTCGCAGTTCACCAGACCGACAGGCAGTAGTCGGCTGGTTCTTCAGCCTGAGAAGCCCGCGGATGGAGGCTATGGTTTTCCAAAATGCATATGCTGCATGGCCGCTGCCTCTGGTCTCCGCCTCCACTGGTCATCGTCACCTGTTCCGATAGCCACAGCCTACATGGTCGCATCCTCCTTCATCCAGTGTGGTGTGACGCCACCGCGCCCTACCAACTCCACCTCCATTGTCAACACATTCAAGAATCAACAGAGGGCCTTCGGGATGGGTTCGTTTGGCTTGCGCCCTCCCCGTTAGGCGATAACAAAAGTCCATAGATGAACCGAATAATACATCAAGAACGAGGGTATAATTTTATTCTTTTAAAATTATAAAATACCCTTACCTCGATTCAAAGAATGTTCATTGACGATGGATTCAATTCATTGAGGTTGGGGTACGTCCAAGGAAGAAGCATTGTTGTTAGTGATGTTTTCACAGATGGCGTCTTCACCCTTGATGTGGAGGAAGTTGAAGGATGGTGGTTGTTCCTCGTGGGCGTCGCCTTACGTACATTCCCCGGTTGAAGAAGGTAGAAAGAGTTGCTTCATGTTCTTTGAGATGTGGAGTGTTCTTCATTGAAGACTGGTGTTCATTGTCTAGAGAATAATATTCCACCATGAGTTTCTCCCAAATCCTTCTCAATGTTTAACCACCCATCTAAAATAATAGGCTCTCCTATTATTCTATTGTTGAAAATATTTTTTTTAAAATTCAAAAGCTAGAATTAATTTAATTGAATAAGTTCAATACATTAATTAGTTGGTTGGCATATATAATGAGAGGGGAAGGTGGAGTGTTCACCCCAAATAAATGAAGGGTGGTGGCATCATTAATACTAAAGAGAGTCCAAGAGTTACAAAGGGGTGTTTAAATGGAGTTGAGGGGTTTGGGTTCGTGTGGGCCCCACCCCTAGTTATGTTCTCCCAAAGGAGGTTAGGGTGTGTTGGGACCCACCCCTAACCTTCACTTAGAGACTTTAACCACCATTCATATAAAATGTTTTGCACACACATTTTTATTTAATTTCATATTTTAATTAGTATCCCTATATTATAATGTCCATCTACTATAAAATAGAACTTCGGTAAAGGTCCCCTTATGAAATTACCGGCGCTGAGAGTTTATCGGTGTCCTTGGATTTCAATTTCGTGCACCGGTTCAAAAGATAGAAAACCCCGCACTTATGTTTATTGAATGTACCCTAATAAAACGTCAGAAATTGATTTCGGACACACTGGGCCTTTGAATTAGGCACCGTCAGAAACTACAGACTCGTAAAATTTCAAAATATTTATGAAAAAAAAAATTCAATGAAATTTCTGGGTCTTTACATTACCACCACCTCATGGATTTACGTACCCGTAATGCTACAACACACATTATAGAAACAAATGGGGGTACTGAGAATGCATTTGAGCCTCCCACTCCCATGTTCTCTCCTAGAGGTTCTAGTGCTGACATCGAACACCAACCAGAGGATTCGACTATCCTCATAGGACCCCCTTTTGTCGATCCATGAACACTACTAGGACCTAAATGAATGTCTATCTGTCATCGATGTCCAACTCATCATGGTCAATGATGTGGGACGGGTCGTGAAAATATCTCCTCACATGTGATACTTGGAAGACGTCGTGCACCCGTTGCAATTGAGGTGGAAGGACCCGGCAGTAATCCACCTTGCCTACTCTAGTGAGGACCTAGAAAAACCTGATGAATCATGGAGATAACATTCCTCCTCAACCAAATCATCATAGACCTCATCCAGGTGAGACTCATATGAATGCATGGCCTCCATACACGAACTCAAGTTATCTCCATATCCTATCAGTATAGGTCTTCTGTCTGATATGTGTAGTCTTCATCCTCTCCAAGATGATCTGTACCTTCTTCGTCGTAGCCTGAACCATCTCTGGTCCAACAATGGCTGACTCCCCTAGGTCAGTCCAGCACATAGGTGATCTACAAGGTCAGCCGTATAGCACCTCATAAGTGGTCATCCAGATGGTGGAGTGGTAGCTGTTGTTTTATGCAAACTCCGCCCATGGTAAGTGATCCTACCTGCTGCGACCAAATTTGAGGACACATGCACAGAGCATGTCCTCATGAGTCTAAATGGTCCTCTCATTCTGACCATCCATCTGAGGATGGAAAGTGGTTCTAACGCGAAGATATGTCTCAAAAGCCTCCTGTAACCCCTTCCAATCCCTGGAAGTAAAACAAGCATCTTGATCAGAGATGACAGTCGATGTCACACCATGAAGTTGTATTATCTCTTGAATTCAGAGGCGTCCCAAGATCTATACTGAGATCTTATCTCTGATTAGTAGGATGTGGTCCGAATAGGTGAGTCGGTCTACGGTCACCCTGATAGAGTCGTGGCCTATGGATGTATGTGGAAGTCCCATCATGAAATCCATGGATATCCTTTCCCACATCCACTCTGGAACCTCTAAGAGGTAAAACAATCCTGCGGGAACCTGGTGCTCAATCTTCACTCTCTAACAAGTGAGGCATAGAGAGATAAACTTTTCTACTTCTTTCCTCATACCTAGCCACCAGTGCTGTCATCTAAGGTCCTGATACATCTACGTGACTCCAGAATGTACCGCTAGAGGGGATGTGAGGAACTCACTCAACACCTCCTCCTGTAGTGAAAATTGTACTATGGTACATCCTCTGAAGAGGATGACGTGCTCCCCACCTTCAAAAAACCCATCAGGTACCTTCCCATAGGATATCTTAGCACGTTGTTTGTCATAGTAAACATCCCCACTCTATGCCTCCCTGACTTGCTGAAGGAGTAGAGGAGTGACTATAAGAGACAGCAGAGATGCAGCTCCATCTCTATCCACAAAGGATATCTGTAACGCGGCCAGCTACTTCATCACTTCTCCTAGGAGCTGAATTCCTGATCTCCTGCTGAGGGAATCTGCTACAACATTCCCCTTCCCAGGTTTATAGAATAACTCGAAGTCATAGTCCTAGAGGAACTAGAGACATCTCTACTGTCTCATGTTCAGGTCCTTCTGCGATAAGATATACATGAGACTCTAGTGGTCGTAATTGACATTAAAATGCTCTCCCATCAAATAGTTCCCCCCATATTCAGGGAAAATATCGTTTCTGCTAACTCCAGGTCATGGGTAGCATAGTTCTGCACATGTGGTCTCACAATTCGTGAACTATACGCGATCACTGCTTGCTCATGCATCAGAACACACCTGAGTCTAGTCCCTGATGCATCAAAGTAAACTATGTTCCCTACGCCCTCCTCTAGTAGCTTCAAGATAGGTACAATGGTCAACCTATGCGACATCTCTTGAAGGATCTTTTGGAATATCTCTGACCTTACGAAGGGTTTCCCCTTATTCTTCAAATATGAAAGCGGTGATGCAACTCTGGAGAAGTCTGGCACAAATCTCTGATAGTACCCTGCCAATCCCAGAAAACTCCGCACCTCTGTCATAGTCTTGGTTGGATCCCAAGAAACTATTGCCTAAAAATTGACTGGATGCACTGCTACTCCAGCCTCTGAGATGACGTCTCCCGAAAAGTGATCCTCTTGAATACAAAACTAGAACTTCGAGAGTATACAATAAATCTGGTGCTCTCGGAGTGTATCAAGTACCACCGGAAAATGGTAGGCATGATCCTCCTCAGTAGTCGAGTAAATCAGTATTTCATCATTTTAGAATACAACAATGTGATCAAGGTAAGGCTGGATGATCCTGTTCATTAGACTCATGAACACTGCTAGTGCATTGGATACGCCGAAGAGCATAACCAAGAACTCGTAGTGGCCATACCAACACCTGAAGGTCGTCTTCTACACATCATGATCTCAAACTCTGAGCTTGTGATAGCCTAAACTAAGGTCAATCTTCGAGAACCATCATGCTCCATTGAGCTGATAAAAGAGTTCCTCAATCCTTGAGAGTGGGTAATTGTTCTTCACGGTCACCTAATTCAGGTAATGGTAGTTGACACACAGTCACAAGCTCACATCTGCCTTTTTATTGATAGAAAATCGGAGATGCCCAGTGTGAAACACAAGGTTAAATAAATCCCTTACCCTAAAAGACCTCCAGCTGTACTCGCGGCTCACGAAGCTCTAAGGGAGCCATATGATATGCTGGAGTAGATATCAGTGATGTCCCGGGGTACATATCAATATAGAAGTCTGTAAGAACCCCGGATCTTCGTTCAGGTATGTTTTCCCTTTTTCTAGAGTTTTTAAGGAAAATAAATTTTCTGGAAATTTCAGATGTACACGCAGTGTACTTTCTGAGTACATGCCCTGTACTCTATTCCGGATCGAAGTTGTGTGCTGGCCATGTCCGTGCGTACGTACGGATTACAATCTCCATGACGTGATGAGATTCATTCTCCATTTTAACCACTCAAGTATAATTATAAATAATATATAATGAATAATAATGAAATATATGAAATTATAAAGCTAACGGAATTATATATATATATATATATATGTCATCTACTTATATCCATTCATGTCTATAAGGAATGTAAAACAGTATTCATGCGTTCGTATGACCTACTGTCTCCATGATCAGTGAATTTCATTTTATTTATCTATCTATTAAATATATATATATACTGAATATATATGGTATATAAATCATGATTTAAATTCAGGAAGTAATTAAATCACGATAAAGTAATAATAATATCTAGAATAAAAAGTCCAAACACGTACGATAAATAAAATGAGTTTACCCAAAACACTGCTTTAACATGAAATTTACAAAAAATGGGTAATATAATGTCATAAGTCAACCATATATGATATCAAAACTATGAATATGATTCTAAAATAATCAATGACATTATTTAAATCATTATACATGATGTTCGGATACATACGAAGCATATCAGACCTATGGAACGAGATAACATTTCCAACTGTGTTTTTATAAGATATTGTTTAATCGTAAGTATTTACTCGGGTTATATTTATCATCCATGACGCTTTTTACAAAATATGGTTTCATGTGTTTTTAAAGTCGTTTTTCCAATTTTTTACTATTACTACATGGTATGTAAGGAATCATTATTTTGATTACCATGCGATTTACGTTTTGACTTTTCTGGAATAAGTATGAGAAGAATGTTTTTTTAACTTATACGGCGTGGACAGATTTTTACGATTTCATAACACCTTATTTACATAATGTTTTCTCTACAATATTTCATGAATATCTTCTATAAAATCCATCTCTTTTAAAATTTCATGGAATTTTGTGAACAGAAAATGATTTTGAAGAAGAAAGGATATATTTCTCATGAATTCATTTCAAGTGTTTTATCAAAAACATTTTGCATCTAAGAGGACATTATTTCATTTGTGTATGTTTCAAGTATAATGTATCTACGATTTACATGGTTTCAATATTCATATGATGAAATTATATCCATTTTCTTATATGGATTTTGTTATGATGGGATGATGTTTAAATAATCCATTTTATTCTTTGGGTCATGATGAATGATTTATGATTGTTTTGTGGCACACGTAAGAATGATTTCAATATGAGATGGTTGGGACCTATATATCCCTCCATTTCATTGGGGAAAGATTTATATCTCATTATATAGACATGGCTGGAATGGTAAGTTAATCCGGTTCAGTGTTATAGGACTGGAATGAGGAGTGAACTCGGTTCAGAAAGGGACTATGTCCACTAAGATGGTCTTGGAAGCAATGCCTTCAATACAATGGAAATAATATCACGTGATTAATGGTTTTCCACAATATCATGTTCTATTCTAATGAAATTGTATCATGGTTTATGTTCCTTTGTGATATATGCCTTACGTACTTCCAAGATTTATGTCTTTGCTAAAGATTTTGATGTTTAGATTTTATGTTCAAGTTGTTGCATTCAAATGTTTATGGATTTTTTTATGTTCTCTATGTTTACCCTTACTGAGAATTTGAGCTCACCACTTTTTGTATGTTTTCTTTTCCCTAGGATTTAAATAGAGTTTTTAGGTATGAAAACAAAAGGGGATGATCTTTATTGGAGGTGTTGAAGATCTTTCACAATAATTAGAAGATTATATTCTGAGTTTCCAAAGACACTAAACTATTACAACCCTTTTGTGTCTTTTTTTGTAATATATTAAGTATTCTGAAAAAGTATTGTAATGACCATGTACGTCATGTATGGGTATCTAAATTCTCCCTATCTGCCTCTACGTGATCGTATCCAGACATGGATGTACTTCCCGGAAAACACACAAAATCTCTACATTACCAAAATTATAGGAAGTTATTGTATAATAATCCTCAAAATATATATTCGGGTAATGTTTTATTATCAAATGTTTTTATTAAAACATGTTTCCAAGTATTGTACTAAACTTTATCTGATACCAACTGTAATGCCCCACACCTAGATACCCAAATTTTCTGATTATTACATAACATTTGCATGATCACAAAAGATCATGTCTTGAAATACTGATTACTTTAGTTGCCTTGGAAGTACAATAAAAATTCATAAGTTTTAAATTAAATTATAAAATGAAAAACAAAAACTAAATTTTCTACATTGACCAAACTCATATCCTTTATACTATCCTTGCATGTCAGTCATAATATACTATTTTGCATCTTGAAAAAAATATAACATATTTAGGGGTGAGACAAGATGTTCAGTAAGGATAACAATATAGCAAAAACATTCATAAATAATCCAAAACATTTAAGTCAATGTTTAAGACAAAAAAATAAGTCTTTTAAACAAACACATAAACATAATATGTCAAATATAAACAAAAATAATTCCAATTACTTATTCAAATTGAAATTCTAAATGTCTAACAATCACTGGCAATATCAATATTCAAATTCATAAAGATGGGATGCATAATTTCGTACATAATAACAACATAGTCAATGCCTTGTGCCAAGACTAAAAATAAATAATTTGTCAAGGCCTTGTTCCAAGACAGTAGTTTGACTCATGAGACCTACCGATGCATTTAAGAGCTATAATGGGCTCCACCTTTCACTTACTATGTCCAATGCATTCATCATATGAAAAGGATAAAAAATAACATAAAAATTCATATTAAAACTAGCACAAAAAATGTTAATACATTATCCATAAACCATGAATGGTATATAAATAACACATGCACAATCAAACATATCACAAATCCATCAATACAATATGAATGATTGTATCATAACTTCAAACAAGTGCACAATCAATCAATGGATGTTGATATTGATGAAATCAATACTGTTTCAGAGAAATATATCATTCTATTTTGAAATAATATAAAAGTCATGTAACTATAAATGAAAAAATTTATTTTTTTATATTATTATAAACATGTAATGGAAGCTTCGAATATGATATGATGGTGGAAAATAGCCACACCCAATGTATATGTTAAAAAAAATTTACGTTAATTTGTTGAAAAGGTCATAAATTGCCTTTTTTGGAAAACGACAGAAAGATTCACTTCAAATATTTATAAAAATTAAAACAATGGTATAAATGACTTTAAACCGTATTCTAGGAAAAATTAAAAAATTTTGAAATACATTTTCAAGAAACTCGAATGAAAATAATAAATAAGTCCCAATAGATACTTACGTAAAAAACTCGGATAAAAAGTGATTGTGAATTTAACCCTTACGTAGTACATTTCCTTAGTCAATGTTTAGTTAGCCTACGGTATAATAGTTAAATCATTGTTATTAAATATAAAAATAACTATATACATAAATATGATATCATATTTGATCTTCTAAAACTGTTTTTTAATAATATTTCTGTTGTATCATTGTTTCGGGTGTCAATTGATTCAGTTTCCTTTATATACATGGTTACGTAAGCCATGTTTGTTATGGATATGATGTATTTATTTAATATACCCAATGATATAATGTTCTCAGACATTATTTTTAATCATAAAATGATAATTATTCATAATTGATTGTGATGGGGAATGTATCCCATCACATTCGTAGATACGATTATCCGTACGTACGCACGAGTGAAAAAATCAGTATATAGATGATGGAATCATATATAATTGGATGATATATCATATATAAAGAATAATTAAAAGGTTATATTTATTATTTGAATAAGTCAAACTCATTATTTTACCCATCCAAACGACAAAGTGATTGGATAACAAACTACACCACGACGTGGGGACGATAAGTCGTATGTACGCACGTATGGTGACAAGTCATTCATAGGATGGATAGAATATTGAATATGATAATACCATATTTATAATAACATCATAGTATTTATAAGATACTTAAGTTATTATTATTTTTATGGGAATATCAAATAAATATGAAGTGGAAGAAGGAAAGAACATAGAAAAAGGGTGGGGAAATTATTATGTCTTCTTCGAGTGCTTGCATTTGAGTTGATAAAAATGGATTCATAGGATGGTTTTTTGATCAATGAAAGGAATCTAGGATAATGTGAGGGAAGTTGGGAGGATATTTTGGTAGGGTTTTCCCCTACAAAATGGCTTTGGAGGTGTGATTTTGAGAGAACGGGGAGTTCCATATTATAAGAGAGTTGAGGGGCACCTTGTGGAAATTTTGAGATATTATATTATTATGAAATAATATTCATTTTATAATGGCTCAAAATGAATTTTTTTAGTTCATTTGGTGGATATGGGTCTAATTCCTCTCAAAAATAGTTTTTTACAATTTTATGTTACCATATTAACCTTATTAGTTAGATTTTTCTATTGGTTAAATAGTTTAACATTTACCACGTGTCCTTGTATTTTTATATTATATAGTTAATAAAAATAATCTGAAATTCCAAGAGCACCAAAAGTGATTAATTAGTGACATATATATAATTATATATGTACTTTTGAAGAACCTTAGATTTTTTTAAATATTATATCATTTAATATTAGAGTATTTGTTTTCAAAACTCTATTATGTCAATTCTGATACTATTGACTATTTTGTTTTTTTAATGTCTTAACAACTTGATAACTTCGAAAATAATTCATTGAATCAAACCGAAAATTTAATATTAACATTTAAAATTGGTGGAATTCATAAAAACTTTCAAATAAAATTTATTTGGACATTTACAATATCAATTTTTTTTAAGTTTTCATTATTAAGGTAATTACTGCATCATCATTATGTCATAAATTAATCTAATTATTTAGTGTATAAAATTAATAACTAAAATTCCTTTTTCATATAATTTTTTTATAATTATAATTAGTATTTATATTCAAATTAAACTCATAAATAATCCTATATTAAAAATGTTATTGTTATGAAAACATGAATTCAACACTTTTAATTATTCTTTAAATAAAATAATAATAAGTGTCCTAATTTAATTCAAGGAGACCAAATGGATGATAAATTTTACCTAAGGTTGTTTTTTGGTAGAATTGAACTTATCAAATAGAATTATGACATTTTGTAGGTAATTATAATATCATTTTTACGTTTAAATTTCCTATTTACATTCCTTCGCGGAAAATAAAAGTCAAAAGTTAAAATTCACTGAAAATTATTTTCATCTTATTGAACATTATTTTACTTATTGATGTTAACCGTGTCTCTCAGATTTTTGGTATTCAACTCATTGAAGCTGTAATATTATGTTTAATGCAAATTTTCAAATTTTCCAAGAAGCTTGGAAAATGACGATAAAATGTTCATTAAAATATTATATATCTAAATTTATTATAAAAGGACTCCAATATATTATATTGAAATTATATTGGTATTATGTATCTATTTTGGCCAAAAATGAATTTTAATAAATTATATAATTATTTAAATAAAATATTGGTTTTAAATACTAACGTAGTGTTTTTCATTATTCATCAAAAAATGAATGTTTTCAGAAAAATACCAATAATTCACTATAAGATAAATTTGATATTCTAAATCCAAAAATGAAGTCCATTTTGAAAGATAAAATTTATAATGTTTAAAAAAGATGGTATTACTATTCATAATGTCATGTTTGAGTGGTCGTGTTGTGTAAGAACTTGAAGTTGCATACAATGAAATCTATAGCATTATTCAAAGGGAAACGTATTGTGGAAGCATGGGGTGTTACAGATCATACATGTCAAAGAAATACCGTCTTAAATCTAGGTCAATTTTATTTCATCGTCACCCTTAATATATACTTATATCAATGGTAAATCTATAGTAGACATATTATCATTTGGTTTTATACATAATTATATACTAAATATAACAATATATGAATAATGGTCAAAAATAATTAATGTAGTACATGTGCCTTCTATAACATCATTACACTATATGTAATTTATTCAATTAAAATTAAAATTTCTATTGTTTAACATTGTGTCATTAAATTCTTCCCCATCTTGTAATTTCAACCACTAAATTTCATTTCTTATAAAAAAATAAACAATGGTAATTTAATTTAGTCACCTCTTCTAGTTACCATGTTTTTTGTGCAAACATTTTCTTCCACCACACCAATTAGATCATGTGAGTATTCTAGTTTTTTAGAAGTTTTTATATAGTATCTTTGATGTTCACCATATTTTCCTAATATGAAATATCGTTCTTTAAGGGTTTTACCACTACATTAGATACATGTGAGGGGTTTGGTTTGTACTTCCTTGAGAGGGATACAAGGAACACATCATATACATAAAAAAGGATTGGATAGAGTTATAGATAATAATACGAAACATTAATGTGATGAAGGATTTATAATGGGACAATTTATATAGGATTAACCGATCTATTCTTCCAAACCCGAATGAATTTATTCTATTTTGATATAAAAAACTAACACTTTTTCTATTTCATCACAATCTAGGTCTCTTTGATAATTTTATGCAATGTTTTTATTTTATTTTATATAGAATTCAAATGCTGTTGAATAGTTGTAACCTGCACTATCACCTCAAGAATAACATTAGGTCCCTTAACCATTCCCTCCCCAACATCATCCAATAATGTTAAAGTCTAATTCCTCTTTCTAAATAAACCCTAATTAGGAGGAATTTGAATGCTTAAATGAAAACTACTATTTTATGATACTACTAATATGGGAAGAATATGTTCCAAAAATGCATGGATTTACATCAAACACGATCTCATAAAATTATCTTGATTTTGAATGGTTATTTCAGACTGACTATCCTTCTGATGTTTATAGGTAGTATTTAAACTAATCAGTGTATCTAGTTTTTAATTTGTTATTATCCAAAACATCGAGGAAAACCAAAAACAATAGTAAGATACAACAGAGATTTGTATTCCATTCATTCATACTACTTCTCTGATGTATATCATAGGGAGGTGGTTGAGATAAAAATATTCCATGGTAGTAATGAAATGTGTTATCTTAGTAATGTGATCCACTTCCGCATAGATGAAATTGTTTCCTTTTGATATCACATAGAGTCCTAGAATATAATTCACGTCTATGTTACCTCATTTTCATAATGAGGTGGGAAATTTTTTCAACATAAACGTAGACTTTTTTCATATATCCTTGAATTGATGGCATACCAAGCCTCGTGATATGAAGTCAATAATATCCATCTTTATGTTATCAATTGAGTTGTTTTTCTTCAGCTCACTATACATCTTAGTGCTTCCTATAATGTTATATAAGGATGATATTCGAACATAATAAATAAGTTTCCTCCACATATCATGTTCTTATGAGGTACATATTTGTGTTCCAAAACGTAAAAACATATATTTAGATATTTTAATCACTAGATTATTCACTTTATTTTTCTACAGAACATCTTTATCTTTCCTGGACTCCTTGATCCAATCACGAATAGATGGTTTAAAATTAACATGATAAATTTACTATGAATACCATTTTATTTTCCCAGGTCCATCCTTTACAGGTCCAAGATGATTGGATCCCTTTCAATCCTCATATTGGATACAGATACATAATCTTCTCTATTAAGAGAATCGACCACTTTGTTTTCCTTCCTAGAAAAATATGTGATTGAACAATAATAAACCTTGATTAAATTTAATCACCTATGTTGGCACTTACTGAGCTCATTTGGTGTGAATATACACTTGATGATTTTTTAATCTTGTGTCAAAATGTTCCCCATAGAGATAATTTCACCAAATCTCAAATGTGAAGATCATTACTACCAATTCTAGATCATGTAATGGTTTTTTTTTTCTCAGGGATCCTTAATTTCACAGAGTCATAGTCTCTATCTTTGTTATCTTTCATGAAAATTCAATCCAATCAATTTTGGGTGTATTGTAATAAATCAAAAACCCCTCCCCACTAGTGGGTAATTTGATAACATATTAATGATTACCCTATTAATTAATCCATTAAATATCCCCTTACATTCATCATCATATAATTATTGACTCCCTTATTAGTTATCATGTTTATTGCTATTCAAAATCATGATATGTTTCTCAAATGTAAGTAATATTACATTGATACCTCACATAAACTATGGTTTTTCATCATGGATGTTGGTCTGAGACATACATCAATTGAATCATTTTATTATTTAAATATATACCTTTTCTAATGACTATATGATACAAGAATTTTTTTTTCTAAATATTGAATACATATTCAATATACATCAAATATAACTTTTCCTTTCATAATGACTTTAATACAATATTAATATTCTCCTCATGTTCCTCCTTGGTTTTTTTGTAGATTTGAATATCATCTATAATTGATATAATTAATTGATTCATGTACTCCCAAATGAATATGTTTCTCATGTTTATGAAGACAACTATTGAATTAATGAGTATAATTTGAATCCCTATGAACTCGTAGGGCACATACCTTGTACAAAAATAACTAATGGTGATATCCTTTATTTACTGTACTTGATATTATACTGACCAAAATCCACCATATAGAAGTACTAGGAACAATGTAACTGATCAAACAAGTCATCAATCTGTGGTAGAGGATATTTTTTCATTATTGTGTTCATGTTGAGTTCATGAATATGAATGAAGATGTGCATTGACCGATCCATCATTTAAATAAAAAGTGTATGATCTCCCCATGGTGAAGAACTGTGGTGTAAAAACCATTGTCCTATTTCATCGTTAACTTAAAAATTATATAATCAAGATAAATAGTGGTTATTCTATATAGATTTATGAATTTTGGAAGTGTTCTATTTATATGTTTTATTGATAAATCAAGTTCTAAGCTAAGAGGAAGTCCAATAATTTTTTTAGAAAACACATTAGTGTATTTTTTTTAAATCGGTATGTCAAAAATGATGAACTTCTCTTTATTCTCAATCATTTCGGCTACACAAACACTCACATAATGAAATAATATATCTACTTGACAAAATGATTCCAGAATATATTCATCCTCCTCCTTGAATATAAATATAATTAGATGGATATTTTTGATATAGGGGGGAGGAGGTGATGTCATTATCCTTTACTTTTTTTGAAATATATAATATAAGACAATCCATACTCTTAATAAAATCAAATTCCACTAAAGTGAGTATCAAAAGGTTCGATGAGATGTTAAACCTCTAAATATGGAAATGAGATGAGTTTTATACAATGGATTCAATAATATAAATTTTTTACATTACCACAAGTAATATTAGTTCCAAATTTTGAGGTGGTTATTTAATTGACTTTTTAAAAATGTATGATAATAAAAAATGAATATAACCAGAATCAAATCATACATTCACTATTCATGAATAAATATCTAGTATACTTTTCACCGCATCATTTTTGTGATTAATATTAGTAGTTGTGATGGAATATGACACGCCTCTACCGTTAGGACATAGAGGTAGTTAGTATTTACTTTCATAAAAACCCCATGGCTTAGTTCATTATTTCACATTATGTCCTTATTATTTACGTGTGAAACATTGGATAATATGGTGAGGTTTTACTAGAGAATTCATTTATTTTATCACATTATTGGGGTTATCCTATAAGTTTTATATATCTTTTTTTCCGTTCATAACATAATTAAATAATTTCCCTTATTACCTAATGTAAATTTACATGACAATTCATTACACACTTTTGACAAGTGTGGTGCTGGACTTTCATTCCACGATGTCATTTATCAGTCACACTTCAAATATTAAAATCCATTGAAAAAATCCTTTTTCTTGACCTGTAAGACCCATTAGATGAAATGGTATCCATTTTCTATTTTTAATAATAATTCCAAAAAATAATTACATATCATTAAAATTCTCAAATGAAACAAAATTCATATAAGTTTCTCTATCCAAATAAATAAGCTATCAAATATAATTTTTGGGGAAATGAAAAATACACAGTTGTATCATGAATGTCACGAGATGTTTTCCAGGTATTCTCTGATGGATTTTTCTTCCTTGTTTTTTGGACCACGAAAATACCTAAAAATTTTATATTGGAGACTGTGAAGGATATTATTTATTGAAAAATAGTTTCTTTAATTACTTCTATTCCATCTCATTGATCACGTCCATAAGATTCATATTTTTCATCAGTTCCAAGTAGTAAAAAAATTATCCTTACATATAAAAAGAATCCAGTGAATCTTTACTTCTTTTAATGAATAGTAGGATAAATAATATATTTACAATAGAGTTTTTCAATTTTTCAATTATTAAATTATCATAAGAAACATTAAATTAAAGAGTAATATCTTTTATAAATGTCTCAATTTCAACACAGTAATTTTTAGGAGAATGCGAGGTTCTATTTGAATCATTATTCTATTCAAAATGTGATTTAATTTTGAATTTATTCTTATTGAGTTCTAAATTTCTACTCCCACTGGGATGGAAATATCATTTTGGTATTTCCCTTCACATTTTTTATTGACTTGGTTCCTCTTATTTTTGGTTATTATCTAACATAAAGGGAAAATTAGGGATGTGAATATAGAACTACTAACAACATAATATGGATACTATGAAACATGAAGAGAAAACTCTTAAATGACATGCATTTTTTATATTATAAATATATAGGTTTCTATGTAATCTATCCATTTTATATTTCCTATTATCAAAATTTGAGATCATTTTTTCTTTTATGGTGGTTTTTGAAGAGCCCATGATTTTACCAAGTCACATCCACTAGGATTTACAAAAAAATTGTGAAGAAATACAAATTAATCATTAATCTTGTGATGATAATCTCAAATGTAAATGCTCCTTTTTTTAGGATTATAATGCCTAAGTAAAACTATCTAAAAGCTAAATGCACCTATAATATCCTAAATTGGGTTTTATATAATGGAAACCACATAATATGTACATTACAAAAATAAGGGATACTTCACTATGTTTATTTTTATCTTTATGTCTTTTCTATGGTTTTATAATCATAATCACCATAATAATATTGGTTTTATATGATTACAACTATGATAATAAATATCATTAATTAATCATAATTAAATTTTTATTAAATAAAACACACACAATATCATATCAGACTATAAAAAATCCTAGAGTATTTTAGAAATTAGGTACTTAGAATATTTAATAGAAACATGTGTATAGATAATTTTTTTAAAACAACAAATCATCCCTATATAGTCCATTGATCATCTAGTTCTTCTTGGGATATCCTGATCATGCACACAAGAATAGCCTGGGAAATGAAGTCCTGTAAATGAATAATAAATTATTTTCATGATGGAAGTATTGAGTGTTAGTCTAGTGGGATATATGGGTGAAATAAATTGTACAGGTATCATTATCTTGGTCATCGAAGCATGATATAAGGCAATAATATCCTGGAAACATCGGGATGTGGAAACAATACAAAGCATGACATCATAATCATAACAAAAGGATGAACATTATGAAATTATAACATAGTGTTGTTAGGATAACCTACTATTTAACATATAAGGAATACCATCGGATATAAATATTATCCAATTCCTTGATGGGATATATTATTTATGGAGAACTGGCCCCATCCCAGTGATGTAGTTGCATTAATGAGCCATATTTATCAAAATGAATTAGAGAATATTATATCATTTTTATCCCATGATTAAAGAGTTTGGGTTAAATACGTTTATGTACCCACTCAATAAAGAATATTATCATCCTCATGAATACAAATGAGTGGAAATGGGTATGGTAATTTAGCACACAAATTTTAGGCATGGAAAATAAAATTATACTTATTTCTTTATAACGGTTGTATATATGGATAAATGGAAGAGTTTAATGAGAGTTAAAGGATATATATAATTACATGGACATCATAAAGAAGTTTAATTGCATGTGTGAAGTCATATTCCAACGTAAGAAATAGTAAATCTATTTTTATAACACAAACAATTTTATTTAATAAATTTGGGGAGGAGAGGACCACATACCTATTGAGTGTGATTCTATAATATTAATGTGATCTTATTAAGATATTGGAAACATCGTAGGGTTGCTTTATAGAGGTATTGGGATAGTAAATTCATTATTAATTAGTTTTTTTCTGTAGTGGAATTGGTGTTCAAGTGGGATTTTATTTCCAATGATAGAGGAATTATTTATTAGTTTATACACATTTGTTTTGGAATAATATTTGAGCGAAAAATTAAAACAACAATACATTACAATTTTCATTGCTCGTGGATTCTACTATAGATGATTGGTGTTCAATATTATTAATTTTTATTTAAATATTTAATTAAATTAATATCATTAGTGATGTGGAATTGAGTCATGTTCATAAAGAATTAATTTAAAACCATAATATTTTAATTAGGTTTTGGGGGATTCAATAAGGGTTCATAAAATTAATCAAATAACATAATACACAATATTTTAACGAAAAAACAAAAACGTTCTTATGGATACTATTTATAAAATTTAGAATGTATATTATTATATTTTATGATTTCATAATACATACTATATTTATTATATAGTTCCACAACAATAAATACCGTGAGTTAAATTTTGAAATGAAATGAGACAAATGTTTGGGAAGGTATATTTTATTAAAATCTATTTTATCATATTATTCCAAATCAGTATGATGGGTATCTGAAAATGTTAGAACCATATAAACTTATTTTCTATAAATACAATCATCTTACCATCTTCATCTCCTAGAAAACATGTGGGAAAATGAAATTGATTTTCATGAGATAATCCATAAATTCTATTCCCTGAGCCATGATTATTCAAGAACTATGTAGTGTTCCATTATTGAATGTTTTTATGATAGTAGTAGAATCAAATTCAATCCATAAATTATTAAAACCATTTTGTTTTATAAAAGAATAAACATTAATCAGTCCCTACATATCTTCTTTATGTTGTTATTACACTCTACATGAGTCATAGAAACATCCCAATTTTTTTCATTCTATTCAAGAAATATAGTAATATATCCAAAGGGTTACATATTTACCATAGAAGTTAAATAAAAGTTTATTTTTATCCAATTAGGTTGATTAGGAGTTTTGAAAACCTCTAACATTCCCACTATTTTCTTGTAATCCCTAAATATTCACAATATTTTTAAGACTATGAAACCATGAACAATGTTTTCACCAAAATCCTTAAACATGAAATTTGGCACAATAACTACAAAAAAAGTCATTATAATCACTAAGTGATGAAAAATTATTTTATATAATTCAGGAAAAAGATGAGGCTAAACAAGCGGGTATTGAATAGTTCATCCACTTCCAATAGAATAAAATTGAACAACTGTGAATGATGGATATTTCTCATGTTGTGTAGAAACAATGATCCCATATAGTTCATACGCATTCCCTGAATTCCAAATATGTGGACGATATCATTCCAAATCACTATAGGAATTAAATTTAAGATGAAGATTTGTTCTGAATCTTCTCAGTGCCAGTATCAGAAATAACACTTGGAAAAAATATAGATTCCAAATAATTTCCTACATCTATCATTGGGTAATATTATATGTGATAGAAAGTAGAAAATAGTAAGACAAGTGGGTCTAATACAAATGTTTTTATCAATATTTTCATCCAATTAAATTCACCATTTATGTAACTCATAACATGTAGATAAAATAATTTACTATTCATAATACCATTTAGGGATGGATCCTAAAATACAACATGTATGCATGATCAAAAATTTATTCCTATTATAATGATGTAAAATTATCCTTTTGATAAGTTTGATATATTTCAATGAAATCATTGATGGAATTATTTGAATCAGTACAGGATTCTAGAGACATAACATACTTAGTGGGATTAAATCCATTAAAATTATGTAACCAAAATTTTTGTGAAGACATCTTAATAAAAATCCATGTTAAATAATCCATGATGATATAATAGGAGGTCTTAAGAGCTATCTAAATTGGAGAATCCATGTATGAAAATGTATCCTATATAATATTTTATTTATATATGGCTTTATGAAAGTATAAATACTTGAACTTATTGTTAATGAGGTTTCAAGAGATATGATCATAATGAGATTCATTAAAATATTGATTGCTCTTGATTAACATACATCCATCGTACAATTATTTATAGTATGTTTACAATGAATAGTGATAGTCTCCCTCTCCTGAACACTGAAAATCCATATAAAATTTTTAATACTTACATTCAAGATATTTTTCAACCACATAAGAAATTTCTGGTCCATGAATGAATAAAGAATATTATTGATAATACTAAATTTCACAAGACATATTTATTTCAATAAAAATAAAGTTTCTTCCCATTCTATGATGATAATTGACCATTGATCTAATAAAAAATTGCAATAAAAGATAAATTTTATAGTCTACCCTAGAATTAAGTAACTTTAGTGTAGTTTAAGGGAGTTGAACCCTCTCAGATTTCAAAACATGAAAGGATGGTATAATTTATTCAAATATGTAATCTTTTCTAAAATTTCATAGAAAATTTATCATAAAAAATTTCCTTTTATATACTCTAATTTTGATTTAAATCCTTCTTATGGGTCAAAATATTCTTCTCATAACCCTAGAGAAAAATGATTATATCATCATGATAAAATATTTGATTTGGTGAATAAACGGACAGAGAAAATTGGATCAACTTGATCATTAGTTTTTGAACAATGTGAGAGATAAGTATGATAAGAAAATCATTTGAAATTTTAAAGATAATTTCTAAGAGTGGGTAACCTTGTTTTTTCCAACCAGAACACATACAATTCCCCTTTGAAGAGCCATTTATGTGCACTTAGATATCAGATGAACCAACAAAAGATATATCCCAGTTGATAAAAGTTATACATATTCCATCGATTGTATGAACATTATGTTGGAATTTCAAAACCACTGGGTCAAAGGCCATCTTAATATCAATAATTAATGTAATGATACCTCCATTGTTTAAAATTATAGGAAAAATAATACAATATAATTTAGTGAAAATGTCTTCATATATGTACCTACCCTTAATAAATAGAAACTTATTACATGATATAATTGTATTTATAATGTCATCATTCTAGTTTTTAAGAATCTTACTAATATCTTTATAGATTGAATTAAAAATGGAAATGGGCATGAAAAGATTAATTTTATATTAATGGAGTAAGAGTGATGGATTGATATTTTTGGATTTTATGAATAAATCCATTAATAAATAATGAAGAAAACAACTTGAAAACATCTACTTAAATTACATCACAATATTTATATTAAAATAAATTGTTGAAATCATCTAGGTTAGGGATGGTAATTGGATTATGTTTGAAAATTTTACATTTTATCACAAATTAAGGGTTGATACTACTAAAAAAATGATTATCATCAAGATTAGTGATGCTATAGATAACACCTTCAATCAAATCCCCCACCGAACTAGGTGCGTTGAAGAGACTAGAATTACATGAAGAAATAAGATATGAAATTATTTCCATACCATGTATGACATTATCCCCCACGGATTTAATGGAATCATTAGAGATACTGTTGATATTTGGTGAATCCACATGCATGTTGTGTCACCTATAATAACATCTCTCCCTGATTCCACCAGTGTATCACATAAGCTGAATATGACATAGGTGAGGAAATTTGTTTAACCATAATAGGGAGAAATATTTTTTTTCTTCAATCATATGGTGAAACCATTTGTTATCCATCCCATGGGAGAATTGTTTTTGTATTCATACCTAGGTAGAATCCCTTTATTATCACGTATAATGGATAATTATATTTCTAAACATTAATATTGAAAATCCTATTTCTTGAACTCACTATAGAGATGACTCTTCATAACCATTTTTCATATCAATACTCATTCTCTATTTTAATTGGGGGAAATATATTTCACAACATCACTAGGGTGATGCATGTTTCCTTTTATCTATAGTGAAAATACTCTTGCACACAATCACATTGGTGAATCCACCTATCTCTCTCACCCATGAAAAAGATTTTGTTCTCTCTTATAATAAGGTATTATCCATTCATAAATATAAATGGTAAAAAAACCAATTATGAAATCTCATTCGTAGACCTGTAATTTTTGGGGCATTATTTGAAACTAAAAAACCCAAATGATTAGGGAATGATTGATAGAATACACCCATTCAATGTTTATTCTATTAATAAAAGTATTCTCATAAAATATTGTCCCATATAGGTAAAACCTTATTTGGAATTACAATGTTGGTTTCCCTGGATATTGAGAGCCTATGTATAGTAGAAACATGAGTTGTCTATCTTGGATAGATAATGAATTTATTATCTGTCCAATTTTCCCTGAAATACCAAAAAGGCTAGCTACAATGAATAACCCCAACACATCATAATTATAGGAAAATATTCCCTTTCGGCAACCCCTTAGAGAGTAAACACATAGTATTTTATGTATGTGGTCTTTATCACCCAATCACTATCTCATACCTTTTTAATCGGCATTTAGGATAATAAGAGGATGGGATTACCTCAAAGGTATGAGTCCTAACATGGCTTATATTTGTGATTCTACTAACAATAAAAGGATACTAACACTATTAATAACCAATGGATAAGACCCATTTAATCCTAATTTTTCATTGTAATACAACGTTCTATATATTTTGTTACCCTTTATTTCCCACATAGATCATGAAAAACAAGGTTGTAGAAATATAATTTCATCAATCAATTAGTAAAATTAGAATTAATTATGAAGGGGAAACCAACTAGGCATATTCCCTAACCTATATTCCCATGGATACCCTCATTTGTCTATGCCTCCTTCAACTATTTTTAATTGTATTATCCAGGGAAAATATGTTCTTATAACATGATTCTAAACTATTTTTTCAATATCATAGTCATATGACATTAAAAATCATGACAATTCCTTTAATGCATGATGTTAAACAGCACGATATGGTTGTAAAACAAATCCTTAAACTGTGCACCTCGAACTATGTGGGATTTCATTCCAATTAACCAACATATGTAGGATTCCTCTCATGGGATAAAACCCAGTAATACCCATCCTCCAAACCCTTTATAATGTGCCTTTAAAACCTCATAATCCAATATAGTCTTTCATAATATGGTCATATTCCCTCCATGATTCAATGTACACTCATCATATCATACTAATGAGGAAACTGCATTCCCATTTACCTAGAGATCCACATTCTCTACTAGAGTTATTATATCATTATCAGTTGTCCATATTAACAATAAGACTACCCTCCACCTGGATGTACATACTAACATTTTAAAGTCTCCAAATAAGACCTCATTGAGATATATTATCTTTGATATCATCTGGAAATCATCAATAATATATAATACCAATGTTATACATTTAATGTAACTATTTTACTAGACATACATAACACACAATGTTCCTATAAATGGGTCATTTCCCTATCAAATGAAAATAATATCCATGATTTACCCATTATGTGGATAAAATCGTGGATTCTGATTCTAATCATAAGGATACAAACAACACACTTTTACTGTGCCTGATCCAATGATGTCAATACCTACCATATCCCTAGATGTTTATAGACTCTTGATTTCTTATATGTTTGGATTTAAAACAAAATATATTAAAATCATGAATCACTAATTAGTAAGGGAATAATATGGAGAATATTATATATATATATGTTTACATATATACATGTTACTGAGAAGCTTTTGGAACAAGGGTAGCCAGTCCCACACTGGGGATTATGAAGGATTGCTGATATCTTCTTAAATTATAAGAGATTCCATGATTATGAATGAATTCCATAATAAAGATGAGATGAGGTTAAATTTACACCCTTTGAAACAATATGTATTCTAAAGAATCATTTGAAATCATTTTTAGTGATTGACTCACAATGGAATGTGAACTTATAGAGACATCCAAAATAGATAAAAATATATTTTTAGTCATATTGGGATTTACTAGTAAAATAATTCTCATGATTGATACCCCCACAAAATTTTTTATTTATATTATTATTAACATGTATATATCTTTCCAATGAATTTTTAAATCACGACCAAATTAAATCATAAACAATGATGGTCAAACTCTAGAACCTGCAATCAAATGATCAGTTTTCCAACATCTCCCTATTTTTGTTCCCATATTCACAAACAGACATATCTACTATGAACAATTAAAATATAAATTTTTGAGAAAATGAATAATAAATAATTAGAGACAGAAGGAAGTAGTTTATTTGATTGTATCCATTGATGGGTTGATGCTAGATGTAAATAAAGGTGAAACAAAATTTATTTTAGATATCAGTGTCATGATATTGTGTAAAAAATGTTGTGTGAATGAATTTTTGGAAAACTACATGGTAAAGGGTAACCAATTAGGCTCCCAAGAGAAATCATATAATAGTATATTGAAAAATATCAATGGAGGAAATTGTGGAATCAGTGGGTGGAGAGAAATTTTTTTTGAAAAGGATGAGTATCTGGACATTATCGTACTACAAATCATATTATTTATAATAATAGAATAGGTAAATTTCAATTAGAGAAAAATATCACAGGATGTGAGACTCCAAATTACATATAATATATATTAACCAGTAGATTATATGGTTTAATTTTAAAATATTTAAATATTAAACGATGTGTAGTCTAAAAGTATGTGTTGTGTAGTGCTATACTATTTCTCATGGTGTGTACTGGAGTACAAACTAATCTAGAAAATGACCTATAAGTGAACCCAATTTACTATTCAATTTGTTTTGAATTTGATCACACACATATCAAATAAATTACATGTATTTACACCAAATTTACTATTTTACTTGCTCTGTAATGGATTACACAAACATGTAGTCCATGATTCATATACAACGAATGCATAAAAGTACATTCCATGGTGTTGGAATTCAAATGACATGACAGAAGTGGTAAACGACTTAAGGGACTATGTGACTTATAAGAAATATTACATCTTATTTAATTTGTATCAATTGCTGATTTTCGTGTAATTTTTCATATGTGTCATAGTTAATCATGTAAATAGTCAATTATGACTGTTTTCTATATTGAACACATTGATATGACAATAATAGAAACATAATACCATTTATTAGGATTCATTGGTATATTTATTACATAAAATCCATATATGTGATGATTAGGTATGGGAGAGAAGACCATAGTAGACACACGATTGGGAATCCCAATGTTAATATATGGATGAAATAGTATGGGTCCCTGAAATTCTTCATAGAATTTGGTATTCACCCGATATGATCGGGGCATGCTTAATCTATCTATGTGGAAAGTCAATGTCTTATTCAATGTGACTTTTAAGAATGACTAAGTCCTATAATGGGGTTTTTTATTACCTTCACCATTAAGTATACATAAATGATATCTGACTTCCCCATTATAGATTCAATGAGGTTCATGGGTTTAAACATGAATTTTTAGTTATATGATATTTGGCTCAATAATCCCTTGATTCAAAAATATTAATGGACATGGGGTGTGTTTCCTTATATTTCATTGGAATGGTTTCACACTATTTTCAAGTGACATGGATTATTAACCCAAATATTTACATGCTTACCTTATTGAGTTATTTTATTCCTAGTTTCATTTATTGATAAAATAGTAATATTCTAAGTAGGATTTATATTATTGTTATTAATAATACATAGAAACAATTGGTAAACATTATAATCAACTTATATCATGGTTACAAACTTCATTTTTTTTAAACACTTTAAAATCTCAAACATCAGAAATTTATCATGGGAATTGAATTTTCAATGTCAAGAGTTGAGATTATTGGGTATACCTTATGTTAATGAGTATTTTAGATGTAGATAAAATCTATATCCATTATTTAATTTTTGATTAACCTTTTGATCTATTTCTTGAGATTACCTACCACCTTTTCATTCATTATTTTATTGGAGAACCCATCCCAAACTATTTATAGTCACCATAGAATAGTCTATGTGACCACATGTGTTGTGTCTCTATATATCACATGTAGTTTGATGGTTGTTTTGGGTGGAATGGAGCTGTTGTGGATTTTTTGAATCTAAAAGGTGATGATTCTTGGTAGGTCATAGTGGTTCCTAATTGGGGATGTGATCGAAACAGATTAAGATTGATATAGGTGTACACCCAATGAGTAAGATATTTCTAATGTCTATGGTTGATTATATTTGGGGGCATTTGTTTGTATAGTTCCATTGGGTTATTCCAATATGAATATGTACTTATAATTTGAGTAATTATACATTCCTTTTTTAATATTACCTTGTTTTATATAAATATACTTCTTGTGGTTATAGATATTTTTTATATTAGACATATATGTCTATTTCGGGTTCTTATATCGTAAGGTAGTCCAGGTTTATTATGTATTATTAGAGTAGGTTTCTATCCCATAATATTTTTTATAAGGGAATGGGGTTACACACTCATCTTTCCACCATCCAAGGTATGGACTTGGTATATTGGGAGGTAATAGAGTGGTATAATGTCATTTTAGGCCTAGAAAAAATATTCATATTTAGTATTCTTTTTAAAGGATTGATTGGGAATTCATGAAAAATAGGTTAAGACGTATTTTATTTAGTTGATAAACTAAGTAATCTAATATTGGAGTGTGTGATGATGCATCTATTAAATTTAATATTAATAATCTGTGGGTTTAATTTTAACTTTATTAAATTTCTTACGGTTAGAAGAAGACTATAAATACATCATCTATTAGTAAGATACAATCATTAACATTATTCATGTGATGGGAAACAAAAATTATCTCTTAATATTATTGGATTATCTTGTTTAATGAATTATTACACCTATATAAAACCAAATTTTATTTAAATGGATGGACACTGTGATCCCATACGAAGGAATGATCCTTTTATTGGTGATCATTGAAGTGATGATGTGTATTTTCCGATAATCATTTGAGATATGTAATTTCACTACCATATAATGAAGATCCTCTATACATCATAATTAGGTTATATATTCTAATATATAAAATGTTATATCTTATATATGATACTACCTATAGACTAACAATCCTTATTTTGTTCTAGAAATAGAGGCTACCTTGATTATTTGTTGACACTAATATGTATTTAAAAATATTTTGTATGAGGAAGTGACTTATATGGTCTATATGGTTTTAGAAAACCAATTGACTATATAATGATTCGTAAATCATGTTCCCTATATAATATAGAGTGATATTTTTGTAATTTACACTTCTATACCTATAAAATATTTTATGATAGTATATTGGTAGAACGTGAACTATTGGAGGCGATTAACCATTGGATTGGGAGATGGTAACTATTTATTATTTGGATATATATATTGTTTTGATGATATTCCATTACATGTATTATTAAATAAATATTGAAAACATTTTTATTATATTAAAATTAACATATTTATGGATAGTTTTATATAAGAAACTAGTGGTGAAAATTTAGTTAGATATAGATGATATATTGATTATCTTTGAATTTTTTCACCTTCACTTAGTTTATTTTAATTATGCAGTAATTATATCTAATGATGTGAAGAGATAAATATAACAGATTTATTTAGTCTTTTATCAAAAAATTTGGTAGGAATAATGATTTTTTCCTCTCATCATTGAAATTTTTTTACTCCATGCCGGAAAAATCAATTCCACATACACATTTTTTTGAATGTTGGAAATTCTAGGTGAGTCCATATCTAGTCCTTAATATGTTAGGGGATTACCAGTAAGTATGGAAAGGTTTCTCTCAAAAATTATAACAATGTGTGTTTATTCTTGATAGAGAAATATATCTATGGTGTTATCCTTCATCGGGAATGATAAACCTATTTATATCGTTGAATGGTTATATGAATTTGGCTGTATAAGTTGATTTACACCATTATTAGTGAGGGGGAACCCAATTATGGAGGTTAGATCCAGACCAAAAGAGTTGTATCTACCTATATGAAAAAATAGATTAGGTATTTATGTTCTAGGGGTGTTTATAAACATGTTTCTCTTTAGATTATAATGGAATGAACAAATTATTTCTAGAATGATTCACCTACATACGTCTTGAATGTATCCATTCATATGATATTTTTTTTTCAAATAAGAAACATGAATGTTCTAAGTATTATTATAGACACAATTACATAATTTATTTGGAAAATGTACCAAGCATTCATAATAATTATATCATGGAGGAGCATTCTATGAATTCAAGTTTTGTAATAGTGTAACAATGAGACTACCACTATGATTGTATGGACATATGTTGAATATTCTAGATATATAATATCTATATATCATGTAATATTTATGTATTGGATGGTTTAGTAGTATTAATTTGTGAATTTTATAGTTGTGTTGGTCATTGAAATTTGATTGGCACAATAGTTGAGTGGTGGATAATTCATTGGAATGTGTTTCCATATTTAATTGTTGGAGGAGGAATATGAATATATAACCTCAATGTGGTGGATTATAAATGTAAAATGGAGTCATTTATCTCCTTTGATATATAAGTATGGCCCCAACAATTTTTGAGAGAGAGTTCCACAATTAATTTCAATTTCATGGTCCTTTGTGACTAGGTATTCAAAGGTTATGAAACTAATAATTCATATTGAAGGTAGGGAGCATGTCAATTTCCTACATATGTTGATAGTGACCCTCTTACTGATGTCCTCCTTGCAATTGGAATGAATGTTTAGAAAAAAGTATCATCTCAATATAATAGGGTTCATTATTTGGTATATTTATAATATATTATTATTAACATTTCATTCATTTTGATAATATGACTATTTGATGGGGGGATGTTTATTTATTGGTTTTCGTTTGGGTATTTGTTTCTATGGAAGTTGTTATCATTGTTTCTAGAGTTGATAATGAAGGATTATCTAAATTATCATGAATGTATTCTTCAAGTAGTTTTAATATGTGTCTCAATGATTATATTTACCTTTTTGTATATTTTATAGAAGAATGTTATATTTCAAGATGTGATACATAGTAGGATTCATGATGGTGTAGTGAAATAAATGAAAATGAGTTGTTTTATTAAGTTGATGTGATATTTTATGGAGAATGAGGTGCAATTTTGAGGTTCCACGTAGTGAATAAGGAAATATTATGAAATAATCCTTATTATATACATGTTTCTTAGGTTATCAAAATTTGTGTGCATTCTATTTCAATGAGAGATGATTTAAATGTCAACTGTACATTGAGAATCCTTCTACCTTTCATAACATTTAGAGATTTTATACAATCATAATATTGACTTATATAGAGAATTTTGGTATTGATATATTTATACAATGTGAGGATTACTTTGATTTATCTTTATTTTTTGGGATCATAACATCAAACCCAATGGTATTATAAACAATGAACCATTTTTGGGAAAATGTATGTGGTTTATTATTTTGTTTTATTTCAAGTAGCATGATGACAATTGTGTGAGAATTTTTTTATTATTTAGTGGTATATTAAGACACATTATATGGTCTTAAACTAGTATTATTATAAATATAATAATTATTTTTATTAGATTTTAGTTTTTTAATGCATAATCACACTGATTAAAGTCAAAATAGATGTGAAGATAAGTATTTGTAACAAACTAGTGTGGGTTTTTATTGAATTTTCCTTGTATATTTATATATAATGGTTACATAACTGCCTGTGAGAGTGGAATATTTTTCCACACATTGATCCATTGTAATTTTTTTATTAAGTCTTGTTCGTAACTTTTATTGATGAAGATGATTAAATTTTTTAGTTGATTTTGTGATAATATCATTCACTATCGAAACCCCAAAAATATGTTGAATAATATTTTATTGGGTGGTTCGTAGGATATTATCATTGGATCAGCATTACAGATTCATAAATATGTAATAAAAAATATAATATTTTATTTTTATTTTATATGAATGCATTAATATAGCATCTTCATTTAATCCTAATTAGAAAAAAATATATGAAATGAATATATAATGTGGTGTCTATAATATGGGGATTATTCGAGGGGTGATGTTGGCATGTTCTTCCATTCATTCAATAGAAACATCCATCACATGTGTGTAAATTTATAAAAAAATCTATTAAATTCAATAAAACACGAAATTCCCACACACGCACAACCACACATATATATTTATCTTCAACATAATTAAATATGGTTAAACACATTAAACCATATGTTTGAGAGAGGTAGGGATTAAGATAAGTGGAAGATAAAAAGATAGAAAAACCATTCTTCCACATGATAAAATATGGAACATAGTGTGAATGAAATATTCAAAATTATAAAATACTAAAACCAGAATAGATATATAATTTATATTATCTATCCATATTCACATGGAATTCTAGGAATATATTTATTTTGATTATTGATTTATATAATTATCATCACTACACAATTATTCATTTATAGAAATATTAATATGAATAATCTTCTTAATATATATTCATTATTAATTTGTGTTTTTATATATAATTAATGATGGTAATATCCTAACATTGTCAATCGATACCATATTTTGAGAAATATATTCTCGTTTTTTACCTCACATGTTTAGCATTGAAAATATATATGTTTGGTAGTTTAAACATTGATGTTTGAGATAATAAACATGAAAAGACATACATGGAGAGGCATTTTATTGTTTCCGTGGGGAATATGTAAATAATGATGTATATTATGAAATTATAGGTATCCAGAGGTACAGAAAAATGAGATCAGGTGCGTTATTGTGGGTAAGAGAAACTAAAATATGGAACAAAGGAGTTTAAAGGTGTATCTCTTATAATAAACGAACAATGGGAACTAATCAGAGGGATTTTCTGTCCATTAGGTAAGTAGAAGTTATATTGGAGCATGGTGATAATGATCCAGAGTGATTTTAGGTGGAAAAGTAGTCATGATTTGGGAAAATATTCAAAATAATTGAATATGGAAATTTTTAAAATACATATTTTACAATTTATAAATATATGGCATGAACTATTTTTCTAACTGTGTATAGGGTTTAGGTATCATAAAAATATCACATTGTGTATGAATTTAATGTTTTTTCTATGTATATTCACATGCAACAACTAGGGATTACCTTTAGAGGATCCAAATACAACATGAATCATTTTCCAGAAGTATATGTTATAGATTACTAGAAAATGTGTAATTGTATATACACGAGGACAGACTTATCTTGAACATGGAGTGTATGTATACCCTATGTAATATTTTGCATTTCATGTACTATAGTTCAAACCCATACAATTCAATGAATTCAGGTAAACAACTTGTACAATTCGGTATAATGTATTCTAGAGTAAACACCCAGGTAGTTTGCAGGACGAACATGATTTGTACATACTAGTATATCTCATGTATGATGAAAATTCCTAGAATTATTCAAGATTTACATGTCCATAGGGAATCCATAGTGTTTCAAAGAATTCAAATTTTGTTTAATTTGAATAATTTTGTGCATTCTGGATTCTATGGTATTTTTCAGTACTATATAAAAATGTTATCTTTTGTGATCTTTTTCCATTTATAATGTTATTGTATGAACCAAATTACCATAAGAGTCTACATTCATGTTGTATTTTGTTGTTGAAAAAATTTATCTAGGTTGAGGAAACTATTAGGTTTGAGTGATATAACCTGATCAGATAAGGGTGTAGGTTCTCCATTGGTGACATTCTAATGATAGGGAATGGGTCCCCCATATTCTTTATAATGTTTAATGTCTCCCAAAATTCATGAGGGTGGGTATTTTTATAATGATTCCGGTACTTACTCATACAACTTGTTTTTTATCAAAGAAGATAATGACCTCTATTAGGGTTCATAACTCCATTGACTGACAAGCATACATCTATGAGAAATGATCCCCTATTAGGGATTCTATGACCTTGATTTTTTTTGGAATTCATGGTAAAATTTTATATGAATGGGTGGGTAATATAATAATAATACTATTAAATTATGTGTTGTGGGTTCAAAATTTGTTTCAAAAATGCTGTAAAATTATTTACCGATGATAGGGTGTGGAACACTATCAATTGATGCACTTACCCTTGTGAGGCATGGATTTACCATTTTTATTTTTTGTGGCATAGTTTAAAGGATTAATAGTGTATATGTTCTAGGGAATATGAATACTCATGAATTCATGGCTTATTTAAGATAAAACATTTAGCTATGTTGTTGACATTATAATTATTGTGAATTTTGATTTCCCAAAAATCCATTGCCATGAACATGAAGTGATTTGTCCTATATATTAGGTGAGAAGGATATAAATAGCTGATTTATATTATATTTTTGTACTATAGAATAACGACATTCAATCAGATAATTAAAATTACTCTCTTGATCTGATATTCTATATGAACTGTAATTATTTATTTCATTGTGTTTTTAAGTCATCATAGTGATTATATTTATAATCTCTGCTATTTAGGATTTGTACCAATGAAAATTTAATTTATATAGATGATACATAGTTAAATGGTTTTATTTGCTCCTATGTGGATTGTGTTTCTTATTTGAAGCTAATAATTAGTGGGTTTTGTGGTTTATGATAGTAGAAATGACAATTTTGATTGTATATTGACCTCTTAGTAATTGTAGAAGGAATAAAACTCCTAGTATCTCATGAAAATTAGATTCATATACATTTACTTTTGGTATATTTACTTTTGTTTTTTTGAAGATGGAGATATATTTATAAACTAATGAACCATTAAATCCTTATGTATAGTTTTATTTTCACACACACACATATTTTTTTGGTATTTATAGATAATTTTCATATTGGGTATATATGATTGTTATAGGTTCATATAAGGTATGAAATATCATGTGTATAATAAATATATTGTTATTTTTTTCATACCCAAGCCTACTAAATGTGGGAATGAGTTTTTACAATTTACATAATGTTATTATATATGGGGTCTCCAATAATCATGCCTGGTCAATGTGTTATAAGAGTACATGAGGTAGAGGGATGAGGTTTTCCATTAGTAATTTTATGAGCAATAGTTAATAAATTTAAGGGTACAGTGTTAAATTTTGTATTTCATGTATCATGAATGAAAATACAATTAGGGTTTGGTGGACAATCAATCCATTGACAAGGGCCTAGAAAATATATGGATTGACTTGGAAAATTGACCGTGAATTATGGGGAATGATCAGCATGGTACATGTATAATGTAGTTGTATGTCATGATACGTTACATTCTTCTTGATTAAAAACACCTATATATTATCTATGCTTTGTTGGTATATCATACTGATCAAATTATTCCACTTATATATAGAAAGATTTTATTTAGTGGAATGGTGACTATGAGATTGGGATAGTACATGCACCCCTTCCACTAATCATTCAATTGATGAGACATTGGTTCGAACACTTTGTTATGTGATTTCTATTGAACATGACAAAAAGAAAATTTTATAACATTCATGATTAAAAAAAGAATTATCATATAGTGGATTGTAGTCAGTATTGATAAAAACCCTAGGTAAACAATGTTTCATATTATCTAGTGGTATAGGACACAATGAGTACGAGGGAATGCAAATACACATTTGTGGAAGGATTTATTAGAGTCCATGACTTAAGGGTTTTTTATAAATTTTGGACACCTAATAAAAAGATAGAGATCTAATATTGACTTCCATATATGATGCAATGATATATTTTTTGAGATATTATACTCAAACACATGACATGACTGCTAAATGTCTATTAAATTATAAAAAAATATATAATGTGGAATTTTATCTAGAGGTTATTTAGATAATTTAACTTTTGAGGATACAGGTGAACATGTTTTGAATATTGTCAAATATCTGAAACATAAGTGATGATGAAATCCAAAAAATAATTATTCTACGAATATATCTATATATTTTATAAATATTAAAATGAATAATCATATTTTCATACCTTTCACCAAGTGATCTGACTTGTCTAGTCATATTATAATTTTTTTATTGATGTCATTGAAAAATAGTTTAAAGACCCCTTCCCTGAGGGGTATTGATTAAACCTAGGAATCACTAGGCACTTGCGCATGTTATCACAAAATAAATAGTATACTAAATTATTTTTATAAATAATATTTAGAAATAATTTCTTAAGATATTTTCAGCTTTGATGTTTTTCAAATTGAATCAATCAAATGAATAATAAATTATGATCTTCATAACATAATCTATCCAGGTATCCTCATTTAAAACAGAATGCTTGAACTCATTTTTTTATATGATTCAATGGTTATGAATCCTTATGAACATTAGTTCAATAATATCTCAAAACATTACATTTTTTAAAGATTAAATCCCCCATAATTATTATCTCATGATTAATATACAATGATGATATAAATTGTTTATAGATTGGAATAAGTAATAAAAATGACTAAATAATGTATATTGGAATTAATTTCACTATTGAATGGATACACAGACCATGAAAAGATGAATCCTAATGAATAACATAATGTAATCAAATCCACTAAGACATGGTGGTTAATATATTTTAAAAATCCATCAATTTTTTAATTATAATAATATTCTTACTGAAATAGTTGAAACTCAACATGTACCATCTCAACTATGTATAGGTCTGTATAGAAACAAAATTTTAAAAAAAGAATAAACTAAAAAGTTTATTTTTATAATTATAAAGTTTCAATTTAATTATTTAATTTTAAAAAAAATTGGGCTGTTATATATGGATACATGTTTATGGAAGTATTTTGGTTGAACCATATCCTGAAAATGTGTGTTGGGAACCTATTGTTGTTTCAAATTTTATAGGGGATTGGTTTTTGGAATTTTATTATTTGGTGGGTTATTTTTATTATATTAATTTTTTATATAATGTGTTTGGGGTGGTCATATAGTTTCTAGAGTCTCGTGGAATTATTTTGAAGTTTTTATGATATTTTTGAGTTAATTGCAAATTTGAATAATATTTCAAAATATAAAATTATAATTAATTTTTTCACATATTTTAATATATTATGTTTTATAGATAAGAGGAAAATATATATCATATTCAAGAAAAAAATTACCCTAGGGGAATAAAATCATTATTTACAAAAAATATATATTATATAGTGTTTTTTTATAAATGGGAATATCTATAAATAAGAAAAAAAATGTTATGTACTGATTTTGATGATAAGGGGAAAATATTACAGGAGAGATAATATTATACATATTAGTTTTTACCAAATATAAAAAGCAAAAAAATAAATTAAATATTTTTATGAGTTTTTTAAAAGTAAAATAACTTATTTATAATGTAATATGCTACAGAAGATAAATTTGTCAAGGAGAAAACATAACTTATTTTGAAAATTATTATATATGGACATTAAATTTGAAAATATGATACATATTGGGGATTATATATTATAAATTAGGGGTTTCGATAAGAAAAAATATATTTATTGTTGAAATGACATGCATTATATATATTACATATCACTAATGTATATTAAATTATTGTTTTTTCAATGTTAATAACAATAAATTATATATATTTATATATATGTTATTTATTATGTTATGCTAAAAACCTTATGTTTGATGTGAAATAATATTTATAGAGCTTTTTAAAAGGAAAACATAATTAATATAAGGGGAATATAAAATATGGGGAACTTATGAGGGGAAAACCTATATATTAATTATACATCCTATGTACAATGTGATGACCATAACAATGTATTAATTTTTTATGTACGAAGTAGATGAATTGGAATTTTAGATATAGAATTTAAGATTCTATATATCTTATATATGTTATCCCCAAAGTAGTATAATATACATATTTCATGGGGATCTAAATTTTGGTTTTTTTTTGAAAACATGATCATTTTACATAATTTTAAAAATATTAATAAAATGGTAAAAAATCATTTAAATTTAAAATGTAGTATTTTGGTTATAATTATGTAGTGAACTCGTGAGTATATATTGTTCATTATCATCTTCAATATAAAGGGACAACTCCATTGATTCAGAGTTTATATTATCCCTGTATGATCCAAGTGATATCTAAAGGTAAATATGTCACTTTGTAGCCTTCCCCTCTCAATTTATCATGTTTTTTTAATATTACACGTGTTATGAGTGTGTGTGCACTATTTTATGGTTCTTATTAGAATCATTTATTCCTACCTTTTATTCTTGATTAAAAGCCAAAATTCTCAAAGTAACTTCTCTAGAAAATAAGATAGGTGTTCACCAAGTTATACATATTGTATTATCCTATTTTCATGTGTTTGTGATCAGTGGACAAGATGAAATAATGTGTTCTTAACCAATAACATGAATAAAAAATGAATTCCACCTTTCTATATGAACATCATATTATTTGGACATGATTTTTCATTGAATATATGATTGATCCCATCCATTGGCCACAAATTGAGGTGTGTTGTGTTTTTGTGCAAATGGATGTTTATAGCGGTGACCTAAGAAATAACTTAAATTAAATGATGATGTACTTTATTAATATAGAAAAGTACCATATAATTGAATTGATACTCTTAAAGGGGGTGAATTAGAATATCCTAAATCAAATATTTTTTTATTTATAAACCTATTTTGGTGTCTTTCTAGGTTTTGAGTCTCTATATTTAATAAATAAAAGTCATCCTTAGAAGTTAAATGATGAAATTAATGATGTTAATGGGAAGAAATGTTTTATAATTATAGAGAACCCTATAATATACCCAATTATTATCATATGAAATATATTAATCACTCTTAACTTTTTATAAACCAATGTGGTTGGTTCAAATATTAATCTGATACCCATGATTCCATGAAATACACTACCTCCCATGGGTTTTATTATCTCAAAACAATTACAATGGAAAAAACACCACCCCATAATAGAAAACATCATAATGATGTGGAAAATTCAGATACTATAAAGTTGTATTTCTCATAATGGATATAGATAGAATGCACAAGAAATCCTAAACACTACATCAAATAAATATACCCCAAAATTGTACACAGAAAGTAGAAAAGAAGACCACTATACGTCCCATTCAATTTTCATGAGAAATATATTGCGGAAATTCTTATTATCTTCTCACAAACTTATCACTATAGTACTGGATATAAATTTTTTCAAATGGTTACAACCATATATACATTCACTCTTACATATTATTCACAAAAAAAATCATTCTTACTCATTGACAATCTGCTTTAAGAAAATATTATCATATCAATATCAAAAAATTTCAATATCAAGGATAAAATTATAGAATATCAATTCAAGATAATTTAACAACACCGATGAATATAAAAATCATAATATTGTAAATATATAAGATGATTAAGATATCATCCACAAATTCATATAATTAATTGACCACTTTGGGTACCCTATAATAAATACAACACTTATCAATAAATATTTATTGCATGGGTATGATCTCAGATCAATTTTTTTAGACATTTTCCTTCAAAATCATTTCAACATCATCTAAAATATGTAAAATAAAAAATCACAAAGGTAAAAATTATTTGAACATCATAAAATATCCTAAAATATCATATTAATTAATCCATTAAAAACTTCTATTTTTCATTGAATATAGTTAAATATATTTTTTTCCATTCTCATCCAATTACTATTAACTATATTCTAAAATATGTTATTGAACATCATTATTTTAGAATCATGGATTCCTTATACTTCTTGAATCCTAATTTGTTTGTGATTTTTATTCAATTAGAAATGGTACTATTATAATTATGTTTTAATATTGTGATAATTATAAATTTGGAAAATTATATATCTTTAGTATGATGATATATCATGTTTTCAAGAATGCATGATGTCTTACATATCTATCTAAAAATCATTCATTTTACGTTGAATTTATTATTTTACCTCTAATGTTTCATATAGTATAATAATGAAACATTGTTTGATATAATAGGTTTTATATATAATAAAAATGTCACACAAAAGAGAATCTCAAAGTCATATGTATAGACAGAAGTAAATTTTAATTCATTAATGACATCTGAGAGTGATGCACATGTTTTAAAAATTAAGACATAGCCATATTTTAGTTATTAATGAATTCTAGCTCTATAATCAAATGTCCTCATTAAAAATCATATTTCATACAAACATTATTGAATGTTAATTTTGATTTCATAGTTACTTATGGTATGTAATCATTAATACTCTCCTAAAACAATATTATAGGGTAAGGTGTGGGATAGCAATATGTTTCTAGAATTTTGACACAATTGTAACATATGATCGGGTGTGATACACTCTTTAGTATAACACTTAAATTCATGTTGAATGGATTCCCCAATAGGATTATTGTGGTAAAATTAAAAGGTTTATTACTGTTTATTTTCTATGATTTTTGAATACCAACAAATTTTTGGTTTCATTATGATAAAACATGTATATGGGATGTAAAATTTCAAATTTTCAATACATTTGATATCACAAGCATCACATGTTTTGAAATGGAAATGTTTATCCATATAGAATAGTTGGGATGACTATGTCTTCGATATTTTTATGACTCTTATAGAATTTTAAAATATATAAATTTATTATATTCCTTCATGTTACTCTTTTTATTCGATGTTTGTTTTAGATTTTCAATATTTCATTATATGCATTTTTATATCATCATACTATGTATGTTTATACTCAACCCTACCTGGGATTTTTTTTAATAGAAGTTTCATTTATGGTGAATATACACAGCTAAAACAATGGACATAGTTTCTACATGGTGGGTGTGGCTTGTTAAAAGGAAATTATTAGTGAATATTAGTTGTTTTTATTCGAGATGACAGTATATCAAAGATATATCAACATTAGAGTACATTTAGTGGGAAAAACATTCTATAAATACATGGAAATTAGAATTAGAGACCTTTCAGATTGTATAATTCTATTGGGTTTTCCTAGGTTGAGATGTACTTATCATTTTATTTTTCATTCAAAAATTATACATTGTATTATATATATATATATATATAATTCTTTTCTAGATATTTTTCATACTGGATATTTTTTTTCATAGGTTGTAAAATATACAGATTCTCATGTGTATAATGACCATATTCTTTTGGTTTCAAATATATATCCTACTGAATGTAGAATGGGTTGGTATAATGTAACTAATTTTAGTGAAGATGGTTCCTCTATGGATTGTGTCTTGTTATGTTTTTGTTTGAGTTCTTGTGGTAGAGTTATGAGTTTTGGGATAACTATTTCTCAAGGACCAATTTTGAAATTTAGATCCAATTCATAAAACAAAATTTGGATATACAATCAGAGTTCCAATACTGGAGTGGTAGCCAATATATATTTTAACAATGAATAATTATAATATGTTAGTTTACATTGAACATTCATAATTTATTACAGGTAATGATGATGCTGGTAAATGAATCATGTAGCAGTTAATTATGACACATTACATTCTCTATGTTGCAATCCACCTAGAAATTGTCTATGAATTTTTGGAATATACAATTCAATACATTATTCCACTTATAGAGAGAACGATTTTATTTATATGTAGGTTCATGATAAGAATATGATAATGATGGTTCCTCACACCACTAATATTTCATATGATGAGGCATTGGTTAAAAGACACAGTTTATATCCTTTCCATTACCATCAGTAGTAAAAAGTTATATACCATTCAAGATTAATAAAAACAAACATGTAGAGCTGATTATAGTTCATATTGAATAGATAACATATATGTTGAATGTGTTTCATAATTTCTAGTTGTAGTGATAACTATGATGATAATGGTACCCTAAGCCACAAGTGTCAATGGATTTCTATGAGTCAGTTAATTTTGTTATTTTTTTTGGTTTTAGGACACCTTCTGACTAGATGGATATTTTATATAGGGTTAAATATATGGTTTAATGATATACTGTGGTGATAATATACTAAAACATTTGAGTAGAGTACTAAAATGATGTTTTAATTTAAACCTTTATGTATACTGGTTTCCTATTTGGAGGTGATAAATATATTTCTTGTTCAAAAAATATTTGTAAAGGGGTTTTGAAAGATTTCTAATGTCTATGAAATAATAGATGAAGAAACAGAAAGAAATTTTATTCCAATAACCTATATATATATATATGATTTTGTTAATTAAAAAATGATGAATAATATTGGAATATCTTTCACAAATTCGCTTAACCGAGCGAATCATTTCACAAGTGTTTAATCAAGATCAAATATAAGTAGCTGAATGATTCATTCATCATGAGGTATCAATGGACTGTGGGAATAACTCGACACTTTTTTAAGACTTACCTCAATTCATAATCTATAAAAATGTTTTATTTAGATAATAATTTGAAAAAATAACTACCTATAGTATCAGCCAATAAATTTTTCTTATATATTTACACACCAAAATAACAATATAAGAGCATTCTAAAATATGGAATCCAAGTAACCTATATATAAAATCAATTTTAGGAATTATAAATAAAATATTTTCTAATTTACTCATTGGTTATGATTCCTTTTATCCTTTGGATAATTATAATACGAAAACTGTAATTTTTTATGCATAAAATCCACATAATTAACATCTCATGATTAATATTCAAGGATGATTGATATTGAAGATAAAATGAAATAACTATTTAGTATTATCACATAATGTGCATGGAAATTCTTTTTTTTTCTATGGAAGGTTGGAAGTAACCACGTCAAAATATACCACAAGGAATACCACGACATAATCCAAAAAACCATTTTTTGGTGGTTTGTCTATTGTAAAATTCCAAAAATCTTCAATGTATACTAAATGCAGAATAAAATTAGTGTAAATTTTTCTTTTTAACATCTCATATCACTCTAAGTGTGTATTTTATAAAATATTTCCTAAATGAAACTAAAAATATTTATTTTTTAAATGTATTATATTAATTTAAATATATATTTTAAAAAATTTGGTGGATATAATAAATAGATAAAGGATTATTGATTTTGTTTTTGATTAAGCTAAGTCTAACTATGTGTTGTGGGATCCCATAGAGGTGATGAATTTTATTACAGATTTAGTTTTGAGAATTATCATGATGAAAATTTTAATTTTACAATATTAATTTTGATGATAATGTTTTAAGGGAGGTTTGGTTAGTGCTAGAGTGATATGGGGAGTGTTTGAAGTTTTTTTATATTTTTGTGTTTATTTATAATTTTTAACAACAATCCAAGTACCAAAATATGAAAACTGAGTTTTTCTGAAAGTGAAAAATATTATGTATTTCGATGAGGAGAGGAATACATCTTACATAAAGGATTAAAATATTAGACAAACAAGACAAAAAATGATCCATTAAAAATATATAATAAATCGGGTTCTTTAAAATGGTAGATACTATATGTGTGAAATTGAATGGTATTTATGGGGTTTTCAGTGATAAGGAAACCCGTAAATGGGAGATAATTTTATATGCATTAACTTTTCCCAATTGAAAAAATTTCCTTGAAAATAATATATCATGCATGAGTTTTTAAAAAGGAAAATATATTATTTACATTTTAATATACTAACAAATAATATTTTCTCAATGAGAAAATGTATGATATTAGTAAAATGTAAAATATGAGAAAGTCAATTCAAAAATATTTCATATATAGTGGGGTATATGTTATGAATTGGTTTTTTCTATAGGAAAATGTTTATACTGAGTTGAAATCATATTCATCATATATTTTACATATATCAAAAAAAATTATATTAGATTTTATTCTATGGGAATATAATTACATATTAAATTTATATTGTATTAATTATGTTATTTTAAGGATAAAATCATTACATTTGAAGTAATATATTATCAATGGAATTTTTAATATGGAAGGACTTATGAATTAAATGGTGATATTAATAATGGGGTTCTTTTAAAATAATTAATTTATGTATTTACTATATTTCTTATGTACAACATTAGAACCATAAGCTTGAATTTTTTAAGATAAAATCCTATATAACTAGGACACTTATGGATCAACTAAAATTTTTTTGTGTGTCATAAGATATGAAATGAACCTCATCTTAATTGAGTTGAAGTCTTCTTCTCTAGGAATGGTTATCGGGAATGTTAGGTTTTATCAGGAATCCACCAAATTTTATGTAATTGATGAAAGGGAAAGAATCTATAAATTCTTTATCATTACCTATGATCTAAACAAAAAAAGAGGGAGAATTTAGAAGTTTCAAGTTTTCTACAGAATGATTTCAACCTTATAGGGCTTTAATGGAAGAAGAATAGAAGCTAGGAGAAGATTTTTTTTCAATTATCTTTCCAAATGATGAATGACAAAGGCGGGCTTAGATCATTGAATTTTTCATCTTGAATGATCGTAATATTTGGATTGAGGAATGATATTATAACATCGACCCATTTAATGTGAAATATACACCTGTATAGGTTTGGATTCACATATATAAACTCAACTAGTTATACTGTCGTACTTTAATTCAATGGGGTATTGCATCATATGTTTTCAATCCAATATGAATAGATTAACAAACTGACAGTCCATGATTTTTTAATTTTACTAGACTTTTAGTTTTAGTTGATAATGAAATCCATTTGGGTGAGGAAGTTGTTTTATTTGCTACAGATTATAGCATCCCTGGATTTTTTTTTGAAATAAACATGGTATTCTAATATGAATGTAAATTCATTGGCCACCATTATGATGAATTAAGAAGATATAATGTTTTCACTTTATGAAATGCCAATGGACATGATGAATCTATAAATAAAAATGTTACTAAAAAATGAAAAGGAATTCCCTATCCGCCTCCCAGAATCCCATGAATGATTTTGGACCTTGTGAGCATGAAGAAATTGAGTAGGGAATAATGTTTTTTTTTCATTCGTTGGTTTAGTAGGTTAATGATCTAGATAAGGCTAGGATTTTTTATCATGTGTGAAATATTGTAGTATTTAATTTGAATCAAATTGTACTTGATGATGCTCATAAAATGATTTAGTTTCACTGTGTTCTTTGTAAAAACCCTCAAGATGATACTACCCTAGGTTTCATTATTTCTATGATGAAGAACTTAAGGGAGAACGTAAATCAGGATCGCTAAGGACATAATACGATTTATTCAATAGATGTCTATATGATTGTGGATAATCCATTAAAATTGTAGGCTGAGTTTCCAAATGATCTATCTGGTCCTTATTATTACATTGATCTTGATCAAGGTAATCTGGATCATCCAAATACGATTCAACTAGTTTTGGTATATTTATTGAGGACTCTCAAATCATGTAACATTGCTATAATTGTCCATCAGAGGTTGATGAGACCCATTCATTAGAGATAAAGGTTCTACAAAATTATTTGGAGATTGATCAATTGAAACTAATGGAAAAATAATTCTTTTTAACTCCCATGATCCATTACTACCCTCCCTAGGGGTTGATAATTTATAGAACTCAGTGATTCCATTACAATAGGGGATTGATTCATTTGGTTCCCTCATTGAGCTCAACCTATTTACAACAGAGAACTCACTAGATCTTTTTATATTGAAGGATACACAACAGAGAAGAAATATTAAACATTAATTGAATGACCACAATCTAGTTAATCCCTAAGATGAAAATATTAATAATCTTTTGGAAGGGTGTTCGTCATCCACTCATGTTCTATGAAAAATTCTACTATGAGTAGTATAGATAATGAAAATTCATTATTGATACAATAGTCCCCTAAAAAGTTCAACTCACATAGTGGTGTCTTTAATGATAATGATACTCCTAATTCCCACCCCAATTATGACTCAAATGTTGTGGATAAGGCAACCACAATAAATATTATCCAACAAAAATTGATATATGTAAATCTAGAAACAATGGGTGGAGGTTCCAAAAAGGATCCACATAATAGGGGACTCAAATTTGGGGCAAGGAATCCACCACAAAATTATGTTCCTATTTCATAATTATCGAGGGACTGGGAATTATCCAATGATCAGCACCATTACACATCTCATTATGGACAACAAACCGATGTTTATTGGACCTTCTAAAAAATATGATTTTTTAAAACTAGAAGGGTTTTAATGTGAATAAAATTTGTTTCTCTCTCATTTCACTCAATCAAAATTAAGATGATTTGGAGTGTATCTAGGTGATTATAAAGTACAATATTAATATTATCTCATAAAAAAATAATTTGATCGTTTCAACCTCTGTTGACATGGATGAAACCCCAATTTATGTTCTCTTCATCCATTCATCCAATTTTAATGATAAAATAAGGGAGTTTCAGAATGAATTGTGTGTCATATATGATCATATGTCTTACCATTGGAATTTATTTTGTGAATTCAACAATATTATTCAACATTAAGAGAAAAATGTATCTCAATTTAGCAAAATTATAGATATAGAGTTCTCCTACCACATAGACAAATGCATCCTAGTTAAGGAGACCTATATTACTGGTGATTTTACATTAATCATAGAAAATTTAAATGGATGGAATTCTAGAAAATAGGATAGTTTATTTGTCTATGTTTATGACATGAATGATATGTTTAATTTATCTAGTTTCTATTTTCCAAAAAACATTCTGATCAAAATCCATTGATTATTGACATCCTCCTTGGTAGGGAAATATTATCCCCAATTCAATTCCAATTGAAAAATTATTAGTTATTTATCCTCGGATCAATGGAGATTATAATGGATGGTTAGAAAATTATAACCCCTGGTATCACTAGACAATATTCTACCTCCAAATTGTGAAGAAATATATGGATGCTTAAGTAATAGTGAAAGGGAACTTTCTCTAAGATTTATGAGGACATTAGAGATCATGAAATTCATATATTTCTATATCAAAATACTAACCAACTACAATGTATTCCCTATAAGGTTGAAATCATATCCCTCTTGAAACTTCATTACTTGCTCAATATCAAGGGGAATTCAACCAAGAACAAATTAAATGTATGGTGGATGAATGAAGTGGATAGAATCACCAAATTATTTTATTACCAAATTTGAGAAAAGAAGATCTAGAGGGGATTTTCCAACCTCTACATTAATTGACTCTTGCGTAATTAAAAAATGATATCTCTAATGCTTTGTCCATTTTTTTGAAATATGTATTCACATAATGGATATTTAAATACTCAAATGAAAATTTATAACATCAATAGAAGCATTGATGAAGACAAAAAATGTCGTTGAGGCCCCTAGTGATAGGGAGATAATGGTATCCCTATTTTCCCAAAACATTGGTAGTGTCATAGTGCATTATGGTATCACCGATAAGTAAATCATAGTCAACTGAGAAAAATCATGCATGATGAGTTCCCAACTCTTGTGAAGAATTTTTTCAGACATCCTTCCATTCCATATGATGTTAAACAAAACATCATTTCATTGATCCAAAAAAGTATAATGATTTTGTAATCAAGGACTTCATACTTATTTCAATTCGAAACACCATTCAATTTTTTTAGAAAAATTATTACTATGAGGATTAAAAATATTTTTAGATAAATCATAACATCAAGTGAGTTTGGATTTTTCCATGGAATTAATATTCAAAATAGTAATTTTGATACATCAAATTTATTTAATATCATGAAAAATAACGGGATATATATAAATATTACTCTTAAAATTGACTTCTCTTTGGATTTTAGAAATAAAAAAAGGGCATTATTCTCCACAAAAAATAATATCATGGGTTCTCCAACACATTTATCAATATTATCCATAACATTCTCAAAAGTGAAAGGCTGTCCAAAATTTTTAATGGTTATCAAAAATGATTATTTCAATATTCCAGTGGTTTCAGGAATGTGGATCTTATATCAGGAATATTTCTTTCTTGTAGTTAAAGACTACAATATATTATGACTTTGTGATTTTGTAATGGTTGTTTTATAAATGAAGATAATGAATGGGTGGTTTCTTCATACTCGTTCACACCTATAATGCCATGATGAAATTTTTATATTTTGTATTACTGGTAAGGGAACTATTTCATCTATCACAAAAATTTTGGGGAATTATAAATTGTGGTTGGACATACCGTCGATTACAAAAAAAATTTATCATGATCTTTGTTGATGGGGATCCCATTAAGAATAAAAACAAACTTCCAAGATCTATTTGGTGAAGAGAAGTTATCTTAACTTTAATTTCATTGGGGTTCCACTCTTTTGGGGTAAATCATATGGTGCTATATTGAAAATATTTACTCAATAAATATTTCTCAGATGTCAAAATCAAAGGGGAAGGCCATGTCACAAGCAAGAAATATTTTCCTTATCATGTTTGTTATAACTTATATATTTTTTAAGTGTTAACTGGGTATTGATAGCTCAAGGTATTCATCAATGATATATATGGTATAATCAGAAATATTATATATAATGGGTCTATTCTCATGAAAAATAAAATAATTATGGCTTGGAATAAGTGTATCAATCCCACTAACCTTGGATGATTGGGTATTAAATATATGAATATTTTCTATCAAATAATTCTTAACAAAATCACATTGAATCTCATAACATAAAATGAAAATATGAAAAAGGTTTATTTAAGAAATATTTAATCCAAAAATTAGTGATGGATACTCCTTCTACATAACCGCAAATATTTGGACAACCATCCAATAATCCAACAATCAACTCCTCCAATGATAAAATTTGGGTGTATATAGGTAGTCAGATTTGAATTATTAGAGCACACAATGGTTGACTAAGACTATACATGAGGTTGTGGATGTACCCCAATAAATGATTCATTCCTCCTGATATGGTCTCCCAAATGAGGAAATTAATTGTTATATATTTATTCCATCTTATATTTTTTCATGAAATACATAGGCATATTTTTATTAACCAAGATACTCTCATTTAGAACCCACACACTATTTGACATGTCCATAGTATATATTGGAATTTTTATATGTTCAATGGTCATAATCCCATACCTTGGTGGATATTATATTTTAGGAATTATTTAATTAATTAATCAACTCTACTGGTTCTCTGTAGGAGGATATATGTTCACATCCTAATAAAAAACATATACTGAAAATAATATATGTTTTGCATCTTTCATTGGTATCTTAGGGTTTTATTAATCATGTTTTTTCATATTTATATTCAATTAAAGGTAATAGAGTTATATTATGGTTATTCATGGATACAAGATTCAAATGCACAACTTGGAGAGTATCCTGGAGTCCATCACTATATATAGTTGTCGTCATCATGTAAATGTCCAGATGTTGGTTACACTTACCTCTATTATTGAATATGTTATGATATTATGAAGTGGTATTGATTTTGATATCCCAAAAACTACCCTTAATGTAATAATAAAAATGATGTATACGGAAGTTACAATTTCTTCAAAGATCCATACAAGATGCATGAAAAATGATATGGATGAAAACATTATTTTTAGAATAAGTGGTATTCATAGAAGAACAAGAAATCCATTGGTGATGGGTTCCATCAGTTGTAAACATAGTCACCTCATGGAGAAAATATAATATTGGTGGGGTGCATTCTCGTAGACCATGAGGTTGTGGTGGTGTCATTTGTACCCATCATGGCTTTGTAAAAGGAATATTTTCCCACAACATTAGAAATGGACGTCCCATTGAAGAAATGATTTTGGCCATGATCAAGACCATGAATTATGATATTTATAATGGTTAGAGAATTATGTAGAAGTAGTCTAATATTACTATGGGAGTATACATCTGGAATAACCAGTTCAAGAATTTTCCATGAATTTCATTCACCCTAGATTGAATTTATTTAGCTTTTCAGCAGTATTTATCTTGACGTGACACATTTTTATAGGTAGTATAATGATGTTTTTGATGATATATGTAATAATACCATTACAAAGGAACGTTAAGGTTATTATATTATAATAGTGGAGTTCTACACATATTTTTATGAGGTATATGCATATGCTACCATTTATACACATATTTGTAAAAACCATTTTGATATCATGTCTTTTATTTTTATTAATTAAATTTTATAGGAGTGGGTTCAGCCGAATCATATACTACATTGTTTTATGAACATTTTTATGGATATTATTAGAATCATTGATTACTATCATTCATCTTTGGAATAGCTTCCCAAATATGACAAGTAATGCATCTCAAGAATAAGATAGGTGTTCCTCATGTTGTATTTAATATACTATCTTATTTTCATGTAAATGTTATGCTTGGTCTTGTCAATCAAATGCTTACTCGTCCATAAACATGAAATAATAATTCCTGAATTTTTTTATGTGAAGATCATGTTCTTCAGCCTAAATGATTCCATGAATATATTATTGATCCTAACCATTGGTTACGAATTATGTTCTATCATATTTTTGTAAAAATGGAATCTTAGGGAGGTGACTAGAGAAATACTTTAAATTAATTGATATACTTGTACTTAAATATAATCAAAATTTTAAATGAATTGAATTGATACACTGAGAGGGGGGAATGAATATATATAGCCTAAATCCTCTAATTTTTTATTTTTAGAAACATTCACATGAGAATAGTTAGAATAAGATTTTCTCACATTAATAATAATTATCATTCTTGGATGAAAAATAGTTAAATTAACAAAATCCTTGAAACAATGTTTTATAATTTGACCATATATATTACTATATCAAGTTTTCATACCATGATATAAATTTACCACTTATATCTTTTTATAAATACAATTACACTTACAACACCCCAAACATTTTATGGTATTTTTCTCTTAAATATCATCAATTAATTAAATATACTATATTGCATGAATCACTGAGTATCTGTGAAAAAACACTTGGTTATTTAATATATATGTTTATAACTTAGATATTAAACATAAATTTTCCAGTTTCGTGGTTATTAATTTTGAAAAACATACATACACAATTGTAATAAGGGTGATATTTTGAGTATGATAGAATCATCTTAATTTTTGATGAATAGTAACACCCCTTTATGAATAGTAAGTTACCAATATGAATAGTGACCTACCCTTTTGAATTGTAGTATGACCCTTATAAATCATAACTGTAACACCTCAAGATTTTCTGAGAATTATTCCTTTTAATTTCATTTATGTCTTTTGTTGTACGCTTCACCATGATTATATTGTACTATATGAAACACCATATTAGCTTGTAGTATACGAAACACTATTCTTGGTTCTTGTTAAACACAATTTCAAGTTCATTTTGTGGAAATTATTTTACGCAAAATTATGTATAGATTTTGTATAATGTATAAATGAAATATGTTTTCATTATGTTATACACAACACCAAACATAGCTTTCAATACATGCATCACTGACTTGGCTTGCATTACAAGCAATCAAGACCTTCTTCGATAGCTTGTGTAGTACACAATAACGAGTTTCACTAAACGATTTATTCTTATAATATTATTATGAACTAGCCGTTATGAATATTAATACCCACTATTCTAAATTTTATAAATTTTATCATTCAAAATGGACTTCATTTTTGGATTTGGAATATTGAAAGTAGCCTAGGTTGAATTTTTTGTATTTTTCTGAAAACCTTCAATTTTTGATGAATAGTGAAAACACTTATTTATTGGTTAAAACATATTTTTATTTAAATAATCATTTGTTTTATTTAAATTAATTTTAGGTCAAAATAGATACATAATATCTGTATAACTTTAATTTAATTCATTGGAGTAATTTTATAATAATTGTAGATATATAAAAATTTTATTGAACTGTACACCGTATTTTACCCACCTCCTAGGAGAATTTGAAATTTTTCCTAAAACTTAATTTTACAGCTTTTGTGAGTTGAATTTCCAAAATCCGAGAGGCACGATTAATATCAATGAGTAAAATGTGGTTCAATATGATAAAAATAATTTTTGGTTAACATTAACTTTTTAGTTTTATTTACCACGGTTAAAAGTAAATAGGACAATTAAGGGTAAAAATGATATTATTATCATTCTAAAACATGTCCTAATTCTATTGGATTAGTTTAATTTGACCAAAAACAACCATAGGAATAAAATATGACCATTTAGGTCTGCATGGATTAGATTAGGACATTTATTATTATTTCATTTAAAGAAGAGTGAAAAGAGTTAAAATCAAAGTTTAATAAATGAATCATTTTCAATATAATGATACACATAAGATAAATTAGACTATAAATATTAATTAAAAATATAAAAAGATTTCATACAAAATTGTATTTTATTTATAATTTTTAGACATTAAATAATTTAATTTATTTATGACAGATGGATGATGCAGTAATTTCCTTATTAATTAAATATTAACATAATTGATATTATACATAACGAAATAAATGAAATTTTTGACTTTTTATGAAATACACTAATTTTATAGGTTACTAATACATTCTAGTATTGATTTAATTAACTTTGTTTGAACTAATAATTCTGTTATGATTTTCAAAAAAATCAATTACTAAATAGTGACAAAATTGACATAAAATAGTTTTTAAAACAAATACTCTTTTATTAATTATTATTTTATTCTTAAGAATATAAGAATCTTCCAAATGACTTAGATAAATTGATATATATATATATATATATATTTATAATGAACCTCTTGGGGTTATATTGGCTTTTTATTGTAATTTTATTAACCATATAGTGTAAGAAATCAAAAAGACGCGGTAAAAGTTAAATTATTTAAGTTAGATTTAAATCTGAATGATAAGGATACAATTGTCACCTAAACCTGTCTAAACCTATTTTTTGAGATAATTTTGACCCATCCCAAGATTATCTTCGAAATAAAATAATTTGGAGCTATTATGAAACGAATTTTACTTAATTATAAAATAATATTTTATGTTTTTTCCTAAAGTTCCCCTCTCCTCGCTTATAAAATAGAACCTCCTCCATCTTATCTTTACACAATTTTGAGCTTTCATACTCCACAAAACCCTTCCCATATCCCTTATAAAATTCCTTATTAACATTATAGAGGTTCTGGTCTCCTCAAATGGCCAACTCTTGTGCCTTTAAAGGAAGCTTAAAAGAGGTGTGGCGAAGAAGAGTTAATCTCTTCTACCGATTCTTTCATGTTTTCTTTCTTCTTAAAATTCTCCTTATTTAGTTGTTTCATTATAAAGTAATAAAATCAGTATCACTAATATATTGATATGTTATTATAAATATGAAACAACCCATTTCACCTTATATCCATCCTACATAAAATGAAATCACCGCGCGTGCATTCGTACGGAATATCATCTCCACACCGTGGGGAAATCTGTTTTTCCACCACCACCTTACTTGGATGGGTATAATGGAGTAAAGAATAACTATATATGGTTATTATAACATCATAATGATTCTGAGATATTATATAATCCACTCCAATTCCATTCAATTATTATTTAAATGATATCATCGCTCGTGCGTGCGTACAGATTACCGTCACCACAAAGCGATGAGACTCATTCTCCATGTTAACCATTTGTGAATGATTATAAAGTATATATAATGAATAATTATGAAATATATGACATAATGGAGCTAATGGATGTATTTTTATATATATATTTATATAAATATATGTGTGTGGGTGTGTCATCTACTTACATTCATTCAAGTCAATAAGGAAAGGAAAACACCGTTCATGCGTACGTACGACCTTCCGTCACCATGAACGGTGTATTTCATTGCATTCATCTATCTATTTTATGTATATAAATATACTGAATATATATGATATATAAATCATTATTTACATTTTGGAAGTAAGAAAATCATGATATATGTAATTATAATTTCAAGAACAATAAGTCCAAACACGTATGATAAATAAAACGATTTTACCCAAAACTCTACTTTAACATGGAATTTACAAAAGAACGGGTAATATAAAATAATAAGTTATCCACATATGATATCATAACAATGAATAAGATTCTTTAATAAGTAAATGATATTTTTTGAATCATTATATAGGAGGTTCAGATACGTATGAAGCATATCGGACCTACGGTATGGGATAAATTTTCCAATCTCGTTTTTATCCGAGATTGTTTATTCGTAAGTATTTATTGGGGTTATATGTATCATCCATGTTTCTGTTTACTAAAAAAATGTTTCATTTATTTTTAATGTCTTTTTTAACCTTTTTTTAATTTTACTACATGTTATATAAGGAATCATTCTTGTGGTTACCATTCGAGGTACTTTTTTGAATTTTCCGGCAAAAGTATGATAAGAGTGTTTTTTTATCTTATATGGCATGAACAGATTTTTTAGGTTTCATAACTCATTATTTTCATGAATTTAACTTTACAAATTTTCTTGTTTATTAGCAATAAAACCCATTTCTTTTAAAATTTAATGGAATTTTGTGAGAAGAAAATGATTTTGAAGAAGAATGGATATTTTGCTCCAGAATTCATTTCAAGAGTTTTATCAAAACCATTTTCCATATAAGATGGAATTATTTCATATGTGTATGTTTCATGTATAATGTATCTATGATTTACATGGATTCACTTTTCTTATGATGAAGTGATATCCATTTTTTTATATGGATTATTTTATGATGGGATGATGTTTATGAAACCCATGTTATTCTTCAGGTAATGATGAATGATTTATATTCATGTTGTGGCACACGTAAGAATGATTTCATTATGAGATGGGTGGGAGCTATATCTCCCTCAAATTCACTGGGTAATTACTTATATCTCATGAGATAGACATTGTTGGAATGGTAAGTTAATCTGGTTTAATGTTTTAGGACTGGAACAAGGAGTGTTCTCGATTCAGAAAGGGACTTTGTCCACTAAGATGATCTTGGCCACAACGCCTTGGCTACTATGGAAATCATATCATGTGAATAATGGTTTTCCATAATTACATGTTTTATTTCCAGGATATTTTATCATGATTGATGTTCCTTTATGATATATGCCTTAGGTACTTCCAAGATTTATTTCTTTGCTCATGATTTTGATGTATAGATTTTATGTTCATGTTTTTTCATTAAATGTTTATGGATTGTTTTAGGTTCTCTATATTTACCCTTCATGATCATTTGAGCTCACCCTTTTTATGTTTTATTTTCCCCCGAATATATAGAAAGGATTTATGAATGAAAACAAAAGGGGATGATTTTTATGGGAGATGTTGAAGATATTTAACCGTGATTAGAAGATTATTTTTAGAGTTTCCAAAGACACTAAACTATTACGGTCCTTGTGTGTTTATTTTTGTTTTATATTATGTATTCCACCAAAGTAATGTAATTTCCATGTACGTAATGATTTGGGTTTCTATAGTTGGTATCAGAGGAAATATTTAGTTAACCATTGGAAACTAGGATGTGAAATCTTTAGTGAGATCCCTAGAGATATTTATAATGTATGTCTAGGGATGTCCCTACGGATTAGTTTAAATATATGTTACAGTCCTAGATTTATGTTGATGATCATGAATAACTTAGTGTGAACCTATGGTACCATGGATTAAATAATGTTTCATAAGTTTGACATCACATATGTGGCCTTTAATGATTATTTGGTTCCTCGTTATTTTAAATGTTTCTTATACTATGGTTTCTGGTTTTAGTCAATGGAGGAATTGATAAGGAATTCAGTTAATGTTGATTCCGATGGACAAATTGGTGACTGTGATCATCAAAATCATGTAATGCCCAGGGAGAATGATATTGTTATTATGAAAAATCAGTCGTCCTGATATATGATTAACAAGGTGAACTTTGGTGGTATTTTTAAGTCATCAAATAAGAGGAAGATGAACATTCATACATGTTATAATGGAGAGGATCATAGTGTAAGGATGATGATGCACTCTACGTATCAAGAAGAAGGGAAGAAGAACCTCGAGGATTACCTCAAATGGATGAGAAGATGTTATCTCTATGCAGAAAAGGGTAATAGAGTGACAGACGGTTATGGAGTTCAATGTCTTATTTGTGGAGAACATGGGCATTTCCAAACTCAATGCTCTGACCTAATAGGTTACTTCTAAATCTAGGAAGGACATATTCCCTAACAATCATTGAAGAGGATGGATTGAAGTGTTTCTGTATTGGTATTCAAGAGTAATGTTGTTGAGGTACTTTTATGGTATACTGGAATATTTTTGTATTAGTCTATTGTGGTTTTCAAAAAATTTATGGTACAGGTAACCATGAAAAGTGATTGAAATATTTTTGGAAAGCTGATGATATGCGCATAGTGAAGGGTTAAGGATAAAATGAAATCTTTTATATTATTCATGAGGTCATGACTGATATAATGACAAAGTGATATCATGATTTGAGTATATAGAAATTTTCGGATTTTGGTACATAGAAAATGTTAAATATTGACAGCATTCATGTTTTCACTAAGGTTCAATGGGTATTAAATTTTTAATAGAATACATGATTAAGGTATTCACATGTTTGGATTGTGACCAACAGGATATATCGTATGATATACGAGAGATAAATAACGGTATTCATGTTCTGGTTATGTTACTTTTTAAGTAATAGTTTTCTTTATACTATGAGATTGGACCAAAGTATATTAGATAAGCCTAAATATTGGAATGAATAAAGTTAGTTCTAAGATAATAATGTTTAAGGCTAGTACATTTTTTTATATTAATGCATGAATGTTATAATAATGAAGTTTTAGAAAAAGGGACAACCTGCATGATATGAGACAACCCGTCGCATCAGACAATGATGTGGGAATTGAACCCACAACCGAAGTGAGAGAGGCCATTATTGCATACCACTGGCCTAAATGAAGTCCCAGGTTTTTATAAATTAGTTTCAATTTATTATGTGGTTTGATATACGAAATATACGACCATTTTAGGAACCATATAAGATTCATCTCATCATAGATGGACTTATGTATATTCAATAACTTTTTCTATCCTTTTATTTGAGATAGATAGAATGACCCACCATTCTATCACATGATATGCTAACGCTTCATAGATAAAAAATTCAACTTCATTTCATTAAGAGATGAGGAGGAAAATTTTCAAGGCACGAACAACGGTGAGATTGTACGAAAATCAGATATGTATTTCTTTTAATTCAACAATTTTTCAAAATTCGTGAAATGAACTTGAGAACTAAAAATGTTGTCCTACTACCCTCATATCTGATGAATCACATGGTACCTTAGATCATAAAATATTTAGGGCATTGTGATTGTTGCCTTTTTTATAGCCATGTTCTCTACCACTCTCCATCAGAACATGATGGTTAGATTTCTCTTCCATATTCATATTTTCACCTATGTTCTCCAATGTGGAAACCCAGTGATTAGATAATTTGGGTAACCATTAAATTTCATAATTTATTTGTCAAATTTATTGTTTGGTAGTCCTTTTTACGATGTGGGTTTCTATTAAAGAAACTTTCAAGTTGTAAACCATTTATAACCCCAACGAATTTTGAGGGAGAAATTATTTTTACGGGGGGTAGATTGTAACACCCCGTGATTTTATGAGAAGTATTCTATTTAATTTTATTATTGTATTTTGTTGTACACTTCACCATTATTCTCTTTTACTATACACAACACTATATTAGCTTGCAGTATACACAACACTATTCGTGGTTCGTGTTACACACAATTTCATGTTCGTTTTGTGGAAATTTTTCTACGCAACATTAAGTATAGATTTTGTTTAATGTATAAATGAAATAAGTTTTGATTATGTTATACACAACACCGAACAGAGCTTTCACTACACGTAGCCCTGGCGTGGCTTGCAGTACATGCAATCAAGACCTTTTTCGATAGCGTGTGTAGTACATAATACCGAGTATCATTAAAGGAGATATTATTATAATATTATTATGAAAAAGCCGTTATTAATATTAATACCCAGTTTCTTAAATTTAATAAATTTTATCTTTCAAAATGGAATTCATTTTTGAATTCAAAATATCGAAATTATCCTAGGGTGAATTTTTGGTATTTTTCTGAAAACGTTCAATTTTTTATGAATAGTGAAAACACTAAGTTATTGGTTAAGACCAAGTTTTTTATTTAAATAAAACATTATTTATTTTAATTTTTTTTAATGTCAAAATTGATACATAATACCTATATATGATCAATTTTATTCATTGGAGTCATTTTATAATAATTTTAGAAATAAATTTTTTTTGAACTTTTCACCGTCTTTTACCCACATCCGAAAAGAATTTGAATATTTACATGAAACATAATTTTACTACTTCTGTGAGTTGAATTTTCAAGATCCAAGAGACATATTAAATATCAACGAGTAAAATGTGGTTCAATAAGATAAAAATAATTTTTTGTAAATAGTAACGTATTACTTTTACTTACAACAGTTTAAGGTAAATAGGGTAAATATGGGTAAAAATGATATTATTATCACCCTAACACATGCCCTAATTCTATTAGATAAGTATAATTCGACCAAAAAACAACCATAAAAATGAAATATGACCATTTAGGTCCACTTATAATAGATTAGGACATTTATTATTATTTTATTTAATGAAGAGTTAAAAGAGTTAAAATCAAAGTTTAATAACTAAATTTTTTTAATATAGGGATATACATAAGATAAATTCGACTATAAATATTCAATAGAATGAAAAAAATATTTCCTACAAAATGTTAACTTATTTTTAATTTTCATACATTAAATAATTTAATTTGTTTATGACATGTTGATGATGCAGTAATTACCTTATTCATGAAATATTAATATAATTGATATTATAAATAACCAAATAAATGTAATTTGAGTATTATTATGAATTAAAATAATTTTATAGGTTAATATGAAATGTTATTATTGATTTAATTAAAATTTATCAAACTAGTCATTCTGTTATGATATTCATAAAAATTAATTACCAAATAGTGTCAAAATTTACATAAAATAGTTTTTAAATCTAATATTATATTATTTATTGTTATATTATTCCTAAAAATATAATGTTCAGAAAGATGACTTAGTAAAAGTCATATATATTAATAATGAACAATTTGGGGTTAGTTTGTCTTATTATAGTATGATTATTAACCTTATCGTGTAAGAAATCAAGAAGACACTGAAAAAGTTAAATTATTTAACATAGTGTTAAATATAAATGATATGGATAAAATAGTAACCTAAACATGACTAAAACCAATTGTATGAGAGGATTTAGACCAATTACCACTTTAGCTTTGAAATAAATCAATTTATAGCTATTATAAAATGAATATGACTTTATTATAAAATAATATTTTATGTTTTTTCCGAAAGTGCCCCTCTCCTAATTTATAAAAGGGCACCTCCCCCATATTCTCTTTACACAATTTTGAGATTTCATGCTCGGAAAACCCGTACCCATTTCCCTTTTATACTTTCCTAGAAACATTATAGAGTTTATAGTCTCCAGAAAATACCAACTGTAGTGACTTATGAGGATACTTAAAATAGGTGCGTCGAAAAAGTGGTAATCTCTTCTACCGATTCATTCAAGTTTTCATTCTTCTTAAACTACTTATTCATTAGTTTTTTCATTATAAATTAATAAAATTAGTATCACTAATATAATGATGCTTTATTATAAATATGAAACAACCACATTTAATCTTCTATCCATCCTATGGAAAACGAAATCACTGCACGTGCGTATGTACGGAATACCACCTCCACGCCGTGGTGAAATCAATTTTCCACCACCACCTTAAATGGATGGGTATAATGGTGTAAAGAATAACTAAATATAGTTATTATAACACCATAATAATTCTAATATATTATATCATCCTCTCCAATCCATTAAATTATTATCGGAACGATATCATCACTCGTACGTACGTACGAATTACCGTCTCCACGACGCAATGAGATTCATTATCCTTTTTAACCATTAGAGAATGATTATAAAGTATATATAATGAATAATAATGAAGTATATGAAATAATGAAGCTTCTGGATATATCTTTATATATATATATGTCTGTGTGTGTGTCATCTACTTACTTCGATTGAAGTTAATAAGGAATGGAAAACATCGTTCATGTGTATATATGGCCTACCGTCTCCATGAATGGTGTATTTCATTACATTAACCTATCTATATTATATATATATATATATATTATGAATATATATTATATATAAATCATTATTTACATTCTGGAAGTAAATAACAACAAGTCCAAAAACATACGGTAAATAAAAACGATTTTACCCAAAACACTGCTTTAACATGGAATTTACAAAAAAAATGGGATATATAAAGTCTTAAGTTAACCATATATGATATCATAATAATGAATATGATTATGTAATAAGAAAAAGAAATTATTTAGATCATTATACCAGAGGTTCAAATACGTACAAAACATATCGGACCTAAGGTAAGGGACAACATTTCCATTCTTGTTTTTATTCGAGATTGTTTATTCCTTAGTATTTAATGGGGTTATATTTATCATCAGTGTCCATTTTTACTAAAAAAGTTTTCATGTATTTTTTTATTCCTTTTTACCCATTTTTTAGTTTTACTACATGGTAGGTAAGTAATCTTTCTTTTGATTACCATACGAGGAACTTTTTGACTTTTTCATCAAAAGTACGAGAATAATATTTTTTTATCTTATAAGACATGAAATGATTTTTAAAGTTTCATTGTGCCTTATTTTTTTGAATTTTACTATACATGGTTTCATTTTTTTTCAATAAAACCCATTTATTTTAAAATTTAATGTAATTTTTTGAAAAGAAAATGATTTTGAAGAATATAAGATATTTTCTTCAAGAATTCATTTCAAGTGTTTTATCAAAACCATTTTCCATATAAGATGGAATTTTATCATATGTGTATGTTTCAAGTATAATTTCTATATTATTTACATGGGTTCACTTTTCTTATGATGAAATTATATCCATTTTTTATATGTATTATGTTATGATGGGACGATGTTTATGAAACCCAATTTATTCTTTGGGTAATGATGAATTATTTATGTTCATGTTATGGCACACGTAAGAATAATTTTCTTATGAGATGGGTGGAACCTATTTCTCCCTCAAATTAATTGGGTAAATATTTAAATCTCATGATATATACATGTCTATAATGGTATGTTAAACTAGTTCAGTGTTACAGGACTGGAACGAGGAGTGTTCTCGATTCAGAGAGGGAATTTGTCCACTAAGATGGTCTTGGCAGCAAAGCCTTGGCTACTATAGAAATCATATCACGTACTTAATGGGTTTCCATAATTACATGTTTTCTTCTCATGATATTTTATCATGATTGATGTTCCTTTATGATATATTCCTTACATACTTCCATGATTTATGTCATTGCTCAAGATTTTGATGTTTAGATTTTATGTTCAAGTTTTGGCATTCAAATGACTATGGATCGTTATATGTTCTCTATGTTTACCCTTAATGAGCACTTGATCTAACCCTTTTTATGTTCTCTTTTCCCTATGATATAAATAATGGTTTTATGTAAGATAAAAAAGGGGAAGATCATTATTGGTGATGTTGAATATCTTTCACCGTGACTAGAAGATTATTTTTTTCAAAGTTTCCAAAGACACTAAACTATTACGGTCCTTGTGTGTTTGTTTTGTTATGTATTAAGTATTCTGCAGAAGTAATGTAATGTCAATGTACATCAGGCTATGGGTCTATTCAATAACCTTACCAATGACTGTATAAAAAATTACACAGATTAAAAATTAAGGTGAATATTTTCTAAGTTAGTATTTTGGGATAAAATGGTGATTTTAATTAAAATTTTATTTTCTAATATCATGAAAAATATTTTAAAAAAATTGAATAAATTTTGGATTTTACACATTGAAAAATTGTTATAGTGAATTTTTGTGTTTTTTTATTACATGAATTTTTTATGAATACAATAATTTAGCATTTATATACTTTTAAGATAAATAAACATTTCATTGCATTTTTTCTAATTTAAGGACAATTATATCGAATTAAAATGAAATTATTAATATTTTTTTCATGTAATCATCAATAATTTTTTGCATAGGGAAAAATAATAAATTATGATTAAAATATTAAGAAAACTATCCTCCCCTCCACTATAAATACCACCTCTCACACCCTCATTTATTCACACCTCTCATGCATTGTGAATTGCCTAAATTATATTCAAACATCTCCTTATGAACCTACACCATATCTATCTTCCCCTTCTATACTCAAAAAGCCAAGTCCTCTCCCATAAAGAGGCTCTCAAAGGATGATCGTTTTAATAGGTTAATTAATGTTTTAAATAATTTTGTTTTCTTTTCAAGTTCCATTGTTATCATTTCTACACCCACCTCTTCTCATCAAAATATTATAAAAACTGTAGTACCATATATATACTTAAATTATGTTATGATAATGAAATTTTCACTCATCATATCTTCTTTTCTCTAATTTTACACTATAAATGAAAACATCATTTGTTATTTTTTAATTTATCACATTCAAGGAAGATGGGATATGAATTTTTTTATACTATTAAATACTAGTCATAAAACCTTTTAATTAGTATTAAGATATGATAATATAAGTATTTTATCTTTTTTAATGTTCTGTAATCCGAACACAATAATAATATAAAATAATAATAATAAATAAGATACTTTTGTAGAAAACCTCCATGTTAATCCAATCATTTATCATTAACTTTTACCTAACGGTTCATCATCATGGAATTTAACCAAAATCATTATGAGATCAATTAAATCCTTGTTATGTCACTAATATTATTTATTAATAATTCATTATGATTAACCAAATTTTCAAAATACTTCTATTCATGAATACAAGTAAACAGATATTGGAATCCAAGGAGGAAAATTCATGCAAAACAATAAAATTGAACCTATTAAACCCATAAAAAATAAAATTAATGAACCTAAAAATGTTATAATAAATCAATAATATGAAGAAGAGGTGCTGTAATTTTTAATCAATGATGCTAAATATTATTATTCAAGTTATTAATATCAATCAAATAACATATTTGGGCATAAGGTAAGGGGTTTCTAATCACACTTTTATTTCCATGAGATTTAAATTTTTCTCCACTTATTTCTTGTATGTGGTGTATGTGTATGGAAATACGAAATATTTTTATAATAATTTATTTGGATGGGAAGTGATGGGTGTGTCCCACTATAGTTCTTCAATGCATCAACAGGTCTCATGAGACTAATACTTTGGTGATAAAACCATTGACTTTCATTCCAAAAAATTGCAGGGTTTCTACCCATATACATAAACCATCGATATGGTATAATGGTTTAGGTGCACAATAAATGATGTCAAACTAATAAGTTTTTTATTTTTTAGGTATTTAGTTATTTATTTCCATGTGGATTTCACTATGAAAAAATAATTGGATTTATTTTTAAGAACCCATTTTTTACTACGAAAGACTTTGGAATATTCTTGATGATTTTCTAGAGAAGCGCCTTCTGACGGCGTGCGATTCGGAGTCCAGGAGTAGCCGAAATTAAATTTTCATTGCGTTCACACTTGAAACACCAACTAAATGAGATAACTCCTAAACGGTGACCCAGATTGGGGACTTGAGTGTACGGATGGGTCCGTAATGGTGTGTTTACCCTAGGAACGACATAAAACATGTCGGTGCGGGATGTTTGGACCACTCGACCGCTTTCATAACGTTAAACAGATAAATTAATTAATTAATTAAATTGTATAATGGTTAAACTCGAGTATCTATTAAACGGTGGCTCGGATTGGAAAAAAGAGGGCACCGTTGAGTTCAGAGCATGTCGTTTACCCTAGGAGAGGTATAAGTTTCACGGGCGTGAGCCGTCTGTGAAAAATGGCCCGGGGGGGTGTTTTCGTAATTTGGTAGCCTCATACGTGCAGTTTGATAACATTTTCATGGGGTCTCGGATTAAAATTCCGAGACTGCCGTTGCGCTCGGGAGTTTTTTTTGGCCTAGGGGAGCCTTAATCCCGACCCCTCGGAAATTTTGGGTTCGGGGCTAACGGGCGGGCGTTTAAGTTTTTTCTACATAAACGCATCCTCCCCCCACTTCTTTCTCTCATTCTACCCCCATGCATCTCCTCATCTCCATCTCCAGCGTGGCCGCTCTGGAGAGGCTTTCCGGTGGGGCGACTTCAGTGAGGTACGGTAATGCCGACAGATCGACGTGAAACTCCGGGCGAAGCCCAGCGAGGTAGGAGTCGTTTTTGTTTCGTTTTAGGCATCATATTCGTCCTAATTTTTCACTGTCTAATTGATTCATGATTTTCAATCCAATCCCATATTTTTGTAGATATTGTCTTGAGATTTCCATAATTCTATCCATATTAAATTTTCGACCACCGGATCGTTTCCGGTGGTCCTCTAATGTTTTCGGGCCATTAGGCCGGTTTCCGGCGAGGGTGTGATGGCGGCGGCGGCGAACTCCTTCGGCAGTGGCAGTGTACGCTTTAGGCGGCGATGATGGTGGAGGTCGGCGCGGCGATGAGCCCCTCTGGCATGCGTCAACGCAGGTGGGTCCCGGGTGGCCGGCGCCGGCGTAGGGCACAAGGAGTTGGGGGCCGCGGGGTGCGCGACCCCATGCGCCACGACCGCGACCCGCGTAACGCGGGTTGCTGCTGGAAAACAAGACCGGCCACGAGGGCCAGTCGGGGTGGGGAGGCTGCGACGTGGCCTGTAGAGAGCTGCGGGAGCCATGGGCTGTGGTTCAGCGGGCCGGCCAGGGCGGGCCGTCCCGAGCGGGGTGGACCGGCCGGACCGGGCGGGTCCGGCCTAGGGGTAAATTTCCCCCACTTAATCATTGGACGTCGTAACTTTTTCTACGGGCGTCTGTTTTGTGTGTCGTCTACGAAAAAACAGACCTAACGTAGAGGTAGAAAATATGAGGTGGTTCCGTGAGTTTTAACTTCCGAGTTGAGGGGCTCGATGGCATGACACATGCGTAATGCAGCTAAGCGGGCTTCCCGGGAATTCTTGTTTTGGATAGCGCGGACGCATACGACGTCCGTTTTAAGCAATGTCAGTGGTGTTGGGAACCTGACACCGAGGAGGAGCTTTCCATGGTGGTTTTGGGCACTGAAGCCGAAGTTGAGGCATAGGCCCCACGACCCGTCTTTTTATCTGCGTGCAGCGTTTAGCGACTTTCTCACTGGACGTCCATTCACGGCGTACGAGCAGTCGATTCTGGATGTTTTTCTGAGAGGATTGCAATGTTTCAATCCGCCCGCTCTAATTACGCATGATGGTGCGGGCCCGGCGAGGGCCGTTTGGACGTCGATGGTGATTTTTCCATCTCTATCACCGGGATACCGCTTTGGAAAAGTGAATAGTCCATTCCGTGTACCTTTTTGACTGGATCGTGACGATGTGATCTGTTCGTTGTGTTTCGGGACCGGGTTGCGGGTCCCACGATGCACCGCTCGTGTGCGGTGCACCAGAATTCACCTTTTTCTCTGGATATCCGTTCCACTCAAGTGAGTTGTGCTTTTGAAGTGTTTTCCTGAGGGGATCACAATGGTGTGATTCGCCCGACTGTTTTTGGGGCAGAGGCTCAGGATCACGGGACGTCGTTCGGGCATGAGGCAATGTTGGCGACCTTTCCGTCAGATATCTGTTTGAGGCGAGTATGTACTATATCTCGCGTGTATTTCTGTGAGGATTACAATGGTACAATCTGTCTGGCTGTGCAGAGCCTCTTACATGATTTTATTAAATGTGGAGTATGAAAGGTGCTCCTGTGGTTGTTTTTCCTACCTTGTCTGTAGCAGACCCTTAGCATGAGATCGTGCACTCTTGGTAGAGTGATATAAATGTTTCACAAGATGTGGTTGGTCATGCCTGGGGCTTTGTGGTGGATTTGTTATGTCATGCCTTCGAGTTGACGCTGAGTGTCGTGTGCACGATAGCCATTGTGCTGGAACGAGGTATACTCTGAGAGTATACAGGAGCGCTTGGAGGTATGTGTGGTTTGTACCTGAGAACGTTTGTGCGCTTGGTTGGTTTTGACTTGGGGCCACACATCGTGTGGGCCCCACGTGCGTGTCGTGATCTTCATTGCCTACTTTGACCTCTCGTGACGTAGAGGGTCCCTCTGTGCTCGTTTGTTTGACCAGCATGGTGGAGTTTCCCCTGGCATGGTTCTCTTTTGTCTGACCAGTAGGGTTGAGCGGTCTCCCGGTGGTCTTGTTCCCAATGGTTTGGCCGGCAGAGATGGTTTGGTTCCTCTGTTTCTTCAGATATGAGGGGTTTCAGTACCATGCCCCTTTCACTGGACTGCGACACCATTTGCGACTACAGGTGTTCGTACAGTGTGGGTGTTTTCCCCACTTTCTGGGATGAGTTGACTCAGTCCGCTTCGACGGTGAATCAGCTGTTTGGATCATGATATCCTTGAGGGGCCTGGGGTGTGTCTCCCAATCTTTGGTGACCCATGGTAATGTTCTTGTGGATTCGGTGTGACCAACACATTATGCGGGCACTGATCCACTAACCATTAGGTTGTTACCAGTAGGGCTGAGGTTGTTTCCCGCCGGGGTGAGGTTATTTCCAGCAGGGTTGAGGTTGTTTCTAGTAGGGATGAGGTTGTTTCCAGCAGGGCTGAGATTGTTTCCAGCAAGGTTGAGATAGTTTCGAACATGGCTCGCTTGTGGGTTACCATCTAGTAGGGATGGCCAGAGCAGTTCCGGGCTTACCTCTAGTTGGGATGGGAAGTGGTCCCCGATGCCGGGCTAACCTCCAGTGGGGCTAGGAAGTGGTCCCTGATGCCGAGCATACCTACAGATGGGCTCGACAGTGGTCCCAGATGCCGAGCTTACCTCCTGCTGGGCAGAGCAGTCGTCCCCGATGTCGGGTTACCTCCAGCTGGGTTGGGCAGTGGTCCCATCGCCGAATTTAGCCAGGTCTCCCTCCAGTGGATTAGCATGTTTTGGGACTGGGTAGTGGGCACCCGTCGACTTTCCGGGTCTCCCTGTAGTGGGAACCCGTCGACATCCGGGGACCCTCCAGTAGGTCTGGGCAGGGGGTCGTCTGTCGACTTTGAGCAGAACTCTCGACTGCGGGGCAGTGACGGGTTGTGGTTTGATGCTCCTTCAGAAATCTCAATTACAAGGGGCGCATTTCAAACAATGAGATGCGTCCTTGTGACACGACCTAAAACAGTGCGGGCGAGTCAGTGTCACCCAAAGAGGATAGTGTCGAGGTGTGATGGTTTGATCCCCTTGACTTGTAGTTCAGGTCAGACGTGTGGGATGTTGGGCATCCATGGTGTTACTTCTAGGACTGTAGGAGACTCACTTTTCTTGGGTTGTGCTACAGGATAGAGATCCCCTTAGGACCTTTTTTGGGATTCTTATTGAGCATATGTATTTGTATATACATTTTTCTATTACCCACTTCTTTGGTTTGGTTACTCTCCATCCATGTGAGGTGAAGACGTGCAGGGTATGCCACGTTCTTTTCATTTCTATCTTCTCGTGGTTGGACGAGTCTACTCTCCTGCTATAGGTTGTGAAGACCCGACGATAAGTTCATCTTCTCAATGTATCCTTCTCCTTGTGTTTGGATGAGTCTACCTTCTTGACTCAAGTTGGGATGAGATGGACTCTTAACTGTACTCTGTACTGCACTCTCGGTTGTACTCCTTTACTTTTCCAAGTTCGCTCTACTACTCTCCCTTTGGTACCTCCTTTGTTTCTCCCTTGAGACTTCGGGGTATCCTACTGAGTATTTTTATACTCACCCTTGCTTGGGATTTTACAACACTTGGTGTGCCCTTATAGATGACAGACAGGTTGGTCGTGACGTCAGAGGAGCTTAGGAGCTGGGAGCATGGACTACATGCGGTGGTCGTAGTCGGGTTCTAGGTGGGGAACCCTTCCAGTGGATTCCCTTGTTTTACCTATTGCCAAGTTGTGTCACTTTTGGTTGGGCGCGTGTTTTTTCCTTTTCTTTTCAGTTTACCTTCAGCTTGTACGTTGTACTATTTAGAGGTCGATGCACATCCATGGTTTATATATTAATAGCAGTTTCCCTTTTCTTTTCTTTTTAATATGCACTTTTTCTTTGAGTGTGCTGCGCGTGTGCATACAGGTATTTAGTAAAAGGCCTCCCCGAGTTTTTGTGCCTTCGGTGCTGGTCTCCAGACCCCGAACTATGGAGGCGGGCTTGGAGTAGTTGCAGCTCGAGCCCGGGTTGGGTCGGGTCATGACACTATTTTTACTCTAAGCATCTTGATGGTAATTGTTTTCCCTTATTCATCCTGGAATATTATTTATGTCTAATTGATTAAGATTCGTTTATTATTAAATCATGATTCCCCTCTATGAAAACCTTATTGAGTAATTGATCTCACCCTTATTATATTTCCATTCAAAATGTTATGAAAAATAGAACCTTGAATAATATTTTGAGGATGTAATTTATTTCTATTTTTATGTATCATGTGTTATTTTTTATCTTACCAAATATACCATGGGTATCATGTATGTAATCTAGCCTTCTAAAAATAAAAAAATTATTAGTCCTTTACTTTTTTATTTCTTTTAATTATTCCAATATAATAATGTAAGGCATTGGCTCTGGGTTTCTATGGTAATGGAATTACATTTGTTATTAGAGGAAGTTTACCAGAATCATTGGAAACTAGCTTTAGGAAACATAGTTTAGAGTACAAAACCCTATGTTAGAATTTTAGGATAATCATTTAAGAACATCAAGGAATTTTGAAAAATTTGAGATTATTTGGGTATTCATATTAACAAATCCGTTAATGGATTCTACAAGTGGGCATGGTTCTGGCGCAGATACACATAGGAGTAACAACTCCAAACTGGAGTTTTGGGCTTGGTCCAAGGTATCATGGTACACAAAAATGGTCCTTACAACACACATAGTTTGAAACACCTAAATGATATGCCATGGATAATACATATTTTTTTTAAAAACCATTATTATGTATTTAAATGTAAATATAAATAATGTTTTAATTTGTGAGATTGGTTGTGTATAAATTTTCCGATAACATTAAATATTTCCATGTTAGATATTATTAATTCTTACATAATTTCGTGTATTCCATATTTTAGTGATGACACAAATTGGAATAATGGGACTCAATACTCATGGAAAATGTATGTATTTACCCACTATGAAATTCCACAAGGACAATGTTGGAGTAGAAACTCTCACAACCATATTGGGATAACTTTCCCAAGCTATGATGAATAACCATAGTACAACTATATTAGACCGTTCCATGTGAAAAAAGAACCTGTATTTTAGTGGGACTAATAATCTAGTGGTAGCTGAAAAGTGGATCAAGTCCCTCAAAATGTTATTTATGGCATTAACATTCAATGAATTTGAATATGTAGTACTATAAGTATATTTTTTCAAGGTCGATACTAATTATAAGTGTTCATTAATATATAATGTCATGGAGGAAGATGAAAAAGAAGATATGGAATAGAAAAATTTTAATAAAATATTCTTCAATAAATGATTCTATCATGAAATAGTAACTGAAATGAAGAGGAAATTCCCTAACCAAAAGAAAATGGTAGAAGATAGTGTTTTGGAGTATGGTGCTACCTTAATCGGAGTAGCTATGTATGCTATAGATTATGAACATGATTCGGAATACATGATTGAAAATTTATTTTTATTTCTTAAACAATGAATATTAAGGGAACTAATGTCTAAAAAATTTTCAATATATGATGATATAATTTCTTGTTCCATCAATACAGAGAATGTATTTGATGGATCAAATTTATTCAATGGAATCCAAGATAACAAGCACCAATCTGACAAACATGGAAAATTTGAAGCATAAAATAAGAAGGGAACAATGAAATTCTCATCATTTGATTACTATGGGAAGAGTCATCATGGAAATGTTTGAATACCATTGGTTTTTCCTATAGGTATTGATAAATGGTTCGTCAATCTAGTTAATTCAAGGGGAAGAAAACAAGTCAGTGATTTTAAATACTAAAATTTTATAAAGATGGGACCCTATTCAAATTAGTGTCCTAAGCACGAAGGAAGAGTTACTCAGAAAATAACACAATAGAAAGGGAAAACATATGTGATTTCAATTTTGGTGGTTTACATTCATAATGATGTGGTGGAATGTACTTTAATTGTTTCCTAAAATTTATCTAATGAATTATTTGATTCTGGCTCATCACATTCTTTTATACCCACATATTTTTCTAAGAAAATTAGATATTAAAATTTTGATTTAATAAAGAATTTGAAATTTAATCCTTTTAATGGATTTATAGTTGCTTCATTTATGTGCCATTAATTCCCCTTCAGGACACATAAATGTACTTTAGTTGAGACAAAAATAATAATACCCCTAACTGAATTTGATATAATTTTCATTATGGGTTCTTTATCAAATTATGAAGTGAATATCTCTATCAATAAGTAGGAAACATGAATTTTTGGGAACAGTGTAGAATCACATATCTTTATAGAAGAAACATAGCCATCTAATTATTATCTATATTCACCCCCAATATCTCTTCTGAATTCAATTATTAAGGAGTATGAAATCTAATATTTATGGTTGAGGAAATAAAACATCAAATTGAAGTCTTACCTATTGTCCATGAATACATTGATATTTTTATAGAGGATTTACCTAGACATCCTCTACATTGAATATTTGAGATCTATATTTATTTAATTCCAAGTGAAAGACCTATATCAAAGAATCCCTATAGAATGGCCATAGTGAAATTACTAGAGTTAATGAAATAAGTAAATGAATTGGTTGATAAAGAAATTATTCTACCTAGGGTTTCTCCATGAGGATCACATGTCATCTTTGTCAACAATAAATATAGAACCTTTAGGATATGCATTTATTATAGGGAAATAAATACTATTACAATAATGAAAAATTTTCATCTTCCTCGTATTGAAAATTCATTTAGTCATCTTAATGGATACAATTTTTTTTTGAATATAGAAAATCGATCTAGATATCACCATCTATATGTGATGAAGGAATATATTTCAATGAATGTATTTGGAACTAGGAATGGGAATTACGTGTTTACAATAATAACTATTGTACTAACTAATGTACTCGCTGTTTTCATAGATCTAATGAATAATGTTTTCAAGGAATATCATGATGACATTGTTGAGGTATTTATTGATCACATTGATGTATACTACATAAGCTATGAAGAACATGGGTATCACATGAGAATTATTATAAAAACTCATTGTAGAAATTAATTATATGGGATGTTTAGAATGATTGATTTTTGGATTGAAGTAGTTTCTTTTATTGGTCATATTGTCACTAAGCCTGTAATATTAGTTGATCCTATTAAGAAAAAGGGAAAAATAATAATTTCAAATTCAAATGAACATAATCTTGGTATATAGTTTTATTGGCATTGTAGGTTACTATCATCAATTCATTCATGATTTTTATTGATTGGATAACCCTATAATCAATATCACATGTAAAGTGTTTATGTTTTTATGGATAAAAGAATATATTGAATTATTTCAATAATTGAATGAAATATTCTTCAATGAATCAATTTGAAATATTTCCTCTTGAAATTATGGATTTGTGGTAAAAAGTGACTCGTCAAATAATGGACAAGGATGTGTCCTTATTGAAAAATATAATGTTATTGGTTATGCACCAAGGTAGGTGAAGAAAAATAAATTGAATTATACAACTCATGATGTTGAGTCATCATCCATAATCATTGCTCTAAAATTGTGTAGTCATTATCACTACTTTGAATGATGTGAGATATATATGGATTATAATAGTTTTACATACAATTTTACACAAAAATAACTCAACATGAGGAAAAATATGTGGACCATGTTACTCAATTATTATGATTGTTTGTTTACAGCAGAAAACGCATCCCCAATTTATTCATAATGATTCTATTCCTGATCCAGGATCATATCCCATTTCACATGTTTAGATTTGGTTGGTCGTAGGGCCCGAACCGATTTACGGATTGGGAGTTATGGACATTCGATGTTGGGATGTAAAATGTGTTTGTGTAGCCCATTCTCGAAGCCCCCTCCACGATAGCTGAGCACTGTCGTGATGCAAGGATGCGTGATGCTCTGCGATCCCCCTTGACGTTCACGACCCACTGTGAACTAAAGAGGCATGATAGCTCTATGAACACCTTTACTTTCGTGACCCTCTGCAAATCCATGAGGTGGGATGGCTCCGCGAACCCATTTGACGTTCGCGAGCATGTCGTAGAGCAAGCTCTGTATGCGTGCCGAGCAAGCTTGGATTCACGACACCTCTCCCCTATAAATACACAGATCACCCCCTGAAATAGAAGAGCACTCCTGGCCTTGGGCGACAGATCTCCTGGTTCGTAGAGCTCCGCAATCAATTGCGATGTAGCTCCGCAAGCCATGCTCAGCCAGTAGCTTCCTTCATGATGCTGCTATGTGAGTCCATGTTTTGAGAGGTCATGCTCTGTGGAGCTACATTGTGAAGACATATCCTTTCTGATTCTCCAACCTTCACTCCCACTGGTCTATACTACGGGGGGATGCACCTCCGGTCCCTTCGAATCCGGCATTGACCCACATGAAAATTCATGGGTCGCACCAAGAACTTTTCGGGCTGGGATGCCGACATTTTCCATTACGCCCTTATGTGCACCCACCTTCCCTATGGAATTCTATGATTTGAGATATGCCTCAAAACATAGTGAAATACCTTGAGTCAACATATTCCTCTAGGTTCCATTACCTTGTAGTGAGTTGAGATGATCATTATCAATACCCTGAGTACCTTTAGTCGAACCATTCCTCATAAAACTCCTCCAAACCCTATCACATGGCTCATATGCCAGGTCAAACTATAATGGGCTGCCATTGTGTAAGACCCGTCACCAACCTTTGCTAGGCACCTTAAGCCTAATAGTCCTCTCTACAAGACTGTGAACTATAGTACTCCCTATATTCCTAACATAGGATACAGATTCTTCCAAATAAGAAATTCCTTATGCTCTAAGCATGAGATGCCAATAGCCTTATCTACATGACTGTTTAATATATTAATCCCTATATGATCTATATAGGATGCCTTTCTCTGTATATGAGATATGACTTGTTCTCCAAACATAGGATGCCAATAGTCCACTCTACATGACTATAAATTGTATTACACCCTATGTGCCAAACATAGGATGCCTCTTTCTATATACAAAGATATGCCTTATGATCAAAGCATAAGATTCGAATAGTCTTATCTCCATGATTATAAACTGTAGTACACCCTATGTGCTAAACATAGGATGCCTCTAACTTGAAACAAAATATTCCTTATGATCCAAGTGTAAGAAGAAAATAGTCCTATCTACATGACTATAAACTGTAGTGCACAATATGGTCCAAAAAAAGGACACCTATTGTTCAAAACAAGAGATGCAGAATGCTCCAAGCATATGATGCCTAATTCCATGATTAAAGTGGAATAAGTTAAAGAGCGTTTGAATCTGTTAAAACATTTAATCACTCAACCTCATGATTTTCATGTCATTCATTCAGATTGTCATCTACTTACATGTCTGAAGGGACCCCATAATGGCCTAGTCCCATGCCGCATCAGCTCATCTACTATCCTGGGCCCAACGCCATGGATGTATTTTGAAGAAACATTGAGTCAGGTCTTGTGTTTCGAACATGGTCAGTAGTCGACCCTCATTTCCTTTTCCTCATTTCATACTAATGCTATTTGGATGTTGTTTTTCAAACATGGTCAAAAGATATCCTCCATCACCACTCCACCCTCATTGTGTTCCGAATATCGAGCATGTGATTCACAACTTAAATATCTCTATGTTCAGACTCATTCCATCGCCCTTGGAATTATTCCTCGTGTGAACTAGCGCAAAGGTGAAGGCCTCACCCCTCCAGTGGGTTGGGATTCCCCCATGGCCAAACATGAGGAAGACATTACGGGCAGCTTCCTTGAGTATGCCCCATCCACCATTGCCGCTCCATAGTAGCACCCATTCAACTTTCTCGTGTAAGCCCCATTCACCAATGACATTCTAATGTGGCACTAGAGAATCATTCTTTAATAAGCCCCATCAACCGTTTCTGCTCTATAGTGGCACACAAGAAGCTTCCTTGTATAAGCCTCATCCACCATTTCCACTCTATAGCAGCCTCGGGGTAGCTTCCAATCATATTTCCCAACCCCCATTGCGGCACCCATGCAGCTTCCTTGTCTAAGGCCCATCAACCATTATCACTCCATTACGGCACCGGGTTAGCTTCCTTGTGTAATCCACATCCAACAATGTCTCTCAAAAGTGGAACCTAGGTAGTTTCCTTGCATAATCCCCCTTCAAGACCCTTCATGGACGAACCATCACACTGTGATCATCATGTCCTTGCTGCCTCTTGTTTCTCACACTGAGCATGACCCACCAGGTCTTTGAGTAATAAGCATCGACCATGACATCCTCTACGATCAGCCTATTGTGTAAGCCCTAAACACACATGAACTACATGGTCATTGATCCATGCCAGAGCAAGGTACGTAGGATGCGTCCGTGAGGTTCAAACCCACCACCCCAGTCGTTCCGACCTCCTTCGCATCGATTCACCCACACCTTGGGCATCCTATAGTGTAATACCCAAACAATATCCTGAACTACATAGTCTTTGATCCATGCCAAGGCAAGGTACATATAAAGTCACCCTGAGATTCAATCCCAACACCAAGTCACTCTGACCATCTTCACGTCGGTTCCCCAACATCTCAGACAACCCAGAGTGTAAGCCCCACACGTTTACTGGAACTATGTGGTCTTTGATTTTTCCTAAGGCAAGGTATGTAGGAAGCCTACCTAGGGTTTATTACTAACACCCCATCAGTTCTGAACACTTTTAGGTCGGATCCCACTCCCTTCTTAACTACGTGGCCATTGATCCTTGCCATGAAATTGTACAAAGGAAACCTCCATGAGGTTCAAGCCCTCCATCTATCTGGGTCCCCTGTCCTCTTTCACAACGGTTCACCCACATCCCGTGTGACGTTAAAATATGGACCTTAATCAGTAATAAGTAATTTTTCTCTCAATTAGTGGTATGCCTTTGTTCCCCCATTCAGTGGTAAGTCATTTTCAACCTCATTCGGCATTAATCTATTGATGTCCCCAATTAATGGTAATTCGCCATCAGCTGAACTACGCAGACATTGATTCCCTACCACGGGGATTTGTATGAACCCTCTCAGAGGTTCATAACCATTACTCAAGTCTCATATTTATTTATCCCTAAGTCCCTTGTGTTCTGGGATGATCATGCCATAACCCAGAGGCCTTACTTCGTTTGTGTCCCATATATGCATCCATTCTCACGATCTACCTTCTCATGTGTCCCATCATCCCACTGAACTACGCGGACATTGATTCCCTAAAACGGGGATACATAGGAAGTCACATCGAGGCTCAAGAACAACACTACTTTCACCTTCACGATGGTCCCATCTCATCACCCCTTCACTACATTCATCTCTCCATCATCCATACAGATTCTCACCAAGCCGCCACATCCCGGTGGGTTCACGTCATCCACCTCCTAGCTGAACCTAGCAGTACTTGGGCAGTAATTCAAGAATAATCCACAACTTTTCTTTGGGTCTTTGTCCTTTGTGGACAACCTGATTCGTCACCCCTTCAAATAACATGGGTTTTGATCCTTGTTGTCTACGTAGTGTACATAGGAGACCTCCATGAGGAAAAATCCTAGCCAATGGTAATCCTTGGTGTTCCCACCATTCTAGGGTGCAAACTCCATGATCCTCCCTTCGTGGTGTCTATATCAGCTTTCACAGTGCGACATCATCCCTCTATGGGACGAACCACCTCAGATCCGTCTCTATGGGATGCTCTGATCACCCTAATTCTATCTCTGCGTGATGTTAAACTCACGGCCTACCTAATAATAAACATTAGATGCCTAAGGAAAACCTCAAAAGACATGCATTTTTATAACTATCTCTACTAGATGTTAAACTTATGGAATAACATATGTTAAACATGGGAATATGAGGAAAATCATAGATATATGCCTATGGAAAATGATTCCCATCATTCAACGTGGGATGCCTCTAGTTATGCACCCTTGAGATTCCCTCTTATGAGGAAGAGTATAGGTTCCCTAATGTCCAGTCACCCAGATATGCCCCGACTTGCCGAATGTTGTCATCCACTCTGACCGATGGTTTCTACCATGTCAAGAACCCATGGAATCTCCTGATGGAAGTTGTGTAATTAACCAGTTTCCACAGAGATATTCCACTAGGAATGAGTTTCACGAACCACAACATAATCAATTAGGTTGACCAGGACAAGGAGACGAGTTTTGAGGAATAATCCATAGAAGGATTAACTTACATCCCATCATCCATTTCGATCAAGGAGCAAACATCCCTGAACAAGGAACAGATGTCACCTACCTTGGAAAGTGGGAATGCAGGACAAAAACTGTGCGTCATCCAAAAATGGACTCGCATGCCCCAACGAGAGCATCAAAAACATTTTTCAATACACTACCACCCAAGAATGGAAAATATGGTGTAAGATGTATCAAGTAGGATATATCATGGAATTTTTACCTAGATGAGGATTGTGATAGATTGTATACAATGTGTATGGTGATGGATTTGTAAAATTTGGAATGAGATTATTTGTTCCATCAGTACATGAGAAAATAGTGGAACAAATATATGATGCATGTAACTCAAATTTCTCTATACACTTTGGTAGTACCAAGATGTAATGTGATTTGAAGGAACATTTTTGTGGGACAATATAATGTCAAAAATTGATGTCTATGTGAAAAGGTGTCTAGTTTTTCAACACATGAAGGATAAGAAACAACACCATACAGGGGTCATGCCACATCTCCCTATTCCTATGTGGAAGTTGGATGCCATTACATTACACTTTTTAGAAGTCTAACAAGGATTCTTAGAAGGAATAATTCAATATGTTTAATTGTTGATATTCTTACAAAATCAATAAATTTTTGTTCAATAAGAGGGGATTTAACACTTGAGAACTGGAAAATACATTATATTAATGTTGATGTAAGACTTAATCATGCACATATATTGATTATGTCTAATTGATAACCCCAATTTAAATCAAAATTCTAGAAAATTATTAATAGTTCCTTGGATACCGAGCTTCATATGAGTTATACATTTCACCTCCAAACTGATTAATAATTTAAAGTAATTTTCAATCACTAGAAGACAAGTTTAGATAATGATCACTTTACATTTAAGGTATGTGGAATAAATATATACCTATTCTATAATATTCCATGAAAAATATTTTCCATTATAGTATTCAAATGGATCTATATGAATCATTTTATGGGATGACTTGTTGAACCCCAACATGATGGGATGTTGTTGGTGAGAGGAAACTTATAGGCCCAAAACACATTGAAGAGACAACTATAAAGATAATGTCAATCTAGTCCCATATTAAAATTACCAAATGTAGGAAAAAGAGTTATGATGAAAACCCAAGAAGGAATTTTTAATTTCATGTGGGATACCGTGTCATTCTAAATGTATCATTATGGAAGGGGGTATTATGGTTCGGTAAGAAAGGGAAAATTATCTCTTGGTGAATCAGACCATTTGAAATTTTGGAACGATTAAGAGCTGTAAAATTATATTTTTCCATTCCACCAAGTTTATCGATGTTCAGAATGTGTTACATGTGTCATTGTTAATTAATTACATGCCAGACCAAATGCATGTACTCAACTAAAATGAAATAGATCTAGAACCTAGTTTATCTTGCTGTGAAAAACCAATCATGATTTGTGACACTAATGAGATTTTAATGAAAAAATTGGAAAATCATATAGTGATGTCTATTTGGAGAAACCATAAAATGGATGAGGAAATGTGGAAAGGATGGTATTATGATGAAGAACCAATAACATATTTTTAATGGGATTTATTAATGAAAAACATTGAGGATGTTGTTTTCGAAGGTAAACATAATATAACACCCCAAACATTTTACAACATATTTGTCCTAAATAACTTCAGTTCATTTGATATCCAATATTTCATGATACAATAATTATTTGTGAAAAACTCATGTAAATTTATTTGAGATAGTCATAGCATATCCATTAAATTAAAATATTCCCTTTTGGGTATTGAATTTTTAAAAACAGACATACATGGTTCTTATTATGGTGACATTTGGAGACTAATAGAATCAACTACATTTTTAGTGAGTCATAACATACCCATATGAATATTAAACTACCACTATTAATATTAATATGACCCTTAAAAATGGTAAACATACCAATGAATGTATATATAACATTTAGGAAAATTAAAAATAAAATTTATTTATAAGTATTGTTATTTTTCGGTTAAATTTTGTTTAAAAAAATTAAATTTATCATATTTAGATAAATAATTTAAGAATATTCTGTATATTTTTGAAATATACACATCAGAATATTGCTACGGTGAATTTTTTGAATTTTTAGGATATAAGTGAATTTTTAATGAATATGATAATTTACAATATATATATATATATATTATGATAAATAATCTATTTCATGCATCATAGCTAATGTAGGCACACATAGTTCTATCTGACATGAATTTATTAATATTTTTGGTTATGTAATCATCACTTTTGTTTGTCATAGGTGAATATAATAAAATTGTTATTAATATATTAAGAAAACCCTTCTTCAACACACATTATATACCACAACTCAGACAATCATTTCATCACACCTCTAAATCATCAACCCTATCCTAAATTCATCTCAAATATCATTCTAATATTCTCCACACTTACAATAACCATTGGTCTCCTTAAAATACAAATTTCACTCCCTTAAATAGGCATTGGAAGGAAGATAGATTCTCGAGGTAAATTTCACATTTCAATTCTTCTGTTTTCTTTAAAAGTTCACATGTTATCCTTTCTATTCTCACATATTCTCATCCAAATATAATGAAATATACAATATCATATATATACAACAATTATTCTATGATAAATAAATCTTCCATAATCATCTTTTTTTCCAACCATTTATACTATAAATGAAAACACTGTCTCATATGTGTTAATTTATCACATTAAATGAAGACGAGTTTTCAATTTGTAATAATTTCATCAATACTAATCAGTAATACTTTTTAAAGGATGAAAAAAATTATAAAATATTAATTTTATCTTATTTATTATTATTTAATCCTGAGACACATATAATATAAAAAAATACTAATAAACAAGTTCCTTGAGCACAATACCTCAATGGTAAACCATGTGTTTACCATTAACTTTTATCTTATGTGTCAACATCATGTTTTGCAACCAAAATAATTACAAGATATTTTATATCTATTTAATTTCAATTATAATATATATTAATAATTCTTTATGTTTAACCAAAATTCAAATTATCATCCATTCATGAATACAAGTAAATCGATCTATAAAACGAAGAGAAAGAAATATTGCAAAAAATGATTCTCGTAAATCCTTCAAAAAGGGAATTAATTAATATAATTAAGTTATAATAACTATATTAAATGTGGATTATGTTGTAGAATTATTAATTATTGAAGCTAAATATTATTATTCAGGTCATTAATATCAAATTAAGAACACATTCGGGAATAAAGTACGGGGTGTCTTAAATCACTTTTATTTCAGTGAGATTTCCATTATTTTCCACTAATATCTTGAAGTTGGTGAATGATTACAACAATTTGAAAAATTATATCATGATTCTATTTATATTATTTGTACATAGTGATTCACTTGAGGAATATTAACGTGATTGATTACAATCCTGTAAAGTACATTGTTTCGGTTTCCATTTCATTGTGATTTACATGGTATTCTGAAACTAATCATTAAATTTTGGTGTAACTATTGACCCATTATGATAATTTAATTTGAAAATTAATTTAAATTATATATCCCCAGTCTTGTTCTATGGATATGATTTTTTCATATCCATATGCCATTTAACATACAATGTTTATGTTGAATATTGATTTAACTGTCGAAATATTGATGAATCTATATCCTCTACTCAATAAGATTATAGAAAATGAATATTTTTCATTTATTAAATCTATTTATAATGAATTATTTTGAATTTAAGTGATATTTGGGGCCCACTATAGCCCCTCAATTCCTTGAAATGTCTCATGAGAAAAATTAGTTTGTGAAAAACCCATGAAGATTGTTTCAAGAAATTAGATGGGTTTCTAACCATAAAATTAAACTATAATGATGGTATAATGATTCATGATCCCAATACCTAATTCCCAAATAAAAATATTTAGTTTTATTAAGTATTCATATATTTATTTCCATTAGGTTTTCAATGAAAAAATATTTGGATGCATTGTTTTTCACTTCTTGGTGATGAAAACTGTATTGATTTATTCATCATTCAATATTAGTTATGTATAACTAATTTTCATTCACTTATAATTGATTAGTGATACAAATATATGTAACCCATAATAATCATTTTAGCACACCCATAGAATGTTTTCTTTCCCCATGTTATGAAGAATATAACCTTGAATAAGCATACAAGGAGGCAGTTTATTTCTATTTATTATGTATCATGTTGGGTTTAATATCATTCCAAATGTACCATGGGAGTCATGTATGTAATATAGTCTTATAAAATTTCTAAATACATTAGTAATTTGGTATTTTATTTTAGTTAATCATGCAAATATTACAATTTAATGCACAGACTCTATGTTTTTGTGGTCGAGGCATTACTGTTGGTATTTGAGGAAGTTTAACAGCAACCCTAGAAACTAGATTTAGGAACAATATATTTTAGAAAAAAAACCTATATTAGAAATTTAGTATAATAATAGAATAAAATATTTAAATTTGGGTAAGTTAATGATTTTTTGCGTCTTCCTAGAAGTAAATATATGTCTAGATAATACATGTGGACATGGTTTTGGCACAAATGTAACTAGGGAAAACAAATCCAACAAGGATTTTTGGGATTGACATTGAGTATCCTTGTATATGAAAATGGGCCTTAATGGACACCTGGATTGATTGTCTTAGGTAACATGATTTTGATAATTCCCATTTTTCTATAAAAAACATTATGAAGGATTTAGAAGTAAATATAAAATATTATTAAAATTATAATATTTGTTGTGCATAAATATTCCAATTATGTTAATTTTTTTGTAGTCAAAAATTATGTTTTATGACCTAATTTAATGTATTCCATTATTTAGTTATGGAACCTAATGGAAAAAGGGGGAATCAATACCCACGAATAGTGTAGGCATATTCCCACTAAGAAAGTCATCATATTTAGTGTGGGAGTGGATCAGATCATGACCGTATTGGGAAAATCATACTCAATATGTGAAAATTGTCCATGCTACACCTATATTGAATCATTTCATGTGATATAAGTCCTCATCATCTAGGGGTAATACTAATCTAGTGTTATCTGAGGAGTTGGTTGAGTCCCTTGAAATGATATTTGTAGCATTAACATGCAATGAAAAAGAATAGGTAGTAGAGACAATATATTCCCTCAAGGGTGATGGTGAAAAATGGTTGACCTTAAAATATAATTCCATGGAATAAAAAGAAATAGAAGATATGGAATGGATAACTATTAATGAAAATTTTTTTAAAAAATATTTCCTTCCAGAACAGTGAACATAAATTAAGAGGAAATTCCAAATCCTAAATAAATTGGAGGAATAGAGTGTTACCAAATATGAGGCTACCATCACATGATTATCCAGGTATGATATAGATTATGTACCTTATTCAGAATAGAAGATTGATCATTTATATGAAGGTCTTATGACATGTCATGAAATGGAATGAGATTCTATAACATTTTCATAATGCGATGAAATTGTTTATGTGCTATCAAAATATATTAGGAATTTTGTAGATCAAATTTGTTCATGGGACAATAGTATAAGAACTGGTACTCAGATAACCATTGAAAATGTGAAGCACCAATGAAGATGAAGTGAACAAAGAAATTCCCATTATGCGATAACTATGGAAATAATCAACATGGGAAATCCATGAAAGGCATGTGAATTTTCTATAAGTGTAGAGAAAGGGTTATCGATCTAATGAATGCAAGGGGACGAAACAAGTCAATTATGTATAGTTCTATAATTTTATAGAGATGGTACACTATTAAAATGATTATCCTAGGCTCGAAGTAGACTTACCTCAGAAATGGCCACGAGTGTGTGGAGAAACACATGAGATTAAAAACACATAAGATCATGTTTCTAATGATGTGGTGGTGTGTAAAATAATTTTTTAATCAAACATATCCAATGTATTATTTTATTTTCTATCATCATATTCCATTATATATTGCATGTTTTCAATGAAAATTAGTCATCTACAATGTTATTTAATAAAGCAGTTGTCCGTAAAATTTTTTAAAAGAATTATCATTGTAACAAAGATGTGTCTGTCTATGCCCTTTGTGACACATAAACGTTTTTTACATTCTAACTCTGTCATCATACACATGATTGACAATTATAAAATTCTATGTATGTATTGTATATAAAATTATGATGCGAATATCTATTGAAAAAAGATAGAAGTTCACTTTTTGAGAATGGATTAGAATCCCTTATCTTTATAGAAGAAACCTCTACATATAATTCTTATCTAGATCCACCTCTATTAGCACTAATAAATGTAATTAATATGGAAGAATAGAACATAATATCTACAGTTGAGGAAATAAATCTTCAAATTTAAGTCACACCTATTGTGAAAGAAAACATTAATTTATTTCCATAGGATTAAATTGTAAATCTTCAAGAGTGGGATGTTGAGTAGTATATTGAGTTAATTAGTTGTGAAATATAAATATCGTTGACTCCATAAAGATTGGTAACTATGGAATAATTGGATATAATGAATCAACTAGAAGAATTTAGTGAAAAATGATTTATTTGACCCAATCTTTCTCCATGGAGAGCCCATGTCCCCCTTTTTAAAACGAAATATGGATCCATGAGGTTTTCCATTGATTATAGGGAAATAATTCTATTACAATAAAGAACAAGTATTTTCTATAACACATTGGTGATTTATTTTATCAACTTCATGGAGCCCAATATATTTAAATGATTCTCCTATGATCTGGATATCATCAGAATCGTGTATGAAAAGAAGATATTCCAAAGACAACATTTTGAACCGGTTATGGTTATTACGTATACAGAACTGATCTTAAAACATTATTTAATATTAAATTTTAGAAAATAACGTACTTAATTACACATTTAGGATAACGTTGGGTTTATATTTTTAAAATATAATGATGTCTTACATACATAATATGCCACATTCATATAATGATGATACAACTAAATATAATATCCATTTTTTAAAAATATAAAAAAGTAAAACTAAAACATGATTTAATTGATATCACTCCATATTAAACATCACAAATCCCTTATTTCTCTTACCCGTCATTTTATCTTGTGAATTTTTTTAAAAAACATGTGATGAGTATAAAACTAAGTAAGGGATAAAAAGAAATAAATTGTTAGTTAAGAGGTAACATAAAATCAAATAAAAAGCCCAATCATAAATACTCAAATGAATATAAACATAATATAGTCTCCTTGGGACATATTTACTATATCATTATTACATTCACCCGTACACATTGAATAACCTTTTGTTCAACTTCCATCTCTAGAGTACCAAATGCTATATAGAGCTATAATGGGGCTCTCCAATTATATCTTGAGCTATATTGGGATCAATCCATCATGTATTGAGAAATAATAGGACCAAAAAAAATAATGAACATGAAACACAACATGGAAGTAATGTATCGTGAAATTAGTAGAAATAGCTCATGCCATAAAAAAACATTCATTTAGAAATTTATTAAAGAGTGTTTTATAAGGATTGTAATAGGAAAGTCCCTTAAAATATAATTGGAGTGTGAATTAATAGAATGGAATTGATATGTGTGTTCACTGTAAATAAATTTTTTCAAAAAGATAATATATAAAATAATTCATCACACAAATAATCACAAAACCAAATAATGAATAAATAATATTGTTAACCCAATGGATGAAAAATCGCCTAAGATATCTCGTTCCTCTGGTTCTTATTACTTCAAATGAAATTAAATTTTTTTATAATGGTTAAAAGTGTCTTATTAATATCTTAAAGAAATATATTATTATTTATAACAACTCATATGATAATTTTACAACATCAATGATCACATTTTTTACCATTAATTTTTTTTACATTGTTTCGGGTGAGTTCTTTAAATGGATTCCATGATCGATTCATGGTGAATATTAATAATGATTGGATGTCGACATATATAACTGTAATGTAGTGGTATTTACATGATTCAATAACAGTAAATTAGACCTTATATCATTTTCAATTCTGACATGAGGATTACTCCCAATTTAATGCGTTATTGATAAATTTTTAACGTCATTTTGGAAATTCTTCAATCGTCAAGAAATCATTATGTTTTATAAACTAATAACATGTTCAAATAAATATTATTGAACCATATATAAGATATAATAAATAAATTATTAATTGTTTAAACCATATAAATGGTTTCATGCCAGTATTTAAGGATTTAAAAGAAATTGAAATAACATCGTCCATGATGTCAGCATATCGACAAATCATGGACGATGTTTTAATTTCATGAATAAGTGGGAGAGGAGAATAATTGTAATGGTGAATCATAAATAAACCAGATGAAATAAATAATATGTAATATACCGGATCAATCATTCCTCCTGGATAAGGATAAGTTAGTAAATAATAAGAAAATAATGGAACTCAAAATAAAATAATAGTTGTGAAATTCCTTGCAAAAATTCAGCAAGTTAACGACTATGCAACATGGTTTTAGAAATATTTAAAAAGATAGGGGAAAAGGGTAACCCTTCCATATGTAAATCAAAATATAGTATATCGATAAAAATAAATTGAAATAAGAAAGTTGTATGGAAACATGAATGTTATACCACATAAAAAATAACTTGAATGGAAAAATAAAGAAGTTTAGAATTTATTATCCTTGTATAGTATCTCCCATGACATAATGGTTGGAAACATGGTGGAATGAGGACACCATGGGAGGAATACTAAGGAGGTAAGAAGACTATAAAATCATTGGGATGAAATTATGAATGAATTTAATGAAGGAATGAGTTGGTATTTATATAAAAAGTGTGGGAATATTTTACAAACATCCATGAGACACATCATTATTGGTGTATAAAAACCCATGGGCTTTCCCATGATTTTAACCCAAATTATTATCTTCATGGGACACCTAATATAATATTTCATTGTATACATTTCATCCAGAATTATTACATCTTTATTACAACATTAAAAATTTAAAAAACACAAAAATATATTTTTTTAGTATTCTATGAAAATTAAATGGTTTTAAAAAAATCCAAAAAATTCACTATAACAATATTTCTACGTGTAGAATTAAAAAATTAACTCAATTTTTTGGAAATTATTTTCAAAATATTATCAATTTAATTTATAAATAAAATTATAATTTATTAAAAAATATCATTTTTAAGTATATATCACTTTTTTAACACCTTTAAAAATTAATTGATATCTCATTATATTCTTACCTTATGCAAATAATAATAATAATACAATTTACTATTCATTAGGGTAATATTACTATTCAAATTAATATTCATAAGTGTGGTTAAATTTCCCCCCAAAAAATCATGTTTCTTCCATTAGAATCCAAATAACCAAAAAATCACAATTTTAGATAACTTTTTTTTGGAAATTCAAAACATAGAAACTGAATAATTATGTTTAAAAGATATTTATAAATATCTTCTTAAAATTATGTTTCCCTCCTTTCAATTTATTTTTTAAATCCATGGAATGTTATATTATCCCCACCTTCTAGAAACTGTGTCCTCATAATTTTATTTACTCATTAAACATGTTAGAAATCCTTTCCCACATATAATTTTCAGACTCCCATGTTTCTTCATCGTCTATGTGGTTCTACATAAACCATTACGTGGTTGTTTATGTAATTTCACAACAAATTTTTCAATCAATCCAGATTCTGAATTGGTTTATCTTAATAAGAAATGTTCACTTCAGGTTGAACTGATTTTGGGCTCCTGACATGAGTTGAATCTAGAACATACGTTCTCAATATCAAAAAATGAAAAACACAGTGTACCTCCGACAAACATGGAGGAAATGATACTCGATATAAAACTAATCCAAATTTCTCTAGGATTTCAAAATGAGCAAAAAACTATAGACTTATCATTACATTATTACCAAAACACATCACACTTTTCCATAGAATGATTTAAAAGACAAAATGGTCACCTACCTCGAAAGATAAGTCATTCATTCTATTATCTTCGTAACTTTTCTACATACTCTGAGCTTTCCTCATGAGCTGTTGGATCATCATCATTTTCTCAGGAACAACCTCTACTAAATATGGCCCCATCAACATATATTCCCTAACATCATCCCAAAAAGCAAGAGTTCAACACTACTTCCCATACAATGACTCAAAATGATCCATTTGTAAACTAGAATGAAAACAATTATTAAAGGAAAACTCCACTATATAACTATGTTGATCCCATCTTCTTGGGTTGTCCATTTAATAAGCTCTAATAATATCCTCCAATGTCTGAATCATTCATTTTTAACACCCATATGATTGAGGATGAAAAGTTATTTTGAGATATAATTTTGTGCCCAATTTCATCTAACGGCCCTTAAAAAATTATAATTGATAACAGGATCCTGGTCATATACAATGGTAAGAGGAACTCTATGTAACCAGACAACATCTTTGAGGTATAATTAAGAAATATGATCTGACAACATTGTATCTCAAATAGAAATGATAATTGCAGATTTTGTCAGCCAATCAATAATAACCCAAATCACATTATTACCTTGAAAAGTCTTAGGAATTCCCACCATGATGTCCATGTATATATTCTCCCATTTGAACTATAATAGTAGAAAATGCTGAAACATCCTCTTAAGAAACTTTTGGTCAACATTAACATATTAAAATGACATGCATTTGAAAGTATATTCTGCAATTACCATTTTCATTCCATCCCACAAGTAATACTGCTGATGATCTATGTACTTGTCAGTAGATCCATGATTTACTGAAAATGGGGAACTATTAGATTCCCATAACAAATCCTTCCCCATCTGGGAATTACAAGGCACTGATAACATTTTTCCAAATCTTATAACACAATCTTTATCAATGTTAAATATTGAAAACTTACTATTTTTAACAAATTAATCATTTTTTGTGTCGCTCATGGTTTTAATTCTATTCTTTCTTTAATTCTGTCTGACAATGATAAATACACTAAAACCTAAAAAACAAAAATATTGACTACACCAAAATATTCTAATCCACTATTCATCAAATCATTAATCGAGGGATTATATTCCAAAATTATCATCAAAAATGATTCATGATGTTTTCGACTCAATGTATCTTCCACGTTGATTGGTTTTCCAGGATGGTAGTTAGTCATGCAATTATAATCCTTTATCATTTCAATCCATCTTCTTTGCCTCATGTTTAATTTCATCTAAGTGAATATATTTTCCAGTATTTTATTGTTAGTATATTTTTGACATTGGGATCTGTATAAATGGTGCCTCCAAAATATCAATGCAAAAAAACTACATATTCCAATTCCAAATCATATATGGGATAATTTAACTAATGATCATTCTTCCTCAGAACAAAACCATGTTCTTTTAATTAAGATTCAATGTATATGAAAAACTAAAACATTTGGAATGGAAATGAAAAACCTAGAACATTAACAAATCTCTTCATTAGTTCCTAAAAACACACATCACATTATACTATCTAATTAAATTTATCCCCTTTTCATGTTAACATAGTTAGATGGATACACAACCAAGAAATGTTTTTAAGAGACCATCAGTTACAACATACAAATCCATGAAAAATAAAAATATATATTAGAAGAGAGTGTTGTATATTATATGGATACCTTCACAGTATTATCTAGGTATTATATAGATTACATATGTGATTTAGAATACATGATTAATCATTTATTTTATGGTCTTAACCACTGTATTTTATATAGACTATCATCTAAAACATTTTCAACGTATGATAAAATCCTATAATGTTCCATCAAAACAGTGAAAGAATTTGATAAATCAAACTGATTCAAGAGAAATCATGACATGAAGTGGCACATTGATTTCTATCGGAATGGTGAAGCACCAATGAAGAAGAAAGGAACAAAGAATTTTAAATTATGTGATAACTATAGAATGAATCATCTTTTAAAATGATTGAATGGAATGGGGTTTTTCTATAAGTGTGGAGATACGGTTCCTTAATCTAAAGAACACAAGGTGAAGAAATGAGTCAATCATGTTCAATGCCAAAATTATAGAGATATGGGACCCTATTATAATAACTTTCCTAAGAGTGAATGAAACATGCCTCTGAAATGACCACAATAGCAATGGAATGCGTATATGATTACAACCATAGAGGTTGAAGTTCCTAATGATGTACTGGCGAGTACTTTAATTTATTACTCAAACATAGCTATTGCATTATTTGATTCTGGATCATCACAATCCAATATATCCACATTGTTTTCTATGAAAATTAGATATTTTCAATTTGATTTAATAAAGGAGTGTTCATTTAAAACATTAAAGGGAATTATCATTCTATCAAATATGTGTCGGTCCATCCCCTGCGGGACACAGAAATGTACTGTACTTGCTAACTATATCATATCCCCCAAATAAACATTGATATAATTCTCAATATGAATTTTTTTTCAACTTTTTATATGACGATCTATTGTAAGAATGAAAAAACATGAATTTTTGGGAATGGTGTAGAATCCAATATTTTTAGAGCAAAAACATTTCAATTTAATTAATACCCAGATTCACACCCAATGACACTACTGAATGCAATTCGTATGGAGGAAGAGAACCAAATATAAATGGGAGAGGAACGAAATATTAAAATTGAAGATATTCCAATTATGCATGAATAAATTGATATATTTCCATAAGATTTACCTGGAAATCCTCTTGAGTGAGAAGTTTAGTTCGTTATTGATTTAATTCCTAGTGCATGAACAATATCAATGAATCCCTATAGAATGGCCACTATGGAATTACTATAACTAAAAAAACTATTATATGAATTGAGTGACAATGGAATTATTTGAATTAGTGTTTCTGCATGGGGTGCCTCTGTCATCATTGTCACGAATAAACATAGATACATTTGGATATGCATTTATTATAAGTAAATAAATGAGATTACAATAATTAAAAATTATCCTCATCCTTGTATTGTTGATTTGTTTTCTAAACACCCCTGATCATAATATTTTTTAATGATATAACTTCGATTTGGATATCACCAGCCGCATGTGAGAAAGGATGCTATTACAAATGACGTATTTCGAACCAGGTATGGGCATTACGAGATTAGACTAATGCCTTCTGGACTAACTAATGTTCCCTTAGTTTTCATGGATCCAACAAATAATTTTTTCAAGGAATATCTTGATTACTTAGATGAGGTATATATCGATGAAATACAGGTATAGTACAAATGATAAAATTACCATGAGCATCACTTGAGAATTATTATGATAACTCAATGAAGAAATAAATTATATTTTATGTTTAGCATTCGTGAGTTTTTTCTTTATTCATTTTCTTTTATAGGCTATATTGTCTCTAGTACTAGAATATTAGTTGATGCAGTTATGAAAAAGGAAATTCATTAATGGAATATGCAAATTAGCATAATTGAAGGTACATTGTTTTATTAGTTTTGTAGGTTACTATCCTTGTTTCTTTCATAATTTTTCTTGGCTGGATAACCATATAAAAAATTCACATGTAAAGGGGTTATGTTTTTAGGATGAAGGAATGTATATAATTATTTTAATAATTTAATGGATTATTCATCAATGCTCAAAATTTTATTCTTTCATCTTGAAATGATCAATTTGCGATATAATATGATTTATCAATGAATGGACTAGGATACGTCCTCAAGAAAAATGATACAGTTATTAGTTATGAATCAATCCAGGTGAAGAAACAAAAACAATATTTTCCAACTCATTATTTTTATTTAGAATCCATAATCATAGCTCTAAAATTACGGAGTCAATATCTCAACAATGAAAGATGTGTGATATATACAGATCTTAAGAGTTTTAAATACAATTTTACACAGAAATAACTCATCCTAAGGAAATATAGATGGAAAAAGTTACTCAAAGATTATGTTTAATCCATACACTACCATTCATGAATGGAAAATAATGTTTAAGATGCATTAAGTATGAATGATCAGGGACCCCTAACCGAAATGAGGATTGAGGGAGATCCAATATTCATGGATATTCAAGAGATGGATATGATAATTTTTATTATAGGTGAACCATAATTCCTTTTTCCAACAATTTCTAGACTATATTTACTATAGACGATAAAAATCCCTCAATATGATGAGGAGAATCTACAAAATAAAATTAATGATGTTAAAGAAGAAATGTTGGAAGACAAAATTTATGAGGACGGGGTTTTGAAATTTGGAAGTAGGTTATGTTGTGCATCAGTGCCTAAGAAAAAATGGGAATAATTAAATGATGATTGTAGCTCAAATTTCTCCATACACATTTGAAGCACATATATTTATAGATATTTTAAGGAATATTTTTTGTGGGACAATATGTAGTGTGAAATTGATGACTATGTGTAAAGGTGTCTAATTAGTCCCCATTTGATGTCCAATATACAACATCATAGAGGGGTCATACCACCTCTAACTATTCCTATGTTGAAGTGGGATGACATTACGATTGACATTGTTAGAGGAATACCAAGGAAATATTGATGGAATAAGGAAACATTGGTAAATGTTGATCCCCATTCAAAATAAGCCCAATATTATGCAATAAGAGATGGTTTACCACTTGAGAACCAAGAAAACATTATATTAAATATGTTTTAATATGTCATCATTTATATATATTTAATGTGTCTAATTTATTGTTATGAACTCCAACTAGTTGGGATTCTGTTTGTGGGAGGAAACATATTGGCCCAAAACTCATCGAAGAGACAAATGAAAAGGGAAAGTCAATTCAGTCCCATATTAAAAAATCCTAATGTAGGAAAAATTATATTAAGGCATCCAAAGAAGGTATTTTCAATTTCATGTTGGATACCATGTAATTATAAATTTATCTCTATGGAAGGGTGTCTTAATGTTCTGTAAGACAGGAAAATCGATCCCCTAGTACATCAGACCATTTGAAATTCTGGAAAGACTAAGAGCTATAACATAAAATTTTTCATAGAAACAAAGTGTCTCTAGTGTTCAGAATGTATTACATGTGTCATTGTTAAATGAATATATTCCAGACCGAATGCATGTACTCATCTATGTTGAAATAGATCTTGAACCTGATTTGTCATACTGTCAAAAACCAATCAATATTATTGACAATATAGAGAAATAATTTAGAAATCATTCAAATATCCTAGTAAAGGTTATTTTTAAAACAATTAAATGGAGGAATAAATGAGGGAACATGAGAATGTTATGAAAATACAAAACAAAATATTTTTGAAGGTATTTATACATGAAAATTTATGAGGAAGATGTTTTTGATGGTGGGATGAATATAACACCCCATACATTTTATGGTATGTTTCTATTAATAAAATTAATTAATTAGATAATTTATAATTTTTTAATCACTGAGTCTCTATGATGGAACACATGGATATTTATATGAGAGGGTCATAACCTATCCATAAAATTTAAATTTTCACTTTTGTGATTCAATTTGGAAAAACAGACATACAGGGTTGCGATCGGGGATACATTTAGAGACCGATATAATCAATATAATTGTTAATGAATAGAAGCATACCCATATGAATAATAACCTACTATTATGAATATTAATATGACCCCTATAAATGGTATCTATACCCATGACAGTATATATAAAATTTTGGCACCTTAAAAATGAAGGTTATTTTTAAGTGTTTGTAATTTTAGATTAAATGATTTTAAAAAAATTAAATTTCTCATATTTATAAATTTATATGAAGAAAATAGAGTATATTTTTGGAATCTATACATCAAAAACATGTTAAAGTAAATTGTATTAATTGTCTTCAAATACATGAATTTTTAATGAATAATATTATTTAGCATATATATTTATATATATATATATTAATATAAATACACTAATTCATGCATCATTGTGGATGTATGAACACTTGGTTCAATATCACATGCACATATTAATATTTCTAGTCATTTAATCATCAATATTTTTTGTCTTAGGGAAAAATAACAAACATATTATCAAAATAGTAAGAAAAACCTCTTCCATCCACTTTTAATACCACCCCTTGTACCGTCATTTCTTCACACCTCTAAATATTCAATCATATCCTAAATTAATGTCAAATATCTCCCTATTCACTTCCACCACTTAAAACAACCATGGTATCCTCATAACACAAAATCATCTCCCTTTAGAAGGTATATAAAAGAAGATATATTCACGAGGTAAATTCTGCATTTCACATCATCAGTTTTATTTTCAGGTTACCTTGATATCATTTATATTAAACCACTTATTATTAAAATATAATAAATCTTTTTCACCTTATATATTCTTGAATATTTTTATTAAAATTAAATATTACATCATCATATATTTTCCTTCCTTTTATACAATAGATGAAAACATTGTCTGAGATGGGTTAATTTATCACATTCAAGGAAGACGAGTTTTCAATTTTCATTACTATCATCAATACTAATCATGAAAACATTTTAATTGATGAAAAAAATATTAACATATTAAGTCTATTGTATTTCGTATTCATAAGTCCTGGGACACACATAATATATAATAATAATAATAATACATTTATTGTGCACAAAATCACAATGTTAATCCAAGTGTTTGTCATTAACTTTTATCTAATGTGTAATACTCATGGTAAGTAAATAAAATAATTGTAATATAACATATATCAATGTACTTTAAATAATTATATATATTAAAAATGATGTATATTTAACTAAATTTGTAATGAACATCAATTCATGAATAAAATTAAATCGATTTTGACAACCAAGGGAAAAATGCTTGCAAAACAAAATCTGAATATCTTAAATCCATAAAAAGGGCAAGAAAGAAACTAATAAGGTTACAATAAATCAATTAATTGTAGAGGAGGTTATTTAATTTTCAATTAATGAATCTTAATTTAAATTTTCAAGTCATTAAGATCAATTAAAGAACACATTCAAGAATAAGGTAAGAGGTTTTTCATCTCACTTCTATTTATGTGTGATTTCTATTGTTCAACACTTATCCCAGGAATGTGGAGTTTGATTACTATAATTTGATATATTATATCATGATTGTATTTATATTAATTGAATTTAGATATTCACTTGATGATTATTGACTTTATTGATTACAATTTTGAAAATGAATTTGTTTCAGTTTCCATTTCATTTTGATTTACATGTTATTGTTCACCTAATCATTCTTATGTGGTGTAACTATTGACCCATTAAGTTAATTTATCTTGAAATTTAAATAAAATTATATTTCAAAAATCTTCTTATATGGATATGATTATTTAGTTATCCATATACCATTCAACATACGATGTTTTTGTGGAATATTGCTTTATCATTCAAAATAATGATGAATCTATATCCTCTACATAATACAGATATAGAAAATGAATATATCTTTTTCTTTATTATTTATATAAAGATTTATTTGGAATTTATGTGATGGGTGGGGCCTGCTATATCCCCACAATTCCTTAACAGGTCTCTTAAGACAAATTAGTTTGTCACAAACACATCGAGATTGTTTCAAAAAATCAGATGGTTTTCTACCCATAGAATTAAACTATCTTGAAGGTATAATATGAATGATCCTGATACACTATGCCAAAATAAAAAATATTTATCTTTATTTAGTATTAATTTATATATTTTCATGAGGTTTTTCACTATGACTTAATCATTAGAAGCAATTTTATTCTCAGCTTGTTGATGTAATGCATGTTGATTTATTCATCATTAGATATTAGTTATGTCTAATTAATTATGATTCACTTATAATTGATTCCTGAAACCACTATATGTAACCTGTACTAAGCATTTTATCTCACCATTAATAGGCTTTCTTTCCCCTTGTTATGAAAAATATAACCTTGAATAATATTTCAAGGTGGTGGTTTATTTATATTTACTATGATTCATGTAGTATTTAATATCATTCCAAATGTACCATGGGTTTCATGTATGTAATATAAAATTATAAAATATAATAATAAATTAGTCTTTTGGGATATAATTTCATCTAATAATGACAATATAATAATATAATTCAATGACTCTGGGTTTATAGGGTCAAGACATTATAGTTGGTATTAGAGGAAGTTTAACAGGATCTTTACAAACTAGATTTGGTTATAATAGTTAATTGGACATAAAAATATGATAGAAATTTAGGATAGCCATAGAAGAAAACCCTTGAATTTTGTTAAATTATAGATTATGTAGGTCTTCATAGCAGTAAATCAATGTTTGGATAATATAGGTGGAAATGGTTCTGGCACATATGTACCTAGGAGTAACATCTCCAACAAGGAGTTCTGGGCTTGACACGGGGTATCCTGGTACATTATAATGGTCCTTACAGCCCACCTGAATTAATATTCCCAAGTAACATACATAGGATAATTCACATTTTTCTGTACCAAGCATTATGAAGGATTTGTAAGTAAATAGAAAAAAATGTTTAAAATTTTGAGATTAGTTGTGAAAAAAATTTCCAATTATGTTAAGTGTGTTGTAGTTATAAGTTATGTATTATTAACTAATTTAGTGTATGATATTCATTATTTATAGCAGATAATTGAAAAAGGGGAATTAATACTCGTGGAAAATTTAGGAATTTCCCCCTAAGCATGTGAACATGTTCTAAGTTGGAGTGGATCAGATCATGACCATATTGGGACAACATACTCAAGATGTGAAAAATAACCATGCTACAGATGTATTGTATCATTTCATGTGATAGAATTTGTCAACATTTAGTGGGAATACAAATCTAGTTGTAGCTGAGTAGTGGGTTGAGTCCCTTGAAAATATATTTTTGTCATTAATATACAATGAAAATTAATAGTTAGTACGGACAATATATTGCCTCAATGGTGATGTTGATCAACGGTGGTCCTTAATATTGACTTCCATGATGTATGAATAAATATATTATATGTGATGTAGAACATTTAAGAAAATATTCTTCAAAAAATATTTCCCTCATGAACAATGAACAAAAATGAAGAGAAAATCCGTAAGCGTAAATCAATTGGAAGAACAGAGTGTCATAGAGTATGAGGATACCATCACATGATTATCTATGTATGATATAGATTAAATACGTGATTCAGATTACAATATTAAACATTTTTTTTGATGGACTTATTACAATTCAGCAAAGGGAACATGCTTCAAAAAAAATTCACCTTACGATTAAGTAGTATTAAGTGATATTAAAATAGTGAAGGAATTTTGTAGATAATATTTGATAAAGGGAAACTATGATAATAATAGGTACTCTGATAACCAATGAAAATGTGAAATGCTAATAAAGAAGAAGGGAACGAAGCAATTCCCATTATGTGTTAACTATGGAAAGAATAAAACTGGGAAACAAATGAGAGGAATGTGAATATTATATAAGTGTGGATAAATGGGTCATCTATATAAGGAATTCCCAGGGATGATACAAGTCAATGATGCTTAGTTATATAATTTTATAGAGATGTTACACTATGCAAATGAGTGTTCTAATCTCCATTTAATCATTCCATTGAAAATGCCATTAAACTATGGGGAAACCTATGTGATTAAAAAAATATAGGTAAATGTTCCTAATGATGTGGTGGCATGTACATTAATTATTTCCTCAATCTTGTCCCATTCATTATTTTATTCTTGATCAACACATTCCTCTATACCTTCCTATTTTTATATGGAAATTTTTCATTTACAATGTTCTTTAATAAAGGACTTGTTTGTCAATAATCCTAAGGGAAGTATCATTGTAAAAAATATGTCTCAGTCTATCCCCTTTTTAACATAAATACATATTTTACATTAAATCCTTATTATAATACCCATGATTGACATTGATAAAGTTATCTTTATGAATTGGTTAAAAAATAATGATGTGAATATCATTTGCAAGAAAATGGAAGTTAAATTTTTTGAGAATGGTTTTGAATCCCGTATCATTAGAGAAGAAACCATTCCATATAATTCTTATCTAGATCCACCCCTATTAGATCTACTGAATGAAATACTTATGGTGGAAGAGAACATAATATCTATGGATGATGAATGAAATCATCAAATGGAAGATAAACTGATTATTGAGGAATAAATTTATCTATTTTCATAGGATTTACATGGAAAAAATCTAATGTGGTAATTTGAGTTCTCTATTGAGTTTATTCCTTGTACATGAAATTTATCAATGAATTCATATATAATAGGAATATGGAATCAGTGGAGCTAAAGAAACAACAATAGGAATTTAGTGAAAAATGATTTCTCTAACCTAGTGTTTGTCCATGGGGAGCTATAAACCTATTTTCTAAGAAGAAATATGGATCCATGGGGCTATGAATTGATTATAGGGAAATCAATGCTAATAAAATAATGAAAAGGTTTCATTTACAAAACATTGTTTATTTATTTGATCAAATTCATGATGTTAAATATATTTCAATGATTGACCTACGATATGGATATCATCAACTACATGTGAAGAAAGAATATATTCTAAAGAAAACAAATTAAACCAGCTCTGTGTATTACCTATAAGGACCTAACAATAAAACATTTCATAATATTGAATTTTTGAGATTAACATAAATTACTACACAATTAGGATCTCATTGGGTTTAAATTTTTAATGAATTAGTACGTACTATATACATAACATAAACCATTCATACAAATAAGATACTACAAAAAATAGTATCCATATTTAAAAAAAAATATATGAAATTGTAAAACTAAAAAACGATTTCATTGATATCAGTCTACATTATTCAACATGATTCCCTTCATTCTCTTACCCATCCTTATATCAGATGAATTTTTTAGAAAACATGGGATGAGTAAAAAACTATGTAAGGGATATATTGAAAGAAATTATTAGTCAATTTGTAACATAAAAAGAAATAAAACCCATAATAATAAAAACTCATATGAATATAAACGTCATATAATCAACTTGGGAAATATTTAACATTTCATTCTTACATTACCATTACACTTGGAATAATCAATTGGTCAACTTCCATCTCCAAGGTCCCCAATGCATTGGAGAGCTATAATGGGGATCACTCAACATATCTTGGGCTATAATGGGATCAACCCAATATATCAAGAGCTATAATGGGATAAAACTAACAAAAATAAGGTCCATGGACTGTATCATGGTAATAAAGTATCTTAAAATAATGATATACCACCAATACCATATAAAAACCTTTTGAAAATTATTAATGAGTGTATTAAAATGCTTTTAAAAGGAAAGTCCCTTTAAAATATAATTGTAGTGACAATTAATAGAATGTAATGGATATGTGTATACAATGTAAATACATATTTCGAAACACAATATAACTTAAATTCATCACATCAATAATATTAATACCACATAATGAATAAAATGTTATTAATCAAAATGATTAATAGTTAAAATGTTATTAAACAAAATGATTAATAGTTAAAATACTCTTATAAATATCTTAACGAGATATATTAATGATTATAACACCATGTTTTATCATTTTACAACATCATTTGACAAATTTATTAACAATATTTTGTTATTTACATTGTTTTAGGTGTCTTCTTTAAATGATTTCAATGATCGGTTAAGATAAATATTATTATCAATTGGAAGTGGACATATAGAATTGGAATGTATTGGTATTTAGATTTTTTCCATAACCATAAATTATACCTTTTATTATTTTCAATTCTAACATGAAGATGATTCATAAGTTAATGTGTCATTGATATTTGTTTATGTCATTTTGGTGATTCTTCAATAATAATGATATCATATTGTTTTACAAATTAAAACAAGGTGAAAAAAATGATTATATAACCTTATATAAGGTATAATTAATAAATTATAATCTTTTAGACCACAAAAAGGATTCATGACCAGTCATGAAGAATATAAATGAAATTGAATTCACATCTTCCACGATGTCAGTAAATTGACACATCGTAGACAATGTATTAATTAGTAGAATAAGTGGGAGAGTAGAAGAAGTGTAATAGTGAATCAACAGTAAACATGATGAAATAACTAATATGAAATATATTGGATCATCAATTCCACTTGGATAAGGCATTTTTAGTAATGAATAAGAAAATAATACAAGTAGGAATTGAAGAATAGGTGAGAAATTCCTTACCAAAAATCTACAGCCTAATGACATTGCAAAAACGTTTTGAATAATATTAAAAAGATAGGGGGCACGAGTCACTCATCCAGAAATGAATTAAAATACTTTATAGAGCTATAATTAAATGGAAATAAGATTGTGGTTTGGAAAATTAATTTTATACCACATGAAAGTGAACTTGAATGGAAAAATAATGATGTTGGAAATTATCTTACCATGTAGTGTAACTTCCAAGAAGTGAAGGTCGGGACCATTGGGGTTGAGGACACCATGGGATTACTACTAGGGAGGTAAGAAGACAATAAATTCGTTGATGTGTAATATTTATTGACTTTAATGTGGGAATGGGATTATATTTACAGAAAAATCGGGGGAATATATAATTAACATCCAATGGAGACCTCATTAGTGGTATTTGAAAAAAGATGGGCATGACCATGGTATTTATCCATAGTATTATCCACATGGGACACCACATATCATATATTACTGTACACAAGTCTACTAGGCTTATCACATCATTATTACATCATTAAACATACCGAAAACTCAAAACTATGTTTTTACTATTCACTAAAAAATTAACTGTTTCAGAAAAATCCAAAAAATTACCCCCACCGCTATTTCATCTTGTGGAATTGAATATTTATCACCTTTTTTAAAAAAAATTCTAAATATTATTAATTTATTTTTTAAATAAAATGATAATTCATTAAAAAAATTTAGTTTAAAGTATATTACTATTTTATTTAACACCTTGAAAAATTAATCGTGATATCATTATCTAATAACATTAAGTAAATAAAAATAATAATTCATTTTAGTATTCATTAGGGTAATATTAATATTCATGTTACTAATCATAAGGGCTTCTTAATATTCAAGAAAATGTCTTGTTGATTTTATTAGACACCAAATAACTTACCGATCAAAATTGTAGATGATTTTTTTTAATTCAAAACATAGAATCTAAAAAGTTGTGTTCACTAGATATTTATAAATATTTACATAAAACAATATGTCACTCGTTTCAATTTATTTTCTAAAACCATCGGGTGATTCATTATCCCCACCTTCTAGAAATTGTGTCCTCATAATTTTATTTTCTCATTAATCAAGTTAGGGTACCAGTCCCCCATAGAATTTTCTGACTCCCATGTTTCTTTATCAACAATGTGGTTCTCCACAAAAACATTACATGTTTGATTACATTATTTAACTTTACATATTCCCTTCAATCAAGAATCTAAACTGGTTTCTCTCCATTTTAATGGTTCTCTTCGAGCTGAACTGATTCTAGTCTCAAGACATGTGTTGAATATGGAACATAAATTCTCAATATCAAAACATGTATAACGCCATGTACCTGAGAAAATCATGGAGGAAAAGATACTAAATATGAAAATGGTCCCACATTCTCTAGAATTTCAAAAGGACCAATGAACTATAAATTTAGTTTTAATTTCTTACAAAAACCCATCACAATTTTCCTAGGAGAGATTTTAAGGAAAACATGGTCACCTACCATGAAAGAGAAGCCTTTCATTCTATTATCTTAATAAAATTTCTACCTAACCTAATATTTCTTCATGTGTTGTTTCATCATCTTCATTATCTCATCCACATCCTCTACTAAATCTATTCCCATCAACATACATTCCCCAACATCATCCCAAAATGATAGAGATCGACACTGCTTCTTGTAAAATGCCTCAAAAGGTTCGAACTGTATACTAGAATGAAAACAATTATTATAAGATAACTCAACAAAATAATGATTCTAATCCCAAATTCCCTAGTGGTGCATTGATGAAGCTTGAAGCAAATCCTAGAAAGTCTAAATCAGTTGTTCTCACATTTCATCTGATTTAGGATGAAAAATTGTATTAAAAATTAATTTTTTTCCCAGTGACTTGTGAAGACCCTTCATTGAATTATAATTGAACCTAAGATTTCCAATCCTATAAAATTGAATGAATAACTCCTTGTAACCAGACAATATCATTGAGGTACAATCATGAAATCTCATCTGATGGCGTTGTATCTCTAATTGAAAAAAATTGTGAAGATGTTTTCAATCAATCAATAATAACACAAATTGCATTATTAACTCGAGAATTCATAGGTAGTCCCACTATGAAGTCCATATATATATTCTCCCATTTACACTCTAGCACTGGAAAAGGCGGAAGCATCCCCTTCAAAAACATCTACTCAGCATTAACCTGTTGGCATGTCATAAATTTGGTAGTATATTATACAACATCCATTTTCTTTACATCCCTCTAGTAATACCGTTGAAGGACTTCATACTTGTTTGTACTTCCAAGATCAACTGAATATAGTGAACTTTTATCTACATACAACAAATCATTCTACCACTAGGGATTATAAGGATCTTACATCATTTTTCCAATTCATAAAACACAATCTTTATCAAGGTCAAATTTTGGAAACATATATATATATATATATATATATATAAACCAATTCGACAGTTTTCTATAAATCATTTACTTACATCTAGGATTTCATAATTCTTTCGGATAATGATGACTACACTGAAACCCAAAAATATTGATATATTCACTACACAAATAAATTCTAATAAAAAATTAATAAATTCATTAATCAATTGATCATGTTAAAAATGTAACATGGTTAATGATGCATGATGTTTTATAATCAAGGAATTTTCCACATGGTTTTCTTTTCCTGGATGGTAATTGATCGTTCAATCATTATCCTTTATCATTTCAATACATATTCTCTGTATCATGTTTAATTTCACCTTGTGTGAATATGTACATCAGAATTTTATGGTTAGTAAAAATTTTATATTTGGCTCTATATTAGTGGGACATCCAAAATTATAAAAAAACACATATTCCACTTCCAAATGATGAGTGGGATAATTAAAAAAATGAGGTTTTAGTTTATGTGAATCATACGAAATTACATGATCATTCTGCATCAGAACACAACCATGTACCTTTTATTAAGCCTTAATATATATGGAAAACTCACCATTTAATGAAGAAAATCAAACACCTAGAAAATTCACAACTATCATCATCAGTTCCTAAATTCAATAAAAAAGTTATTCCATGAAAACAAATTTAACCACTTTTCATATTAACATAGATAGTGGGATAGATGACCATGCATTGCTTTTAACAAACTGTTAGTAATAACATTCTTATCCCAGAAAACTACGAATCTCTGTGACATTTGTTAGTCTCCTCCATTCATCAACAACTTTTTAAAAAATATTAATTTTAATTCCCTCATTATTTACTGTGTTCCCATGAAACTAAATCTATTGCAACAAAAAATCAAACATGATAAATTCTCCTTACATTTTCTTCATTTTATGGTTTGAAAAACTACCCTTAGAAGACTTTCATGATCCTCTTAACATATAGAATATACCATAATGTCTTAATAATCACATCCACCAACATATCCAAGAATACATGAAACATTTTTCCAATATGATCAATGAAAACTATAAGTGTATAAGTTTACCCAAAAGGCATAACTGAAAATTCAAAATGAACATATCTTGTATGGAACACATTCTTTGGAATGTATTCCCCTTTTTTATTTCTACTGAAGGTACCCCAACATCAGGTCAATATTTTAAAAATACTTTTCACCATGGATCTGAAAAAAAAGTTATAGATATGAGTTGAAGGATACATGGTTTTAATTTTAATAATATTCACGGACATATAGTCAATGCATGGTGTATGTGAACTATCTTTCATCTAAACTAAACAGACAGGAGCACCCCATTTGTGTAGTGATAGTTCGGTTGAGGCCTTTATCAAAAAATTCATGCAACTACTTTTATAATTCTAGATGTTCCATTTAGTAAATTCAATAAGGGGATTTATAAATTGTCTTAGCATCAGGAACTAATTAAATAGTAAAATCAACCTATCGATTTGGAATAACAATAAGAAAATCATCAGGAAAACATTAATGTATTCATTTACCTGTGGTATATCATTAATCTAGATAATTACATTATCATAAAAAAATGAGCAAGATAACATTAATTTTACCAATTATCAGTTTATTAGCATCTAGATATGTTATTAATGGTAAGGAATCATTCCTGTAGACAAACAGATATTATATCTGAAAAAAATTATATACAATCTATCATAGAATATTAAAAAGAACGTCATACCATACCCAATATTACATCATAATATACTACTATAAGAAATGGTTTTCAGGTAAATTCCTTCTACATAAAAGGATAAGTATATTTGTATAAATTTTTTCCACAAAACTTTTTCTTGGTATTTTTACTATGATATCTTGATTCATTTCATGTGGTTGAATTCCCAATTTCTCATAAAATTTCTAAAAAATGAAGAAATATACAGCACCTGAATCAAACAACTCATTTGTGAAATCTATAAAAAAATAATTTTACTTCATAACACCTCATTTTATTGAAAAACTTCTACTAATGTTGTTGAAAATGATTTTTCCAATCCCTTCTAATTCCAATCTTGTTGATTCCCGACTTAACTGACTAGCTTCAGACAAAAATTAGAAAAATGACCCAATTACTTATTATAAAAGCATCTCACCATTGATTTCTCATTGGTTTCCAGAATATTTTCTTTGCACTCAAGATACATGTTTCCAAAATTTCTTCATTTGTTGAATTTCCCAAAGTTTATATTAAAATTACTAGGATTACTTTTACCAGACTTTTCAAAAGTAAGAAAATTGATTTTCTAACCTCTGTATTTCATTGACTAATTCTTACCCAAAGCTTTCCAAACCTACTTCTTTCTACATTTATCATAACAAGGCACATAAGTGTCATCAAACTCCATATCCAATTTTTCATCACAATGAACAAGTTTTACATAGCTGTTACACATTCGTGATTGCAAATATCTCAGAAAAAGTGATGTAAACCAAAAAAAATATCTATTGATTTTACTATCAAAATCCTGAGTAAAATATAGTATGAACATGTCCAGTCTTTTAAAATTGGCTTCATATGCTGCCACATAGTCATCATCTTTCTGCTTCGGTTCCATGAATTGCTTCTCTATTCTGAGTCAAACGGTTTTGGGAAAATATTTTTCGCAATAAAATATCTTAAAATAATCCCATTCTAGATGTTCAAGATCATCACTATATCTCGTATTCATAACCAATGACCAACGTTGACCAGATTCACCATCTAATAGAAAAATAGAATATGTTACCTTTTTACATTCTGAACATCCCATGACAGTAAATATCATTTGTAGACTATTGATTCATGATTTGAATATAACTGGATTTTTCGTTTCTGTGAAATATATAGGTTATTACCTCCTAAAATTATAAGCAAAATAAATGATTCTCTATATTAGATCATTTTCATATCTAGCATGGATACCACCCCCATATTTTTCTTGACTAAACTGATTCATTGTTGTCCCGAAACAGCTCAGTTCTGATTCCAACTATTCTAGGCTGCAGATTCGTACAAACATTAACCACTTTGTTATTTCCTACATTATCCTCCCTATATCTTCTATAAAAAACAATTCTGAATATACATAACATATATTACACAACATGGTATACATTAAATGTTATAACATTTCAAATTAACATAGAGTAAAAATCATTTATGGTAATATTTTGACATCATCATATCCCCTAAAGTAATCCATACCATTCTCGGATACAAACTATAAGTTCTCAACCGAAAAACATTACGGAATCATGAATTTTTGATAGGAACATAAATTTTTAAACATTGAGGATCTTTTTAGGTTTATATTTTTAAATAAATAAGATATTTTACATACATAACATGCCACATTCATACAATGATGATACTACTAAAAACAAAATCCATTTTTTTATGAAAATATAAAATTAATACATAAAACATGATCTCATTGATAAAACTCTATATCAAACATCACATATATCTTCTTTCTTGTACCCATCCCCATATCTCATAAAAAACATTTTAAAAACAAATGATGAGTATGAAACTCGGAAAGGGATATAAAGTAAGAATTTTTTAGTCATGTTATAACATAAAAACCAATAAAAACCATAATCATAAAAAGTAAAATGACTATAAAAATCATGTAGTTTAAATGGGATATATTTACCATATAATTATTGAATTCATCTTTACACATGGAATAACATTTTGGTCAATTTTCATCTATAGATTACCCAATGTATTGTTGTGCTATAATGGAGTCACTCATCATATCTTGAGTGATATTGGGATCAAAATAACATATCTAGAGCTATAATGTGACCAAACCAACATAAATAATGTCCGTAAAATTTATAATGGTAATAAAGTATCATGAAATCAGAAAAACCACTCATTTAATATAAAAAACATCCATTTTGATATTTATTAAATAACTTTTTAAAAGGATTTTTAATGGAATGTTACTTAAATTATAATTTGTTTGAGAAATAATAAAATGGAATAAATATGTATATACAATGTAAATACACATACAGAAACATAATATAAACACAAATTCATATCCAAAATAATCATAATACCACATAATGGATATAGAAGATGGTTAACCAAAAGAATGAAAATTTGGTTAAGAATTCCCTTTCCTCAAGTTCTAATTACATAAAATGTCATTAAAACTATTGAATAATGGATAGAAGAGTGTTTTTAATATAATAATGAAATATATTAATGTTTATAACACATTATAAGATCCTTCTAAAACATCATTTGACTCATTTATTAGTAATATGTTGTTATTTACATTGTTTCATGTGTGTTCATTACATGTTTTCCTTGATTGGTTCATGATGGATATTATTATCTATTTGAAATGGAAACACTAGAATTGAAATGGAGTGGTATTGACATGTTTTTATAACCATAAGTTATAAATTTTTACATTTTGAATTTTTACAAGAGGATTATTCATAAGTTAAATCCTTATTGATATTTTTAAGTCATTTTGGCGATTATTCGATCTTAAAGAACTCATTCTTTTTATAAATTAATCACATGTGTAAAAAATTATTCAAAAAACTAATATATGATATAATAAATAAATTATAATATAGTTCAACCATAATATTGAGTTCATGGCCACTCTTGAATGGTGTAAAATTAATTGAAATCACATCATCCATGATATCGGCAAATCGACAATCATGGATGATGTATTAATTTATTTAACAAGTACGAGAGGGGAGAGTTATAATGGTCGATAATCCATAAAAATAAAGAAATACAGAATATGTATGATACGTCATTATTAATTACCATTGTATAAGGGTATTTTAGGATATAATAAAAAAATATGTAAACTCAAAATAAATGATTAGTAGAGAAATCCCTTACAAAAATTTCGTAGCCTAACCACTATGCAATATGGTTTAAAAAAAAGAGAACGTAAATGGGTAACTGCTATATAAATGAGTAATAATACAGTATAGAGATAAAATAAAATGTAAATATGAACATGGTATAGAAACATGAAAGTTATACCATATAAAAGGAAACATGATTCCAAAAATAAAGAAGTTGAGAATTCACTTACCTTGAGGAATAACACCTAAGACATGAAGGGTCAGTCATTGGGTGCTGGAGGTCACTATAATAGTACTAATAGAGAGGTAAGAAGAAAAGAAATTCATTTAGGAGGAATACAGAATTAATGGAATAGAAAATGGGTCGGGACTTATAGAGAACGTGAGGGAATATTTTATTAATATGCATGGGACACCTCATAAGTGGTATTTGAAAATCCATGGGCCTTCCCTAGTATTTTACCATTATATTAGACACATTGGTACCAATCATATCTTATTTTACTCTAAAAAAGTCGACCATAATTATTACATCATTTATAAATCGTCAATTATACAGAAGACTCAAAACTGTGTTTTTCTACTATTCACCAAAAATTCACCCAAAACATTTTTCAATATGTAAAAAACAAAAAATAAACACCATTTTTTGAAAAAAAAAATTTATATGTTATTAATTTAATTATTACATAAAATCATAATTAAATTAAAAAATAACAATTTTAAGTATATAACTCTTTTATTTAACACCTTGCAGAATTGATTGATATCTCATTTTCTTATAACCTTATGAAAATAAAATTAAAAATAAAATTTACTATTAATTAGTGTCATATAACTATAAATATTACTTTTTATATGGTTATGTTACTATTTTCATGAAAAATAAAGTAGGTTCCATTATACTCTAAATAACTTAATGATCACAATTGTAAACAAACGTTTTTTGAAATTAAAAACATAAATGCAGAAAAATAATGTTTAAAGGCTTGTTATAAATATCTTCTTAAAACAATGTTTAGTGAATTTAAATTTATTTTCTAAAACCATGGGGTGTTACATTAAGAGTTTAATGTAACGCCTTTTAGACTGTCTATTTCACTCTATTTTTCCTGGATTTAATGAATAAACCATTCAATGAATATCTAGATGACATTGTTGTGGTATTTATTAACTATGTGATGCTATACTAAAAATTATATAAAGACTATGATAATCACTTTCAAATTAATCTAAATACTCATAGAAGAAATGAATTATATGGGATGTTTAGCAATTGTGAGTTTTGGCATAAATCAATTTCTTTTATTTAACATATTGTCTCTATACATGTAATATTAGTTGATCGTCTGGAAAAAAGGAAATACATGAATGGAAAATGCGAGTGAACATATTTGGGTTATGTAGTGTCATTGGATCATCAGGTTACTATCGCGTTTCATTCAGAATTTTTCTCAATAAGATAAACCATTTAACAAATAGCCCAAATAAAGGCTATAAGTTTGTACGGGTGAATTAATGTACAAAATGCATTGATGAATTGAATAGAATATTGGTTAATACTACAATATTGACTCTTCCCTATGTAAATGATGGATTTTTTATATAAATTGATGCATAAAAGAATGTAATAGGTGGAATCCTTACATAAAATGATGAAGTTATTGCTTATTCATCACAGTAGTAGATGTAATGTCTCGGACCCGGTTGCCACTCAATTGGTGCCCCGAAGCTGGTTTTCCACAAGACCTCAAGCACATTTACCCAAAGGACAGAGGCTTCCAACTAGCATCGAGGGCCCAGTTATGATAGTGGGAAAACTATTCCCTCATTTGTCAATGTGTAGCGCAGCGGAATACAAAATAAACATACAATGACAGCGGAAGCAGTAAACATACACAACTGAAATAAACTATATCAGTGGATATAACCAACAGTATTTAAGTGATGATACTATATGTTTCAAGTTCTGAGAGAACTACCAGAGCATGTTATACATCAATGCAGTGCAACAAAATATAGAGTACAACAAAACATGTAAAATAGCTGGCAGCAGCATCGCGAGCCTAGGCTCGGTCCCATGCCCTCCTACTCCTCAACAACAGTCAATTACCGGTATAGGGACTCTGGCCCCTATCTACACATGCAGCAATGTAATCTGTTTGGGCTGAATATCATGACCCAAACAGGGTGTGAGAATTATATCTCAGTAGGCACCCACCAAAGGCACGTGCCCAACTGCGTGTATGCATGCAACAATAGGGTGCAGTAGTAAAATGAAATAAAGTAATAAGTACTCAAAAGTAACTAATTACCAGTTATATTGAAATTTTATTATCCATTTAATCCATTTAAAAATTAGAAATCACCCCAGTGCATTTCTAAGTAAACAACCCATGTCCTCAGACAAGTAAACCCCTACCCTCAGGTAAGGAGTATCTAACACAAGAATCCTCCCTCAATCATAATATAATTTTCCCTCAGGCGTAGGTAGTGTCTCCCTCAGGCATATAGTCTATTTCCCTCAGGCATGGAAGAAGTTCCCTCAGGATGAAATTACTACAGCCCTCAGGCTAAATATTGCAGTGCCCACAGGCTAATTACAACAACACCCTCATGCTAAACAGGTAACAGGGCCATGCCCAACTTATCAAAATGTAGTAAACAAGAAAATCCCCTCAAGCAAAATTCCTCAATTAAAACAATTAAGGAATACCCTCAGGTATCCTGGCTAAACGGATAAAAGTGGAACACACCCCCCGAGGTGGTTCCAGTTCAATGAAACGATCCCAACCATTATTTAATTATAACAATTAAATACCTAATCAATTATAGGTATTAAATATAGAAATGGGCTCAGCCACATGACACCCCAACATGGGTTAGTGGCATGAAAACACACAAAACGCATGACAGTTGGATAAATTAACCCAAAGCCACCTACCTTGTACACCAAACAACGTTATTACAGAACACCGACTCCAAAAACGACCAAGAATGGCGTAGATCTGATGAAGAACAAAAAACATTCAAACGTAAATAACTTCCCCTCCGGAATGAATTGGTAAGAACGGTACCACAATAGGAGAGAGCTTACCCGTGCGGTTCTAATAAGATTGTCTGAAGCCAAATCAGATTCCAGATGAACACCAGGCGGATCGTCAAAGGTTCGGTCGTCCTCCTTGGCTCCAAAATGGTTCAAACGCCTCCAATGACAAATGGGGAGGTTGCTACCTGTTTTAAGATGAAAAAACAATAGACACAGAGTGTACTTCTGAGTACACGGCGTGTAATTATTTCTTTCATCTTTTCATTTTTCAGAATTGGCACATTGTTCATCCTTCGAGAAGAATACACGACATGTACTCCCACGTACACGGCATGTACTGTCTCCCACCTGTCGGTGACTCCACTGCCTTACTGTTTAGGCCTACTGACTGACTACACAGCATGTAAGGTACCACTACACCTCTTGTAGTCAGTTCCTACACACTTCGTCGCCTACATGGATACACGCCCCGTGTAATCATCCCAACACAGCCAAAAGTACACGGTGTGTGGAAAAAGTACACGGCGTGTAGTTCCAAAATTTAGGATTTCCCCCATTTTCCATATTATCTCAAAAACACATAAGGAAAAAGAAAAAGAAGAAGCTCGTATCTAAAAAATTAGAACCGTGTTCTTACAAACATCCCCCCTTATAGAAATTTGTCCTCGAATTTCCCTTCCAAGGGTGGCGAAGATAAAGCTCAGAACAGCTCTAGACACCGAGTACGTACGTCGGCCTCCCTCTCCTAGGTCTCGTTATGCACTCGGTCATGATGCCATAGCACCCGTACGAGAGTAACTAACCGGCCTCGGAGAACCTTTGTGATCCTGTCAATGATACGGATCTGATGCTCCTCAAAAGTTGCACCATGATGAAGCTCAACCTCCTTAGTATGAAAGTAGTGAGACAGGTCTGAATGTTAGCGACGCAACTGAGACACGTGGAAGACGTCGTGCATGGCTCGGTACCATTGTGGTAACTGCAACCCATAGGCAACCAACCCAACTCTCTCCAGAATCTCGAATGGTCCCACATACCTCGGTGAATGCTTACCCTGTCTCCTAATCTGTTTGTGTCCTATCCTTAGTGAAACATGTAAAAAAACCAGATCCCTGACCACGAACTCCAAAGGTCAGCTGCGGCGATCAGCATAAGACTTCTGACGAGACTGCGTGGTAGTCATCCACTTCCTAATAAACTGGACCTACTCAAGTGTCTCATGCACGAGCTGTGGACCCAGTAAATCTACCTCACATACCTCTAACCAGCACAAAGGTGATCGGCATGGCCTACCATATAAAGCCTCGTATGGTGCCATCTCAATAGTTGCCTGAAAAATATTTTTATAGGAAAACTCGACTAAGGTTATATGCCTCTCCCAAGTTCCCCCAAAGTCTAGGACCCATGCGCGCAACATGTCCTCTAACACCTATATCATACGCTCCGACTAGCCATCTTTTTTAGGGTGGTATGTTGTGTTCAGAAGCACCTGTGTAGCCAGCACCCTCTGAAAACTCTACCAAAAACGAGACGTAAAGCGGGTGTCCCAACCAGAAACGATAGAACGAGGGACCCCATGAAGACTATGATCTCTCAGATATACAGCCGTCCAAGCTCGTCAACACAGAAGGTCTCCTTGATCATCAATAAGTGAGCAAACTTCGTGATTGTATCCACAACACCCCACATGGCGTCATTGCCTCGAGGTGGCCTCAACAATCCAGTCACGAAATTCATCGTGACATCATCCCATTTCCACTCAACAATGGGAAAATACTATAACATCCCAGTTGGCCTCTTTTGCTCTGACTTCACCTGGTGACAGGTGGAACATCTTGTAACGAACCCAGCTAACTTTCTCTTCATACCCGGCCACTATTATTGATGCCTCTTGTCACTGTACATCTTGGTAACCCCGGGATGAACTGCCCAAGCTGAATCATGAAAATCTTGCATCAGCTCCTCGCGTATATCCCCTGGAACCCATACTCATCCATGAAAATGCAAAACCTCATCATCTCCTACCGTCCAACCGGGAGGAGGGTCCTCAATTGCCACCGACTCCCGTAGAACTAGGCCTTCTGAATCAGATAGATGCCTCATCATCACTCTGTCCAGGAGGGTGGAAGTCATAGCTAATGAAGAAAGATAAGTCTCCCCCTAACTGTCATGCACGTCCAGAAGCATCTCAGAGAACAATGCCATAAGCTCCCACTCACTATTGTCCTCTTGCACTTCCTGTATCTGAGTATTACTGCTCAGTGCATCAGCTAGTGCATTACCTTTACTAGGTGTATAGTCAAGCTCAAAATCAAAGGAGTGTAGGCACTCGACCCACATTCTATGCATCAGATTTAGGTCACGCTGAGTAATGATATACATGAGACTATTCTGGTTAGTGAAAACCATACAATTCTATCCCAACAGGAAATGTCTCCAACAGTGCAACACATGCACAACTTCAGCCAACTAGAGATCATGTGTCGGGTAATTCTTCTCATGTGGCCTCAACTGCTGAGACTCGTACGCAACAACTCGGTCAGCCTGCATAAAAACGGCTCCCAGCCCAATCCCTGATTCATCATATTAAAATGTATAGCTCTTCCCCTACTCGGGGAGTATCAGGATCGGTACTGATGTCAACCTTCCCTTCAGGTCCTGAAAAATTGTCTCGCAAGATTCTGACCAAACGAACTTCACACACTTCTTAGTCAGACCCATCAACAGTGCTGCTAAGCAGGAGAAGTCAAGAATGAAGCGTCTGAAGTAACCAGCCAGCCCTATGAATGTCCGTATCTCAAACACGTTCTTAGGCTACTCCAAGGAAACTACTACTCTCACCTTCTCAAGGTCTACTGCAACTCTTTCCTCTGAGATGATATGACCAAGGAAGTGAATCTGATCCATCCAAAAGTGTAACTTTGAGAGCTTATCATATTGCCGATGCTTTCTCAGTGCACTCAATACGATCTCAAGATGGGTGGCATGGTCGTGTCGAGTGTGAGAGTACACCAATATGCCTTCCACGAATACCACCAAAAAAGAATCACAATAAGGATGAAAAACAAGATTTATTAGATCCATGAAAACCGCTGGCACGTTTGTCAGTCCGAATGCCATAACCAAGTAATCGTACAGACCATATCTGCTCCGAAAAGCTGTAAGAGGTATATCCGATGGTCTCATGTGTAGGTGATGATAACCGGATCTCAAGTAAAACTTTTAGAACACTTGTGCTCCACGAAGCTCATCAAACATATCATCCATCCAAGGCAGGGGATATCGGTTCTTAACCGTCAACTGGTTCAGCTTCCGATAATCCACGCAAAGTCTGAGGGAACCATCCGCCTATTTTGCAAAAAGGACCAGAGAAGCCCGAGGAGAAGTACTGGGTCAGATAAATCACTATGTCTGTAACTATTATAACTACCTCTTGAGCTCCTGCAACTCAGGTGTATCCATCCTATAGGGAGGAATGGACATAAGTGCTGCTCATGGCACAAGCTCGATAAAGAAATCCACCTCACGCATCGGAGGTAGACCTGAAAAGTCATCTGGGAAGACATCCCACAAACAATCAACAACCTGAGGGAAATATGTCTCACAAGTCTCCTGATCATCCAGATATAAGCTCGCTATCTGGGTTGTGACTCCACCTCACCCACGATGCTCCGGTCCAGCTCAACTCGCCAAAACATCCCATTCACCCTTGTATAGAAACTCTCCACCCTCTAGTGATGTGAAAAGCACCCTACGATGATAGCATTGTACAAAATCTCGAATGGGAACCAACCAATCCATCCCAAGAATGATGTCATAGATCATCATGCCTAAAACATAGAGGTCCCAAAGGAAGTGACACCCTCCAACCTCATGGGGGAACTCCTTGCACTGACGCACACAAGCCGTTATAGTCCCCAACGGAGTGGCTAGCATCATGATATCAGAAGAAGAAGAAACACCGAGCCCAAGTCTCACCACAACGGGTACAAATATGAAACTATGCGTAGCACCCGTATCAAAAAGTACTAAGACAAGACATAAGCTATTAGAATTGTTCCTCTCACTGTAGAAGGTCTAGGATCCTGCTCCTGCTGAGTCTGTTGCACTGTATATGCATGCCCAGTGTCACGGCCATACAACACAGCATAGCTACCCTGAGCTATCCCGCCCTGCTGCCTCTACGATCCTGGTGTCTGGCTACCACGGCCACAAAAACCTTCTTGGCCTGCATGCCCTGACGTATTCCAGTTCCCAGAATGGTAAGAAGCCACTGGTCCTGCTCCCACATGCGGACACTACATAGATCCCCTCTCACTATCCCCTGGTGGAAACGCCCTGAAAAAGAACTGCAGATGAACCATCATGCCGCAAACTCAACACTCCACTGGGTCATGTGGACACTGCGGTCTCTTGTGTCCCTCCCTGCCACACTGGTAGCACCTAACCGGACCACCTGAAGAAGCTGCATGGCTGGTACTGCCACCCTGAGAGGAATCCATCTGTCTCTTCCTCTTTACATTAGAAAAAGTACCAGTAACTGGTTCTGAACAGCCCTGGCCCACACCTCTTGATTCATGCTTGTTCCTCTCTATAATCAACGCCTGGTTTACAATCGCGTGTACGGTAGGCAACCTGAAAACATTCACCAGCACTCGGATGTAATAACGAACACCATCCTCCAAACGTCTGGCTCTCAACGTCTCATCACCCACCAGCATGGGTGAAAAACGCTGAAACTCCATAAAACGAGCAGAATAGTCCATCACTGACATAGCAACCTACTGTAGATTCATAAAATCTCGAGCTTTATCTACCCTCATCATATTTGGAAAGAAGAAGTCATAGAATACTGCCTAAAAATCTTCCCACGCCATGTCCCTGTGATGCTCTAATTGGGTAGTAACATCTCACCACCTCTTGACGGAATCACACAGCATTTAAGTCGCAATCTTGACTGTCCACCCTGGAGGTGCCTCATGATGCTCGAAAATAGTCTGCAACGACCCCGTCCATGACTCCACAGCCTGTGGTCCGCCATCCCGTGAAAACACAGGCAGATGCTGCTTCTGAAAGATATGTGTTAGCTTGGCCATAGATGTGGTAGCTTGCTGTGCACCCTGAAAGGTCTGCATGAACCGCATAAATACTTCACGGAACTGCGCCTCCACGCCTGTTTATGGTATAGAAACTGGCACCGGATCTGGCTCTGCTTGAGGATCCACTGGTAGCCCATGGCCCGCTATCTCTAGAGTATAATCGTCACTGCTCTCCTGGCGGACATCTCGCGGTCATCTCGGTGGCATGACTCTACAAGGTCAAAAGAACGCCTCAGATTCATGATTATTAAGATCATAAAGTGAAGGAACGACAAAGGAAACAAGAGTAAGAAGGCTTTCAAAATTTTCAAAACAAGACTACATGGCGTGTACACTAACTACACGGCGTGTACATGACTTCCCTTCCCCTACCCAGGTCTTTCTTCAAGGATAAGCCACATGGCATCCGTCAAACAAAACTACACGGTGGTTGTAATATATAAACGGTGTGTACGGTGTTATTTTCCATCTACCCGTGTCGTCTGTGACACGGGCAACTACTCGGCTTGACACTACACCGCGTGTTACACACACACACGGTGTGTACACCACCATGTTTCCCAGCCACATGGCTAACTCCACATGGTCTATCCTCGGACAAGATTACACGGCGTGTCCTACATGTACACGTCGTGTTCAGGGAGAGGTGACACCATACCGTGTTGTTAGTTACATGGCCGAGTCCCCAGGTCACACTACATGGTGTGTCTATAGTTGACATGGCGTGTTTTATCAAGGAGTTCACCGACCCATGTTGTTAGTTACATGTATGGACTCTGGGTCACACTATATGGTGTGTCCACTCGATACACGGCATGTTTTACCCAAGCCTTGCCATAACCCGTGTCGCCTCCCACATGGTTTCTAATACAGGAAGAGACTACACGGAGTGTACTCAAGGTACACAGCGTGTACTCAAAAAGTTCATTTTTCTTCTCGAACAGAAGAGCATACACGACGTGTACAAAAATACTACTCGGCTTGTATACTAGGTTTCTGGACAGTATGCCTCAGAAATTTCCCCAGAATCCAGAAAATACTGAAACTAACACCTAAGTGTCAAATTCCGAACCATGGGGGTCCATACTCCCCTTGAATCAATGTTTGACATCTTATATGTGTTATAACCAATAAACAGTCAATGATCCAACAACTTCCAGTCAATGGGGGCCCATACTCCCAAAAAACCAAAGTTTGGCGTCCATTCAATAATCAATATCAAACAAACATACCATATCTAAAGGCATGAATTTATTAAGAAGCTATCACTACAGCATTCTTTTTTAGAACAACAACTATCACAACAACATGCAAATTCTAATGCACCTACATGGCATGGAATTTATGCATGTCATGTGATATCTAGCATGTTCCTATATGATGCATGAGATGAGATACCCTCATCTCATTGGGGAGCAACTAAAAAAACCAATAGATAATTCATAAACAACACAATATCTAGTGCGTCAACCAATGGTGAAAACAAATAAACTATAAATTGAATAATCAGTAAAATTGCAATCATGAGGTAAATTGGCTTTTCATTGTATGTGGGTTATCTACGCCCGTGAATAGCTTATTAACAACTACCGTTCGTCCTATCACTAACTACGACTCGAAATAGTATGTCAACGAAATGAACCCCTCTGATACAACTTTGTAACGTCCAGGACCCGGTTGCCACTCAACGGGTGCCGCGAAGCCGGTTCAACACAAGACCTCAAGCGCATTTCCCTAAACGATAGAGGCATCCCACTACCAACGGGGGCCCAGGTCTGATAGATGGGAAACTATGGCCTCATTTGTCAATGTGTAGTGCAGCGGAATACAAAATAACAATACAACGATAGCGGAAGCAGTAAACATACAGAAATGAAATAAACTACAACTGTGGATATAACCAACAGTATATAAGTGATGATGATACATGTTTCATGTTCTATGAAAAAAGCCAGAACATGTTATACATCAATACACTACAACAAAATACAGAGTACAACAAAACAAGAAAAATAGCTGGCAGCAGAATCACGAGCCTAGGCTCGGTCCCATTCCCTCCTACTCCTCAGCAACAGTCAAGTACCTGTATAGGGACTCTTTCCCCTATCTACACCTGCATCAACGTAATCTATTTGGGCCGAAAAGCGTGACCCAAACAGGGTGTGAGAATTATATCTCAGTAGGCACCCTCTAAAGGCTCATGCCCAACTGCGCGTAAGCATGTAACAATAGGGTGCAGTAGTAAAATTAAATAATGTATGCAATACACAAAAGTAACTAATTACTATTTATATTTCCATTTTATTATCCATTTCATCCATTTTAAAATTATAAATCACCACAGTTCATTTCTATGTAAACTACCCACGTCTTCAGACAAGTAAACTCCTACCCTCAGGTAAGGAGTATCTAACACAAGAATTTTCCCTCAGGCATAACATAATTTTCCCTCAGGCGTAGGTAGTGTCTCCCTCAGTCACATAGTATATTTCCCTTAGGAACTGAAGAAGTTTCCCTCAGGCCGAAATAACTACAGCCCTCGGGCTAAACAGTGCAGTGCCCACTGGCTAATCACGACAACGCCCTCAGGATAAAAATGTAACTGGTCCATGGCCAACATATCAAAATGATGTAAAAAAGCAATTTTTCTCAAGGAAATTCTATAATTACTACATTTAAGGCATACCCTCGGGTATCTTGGCCAAATGGATAAAAAGTGGAACACACCCCTCGGGGTGGTTCTGGATCAAAGCAATGATCCCAACCAGCATTTTATTATGACAATTAAATACCTAATCAATTCTATCTATTAAATATAGCAACGACCTCAGCCACACGACACCCGAACATGGTTTCGTGGCACAAAAACACACAAAATGCACGACAGTTGGAAAAAATAACACAATGCCACCTACCTTGTACGCCAACAAACGTTATACCCGAACGCAGACTCCAGAAATGACCAAGAACGGTGTAGATCTGACGAAGAATAAAACCCATTCAAACGTAAATAACATTACATTGGGAATGAATTGGTAAGAACGGTACCAGGAGAGGAGAGGGTGTACCCGTGCGGTTCCAATGAGATCATTTGAAGCTGAATCAGATTCCAGATGAAAACCTGGAAGACCTTAAAAGGTTTGGTCGTCCTCCTTGGCTCCAAAATGGTTCAAACGCCTCCTTTTCCAAATGAGGAGGCAACTGCCTGTTTTAAGCCGAAAAAAGTACACAGGGTGTACTTCTGAGTACACGACATGTACTTCTTTCATTTAACTGTTCATTTGGTGGCACCGACACACTGTTCATCTGTCAATAAGAGTACACGACATGTACTCCCAAGTACATGGCGTGTACTGTCGCCCAGCTGGCGGTGACTCCACCGCCTTACGGTGTAGGCATGCCGACTGACTACATGTCGTGTAAGGTACCACATCACGGCATGTAGTCGGTTCCTACAACCCTCATCACCGACATTGCTACATGCACCCTGTACTCATCCCAAAATGGCCTAAAGTAAACGGTGTGTGAAAAAAGTACACGGCGTGTAGTTCGAAAATTTAGGATTTTTTCCCATTTTCCATATTATCTCAAAAAAACTTAAGGAAAAGGAAAATGAAGAGGATTGTACCTCAAAAATAAGAACCGGGTTCTTACAGTTGATGTAACATGCACCAAATTATCCAAATCATGATGTTGAGTCAGCATCTGTAATCTTTTCTATAAAAATATATAGGAATTATCTCTACCGTGAAATATGTGAGATATATAAGGATCGTAAGATTTTGAGATACATTTTAACATAGAAATAACTCAACATAGGGAAAAGGTGATAGCTCATGTTACTCAGAGATTTTGATTTTTCAATACACTACGACCTAATAAATAAATAATGTAGCATACGCAATAAGAAAGAAAGATCATGGGCTTCTAGCCCAAATGAGGATTGAGATAGATCATATATTTATAGAATGACTAAATATGGATATGGGAATTATTAATTAAGGTGAAACATCATTCCTTTTTCATATGATTTCTAAAAAACAATTATTATAGGGGATCAATAGATCTAAATATGATAATGATAATCTATAGTAGAAAATTAATTTAGTTATGGATGGATGAATGGCGGACATTGTGTATGAGGATGGATTTATGAAATTTGGAAGGAGGTTATGCATCCCATCTAATCTCGAACTAAAATTGGAAATATTATATGATTCTCATAGGTTAAATTTATCCATACACCTCGGTAGCACCATGATGTATAAGGATCAAATGGAACATTTTTTGTGGGACAATATGAAGCGAGAATGTGATGACTATGTGTCAAGGTGTCTAGTATTTAAAAAAGTGATGTCCAAGAGACAAAATCATATAGGGGTCATTAAACCTCTATTTATTCCTATGTGAATGTGGGATTATATAATAATAGACTTGGTGATTGGAATACCAAGGAAATCATTAAGGAATAATTCTATATAGGTAAATGTTTATAATATTACAAAATTAGAACATTTCCTCACTATATAAAAGGATTTAAAACATGAATTCCAGGAATGAAATTATATTGATTATGATGAAATACATCATATTGATCCTCCATCAATTGTTTCTGGTCGAGATCCCGAATTAACATCAATATTCTATAAAATTCCCCAAAATACCTTTGATACTGAGCTTTATATGAGTACAACTTTTCACCCACAAACTTATGAATGGTCTAGACGGCTTATTCAATCAATGGATGACTTGTTGAGATCTTGATCTCCTAACATTCACGATATTTGATATAATTACATTATTTTGGTGGAATTTACCTACAAGAATTTTCTCTAATATAGCTTTAAAATGGTTACATATGAAGTATTATATGAAAAGATGTGATAAACTCTAACTTGTTGGGCTGAAGATGGTGAGAGGAAACATATATGGCCAAAACATATCAAGGAGACAACTATATAGGTAAAGACAATTCATGCTCACATTAAAAATTCCCAGAGTAGGATAAATTTTTATGTGAACATCCATATTTGGGATTTGGAATTTCAAGTGGGAGATCATTTAATTCGGAATGTATATCTATGGAACGTTGTCTTATGGTTTGGTAAGAAAGGGAAATGGAGCCCCATTCACATTAGACAATTTGAAAATGTAGAAATATTCATAGATTTAGCTTACCATTTTGCAATGTCACCAAGTCTCTCCAAACATAATAATGTGTTCCACGTGTTATTGTTATGAAAATACAAGACAAACCAACGCATGTACTCGCTTATGATGAAATAACGTTGTAACCTGATCTGACTTACTATGAAGAACCTATCAAGAATATTGACACTAGAGAGAAAGTGCTGAGAAATAAGATGACTGTTATAGTAATGGTTTTATGGAGAATCAAATAACTGATATAAACATTTTTGGAACCTGGGGATGTTATGAAGAATAACCACCCAAATTTTGTAAAGGGCTTTATTCATGAAAAAATTTTCAGTAAGAAATTTTTGAATGTGGGAAGAATATAAAACCCCAAAAATTTTATGATTTGATTCCCTTAAATACCATAACCTAATTAGACATCCTATATTTTATGAATAATAGTGTATATATGATATAAAACATGGATATTAATATGATATAGTCATAACCTAGACATTAAACTTAATCATTTGTGTCTTGAATTTTGAAAACTAGATATACACGGTTGTGATCATAGTGATATTTGGAGTCTGATAGAATCAACATAGTTTTTAGTGAATAGTAATATACCCTTAAAAATATTAAAATAACATTATGAATAGTAACCTACCATTATGAATAATAATACGACACTTATAAATGGTAACCTTACCCATTAAAGTATATATTAAATTTTGGCACTTTAAAAATGAATGTGAATATTTTATGTGTTAGAATTATTTTATTAAATGATGAATTTATTTAAAAATTAAATTTCTCATATTTAAAAAATATTTTTAAAAATGGTATTCATTTTTGGATTCTATATGATGGAAAATGGTTACAGTTAATTTTTTTTATTTTTCTGAAATACATGAATTTTTATGAATACAATAATTTACTGTACAAATACATTTTATGATTGATACACTATTCTATACATTATTTATGATGTAAGAACATTTAATTATAAATCACATGCATATATTACTTTTTTTTTCATATAATCATAAATATTTCATTTTTGATATTATAATTATAATGTATTGATTAAAATATTAACAATACCCTCCACCCCTCAAATATAAATAACACCCTTCACACCCTCCTTTCATCACAACACTTATGCTTCAATACATTCCAAAATTCAGATCCAATCTCTCTCTAGGATCCTCCTCCCATGTCCATTATCCCTTGGTGTCATAAAAATTCCAAATCCACACCTATAATGGGTCTATTAAAGGGAGAGGGATTAAATAGGAAAATTTCTCTTTTCAATTATTTCGTTTTCTTTGTTCTTTTATTACATATCTATTCTAACCTCTTCTCTTAAAAGTATTATGAAAACAACAATACCATATATATAATACATTGTTTTTTAGATAATGGAATATTTTAACATCATATATTCCTTTCCCTCATTTTATACTACAAATTAAAATACCATCAGAGATATGTAAATTTATCACTTTCAAGGAAGACAAGTTTTCAATTTCCTTACGATCTTCATTACCAGTCGTAAAACTATTATAACAGTTGAAATAGTTCATATAATATATATTTTATTATATTTATTGTTATTTAATCCTTACACATACATAATATAAAATAACAATACAAAACAAGTCTGTTGTGCATAAAACCTTCATGTTAATCAAAGCTTTTATCATAAAATTTTATCTAAAGAGTCATCCTCATGGAATATAACAAAAATAATTATAAGAACCTTAAAATATTTGTAATGTGAATAATAATATATATTAACAATTCGGGATGTTTCACCAAAATCAAAATGAACATTCCATCATGAATATATGTAAACCGATAATATAAACCACAGAAGAAAATACTTGAAAAACAATAAAATTGAACCACATAAGCCCCTAAAAAATTCCATGAATGAAACAAATAACATTATAAAAAATCAATTTCATGTATAGGAATATCCATAATTATTAATTAATGATGATAATTTTTATTATTCATGCCATTAAGATCAATCAAAAAACCGTAGTTGGGGTTTGGTTTAGTGGTAAGCAACCCATAATTCTACATGAAAATGGGGGTTCAAAACCCATTGGGTGTAGGTACTGAAGAGTACTGTAGAAGTGGCAGCACTGTAGAAATGACGGGCACTATAGCGATGGTCGGTCACTGTAGTGGAAGAAGAGTACTGTAGCGGCTAAATTCCCACTGGTCCTTCAAGATATGTAATGGGTCTCCCTCTACCTAGTTAAAGATGTATTTTCTTTTCTTTACTAATAAATGAAGATTTGGACCCAACCATTAAAATAAAAGATCAATCGAAGAAAATATTTGAGAATACTGTAAGGGGTTTCTCCTGTCACTTTTATTTCTATGAGATTTCCATTGTTCACCAGTTATTTCATGTCCGTGATGTTTGTTTTCTGAAATTTGATATATAAAATCGTGATTCTCTTTATATTCAAGGAATTCAATGAATAAATTGGTGATTATTAACATATTGATTAGAATTTAGTAAGGTTCATTGTTTTAAATTTCTATTTAATTATGATTTACCTGTTATTCTGATCCAAATAATTCTTATGTGGTCTAACAACTTCCCCTTTGAAAAAATTTCAATTTAAATTTTCATTAAATTTTATATATGTATTCTTTTTTACATGTAAGTGATAATTTTATTCTCCATATACCATTTTACATGTGATGTTTATGTGGAATGTTCCATAAACAGGGAATATATTGATGAATCTATATCTGCTACACTATACTGATATTACAATGGAATATTTTTATTTTATTAAATCTATTTTTAATTAACGATTTGGACCAGTAGTGACATTTGGGGACCACTATATCCCCTATATTCATTAACAGATCTCATGATACATATATTTTGGTGACGAACCATTTGAGTTTGTTTCCAAAAATCACATACTTTTCTACCAATAGACATAAACATTCATGAATGTATAATGTTTTATGTGCTTGATACATGACGTAAAAATGATAAGATTTATATTTATTTTCTATTCATTTAATTTTTTCCACATGTTTTTTACTATGAAAAAATCTATTGTAGTTATTTTATTCTCATCTTGTTGAAGGAAATTGTTTTCATTTATTCTTCATGCCATATTAGTTATGTTTAATAGTCTATGAATCACTAATTATTGAATCATGATAGCACTATATGGAAACATAATGATAATTTTATCTCAACTTTATTATGATTCATTTCCCTGGGTTATGATAAAGAGAACCCTGAATATACTTTCATGGTGAAAATTTAAATCATTTTATTATGTAAAATGTTATATTTTCTATATTTCCAAATGTACCATTTGTATCATTTATATAAAATAGTATTCCAAAACTGAAAATATAATTTGTCCTTTATGATATTATTTCAATTAATCAATCCATTAAAGTAAATTAATTCATTGGCTCTAGGTTTCAGGGGGCAGGGCCTTAAAATTATGATACTCATGATTCCTAGAAACACACGACCTCTCATTTTTTTTTGTGTCTCCCAAATATTAAAATTGAAAAATCCACCAAGTTATAGAAACATTCAATTTAAATTGGTTACATAATTAACCCAATTTTCGGTTAACTCATCATTATAGTAGACAAAATTCAGTAGAAATGATATATATTACTTTAACAAATATTACCCTTAAATTAAAAATGATGGTTAAAAAAATATATACTTCCCTTTTTCACTGAATGGAAGTCATTTTCAAGAAATTATTACTATCATTCGATCATAATTATCATTATAGGAATAGGAATGAATATATTCAAACATAAAAAACTCTAGATACATGCACTTATTCTCCTAAAAAACCTAATCAGACTTACTCACACACTATATGTCAAAAACTTACACTCATATTCAAAACTCCAATTTTATACATCCTTGATAATCATAAATTCTCTAATGTTTAGATATTTAAATATCACCAATCTAAATAAACCCCAAATTATTGAAAATATATAAAACATTTAGGTTTCAATCCAGAAATCGCGGGCATAAAAAACAACAATGGATTCCTTATTAAAAAGTTATAGCTTCTCAAAAAAGTATTTCTATTATATATAGGTTATAGAAAACATTTTTAAAAAATACCAGTGGTATTAAAAGTAAATGAAAAATAATATTCCTACCACCTAAGAAAATACAATCACTATAATAAGAATTTGACCTTCAATGAATCTATGCAAATAATATTTCAATTTTTTTTAATAACTAACAACTTTTAAAAAAAAATAAATTAAAATTTACGTGTTCATTCTCATTTTGTTTTCATAAAATATATTCTCAAAAATTATTTTTTATTCATCATAAAAATATCATGAATAATTCATCCATATTTAATTGTAATTTAATTGTGATGATTTGATCAATCAGGAATTGAAATAGCATGATCAGGTTCCTATTTATTGAAAAATTCTAATCAAAAATATATGTTCTCTTTTGTCGGAAGATATATCATGTTTTCAAAAAGGTATGAAGTCATACATAACCATCACAATTTCATTCATTATCCAGTAAAAGTCATATTGTTCACAAATAGTTTCATTCATTTTAGGGAGGCAATATATATTAGACCTAATAAGTCTTATATGGAATATAAAATCCATAGATTTGAGAAACAACTAGTCATATATATAGATAGAAGTCATATTTGATCTATTAATGACATAAGAGAGGGCTGTTAAAGCATTAAAAAGTAATAAATATCCATATTTGATCCATTACTGAACTATAACACAAGAGTAAAAATTCATATATACATATCCCAAGTTTTACATAAAACCTAAAATTTTATTTTCTCAAAGTTAAATTTATACTCTTTAACATCAGAGTAATATAAATCAAATTTATACTTTTTTTCATTGACATACATATTTATCAATAATCCTTCATAAAATCACTGAATTTAGTATAAATAAATTTCTTCCAACTCATGAAATTTTCTATTATAATTTAACCATGTTATAATATATTTTCCTCAAAATCTTTCAATAGGTTGTAAAAAATATATACAATAACCATAAAAATGTAAATTATCCACTTAAATAATTATCATTTAATTATTAATCAACTAAAATTCAATCATTATAAAATATTTTAAAACCCATAATAGAAGTTAGTAAAATAATGTGATAATAATTATTCAATATCCTATTTAAAATTTCATTCATCTTGTAACCACACTGTAGGATAATTTATTTTTCAGAAAATATAATCCATTAGTTAAAATAACCTTTTATCCATGACATTCAAACTATATTTCTCTATAATATAATTGAGCTCATAAAAATATATCCCCCTTTATGAAATTATTAAACTTGTAGATAAAACAATAAGGTGTCAATCATTATATGATTCGCTTCTCACACATTTATAAATAAGAAACAGTTCTGAAAGTATTATTCCCCCCTTTTCCATGATAATATAAATAATTTTGGGAGTATTTTCAACACATTTAATGTTAGAGGGGAAGGGTAGACATGTGATTTTTCCCATAACTAATAAAACCACACATTATGAAGTAATGTTGTGAATTTTTTTCATCATTCTATTTAGTGATAGAAAACATTTATTTTACATCAAATTTAACTACCATGTATTTTATGAAGTGATATGAACGATAAATGTGATTTGATATTGTGTGTTAATAAATATTAATCGAAAGATCAATCACACTATGATTTTGATATCCAATTAATAACGGAATATTAACCATTACTCACAAATCAGGATGATAAACATGAATTTAAAACATCCAATCAAAAAGATGTGTGTTTTATATATACATGAATTCAGCGATTCACAATACCATTGAACATTGGTTCTTGTTATGAAATTGCAAAAATCCTTCAACAAGGAACAATGTTTTTCCTAAACGTTATATCCATTCACGGTAATACCCTTCACATTAATCATCTATAGATACCTATAAATTGAATTACAATCATTTTTTATAAAAAATACCAAAAAATAGTTTATTACAAATAAATATTAGGATTATAATTGATAGTAAAATGCGAGACTGAATGCGATAAATTTGAAATCTTGTAAATAATTCTATAAAAATACTATGCTGATTATAGAATATATCTAGTAAATAAGGATATCAATAAATTTTTTATATACCTATTAATTTACCAAATTTATAGCGTCATTTTTTTCAACGTAGATTCAATATCTTGGGAGTTGAAAACACTTCACATTTTGGAAACTATAAAATAGACCATAGTATTCTATAATAATTTTATAAGGATAGAAAAATATGATTAGTTCATCAAATGATTTTCAATAACATACAATAAAACATATCAATTATGATAGAAATATCAAATTTCTTCTTCATATTATCAATAAATTCACAACAAATATACTCTATAGAAAATATAAATTCTATTTCTTGAACATATACCATGATAATGGGAGTACATGGAAAAATATCTTTCATATTGTGAATTATTTAAACTGTACCATTATTAAAATTAATTATTCTCATGAATCTATTGATCTATTCATACTTGACTCTTGTTTTTTCATAAATCCTTATAATTCATTATTTACATTGATTACAAGTCACACGTCATTATCAAGGAAAAATACCTCCAGTTTTTAATGTAATCATTTCCCTCCAAGACACTATTAATAATGCTATATATCACAACCATTTGAAAAAACTTGTAAAAGTTTTAAGTTAAATCAAACAAGAACACATATATAGTCCCATGTTTTCCACTACTAATGAGGATTCTTCAATGTCAACTCCACCCTTATTATAATACTATCTGGGTACCAATAATAACCTATTACTATTGACATCATGTTTATCATTTGGTTTAATTAAAAAGTCACACTGGGGGACTATAATGATTATGTTCTGATGATATGATATCATCCCTAATGTGGTGTTATTATAAATTTTATCATGTTTCTCATTTAGAAATACAATACATTCATCATGTTCAACTACCTCTGGAAAAATTTGAGTTTAAATTGAGAGATAAAAGTAGTTTTTTCTCATGTCATAACCTTCTTCACGTACATAAACTCCATAATTTAATACACAAATATAAATTAAATATATTTTAATAATATTAGTTATTTACGATATCATTTTGTTTTATAATGAACATTGTTTAAAATTTGGCTAAATATAATAATGATTCACCACCAACTATGACTCACTGTCAGCTCATATGAATCACCACCAGACATGTCATACTGCTAGCCTGAGTCACCATTAGATTTATCATCAAACATACAGAATGAATTCATAAAATAGTTGAGCTACATCCCAACAAGACTCAACACCCACCAATGTCCATGTTAGTTAAAATGTCTCAAAAACAATATAACTGACTACAAGACATCACCTTCTTCCATAATGAGTTTCCACCAAACCAGACTCACCTTTAGGACAAAAAAGTCATTTCCAGGCTGACTCATCAGCATAGATATCTTATTTCCATAGATGTATTACCTTCAATGAAGTAATTATACTACATATTTCTTGATTCTATAAGATCCATAATCTATGTTAATCCAATTTCATATTAAATGTCAAAAATAGATATATTTTTTCTAATAAAATAGAGGGTTATTTAATTATTATTTTTATAAATATTGTATTGTTGAATTATTGAATGTACACAATTATGAGGATCTATATGATTCTGGTTTTATTATTCAATGAACTCATGCATTAGTTAGGTTCTCATAATAGTCCCTCAAAAATGGACGTTTTATGTTCAATAAGTTTACATGAGTTATTGAATATCGAATGGACCCTCACATGAGAGCATACACATAGATAATTACATACTTTTCTCTAAAATATATTGGGACTCATTTGAATATGAAATAGTGGAACTCATTTGAAGATAAACATCCTATCCTAAATACAGAATATATCATTTTGATGATTTTTTAAATTGAAAATTTGGAGAAATCCTTCAAGATCCTCACTAAGCAACAATTGAGGACAATCAAGCATCTAAATAGCTTCAAACTGAGTATTATTACAATTCGTATATCATATTAATTTATAATTCTATTGTTTTTATCCAAATTCAAGAAATATTTAGTTTATATTTTTTTATTGCACCCACTATCTCTTCCCATCGAACTACAGAATACAAGATATTTTTTCTCTCTATTATCATATTTTTACCCATGGAATTTTCGAAATGTTCCTTGTGTGTTTCCTATGTTTGTTTCTCAACCCATATATAAACATGTATTATTACTTCAATCCCATAAAAAACATAAGCTAATTTTTGTATACATGATCTAGGTTATGGAACCGATGATAACTATATAATCTTATTGTATGAGGGTGATTGCAAAGTAGAGGTGATAAAGTCTAGGATATCAACCGAACCCCATATTTATTTAATTGATTTACTTTATTCATTATTTTTAAATATTAACATATCATTTTTTTAATATATTTTGTAAATTTTACTTTGATTTTTAGTCTTAATAAGTATTTATAATATGATTTATTTGAGTTAATTTATTTTAAAAATTAATGTCATTTTCGATATTGATTTAACTGAGAAATATTAATTCTTTAGTAAATCTTTTAATATAACATAATTTTAACAAACTAAAATTTTGATTAATTGGAAAAATATATATTAAATGTTTTATTTTTTTAAAATAGAAATTTAATTTGGAAATCAATTCACCCCCTATTGAGTAAAACACTCTAAAAAATAGTTTGTATAAAAAGAGTTTATATATATTTTAATCTATTCTTTAGTTCTGTTTTAGATAACTAAAATTTCAGTTAGTTAAACATTTAGCCACATAATGGATAGTAGACCATAGTTTCCTACTATAAATAGTATTTCCTTATTTAATGGCACAAATTAATCCCATTATAAATTAATGATGATTTTGGATATTGGGAGAATGGTTTTTCAAATAGGAATGCTATTGTAGATAATTATAAAATACCTAAGACTCCTAGAAACACATGGGATGATTTAAATAAAATTGATTAAAATAATAAAATTAAACATATTAATGGTGTTTCATATTATTTGGGTGATGATAAATTTAATAGAATATCATGTTGCACAACTTGTTTTGAGAGATTAAAAACATTAGATATTTATCCAAAATATAAAAATATTTTAAAAGAAATTAAAATAAAGAATTATACAATTAAATATGAAATATTTATAATTAAATAATATGAATTTTTTTCTGAAATCTATCTCAGGTTTTCTGAGATAGGTAATGCAAAGAATTTATTAGGGAATATAGTTTCGTATAAATACCATGTGATACAGTTTTTTAGTTGTATTCAATAAATATGGAGGGTAAACACAGTCTCAATTTGATAATCATGTTATGTTATCATTCTAACTATCAATGAGATTATTTGAAATTTAATGTTATTGGAGTACAAAGTAAATTTATACTAATAAGAGGAGGGTGAACTAGAAATTATGTTTGTAGTCTCAATTCCATTTCCAAAAAACAAAGGATAATGTTCAAACTGAAAGATCAAATGATAAAGATTCACTGACTGATAGTGATGAATAGATGGCCCATCCATTCGTATAGTTTAAATTGTATTACAAGATAAATTTTTTTTTCTAAAAATGAAAAAAATTTATATTTGATAAGAGATGAAATTTTATGGAGGATTGGAAGAACTGTGACACATCAAATGGAATATTCTCATATGAGGTTAAATTGAAATGGAATGGAAAATAATGTTATAATAATATAAAATAAAAAATGAATATGATTATAATTATAAGAAATATAGTTAATAAATTAAAAAAGATTGGGGTTAATCTGACGATAGATTATCTTATTTAGACACATTCCTTGAGGAAAAAAATGATAGATAAATATTTTGATTGATTAAAAAACATCTAAGATATCTAGGGCCTTTTCTATTTCTCCTAGACAAAAATTATATCATTCTGGAGATGATGATTGTGATTAAAATTTGACTAGTTATAGAATTCTTTAGAGGATTACTTTTCTATTAGAAGAATTAAAAGAGTTTAGTGACATGTATAAAATTCAAAAGAAATATCATTCTGTAATTGTTAATTTTGAGTCAAAACTTGTTGAAAAATTAAAAAAATGCTCAAAAATTAAAATAGAATAACGATTTGAAAATTTTAAATAAAAAATTATATTAGGATTTATAAGGATTAACAAGAGGGTGAAAAACAATCACACAATGAAATTTAAAATTGACATCTCCTAAATACATTACAGTGTTAGGTTATCCACCTAGATGGTGAAGGATTTTCAATAACAATTTAATTCAAAAATCTAGTTTTGTAAAATATACTACTAGTTTTTATACAACTATTAATAACAAAGTATTTGTATTTGGAATTTTAATAACCACTTATGGGAATCCAATTATGGTAATCTTGGTTCCTAAATCCTTAATTACTATCATTTCTAGACATAGTACGATTTTGGTCCTAAAATCATTTTTTGTGTAAAAATTTATTTTTTAGGGAACCTTCATGAAAATATCTTCTAATAATATTTTTAGCATAGATAGTTGACTTTCCAGACACATGAATGTAGATTACACAAGATTAGAAATATTTATAATATTAGATGGTTGTGAAGTAACATTTGGTGATAGTTCCAAAGGGAATATCCTAGTCCTTGTACATGTACATTATTCTAACACTATACTAATTTTTGAATTATTATTTTTAAACGATTTAAAATACAATATAATTAGAATTTAACACCTATTTGATGATGATTTTATGTAAAAATTGTAAATATTTCTTGTAATGTTTTTGGATCTAAAATTTATATAGAGTTTCTTATATTGATAATTAAAAATGTTTATGTATATAATATAGATTCATTATTTTCTAAAAATAAATATTTTATAAGTTCCAATGAAAAAGAATACATTATTTGGCATAGAAGAGTATGATAATGCAATATTACTTAATTTAAATATATCCCTATAAAATGGTTTTTAAAATATCAACATAAACCTGATTTCCAAAATGATAATGGTGATAACACCTATAAAAAAGGGAACAAATTTATCCATCATGTTAATGAAAGGAAATATAACTTCTCAACCCCTATAGTTGGTTTAAATGGAATTTTTTGGACCATATAGAGTCATTTTCGTTTTAGGATTCCCTATTTCAATGTCATTGTAGATGAATTTCCTAGGAATAATAGTGTATAATTATGAGATCTAAAAATAGGATCACGTTCTTACATAACAATGTTTGAAAAATTTGTAGAGAATCGTAGTGGAAATACAATTTAATCCATAATAAGTTATCATGGTGGTCATATTGAAAATAAATACCTTCATTATTTAATATCTCATAATGTTTATAACCATATTTATTTTATTCTAGGACACACAATAGAATGTTGTTGTAGAATGATGAAATAAAACCCTTCTAAAAATTTCCCAGATATTTCTCCATGAGTATGACAATTTGGTTTTCTTTTAATAAAAGGCACTGAATAAAAAATATTATATTATCAGCAGAGTTTTAATTATACCAATCATAAAGAAAAAACCTTATCAATAGAGTTTTATCATATTTCCCCACATTCATAGAAGATGAATGTTCTATAAGTGTAAGTGACTTACTGAATACTAAAAGGATAGTTACTCGATAGATTAAACACTGATACATAATGAGTCTTATACTTGAAAGAGTTTAACTGAATTGAATATCACACTCTTTTCCTAAATATATAAAAGATTGCATTGTGACACACTGTTTTACTATGAAATTACAAGAAATATTTTTAGATACTCACCTTGAAAAATTTTAGAACACTCGACCATCTATAGTACTTCATAATGAAAAGTTTTATCTTTTTAATATTTTATATCCTTCCCTTCATGTTTTTTTATTTTACATTCATTTATTCTATTTTTCTATATTTATTATCCCAAATTGACTCTTGCACTAGAACTAGAGAAAACATGATGTTCTCTTCTATCTATTTTGATCATTCTACTGTGTTTGTAGAAGAGGTACATGCACAGACATTGTTTGTTTATCTACCCATGTATAAATTTTAAAAATACCGTTGATCTTGGATTGATTTTATTATCTTTTTTTATACATGTTCTCAGTCACTGATTATAAAATATCTATATAATCTTTTTGGTAAAGGGTGATTAAAAATTGGATGAGATTATGTCTCAAACTGAAACTAATACCCATATTTTCTCCCTTGCAAGAATTTTCTATTTCATTTTTAAAAATATTTACAATTTATTTAGTTTCAAATTTGTAAAAAAACTTTTACATTGATTTTCAGTATTAAATAGTGTTTATATTAGGATATTTTTTTCCAAATAGTGATTTAAAAATTTAATGTGATTTCTTATATTGTTTTAAATGATCACAACTGAAGATTTCAGAAATATCTTCATTGAATTGGCTTTTATAAAACAAATATTTGGATTAATTGGGAGAATAATTTTTTAATAGGGGGATTTTATTTGAAATAGAAATTTTATTGGGAACTCCATTAAACAAATATTTATTTAGTCACTTTGGAGAACATTAATATTTGTACAAGTGAATATTGTAGAATATATGTCATAATCATCATTTTCATACAAAATTTATTTCCAATTAGTATGATCACAATATTATTATTCATTAATAGATATATATAATTCATCACAAAACACTAAATTTACTTTATTATATTATTATATTATATATTTTTTAGAAATATGAACATTTTCCACTCTAGTAGTTTGTACTTCTTGCTTTGTTAAAATATATGTTTTTTTTCTAATTTTCAATAATTTTTACATATAAACACTTTATATATTTTTTTATTCATTATATATAATTTATATAGACTCGTAATAGAAAATAACTTAAGAATGTACATTTTTCATTTATTTCATTAAAAAGTTCATATTTTTTTTCTTTATCATCATAGAACATTGGATTCCATATACTTTGAAGTATTTTACTGTGGGATTTTTTGGTACCATATCTCATATAATTTATTTCTTCACAATTTTCAATAACTATAAATTTTTAATGTTAAAAATAGTTCCCACAACATATCACCAATAGAAATAAGAAATATCATTTTTTCTGGAATGGATTATCCCATTGTTTCTGATGAAAATTTCTTTTTTGTGGGATAGACCCACGATTGTTTGGATTGAATAATGTTACACAAGATCTTGTGTCGTGAATAATAATATTATTTTATTTCCCTTTTTATGTGGATTCTATAAGATTTTATTCATGAAACTGAAAACATGAAATATATCTCATGTCAATGGTATTGACCATTATTCAAAAGAGAGGAAATACAAGATAGTTATTCAATGACACATGGGGATACACATTGGTCTAGAGAATGGGAGGACAATCTCATAACATCCTTTTTCGGTTAATTTTAACTACTTCATAACTCTCTTATATATTTAATCCATATTCATAAATCCTTTATAAAATAATAAAATAAATATTTTCATCCATCAAATTTTCAACCAATCACATATACACGCTAGACTAATAATCCATATGTATCAATGTTACTCTATCAGTGGAACCACATATATATATATATATATATATATATATATATATTATAGGTCCTACACATATGGAACCAACTGTATGAAACATAGGTTCTCTATAAGTCTATCCAATTGTATGCATTAGAGTTTCTGCATCAATGAAACCATTTGATTGAATCATTCTTTCTACAAATCATATTATTATTTACTTTAATCAACTATTTATTTGAAATAATTATTTTTTAATTTATCATTATTGGTCACTCTAGAATTAATTCACATCTAAGAAGGTGGTTAAATATTTTATATTAAGATCAGACCCATGGTGAGGGTGTCCTACAAGTCCTCATGAAAGGGATCAAGACCCATGTAGTTCCATTTCACTTAAATTGAAACACTATAAATTATAAGGTCATGTGATAGTCCCTAAACAAATGTATTTACTATAATATGGTGAGTATGTATTGGTGAATGGTTAATTGAAAAATATGGGGGAGGAATTATGCACGATTGGACCTTTTGTATTTGAACTGGTGTGGAATATGGCCTAGTGGGCGTATGAATCAATCTTTTAAGGGATATAATACTATAATTATGGAACTTAGTGACAATATGGGTATTTTAGGTGAGGTGAATAATTACTAGAAGGGATATAGCCTCCTTTGAGGGGAATGATCTTACAAGGATTATGACATAATATGGACATAGATGAAGGGATCGATAAATAATATAGACCAAATAGGAAAATTACATAACAATGATCTAGGTGGATTGAAGGTGTTCGTTTTCAACCATGGAACAACTTTCTACATATCCTAGAAATACTAGAATCCATACCCAAATGCTTCACATAATCACCATAATCTTCTAGAGGATGAAGGGTATGGTATGAAATGATATAGATATCCTAAATAGTCTATGAGAATTCTATATTTGGGATGACTTTTCCCAGTTTTAGAGTGGAGGATAAGGGATACAACACTACAACACATCGATGAAAAAATAATGGTGTACCCTATGCGATTACAAATAGGGTCTTCCTTAGAATAGGCTATGAGGGTGGGATCCTGGTTACTAAGGGAATTCATAACCATAAACATGAATTGGGCCCTACCTATAATACATGTTGGAGTTGGGATTACGTTTATCATGTTGATTAACTATATAATGGGAGACATAGTTTTATATTCTTTGTTTTGATCATGAAAATTCTGAGGTTCAAGGGACCTTTTTTACTTTTCCACCTTCGGATATGATTTCCATGGAGACCAGGGACCTATTATTGGTGGTATAAAGATGAATTATGGCATATATGTTTCCTTTTCAGGTGATATCTGTGTGGAATGGGTTGGATCCTTAAAAAAAGATACATGGGTGATCTAGATAGGATATTTCATAAGAGATTACATTGTATTTTAGATATTTCTTCACCTAGGTTATTCATGGGTTAGTTGAATTCATCCTCACATAAGTTCTACATGGGAAAACAATGATGTATTTTTTCTAGGATCTACATCGAAAATCTACTAATGAATTGATAAAAAGAGAACAATTCGAAAAAAAACAATGGAGATAAATTACTCTTATATTTAAGGGTCTCCTATGATATTTTTGGAAGAGTGGAACTTAGGTTTTGATCAATGGTATAACCATTCACTATAGGGTCATTATACAATGGTGGGTGGTTCCTTATGTATGTATTTGGTGCTTTAAATGTTGTAGGAACTTCAATAAATTAAATTATCAATATAAACTATTATTTAAGGAGATTTCAAAATATACATGAAGTTTTAAAGTTCATTTACAAGAGACATAGGTTAGAAGGACATCTAGTTTTATTTTAATATTTTAGTCATGTAAAATTGGGTTCCCTAGTGTCCGGTTTATATGACATATCAGGACATTGGGTGATGTAGGAAATCCATCCATGTTATATATACTAGTGGATAATGCTTGTTAGGATTGCATGAGACACTTTATTATTCATGTAAGCTATGGTCCTTTAACTTGCGAATGTTTTTGGTCGCACTACTACATCACATATTTTTCAATTGGGAAAAATCATGGGGGTTTGGGAGAAAAATGTGTTTCTATCATTTCATTCCATTTTCATTAGCATATATCGGATCATAATAAGAGGGTTTGATCTTGAGGTAGATAGATATAAGTTAATTAATGATTTATTTACTCATTTTCCTCTAGGTGTTCGCATACATTCATGTTCTTGTGTGGTAAAAATTATTTATTGTTTCTTTAATAAGGTTATAAGTTTATAGATGAAGTATAAACATTCACCATGTAGGTAGTTCATGAATGACTATTATTTCATTCAACCATTTTTTCCTCACAAGAATGTTGCATAGTATTTCCATTCATATACATAATGTTTCCCACTTGTTCCCCCATTTACTACATTTTACTATTTTAGTCTCCCATTTATCTTGTTGTGTAAGTCTCCTATTGGAAAAAAATTACTTACTTTCAATAAACATTAAATTTTGTGAGTTCCTTATGAAAGGGGACTTCAGTCAGAAGATTCCTCCCAGTCACATGTGTAGTTTATCCACATGAGTAAAATTTGGAAAGTTACATGCATGACGTAACAAGGAAATGGGACATGAATGAGGTCAGTAAGGCAAGTGACCCATGTGGGGTCACATGGATGAGTGACTTGTGGATGGATTTTAATTTGAATAAAAATTATATGTATTTAAAACATTATTTTATAGTTAGTTAAAGCCTATGTGTTCTCTTTATAGATATTATATTGGTTGTAAAATGGTTTGAGATTCTGATAAACAAGCTACCGACCACATTAGCGAGATTAAAGAAATAATTGGGACCAATTATTACCATGTGTATGATTTTCAATCATCTGAAACCTGGGAAGCATAAAAATAAGTACAATCACAAATACCCTGAGAGTTAAAAAAATATCAACACTATGACCATGTGATAATGAATGAAATTCTTATCCTGATAATAAAGAATTAAATGTAACATTAATGGGAGTACGAGTACCTGTTATATACCACTTCCAAGATCTTTTTCTAATATTCATTAATCAATGATGGAATAAAGTCCATTTTATATTTAATGAAGAAAAAAATATATTTTCCATATATAATGTATCATACACCAAGATTATCACCACACTTTTACTCCTTTGCCTTACGTGATTCTAGGATAGTATAATCAAAGGGATGGAAGGATGACTGAGACTTTATAATTGGGGGGATGAGGTGTGCTAATCAAAAGTATATGCTTTCAAACTAGGTGAAAATGTCTTCTAATGAATTTTGCATTGAATTGAGAGTGGTGGAAATCAATGTGGTTGTCCGGGTTTCATAAAAAAATATAGAAATCTATATATAATTCTCAAGCCACTCATTTGGTAGAGCCCAAAAGAAGATAATTCTGAAATGATACATTGATAATTTAGTATTAGTATATGGGTTTTCATAATATCCTTGAAGTGACATTTCATGGGCAGAGTTCATCCCCCCCAAAGCAATATAGGAGGATGTTTAATGAAAAACTTAATTTGATAGTGAATTTTTAATGATAATCCTTGAGGTAGAATGTAAAGGATTTTTCCTAAGAGGTGGAATTCATATTGATTTATGGATGAATGTTTTATTTGAACCAAAAGTACGTGGATCTGGGTTACATCACCCAACATGTTCACCTTCATTGTAAAAACGTGAAATTTCTAGTAAATATCATTGTACGATGGAGAAATTCCAATATAAATAGTGGGTGCATGAAATAAAGTATAACATCAATACAAAAAAATCCCTTAATAATTTAAAAGGGAAGTATTTGAGTACTTACACATTGATGATTCGGGAATCCAATGGTGGTGTAAGGATATATACATTCTTCATAGTACTGTATTTGTAGAAGAGAAGATTTTCATGATTTATATCATAGATTATATCAATTATCCATTGAATTGCACTGCATGTATATATAGGTAAGGACCTCATACAGATTTTAGGCGTATTCTCAGTGTTGTCGAGGTGTATTGTTCTGTATTTTATCTCTTAAGATATACGGGTTGAGTTTCAGATTATGTGATGTTTATTCAAACTATATAATCAATATGTATCTATAAAAAAATTATGGTTGAGTATAGTGAAGGTGTGAATAATATTAATCTATCTAGAGAATATAACTTCATCATTATGGGTATCTCTACACTAAAACATTATTCAATAAATTCCATGATAAATAAGATATGGGGTCATATATGATAGATTTTATAGACAATGTGGTGAAAATATGAATCAATGCACAATTATTTTTTGTTTCTTAACATTCATATATTTCTGTACTGTATTAAATTTTCCTTAAAAAAATTATATTCACTCAAAAAAATGTCAAAATATATTAAAACGAATGGGCCACTAAAATTTTAGGGTTTCCATGTTTCAGGATGTATCATAGTTGGTTATTAAGCCACCTTCTAATCGGGAATCTATTGGGATGACTTCACTAAGACTGGGTTCTATTCTTATCATCAAGGGAAATTAGTGAAGAGTATCCCCTATGTTGATGAATTTATAACTGTTGAGTGGGATAAGTGAATTAAGTAGATCATGCATGAGGGTTTTATGTATGATGAAACTCCATGATTGTCTAAAAAATATGAAATGTAGGCCAAAATATTAGAATTAATGTGCTTCCAAAAACTGAGCTAAGACGGTCCAGTTTCCTTCATTGGGAGGAATGTAAGTCTCAAGTTACCCAACATTATATTGAAATAGGAAGGCCTAAGTAGTTGATAAATTATAAAGTTTCCAAGACTTCTTCATATTCAAACATGTAAACATCGAATTTAGTGAATCTTGAGTAGGTAAAAGTTTTTAAATATATTGCATATTCCACAATATATTCATGAATATTTATTTAAGCTATCATAAACATTCTCTAGCCTGTGGATAATTTTTAACCCTCAGGCATACAATATGATACTAAACCTAAAATTTTTGGAATATATATCTATGAACTAGAGTTACAAATATATAACACTAATTATCAGATCCAATCTGTAATGCTGGTGACTGATATTATCGAGCTAGGAACCATTTATGTGTTTAGTGATCATTTTGTTGAGGAATGGGATGTGTATATTGATATTCACAATTAAAGAGTCATTACTTATTTTCATCTATACTCTAATTATTGAAATAAATGGGATATAGTTTATAATTATAATAAATTATATATCTAGATGGTGGTGGGAGTGGAATATGAATAGATCACAATACAAGAATCATTAGGATATGTTACGATGAGAACCTTTGTCAAGGATAATGTGGATAACCCTATGTCCTTTGAAATATCCCTAGATTAGAGTCACATATAGGAGTGAATGATACGGGAGAATTATATATTTCCTCCTCTGGCACAGCTTTTTGGGTAAAAATTGCCCAACAATACCTAGTCCAATTTTAAGAAATGGTAGAGGAAAAATACATTACCTTATCGCATCATCATCCATTGTGATTTTTCTCAACATCTATTGAATTGGATCCACCTGATATATTTATACATGTACTAACATTTATATATTGTATAATTTTATTCAATTTCACCCCTCATAGGATATAACATTGATCCATTTAGATAAATGAAGGACACTTCAGAAGATTCCTATAGACTTGTTGGATAGTATGTCCCCTTAATGGGAGAACTGTAAAGGTATAAGAACACATCTGATCCTGATACATTTAAGGTATAATAAAATAATAGTAATTTGACTTATACATAATAATAAATCAATCAATAATGACAGAATCTTTTGCATTATGATATTTTAAATCTACAATATACACCGAGTGACCCCATAATGAGCACTTATGGCCCCATTACAATTATAGATATTGTTGATCATTGTATTGGATAATCAAGTAATGGTGTCGATAGTGATCCCAGTTCAATGTGCCTAAATAGGGGGGTTCCCGTCAAGATAACATAAGGTATATTTGTTTGAATGGGAAATTCGGGTCATGATCCAAAAATCTCAAATATACCCCCTATTAAGGATACCATATTCACTAACATGTTAAATAATGAAATAATGGAGATGGATGACATTATTAAATATAGTTATTTCACCCTGTCTCTGGAGGTGTTATGGAAATCAATAGGGAGATAGAAAAATATGAGTTTTACTCTTTTATCATACTCAATTAACCATATTATGTATAATTCCTTGATCAATAATTTTAACATGTAAAACATTATACGTAGAAAAAATTTCAAATAAATCACTGATTTGAAAACAAAGTCCTTTATTAATCCTGCAATAGAGGTAATGACTTGTTAGGATCCCATAGTTGGAGATTACTCTTACAGACAATTGAAAATCTCTATGAAAATTCAAGAAATTCATTTCTCATAGGAGATCTCGCTTCGACCTGATTATAATGAAGATACTAGTGAAGATTGAATCCAAGCAGATGGTCCTTCAATGAGTGACTGCAATTTGTAATTAGGATTTAATTTTTTCTCTTCGTCTTTAATAACATTCAATCATAGATGATAAAATCAATTTTTTATCTTATATCCAACAACATCTAATTTCTACCTTTTAATGAATATTCTAAATCAATTCATCTATTGGTGCATGATATAAGAGGAATTAATCACGAAAATCAAAAAAAACATCTTCTATAGAATAATTAGTTCTAGAGTATGAATCTTTTACAAAGAGAAGCTCAACGATAAATATATAGGATCAAAATTATTTCTATTTATTTCCCTAGTTTATTTGAAATATATATAGTATTTATTCAATCGATACACCTTTGGAAGATCGTCCCTGAAAACATGATCACCTCCACAACATCTTTAACATGTTGGGGTATGTAAGATATGACTACCATATAGTCTAATATATTACAAAATAAAATACTCATCGGTAAAATAATGATGATATGGAATGAGAGCTTCTTATTAATTAAAAAAATCTTTTTAAAATTGATGATCTCTGAACAATACTATCCTAGGAGAAAATAAATCACACCAAAATGATAGAGGAATTTCATACATGATTTATTTCCAAATCACATCACATAAAACATCTGTATATAATGATGTATAATTAAAAACTAGATCTTTTATAACATAAAAAATCATTAGAATGGGTCCAGGCTTGGGAAAAATGACCATTTTTTCTACAAATAAAGTGATCTTCCTTATTGATGAGGAAGATGTAGAAAATAAAAATGGGGTTAAAAAATTGTGGCTATGGAATGAGAATCATTTAAATGACTTTAATTTTTTTTAAATTAGTCTTGTAAAGAAAAATAGAGAGACTCTATCTTGTGGATGCTCCAATGAAATTTATATCCATGAATGAAAATAAGTTTTATGCCAATCAACTATTTTTTTCCTTTATTCACTATATTTAATACATAAGGTGAAATTTTATAATTCTTTTTCAGAATATTGTTTCAGTGTATTCAAATTGAAATGATAGGAACAATAATGTTCTCTCACTATTACCTAGTCCATTAGACCCATCCAGCATAATTTTAATTTTAATATATCATACAATGGATCATAAAAAATGGTTCATATATTGTTTCATTAGCCTAGTTTTTTTAATATGTATGTTACAAATATTAAATAAATGAAACACTAATATTTTTATTAGACTGCTGCTATTTGGAATTCGTCTTAAAAGTTTTTGTTTACTTATAAATAAAATTTCTAAAAATTATTCTAATTCATCCATAGTTCATATCTTCTGAGCAATGAATAACCTTTTTCTAGGGGTTCGATTTTATGGGTTTTAAATATGGATTATTTTACATCAATTTCCATTTAAATTTTAATGTCATATAAGATGTAACAATGAAGATGATATTTTAGGTCAAATATTTTTGACCATGAGTGATACTAATAAAAAACGAAAAAGGTTTTTCTGGCCAATAATCTACAACATCATTTGAATATACTGAGGGAAACTATTAACCATGATGTTTGGGTTATTAAATCAAAATAAATGAAATGGGACATGTATGGAAGGGATGACCTAGACCATTTTTGTGGAGGTTATTTTTTTACGATTCTGTAGGAAGCATACGTGATAACTGGATTTTGTTTCTGGGGATGATGGTTCTTCTCATTTACATTTTACATTAGCTGATTTATTATAAAAATTATGTGTTTGGGATAATTATGAGTTATAATAAATGTGTCTTTTGGAGTTAGATAATCTTATAACTGATATCGAAATTTAGTTTGAGAGGATCCAAATTTCTCAAGACCATGATGATTGGTGTGTTAATGGAATGTTTTCAAGAATAAAAAGGGAATATAAATCCTAATATTATATGGGTGGAAAAAAATCTACATAAATGGGATTTATATCAAATAGATATGGAATTTTATTACAACTACATGATCTCAAATGAGGGAACCCATTTTAGAATATCCAATGTGAATAGGGTTCCAGTGTATGAGATGGAGTGACACACAATTATTTTTAACTATGGATGGTTCAATAATTATGGAATCATGAATATTTATATATCTCATTGAAATGGGGATCATTCCACATGAAACTATAAATTTTAAGATAATTATTTATATAGTATTCATATATAGTAAAAGAATAAATATAGGAATCAACTATGAATAGTGTAAGGTTATGAATTTTGAACCATTGATAACCTATATTTGGTTGTGACATGGTTTCACTGTGTAAATCAACCAATTTATATACGATCATGTGATTCATTTTTTGTTTGAGAAATAAGAGAATGTTGGAGGACTAACAATGATATATGAAAATTCATGGTCAGTCAGTTTTTTATAAAAAGAGTCTCATGATTTATTATCTCATGGTAGAGACACCATACTATAGAAAATACAGTTTTAAGGGAATCTATATAAATATTCATTGAGATCTCATACATGTGGATGTATTTGAGGGAAATTTGACACCATAACCATAGCGTTATCATATTTGAGGGAATTGAATAAAAAAGAATATAAATAATGTCCATAATCCATTTACAAAAGACATATTTTATCATGATATTTATAGGGATTAAAGGGATAAAAAACATTCTTTTGTTGCTGAAAATTACACTACTTAACATGCTAAATAGAGGCCAATTATACTATATAAAATATAGGTCTGTTATAAATTTTCAAAAAAATGATATTTTTCAGATTTAGATAATCATTATTACCTATATACATAATGTTTTTTGGGATACGAATTTTATAAAATAGGATGTTTTAGTTGAGAAAAGAAAATTTCTAAATATAATGGTGGCATTCATAACGTCAATATCCATTATTTAAGGGAAAATGACCAAAATAATTCTCACTAATATATAGGATAAAAATGATTTTTGTTTGGATCTTTGGATTGTTCTAGGGAAGAAAATTTGGATGTCACTACATATGTAATTTGGATGATAATAAATTGACACATAGTTTTGTGATATAGGTGTGGTAGGAATGAAACACCAATAATTGTAGTCCCCTTAGTTTGGGGCCACAATAATATTATGTTTTATATGATACAGTAAGGATGTCACCCATATAGTTTAACATCATATGGGAATTAAATGTTCAAAAAAATTCATGTCATGTGAACAGGGATACATTACACTATAATTTATGTTCATGAATCATTGAAATAGATTTATTGGGGAGGAAGTCTATAATGTATGTGATAGAAGTAATAATAATGTGAATATAGGGTCCCAATTCTAGTGCTGAATATCTCATATATATGTACAAAATCATTAATATTCTCATGCTCAGATAGATCAATGGCTAGGGATTGAGGTTAAAAATAATTTACTAGTGGAATCATGTTCATGGGCTTACATCCATGACCAAAAAAGTAGATGAATTAGCTTCACTAGAAAGTAATGAGTAATACAACATAAATTAATGGCATGAGTTACATCACTAGAGAAGATAATAATACCTTGGATCAGAATATCATGATTGGTCTGAGAGATATGGTGTATTAATTTCTATAAGTCTTGTGTAGATAGCTATCTATCTGAATGTAGTTCTATATTGATTTCACTTCACATGTCTAGGCCATATACATTGAGTGGTGCATATATAATTTTTTATAATTTGGTTTTTGGGTGAATGGAAAAATCATGCTAGACTATTCCATAGATGTCCAGATAATACAAAAATTAGTGGGGGGTTTTCTTATAATGTATTATAGATTGAAATAGGATGGAAAATCATGGAATCATTACATAATTTTTAATATAATAATGAATAAACGCATAGTTCTAGGAAATTGTTGTTGTCGGAGAACATGAACGAGAATGGTGGTTCTCATTGATGAGGGACACACTGATGTGTAATCCAATATCATCTGAAAGGCATGTCAACCATGTAGTTTAACATCATGTGGAAATGACTATCGGTGTTCCTTTTAATTTCATGTATATATGAACCATGAGAAACTAAATGTAATGTATCTATGATTATTTTAGGTATTTTATTGTCATGTGGTAAATAAGCATGTGCTATAGAAGGAGTGACAACAAGAGATGATGTGGGGATGATCCATTGAATCGTCCAATATTTTTTCTGAATCATATCATTTAAGGAATCACATTATTTTTATAATATGCTTCCTACAATTTTTTCATTGATAATCACGTGCTACATACATATAATAAGATGATATTTTACCATCATGTGATGGAGAATATCTCATACAGTTTAACATTTTGTGACTTGGACGATATATGTTATGGCTTTTATGGTCGTATGATAAGAAACCCATCATGTTGTTTAACATTGTTTTTTAGGATTGATTTTTCATTGATGAAATAATATATTTCATTACATTGTTTTTATTAGTGGGGGAATAGTTTACTAAAATTCAATATAAATCAATGAATATTTACCATTGAAGTTGTCTTTATAGATGTGGAAAAGACCCTACCATTTTGGTTCATGCATCAACGGTTTCCTTCCTAGGTGTCCTTAGAGCCTTGAGAGCTAAAAGTAGTTCTCTACAGTGGAATGATAAAATGAAAACCTTTAAATTGAAACATCACAATATTCGTTTTTTGTGAACCTATACATTATTAAATGTTAGAAGTCTCTTCTCATAGAGAATCTACAATTCATCTAAACACTTCTTCAACTACACATCTTTAGATGATTGATTAAAAATCGAAATGATGAGTGAATGAAACATTACATTGGTGTCTATAATAGCTAATGTTATGTATAATAATGAATATTGTGTCACAATTTTTTAGTACATGTTGTAGGCTGATATGCCCACTAGGCTTGTAATGGATTTATGTTCATGACATATTGTCATTTCTCACTATTTTTAGAGCATGTTTGATAATGACTTATTTAAAGACCATAACATTAAATATTCTATAAATGATAGTGACATAAATTGTCTGATTTAATTTCATAGTCTTGAAAAATTATTTTCAATTTTTATGAATAGAATTTGGTGTCACTGTACATCAATTCAATGTGACAGAAAGAAAATTTGGAAATGATTTTGAAATTCAAAAAATTGAGGTTCCTTTTTACTCGACATCTTGGAGAGGTATCACCATATCCAACTTGTAAAAATATTTTAGTATTATAAAGGTTGTAATTAAAATTATTAAATGTAGTTGGATGGAATGGTCCTATAACATCAATCCATAATAATAACAAATATAGATTATTTTTCAGTGTGAAATAATCTTAGGGGTTGATGGATGATGATTATGCAATAATAATAGTAAGAAATATTTTTTTTGTGAATTTCATGTAAAACTATATCATTGTTGGCAACAAATAACGAAACATTTTGTTTTAGAGATTAATCTTGTTTCTAGAACGATGATCACAACTTGAACTATCAAGAAATTCATTAATAATGAGAACATTTTCCTCTCCATCAATACATACGAGGAGGATTCCATTAAATCCCAATTTATAGTTAATATTTGGATGATATTTGATTTCTTTGATGATGAATTTGATCGATAACTGTTATATTATCAATTTCTTACATCTATCCAATGACAGAGTCGCACTTTGGTGGTAGTTATTACAGTAGTCATCAATTCATTAATGGGATCTTATTGTTTCCTAATATTATTAACTTCATTGATCTCTTCCATGATTATATAAATTAATGGAGATACCATTATATGGTTCAGAATAATAAAAACACTTTCAACCCTCTCCAGATCCGAAAATCCATGCCACCCATTTTAAGGAAATGGCCTATGAATTTTGTAGACAGAGTATGTGAGTCAATATTGGACCTAAACTAAGTTATTTAATAAAAACAAAAACAGAGTCATGAAGGGGATGTGATATTATATTGTGACAAAACAATAACCCTTGACATTCTTGATTACCAAATCTAAATCACCCTTATCTTTTAGGGGATCTACTAAAATTTTCTCACCAAATATAGTCATACAATGAGGTCGTAGTTTTCTATATCATTGTTGGAGAATCCTTCCATAATATAAGATGTAATATGGAAGGTAATCCTTTATAAGAGGGATAATAATGGCTCCTATAATGATTATGTATTTGTGTGGGTATTTCAACCTCTTTATTTTTTGGATTCTAGATGCACCCTCAAAATATCAATCCCATGCATGGGGAGGGACTTTGGAAGATAACATTTCCCCATATCGAAGTTTGTTATTCACTTCTATTTCTATTAAATAGAGATTATTTATAACAATATATTCTAAATAATTCTATTTTATCGCCATCAACCATATGTATCAAATGTCAAACTATAAAATTATAACTTCCCACCGGACTACCAATCCAGTCAATTGGGAATAATTGATGATATATTTGAGAAATTCATTCTCATAAATCAAATAGACCTTGTTGTGATGCAAGTAGAGCCTCAATTTTTAAACTACAATCATTAATGAAAAACATTACTTTTTGATATATGAATAACAACACTCAATATCGAGTATGGTTGTACTGATGTAATATAGGAAGTTTTCATTCATTAAATAATTATTTATTCATTGAAATAACCTAGTGACCTATTCAAATCTATCACATATAAGATGGGCGGATTTTTTTGGTAGGTTGAATCGTCTCTAGGGGACTCAAGAGATATATATTTAGATTTTCAATAACATCATAGGAGTCATTATTCTACATATATGTTAACCCATTATTAATGAACATGGAAAATGGAATAAAAATTCTTACATGATACTCTATAATGAATTGAATATGGTAAATGATTCCTTATAGTCCCCTCAACTCTGTGAGGTTTGTTGGAGTTGAATTTTCAAGGTCATACACCTCCTTATGAATATCGTCTTTGATTACCTAACGGTGAATTTAATGTCGAGACATTTTCCCATGGTAACACCAAAAAACATTTCAATAGGTTCATATTCAGGCCCTATTGTAACAATTTTTTGAAAAAACACTTAAAATTAGTAATATGATCATATTTCTACCAGTATTTTTCTAACATGTAAATAATGTAGAACTTGATGGAAATCTCCAATAATATATTGGTTGTTTGATGGAAGAAACATTATTATATATCTGGAACATTAATTACAATAATTGAAAGCAATAAAACCCTAAGGGTATCTTGAACGCAATGTCTTCTTTGTATTCATGGGCCATTCTTATTTGGTTGTATCATGACTAGAAATACTTGAAGAGTGGACTTGGTAACCAAAAGAATCATAAATTATAATTTCTAAAATTTGAACCATGATCTCATAATATTTGATAGTGACAATCGAGATCCTCAAAATCAATGAATACTCTGATCTTCACCTTAATCATCATTGTGGGAAAATATTGGTGATCTAACTAAGGTAGTAGAAATAAAAAATGATATTAGAACATATGAGTTTATAAACATTTAACATTTATTTTGGTAGTATGTGTTGGATTTTTTCATCTAGCTTCATTCTTATTACTATAATGATTTATTGGTAGATCCATGTGGTTAGTGGCCACATCAGTGTCATGGGATAGAATTTATAGGTAATTCCATACGAACATTGCATGATGCAACAATATTAAATATTCATATATTCCATGTTCAGCGATGGAAATGATAGAACTTATTAGTTTCAACATTATATTTATTTATAGCTAGATTAATATATTATTGTTTGTTAATGGAGGTAGAGATACCCTACTAAAATGTTGGAGGTGTATCTTTTAGGTCATATTACCCTTACTATTCCTAATTCCTCTTCGACTATTACATGATTTGGATGGATGGAATATGGGAGGGGGGAATATTTATACTTAAAGTATACATAAATATTCTTATCAACCATTTTATAGTAATTTCATGTTTTGTAAGGTGATATGTCAATTCCCTTATGTTAAACTATTAATGTTGCGGTCTGCTTATGTTATGAGGATAAAGATGGAGATAATTTTCACCAAAATCATTTCCATTTGAGGGAGAATAATATATGTTTTAAGTTATATATGTTTTATATGACATGACTGATTTCATGATGATATATGAGTGCTTCCCCAATTATAAACATTCATTTTCAATATTGTATTTTGGAATCTTTTATTCATCCCATATATCATTAAATAGTTTAACTGAAGTCGTTTTAGACAATTTGGGGTTGTGAATCAAGAAAAATCATTTGTCATAGGTTCATACACAAACCTCCAATAAAATCATGAATTGTTGTATTGAGATAAAAAATACTCAAAAGAAGAATAATTAGCTTACAATTTCCAAATATTTCCATTGGAATATTATCTATATAATTTGTAATATGATGAAGGTATTTCAGCAGTTTGGTGAGACTAATACTTCATTGAAGGCCATTGAAGGATGTATCATTAAAAATGACCATGAATTTAAAATTTGACACACTTTCACCAAATTGTTTCCTTATATTGACCATGTTAAGGGGTTTTATTATAACATTTCATACCCTTGTTGTTCCAATGGATAAGTGGGCTTTCTGGGTTTGTTGTAAACAAACTAATGAATAATTTAAACTGATTGGAGATTTAATCCTAATACATTATTAGTGAAACCTCATAATATATTGATGTCATAAATATTTCAAGGCATGTATAAGGGTACTATATGTCCTTTTATGATTTATTATATATTCTATATAGTAAAAAAAATCATTACATTACATGATTTTAGGGTCTACAAGATATACCTTAATAGATGTGACATCAACAATAAACTCATGAGTGTTCTTCTAAGACACTACAAGGAAATACTATAGATCCATAGATAGAATAAGATATTCCATGATAACGATTTAGGATAAAAATATAGACAACTATTTAATTATATCATATTTTCGAACTAATGGACTTCACATAACCATGTGGGGGATACACCATACATGTTGATTTGGGGGATAATATTCATTTATTATAATGTCTAGGTGGTTGAACAAATTTAGAGGTTATTTTTAATACTATTGGATTAGGAAGGCTTGTATTTCACACAAACCTATGATGATAATCACACCATCAAATTTTCTTTTAAATTATTGTTTATAGATTACTCATATTGAATTTGGGTGCATTTTACATATCATATTAAACATATTAATGTTATTTTCTATGAGTTTTTTCCCTTGAAATATATGGTGATGATGTGGATGAATGATTTGGTATTGTCATGATAATTTTATCCCATGGATCCGTATATTATATGGAATGTCATTCATATTTAGGGATATGAAATTGGGAAAATTTGGTGAATTATTTTTCTCATAATTACATTAATGATCCATTACGTTAGTTTTTTTATAGAAATAATGATTAATTCTTTCTCTGCTAAGGATTCTATTTGGTTGGTCAATAACCATTGTAAAATTTAAGTGGATAGTGCATGTGGAACTACAGATGCATGCATGAAGTAAGATATGGTCCAAATATTCTTTGGTCTTATTGTAGGTTAATATTTTAGTGTTTGGTTTATATACCTCTAGTTACATCGATTATTCAAACATAAAACCCTAATGTATCATGATGTTGAAGACAATGGTCATTCAATAATAGCTGAATCTGATGGAATATAACTCAATGGATAAAATGAGTTCAATTGGTTTTATTTATAGTCATATAATCATTTAAATTCATGGAAAACTTTATTATAACTTAATTTTATTCACCTTTTTCTTATATATAGATAGTATAAACAGAAACCACATGTGATAGTGGATTACCCATCTCCCCATTCCCAAAATCCATCATTTTTTTGCAGGATATATTTATTGATCAGTAAATATAGGATGGTGTGCCCCATCATTTGATGAAACATGAAATAATTTATGATTTCCAAAACCATCTGTACCACAGAGGTCCTTGGAAATTCCTAAAGGGTTTGGATCCAAATTACTGATTGAAGGAAAAATCATAAATATGTCTAGGTACCTTAATTTTAGGTAAGATACGGCTGGGACATCTTATACATAGAGAAATTTAAAATTTAATGATTTAATTTTCCATGCTTACATTTCATTAACCATGAAAATATGAAGGCGTTAATGCATGTTTTGAATTTGTCCCCATCAAAGTAGAGATATGTGGAGGGTGGTCTATTTCAATTGTTGGTATTAATAAGACTTGGGTCATAGATAATTCTTTTCCAAGCTGATACCTAGGTAATATGTGTTGGATTTTACCAATGTGAACGGATCGCGAGCAAGATAGTTCTACAACTGGGTTAATCCTAGCTATGTTGGATTGACCTCACCCAAGTGGTAATTAGGAAAACAAGGATGTACTAAAACTGTGTTCTCCTTTGGTGTGCTAGGTAAGAAATTTTGGTGGGATTAATACATAGGAAACAACATATGGGAGAGACAATTATTGTATAACTTAAGGCCTCCCTAAGTGTTCATGGAAGAGTGGTGCCCATGTTTTGAGCAAATGATTGACCCTTTTCCATTGTGTGTTTTTTATTAGTGAGGTTGGCTCCCCATATAGGTCCTAGTTTTTTTAGACCTTTTAGGAACTATAATACCATTCATATTTCTATTTGCCTATTTTTTAGATACATAGACTGTTACCTATTTATTTAGGGGACTAGGATTAGAGATTCGGGTTAGAAGTGCATCGAGGTATCTCTACATATTTCATACATGGAAAATTGATAGTATACATGTCATATTAGTAAGAAAATATTAGGACCCTAAGTAAATGTGGTAGTCAATGAAATACATATTTACTTCTATATCTCATAGGTAGGGAATGCACTATGTACAAGGATGTGAATGTGAGCTTCGTCCTATGACTTGTGTGAGCTCCGGGTCATTATAGTGTATCAATAAAGTTCCAATTAGGTGAACGAATGGGGATTTTTGAAAGAGGTACTCTTCATCATTAATTCCTTCTCCTTCTCAATATACATGGGATATTTTTATTATTTTATTTTATCCTATTATTATCAAAACCTCATAAGGTATTTTGTATACCCATGTCCAGAAAACATCAAAATTTTCTCTTATCCACTCCATTTTTTTGGATTATGTGGTGTTCCATATTTATACATTAATATATAATTTTCTAAAAATATATTATTGTAGTTACACGTATATTATATTAAATGATCAAACATCACCTTTTTGAAAGGAAAATTAGAATTATTTTAACATTTATTTGGATTTTTTTAATCATTTTAACATCTATTAATTTTAGTTTCATAAAAAACAATTTCCATATGTGTATAATCATCAGTGAACATAATGAAATAAATACCACCCTTAGTATATTTGTTCCTTATAGGACCATAACCATATAAATATATAATTTCCAGGAGTCTACTGGATTTAAAACCCACAGTCTTTTGTGTCCATTGAAATATTTTCTATTTTAGGCATTTTTCACAAACTGATTCACTATAACATTTTATTTTGGTGAGGTCTCTGACCTAATCTTTTTTGGAAATACTGTTCATGTTCTTTTCCAAAATGGTCTACTCTTCCTGACATAAATTCATTTTCAACTTTTGGACTATTATTTCATGAACTTGGCGAGCCACAAATTTGAAAAAACATCCCAATTATTTTTTCTACACCTATAATGACTCTCCCATATTTTCAACTATTGAGGATGATTATTTTTTAAAAAAAACCTCAATTATATTATCACATAAATGTATAAAAGTAAAAATAGTTTTTTTCCAATCCTTACATAAAAACAATTTTTAGAACTTCACTCTTTTTTACCCATTCTCAGAAGATCCAACAAATTTTATTCTCAATGAATGATATTTTCATAATGTTGGTTCTACTCCATCAAGATCATATATAAATATAAATATTTATTTTTGTACATGAAAGTGTCACTATTAACCAAACCAATGATAAATAATAATCCCCTCATTATTTTATCAATTCCATATAAACTAGGAAGTAAAGATATTATTTATAATTATTCAATATTTATTTTAACTTTTCATTATAGGTAAATTATCCAGGCTGATTAGCCATGAAATTCATTCCATAATTCCCCTATTTCTTGAATTTTTCATTTACTGACATTAGAATATCAACAATGTGTTGAGAAGGTATAAATATTGAAATTATATTCCCAACCATATTCATTAGATATTAATTTATTATCACTACATACATGGTCCCCATTAATTCATTACATTTTCCATATAATATTTAGTAATGATTGATTGTGATTGATTTTCTCCCAAAATTTCCAAAACACCTAATTTAGCCACTCACTATTAATATTTCAATAAATCCACAAATCTATCCAAAAATTAATATTTCATATTCCTTCATTTTACATCATTTTTTCGCATAAAATTCATTTTTCATCAATTGGATATAATTTTATGGAATTTTTTTATTCAGTAAAAAAAGTGACTTTATTATCATATTTTTTTGTTGAAAGATGTCCATATTTAGAATTAAACATAAATTTTTAGTTAAAAATAAATAATATTTTGGTGTAATATTAGTTATAAATTTATCATAAATTGATTTGTAATAAATATCATCTATTATTGATTATTAATCCTAATCATCAATAAAATTATTGAAGTCTTATTTCACTATTAGTTAATCTTATTATTCAATAAATAGTTTTTATCCAATGTTATTTATATATTATTCCTCAAAATGTTTTTTGGTTTAATGTCATACTTTTTATTACAATTTATAATAGCCTTCGTCTTTAATTCCTTATGTTATTTAATGAGTTTTCTGTCTATTTTAATGGATTTTTTATTTTATTAAACATAATTCACATTAGTTATATTCAATGTTTTGGTTTCCTGATTCAATGTTAAATTCTAAAAAAATATCCTCTGACTCAGATCCATCAATGTGGTCCATATATATTTATTTATCCTATTATTATTCACATATCGATGATTATCAAAACATTCCAAAAGTTCTATAAAATTAGTGATTTTATCATGTTCTTTATCCCCTAATTGGATTCCATAAGAGGGGTTCTCATATATTTATTTACTCATAAAATTTCATATTCTATTTCTTTATAATGTCACCAAAATTTGTCCACTATTTTGGATATTTTCACTATTTCATCTTATGATGTTTTAAACCGAATAACATGAATAAAATTTAATTTTGTTGTTACTTGTAATATTTAATAAAAAAATGTTTAGAACTAAATATATTAAGCATTGTAAGGGTAGATTTCCCATGTATTTAACCATTACCCTTTTATTATTTACATGGATAGAACTAATGATTCCATTTATACAAACTATGGACACCATCATAAGAATCAACCAAGGGTTCATGATCATCTAATTATAGCATCATATTTCTAATGACTTCGATATCCATGCCATCTAACAAATTCTTATTAATTTTAGGATTTTATTGCATTTCATAATAAATTCGGATGTTTTGTAAATCATCTAATGAGAAGCCTTACATAACATAAAGGAATACATTTTTAGATTAATTTGTTTTGGAAAATTGCATTGGTGTTTTTTCTAAATAATTAAATCATATAGTTTATCAATGAAACCTCCAATGATTCTAACAAAATCATTTTTTAGAATTAATAATAATTTACTCCACCTCAACACCAATTATAAAATCAAATATATTTACCCACATATATATCATGTCTTCATTCACTTCATCATATCCTTTATAAAATTTTCAATTTTATCTAAATTGTATTTATAAATTTCTAATCCAGTATCTTTTGTAAAAAAATCTATGATATAGAATTGAGATTTTTATTCTAGGGTTTTTTTCAAAATGAAGATATAATTTTTTATAAAAATATAAATTTTCCACTGATTTGAATGACTAAAACTCATAGTATATATATTTTATGAACTTGAGACACAAAGGCAATAAGTTTTGAAACACTATAATTTTCCAACCATTGGAATTCAATTAGTAAAATATTCAAAGACATATAATATTTATAAAATTGATATTAGCGATACACTTATACCCTAATTGAATTTAATATACTGATATTTTAAATTTTATAATAATATAATTTCATATAGAATGAAATTTATTCATAGAGAGAATGTGAATTAGTATAGATCATTAATTAAAATTTATTTTTGAATTTATAAAATAACCCCTTTTGTTGGTTATGAAATGATTATATAACATAAATAATTCGACCCATAATTGGATGTTAAATACCTAATACAATGAAAAATTAAGAAAAAAGTAGTTTTCAAATGGTTTTGGCTCAATAAGTGAGTTTACTCCATGCTGGATCAAGTTGTTATTACAAGAAATAAATTTTCCAATAATATAATATTATCTATAGATGTGTATGGGCCAATTTTTATCATTATACACATTATTACATGTATTAATCGACCTCTCCTATATTCTATTAACTATAAATTATTGCAATGAAAAGAAACAGAAACTCTGGACAAAAAATTTCATCATAATTAGTCTACTTCAACATCATGAAGGATAAATTCATCATTAATCCAACATATATAACACACCAAAAACAATTTACATACATATCTAAAATAAAATATATGAAATCTATCAATTGAAATGATAAATAAGGAATATAGACAACTCTATTACACTATAAGAATAAAATTTGACTATATTATTATATTCTTTACCTCAAATATAGCATAATTGGCTTTGGAACATATAATATTATATGGTTTCAACCTTAGAACATGGAAAATTACAAACTTATTCTTCCTAATAAATTTTTATAATTTTCTATTCACTATATCCTCTCAAAAAATATTATAATACATTAACATCTAATTTTCAATAATCTCATTATTGAAAAATAACTATAGTTGTGATAATTAAATAAAACCACTAAAAACATTATCCAAATGTGGGATGAAAGAAGGATTTTAAGATTCTGAGAATAAATAATGATTATTAAATAATCACTTTGTGTTCCCTGTGATAAATTGATTAGTTCTCAAAAAAAATCAGAGATGAAAAATATCTCCACATTTAGTAATAAAATCCATCTATTTTTCATGTTCCTTTTAATAGATACTTAGAATCACCCAACATAGACTAATAATGATGAAAATATTATTACCATCATAAAAAATAAATAGAAATTGTATTTTTTAAAGACTCCTAGAATAGCTGAAATTATGGTATTAAAGCAATCTTGAACTCTAATTCAATAAAACATTACACAATCTTGTAGTTATAGTTTTCAACACAACATGATTAAAATATTATTTGGGAACCAAATAATAACAAATATTTATCCAATTTATATATTCATTATTCATAATCTTGAAAAACATATTTGATTGATTTCTCAAGCAATTCTTCATAACTATGCTATTTTTATTTATAATATTTGCATAATGGATTCTTTATATTAATTCAATTACAATTTAATATTCAATTTTCATCACTGGTAATGGTTCTAGATTCATTATAATGTATATAAAATCATTTCTTAGTTTATAGAAATATAAAATTATTATATAGGCATGGAGTCCTAAATGTCCACTGTAATGTAATACATGATCACCAACAGGTCTGATTCTCTACATAATGTATCCTAAATCATATAGATTTTATAGGATTGCACCATTTAATTATTATGTATATTAATAATATTATACTCTATTTCATTTAAATTTCAAATGATTATAAAAAATTCATATGAAATTCATTAGTGACTTATGTCTGTTGTTTTAAATTATAATAGAGTAAGACTTATCTAGATTTCTTCCACCAATGATGTATTTTTCTCAGATCAGAATTCATTTGTATAAATCCAAAATTATGTATGTTCTTTTAAAAAGTAAAACAGTTGTTTTTTTATCGAATGGAAATTTTGGTCACTTTGTAAGAATTTACATAATCTAAAACATGTGTTCGACATCTCTGAAAAATCCTCCACACAAGATATACTCTTAGAAATATGTTATGTATTATCTATTTTTATAACCTATGAAATGAAATTATAAGAAATGGTGAAATAAAACCCCTAGTAATGGTAAATATAAGCAAAGAAAATTAATGATCATAAGTGATAATAAGGTGAAAATATTCATATAATCAAGTTACATAATGAAATAACACATAAGAAAACATAGATCATAAAACATGGCATATGGAATGTAATAACAAAAGAGATGAGTTTGTAGATATTGAAAAAATGAATCACTAAACATGAAATATGATAACATTACTTTATCATAATAGTAGGTATAAAAATGTTTCACAAACATTGGTATATAGAAAATTACATTCATAATACAAATCATCATAGGATATGATTAATGTGAGGAATATCATTAAAATATGACAGACAAATTAATATAGTAAATATTACTTTCATCTTCCACATACTCATTTTACATGATTATGAGACACTAAAACATAATTGTGAATATTTATTTCATGAGATATAATCATTATTTACATCACCCTAGGGGGAAATAAAATAACCCATCCATCATTAAAACGTACTTACATGTTCTACTTGAAATAAATCATTCATAATAATATAACGGACTTGTGGATAGAAAATGGGTGTTGTTAAACCATTTATAAAGAACCAGTGGAAATAAAATAGGTTTCATATCATTTAAAAAGGACTCACATAAGAAAATCACCAATAATTCACCCATTAATCATAACATGATAAACACATAGAAACTAAAAGGTAATTAAAGATATTTAGTAATATTTCAAGTAAATACCAATAGTAATAAAAATAATGCATATGGTATTTACACTGTATATATCACTGAAATTTGTTTAAGTCTATAATGATACCTAATCACTTAATGTATAGTATTTTGGATAACACACTATAAACAATGGGAGATTTCATTGAGTGTTCACAAAGAGAAGGTATTATAAGAAAATATGTTCCAACTCATGGTGGATTATTACGAATGATAAGGTCGATCAAGTTTTATATATTTAATATAAAACAATATTTCATAATCAATCAATAAAAATAATTTCAGTGGTAAAATTTGAATAATCTATTTTATCACGCATAATTTATGTATAATAAAATGTCTTAGATGAAAAATATATTTCATGTTCTTTATAAAAGATTACATTTAAATTCATAAAAATAGTTTTTTTTTAATTTTTTAAAAGGGATATTTTATTAATATAGGAGAAATAAATTCTTTCCATAAAATAGTGAAATACAAAAAAAGGCTTTATAGAAAAAAGAAAAAGGATGTGGAAAGACTTGTTCCAACATAAATTGTCAAATAAATGCATATAAAATTTTGATGAAAATAATCCACAAGGATAATTTTAAAATATCATTTTATAATTTAATATTGGTAAATTTTTATAAAATAAACATATAATGTAATTTATGCATAGATAATTAAATTAATTAATTCATATAAATAATATGGAAATGAATAATGGAGGTTGTCAGCCAAAAAATAAGAGATGCAGTTTGTTTTAAATATAATAAACAACCAAAGTAATAATTTGAGTCAAGAGGGAATATAAAAACTCATAAATACCCAAATTAAATGATGGGGGTGTTTATAATAAACACAAATTTAAAATTTTTTATTCAGTTTTAAAATTTATGTTCATCTAAAAATAACATTTGAAATCGAATCCCTATGGTTTATGTAATATTTCATTGAAGAACACATTGTAGTTTTTTATAATTTAAATAAATGTATATTTATAAAAATAAAACAATTTGGATATTCAAGACACAATAATTTAATTACAAATTTAAAATAAATTTATTTGGTATTTATCAATATATATTAATTTTTTCATCTTTAATAATAATAAATATATATCATGACATTAAATTTCTGAAAAAAACCCATAACCATGTTTTCCTAGTTTTTCAATTTCATTCTAACCTCCTAAATATTATACATACATCACATAATCAATTATTTGATAACATTTTTCCAAACTATAACCTGTTTTTAATTTTATTAAAACTATTATCAATATATATATATATATTAGTTCTATACATTTTTAATATTGGGTGTTAGTAGTTATGCTCATTTTGAACTAGTTTCTTAATAGTAGTGTTATTTTTTGTTAATAAACTAATGTTATTAATTCCAAGATATGTGGTTCTATAATTTATTCTTTATAATTAGTTTTTATTTCAATATATAATACTATATTTTATTTGGTTTTGATTCTTAATTTTGAATTTGTTAATGAGCTTGTTTTGGTGATTTTTTTCCAAAAGAACATTAATAAATTAATTAAAATGAATAATATAAATTTTATATTCCTAGAATAAAGTAAAATTATTAATTAATAATATATATAATATATTTGATGTAGTTGATTTTTTTACATCAACGAAATTATTTTATAGCATTATTTAAGTACCCAGTTAGACTGACCCACATATTAATATACCATTTTTTAGTGGATGATTAAGGGGGATATAATTATAATATAACTTTTATAGATGAATAATGATACTATTTAGGATTTAAAAATAATATACATAATTAATTTAAAAAATAATAAAAATATGTTTTAGATATAAATTTATTATGTATTATGAATCATTTTTTTCAACATAATATGCCTTTTTAGATGGTTGAATACATAATGATTGTTTTATTCACTTATAATTAATAGGTTTTCCAGTTATATTTAACAAAAAGAAAAAAATTTAAATATAATCATATTTATCAATTAAAGTAAATTATGTATCCAACCGATAGATATTTTAATGAAATATGGAAATCATTGTCCATTGGAAGTAGTAGTATACACAATAATTGAATGCTATTTTCATTTTCCATATAACATCGAATAATAGTATTGTGTTTTATGAATTTATAATTTGAAATATGTTATAAATATAATATCAAATTTTAAAATTCATCATTAATATCATCAATGATAAGTGGTAAAAGATAATGAAACAATGATTTTATTAATAAAATAGGCCTCACAAACACAAAATTGATTTTTAAGCATTCCTTTATGTACCAATGGAATGTTTAGATATTTTATATCTCATAAATAGCATTTAATTATATATTTAATCAATTAATAATTTATAACATTTTTTTAGTGGAAAAATCTTGAGAATAACTATGATTAAAGAGTGTGAGGTATTATAATTTTGTTTTGGAACTTCATATTAATGTTCTTCATGTAAATAGAGGGAATAGGACAGTCAATTGTGACCAAAAAAATTAATAGAGAAAATATGTATAATATCTGAAAGAATTAGATACTTGTTTTAAAATTTATTTTTTCGGGTCGTATTGAAGTGGTAGTGTTGAAACCATTTTATAAGTTGTGAGAATGGAAGCATTGTAAATATTTCAAATTAATATTAATAAATTCCAGGATACACATTGTTAAGTGACACAAAAGGAGGATAATAATAAATTAGAGTATGATATAAGCTTGATAATATCTCATAAACTAAATTAGAAACACGATTTTAGCATATTTCATTACCTTTATCCCATGATTTATTATTCTTATTATTTCTATTTGTTATATAATAACTTGTTTTAGCTATAATAATATATAAATTATGAATACAAATAATCTTTTCCTAATTAAATAATATGGGTCCTCTAATTAATATTTAATTACCTTTTAATTTTTTTAATATATAAAATTTATGAAAAATTAATCTTAATATAATGAGTTTATAGAGTGTTATAAAAATAGACGCAAAATAACGTAAATTCTAAAATATCAAATATAAATTTATAAATATGACAACATTTTTACATTTATAATTTCAATTAAAAAAAATTTGTCTCGAAAAGTGATTCATAAATATATAAGAAATAAAAATATACTAGTATTGTTATAAAATTCATAAAACCCGAACAATCATTCTTTACAGCGCTCGCGTAAAAATGAATTATTTCAAAAAAATTAAAAAAATTCCCCTTTACAAATATTGAAATTATAAATACCAAAACTATTTTATTTTAATCAAAATTAATTTATAAAAAATTCAATATTTCGATTCACGAAGACTATATAAATTACAATGATATAATAATTGTAATGAAAACAGATATTTATAATTACTATGAGTTCCTAATATTATTTCATATGAATTAATTATTATATTAATGTAAATATATTAATCAAATGTTCCAATTTAATTATTTAGTGAAAATTTTATCGTACTTAATAATTTTTTTATAAAAATATTCATTTTAAACTAAATATACGTTGAAAAACACCTGTAATGTAATGTAATTTATATTTCAAAATATAAATTCATTTGACACTTGATTTTGAGAAATTTTTATATTATTATATAAAAAATATATAATATTTCAATAAAAATAATAATAACAATTATAACTAAATCATTAATAAATAAATGCCTAAATATAATATATTAATATAATTTTGTAATTAAATATGTATTATATTATTTCATATTTATTAGAAACAAATAAAAATATTTTTTAACTAGTATGGTTTATATCCAAATACATATTTATAATGACCATATTTATAATGTCTAGGTTTATTTCATATATATATATATGGACTTATTAGACCATTTGTTCATTCCACACTCACTTCGCAAGGCATAGTTCTTATTTCTTATTATTTGGGTATCATAATAATTTCTCATTTCATGGTGTTCATCCTCATTATAGGTTTTATGGATATTAATGATCTTCAAGAATTAATAAGATACATATTATTTCATTTTATTAATATTTTAATCATATCTTTATATTTTCTAGGGTTAATTTATTTACTTTTTAATTGACGTATTCATCTATGATGAGTTATGATACATGATTTTAATTACATTGTTTTATGTGATTTTATAATTATTATTTGATATTTATTCCCTTTTCATGTACTTCATATATACCTATCATCATATGTATCCCATGGATTAGGGAATTGACGAGGATAATGTCCCCGTTTCTGACATTTAAGTAATTGAAATTTCAATGGTACATTAATACGAACTCGTTTTCTATTCACTATGTACACTGAGGTTTTATCTTTTCCTCTATAAATAATTTCTCAATAGACACCATGACCACATATTAATCATTTTACAGTTCCATTTAAACAGTTTTTCTATGTTCATCTTCCAAAAGTTTGGACATGACGGAAATTGAGAATGTGTTCCATCATCAACTTCATCACCTAAAATTATATAATAAACTATATTTACCTTATTTGATGTGTTTGGAAAATCAATATATGTTTACATTGTTAATCGTGATTAATGATAGATTTTTCGGAATAATCATAATATTTATTAAGTCAGGTTCTACCCCATTATGGTGATTATCTATATACTCTCATCATTTTCTATGGAATCCATTACAGACATTGTTTCTTTTGGTATTCATCCATTACTAAAGGAAAATGTATTTAATGATGATTGGTGAACAATTAAAAATATACTATAATTACTGTATGATAATTAAATTATAATTATAATTCTAAATATATAGTTTTTATAATTATTACAATAAATTTTTGGATATCCTTAGTCAATCATGGTTATATATGTGTTTCTATAGGTTGTGTTTTATAATATTAAATTTTTTAATTTGTTAACATGATTAATACTTGACAATATGTTTTATAGATAATTTTATTATCCTAACAATATATTAAGATAGTGTTTATAATGATTCATATTCTGGGACACACTCATCATTCCCCTAAGTGTATATTGAGTTGATAAAACAAAAACAATTAGTGAGATTTACCATTCATGTGTATGTTTCTAAGTGATATTAACATTCCAGTATCCAAACTAGTATTTACTTTGTATAAGAACAAAACAATATATACATCATCAAAATATCGTGAAATTTTTATTTATATAAACTCATTATTACTTATTTAACTAATGTTGTCTAATATTAATCCCCCAAAAAATAAATTACGCATTATTAAACACAATAAGGTTTATCAATACCATTTAATATATTAATATCCATAACATATATATACTTAATAACATTTAAAACTCTTAATTTATCTTCAAATTATAAAATCAAAACAAATATTATTATAAAACAAATCCTCTGATATCAAATAAGGAGTCTATATTACAACAGTCTATAATATTGTGATAAACACAACATACATTACACCAATGATTTGATACTGAATCATGATTACAAGAACATTTAGAAACAATGAAAAAGTTACATTTCTAATTAATTTTTATGTTAATATTTTTATAGAATTAAAAAAAATATTTAACTTGTACAAACAATGTTTTTTGTATGAAATTAAACCTTATTCTACAAAATATGAAACTATATAATCAATTAAATATCTACAACATCGCCATAAAATACTTCACACAATATAACATTCTAGAGATATCATATTTATTAATTTTCTACTAGACTGATGGAAACTATATCTTAAAAAAGTGATATCTATAAAACACGCAACATTTAAACATAAGTGGTAAAAATTGGTTAATATAATTAAGGAATGAAAGTGAATATTGGTATAGTGTTTGAACATATTAACATCACTACCATGAAAAATATATCATAAATCATTTTGTAAGGAATGCCAAAAAATAAGACATTAATCAAATGTGTGTGGAAACACGATTCAACGAATGTCAGACATAAGATAGTAACATAAGTATAATACTACGAATAAAAATAATTATTAAACACTAAAATCAAAGAAATTACTATCATGATCCTTTCAATGATAGAAATATATAATGGATATTCAAATATTCAACATAGAATTTTTATATAACATTATGTTCATGAGCCACACTACTAGCTCACTATATTAGAAGAATTGAAAATATGTAGATAAATAATATTCTTATGATATATATAATTTTAAACAATTAATAATATGGTGATATAAGACGCCATACATCATTCATCCATCCTTACATGCACCACATAAAATCAGTCATTCATCATAAATTAATGAATTCCTGGAAATAAAATGTATTTTATTATCACATCATAACAAACCCAAAATTCGAAAATCAATTTCAAATGTTTTTAAAATAAAATAATTTAAGGAAACAATTCAAAATTATATAATTAACCATAAAAATTTATACAAGTTGAAAAAAATTTAGGTTACCAAGATTATTCAGTAACATTTTACAATAAAAAATTATTAAGGATAATAATGTAATCAATATTTACACCATAAACATAAATTGTATACATTTATGTTAATATTTTTATCCACTCATAAATTCATGTAATCTAGGTGACCACATTTAAAAAAATTTATAAAAATATATAGTGTTCACACAAAATCGAGGTTGGAAAAAAATTTATTCAAATTCATTGTGGATGGTTATGTAAGAAAACGGAAGAGAATGAACATATCATTAATGGAAAATACAATTATATATGATATTCAGAGAAAAAAGTAGGATCGTACCATTTAAGGAGTATCCTCTATTATGAATAAGAAATATCCAAGGAAAATTACTTAGATAAAAAATATAATTTCAACTTTTTAGAAAACATTACATAAGAAAAAAAATAAATATACTCGACCAATTTAAGACAAATATCTTATATATATAGGATATAAAAATACCATTTAGTTAATTTGGTGACCTAATGATAAAAAATAAAATTAAATGAAAATATAAGAAACAAGTTATGTGGTGAACCAATCCATGTACCATGGTAACCCAATAACCGTGCCAAACCTAACATAGACCGATGGGCATTTACAATCCCTTGGGGTCAGTGACTAGAACCTAGAATAGTACAAAATCGACGTGGAATGATTTTTACACTATATATGTAAAAGTAAAAAATTATATAGTGTTCATATCAAATGAAACTCCACTGGGAGTAATTTACCAGATGTCAAACAGGCATAAATAAGCCAAAATTCTACAACTATGTACTAGAAAATAGGAAGTCAAACCAAGTCCCAACATAGACAAAACTCAAAAAAACCAAGGCTTAATAACTAGATCCACCTCTAATAGATCATATACCCTTTCTCGAACATGAAATGAGATAATCTATAAACACCCGAAGTAACATGTAGGGATTGTGCCAAATCCTCATATGATATCACAAAAATGTTCTATAACATGATTCCATTATCAAATTTAAAAATATTGTGTACAAATTTTCAAATATATAGTAATGGAATAACAAAAACAATTTTTAATAAATTAATTCTTTACAATTTTAAATGATAGAAAAAAATAGAATTTTAGGATTCACAGTTAAAATGATGGAAGAATATTTCAATTATTGAATTTAACTTTCATCATGGGTATTTTAAATAAATAGACCTTTTCAGAAAATATATTTTATAAATATGTTCAAATAAAATATTTTATATAAATTTTCATGGCATGTAAAAAGTAATAAAAAAATGGAATATATATATATATATATTAATTTAAGAAAATAGTAATTGAGAAACATGGTCATGTGGAAAATAGGTACGATAGTTATAGTTTATAGGGATCCAACACTGTTAAATGAAAAAGATGTACATACACCACTTTGATACATTGGAAATGGGGACTCATCACCAAAATGATGGAATGATGATGTACTAATATGATGTTTTAGATCATTATAATACATATAATGCCACAAAGAATAACCCAATAACTACATTATGCTTTAATGTTCTCAATTATAAAAAATTTATGACCTATTAATTTAATTATTTCAAAAAAATCAACTAATAAAATTTTCTTTTTAAAATATTATATTTTTTGTTTAAATCCCATTATGGGGTTTTAATAATAAAAATGAATTTTCTCCAAGATGAAACCCTAAGGTCTCCGTAAGATCATTTCTATTCCAATTATTCAAAAATAAGTATTTGAAACCAAATCATTAAAATGTAAAATCCATTTTATAATTAAATCTAACAATTTTATTGTCAAATAATTCCATAAATTTATTCAAAGACACACATTTCAATGGAATTGGGTTTCAACACAATTTCCCATTAAATATATTTCATACATTAAAATTAAAAAAATCAAAAAAATCAAATATTCCATCAGTCAAACATTAATGTTGAAATTTATTTTTATCTGATTACCATAAGAACATGCCCCATTTTATGGGAATTGGGGGTTTTCCAATTGCTTGATGAAAACCCATTTGAAATAAAAACACTAATTCACTAGAATTGGGATGTTCAAAATATGAAATTGAAATCCATGTAAGAAAAAAATTGCTAAATTTGATTATATCCAATTAAAATTTAAAAAAAGTGATTATGGTTTATATTACATGGGAATCATGATGAAATTTCCCAACATAGGATCAATGGATCATGAATCACTACTCCCATGATGGGATTCATCAATAAAGAATAATGATACAGTAATATTGGAAATGAGGATCAGACCTAGTTTTATTAACCAAAAAATGTATTAGACTAATAAATCTACATGAGGATCCATGTAATCCTAAGAGGAAAAAAATTATCACATTAGATTATTAAAGAGAGAATTAATTTATCCAAAGGTGAATTGAATGATGTTTTCTTATATTTATATCACTTCAGGGAGGGTTCTGAGGGGTACAAAATTCATTGTGTAAGAACTGTGGTTGGGAGAAAATTATTTTTCTCAAAGGAGTTTTTTAGGGACTTATAATATGGGTTAGAGAATTTGTTATAAGATTTTGGATCCCATTAAATAATGTACACAAAGTTTCCATGGTAGACCAATGTGGTTAGACCAAACCATGCGGCCTGGCGGTGTGCATGTTTTAACAGATCTGAAATGTTTTTACTGATTGGGTTCTTAGATTCAATAATAATGTTCCAACAATCCAAAAGAATGTTCCCTTTGGATTCATAATTTTATTTGATATCGAGAACCTTATGGGAAAACCATGCGCCAACCATGTAGAAGCCTTAAAAATTCAAAAAAAAATAATTCAGCCAGGAAAACCCCCAAATGAAACTCAACCAATTCATTGTAATAATAGGATATAATTAATATGAAAAATAAATAGTTATATTATACAACCTCCCCACCATAGAATAGTTCTGTACCAAGAAATCTTTTGAGGAAGATTCCCTGCCAAAAAGTTGAGGTCACTCCTCTATCATTAGTGCCTTCCTCTCCGTCATATCATGACAATCAAATCTATGATTCCATAGCACACAAACCATAAATATCACCCTTCCATGATGTACCATGGTCTCAAAATCTATTTTATTTAATGACCATTTATTCAATGAGAAATCATGTTCAACCTCATGATCATTCCAACTCATAACATGATATGGGTCAGATAGATTCTTTCAATGCTAATATTCTTACTAGATGTTTTGTATCTATGTCAAGCAAAATGGACTATCTATTTTTTATAAAACATTTCCCACATTATCAACATACTTTAAAGGTCCCACAATACAAATATCAGTCATCCCTAGCCTCACAAGCATTAGATTAACCAAAAATGTTGAAACATTCAAGAAAAACTGATAACCAAATGAGAACTCCAACAATCCATTATGATGATCCTAAATAAAATTATATCGAATCTGAGCCATCAACATTATCTCATGAATCAAATGAATTATTCCAACCACATATGGCACCAAAAACGGTCCAACCATGAATATTTCACCAATATATTACCAAAAAATAGATTAACAAGGATGATCAATACAAGCCTCTAAATGAGCTATCCAGATTGTGGACTTTTAAAAATTATTATAAGAAAAATATACCACCCTAAATGATTATTCCAAGACCCACCATATTCTATATCACAAGTGCAATGCATATCCCAAAGAATAGGCATAACCCATTATATCGAGCCATCTTACTATAGATGGTATGTCATGCTCAATTTGATGTGAGACCACAGTTCACCTTGACGGACTGTGCAAAAGTGAGTAGTTAACTAAGGATCCCATTATAGATTACAGAAAAAGGAACTCCATTAAAATGAACAATATCATTCACCTAGATATTTACCAACTCTTTAATATCGATCGTATCATAAATGGGTATAATGTGAGTTGACATGATTATCTTGTCGATCCCTAACTATATCTAAATATTATTTCATTGGGTATAAGGAAAACCAATCACAAATTGCAATGATATATCATACCAATTCCAATTATGGACTAGATGAGGCAGGATGAAATGTAAAGTCTTTTAGTGCTTGGCCTTCATGTGCTATCATGTATAGTAATGAGAGAAAATCTCAAAATCTCCCTACCCCATTCTTTTCAACAATAGCATCCTCCGTACATTAAATAAAATATTAGTTTTGTTGGGTGAAATTACCTCTAGGAATTCTAAAAATTACTCTTCATGGATTTCCATTCCTCTAATAGCACATCATTGTTCTTATGATAAAACATAAAAACATTTTTATAGAATGATAACAAGGAAATGATATCCCCATCATGAAGGGTGTATCTAATGATATCGAACTCACCATCATGTTGCTGATCCTAGATGATAATTTAAAAAATAGTGGATGTCAACTGAACTCTAAACAATGAAACCTCATCCCCTTTCTCCAAAACTACAATGTAAAAATGTGCAATGAGATCCATCAAATTCCATTATTTCCAAGATTCATTCATGGTATGGGATGGAGTATTACCACATAAATAATCTATTCTTTTGTTACCTAAGATGATGTGATGTAGTCAAAAAACACAACTACCATGCATAAGAATTATTCACAAACCTGAACCATATGTATAATAGAAGACCTCATTTCTGTGCCAAGCCACTAAAGGAGACAACACTGACTTAGTTATCAAGAGACATATTATCTCCATAAATGTTCTCTAAAATTAATCTTTATAAGAAAATTTTAATTCTTTATATGATAGTATAGTAATTGTAGAATCCATATTTGAGGAGTCCATAATGAACTAATGATAATAATAATCTAGGACCATGAAGATCCAAATCTGAAAAAAAATCAATGGTTGTTTAGTTGTCATAACAGTTTTCACCTTCTTAGGGTAATCATAAATATCATGATCATAAAACACTTGTCCAAATAATATCACATCCCAAATAAATAATTAATAGTAATAATGTTTGGAATCTGGTTAGTGATTTCTCAGTAAACATAAAAATATTCCCAAATGTTTCACATTATACACATTAGACATAGAGTTATAAAGGATTTATACCACATAAACTACTACAATGTTATCCATATACTCGTGAAAAATCATGTTTATTAAATACATGAAAACTACTAGAGCATTGGAAAACCCAATGGTCAGAAAAAAATTATTATAATGACCATACCACATCTGAAAATTGGTCTTATGAAGGTCAGATTCCATTATTCTCATCTGATGGTAACCAATGTGAAGATAAATCTTAAAGAACCACTTTACCCCTTTCAACTGATCCAAATGATCATCAACTAATGGAAACAAAATCATTTTCTTTATTGTTACTCGGTTGAGATTTTGGTAATCATTTCATTGCAAAAGTGAACCATTATCTTTCTTGTAAAAGAGAAGCAGCACTGACCAATGTGACACATTGGAATGGATAAATCCTTTCTTAAGAATAATTTCCATCTTTGATTTTACTAAATTATAAAAAAAACGGTTCCATCCTATTTGAAGGGATGGAATCTTCATATGATCCATGTCATAAATCAATGGAACACTAAAATTCCTTTATATTTGGAAATCCCTAGAAATCAAAAGGAAATAAGGTGTGAAACTAAACAAAAACTAGAGGGAGATCACCTCTAAAATATTACAACTCCTAAAAAAAGGGATACACTAATATTACTTTCACTAACTCTAGATAATATGTTCAGGCCATGCACATTATTGGTACCAATTGTCCTTTAAAAAGAAGAGACACGCTACTGGGAGGAGTAAAGGGGACCCATTATAGAAAATAATCAATTTGGGATTTATTTCTAATTATCCAATCCATCATGAATATGATATAAATATTTTACATATTTAGAACTATAAATCTACTTGAATTATCCACATACAAAAGAGAGAAAACTCAAGTAGAAGTATGGATACACTACTATATATTTGTATAAAGGGGTTTCGTAATAATGATTAAACAAGATAGAAGATATATAGGAAGAATTATAAGATTTACAATACATGATGAATAATATAAATGAAATGAAATAATATCAAATAGGGTTTTAATTAATGAAAAATCTTTAGTAATGGTACCTCTCATAGTCATTGTACCCATATCTGGTTCCTTTGGAGACTATACCAATACATGAAGATACTTGATTCCATATTCTTACGACCTAAACCTTATATGAAATGAAGTATATGATTTACCCATAGTTTTAGGAAGATATAATGATAATGTTAAACTACAATATGTAGAATAGTTATGGATAAATATCAATATTCTCCCAAATCATTTCCAGGAGCCATAGTAATTGGGTGGCTCAGTGAAAACCCTCTTTGAATCTCAAAGCTTTCCAAACAAGTAAATATTTAAAAGACCACTTCTAGTAACAACATGAAGAGAATAATAAGACTATTATCTAGAACTTCCATGAGAACCATCACACTAACATTTAATCATGAAGTAACTCTTATGGAAACATAGAGAAAAAGATACTCCCAATAACCATGACATTCTAGCAAGGTCCATCTCAACCCTTATCTCTTTATCCAACACATCATCTTTATAAGTCATCTTAAGTAATAAAATCGAGGAAAACATATCTTAATTATGTCCTAAAATTTACCATTAATATTTTATATTCTCATTATAAACTATAAGTTGTGAAAATTCATAAGCTCCTCAAAACAGTTTGTATAATATACAATGGTCCTCTCAGCCAAATCAAGAATGAATTAATCACTGGAATTTTCCACCAATAATGAATCTGGATTGAAATGTTCAGTGAAAATAATAATGAAGTCTTTCAACTCTAATCCCTCATTATAATTTTTTTCACTACAATGTCCAATTATCTCTCTCTAGGACCTTCTAACATAAAGGTGGCACACTTTGATTTTATTTTTTCAGTTGTGTCCAATAACCTAACTAAATGCTTTATTCCTCTTAGACACACCTTATACTAACAAGGATCATTAGATCATTTGGAATGTGTGGGATTATGGAAATGTAATTATTGATAAATAATATTAAGAACATTCCTCTGAGGATACACAACTAGATCCTGAACATGAACTGGAGGTGTTTCCAGTCCCAGATCAAGGACATCACACATAATATCTTTTACTACATTTGTTTCCAAAAGTGTATTCACTAAATAAGTATTAGAATAAGATTAATCATAGATCAGATTCAAACTACTTATATGAGTCATGATACTACACTACATTAGATGAAAAGAAGGATGACATGAATTTATAGTCAAACAGAGTGACAAGGTAAATTTATCCCATCATATAGAAAAAATAATATTTGTATTTCAATCTATCAGAATCAAAATATTGAAAATTCGAGAAATATTACACAATAATTATTACTCTAAATACCCCTTCAACTTATGGTTAATTGTAGTGAGAGTTATCCCGGAACACAATCGAAACTACCTCCTATGTCCTTACAAGATTTAACTAATTCATACTGACTTAAAGACAATACACTCAACCTAGACCTATGTCACCACTTTTTTATGAATCATCCCATGTGTACTATTTAACCAAAGATCGAGCTATCCCAGAAATAGCCCATAAGTAATTCCTAATCCCCACTAGTCGAGGAATAGAACTTGCCATCATAGAATTTGGATGTGGGAACAATTTTTCCACTAACAATACAAATGAAAAAGAAACAAGATATTATGAATATAAAAAACTATACAGGTAGTAATTTACAATAACTCAAACAGCCGTAAACAAGAACAAGTATTAGAAACAAGTATCAAAAATTTAGAAAACCTCCCATGTCCCAACTCAAAAAAACTCACAATGTCTAAGGTTCATGATCCAGATCCACCAATAAGACATCTTTTACTCATTCTCAAACCTATAAGGGGTATTCTATGAACACCCAAAGGCACTGGGAGGGTGTCATCCAATTCTCATTAGGATTATTACCTAAAGACGCATAACTAGATGAAAATAAAAAATTAAACTAGAATATTCATTCATTTTTTAAATTAATTGGTATGGAAGAAAAAAATATATTTACAAATTTATCTTTATATTTTTAAAAAAACTAAATAAAAATAGAAATTCATTCTTCACATTTCCAATGACTGAAATATATTTCAAATATTGAATTTTCTTTTCATCAAGTGTGATTCAACAAAATGTAACTTTTCTCAAGATGGTATAAATATACACATTTATATAAAACATTTAAATAATTCCTAAAGTATTGTAAACTATTTTTTAAATGTTGAATATATATATATATAACATTAAAACATGATTATGTGTGAAACATATTCATATGAAAAATAGTTATAATAGTTCTAGGATATATGCATCCAATACTATGGAACAAAAAATATTTACATATGCCCCGTTGTGTCTATGGAAAAGGGGACTCATCACAATTACCTAGGGAATGATGACATATTGATATTACATTTTAGAATGATTTGAATCATAATGTGCCACAATTAATAAAATATTATTTACATATTGATTTCATGTTCTCATGACCAATATTTTTGGTTAATTTAATTCCACACTTCTTAAATTACAATTAATATCATTCCCCATTTCAAAAATTCCTATTTTAACTTTAAAATCATTATTTGGTTTTATTAAATAGAGTGTCTTTGAACATGGATGAAACCCTAGGTATTCCATCACAAAACATTTGATCCATTTTTTCACACATAATTATTTTAATCTAAATCCTAAAATTCCATAATACCCTTAAAATTATAATTTAAATTTCTAATTTTCAAACAATTCTATCAATTTCATCACAAACCCTCAATTCATTGGAATTGGGGTTTTTTACATTTTCCATTAAATAAATTTTCCAAAATAAATTTCTTCAAGTTAATTGAACAAATCCTCTATAATTCGACAATTTGACTAAAATTTATTAAATTTCGCAAACTCCCATAATCACATGAAATAATTTAATGGATATTTGGGGTTTTCAATTGCAAACCAAAAAACCATTTCGTTTAAAACCTCAATTCACCAAAATTATATTTTCCTAACATAATAATTGAAATCCTTGTAATCATAACCAATATAAATGATTTTATTTTTGATTTGAAAATTACATGTTCAATCAAAAACTATACGGGTTGATAAAATTATTATTCTATACATCTTTAAAATTTTGAATCTTACAAAGTGATGCATATTTAATAAAAACATTAAATTTCTCATGAAGCCACATAAAATATATGAATATGTTAAAATAAATTTGTTTGGATATAATACCACGATATTAAAGTGGTTGTGGTGCACAATATGAAATATGTCTTAAGAAATTAATTTTTAGGAGGGCAACCCTTACCTTGTATGAAAACTTAGTCGAATGCACTGTAACAAATTGTATAAAAAACATATCACATTTAATGAATTATCTTATATACTTATTCCTAAAATTACAATCATGTAATACTTTATTAGAAATTATTCTCTACGTAAATAACATTTAGTTTTTATCTATTTTCAATATAGTGTCATGTAGTCTTAATCCTTAAAAATTGTATTTTAATTGCATTTTTTAAAATTTTATTATCCAAAATTTAAACATCGCTAGGTACTAGATATTTTAATTGATTATTTATAACAATTTATAACAATATATTTTTATACTATGATACTTTTTATTATGATCACTAAAGATGATTTCGACGATGAGAAAGTTTTCAATATTTCTAATGAATATACACAGGTATCTTAATTAATGATCTTAATAATAATATTACCATTAAATATCCAATATAAAATAATTTTTGACTAATATATTTCATATGTCATTAGAAATACGTTTTGATAGTCATCCATTACACAATTTTATTTAAAACATTTAATGATGTTAAATTAGTATAAAATGACAATAATCAATTACTTATGAATTGAAGCCAACTTAATGAAAATCAATAAAATTATCAAGAAGAAACATAATATATATGAATATGATAAAATAAATTCATTTTTCTATAATACCACCATTTTTATAGATATTGTAATATATTATTTATAACTATTTATAAAGATATATTTTTATAAAATGGGACATTTTATTGTGATCACTAAAGGTGAATTCAGCAATGAGAATGTTTTGAATATTTTTTATAAAGATACACCAGTATCTTAATTGATGATCTTAATATTAATATTAAAATTAAATAACAAATATAAAATAAATATTTACTAATTTATTCCATATTTCATCAGTAAATATGTTCTGATAGTCACCCATCACTAAATTTTATTTAAAACTTTTAAGGATGTTAAATTAGTATAAAATGACCGTAATCAATTACTTACGAATTGAATCCTATTTAATAAAAAACATCAAATTTATCATGAATCCACTTAAAATATATGAATATGATAAAAATAATTCATTTGGCTATATTACCACCATATTAAATTGGTTTTGGTTCACAATATGAAATATGTCTCAAGAAATTAAATTTTAGAACAGAAAATCTTACCTCGTATTACCACTTACTCGAATGCACTATAACACATTGTGTGAAAAAACATAACTCATTTAATGAATTATTTTATATCTTTATTCCTAAAATTAATAACATTTAATACTTTATTATTAATTATTCTCTACTTAATTAAGAGTTATTTTTTATCTATTTTCAATATCCTTCCTTGTAGTCTGGATCATTATAACTTGTTCTATAATTGCAATTTCGTATATTGTATTTTCCAAAGTCGAATCAATACTTGGTACTATATTTTTTAATCGATTATTTATATCTATTTATAATGATATATTTTTATACTTTGAGTCTTTTTTATGCTCACTAAAAATGATTTCGACGAGTAGATTATTTTGAATATTTCTAACAATGATATATCGGTATCTTAATTGATGATCTTAATATTAATATTATAGTTTATTAACCAATATAAATTAATTTTTGACTAATTTTTTTCATATGTCATTAGTAAATTTTTTTTGATAGTCATCAATTACACAATTTTAGACCTTTTTCATTTATGTTATTAAATAGATCAAAACCTGATCATCTCATTTATTGGTGTATGATTATAATGTGATTTAGTTAGAATGTAATTTTTACAAAGTAATAATGATTCAATTTGGGTTTTTATGTAATTATATAAACGAAATTAAGATAACTAGAATATAATTTATTGCATATGAAATTATTTTGTAATTTGAATACAATTTTATCCTATTAGTATGCTTATTCTGGATTGATGCATTTACAATGATTGTTTAATGATATTATCATAAATTAGTTGTCCATAACGATTTAAAAAAACTATAATAACTCCATTAAATTTGTATTTATTCATAAAACCAAATCATTGAACTATATTAGAATTTATATAATGAATGATGAAATATACCATTCCTTAGAGGTAGTAGACTGCACATACACATGGATGATGATTTAATTTTCCATAAAAAAATAAAATAGAGTTACATGGTTTTTTATTTTATAATATTATATATTATTAAAATATAATACTTATTTATTAAATTCAATAGTTTTAACACTGTTGTATTTTTGTTAATGAAAACAAATATCACTTACTCTTGGAGGTGGTAGTCCACACATACCCATGATTTCAATTTTATATTTTACTTATTTTAGACGTGTAATGATAGATTATATATATCCCATAAATAGAAAAACATTTCATTATATAGATAATAATAATTTTATTATTTCATAATGGGTGATATATGTTTATAGGTAAAATTCATAGATGTAAAATGATTAGAGACTGAGAATAAAATTAAATTTTTTAATATTCCCCTTATGTATTTCATAAAAATGGATGACAATTTCCAAAATATCATGAGAATAATTTTTAGGGATTAATATTTCATTTCAATTGAGTGAATAAATAAGTGTTTTATGATTAAACTAAATATTTGGGTTGTATTTTTGGGTGTTGGGTGAGTGGCGCCTTTTATATTTAGTAAAAATTTCAATTTAGTAAATATCTTAGATTAATATAAAGATCAATCATGTTATATATATCATGTGGTAACAAAAGTGGAAAAAGGGATTATATAATGATATATGGTTTGTTATATCAATGAAAATAAACTTTAAACATGTTTTCAATGTGTTTGAAGAACATTACTCAAACAATTATTATATTTATTATTTTTGATTTAACAACAATAAATACCTTTTACCTTGGTATGTTCTCTGTTGTGACAAAAAATAATGTGGTCATTATTAAATAATATGAACATATAATTAAAAATAATATATTTTAATTCACTATATAAAATAGATTAATTATTAATTTTATAATTTGACTTATAATATATATATATATGGTCTATAAAATTGATTCATTATTCTAAAATTCATTGTCCTACAATAATAATTTTCTAATTATCATTATATTTGAAATAAATGTACTATTTACTATTCACCTAAAAATAAAAAGTTTCATTAAATATCAATATTTCACCCAAATAAATAATTTACATTAAATGTAAGAAAATTATTTTCATTTTATCTCATTCATAATAAAAAATATATTTTTTTATCATTACTATGATTGTAAAAATTATAAGTAAATTTTGGTTTCATTGAAAAATGTGATTTTATAAATTACGTGCCCTGAATATTATTTTATATCAATTCCATACATAAATATTGCTAACATAGAAAAAAATAATTTATAATTTAATATATAATAACAAAATATGCAATACTTAATAATATAAATATTTGAAAAAATAGTATATCTATACTAAATGAAATTTATAAATGCCCTTAAAATTAACTATTTATATTCTAAAATTTAATTTTTTTTCATCGATATAAATATATATATAATATATATATATATATTTATAATATTATGAATACATACACGAATATCATAAATAAATAAATAAATAAATAAATAATAATTTCTTAATATTATATTTTTTTATTTTATTTTGAGTTGTATTTTTAAAAATATATACTACTAAACAAGACACATATTCTCATTCTCAATTTCATTTATTTCCATTATACATATTATTAATGACTATATATACAATTAATATATTTATAATGACAATAATATTTTTCATTATATGTACTTTATATGTCATTCACTCATTCCACAATAACTTTTCAAGTAGTAATTCCTATTTCATATTTTAGTTTTTTAATAATTCATTCTCCTATGACAGTGATATTCTTAATTGTAGGTTTTTTTAAATATTGGTGGTCCCCAATGTCAGAGATAATCCAAGGTATTTCCTATTTGTGGAGATATTATTCATTTTTATCTATTATCAAATATTTAATGATTCACATTTAATTGAAGTATTCATTCATGGTGAGTAATAATTAAATGTGTGAAATACATTATTTTATGTTCATTTGATTAAATGTTCCTATTACAATTTAATGATGTTTTGTAATCTATATTAAAATCTTATATAAATAATAAAATAATAAATTTCATATCATTTTAACTAAAAGTGATTATAACTATGAATTTATAGTTTATAAAAATATACTTCCTAAAAACATGGGGTGTTATAATACTCAATATAGTACTTATTTTTTAAATATAATAAATTGTATAATTTTGAAAATGTAAATGATATATTTCCACGGTGGCAATCACTTCCCCATGATGTTCACATGGTTTTCCTTGTAGATGGTGGGGTTCTATTCAACATTGATATTCGAATTGATGAGATAGAGAATGGTTGGATTCCATTCCTCCATAATGTGTGTGGTGAGTTAGAGTAGGATTGGAAACCATTACCCTCTATTTAGGATATGATGGGATGATTCTAGAGTGGGTTTCTTTTCCCCTTGAGGAGGTTACGAGGCTTTCGTATGGCGGTGAACCATTCTCGTAAAAGTTATATTTTTATCCAATGTAAAATAATATTGTACTAGATGAAGTAGTTTTGGTCCATCCAAATTTACACCATTGAACCAATTTATCAACAAAGAATTACTAATTATGAATAATTTTTTAATTTTGGAGGAACCACATCAACAATTAGTTAAACTAGAAAAATATTGTGAAACTATAGGGGACAACCTACAAAGTTGTTATCACACCCTATTATTGAAACTGTGGGTATGAAATCACACATTATGGTTATATGAATAGAAAAAATCAGATTCATTTGGATTGATGGAGGATCTGAGTTTACATAGTAAATAATGGGTTATCAGAAAAAACCAATACTCCTGACCACATTGGTAGTTCTTCTTATTTTTATATCCTTTTTAATATTTTTTGGATATTCAGGAATAATTCATGACTAGGGGAATTTTTATTGGGTCGGTTGGACAATAATGAATATAAAGACATAAATTTTAATATTTCATGGTTTGTATATATATTTCACAAAGCACTTTTCATGAATTTTTTCCAATTTTTTATAAAAAGGTATATTATTGTCAATAATAATTTCATTACTATTTCACACTATTATGGGGGTATAGTCATCATATATTTTTATCCTAACATGATATATGATAGATTTAAACCTTATCAATATAGGGATGAATTTTTTAGGTAACCTAGCTTTCTAATATGACTATTGTAGAGTGAAATGATCTTTATTGTTACATAGGGGTATCTAATCACTGCATAATTTTTTATTTCAATTTGGGTACGATCAATCTGATATTAAATATTTTTTGAGATCAGTATCGATATTGTGCATGGGGTTAGCCATCAATTGTGGGGGGAGTATAATTGACCAAATATGTAATTGTTATTCTTATATTAACATTTAAAATTAATCTATTTCCCCAATTATGATGCACATTTTTTATGGATTTTATGATATATTCCATTCTCACACATTTTCATAAATTGGAATTGTGATTTTGTTCTTGAATTATATAAGTTCTATATGATTAACAAGGTATTCATGTTTTTTCCTCTAATCTGTTACATGAATATGAGAAAATGGTTGATTATTTAATGTTTCACTATCATCTTATATGGTGTTTTCCAATATAATATAATAGTTTAATATTATATATCCTACAATTTATAAGGATTAATAATTATTTTTATTGAAAAATTAAACACCCATATATGATATAGATTGAATAAAATAATAATAGAAACCTAAAAACATTTTTCATTATAAATTACAAATAAAAATTCATAGAACGGATATTCAAATGAAATTTATTTATGAAAGGAAAAAAATAGGAAAATAGAAATAAAATTAGGTTAATCCTATATGATTTTAATGAAGACCTTGAGAAATTTGTACACAGGTCTAGATAGAGAGAGCTCATGTTGTGCTACTTTTACGAGATGGGGGTGTAAAGTATTATAAAATGTTATTATTGTTATAAATTTACCAAATATTTGATATCAATATCAATTATATAATTTTTTAATATGTGTGATTGGAATTGTTGAACTATTCCCTTATAGAGACTACCTATAGTGTGGTGGGTGTCAAGGGATGAGAATTACCAACTAGCAGTTGGGATTGAGATTCCGATAACACCAACATCAAACATGGATGATAATATCTGATAGAGAGTATCATGTTTTAAATAGTTTTTGGGGATGGAAATTTCATGGGATACTCATATGATGATTGAGATGCCCATGTAATCATATTATTACACCCACAATTGATTATTGGTGAGGGTGGCCCCAAAAAATTTAGATCATGGGGGAAATAATTCAAAATATCATCAATCATCTAATATTATTCTTTGAGTGGTGCATAATGATAGAAATATATATTAAATAGGGTATAGTAGATAACTAATGGAATATTTTTTTATCATATGTCAATAATGATTGGTAATCATAGGGAGAAATCTAGAATCACCCCTTCATTAAATTCATTCCAATAACATTAATGGTATATAGATCCAATGTGTTTATAAACCTCACTCAACTATGGATTCCATTCATGAACAAATTTCAACACATTAATGTGTAACAATACTTCACCATGATTCTTAATAGAGAAGAATTATCTAGGGAGAAATATTTTAAGTAGGTATAACGGATATTATATGAGTATAGGTGAGTATTTATTTTACTCTCTATATTATTAGAGGAATTGAATAAAGAAATCACAAATGAAAGGAAAAATGAGGTTTGGGGTAAGGATTGATGGATTATACTAAGTGACACAATATAGGGTCCTAATGTAATTTATTTAAATAATCTGATGGATAATTCTACGTTAATGGGCGATCATGTAGTTAGAAAGATGGATTATTTGGACCGCAAAGATATTGAGGTTTTTTGTGTGTTATAAGCATGGTAGACCATTAAATAATTATATGCACTTTAACTAATATCTTGTCATGTGTCAATATTTTCAGAGAAAATAGAATTTATATTATTTTTTTATAGATCCTTAAATATTATTTGGGGATAACGGACATTATAATGATCATAAATCAGAAGTTAGCTAATTTAAACAGTCTTTGGAATGCAGATAGAGTTCCAATAACAATTTTCTTTGAGGTAGATGCCTTTTATGATAGTGTTCGGTGGAACTAATACATTATAATAATTTAATTCACGGGAGTCAATATGTGGTTTTGGGTCTAGGATCTAGCTGTTTTGATGCTATTGAGCCTGGAAATACTAATTTTGATGATGAGAAATATTATTTTTTAGTGTAATTTCTGTTATTTCTAATTTAGTATTTAAACTTTTTGAAATGGGAGTATCACACACTTTTATATATTCATAGATTTCTAATATATTATGGATAAACATATATTAACTATATTGGTTGATGAAAATAAATAATAAAATTGGGGTAGAATTTAAGGGTAGTTATATATTAAAGGACTTATCTATGATGATTGATGTTTATATATTCTTATGTTATTCATTTTTTTTATTTTTTTAGTTTTGACGAAATTTTGGGATTGAACGACCATTTTAATACTATATTTATATTGCCTGTAATCATTTTCATGATCTATTTATGATAGCTAAATTTTTAAATTATGTCCATTATATAGTGAAGGATATGTAGGTAATTCATCTAGGTCCTTAACATGATAAGAAATTTACGATCATAACCCAAGTGACTAGTTTTATTTTAGTAATGGGGAGATGTATCTTTAAGTCCTTACAATAGTAAATCATTAGTTCCAATATAATCTTCCTAATGATTCTTTGGGATTTAAACCCAAGTGAGAAGTTGAGATATGATCAATCTCATTATATGTATGAATCATATTTATATTCTATATTATTTGATATCTCTAGAAGTGTTCTAATTAACAAAATACATGCTTGAGTTCTTGGAAGAAAACTGGTTTATAGAATAATATACCTCTCTTGGGTGATCCATTTCAACTATACATGAAATGAGGATGGTCTATTAATTTAATTGTAGAATATTAATGGTTTTTCTATTTGATGGATGAGAACATAAATCAACATCTTCACATTGGTGAATTATTTGACAATGATAGATGTACTATACTATTATCTAATAATTATTTGATTTCAGGATTTCATATTCCAAAAGAGTTTCCATGAGACACATGTCATGCTAAATTTAGGAGTATTTATGGTCTATTAGGTTCACTGTGATTCAATTCAGTTTGAAGGATGTTCTAACTTTTCTTATAAACCTAAATAACTAGGCATTCCATATTTATTTAGATTATTTTAATGTATTTTTGTTGATCATATCCTTATACAGTTTAGTTATATGGATAAAAAAACATGAAATTCGAAGGTTTTCTTCAGAAAAGTCATAGAAAAAATATTGGTTTCTATGTTATCTCCTAGAAAATTTTGATTTAATAGTTTCATTTATTGAGGAATTGGAAAACAAGACTTGAAGATGCAAAGAACATGATAATGATGAGGATTTTGTTTTGTATATTTGGCCCATAGATATTTTAATGAAGCACATAATTTGTTGATATCTTCTTGGGGAATACCATAGAATTATATAGGGTTATATCTGACATAAAGAATATTTTAAAATATATTGATAATTTATATGTATTATATATTCTATTTAAAATGTTTTGGAGATGGTTGCAGTATCACAGATTGGATTATAAGTGTCCCAAGAGTTATTTAATGTGATGCATGAATTTGGTTTTTATCATTTTATATTTAAATAAGTCTTCCCTAAAAATAATTATGTGAAAATATATTATAAATTTAATCGTTTCTGATATATGGAAATTGAATTCTTTTTTCTTATTACATTTTATGAATTCTCTAAAGATATTTAGAGGTTTCAGGGTATTCTAATTATATGAATTTTGATAATCTGTGACTCTAACCAAGTTTTCCAAAACATTATATATAATTGTAATACCTTTTTCACCGTTTTTTGACATTAATGGAGCATTATAATTTATTTAGTTCACTTAATTATAATTGTATAGCACTTTATATGACTTATCAATTAAATTCATCTAAGGATATCTTTGAAACATTATATTTTTTTATTATAAAATTATGTTTGTATTAGAGAGATTCTACAAAACCATTGATATTTTAATGAATTACTAAAAGAGTATAATTTAAAATATATAATATAATAATTTTATATAAAAAATTATGAAATAAAATATTTCTAGAATAATATATGATAAATAATTTAATTATATGAGATGGTATTGAAGATGTTATTTCAATATAAAATTAACATAACACCTCTTTATAACAGGATTAAAAACATTATTTGAAGAAAGATAAATATAAAGTGAATTAAGAGATCAATAATAAATTAATATGTTATAAAAAACTATGAATATTTGAAAATAATTAATTTTTTTCAATAAAGATTGATATTATTGAAACTGAATTGATAAAGCATAAGTGGATCCATTGTTGATTAATGATAAAAAATTAGATTTTTATTCAATAAATTTTACAATATTTATTAATATCTATAAAAATATACAAATGGTTTAATGTTTTGAAATAATTTTTTTTGATTTTATAAAACTTTCACTAAATCTGAATATTTTAAAAGAGAATAACCAAATGATAATTTTTTAATGAAACTAGTATGGTTTTATCTTATTATAAATTTCAAAAATAAAATTTAATTCATAATTATTTAATTTATTATGTTTTGTCAAGTATTATTCCATGATGATATTATTTATACCAAGAATCTCACTATGAAATATTTCATCCAAAATTTCATTTGTGAATTAAATAGCAGATCACTAAGAGATCCTACTAGAATTCCCAAATGAAATTTTTCATGAATTATTTTGAATGGTGATCATGACTAAAGTGATACTCAAATGAATATGTAATCAACTAAAAATATATTATATGAGAGGGATGTAATATCTATATCCTCAATATAGATAATGTTTTTAGATAAATAAAACTTTTATGGATGATTGTATCTTGAACACTTGATTTGTTAATTGAGGAAATATGTGCAGTATTATATGATTCAAATAAGTTATATATTTTAATAGAATATGACCATTACTGTATTTGTAGAATTTAATAATTAATTGATTCTACGACTTATATCTATGTATAATATTTAATAAAGGGATATATAATGAAATACATAGAAAGTGAAAGATTATAATGTAAATATAAAAAAGAGTCCAAAGATAGAGTTTAAAATTTATAAGAAAGCTTATAAGAGCTAGATTAGATAGGGATTATAGAATAAGAAGAAAACTAGTAATGCCTTGTGGGGATAGGACTTCCTTCATTAATATTATTTATAAATTCATTATGTAGAGAATTAAAAAATTGTTGGATAAAACATATATTTCTAGACATTCTCCTTATTTTTTTATCATACTCAAACTCAGGGAGAATAATATTATATTCATGTGATTATTTGTTGAAAATATCATAGGTATTGGATGATATATACCATTCTAATTTAATTTTTTATTTATTATTGTGTAAATTATAAGTATTTTTATCAAAACCAAACCCTTTAATGGGTTGTACTATGATCAGGATTGAACCATTAATTTTTTTGTTCTTTTCTTTATAAAATTTCTATTTTAAATAAAAGAAGAGGGAGCGTATCTTGTAAGGATTAGATCATAAAAAATAACAAGGGTTCATTTCTTGTTTAGGAAAATGTAAAATTCTACAACCACTAATTTATCCCCCCTTTATAGTTTTTCTACCTTTCCCATTTCAAATCCCATGCTATAATAGAATCTATGTTCTATAAACCAGATATAAGAATTATTAATAAAATATAATATAAATTAAATTAATAACTAGGGTATTCGTAATTTTAAAGGTTATATCCACTATTTTTAAAATATAAAAAATACAATGTTATGTTCATTCTCTTGATATTATGGTGGGTGATAAACAAAAAGATATATTTCAGCCAGTTTATAGAAGTGCTAAAATTTCATTTTCAGATTAATATAATTTGAAATCTAATGCCAAAAAATTCAATTCTTTTTTCATTATTATGAAAATTTATTTGAGTGGTAATAATAATTCAATCTATAATAAAATAACTGGAGAATATAGAGAGTATAATTGAATGAAATATGAATGTTAAAGATGTTATGTTCAGGATTTTTAGGAGAATATTTAAATATGTCAAAAATTAACGTGAATGATGATATATATTATTTCAATAATAGAATCAATTTAATTATCAACAACATGAATGGCTATGGATGAAAAATATGTTTTTTTATTATAGTGATGAATAAAATATGAATGTTTCGAGAATAGTTTCACAATAACAATTTAGTATCGGAAAATAGATAAGACCTTATTCAATATGATGTTAATAATATTCTCATTTCATGTAAGATGAAAAATTTTCCTAAATTAAAAATTAAAAATAAATAATAAATTTAATTTAATAACATTAAAAAGATAGGAATTATTGAAAAAATAAGTCATAGAATATAATGGGTTTTATGATGAAAAATGAAATAAATAAAACAATAATATTTTCATCTCTTTTTTCAATAAACAACATAAAAGGAACAATAAAGTATAAAAAAATACATGATAATAAATGTTTCATGTGAGGTGGGTATAATGACCCATACTTTAGATACAAGGTTATTAATTTATAATTGAAGAATACTTATTACAACATATTACAAAGCAATGGTAGGACCGTATAGGTATAGTGTCTTCAGAAACTGGGAAACATAAACAACTGGTTCATAAATCATCTACATTGTCTCCTATTTATTTTATCATATCCAGAGTCCCTTTTGTCATATCCTATATTATACCCTTCTTCCAGACCAAGGGAAAATAAATCATACAAAATGGTGAGCTCAAATGGTCAGTAAGGGTAAATAGAAGAAATATCAATCATATCATATTTATAGGAACATAATATTTTGAAAATCTTAACCTGCAAAAAAGATCATAATACCATAACATGGGATAAATAATATTAGTGAAATGAAATCCCAATTATCATAACAAAACACAAGAAACATTGTGGAATACACATGTAATCAATGAAAATCATTTCATATTAGCCAAGGATCATTACCAAGACCATCAAAGCAGACAATGTCCATTACTAAACCGAGTTCACTCCTCGTTCTCGTCCTGTATCACTAAACCAAATTAACTTGACATTCTAGCCATGTCTATATCCTGATATATAAATCTTTACCCAATTATTTGGAGGGGGATATAGGTCCCACCCATCCCATAATGAAACCATTATTATCTGTTCCACAAAATCATAAATCATACATCATATCATAACCCATGTAAAAAAATGGGATTCGTAAACATCATTCCACCATAAAAATCCATATAAGATTAAAGGAAATCATAAAATAAATTTCATCATAACATATTCAAATCAATGTAATAACAGGGATAGAAACAGAACCCTATATTATCCTAGATGGAAAATAATTTTGATAAAAAGTTGAACTCCATTCTTGACGAAAATATCCATTCTACTTCAAAAGCATTTTTCCTTTCTTAACATGTCATAAAATTTTAAACTTAAATAAGATGAATAAAAATATAATTGAAAACATGTAAATGAAGCTTCATGTAAATAATTTTCTATGAAATCATAAAAATCCATTGATGTCGTATATGTTAAAAAAACATTCTTTTTGTACAATGGCTTGAAAAGTCAAAAAGTACCTCGTACTAAAAACGAAAAAACATTCCTTTCATATATTTTACTAAAAACTAGCCAATGGGTAAAATTTGATTTAATCAATTTTAGGAGGATATAAATAATATTACATATTGAGGAAACATGGATTTGGTTGATAAATATGCCCTAGTAATTTCTGAATTATAAACAATCTCGGATAAAAATGAGATTATGAGATTTTCCCTTACATTAGGTTTGATATGCTTTGTACGTATCTGAACCTCCTATATAATGATTTAAATAATTTTATTGACTTATTACAGAATCTTATTCATTGTTATGATATCATATATGGTCATATTCTTATCTTCTTATTAGTAATATTCCATTGCTACTTGTTTTTCAGGTGATCATTGCTTTATGTTCTTATGCATGTTTTGTCGAATAAATTCTTATTATTTTTTCAGGTTATAGATACCTCATATTAATAATGGTATTAATGTAATATATATCATATTTATTAATTAAATTCATTTATATAATAATTATTCAATGAAGATCATGTAGAACGAGTCACATCACATCATGGATACAGTAGGTCGTACGTACGCACGAGCGGTGATATCAATCCCATGATCATGCAATTGTATTGAAGGGTATGTATACTATTTAAGAATCAATATCAATTTAAAATAATCATATATAGTTATTCATTACACCATTATACCAATCCAAATGAGGTGGTGGTGAAAAACAGATTACACCATGGCGTGGAGACGGTATTCCGTATGTACACACGCGCAATGATTTCGTTTTCTGTAGGATGGTTAGAAGGTGAAATATGGTTGTTTAATATTTATAATAACATATCATTATATTATTGATACTAATGTTATTTCTTAATAATTAAAAAACTAATGAATAGTATTCATAAGAAGAAATAAATCTGAAAGAATCGGTAACAGATATTACATTTTCTTCGACATGCCTCTTTGAAACCCACTCTTAGGGCACTAAAATTTGTATTTGAAGAAGAGCAGAACTTCTAGTTTGTTTCTAGGTAAGTTTAGAAGGTAAATGGTCAGGGTTTATCCGAGCTTGATGGCACAAAATGGTGCGAGGATGAGAGGGAGGAGTTTCCCTTTTATAAGGGATGAGAGGCGAACCTTAGGAAAAATATAAAATATTATTTTATAATAAAGTCTTATTCAGTTTATAATACTTCCAAATTGATATATTTTGAATCTAAAGTGGGGATGGGTCTAAATACCATCATCCAATCGGTTTTAGACTAGTTTAGGTTACTATTTTTACCTAATCATTTATATTTAACTCTATGTTAAATATTTTTTATTTTACCATGTCTTCTTGTTTTCTTATATTATATGGATAATAAACTTACTATATCAAGAATACGAAACCGAAGTGGTTAATTATTAATATATATAACCTTATATAAGACATTTGGCTTATCCTTAAATTTTTAGGAATATAATAAAAATTAATAATATAATATTTGTTTTAAAAACTATTTTATGTCAATTTTGGCACTATTTGGTATTTTTTTAAAAATCATAAAAGCATTATTGGTTCAAACTAAGTTAATTAGATCAATACTATCATGTAATATTAACCTATAAAATTATTTTAATTCATAAAAAGTCTCAAATTACATTTATTTGGGTATTTATAATTTCAATTATGTTAATATTTCATAAATAAGGTAATTACTACATCATCATTGTGTCATAAACAAATTAAAAATTTAAATCTAAAAATTATAAATTAACTAACATTATGTAGAAAATCTTTTTATATTTCTAATTAATATTTATAGTTGAATTTATCCTAGTAATAACCCTACATTACAAATGTATTTAGTTATTAAACATTGATTTAACTATTTTATCACTTCTTTAAAAAAATAATATTAAATGTCCTAATCTAATCTATGTTGACCTAAAGGGTAATATTTTTTTTCCTATGGTTGTTTTTTGTCGAAAAAAAATTATCCAATAGAATTAGGACATGTGTTAGGGTAATAATAATATCACTTTTACCCTTAATTACCTTATTTACTTTTAACCGTGGTAAATAAAAATAAAAAGTTACTATTAACAAAAAATTATTTTTATCTTATTGAACCTCGTTTTACTTCTTGATATTAACCATGTCTCTTGAATTTTCAAAATTTCCCTCACAAAAGTGGTAAAATTATTTTTTATGTACATTTAGGAATTCTTTTAGAATGTCGGTAAAAGACGGTGAAAAGTTCAACAAAAAATTTTTATATCTAAAATATTTATAAAATGACTCCAATAAATTGAATTGAACTTATATAGGTATTATGTATCAATTTTGACCTAAAATAAATTTAAATAAAATAAATATTTATTTAAATAAAAATTCAGTATATAAATTGTAACCTAGTGTATTCACAATTCATCAAAAATTGAATGTTATCAGAAAAATACCAAAATGTCACACTATTATAATTTCGATATTCCGATTCCAAAAATGAAGTCCATTTTGAATGATAAAATTTATAAAATTTTAAAAAGTGGGTATTACCATTCATAACGGCTAGTTTATATAATATTTTAATAACATATCGTTGTTTAGTGAATCTTGATATTGCTTACAACACACGCTATCGAGGAAGGTTTCTCTTGCTTATAATGAAAGACAAGCTAGAGTTGTCTGTAATGAATGATTCCTTTGATGTTGTCTGTAACATAAGACATAAAAAAATATACTTCTCATAAAATATCACGGTGTTACATTCTACCCCCTTAAAATAAATTTCGCCATCAAAATTCATCACTTATTAATAAATAGATGGGGATACCTCTCTCTCATCATATCCTCAAGCTCCCATGTAGCTTCTTCTAATTGGTTGTTACTCCATATAAAATTCACCAAGAGAGTGGTCTTGTTCCATAGAACATTTTCGCTACGATCCATAATCTCTATCGGCTGTTCTTCATAAGAAATATCTTGCTCCAACAGTATAACTTCTGAGCTTAGTAAATGTGAAGGATCAAGTATGTACTTTTTAGGATAGATAAATGGAACACATCGTGAACTTGAGATATATTCTGTGGAAGTGCCAATCGGTAAGCTACCATCCCAACACGATCCAATATATCGAAAGGACCGATTTACCTAGGGATCTACTTTCCCTTCCTTCCAAATCTCATTACTCTCTTCCAAGGAGATATTCGTATGAACGCTTTATTACCCTCTTCAAACTCTAGGTCTTTTCCTCAGATTTTGGCATAACTTTTTTGTCAACTCGGAGCTCCTCTTATGTGTTTTTTAATAGATCTGACCTTATCTTCCATCTCATCAACAAGATAAGTTCCTAATGGCAATATTTCCCAAACTTTATCCCAGCAAGTTGGAGTAAAACATTTCTTTCAATAGAGAGCTTCATTAGGAGCCATCTGAATACTAGAGAGAAAGCAATTATTATATGAAAATTCCACCAAAGGTAGGTGTTGATCCCAACCACCTTTGAAATCCATAGAGAAATCTCTCAACATGTCTTCTAGAGTTTGAATTTTCCTCTCAGACTAACCTTCTATCTGAGTATGATAAGTAGTGGTGAAACTCAACTCCATATCCAAAATATGCTGAATAATTCACCAAAAATTCGAGGTAAACATCGGATCCTGATCAGATATAATGGAATGTGGTACTCCATTCAATCTTAACACTTCTTTTACATATATCCTATCAAGATGATCCAGAGAGAAGTCTTCTCTAATAGTAATGAAGTGTGCTAACTTCATAAGAAGATCAACTATGACCTAGATAACATTATTTCATTTGGATGTTTTAGGATGTCCGGTGACAAAACCCATAGTGATGTGTTCCCATTTCCATTTGGGTATGGGTAATGGTTGAAACATCCCCTTAGACTTCTGTCTCTCAGCTTTAACGTTTTGACAAACCAACCATTGAGAGACATATTCAGCAATATCTCTTCACATGACATGACACCATATGTACTCTTTCAGGTCGCTATACATCTTCTTGCTTCTTGGATGAATAGAGAATGAAGAACTATGAGCCTTATCCAGCAGTTCCATCTTTAATTCTGGGATGTGAAGAACACAAACCCGATTCCTGAACCTTATTTTCCAATCACAATCAACGTTGAATTTACGAACATTTATCACCTTCTTTAGTAACTCTACATCTTTATTGTGTTCCTCTTTAAACATCACATGTATAGATGGTTAAACATTCATTTGAGAAAGATAAGAGTTTTCCCCTTCCATTATAATCGCAAGATCCATCCTTTTTAAAACCATAAATATTGGATCTTTTGTGATCCTCATCATAGATATGCTAGCATGGTCTTGTCAACTTAATGTGTCTGACACCTTTTTTGCTTTTCCAGGGTGATAATGAATTGAGAAGTCGTAATCCTTATTAGCTCCAAAGATCTTATTTGGAGCATATTCAGCTTCATTTGTGTGAAAATATACTTTAAACACTTATGATCAGTATAAATATCACACTTTTCACCATAATTATAGTGCCTCAATATTTATAATGCAAATATTACAGCGGATTACTCCATATCATGAGTTGGGTAATTTTTCTCATGGATTCTCAACTGTTGTGAGGCAGAAGCTATCACCATATCATTTTTCATGAGACCACACCCCATTCCCTTCTTGGATGCATCACTTTAGATCACAAACCCTTCTCCACTACACAGCATTGTGAGCACTGGTGCACTGGATAAACATCATTTTAACTCTTTGAAATTCTATTCTCACTCCTCCGTCCACAAGAACTTAACTCAATTTCGAGTCAACCTGGTGAGTGGATTAGATAACCTTGAAAAATCGTTCACAAAACATCAATAATATCTAGAAAGACCAAGATAACTTTGGATCTCAGTTACTGTCATTAGTCTCGACCGACTTTCAATAACCTCTATTTTGTATGGATCCACATATATCCCCTCTTTTGAGATTATGGGACACAAAAATTAAACTTTTTGAAGCCAAAATTTACACTTGGTAAATTTGGCATAAATCTTCTGCTTTCTTAGGGTCTTCAATACAATTCTCAAGTGATCTTAATGTTCATCCTTTCTCTTGAATAGACAATAATTCGTCAATAAATAATACCACAAACAGATCAAGATAGTCTCTAAAGAATCTATTCATCAGATCCATGAAGATAGCTGTGGAATTATTAAGACCAAATGTCATCACTATAAATTCATAGTGTCCATACCTTGTACGAAAAGTCGTCTTTTGTATATCCTCCTTTTGGACCCTAAATTGATGATACCCTGAATGGAGATCAATCATGGAAAAGTATTGAGCTCTGCATAGTTGGTCAAATAAGTCATCGATGCGCGGGAGAGGATATTTGTTCTAAATGGTGATCTTGTTAATTTCTCGATAATCAATGTAGATTCTCATTAATCTATATTTCTTCTTAACAAACAGAATAGGTGATCCCCAAGGCGACACATGATGGGGTATGAATCCTTTATCAAGATTCTCTTGGAGTTGATTCTTTAATTCTGTCAACTAAATTGGGGACATTCTATATGGAGTCTTTGAAATAGGCATAGTACTCGGTATGAGTTCTATTGAAAACTCAACTTAATGATTTGGTGGAAGACCTAGAAATTCCACCATAAATACATCATCAAACTCTCGTACAATAGGCATAATCATAATCATGAGTTTCTCTCCAACCATTAGAGATAAATAACCTTCATTTATTGTAATCTAGACCCATAAGATGGAATAAATTTTCACTGGAAGGTTATGTTCATTCTTGAATCTATTGATGATAATAAATTTATCAGGAATATTAAATGTGATTTCCCTTCTTTGGAAATTGATATGAGCTCCGTATAAAGAAAGAAAATACATGCCAAGAATCACATCAAATTCCACTATAGGAAGGATCATGATATTTTCAGGAAGCACTGTCCCACAAACTTCAATCAGAGAAGAATTTTAATCTTCAGATGTGACTGTTGTGCCATTAGGATTTGTCATAGCTAACTCAATATGTAATTGTTGAGGTTATATGGTCATACCCTTAGAAAATTCATCAGAAAAAAAAGAGTGGGTGGATCCAGAATCAAATAAAATATTTTCTACTTTAGAGTGGATGGTGAGTTTACCTTTCACCACATCATGATCATACTCCATATCGCCGATAGAAATGGCATGTGACTTTCCTTTGTCTTCGGCCATACAAGTTTATTGACATCGATCATGATCAACAACCCTTGGATTAGGGCATTCATTGGAATAATGCCCCATTTCCTTGCACTTGAATCATTGAAGTGTAGGAGGTGCATTTTGTGTATCCCTTTCATTGTTTGCATAATTCGACATCTTCATCCCATTATTTCGACATTGAACTTCCTGATGACCTAATTTTCCACACATAAAACATTTACTTTTCCCTTTAAGACAATTCCCTCCATGTTTCATTCCATACATTGAGCATAAGAGAAAACTCATCTTATTTTCATTGTGGTCCATATATTTTCCCTTGAATTGCATTTTCCTCTTCTAATCAAACCCATATGACTGATGGCTTACTCCAATCTCCATCTCAACCTTGAGATCATAACGAACAATTTCCTCGTTTCTATTGAAGTCCCTTATGGATAACTCCCTTTGAAGGCTTTGTTTTAAGCCACTAAATATCGATCAATCTTACTCTCAGGTTGGACAATAATTCCTGAAGCGTACCTTGAAAGTCTTGTAAAATTTACTTCGTAGGTACCTACTGATTCATCATCTTTTTGCTTCAGTTCAAGAAATAGTTGCTCCATCATTGTTCAAACAATATGAGGGAAGTATTGATTGACGAATAAGTTCTTCAAATCGTCTCATTCAATGTACTAAATTTCATCTCCTTGCCTCATATTCTGGATAAGATTCCACTATTGATCAGCTTCCCCTTCCAAACGATACACTGTTAAGATGACTTTGTCATGTTCAGAACATTGTAGAACTGAAAATATCTTTTCAGTGGTTCTGATCCATTGCTCATCCACTAATGGATCAGAAGACGCGCTGAATGAAGGTGGACACTGCCTCATGAATGATTCAACAAATTTTTGCTTCTTCCATTGCTCATTAGGAATTCTTGCATGATTCATAGCTTGAGAAATTTGTGTGAGCATGGCTACAATATTTTTCATCCTAGCTACTATAATGTTTAGTTTCTCAGGGGGATATTCATTTCATTTCCCATCGCATTCAGCATTAACATGGTTCCTTTGGGTTCCAGCCATTGACTAATACCAAGATTCATAGTGCGAGAAACACAAATCATAACATGAAAACCACATAATCAAGAATAAAATTTCACACTTTAGGTATTATTATAGGTTGTTCATGTCCATTTCTAAAATACTAAGATTATGTTTTATGCTTACACATATACTTAGGGTTCTTACAAAGGCATTCACATCCTAGTCTTTTAAGGTCAACTAACATGTCCACTGATACCAACTATAACGACCCATACTTTAGATACATGGTAATTACATCAGAATTTAATCATACTTATTACAACATATAACAAAGCCATGGTAGGACCGTATAGGTACAGTTTCTTTAAAAATTTGGAAACATAAACAACTGGTTCAAAAGTCATCTACATTGTCTCTCGTTTAATTCATCATCTCTAGAGTCCCTTTTTGCATATCCTACTTAATACCCATCTTCCTTACCTAGTGAAAAAAAACAAAAGGGTGAGCTCAAGTGCTCAGTAAGGGTAAAAAAAGAAATATCAATCATATCATATTCATAATAACATTATATTTTGAAAATCATAACATGAAAAAAAGGTCATAATACCATAACATGGGATAAATCATAGAAGTGAAATGCAATCCCAATAATCATAACATAATACATGAGTCTTTGTGTAATACACACATAATCATATAAAATCATTTCATATTAGTCAAGGCTCTTTTCCATGAGTATCATAGTGGACAAAGTCCATTTCTGAACCGAGTTCCCTCCTCGTTCCAGTCCTCTATCACTGAACCAGATTAACTTGTTTTTCCAGCCATGTATATCTCATTAGATATAAATCATTACCCAATGCATTGGAGGGAGACATATTTCCCGCCCATATCATAATTAAACCATTTTTATCTATGCCACAAAATCATAAATCATACATCATATCATAACCCATGTATTAAAAACTGGATTATTAAACATCATGCCATCATAACATAATCCATATAAGATAAAAGGTCATCATAAAGTTAATTAAAGCATAACATAATCAAATAAATGTAAAAATAGGGATATAAACAGAACACTATATTGTCTTAGATGGAAATTAATTTTGATAAAACACTTGAACTCCATTCTTGAGGAAAATATCATTTCTACTTCAAAATCATTTTTCCTTTATTAAGATGTCATACAATTTAAAACTAAAAAAAGATTATTAAAAATAAACATAAAAACATGTAAAGGAAGAATAATGGAAATAATGTTGTATGAAATCATAAAACTATATTCATGTCGTATAAGTTAAAAAAACATTCTTCTTGTACTTTGGCCGGAAATGTCAAAAAAGTACCTCGTACAAACAATTACAAAGTATTACATTCATATCTTTTACTAAAAACTCTCTAATGGGTAAAATTGGATATATAATATTGTATTAGGATAGAAATAATATGGAAAATTGTGGAATAATGGATGTGGTTGAAAAATATTCCCCATAAAATTCTGAAGTATAAACAATCTCGGATATAAATGAGATTGTGAGATTTTTCCTTATCTTTGGTCCGATATTCTTTGTACATATCTGAAACATCTATATAATTATATAAATAATGTCATTAAATTATTAGAGAATCATATTCATTGTTATGATATCATATATGTTCATATTCTTATCTTCTTATTAGTAATATTTCATTGCTACTTGTTATTCAAGTGATCATTTCTTTATGTTATTATGCATGTTTTGTCGATTAAATTCTTATTATTTTTCTTATGTTATAGATATATCATATATATAATGGTATTAGTGTAATATATATCATAATGAATCATTCAATTCATTTATATAATCAGTATTCAATGAAGAACATGTAGAACGAGTCACATCACATCGTGGAGACGGTAGGTCATACGTACGCACGAGCGATGATATCGTTACCATGATCGTGGAATTGTATTTAAGTGTATGTATACTATTTCATAATCAATATCACTTTAAAATAATCATATATAGTTTTTCTTTACACCATTATACCCATCCATGTAAGGTGGTGGTGGAAAACATATTACACCACGGTGTGGAAACGGTATTTTGTATGTATGCACTTGCGGTGATTTCTTTTTCTGTAGGATGCTTAGAAAGTGAAATATGGTTGATTAATATTTATAATAACATATAAGTATATTATTGATACTGATTTTATTACTTAATAATGAAATAAATAAAGTAGAGGATGTAGAAATCGAAATAAATTTGAAATAATCGCTAACGGATATAACCTCTTCTTCGGGACACCTCCCTGAAACCTCATCTTAGGGCACTAAAATTGGTCTTTTAAGACGACAAAGACTTCTAATATGTTTCTAGGGACGTTTATAAGGGAAATGGTATGGGGTTGGCCGAACTTGAAGGCACAAAATGGTGTGATTAGGGGAGGGATGAGATGCCCTTTTATAAGGTAGGAGAGGGGCACCTTAGCAAAAACTCAAAATATTATTTTATAATTAAGTCATATTCAGTTTATAATAGCTCAAAATTGATTTATTTTGAAAATAAAGTTGGGGGGTGTATATCCTCACAACTTATATGTTTTAGTCAAGTTTAGGATACTTTTTTAACCTTATCATTTAGATTTAAATCTATGTTAAATACTTTACCTTTTACCGTGTCTTCTTGTTTTCTTAAATTATATGGATAATAAACATACTATAACAAGACAAACGAACCCCAAGTAGTTAATTAATAATATATATAACCTTATCTATGTCATTGGGCCGAACCATAGATTTTTATGAATAGAATAAAAATTCATAATAAAATATTTGTTTTAAAAACTATTTTTATCAATTTTGACACTATTTGGTAATTGATTTTTTCTAAAAATCATAACAGCAGATTAGTTCAAAAAAAGTTATTTAGAAAAGCACTAAAATGTCATATTAACGAATAAAAATAGGTTTAATTCATAAAAAGCCTCAAATTACATTTATTTGGGTATTTAGAATATCAATTATTTAATATTTAATAAATAAGGTAACTACTACATCATCATTGTGTCATAAATAAACTAAATTATTTAATTTCTAAAATACCTTTATGTAGGAAATATTTTTATATTTCTAATGAATCTTTATATTCTAATTTATATTATGTATAACCCTACATTAAAAATGTATTTAGTTATTAAACATTGATTCTAACTATTTTAACACTTCATTAAATAAAATAATAATAAATTTCATAATCTAATCCAAGTGTAACTAAAGGGTAATAATTTATTCCAAAGGTTTTTTTTGGTCGAATTACACTTATACAATAAAATTAGTACATGTGGTAGGGTAATAATAATATCATTTTTACCCTTCATTACCCAATTTACTTTTAACCGTCGTAAATAAAATTAAAGAGTAACTATTTACCAAAATGTATTCTTATCTTATTTAACAAAATTTTACTCCTTCTTATTAACTATGCCTCTAGGATTTTCTAAATTCCACTCACATAAGCAGTAAAATTACGTTTTATGTACATTTTGAAATTCTCCTTGGAGGTGGGTAAAAGACGGTGAAAAGTTCAATAATATTTTTATATATCTAAAATTATTATAAAATGAATCAAATGAAATAAATTGAACATATATAGGTATTATGTATCAATTTTGACCTAAAATAAATTTAAATGAAATAAATAATTATTTACATAAAATATATGTTTTTAAATAGTAACCTAGTGTTTTCACAATTCATCAAAAATTGAATGTTTTCAGAAAAATTCCAAAATTTCACCCTAGGACAATTTCGATATTCCGAATCCAAAAATGAAGTCCATTTTGATTGATAAAATTTATAAAATTTCAAAAAGTGGTTATTACTATTAATAACTGTTGGTTTATATAATATTTTAAATACATATCATTGTTTTGTGAAACTCGATATTGTGTACAACACACGCTATCGAGGAAGGTTGCTCTTGCATATAACGCAAGTCAAGCTAGTGTTGTGTGTAATGAATGATTCTTTTGATGTTGCATATAAAATGAGACATAAAAAAATATACTTCTCGTAAAATATCAGGGTGTTACAGTAGGATTGTACAATTTGTAAAAAATATACAATGAATAAAAATATATAGTATGTAGATGATGATAATAGAAAAAAAATATAGGTTTTTGGTTAAAACTCCAAAATATTTTCTTAAGAAAATATTGAGGAATAAAATTTTTCCAATAAGAAAAAGAATACTTTTTCGTATTAAATGTTAATAGGATGACATATCCCTAAATATTCAATTTTAAGGAGAATATGTTTTTGATAAATTATTAAATTTTTTGGAACACACTAAGAAATTTGAAGAATTTTATAGTACTTTTGAAGAAACATGTGAGATAAAATACATATATAATATGTTAAATAAAAAACTAAAATAATTTCAATAGTATATTAATAAACCCAAGAAAGAAATTTCATTTTAAAAGAAGTAATATAGAAATAAAAAAATCTAAAGAATATATTACCTAGAAGTAATAAATGACCATTTATGATATTAAAAATATATACATAATTGTTATTGTGAATGGAAAGATAGTGAATGTTATTGAAGATAAACTCAAATAGATATAATAATAGCTAATGAATAACAAAAATAATTATTAACATGGGAAACTAATTTATGATTATAAGAGATATCATTATTAAAAGATTGGAAGTAAAATATAATTCATTAAAGGAAACTGCGAAAACTAACTCAATTTTTCTAGTTAAATCGTCACTATGAAAGTATAAAAGTATTTAAATTATAACTAATATTGACTTTTTGAACATTAAATATCGATATATTTAGGATAAAAAACAATAATTAATTCAATTTCATTTGTGAAGAAGGAATTAGTTTATAATGAAAATCCTCCAAAATTCGATTTTACGTAAAATGAAATACTGATTGGTATTAATAAAATAAAAAGATAAAATTACATTTATCATCGAATAACATGATTCAATGGATATTACATATATATTTTTAATTTGGAAACATATAAAATTTATGAATATTTCATGTTTCAATAAAATGGAGATATTATTGGAGAACAGGTTTTATTTTTAAGTACGAATGTAATTAATTGGAAAAGAAGAAAGATATAATCTAAAAAGTGTCATAAATACAGGAAAAAATATATGTAGGTTTTGATAAAATATATTTTAGATGTTATCATAAATGTTAATATGTTGAGTGATGCATGAAAAAAATTCCAATAAAACATTTCTTTAATGAATAAATGTAAAATAATCAAAAGGAGAATTAACGAAAAAAATAAATATTCGTTGAAGATACATCGATAGTTTGAATGAAATGAATGAAGAGAATTCTTGAATGTATATATTACCAACATATGAATCCTGATGAAATGATCTTAAAAAATTTATACAAACATGATAGAGGGGTTTTGATGTTTAAAAATTTGTATTCTATATTAATTAGTGGTGTTGGTACAACTGAGATTAAAACACATAAGTTCAAATAAAAATTTTATATCAACACCAAGGAAATTAAAAATTTCATGACCCGCCTTCACCAAAAGGAGGGAAGGGTCAGCAGATTGTCGGGCCCTTCCTTATTTAAGTTGAAGAAGAGTTAATGACCCCTGAAACCCACCCTCAATAGGTCCCGAATTGGTGACTAGAACCAACGGTATAGAATCACAAACTAAATGGAAGGCATTACACTCTTTCTTTTAATAGTATTAGGAGATAAGATGGTAAATACCAACAACACCTGAAGCGGAAAAAAAAGTAAAGCCAAGAACCATTCCAAATGCATGTTACAAAAGTAAAATCCAAAAAGTACAAAGTGACTACAAGGGTAAAGTACCTAAGAAAGAAAAACAGCAATAGCAAATGCCCCAAATGTATGAGCTAGTATGGTCTCGTGCGATCCCCTATGTCCTCATGGATACCTAAAAGTAGTTTTATATACGTATGTTTAGCATACAAGTATACTCAGTAGGGAAAACCAAAGACTCTCATTCACAAGTGGGGGAACGTACTAAAGCCCAGTGAGAAAAGGAGTAAACCAAACACCTAACAAGGTAAACTATCCACCCAAGCCACACCAAGGCACACTACCCAAATAACGTAAGTCAAGTAATATATATAATAAGAGCACATCGATGTTAGGGTACCCTGCACCACATTCCCACTGGTTATTGAAGACATCCTACGCATCGAAACAATCCTGCCATTCTCACCGCAGTCCCACTGCCACACCCAGCCCGCACTAACCCGGGCCACAACCACACGCAGTCCCACTGCTAAAACCCGCCTATAAACACCTAGGCCACACCTGTCACATGTAACTATGCCTACAAAGACCTAGTCCAGAATAGCCACCGCCACACACAATGACAGCTGGGCCTCATTCCGAAGATACTTGGGAAACTACCTGCCCTCACACACCAAGACCGTAACCACCACACTACCCCAACCCAAGGTTCTTGGGCTAATAATGGACCTTAGGCCACCACATCCTGCCCGAAGATACTTGGGCTATCTGGTAATGGGAGCAGAAAAAGAGCTAATAACCAGCCACTAATATCAGTGTGGGGAAAAACACCCTCCCCCATGAAATGGGGGTGTTCAGAAGTAAGTGCTCTACTTGGGTGGGGGGAAAATATGAAACACAAAACTACAACTATATATATATATAGGTAACAAGAACTCTACCTTGTATAGGTATTTACGTCAGCCTAAGGAACACAAACAACACTCATGTCCGAGTCACAACTCTCGCCAACAAAACCCATTTGTCTCATTCGTTTTCGTGTTCAGTAGCGATGTTTAATTAAGTTCTTCACATACATGGGCAACTAGTAAGCATATGCACAAGTCAAGGAAAGAAAATAGTCAAGAATTAACTACAACATCCACACCTAGTTCTCTCATAAAACCACAATAACCAAAGAAAACCTCAAGATACAGCACCATGTCCAATATCTAAGAGCCAAAAAGGCTTTCTCAACAACAGATGATCCTACACCAATTCGTGATATAAATAAAGTAACCACCTGGTCTTAAAATTATGAACCACTGAATCTGTAACAACAGGGGATCCCATCCCAACCCACATTAACCAGCAATCAGCCCGTGAAAGGATATAACCAAACCACTAAAACCAACACAAAGAAAGGCCATGCTGGTATTTTTATATTTATAATATTTAACACACTCCATGATTTTAGAATTCGTTGTACATTAACTGGGATTATCACAGAAAGGATTGATCCTAGTGCTTCCAATTTATTTAGACTAATATATGTAATTAACCAAATTCATTTACACATAAAGGGTTATCCACCGCAATACAATCCATTTAAACATCACCTGAAGAAAGGGTTTGTTAGTACACCGAGAAAGACCACCAACAACCATGATTTTCAGTAGGCGTAACCCCGTAAAATTTTGAAAATAAGATCATAAAACAGAGAAGCTTTATCAATCACAGGCCCCCTTCATTCTTTATAGAACCCATTCATTATCTTTATTTAGGTTTGGTTCAAATAATTCTATAAAAATGAAATCATTCCCATCCTTCATGATACACAAAAGGGAGAGACGAATAAGAAATTCCCTATTTGTTGATCAATGATCAACGCTGAGCCTGGGCGCGGAATTCCATGGATAGTGATGTCGCTCGCCTAAATGAAAAGAGGTTCGTCTGAATGAAGGGTACTACTAGCACAGGGTGATCGAGAAAAGAAGAAAACCACGGTGAACCCTTTAGTTTATAAGGGTCAGGGACGGTTGAGATAACAGCGTGGAACAAAGTAAGGAGCGCGGGTAGGGGGTTGACCACGCATCCCCACACGTTATTAAAGGGTTGGGCAGTTTAAACCGATTCACACACCATGTTAATTCATTAAATATTTAATTAAAACATTTATGGACATTAACAGGATTTAAAAAAAGCTTCATGGGGTCAAAATAGGGTTTAAAACCCAATTTGCGCAAATAGGGATCGCTACTGGTAAAAAACCACGTGGGGGTAGGCGAGAGCCACCGGTAGTCGGGCAACCTGTAGGCTGTAGCTACCAGTAGATCGAGATACTGGTAATCTGCAGCTACCGGTAGACCAAGTTACTTGTAGATAGAGCTACCGATAGCTGCAGATACCGATAGACAGAGCTACCGGTAGGCCTACCGTTAGGCCAAACATCCCTGAGATTCTTAGACCAGAAAACCCAACTTGATATTTTCACAAAGTAATGGACCCCAAAAACCAGGTCCATTACATCAGATACCTCTTAAATGATTCTCGTCCTTAAGAATCACAATAACCCATAAGGAAATAGAGATTCTGAACAAACACCTCGAAAGATACATCCCAGGAGTGAATCTCATTGTTAACTAAGAACACCTTTCTGCCAAGAACCAAGCAACATACCATGTCAAACTGCCCAACCATGAGGGTAGGGGGGTCTCCTTCACCATGTCAACATACTATCAGCTTTGGGCGGCATTGACTCGCCCGCACGGGTTTAATCGCATCCACCTTAATGCGTCTTGATTAGGGGTTGGGTCCTCCCCTCCCCATAGCGAGGTATTTTCCCACACATTGAGAGGAAAGAAAACTAGTATTTCATTGCAAACAATGTAAAATGGTCTATCACAATAGCAATAAACCGAACAGTACAAAACTCAAAATAACTCTGGGTACTGGGAACAGATATGTTCTTCCCTCTCACATATACTCTCCTCAAGCCCACCATGTCTCCATAACACACGATCCAAGGGTATGGTTCGCCCACAGAGCACCTTATCCTCATGATCCTTGATCATCATTGGTCATTCCACAAAAGTCACATCATCCTCGATGTCTAGCTCTCCCCAATCAAGGACATGTGAATCATCGTGCAGGTAACGATAAAGCTGGGACACGAGGAATACATCATGTATCTTCAGTAGTGGCGGTGGTAGCGCTAGCTGATAATCCACTTCACCGACCCGCCGAAACACTTCGAAGGGTCCGATGAAACTCAGAGAGAGTTTACTACCTTTTCCGAACCTTTGTTGTCCACAATAAGGCGAGACCTTCAAGAACACAAGGTCTCCAACCTCAAACTCCAAGGGCCTCCCCCGGGTATCAACATACGACTTTAGTTGGTCCTGGGCCACCTTCATCCTTTACCGTATGATCTGAACCTTCTTTTTCGTGCCCTGCACCACCTCCGGGGCAAGGATGCATGCATCTCCTACTTCGGTCCAACACAAAGGTGTACAACAAGGCCTCCAGTACAAGGCATCAAATGAGGCCCTACCAATGGTATAGTGATAGTTATTATTGTAGGAAAACTCTACTAGAGGCAAGTATCACACCAAAAATCCAGCTGAGTCCAGAACACATGCCCCCGGCATATCCTCCAAGGTCTGGATAGTGTGCTCTATCATTCCATTGGTCTGGGGATGGAAAGCAGTGCTAAGGCGCAGCTGGGTGCCAAAAGCATGGTGCAATCCTCTCCAAACTCACGAGGTAAACCGTGCATCCCTATCCGAGACTATAGACCATGGAACTCCATGAAACCTCACCACCTCATCCACATTCATTCGTGCCAATGCATCCACTTGACTTGATTCCTTTATCACCAAAATGTGAGCTGATTTCGTCAACTGGTCCACTACCACCCATATGGAGACATATCCCCCTTAGACCATGGGTGGTCCCATGACGAAATCCATCGATATTTCATCCCACTTCCACTCGAGGACATATAGAGACTGCAGAAAGCTACATAGAACTCATTGTTCAGCCTTCACTTGCTGACACACTAAGCAGTTGGCCACAAACTCTACCACTGCTCGCTTCACTCCGGGCCACCAAAATTGTCTCTTCAGTCCCCGGTACATCTTGCACACTCCAGGGTGTATTTATATGGGGAGTTGTGGAACACACTGAGAACATTTTCGCGCATCGCCTCTGGAACAAACATCTTTCCCTGGAAAAGCTTCCGGTTTTTTCCATTCTCCATCCATCCTTCCGAAGCATTTCCCTAGTCAACTCGGTCGCACATCAATTCACACTCTGGGTCTCCCCACTGAGATTCCTCCACATGCTGAAACAGAGACGACTGTACTGCCATCTGATACATGTAACCTCTACCACTATCCATCCTCGTATCTAGGTGTAAGGTAGCCAACTCCTCCATTGCCTTCAACGTGTCTGCCGACTCTCGGACCACATCGTTCCGTGTTCTCTTGTTCAAGGCATCAGCCACTACATTCCCCTTCCCTGAAGTGTATGAGATCTTGAAGTCTTAATCCTGGAGGAACTCCATCCTCCTCCGCTGCCGCAAGTTTAGGTCATGCTAGGAGGAGATATACCTCAAGATTTTGTGATCTGTAAAGACCCAAAAGTGTTCTCCAATGAGGTAGTACCACCATAACATCAGTGCAAAAACGACTATGGCAATATCTGGGTCATGGGTGGCATAATTACGCTCATAAGGGAATAGCTTCCTAGACACATAAGAGATCACCCCTTGTCACTGCATCAACACACATCCCAATCCTTGTACTAAAGCATCATAGAACACCTCATACACAACCTATAACGACCCATACTTTACATACATTTTTAATACATCAAAATTGAAGCATACTTATTACAACATATAACAAAACCACGAAAGGACCATATAGGTATAATGTCTTTAGAAACTGGGAAACATAAACAACTGGTTCATAAAGCATCAACTTTGCCTCCCACTTATTTCATCATATCTTGAGTCCCTTTTTGGAATATCCTACTTAATAACCTTATTCCTGACATGGGGAAAGAAAACATACAAAAGGGTGAGCTCAAATGCTCAGTAAGGGTAAACAAAAGATATATAAATCACATCGTATACACAAGCACATAACTTTTGGAAATCATAACCTGCAAAAGAGATCATAATTTCATAACATGGGATAAATCATGGCAGTGAAATGTAATCACAATAATCATAACATAAAACATGAAACTTTGTGGCATACACACATAATCATAGAGAATCATTTCTTGTTAGTCAAGACTCATTGCCAAGACTATCTTAGTGGACAAAGTCCCTTTCTGAACCGAGTCACCCTCGTTTCAGTCCTGTTTCACTGAACCGGTATAACCTACCGTTCCAGCCATGTCTATCTCATGTGATATAAAATCTTTACCCAATGCATTGGAGGGATATATAGGTCCCACCCATCTCATAATGATACCATTATTATGTGTGCCACAAAATCATAAATCATACATCATTGCATAACACATGTAGTAAAAATGGGATTCTTAAACAACATGACATCATAAAACAATTCATATAAGATAAAGGAATTCATAAAAATAATTCCATCACAACATAATCAAATCAATTTAAAAATAGGGAAAGAAACAGAACCCTATATTATCTTAGATGGAAAATAATTTTGATAAAACACTTGAACTACATTCTTGAGGAAAATATCCTTTCTTCTTCAAAAACACTTTTCCTTTCATAACATGTCATAAAATTCAAAACTAAAAGAAGTTGATTAAAAATAAACATGAAATATTTTAAAGGAATCTTCTTGGAAATAATGTTTTAAAAATCCATTCATGCTGTATAAGTTAAAAAAACATTCTTCGTACTTTTGTCAGAAAAGTCAAAAAGTACCTCGTACGAAAAATGACAAAAGATCCCTTTCATAACTTTTACTAAAAACTCACCGAAGGGTAAAATTATATTTAAACTATTTTAAGTGGATGGAATCAATATTACATATTCAGGGAACATGGATGTGGATGATAAAATACACCCCAGTAAATACCAATGTATAAACAATCTCGGATAAAAATGAGATTGTTATATTTTCCCTTACCTTAGGTCCGACATGCTTCGTAAGTGTCCGAACCTCCTGTATAATGATTTAAATAAGGTTATTTACTTATTCCAGAATCATACTTATTTTTATGATATCATATATGGTCATATTCTTAGCTTCTTAGTAGTAATATTTCATTGCTACTTGTTATTCGGGTGTTTATAACTTTTTGTTCTTATGTGTGTTTTGTCGAATAAATTCTTATTTTTCTATTTAGGTTATTGATACCTCATTTCCAGAATGGTATTATTGTAATATATATAATATTAATTCATTCAATTCATTTATATAATCATTATGAAATGAAGATAATGTAGAACGAGTCGCATCACATCGTGGAGACGGTATTCCGTACGTACGCACGAGTGACGATATCATTCCTATGATCGTGGAATTGTATTGGAGTATATGTATACTATTTCAGAATCAATATCAATTTATAATAGTCATATATGGTCATTATTTACACAATTATACCCATCCAAGTAAGGTGGTGGTGGAAAATAGATTACACCACGGCGTGGAGGCTGTATTCCGTACGTACGCACACGCGGTGATTTCTTTTTCCATATGATGGATAGATGGTGAAATAGGGTTGTTTCATACTTATAATTACATATCAGTATATGAGTGATACTGATGTTATTACTTCAAAATGAAAAAACTAAAGAAAAAGAAGTGTAAGAAGAAATAAAGATGAAAGAATCGGTAACGAACATTACCTCATTCTTTGAAGTGCTTCTTTGAGACCTTATTTTAGGGCACTAAAATTGGTCTTTGAAGAAGACCAGGACCTCTAGGATGTCTCTAGGGAAGTGGAGAGGAGAAAGTGGCAGGGGTTGTCCGAGCATGAAGGCTCAAAGTGGTGTGAGGAAGAGAGGGAGGAGGTGCCCTTTTATAAGGGAGGAGAGGGGAACCTTTAGAATAACTAAAACTATTATTTTATTATGAAGTCAAGTTCGGTTTTAAATAGCTCCAAATTTATTTATTTCGAGGCTAAGGTTGAGATGGGTCGAAATCCTCTCATCCAATAGAATTTAGATAAGTTTAGGTTCCTATTTTAACATTATCATTTGGATTTAACATTAAGTTAAATAATTTTACTTTTACCATGTCTTCTTGTGTTCTTATACTATAAGGTTAATAAACTTACTATAAGTAGTGAAACGAATCCCAAGATGTTTATTATTAATATATATAACCTTATCTAAGTCATTTTTCCGAACCTTATATTTTTAGGAACAAAATAACCATTACCAATATAATATTTCTTTTAAAAACTATTTTATGTCAATTTTGACACTATTTAGTAATTGATTTTTGTTAAACTCATAACAGAATTATTAGTTCAAACCAAGTTACTTAAATCAGTAATAACATGTCATATTAACCTATAAAATTAGTGTGATTAATAAAAAGTCTCAAATTACATTTATTTTGGTGATTATAACATCAATTATGTCGATATTTCATTAATAAGATAATTACTGCATCATCATTGTGTCATAAATAAATTAAATTATATAATGTCTAAAAATTAAAAATAAAATACCATTATGTAGGAAATCATTTTATATTTCTAATGAATATTTATAGTCTAATTTATCTTATGTATAACCCCGTATTAAAAATTATTTACTTGTTAAACTTTTATTTTTACTATTTTAACCCTTCTTTAATCTAATTAATAATAAATGTCCTAATCTAATCCAAGTGGTCCCAAATGGTCATATTTTATTCCTAAGTTTGTTTTTGGTCGAATTACACTTATCCAATATAATTAGAACATGTTTTAGGGTAATAATAATATCATCTTTACCCTTAATTACCATATTTACTTTTAACCGTGGTAAAAAAAGTAAAAAGATACTATTCACCAAAAAATTATTTTCATCTCATTGAACAACATTTTACTTACTGACAACAACCGTGTCTCTCGGATTTTAGAAATTCCACTCACAGATGCGGTAAAATTATGTTTTATGAAAAATTCAGTTTTTTAACCACTACTTAGTGGTTTCACTATTCATCAAAAATTGAATGTTTTCAGAAAAATACCAAAATTTCACCCTAGGCTAATTTGGATATTCCGAATCCAAAAATGAAGTCCATTTTGAAAAATAAAATTTATAAAATTTCAAAAAGTGGTTATTACTATTCATAACAGCTAGTTTTAATAATATTTTAATAGCATATCATTGTTTAGTGAAACTCGGTATTGCATTCGACACAAACTATCGAGGAAGGTTGTGATTTCGTGTAAAGCAAGCCAAGCAAGTGTTGTGTAGAAAATGATTCCTTTACTAATTTATATAACATAAAAGTCTCGGTTGGTACATTCTACCCCCATTAAAATAAATTTCACCCTCGAAATTCGTCACTTTGTAACAAATAGATGAGGATACCTCTCCCTCATCATATCCTCAAGCTCCCATGTAGCTTCTTCTAATTGGTGGTTCCACCATAAAACTTTCACCAATCGAGTGGTCTTGTTTCATAGGACATTCTCGCTACGATCCAGTGTCTCTATCGGTTGTTCTTCATAAGAAAGATCTTTCTCCAGCGGTACAACTTCTGAGCTGAGTACATGTGAAAGATCAGGTATGTACTTTCTCAGGAGAGATACATGGAACACATCGTGAACTTGAGAGAGATTAGGTGGAAGCGCCAATCGGTAAGCTACCTTCCCAACATGATCCAGTATTTCGAAAGGACCGATATATCTAGGGCTCAACTTCCCCTTCTTTCAAAATCTCATGACCCTCTTCCAGGGAGATATTCGTAAGAACACTTTATCACCCACTTCAAACTCTAGGACATTTCTTCGGTTGTCGGCATAAATTTTCTGTCGACTCTGAGCTGCTCTTATGTGTTGTTGAATAGATCTGACCTTTTCTGCCATTTCATAAACGAGATCAGGTCATAATTTCTTTCTTTCCCCAACTTCATCCCAGCAAGTTGGAGTCCTGCATTTCTTTCCATAGAGAGCTTCATAAGGATCCATCTGAATACTGAAGTGAAAGCTATTATTATAAGAAAATTCCACCAAAGGTAGGTGTTGATCCCAACCACCTTTGAAATCCATAGAGCAATCTCTCAACATATCTTCTAGAGTTTGAGTTGTTCTCTCAGACTGACCGTCTGTCTAAGGATGATAAGCAGTGCTGAAACTCAACTCTGTATCCAGAGTATGCTGATGACTACGCCAGAACTTCGAGGTAAATCTCGATCCCGATCAGATATAATAGAAAGTGGTACTCCATGAAATCTTACCACTTCCTTTACATATATCCTGGCAAGATGATCCAGAGAGAAATCCTCTCTAATAGCGATGAAGTGTGCAGACTTTGTAAGACGATCAACTATGACCCAGATAGAATTATTGCCTTTGGATGTTTTAGGAAGTCCTATGACAAAGTCCATAGTGATGTTTTCCCATTTCCATTCTGGTATGGGTAATGGTTGTAACATCCCCTTAGACTTCTGTCTCTCACCTTTAACTTGTTGACAAACCAAGCATCGAGAGACAAATTCAGCAACATCTCTTTTCATGCCATCTCACCAGAAGTACTCTGTTAGGTCCCTATACATCATCGTGCTTCCAGGATGAATAGAGAATGAAGAACTATGAGCCTCATCAGCAGCTCCTTCTTTAATTCCGGGATGGGAGGAACACAAACCCGATTTCTGAACATTATTATCCCATCACAATCAAGGTTGAAATCAGGAACATTTCTCACCTTCTTTTGTAACTCGACATCTTCTTTTTGTGCCTCTTTAATCTTCACATGTATAGATGGTTGAACATTCATTTGAGAAAGATAAGATTTTTCCCCTTCCATTATAATTCCAAGATCCATCCTTTGTAAATCCATAAATATTAGATCTTTTGTGATCCTCATCATGGATAAACTGGCATGGTCTTGTCGACTTAATGCATCTGCCACCTTGTTTTCATTCCCAGGGTGGTAATGGATTGCGCAGTCGTAATCCTTAATCATCTCCAACCATATTCTTTGATGCATATTCAGCTCCTTTTGTGTGAAAATATACATTAAACTTTTATGATCAGTATAAATATCACACCTTTCACCATAAAGGTAATGCCTCCAAATCTTTAATGCAACGATTACCGCATCTAACTCCAAATCATGTTTTGGGTAATTTTTCTCATGGATTTTCAACTATCGTGAGGCATAAGCTATCACCATATCATTTTTCATAAGAACACACCCCAATCCCTTCTTGGATGCATCACTGTAGATCACAAACATTTCTCCACTACAAGGTAGTGTGAGCACAGGTGCACTGGATAACCTTCTTTTCAACTCCTTGAAATTCTCTTCACATTCCTCCGTCCAGACAAACATAACTCCTTTCCGAGTCAACTTGGTGAGTGGATTAGATAATCGTGAAAAATCTTTCACAAAATGTCGATAATATCCAGCCAGACTAGGAAAACTTTGGATCTCAGTTACTGTTGTTGGTCTCGACCATCTTTCGATAACCTCTGTTTTTGCTGGATCCACAGATATCCCCTCTTTTGAGATTATGTGACCCAAAAAATGCATCTTTTTGAAGCCAAAATTCACACTTGGTAAATTTGGCATAAAGATTCTCCTTTATCAGGGTCTTCAATATAATTCTCAAGTGATCTTCATGTTCTTCCTTGCTCTTTGAATAGACAAGAATATCGTCTATAAAGACTACCACAAATTGATCAAGATAGTCTCTAAAGACTATATTCATTAGATCCATGAAGATAGCAGGGGAATTAGTAAGACCAAATGGAATCACTATAAATTCATAGTGTCCATACCTTGTACAGAAAGCCGTCTTTGGTATATCCTCCCTTTTGACCCTTAATTGATGATACCCTAAACGAAGATCTAACTTGGAAAAGTATTGAGCTCTGTGTAGTTGGTCAAATAAGTCATCAATGTGTGGGAGAGGATATTTGTTCTTGATAGTGATCTTGTTAAGTTCTCGATAATCAATGCAGATTCTCATTGATCCATCTTTCTTCTTAACAAATAGAACATGTGCTCCCCAAGGTGACGCACTAGGGCGTATGAATCCCTTATCAAGATTCTCTTGGAGTTGCTTCTTCAATTCCTGCAACTCAATTGGGGCCATTCTATAAGGTGTCTTTGAAATAGGCAAAGCACCCGGTATGAGTTCTATTGAAAAATGAACTTCACGATTTGGTGGAAGACCCGGTAATTCCTCCAGAAAGACATCATCAAACTCCCGTACAATGGGCATATTATTAATCATGAGTTTCTCAGCAACCATTTGAGATAAATAACCTTCATTTAGTGGAATCAATACTCATAAAATGGATGAAATTTCCACTGGAAGGTTATGTGCATCCTTGCATTGATAGACGATCATAGATTGATCTGGAATAGGAAATGTGACTTCCCTTCTTTGGAAATTGATATGAGATCCATATAAAGAAAGCCAATCCTTGCCAAGAATCACATCAAATTCCACTATAGGAAGGATCACAAGATTTGCAGGAAGCACTTTCCCACAAACTTCGATCGGAGAAGAATTATAAACTTTTGATGCGACTGTTGTGCCATTAGGTGTTGTCACAGCTAACTCAAAATCTAATTATTGAGGTAATACAGTGATACCCTTAGAAAATTCATCAGAAATAAAAGAGTCGGTGGATCCAGAATCAAATAAAACATTTTCTACATTAGAGTGGATGGTAAGTGTATCTTTCACCACATCGTTATCGTACTCCACGTCGCTGATAGAAATGGCATGTGGCTTTCCTTTGCCTTTAGCCTTAAGAGTTTTTTGATGTCGACCATCATCATCAACCCTTGGATTAAGGCATTTAATGGCATAATGTCCCATCTCCTTGCACATGAAACATTCAAGTGTAGTAGGTTCATTCTGTGTATCCCTTCCTTTGTATGCATCATTAGACATCTTCTTCCCATCATCGCGGCATTCAAATGCCTGATGACCTTCCTTTCCACATTTGAAACATTTACGTGTCCCTTTAATACAACTCCCTCCATGTTTCGTTCCACACTTTAAGTATAAGGGAAAGCTCATCTTCTTTTCAGTGTGGTCTTTAGATTTTCCTTTGAATTCCATTTTCCTCTTCTTATCAAACCCATATGACTGATGGGTTACTCCAATATCCATCTCGACTTTGAGAGCACATCGAACGATTTCCTCGTATCTATTGAAGTCCCTTATGGCTAACGCCCTTCGAAGACTTGGTTTTAAGCCACTAAAGAATCGATCTATCTTACTATCAGGTTGGATAATAATACCAGAAGAGTACGTTGCAAGGCTTGTAAAATTTGCTTTATAGGTACCAACAGATTCATCATCCTTTTGCTTCAGTTCAAGAAACTATTTCTCCATCTTTGTTCAGAGAATACGAGGGAAGTACTTATTGAAAAATAAGTTCTTGAACTCGTCCCATTCCATGGACTCAATTTCATCCAATTGCCTCGTATTCTTAATAAGATTCCACCATTGATCAGCATCACCCTCCAAACGATACACTGCTAGGATGACATTATCATGCTCAGGACATTGAAGAATTGAAAATATCTTTTCAGTAGTACTAATCCATTGTTCAACAACTAATGGATCATTAGACCTGCTAAAAGAAGGTGGACGCTGCCTCATGAAGGATTCAACAGAATGATGCTCTTTCCTTTGATCGTTTGGACGTCCTGCATGATTCATAGCTTGAGAAAGTTTTGTGAGCATGGCTACAAGATTTTCCATTCCAGCTCCCAGAACGTTTGGTTGCTCTGGGGGACAATCATTTCATTTCCCGTCGCATTTCGCATTAACACGATTCCATCGGGTTCCAGCCATTTGAATAAAACCAAGAAGAATAGTGTGAGAAACGCTAATTATAATAGGAAAACCACATAATCAACAATAAAATTTCACACTTAAGTTCTTATCCTAAGTTATTCATGGCCATTTCTAAAACACTAATATTGTGTTCTATGCTTAGACTTATCCTTAGGGTTCTTACTAAGGCTTTCACATCCTAGTTTCCAAAGGTTGACTATACCTTTCCTCTGATACCAACTATAACAACCGATACTTTACATACATTGTTAATAATTCAAAATTGATGCATACTTATTACAACATATAACAAAACCACGAAAGGACCGTATAGGTATAGTGTCTTTAAAAACTGGGAAACATAAACAACTGGTTCATAAAGCATCAACTTTGCCTCCCACATATTTCATCATATCTAGAGTCCCTTTTTGGCATATCCTACTTAATAACCTTCTTCCTGACCTGGGGAAAGAAAACATACAAAAGGGTGAGCTCAAATGCTCAGTAAGGGTAAACAAAAGAAATATCAATCACATCGTATACACAAGCACATAACTTTTGGAAATCATAACCTGCAAAAGAGATCATAATTTCATAACATGGAATAAATCATGGTAGTGAAATGTAATCACATTAATCATAACTTAAAACATAAAACTTTGTGGCATACACACATAATCATAGAGAATCATTTCTTGTTAGTCAAGACTCATTGCCAAGACTATCTTAGTGGACAAAGTCCCTTTCTGAACCGAGTCACCCTCATTTCAGTCCTGTTTCACTGAACCGGTATAACCTACCGTTCCAGCCATGTCTATCTCATGAGATATAAAATCTTTACCCAATGCATTGGAGGGAGATATAGGTCCCACCCATCTCATAATGATACCATTCTTATATGTGCCACAAAATCATAACTCATACATCATTGCATAACCCATGTATTAAAAATGGGATTCTTAAACAACATGACATCATAAAACAATTCATATAAGATAATGGAATTCATAAAAATAATTCCATCACAACATAATCAATTCAATTTAAAAATAGGGATATAAACAGAACCATATATTATCTTAGATGGAAAATAATTTTGATAAAACACTTGAACTCCATTCTTGAGGAAAATATCCTTTCTTCTTCAAAAACACTTTTCCTTTCATAACATGTCATACAATTCAAAACTAAAAGAAGTTGATTAAAAATAAACTTTAAACCTTTTAAATGAATCTCCTTGTAAATAATGTTTTAAAAATCTATTCATGCCGTATAAGTTAAAAAATCATTCTTTGTACTTTTGTCGGAAAAGTCAAAAAGTACCTCGTACGAAAAACGACAAAAGATTCCTTTCATATCTTTTACTAAAAACTCATCGAAGGGTAAAATTGGATTTAAACTATTTTAAGCGGATGGAAACAATATTACATTTTGAGGGAACATGGATGTGGATGATAAAATACTCCCCAGTAAATACCAAAGTATAAACAATCTCGGATAAAAATGAGATTGTGATATTTTCCCTTACCCTAGGTCCGACTTGCTTTGTAAGTGTCCGAACCTCCTGTATAATGATTTAAATAATGTTATTGACTTATTCCAGAATCATACTTATTTTTATGATATCATATATGGTCATATTCATAGCTTCTTAGTAGTAATATTTCATTGGTACTTGTTATTCGGGAGTTTATAACTTTTTGTTCTTATACGTGTTTTGTCGAATAAATTCTTATTCTTCTCTTTAGGTTATAGATACCTCATTTCCAGAATGTTATTAGTGTAATATATATCATATTAATTCATTCAATTCATTTATATAATCATTCTGAAATTAAGATCATTTAGAACGAGTCGCATCACATCGTGGAGACGGTATTCCGTACGTACGCACGAATGATGATATCGTTCCTATGATCGTGGAATTGTTTTAGAGTACATGTATACTATTTCAGAATCAATATCGCTTTATTATAGTCATATATGGTCATTATTTACACCATTATACCCATCCAAGTAAAGTGGTGGTGGAAAATAGATTACACCACGGCGTGGAGACGGTATTCTGTACGTACGCACGCGCGGTGATTTCTTTTTCCGTAGGATGGATATATTGTGAAATAGGGTTGTTTCATACATATAATAACATATCATTAGATTAGTGATACTGATGTTATTACTTCATAATGAAATAACTAAAGAAGAAGAATTGGAAGAAGAAATAAAGATGAAGGAATCGGTAACAGACATTACCTCTTCTTTGAAGTGCTTCTTTGAGACCTTCTTTTAGGGCACTAAAATTGGTCTTTGAAGAAGACCAGAACCTCTAGGATGTCTCTAGGGAAGTTGAGAGGATAAAGTGGCCGGTTTTGGCCGAGATTGAAGGCTCAATGTGGTGTGAGGAAGAGAGTGAGGAGGTTCCCTTTTATAAGGGAGGAGAGAGGCACCTTTGGAATAACTAAAAATATTATTTTATTATAAAGTCATGTTCGGTTTTAAATAGCTCAAAAATGATTTATTTTTAGGATAAGGTGGGGATGGGTCGAAATCCTCTCATCCAATAGAATTTAGACAAGATTAGTTTCCTATTTTAACCTTATCATTTAGATTTAACGTTAAGTTAAATAATTTTACTTTTACCATGTCTTCTTGTGTTCTTCTACTATAAGGTTAATAAACATACTATAAGCAGAAACAATAACCCCAAGTTGTTTATTATTAACATATATAACATTATCTAAGTCATTTCGCCGAACCGTAGATTTTTAGGAATAAAATAACAATTACGAATATAATATTTGTTTTAAAAACTATTTTATGTCAATTTTGACACTATTTAGTAATTGATTTTTGTGAAAATCATAACAGAATTATTAGTTCGAACCAAGTTAATTAAATCAATACTAACATTTCATATTAACCTATTAAATTAATGGGATTCATAAAAAGTCTCATATTACATTTATTTTGGTCTTTGTAACATCAATTATATCAATATTTCATTAATAAGATAATTACTAGATCATCATTGTGTCATAAATAAATTAAATTATTTAATGTCTAAAAATTACAAATAAAATACCATTATGTAGGAAATATTTTTAGCTATCTAATGAATATTTATAGTCGAATTTATCTTATGTATAACCCCATATTAAAAATCATTTACTTATTAAACATTGATTTTATCTAGTTTAACCTTTCTTTAAACAAATTATTAATAAATGTCCTAATATAATCCAAGTGGGCCTAAATGGACATATTTTATTCCTAAGTTTGTTTTCGGTCGAATTAAACTTATCCAATAGAATTAGGACATGTGTTAGGGTAATAATAATATCATCTTTACCCTTAATTACCCTATTGACTTTTAACCGTGGTAAAAAAAGTAAAAAGTTACTATTCACCAAAAAATTATTTTAATCTCATTGAACCACATTTTACTTACTGACATCAACCGTGTCTCTCAGATTATTGAAATTCCACTCACAGAAGCGGTAAAATTACGTTTTATGAAAAATTCAGTTTTTTAACCACCACTTAGTGGTTTCACTATTCATCAAAAATTGAAAGTTTTCAGAAAAATACCAAAATTTAACCCTAGGCTAATTTCGATATTCTGTATCCAAAAATGAAGTCCATTTTGAAAAATAAAATTTATAAAATTTCATAAAGTGGTTATTACTATTCATAACGGCTAGTTTTAATAATATTTTAATAGCATATCGTTGTTTAGTGAGACTCGGTATTGCGTACGACACAAACTATCGAGGAAGGTCACGATTTCGTGTAAAGCAAGACAAGAAAGTGTTGTGTAGAAAAAGATTCCTTCGCTGATTTATATAACTTAAAAGTCTCGGGTGTTACACCACCCATTCTTCTGGTAATCTCAGCACTAGGGAACTCACAAATTTCTCCTTCTGATAGCTAAAGGCTGATTCGCACTGCTCACTCCACACGAAAACCTAGTCTTTCTTCATTAGTGCTGTCAAAGGGGCTGAAACTCAAGAGATGTTGGGTGCGAACCTCCGGTAGTAGCCTGCCAGCCCGAGGAAACAACGATCCTCTGCGTCATTCTTGGGTGCTGCCCAAGAAACAACTACTTCAACCTTTGATGGGTCCACCGCTACTCCCCGCTCGAACACCACATGCCCAAGGAATTGCACTTCTCGTGTCTAGCATTTGCTTTTTGACAACTTCCCATAGAGATGATGCTGTCGGAGGACCTCTAGAACCATCCTCAGGTGCCTCACATGTTCCTCCTCTGATCTAGAATAGATCAGATGTCATCGATGAACACAACCACAGACTTATCCATGTACTCTCGAAAGATGTTGTTCATCATCCCCATGAACACAGCTAGGACGTTTTTAACACTGAAAGGCATGACTATGAACTCGAAGTGCCCATATCTGCACCTGAAGGTATTCTACGGGATTTCGCCCCCTTTCACCCTCAACTGGTGATACCCAAACCACAGGTCGATCTTTGAGAACCATCATGTGCCTTTTAGCTGGTCGAAAAGATTGTCTATCCTTGGAAGAGGGGAGCGATTCTTGATCGTTACCTAATTCAGCCTCTTGTAGTCTATGCACAACACAAGACCACCATATACCTTCTTTGCGAAAAAGATTGGAGAACCCCACGATGACACACTTGGTCGAACATAACCTCTCTTCGTCAGATCGTCAATCTGAATCCGCAAATCCCGTAGCTCCGAAGGTGCCATCCGGTAATGAGCCATCGAGATCGGACCAGCACCAGGCTGAAAGTCTTTCCCAAACATGATATCTCGTCGAGGGGGTATAGTTGTCACCATCTCAGGAAAGACGTCCATAAACTCACGGATGATCTCTGGAACCTCCACCATTTCAACATCTACTGACTCTACTGACAGCTCAGCTATCAAGGAGAGGAGGGGTTCCTCTCGCCTGCTGCCCTTCTGACTGCTCCGCTCGCCGGTGAAGGTAACAGGCTGGCTGCCCATGTCTGAGAACACAACCCTTCCTCGGAAGCAGTCGATGACAACATAAACAGATAATAGAAAGTCGATGCCTAGGATGTCATTGTATGGTTGTATCTGTACCAGAAGAAGATCACTAAGCGACTGATGTGGCCCTATCATCAGTCTGCATCCTCGACAAACAAATAACATGTCGGTCTGACATCCGACTGGTGTGCTCAGCACTAGGGGAACTGGATGTCTCTTGGCATCTAGACCCAAGTCATGGGCTAGAATGGGTGAAACAAAGGAGTGCAATGCTCTAGTATCGAACAAGGCATAAGAAAGGGTACTGAAAAAACTGATCGTACCTCGAACAACCTTTGGCCCTACTGGAACTACTGCCTCCGCAGCGTGTAATTGTCCACGCCCAGGTCCTCTTCCCCTCGGCTGTCGACCACCTCCCCGACCATGCCTCGATCGAGGTCCATGAGGAGTGCCCTGAGGTCGAACTCCTCCTCCTATGTCTACCCTCGGAGGAGCGGGAGCTCGCTGTCCTTGCTGCTGCTACTGGAAAGGCCTATCTAGAAGCTGCAGCTGGGGTGGGTGCTGGGGTTGTTTGCCACCACCGTACTATACCCGGTCCAGGCACTGATTATAGAGATTCCCATGGCTCCCACAGATGAAGCACTATGGTCCTGGGACTGAAGGAAAAGTGCAAGGACCAGAGGATCAAAACTGGAACAGCTGCGGCCTGCTCCCTGCTGGTTGGAACCTAGAGGGTCCTGAAGCTGGAGGCCTGGTGCTGATGGTCTTCCCCATCGATGGTCCCAGCTGGATCCCCCCTTGTTACACACCTCCATGAGCATGCATCCTCTCCACCACTTCGGCATTCTTTTGGACCTCAAAGTATGTCGGCAGGGTAAATGGGGTAACATCATACGGGATGGAGGGTCAGAGCACCTCCTCTAAACATCTTGCCTGAGACTCTTCATTGGGGAAGAGGTTCGGAGAAAAACATAGGAGGTCCTTGAACTTGATTCCAAACTCCCTCACTAACATACTCCTCTGATGGAGGGAGAGTAGCTCTTGTCTCTTTTCCGCCTACATCGTCGAAGAGATTAATTCCGCCCGTAACTCCCTCTCGAAATCATCCCATGCCAACTCAGCCTCTCTCCTCTCCCACAGGTAAAGCATCCACCACTGACGCACCGCTCCCCACATCTCGCTGACGGCCAGAGAAACCCAGTACTCGGTCAGAGCCCGGATCAAGCCGAAGGCTATCACTAGCTCCTCTAGCGAGCCCTCCGTCTTCATATCAGAGGTGATGCCCTCATAATTCTCGAGGGTCTGTCACTGGAAAGGCTGAACTGTCTTCTTCCACTGGTCGTCCACCTCCTCTCGATCAGCTCTCTGCCGATCGGCCAAGGTATTCTCCAGGGCCTCGATCGCCTGCACCAAACATGGTTACCTTCCACGTGCCATAGTTGAAAGGTAAACAAGGAATGCCTAAGCCCATGTAGTGCAAGAAAATTGTTCTTAAAACTTATTAAATTTTTTATATATTCTTAATTCTCAAGACACCCTAGAAACATGAGAACACATGTCATTATGATGCATGTACCTTTCCTAGGGTCTCTACCCTGCAATCAGTGTAGCCTCACTTGGTCGTTCGGTAGGTCCAGATTCCTTGCATCAGATCACAGGGGGCCCTAAAATCTCGTGTCCTAGCTAGTCTTCTTTTGCGTAATTCACTTACCAAGGTCACCCAAAACTGTTTCCCTACCATCCCATGTAATGGCCCTGACCTCTCCAGTCCATTACATTATGAAATGAGGTGTTCGAGGTGTTCCAGGCGGTCAAGGTGACTTATCCCCAACACTTTTCCAATTTTCCAGTTCTGTGAACAGTGTTTCCAGTTTTATGAACAGTAACGGTAGCCTTGAATAGTGTTTCTTGAATGGTGACCTTATAACGGTGACCTTCTAACGGTAGGCTTGAATAGTGTTTCTAGAACGGTAACCTTCTAACAGTGACCTTCAAACGGCAGGCTTCTAACGGTAGTCTTGAACAGTGTTTCGAGAATGGTAACCTTCAAATAGTGACCTTCTAACGGTAGCCTTGAACAGTGTTTCCAGAATGGTAACCTTCTAACGGTGACCTTCTAACGGTAGCCTTGAATAGTGTTTCCAGAATGGTAACCTTCTAACGGTGACCTTATAACGGTAGGCTTGAATAGGGTTTCTAGAATGGTAACCTTCTAACAGTCATCTTTTCTTTCCTTTTCAAAATTTTGAGTATGTGAACAGTGTTTCAAGCTTCCTACAGTTTCGCCCATTTGATGTTTCCATTGACGTAAAATGCATTTAAATCCTTTTTTTAAGGACTCTTATGGCCGATTCAAATTCCATAAATCCTATATTAATTATTCCTAAGGCAAGGATGTATTTACTTGGTCAAACCGCATGGGCTAATGAGATCCGTTTTTAAAAGAGAATTAACCCGATCTTGAACCGTCGCTGCGTTAAATCTTCAAAAAAGAAACCAGATATCATTCTCCCTCGTTCTTCCTCCTTGTTCTCAGCAAAGAGACACTACAACCTTTCAATCATTCCCGTATGAGTTTCACAATAAAATCATAATCCTCCGATTGGTTCCGCTCTATTTTTTGGATGCAACAGAGCTATATCGATCAATCTTCGATATAAGGTATGTTGTATCATCATTCTTTTGGGGTTTATCTTCTTCTGTTCTTCGTTCCATATTATAGCATGTAATCGCCATGCTTATAATGGGTTTTTCTTGGGTTTTGGTTGGTTATGTCGTACCGTGGAATCTTTGGGTAGATGCAGTTATCGCGATAGAAGGATTGTGACCCGTTGAGTGGATAATGAACGTCAAGAACACTTCGAGGTAGGGGATTCATGGCTTCTCTAATTTTATATGTGCAATCTTAGAATTACCATTATTTAGTCCTTAGGATCAAAATGAAATTGACCTAAATAAATACTTGAACCAGATTAATAGAATTAGTTTGATCGCATGTTGTTCCTTTGTACCGAGATAACGGTTTGCCTCATTTTTTGCTAGATAGAGTGATATCTATGCTTAATTTTATTATTTGCTCGTTCTTGATGGAAATTGATAATGAAAATAAATCCCGAATTATTTTTTTATTAATTGGCTAAAGATAAAGAGGCATGTAAATGAATCTGGTTTTTGCCGTTGTTGTATTTGATCTAATTCGATGATAATCGAATTGGCCTAATAAGCATGTTAAATCTTTGTGATAGCTTACTGATTATTTTTTCCAGAATTGGAACCTATGGATTGAATCTGATAATTCAATACGGATTAAAGAATAACTTGTTTGATAATTTCTAAAAGGGTTCTGAGTTACCCTCTTGTTTGTTAAAGGGGCAAGAGCCCATGGTTGTGATTGTTGTTTTCATGCTACTTGTGCTGTGATTTGACCCTGGAGGGGTGCTGTGATATGTGGAGGTACGGAGGCCTTGTGGTTGTGGAAGCGGATGACGCCTAGAGTGGCGAGATGCATCAATTTATGCATGTTGGTGTTGGGGACGACACCAGGGGTGACAGAATGGCTGCATGTTGGTGGTTTTGTTTGGTTGTTTATCTGTTTTACTTTTCCCCACTTCTCAGGCAGCTGTTCTTGCTTACCTTCCTTCCAAAGGAGGTGAAAACATGCGGGGTATTCCACGTGCTTTCTGTGTTTATCCTCTCGAGGGAAAATGGGTCTATTCTCTTGCTATAGGCGGAAAATACTCGACGGGTAGTATATCTACTCACTGTGTTGATCCTCATTTGTGTTTAGTCGCATATGATGCTTTTCTAGAATTCCTGTGAATATGGGAAAGAAATTCTACATTGAAAGTTTGATTAAATGGTGAAAATCCATGGGGATGGAGATAATAGAATTTAAAGGTGATGTGAATCTTAAAAGGAGCAGTTTTTTTGGGTGTGATGCTAATGAAGATTAATGATAAATTATTCATGGTTAATTTATGTTTAAAGAATTAATTAATGTACAATGGAACTGGTAAAATGAGAATGGAGTAATCTAATAAAGCTCTTCAAATGTTTGTGTGCTTATAGGACACCTAGTCTTAGAAGTAGCATCCTAGAGCCTGAGAGACGTTAACTGCAGTTGTATCTAAGACTAGTTAATGCCCATAGTGTGGATTTGAGTTATATATGTATTCTGTAATTTTTTTGTTTCTATACGCTAATCCACCCTGTCGGTAAGGGAAACTGACACCCCGGGGATTCTGAGCCCTGGTGGGTGTTTTCCCCAACATTCTGATGGGAGGTCGAATGGCTGAATACCCACTTTGGCCCCGCTCTCTTCTCTTGCAATATACATGTGCCAACAGGCACACCAGTTAGATTCCCCATATATGTGTCTAGAGGGCTGTAATAGCTTGTGGTTATTTCACACACATATATTCTTGATATAGTATCCTATGGACTACTATAGGTGTAACGTGTATAGGCTATGATGGCTTGAGGATCCCTACTCAGTGTATGGTCTATAACGATTTGAGGTATAATACCCGATGTATGATACACGTTATGCTGGTTGTGGTGGCTCCCGGAACTTACCTGGTTACTTTTGGATGGTAGGATTGTGTGGTTCTTCACTCAGGTGTCTGCGGAAAGCCTTTGTGGTGCACGAGGTGCAGATTGTGGAGCTTATCTCAGGTGTCTGCGGGCATGCCTTTGGAGAGAGATGCAACGGACATATGTTGTTGGGGAAAAGTGGCAATCCAGTGGGGAAGTAGTAGAGGGGTACCCTTGATATTCTTTATTATATGATATATTCGTGTATGAGTTACTTGGTGGCAGTAGCCATGGTGAGGTTGGGAACATAGTATACATGTTTAGGTGACGAGTTAGTTTCACTTATTGTTCACTGGGCTTTAACATGCTTTCTTTACTTTTTCACGAGAGGCTTGTGGAGGATCCTACTGAGTATACTGTTATACTCCCCCTATGTACATATAAACTGTTTTTTCAGGTCACATGTAGTAGGTTGGAGATCAAGCTGGTTACTACTAGCTTGTGGTTGGAGGAGGAGCAGTCTGGGCTTCTGGTCGCAGTCGTTTTACTTTATTTTGGGAACTTTTAGTTCTCCTTTCAGTTGTAGTACTTTTTCATTACATTTCATATATGTACATGAATTTCATTTATATTTCAGTTCTGAGTTTGACTTGATTGGTGTCTATATTATTGCTCTCGTCTGCATGTGTTCTCTTAGAGGGTAATGCCTCCCATCTGTGTGTTTATTATACCCTCGGTGCTAGTCGCCAACCCGGGGCCTACTAGAGGCGGGACTTGGGGGTCATTATCTCTCTTGTCACATTGCCGGCCCAGGAGGGGTACACTTTCTGGGGAGGGGGTCATGACAAAGTGGTATCGGAGGTCTGGTTGAGGGATATGATGGAGTTTGGAGTTAGGAACAGGTGAGGATGAATGGGATGGTAAGGAAACAGTGTCATTCATGTTTAGCAAGTGGGGTAAATGCTGGAGACCGACAGAGACATAGGCGTTTAGGGCCCCCTATGATCTTTTTCACGGACCTTTATGTTTCTGATTACTACTAAACAAAGAGATATTGGTTTTAGGGTAGAGACCTAGGAATGGATCATGCATCATTCTTCTTTTCCCCGGTATTTGAATGGTTAGACCTTGGGATAGGTTAACCGTAAATTAATAAAGGAAAAAAATTAATTCATTACTGTTGAGTCTTCCATATTCCAGGCTTAGGAGCTCTAACAGTTGTTATTTTATAGGTATGGCTCCAGGTAGATGTCCTCATCAGGTTTGCATAGAAGATGTCCAGTAGGATGTTCTAGAAGATCGTCACTAGGTAGGGGTTGACGATGATGACACGTGGAGGAAGACACTCTGAGAGTTTGAGCGCTAGACTCTACAGAAGTACGAAGGCTCTGTTTCAGATGCAGTCACAGAATACTAGTTGGAGGAGGTCGAGATAGGCTTCAGTTCAATTCGTGCTCGGAAGGAACATTGGGTGTCCTTGGTTGTGACGATGCTGTGTGGAGCAGCATGGTAGTGGTGGTTCTTGTTCCTCGAGGATCGTGAGGAGTCAGCGATCTCATTGGAGGAGTTCCGAGGCAGGCTTAGAGTTTAGTTTCTTTCATCAACTTCGAAGGCGTCTAGTCGCCAAGAGCTTTTTACCGTTCGATAGGGGACCTCTAGTGTTCGAGAGTTTGGAATCCATTTCAAGAACCTTCTACGATATGCTTCAGACCTGTTACCAGATTAAGAGGCCAGGGCGAGGCAGTTTGAGGAGGCTTTGTATCCAGAGATCCAGTTCCAGGTCACCCAATTTATGCTGAAGACATATCTTGAGGTGCTGGCGAGGGCAGAGGTTGTTGAGAGGACATTGGCCAGGACCAGATCGTCATGACGGGAGAATCGTTATGATTCCTCATGAAGCAGAGATGTGGTCTGGGGTCCCTAGTTTTCAGGGCAGAAGAGTTTCTATTTACCTTGGGGTATGTCCCATCCCTTCCCATCTAGTTTCTCCAGAGGGAGAAACTCTCAAGCCTATTCCAAGGGATCATGCGCTTGTTTTTCTAGTGGTGGTCGTTGTTATCAGTAGCAGGAGTGTCTGACTTTTCAGAGCAGTCATCGTGCACTGAGTGCTCTGCTCCAGGTTCCTCTGTTGAGGCAGTTCCAGCTGAGGCAGCAGCAGCAGGTTGCACCAGTTTTAGATCACCAGAGGGTAGATGGAGCAAGAAGAGGACAACCCCATGATGCTCCCCGTCCTCAGAGAGCAGAGCGAGGTCGTGTTGGTGGACGTCATCAGGGTCAGAGAGGCCATGGAGGAGGTCGTCGTCAGCTTCATGCTCTAGCGTTGCCAGCCCCAGCCGAGCAATATGTCGTTCAAGGTACCCTTTTCTTGTTTTCTACCTTGATGTATGCCTTGTTTGATTCAGGAGAAACACACTCCTTCATATCACCTACTCTTGTCCATGCTTTGGGACATGAGGTAGAGAGGCTTCCAGTGGCCTTGGCATTGACAACGCGAGTTGGAGGTCGAGCCGACTTGTTTGAAATATGTAGAGACTGTGAGCTAATGTTGGGGAAACACCTCTCATGGGGAGATTTACTATGTTTACGAATAAAACCATATGATGTCATACTCGGCATGGATTGGTTATTTTCGGTGCAGGCTATTGTGGATTGCTACAGGAAGAAGGTCATTTTATTTGATGCATATGGAGAGAAACTGGTGTTTTTGGGTGAGCGAGATCCTTGGATGAGTCATAGAAAAGTTCAATCCTTATCATCCATGATTGCTAAGATGATGCTGAGTTTTTCAGAGGTTCAGCAGTTGGTGCTTCCTAGGGTCGTAGAGGAGTACCCTGATGTCTTTCCAGAAGTGGTTGTAGCATTACCCCCTCGACGAGAGATGGAGTTTGAGATCGTGGTACATCCAGGAGCGTCTCATATCTCTATGTCTCTCTATAGGATGTCCCCTTATGAGTTATGAGAGCTACATATATAGCTTGATGATTTGTTGCACTACGGTTTTGTTCACCCAAGTGTGTCACCGTGGGGTGCACCGGTTTTGTTTGTGAAAAAGGCTGATGGAAGTTTTCTGTTGTGTGTCAACTATCATCGATTAATCAAAGTGACAATAAAGAACCGCTATCCTCTCCCATAGATTGATGACTTATTCGATCAGCAGAAGTGTGCAAGTTGGTTCTCAAAGATCGACTTGCTATCAGGATATCAACAGATGCGTGTAAAGGATGAGGATATCCAGAAGACTAATTTCTGTTGTTGTCATGGGAATTATGAGTTTGTTGTAGTGCCATTCAGCGTGACGAATGCTCCAGATGTTTTCATGGGGTTGATGAATCCTGTGTTCCGTGAATTCCTAGACAAGTTTGTCGTAGTTTTCATCGACGACATCCTTGTGTACCCCACATCTGAAGAGGAGCTTGCAGAGCATCTACGAGCCATTTTGGGAGTTCTTCGCCAACATCAGTTGTTTGGGAAGTTGTCTAAGTGTGAGTTTGGGCTCGAGAAGTTCGTTTCTTGGGGCATGTTGTGTCCCAATAGGGAGTAGTTGTGGATCCGTTGAAGATAGAAGCAGTGGTGTCTTGGGAAGCCCCCAAGACTGTGTCAGAGGTGCGAAGTTTCATTGGTCTTGCAGGCTATTATAGGTGGCTTGTAGCCAATTTCTCCTGATTTGCGACTCCTCTGACAGCTTTTACCAGGAAGGATAAAACTTTCATATGGTCTGATCAGTGTTAGAGAGCTTTTGAGTATCTAAAAGAGAAGTTGGTAAGTGCTGCAGTCCCTTTTCTTCTAGCAGAGGGAGTCCAGTTTGATGATTTATGTGATGCTTCACATCTGGGGCTAGGTTGTGTTCTCATGCAGCAGAGGTCAGTTGTTTCTTATGTGTCTCGATATTTGTGTCCCAATGAACGCAACTATTCCACCTATGATCTTGAGTTCAAATCCATGGTGTTTTCTCTGAAGTTGTGGAGACATTACCTCATTGGTGAGCACTTTGTGGGTTTCACTGATCATAAGGGTTTGTGGTATGTTTTCTCCCAACGTGACTTGAACTTGAGGCAGCGTCGGTGGTTGGAGTTCTTGTAGAAATACGACCTTGAAATATCGTTTACACCTAAAATAGGGAATGTTGTAGCTGATTCACTGAGCTGAAAGTCACGTAATGATGTTTTCCATGAATATGGTGATTCTTGGAGAGTTATGGAAGAGCTATCATCTTTGCATCTTGATATGGGAGAAGTTGGGGGGTAGAGGTTGTCTTTTCTAGATGACGGTGTAGTCATACCTGATACAGAAGGTGGAAGAGTCTCAGATGGGTGATCTAGAGGTGGATGTTTGGAGAGACAGTCTTGTTTGTGGTGAGGGCCCTAATGGTTGGTCGGAGGATGAACAACACCGAGTGTTGTATCATGGCAGTATTTCTGTTCCCTTGGCGATGCGTGAGACGGTTCACTGAGAGTTCTATAGTTCTCCCTTGGCAGTACATCCTAGTGTGTCAATGATGTACCGATCCTTGTGGAGTCAGTTTTGTTGGCCGGGGCTGAAGCGTGCGGTTGCAGAGTGTGTGTCTTGATGTTTAGTCTACCAGAAGGTGAAGGGTGAACATTGTGTTCCTGGTGGTGTTCTCCAGCAATTAGAGATTCCTCAGTGGAAGTGGGAGGACATCTCAATGGACTTTGTTACAAGTTTACCTCGAGCTCCAGGAGGACATGATGCTATATGGGGGGTAGTGGATCGTTTAACAAAATCGGCCCACTTCATAGCGATCAAGAGTTCAGCTCAGTGGAAGTTTTTTCGAGGCAGTATCTAGAGGATGTGGTGAGACATCATGGAGTACCTAAGATGATCATTTCTAATCGAGATCCTCATTTTACCTCTAGGGTGTGGAGAGGTCTCCAGCATGCTTTTGGCTCTCAACTGTGCCTTAGCACTGCTTTTCATCCTCATATGGATGGTCAGATAGAGCGAACCATCCAGACTCTTGAAGAAATGTTTTGCTCTTGTGTTCATGATTTTGGAGGTTCATGGATGAATCACTTACCCTTAGTAGAGTTCGCTTTCAATAATAGTTTTCACTCTACCATCGGTATGGCTCCGTTTGAAGCCTTGTATGGCCGGCCATGACGTTCTCCGTTGTGCTGGACTGGGGTCGGAGAGTCAGCAATTCTCGGACCAGAACTAGTGAAGAATACAACAGAGATGGTTCAGGTGATTTGTGAGAGGCTGAAGACAGCGCAAGATCATCAGAAATCATATGCTGATCAAATAAGGAGACCCTTAGTGTTTAATGTTGGCGATCATGTGTTTCTAAAGGTGACTCCCCATCATGGGCAGTGAAGGTTTGGTCACTGAAGTAAGCTTTCTCCCCTGTTTGTTGGGCCTTTCGAGGTGTTATCTTGTGTAGGAGGTGTGGCGTATCGTGTAGCACTAACCCCTCAAATGAGTCGGATACATGATGTTTTCCATGTATCACAGGTCCGCCGTTATCTTCATGATGAATCTCATGATATCGATTGGAGAAAGATCGATATTGATGATGATGCAACCTTCGAGGAGAGACCTATGGAGATCCAAGACTATAAGGAGAAGGTGTTGCGTGGTCATTCTATCCCCTTAGTCGTGTCTTATGGTGACACTGTGGCATGGAGGAGAGTACCCGGGAGCGTGAGTCACATATACGTGCTCAGTACCCAGTGTTGTTTAATGTTTAACTCCTTTCATGTAATGATGTTTCCTTTGTGGTTAAACCTTTCATGTTTTATTTATGTACCTTTGATGTGAAGTTATGATTGAATTTTTTTGATATGGATTGTTTGTTCCCATAATCTCGGATGTTGTTGTTTTGTTCCAGCTTCCGAACAACTCATGGTGGGTTTCCCCTGAGAGGTATCTTGTGGGGTGGTTGTTCGGACCCCTCTTTTCTTTTGGGTTGGTTTTTAATTTTCTAGGATGAGAATGTTTTGAGAGGTATCTAATGTAATGTCCCAAACCTCTCCGGTCCATTACATTATGAAAATGAGGTGTTGGAGGTGTTCCGGGAGGTCAATGTGACTTATCCCCAACACTTTGCCAATTTTCCAGTTCTGTGAACAATGTTTCCAGTTTTATGAACAGTAACGGTAGCCTTGAACAGTGTTTCCAGAATGGTAACCTTCTAACGGTGACCTTCTAACGGTAGGCGTGAACAGTGTTTCTAGAATGGTAACCTTCTAACGGTGACCTTCTAACGGTAGGCTTCTAATGGTAGGCTTCTAATGGTAGGCTTGAACAGTGTTTCTAGAACGGTAACCTTCTAACGGTAACTTTATAAAAGTAGCCTTGAACAGTGTTTCCAGAACGGTAACCTTCTAACGGTAACCTTATAACGGTATCCTTGAACAGTGTTTCCAGAATGGTAACCTTCTAACGATGACCTTCTAAAGGTAGCCTTGAACAATGTTTCTAGAACGGTAACCTTCTAATGGTGACCTTCTAACGGTAGCCTTGAACAGTGTCTCCAGAACGGTAACCTTTTAATGGTGACCTTCTAATAGTACCCTTGAATAGTGTTTCCATAACGGTAACTTTCTAACGGTGACCTTATAATGGTGGGCTTGAACAGTGTTTCCAGAAAGGTAACCTTCTAACGGTGACCTTTTCTTTCCATTTCCAAATTTTGAGTATGTGAACAGAGTTTCGACTTCCTACAGTTTCTCCCATTTGACGTTTCCTTTGACGTAAAATACATTTAACTCCTTGTTTTATAGACACTTATGGTCGATTCAAATGCCATAAATACTATATTAATTAATCCTAAGGCTAGGATGTATTTACTTGGTCAAACCACATTGGTTAATGTGATCCGTTTTTAATGGAGAATTAACCGGATCTTAAACCGTCGCCTCATTAAATCTTCAAAAAGGAACCAGATTTCATTCTCCCTCGTTCATCCTCCTTGTTCTTGGCTAAGAGACACTAGAAGCTTTCAATCATTCTTGTAGGATTTTCACAATCAAATCATAATCCTCCGATTGGTTCCGACCTATTTTTTGGATGCAACCGAGATGTATCGATCAATCTTCGATATAAGGTATGTTGTATCATCGTTCTTTTGAGGTTGATCCTCTCCTGTTCTCCAATCTATATTATAGCATGAAATCCCAATGATTATAATGGGTATTTCTTGGGGTTTGGTTAGTGCTCTCGTACCGTGGAATATTCGGGTGGATGCAGTTGTCGTGAGAGGAGGATTGTGACCCGTTGCGTGGATAAAGAACGGAAATAACTCTTCGAGGTAGGGGTTTCATGGATTCCCTAATTGTATATGTGCAATCGTAGAATTAGCATGATTTGGTCCTTTGGATCAAAATGAAATTGACTTAAATAAATACTTGAACTAGATTAAAAGAATTGGTTTGATCGTGTGTTGTTGCTTTGTACCAAGATAATAGTTTGCCTCATGTTTTCCTAGATAGAGTGATATCTATGTTTACATTGATTAGTAGTTCGTTCTTGATGTAAATTGATAAAGAACATAAAACCGGAATTAATTGTTAATTAATTGGCAAAAGATAAAGAGGCATGTAAATGAATCTGGTTGTTGTCGTTGTTGTAGTTGATCTAATTTGATGATAATAGAATTGGAATAGTAAGCATGTTAAATATTATTTATAGCTTACTGATTAGTTTTTCCGGAATTGGAACCTACAGATTGAATCTGATAATTCAATATGGATTAAATAATTTCTTGTTTGATAATTTCTAAAAGGGTTCTGAGTTACCCTCTTTTTTGTTAAAGGGAAAAGAGCCCATGGTTGTGATTTTTGTTTTCCTGCTTCTTGTGTTGTGATGTGACCCTAGATGGGTGTTGTGATATGTGGAGGTAGAGAGGCCTTGTGGTTGTGCCAGCGGATGATGCCTAGAGTGGTGAGATGCATCAGTTTATGCATGTTGGTGTCGGGGAGGACATCAGGGGTGATGGAATGGCTGGATGTTGGAGGTTTTGTTTGGTTGTTTATCTGTTTTAC